>JAQQTP010000051.1:4627500-6072500 GCA_029884605.1 Ormosia emarginata
TCAACAAGTTCCTGTAGTTGTATTCATGCATATAAATGTCCATACATATTTATGCTTAAGTCTCATCAAACATATAACATAATACACACAATCATGATTTTCTCGAGTTTCATGAAAAACTCCATTCTGTTCATTCCTTGTCAGTTTTTGAACAGCAAAGAATGATAGAACATAGAAAAGAAACACAACAACCCCCTACCTCAACTCCTTATGGATGGTGTTCTATTCCTTTTTCTTGTTCTTCCTTTGGTTATTGCTTATTCATTTTCGTTCTTTCTCATGTTCTAATTTCTCTTTTCTTACCTCTATATTTTCTTCTCTTTTCTGCAGCTAACAGCAGTGTGAAATGAGAGAAAGTGAGAGATATACATGCAACAAAGTCAAAGATGGTTTTACTTTTAAGGCTTAGTGGGACTTTTGTAACTCTATGAAAACTTTATATCTCTTAAATATATTTTAATCTTACTTATACTAGTATTAATATAAATTTATAACCATAAATTAAGACTAATATGTTAGGGATGATGTTATAAAAAGCAAGAAGAGACTAATTTATATGTTAAAATACTCATTAATTGAGATTTAATGGTCCTTAATAATCTTAAATTTGAGTTGATTGTAAAAGTGTATTATGATTGAACATGGACTCTAGATGTTGAGGATTGCTGTTGAATTCGGTCATGGTTGTGGCCATGAGGCTGAAACCTTCAATTAGTAAATTGGGGAAAGTTTGATTTTATGCTTTGAAATTTTATGTGTATTTGATATTTATGGCGACTTGGTGGAGACGGCCAAGATCTCCATAATGAGATTCATAGCTACTCTTTGATTATGTTATTGTTTAATAATTTGGATTGATAACTATTATTATACCTTGCGGATTTTGGCTTGAGAATATGTTGAGGCCTTGATGTTATCTTGACCGAAAATGAAGAGAAATTAAATGTTCTTCAATCTTGATGTTATTTGTAAGATTACCATGTTGTTTGGGTCAGAAAGTGACTAGTAAATTTTACTAGTTGGCTACTAAACTAGTAAGTTGACTAGCATATTTTTGTAGTAAATTGATGTCCTATTTTAGAAATGAGTCAGCTTATGAATGAGATAAGAAGACTCATGTTTATATGATGAAGCCTGATCATTTTGACTTTTATCACATATAAATGTGGATTGCTAGTGTAACACCCCAAAAATTTATTTTTCTACTATCGGTATTCATTTTATAATATTTATGATTTTCTAGAATTTTTTTGGATTTTTCGGAGAATGTAGAATATTTTAATATTATTCCTCGTTTTACGTACGCGCTGAGCGGAACCGGAGAAATGAGATATTCTCTCTGAGAACCTTGAACTATGGAAACGTCGACGAGGGATCTTACTAAACCTGAGGCTGGACATAGTTTACAAGGTTTTACATTTTTTAAAAAATTTTAACAGATAAAATAATAAAACACTGTGAAGAATTTATCTGTCAGATTTGTAAATGTTGACTTTTGCCAATTGTAACTATTGTCCAATGAATAATAACATGTAATAAAAATCTTATCACATTATTCAAAATTTACCTTGTGTCAAGCCTATTAGCTTTATTTTCAAAAATAAAAATAGAGTTAATTTAAAACTCATTGTAGGAAGCTTCCAAGAAGTTTCCTTATTAACACATTTTCTCTCTCTTTCCCCCCTCACTCTTCTCCACGGCAGAGACCACATTGGAAGCCCAATATTTACTCTCATCTTCCTAACATTTTCTCTTTTCTCATTCTCTTCAAACACCATTTCTTCTCTTCTTCTTTTCCTTCTCCACTGTATACCTACCCATTGGAAGACCATCTCCATGATTTGCTAAATCAAACCCATTTCTACTCATCTTCTACCATTCCAAGTTCTCTTTTGTGACCATCCCTTGGTTCTTCTTCCTCTTCCATTTCTCCACCATTGAAGCTAAAGCTTGAAGCTTTAAGGTAAAGTCTTCAACTTTCTTCTATTTTCTTGCCATTTTCATTTCTCTTGGTCACCTAGGTGACCAAGAACCCATTTTTCATGGTTTGAGTGGACATTGTGGAAGTCATTCACACTGGTGTTTTCTTGAAGGAGGAAAACGAAAATTTAGGGCAAGAAGGAGTGGCACCATTGTGTTGTCTTCCAAATATGTAAGAGGGAGATGATCCTCTTCAACCAATCTTGGTAGTAAAGGAATGTCTTGTATATTGTTATTGATGAGGAAATCCATGTTGGATTACTCTCTTAGTTATATTGTGTTATTTCCATGATTTTGTAGTTGTTTGGGTTGTATGAATATATGGATGTGCATTGTGTGTTTTAATGACTATGAACCAATTGATTGTTATTTTGTATCTTGATGATGTGAACCATATTTTGGATTGCTGAAGAATTTTGATGATAAATGGGCCATGAATTCTGCAGAACCCTTGTTAATGCACTAGCGCTCAGGCGCTATGCATAGAGCATCTAGGCGCTCCATTAACGCTCAGGCGCTGTAGTTGGGACGCCTAAGAGCTCTTTGCCCAGGAAATTTTCCCTGTAACGCGGCCTGGTGAGTGTTCAGGCGCTTCGTGTTTAGCGCCTAGGCGCTCAACCAGCGCTCAGGCGCTTCAGACATCGCGCCTAGGCGCCCATAGCAGAACCAACTAGGTGATTGTAAAATGATATTAAGACTTCGATATGAAGATAGCACAACCAAGAATAAAGTAAAGAACTTAATTTGTAAGGGAATTCCTCTAGAGAGGGAGATTTTACAAGAATGAACATTCTAAAGTGGAATTCCATAATGAACCTTAAGAAGTGCTTTACCACCTGAGAACTTAACACTATGTGATTTTGAGACCATGGATGAGACTAGGGAGTTGTGGAGGTCCAAGTTGTATGAATTGTGATATGTTACGAATGATTATGTTATTGATAAATATATATGAATATTGTTAGAGTTTCTCATGGATCCCTGTGCGGGTTAAACACTTGTTGATTACATACTTGAGAAGATCATGATGTTATGACCTTGAGAAATGGAATATGTACGTGTGTGTATGTAAATATACCATTGTGATATGCTATAATGAATGCATCATTGATGAACATACATAATTGGACATTGTATCGTCATGCATGTGTTGTCCATTGGACATGGTTAGTAAGGCGAGGTATGCCTAGGAGTTTGAATAACACCTATGTGCAGGTGCGAATAGACTAAGCGTAGGTGTCATATGTTGTTGACCTTGGGGGCGTCGGGGTGTGGGTGTCTCACAATAAACAGTGGTAGCTCCACTGGGGCCGTGGGATAGACCAATGCTGTAACACCTCAATTTTTGGTTAATTATATTTTTGCCCTTATTGTACTATTTTCTGATTTCTGTATGTTATAAAATTAATTTGACTATTTCATAATTGTATTTGATTGTTTTGTGTGATTTACTCCGAGTCAAGAAAATAATAATTTTCGGGTCGGGAAAAATCTTGTTTGATTATTTGGAGTTGGGCGATCTTACTAAACCCAATCCGAATAATATATATATCAATCATTTAATTTTTAGGATTTTTCTATGTAATAAAAACATTTATCATGCAGAAAAGTCTGTGGGACCCACGTTTGGCTTGTGGGACTCACATTTGGCTTGTGGGACCCACGTTTGGTTTGTGGGACTCACTTTTATTTTGTGGAACCCACGTTTAGTTTTTGGGACCCACTTTTATTTTGTGGGACCCACGTTTGGGTTTGTGAGACCCACTTTTAGAAAAAATTTACCAACGTAAATGACTTGTAAAATTCTAAACCAAAAGGTTGAAAATCCATAAAAATGGTTAGATTTAGTAGATTAGTTAGTTTAAAATCTAACTTAATGGGATAATTAGTCAAAAACTTAATTAAGTTAATCTAAAGGGTTTGAGTGGTAATTAAATGGAATGAAACCTAATTAGTTTTTATCAAATTTTAGTTAGACAATGTATTAATATAATTAAGTAGAAGATTAAGGACTATAAGTAAACTAATGATTAACTAAAATACAAAGGAATCTAACTAACTTTTAATTAAACCTAACTAGGAGGACTTAAGTATAAATAAGCTATTAAAAATCAATCAAATATTGATTAGAACTCCTATAGCTATTTTCAGACTATGCATGCATTATGCATGAATTATGCTCTCAAAATTCAATAATGAAGCAATCATGAAGTCTAGAAGCAAGCCATCCACCATCCAAATAATCAAAGGCCATTATTAAGTCTAGTTTGTCAACAAAGGAGACAAGCTCCATAATGAGTGTCCTACGGTCATGCATAATGGAGGAAGACTATATTCACTTCATAATAATTCAATTATTCATTCTATCATTCTAAACCTTCATCCATTTCTCTTTCTATCAAGAACTCAAAGAAAAACTTCTAAGTCCATTTTTCTTCCACCATTCGGCCAACACCACTTCATCTACTTCCATCCATCAAAAATTTCATCCAACTTCATTTCCTAAATCTAAACCATATTCTAAGAACATCTCTAGTTGTGAGTTTTTGCTAAATCATCCATTTGGATATTGGAAAATCACTTTGAAGTTTCTTTCCTTTAAGGTGAAAATTCTTCATTCTTGTTTCTAATTTGATTTTTGATGTTCTAAGCCATGATTGATCCATGGTTTATCTTTTTCATCCATAGTTTATGACTTTATAATTTGTTTAAGCTTGTTAGGATTTTTGTTGAAGCTACACAAAATTTCTAAGGAGGAGTCCAAGGAGATCTTGTCTTCCTTATAGGTAAGAGGGAGATTTAATCTCATCAACCATGTGTGGTGGTGAGAAAATGGATGTATTTGTGGTGAAGAATCCATAAGGATTCATTCACTTGGTTGTTTATTGTCTTCTCTTTTTGTGATTGTTTATGTGTGCATGTTATTTGCTTTTCTATTTGTGATTTATTATGCATACAAGCATGTTTATAGCTTTGAATTGTTTGGTATGTGTTTTATTATTGCTTTAATATATGGTATGTGTTCATAAATATATATATGTTCATGGATCTATGATAATTATTGTTGGATGTGCAAATATATTGAGATTTGCAAAAGTGTTCCAAAGAACACAAGATGAAGAGCTTATGGTTTTTACTATGAAAAGAGAACCAATATGTTCTCAACCCTTTTTCTAAAAGGATAACCTAATTGATCTACTTAAGTTAAAGGATTTTTCAATGATTTAATAGATGAAAAATAATTTTAAACATGGTTTGTATAAAAATGGTGATTTTCGGCCAAAATATATTTTTAATGTTTAATTGATCCAAAATTTACTTTCTAAGTGTAAACTAGTTTATTAACCTAAAAAGAATTTATTTACAATGGATTTTCAAGAACCAAATAAGTAAACAAATTTTTATTAGAAGTCTAGTATATAAAAGAAATAAATTTTTGACACTTGAAAATACTTACCTTTGAGTTTTAAAGTATGTTAGCAATTTTTAAAGTGTATTTTATGGTTATAATTAAATAAAAGATTTTTTAAAAGGAAAACGTAGAAAATATCACTTAGTGGATTTTCTAAACTAAATGCTGTCAAAATTGATTAAAAATGAGCAAGTATTGAAGAACGTTTCAAAATGGCAAGCAAGAAAATATTTTATGTAGTTAAAGAATAAAATTAACTGTAGAATAATTTATTAAAAACGATTTTTTGAGAAAAACGTCAGAAATTATTACTTAGAGTAATTTTTGTAAGAAAAATGAAAAATAATGTCTAAATAATATTTTTAGTTTGGAAAGTTTCAAAATTTAATTTGGAACGTCAAGAAATATTTTATACAGTGAAAAATAGTAGAAATAGCTTACGCGTATTTAAAATAGTGGATTTTAAACTACGCGATTTAGAAAACGTTAAAAAAATATTTATGCAATTGAAAAATGCTATAAAATATTTACGCGACTTATGGAAACAGTAAGTTTTTACTGTCGGGTCAAAGTGGTGGGCCCGGACATGTTGGGAAATAGTACTGTCAAGTGGAGACATACTATTTTTGGAATTATTGATACTAAGGGTATTTTTATAATTATGGTGACAATGAGGATATTTATGTAATTATGATTCATGGTGATACTGAGGGTATTTTTGTAATTATGGATCATTACATACATAGAGTGGTATGTCAATTTGGTTGAAATTGACGATTGACTGACGAGATGAATTACACCGTGTTGCGGGTGTGATAGGCGTAGTGTGTTCATGTGGAGAACTTGGAGGCGTTAGTGTGCAGTAGATTCCACATGTGGACAGTTGGTAGCTCATTTGGACCGTGGTAACTGAAAACACACACTAGCGATCTCGACAAATACTATTCTTAATCAGGATCTATTAGGGACTGTCTGGTACTATGCCTGGTCGTACACGACGTATTTGACTGTGTACCATGCACACGACGTATTTGACTGTGCATTATTCACACGACGTATTTGACTATGTGCTATTTACACGACGTATTTGACTGTGTAATAGTTGGTTGAGGCAGCCTGATGTACGGATATGTCTATTGGATCATTCTCTCTGATGTTTGTGTTTAGCTCCATGGAGTAGGAACGAGTCTGAGTACATGACATATTTAATCTGCATTACTGTGTGAATAGTTATAATTTGATTTATGATATTTTGCATGTGTGATAATATGAATTGTTATATTAACTGTTATATTTATTTGTATTGTCGTTTTCTTACTGCTATGCTAGTAATGATGTAGATTGTCTCACCTCTTTGTATATATTTTCTGTATTATTATTTATGTGCCATAAAGTAGTTGAGGAAGTAGAGGAGCAACTGTTAGATTGTCAATACAACGAGGAGCAGCAACCGAGTGACCAGTTTGAGGAAGAAGAACCTCGAGATCATCCATATCATATGGATTGATTGCAGCGTGGTATGGTGTTACCAGAGTATTTCTGTCTTTTGATGATCTTCCTGAGGAGGATTCTTCAGAGGATCAGAACTTTTAGTGTTATGCTTGGGCTAGTTTATGGTTTGCTTTAAACCAGACAGTTTGCTATTTTAATTAAATAGTTTGTAATATGTAAATTATTTGTACCTATTAAAAACAAAATCATATGTATAATTATGGTGTGTATGTAATAGTTAGTTTTATTTTATGTTCTGTTTATTTTATTTTATAATATAATGTTCGAAAAAATATATATTTTACAACCTATATTATTATATATTACAAAGTAATTTATAACTTGGGTAAAAGTTTTATTATTATTGTTTGAAAATGTGACATCCCTAGTAGGGTGTTGCAAATGCGACACACCGACGATCCTGTCTGAGACGCTGTCCTATATCGCGATCAACTGTCGAGGTACCATGTATAAGCTATTGCGCAAACATTTTTATGAAAGAAAGCACACTATATTTTAAGGCTACTGATATACTGGTATTACTCCTTGATCATTCACTCCGAAGATGTTTATGTCTAGCTCCATGGAGTAGGAACTTTTGGTACCCTTTACATTGCGCACTGTGAGTCTCATAATACATCGAGCATGAGCACTTATAACTGTATGATTATCTGAATTGTTGATTGCTGAGAATACTGTTGTTATCTACCTATTATTGATGGCTTTATTACTGTTTGTTGTTATTCTGCTTTCACTGTTAATTTTAATATTACTGTGATTAAATGCATAAATTGTGTTATGTTTGGGCATCTAGCGCCGTATTATTTTCTTGCTGCCAATTTGGTACTGAAAGCTGGGTGTCTCACCTCTTTCTGCATTTTCTCTATTTATTTTATTCGGTTGGGTCGTGTATCACCAAGAAGACATTCGTGAGGAAGATAAGGAAGCCCTCGAGTTTCCGGGCTTCTGGCCAGATTACGACTGAAGTGGCTTGAGGATATCGTCGCGTCCCCGTGGATTTTTGGGCTACGTGCGGATCAACTTTCATGGTGGTCCAGATTGCTGGCATATCAACGTACAAATTGATCGATGTGTGTACCACGACGAATTGACGGTGTCCTTAGCGTGGGGACACTACACTGCTTCTATTTTTGACTTCCATGCTTTTGTTTGGCTGGAATTTTATATGCCTGTGAGAGACATGTGGGCGGACATGTACTATACCCCACGTGACGATTCCTTCTTGTCTACTGCTCGGGCTCCTGCCCGCTGTTCTATCGTCCCGATGGATGTCTCGTCGGACGATGAGGACCCTGTGGAGGATCCGTCTACGGTTCCTTCTAGTTCTCGTCAGTCTTAGAGACTGTTTTTAGGTAGATGGCTACTGATGGCTATCTGTTTATTTTGAGGGAGCCTGACGTACTATTGGATTCATGGGTAGATATTTGTATCTCTTGGGGTAAGTACCTGTTTTGCTTCTTGCGTCAATTCTTTTGGAAATGTAATTAATACAGGCTTGTACGCGTGGTAATTATAATGTAATTATGTTGTATAATATCTAATTTCTGTGGACTGTATTGTATCTGTATTATGCTTGGTGTTTGGCTACAACAGGGATTTTCAATTTAATGATTTTCTTATAGAAAACAAAGAGGAAGATGACTCATTATGGTGAATGTTTTATTAATTTAATTTAGCTCCAATATATATATATATATATATATATATATATATATATATATATATATATATATATATCACTAGTATGTAAAAATGAAATTAATGTTATTTTCCGAAAAGAAAATATTTACTTACGTTTCACGAATTAGTAATATAATAGTGGGACGTTCCTTCTTCGCATGTATCGGATGAGAAAAAAGGGGCGTTACAGCTAGCATTTCAAGTTGCCTTGTGAATTATATGAATTATATGATGATACGAGAAATTGGCACTTGTCATGCTTATGAGATGAATTATGATGTACTAGAAATTGACATACTCCTTTAAAATGTTAAAGTTGAGCTAGTAATTGAATTAAAATGTAAAGTGCATCTTTAAGTGCTCAAAGTTTAAAAGAAATTGGACATGATCCTCATACCTAGGAGTGATCCTTAGATGTTATTCCCTTATGAAGGGTAACTCATTAATTGATTTGGCTAGTGATAGATATTGGAAATGATCCTCATACCTAAGGTTGATCTTAGATGTGATTCCTTATGAAAGGAAATTGATTAATTGATGTGGCTAGCGATGGATATTGGAAATGATCCTCGTACCTAGTGGTGATCCTAGATGTAATTCCTTGTGAAAGGAATTTGATTAATTGATTTAGCCAGGGTTACCTAGGATAGAGCTGTGTAACGATAGACTGTTATGTATAGGCTGAGTACTCAAGTCTGATAAGCAGACTATCACTAAGGGTTAGGTAATGTAAGAAGGTAATATGCCCTCCCTACCTATTTGAGATTAAAGGACATGGGTTCGGGGAATGAGCTGAGAAATATGATAATTAATGGGCACTAAAGGAAAATTAAAGGCATTGCTTGAGCAATGACCCATCTTCATGAATTTTTTATATAAATCACTAATTTAATAATGAATATTTGAAGGTCGTGAGCTTGTTGGACTAGTGTATGAATCAAGTAGTGAGTCAGATGGAGTCGAGGAACATGAAGAAGCTACAAATGCTCATCAAGTCAGTCAACTGATTGAAGATCAACCTGAGAACTAGCCTACCGACCTTCCCCCTACCCCGACTTATGAAGGATCTGCTAATTAAACACCTTTGTTGACAATTTTTTTTAATGTTTTTTTGTTTGTTTTGTTTTATTCTGTAATATTTGTAAGAACTCATGCTCTATAAGAGCTTATGCTTCTTTATATCCTTCTTAATACGTTGGTACTGCTTCTTTCCTAGATTTTGCAATTGTTGAATTTTTCTTTTCTTGAAATATTGCTCTTTTGCTAAACATAGCATTCATAAGATAAATTGACCCTACTTCTTAACAATGTGACTTAAAAATGAATCGAGTTATCCTTTATTTGCTAAGTTATTTCAACTTTTCCTTGCTAAGTTATCTTAAATTTCTTCTTTTTGTTCCATTAAGGAATCAAATATGTTACTAAATAAGATGTTAATAGCTAATCGTCCTATCGTCTGCTTGATTAGCCATTGGCACTTAGCAATCTTAGGTCATCTTCATCCTCATTCTGCCTAGAAATTGAAATGCTTTATTATATTTTGTAAGACATATTTACTAAGTTATCTTAGATCTTCACCCTCAATAAATGACCATTAATAACATCAAACACCTACTCAGTAGTGCTTTGTAAAGTTATTCCAATTCCAATAAGCCAAAATAAAATGAAATGAGATACATAAATTGGGTATAAGAAGGTATTTTCTAATAATAATGCAATAATCAACTTCTTTTCAAGGCAAATTTTGTTAAGTTATCTTGAATCATCGACATTCCTTTAGAAGTCGAGGGCATCACCAACCAATCATTTGCTCGGCTAGACCCTACTCAGATCTTTCCACATTTATCCTAATTCTATTTGGAAGTTGAGGGTATCACCAACCGATCATTTGCTCTGGTAGACCCTACTGAGATATTTCCATTGAGCATGAAATTTTAACCATTCATCCTCGTTCCGTTTGGAAGTCGAGGGCATCGCCAATCGATTGTTTACTCAACTAGACCCTACTCACATATTTTCATTGAGCATAGGATTTTAACCATTCATCATCATTCTATTTGGAAGTTGAGGGCATCGCCAACCGATCGTTTGCTTAATTGGATTCTTCATATGTAAAATTTGTTATAAAGTACGAGGCACAATTTGATAAAAAGAATTTATTCACTGTGACAAATGTGCCTCGTTAATACCTCCCCTAAGAAAAAAATCCAATGGGAAAAAATCCTAAGGGTAGGAAAATGAGTACACCCACCATGCTTTACATCATAAAATCTAGAAATTAACTGTAATATTGCCTCAATTTCTAGGCATTCCAAGATCGGGTTATTTCCTTCCCAGATAACTCGGACAACTTATATGCTCCTTTGCCCAAACTCTTCGCAACTTTGTATGGTCCTTCCTAATTTGGAGCAACTTTTCCTTCATTCTTATTCTTCCTTCCAATGTCTGGTTTCTTCATCACCAGATCTCCTTCAGAGAAACTTCTTTTGAGCACATTTGAATTATACTTCGATACCTCATGATCTTCTTCCAGCAACTCGAGATTTTCTCTTCTAGCTTGATCATTCAGGTCTTCTTTGAATCAGGCTCGTTTGATAATTATTTCCTCCAGCTGTAGTGGTATCATGACTTCAACTTTATAATTCATCTGATATGGTGTCTCATTTGTTAATGATTGTGGAGTAGTGTGATATGCCCATAAAACACTCGGCAATTCTTCGACCCAAGCACTCTTCGTCTACTTCATCATTTTCTTTAATCCATTCGGATGACTTTGTTTGCTGATTCTGCTTTTCTGTTCACTTGTGGATGTTCTACTGAGACAAAGCATTATTTTATTCCCATCCTAAGGCAGAAAGCTTTGAACCTTTGATTAACAAATTGTGTCCCATTATCTTTCACTATAGCAAAAGGCAATCTGAACCTGGATATATGATCTTTTTCCATGTAAAATCCTCAACCTTCCGTGCAGTAATTCTCACCAGTGGCTCGGCTTCAATCTACTTTGTGAAATAATCAACTGCTACTAACAATAATTTGACTTGTACTGGGGCTAGAGGAAAAAGGCCCAAAATGTTCATTCCCCATCTACAAAAAAGGGCTATATAGCTATCATAAAGTGCAACTCTTCTAGTGGCACAAGGTGTATGTCAGAGAAACTCTAACACTTAGCACACTTTTTAACATATTCAATGTAATCTCTTATCCTCTTTGGCCAAAAATATCTTACCCTCATAACCTTTGATGCTAATGCTCTTTTTCCCAAATGTTGTCCACCAATACCTTCATGAATCTCCTTAGACACGTATTCTACTTGCTCCTGATCTAAACACTTTAGTAAAGGCATAGAGAAACCTCTTCTGTACAATTGGTCATTAATTATAACGTAGAAACTGATCCTTCTCCTTAGCTTGGCAGCTTCTTTTGAATTGTGGGGAAACTTTGCAATTTGTAAAGCATCAACCACAAGCTTCATCCACGAATCTTCTCCTACTTTAATCATCATTACATGTTTATCATCAATACTTGGCTCTTCTAAAGTTTCATGAATAACTGTTTGGTTGTTTCCTGCACCTTTTGTGTTGGTGAGTTTAGCTAGAAAGTTCACTCGAGTATTTTGACTTTGATTAATGTGCTCTAGTTGAAATACTTGGAAACCCTTGGCCAAACCTTTCACTTTTTCTAAATATTTGATTAAGTGAGGATCGCAAATTTGAAACTCTCCTTTTATTTGATTAGTGACCAGTTGCGAATCACTCCGAGCTATTAACATTTGAGCTCCCATTTCTTTAGCTAGACTCATCCCAACGATCAAAGCTTCATACTCTACTTGGTTATTACTTGCTCTAAAATTAAATCCAAATCTCCCGGTCCTTATAGTATTATGCCTGCTCCACTGCCCTTCATATTTGATGCACTATCAATATACAAAATCCATTGACAGATCTCTTGTGATTCTGACTATTCTTCTCCATATAATTCAGTAACAAAATCGGCAAGCACTTGAGATGGAATGAACCCTCTAGGCTGATAGTGAATACCAAACTCTAATAACTCAGTTGACCAAGAAATCATCTTTCCTACCAACTCACCTTATGACTTTGAAAATACAGTCTTAACTGCCTTGCTGAGATGATTAAGCAAAGAGCTACCTTCTCAATCTTCTGGTACCTTATTTCTGGCCCATGTATAACTCGACTTGCAAAATAAATTGGTTTATGCTCTTTCCTTTCTTCCTTTACTAGGACCGAGCTAATCACCTTTGAGGTTAGTGACAGGTATAAGAATAACTCATCGTCCGGATTTGGTCGGGTTAAGATAGGTGGTGATGATAAGAAAATTTTTAGGTCCTGAAATGCTTTCTCATATTCCTTGTTCCAGACAAATTCCTTTACTTTTTTTAATGTCTAAAAGAAAGGAAAAGCTTTATCTTCCAATCTAGACAAAAAATAAGCTAAAGAAGCGATCCGTCTAGTTAACCTCTGAACATCCTTCACCGTTGTCGGACTTTTCATCTCCATAATGGCTTTACATTTATTTGGGTTTGCCTCAGTCCCCCTATTAGTCAGCATGAAACCCAAGAACTTTCCTGCCTGGACACTAAAGGCATATTTCTTTAGATTCAACTGCATATTATACTTTCTCAACTACTACAAGACTTTGTCTAAATCCTTGCAATGATCATCTGTCTCTTTAGTTTTCAAAACCATATCATCCACATACCAATCGTTGTTTCTCCTAATTTGCTTCTTGAAAACCTTATTCAGTAATCTTTGATAGGTCACGATAGCATTCATCAGGTCGAACAACATTGTTCTATAGCATTAATTTATATTTTCAGTAATAAAAGCTATATTGTCTTTGTCATCTGGATACAAACGGATTTGGTTATAACCTGAATAGGCATCCATGAAACTGAGAAACTTGTATCCCGATGCTCAATCGACTAATCTATTAATACTCAGGAGAGGATATGCGTCCTTCAGATAGACTTTATTAAGATCAGTAAAATCAATACACACTTTCCACTTTCCATTTGACTTTTTAACCATCACAACATTTGACAGCCAAGTAGTATTGAACCTCCCTGATAAATCCAGCCTTGAATTTTTTTTTGTGTTTCTTCTTTTACTGCTTGTTGTCTTTCTAAACCAATCTTTCTTTTCTTCTCAGCAATTAGTTTAACACTTGGATCAACAATTAGCTTGTGTCATATCACATCCAAATCGATTCCAAGCATATCAGTTGAATTCCATGCAAACAAATCTGAATTCTTGAGCAGCAAATCCTTTAACTTCTGAGCCTATTCTTCTGTGAGACTTTTCCCAATTTTATTTAACTATTGTTCGGTTGCTCCTACTTGTAAATTTTCCAATTCTCCCTCCGATTGAGGTCTTATTTAAGCAAAGTTTTGTCTAGGGTCTAACTCTGTAGAATTGACTCTATGCTTTTTCTCCTTAAGATTTTCAAATTTCTCATCTTCCCCGATCCTCAAACACTCGTTATAACATTCCTTTACTTCAATTTGATCGACATCCACTACTTTATCCGTCCCATCAATTGTTAGGAATCTCATAGCCAAGTGGGGTGTTGAGACCACAACTCCTAGAGAATTCAATGACAGTCTTCCTAGAATTGTGTTTTAAGAAATATGACAATCGACCACCAAGAACTGTATATCAATAGTTCTAAAAGAGAGTGGCTTGCTTGAAAAGGCACCTTTATCCTCCTGAGAAGTGCTTAATCTGAAGATTGTACTAAGCTAAATGTACCCTTTAACTTTCACCCCTTCTCCTGAGAATATGAACAAACCTCTTGCAAAAGGTTTTAGCTTCTCTTCAGATAATCTGAGCTTCTTAAAGACATCATAATAGAGTATATCTTGCAAAGTTTCTTGTAACGATCGAAATCACCATCAGATTGTCTTGATTTTGGTCGACTCCTTAAAAATCTTCATCAAAGAAAGAAATAGTCGAATTATGGCAATCGGGAAAAACTTCCCTTGTTGGTCCTCCCAACATCATAACTGGTCTTGCTGCCCTCAAAGCTTCTTTCTTACGGACTTCGTTGCTCCTCCTCTTACAAATCCTCCTGAGATGATATTAATCACTTTTTGAATTTGATTAGAATAAACCAGTTGCTCTTCCATTATTGTTTTTCCCCCGTTATCTCTTTTTTGACTGCCTTTCAAATTGGAAGCTTCTTCATCTTCAAAATTTTTATTCTCTCTCTGATCTTCGTATAGAGTTCTTTTCTTGAAAACATATGTTCCAAGATGCCTAGCTCTAATCAATTCTTCTATTTTGTCTTGTAAGACATAACAATCTCAAGTAGTATGTTCATAGGTTTTATGAAATTCACATTTCTTTGATCGATCTGCTTCTGGATGTATTTCTACTGGTGGCATTGGAAGTTGAGTCAAACAAGTACTAAATATTTCTTTCAATATTACTTAAGATTTAGTGTTAAGGGGTGTATATTCATCATATCGGGGTCTTCTTGTGTTTTTTGTCAGTACAACTCGGTTCATTGGTTCTGATCTTCTATATTGACCTGCAGGTGTTATTCTTTTAATCTAGTAACCTCTTCTTCCTATGCTTCCTACAAAGTTTCTTTTATCTGCAAATTGCGCCTGAGGCTTTTCTCTTGACTTGTTTTTTCTTTCCTGATAAGTCTCAACTGACCGTTGAGTTTCTGCCCTGGTTCGATTAGCTTCCTCTATATTAATATATCCTTCTTACCTTTTAAGCAATTCATCTAGAGTTTGTGGGTCTCTCTTAGCAACTGTGTCGGCAAAAGCTGTGATTGACCATGAGACTTAAAGATTGGTTTTGAAAATAACAAATATGAAGAAGATGAGAAGACTAAGTCCAAGAACTGAAAAATTTGCTTTAGGACTTAGAGCCCTATGTACGGAGCCCTCTTGGATATCTCATTGATCTTGCAAAATAAGATAAACATAGTTTTGATGTTTTTGGAAACCAACTGGAAGTTTTCTAAAATGCTTACAACTATTTTATAAACAAGGTTATTTGAATAAAGTCTTCTTTATTCGAATAAACCAAGTCATCAGAATCCTTTTTTTATTAAGAGTTATTCAGATAACCTAAGAGTTATTCGAATAAACATGTTTTAAGTTTCCTGAACTTATTTGTTTTCAAAAAACATCATTTGAATAACACACTTTCTATTCAAATATAAGGTTTTTAAAGATCTGCGTTTTTAATGAACTATTCGAATAACTCAATGGTTATTCGAATAGACCTGTTTTGCAGAAAATGTTTTATAATAGAGTTATTCGAATAATTCACATGTTATTCAAATAACCTATATTAGAAATAGTTTTTACAAAACTTTTCAAAACGTGTTATAAAAATAACACAAAGGCTATTCGAATAAACACGGGTTACAATTTTGGAAAGAAACAACCATATTCATATTAATTACATGATTTAATTCTTCCAACAGCTAGTTTCTTTGAGAATTCTATAAATAGAGACCTTGGGTCACCTTTGCAAATAGCCTAATTATCTGAATCACTTCTTGCTTGCTTTAATATGTGATTTACAATTTTCTCATATTTTCTGTACTCTTTTTGCCGAAACTTTGAGATATCCTTAAGAGAGCTTTTTAGTGCTTTCAATTGTATTATTTGCTCTTAGTGAGAGTTTCTCTTCATCTATTTTCTACTTCTTTGTAACGAGGGTGAGGTATCCCTCAAAGGTTTGTGTAAGGGTGAGGTATCCCTAAAAAGTGAGGCTTTAGCACAAGGGTAGAGTTTCCCTGTGTGAAAAGTGCTCTTGTTTGTAACGGTTGCAAGCACCTGTTTAAGCTTGTATTGATAGTGAAAATCTCGAATAGTGTTTCGAGGATTGGACGTAGGCCACAAGTGGTTTAGTGGCTGAATCAAGATAAATATTGTGCCTGCTCTTCTTATCTTAATCTCTTTATTTATTGCAATTTATTTATTATTGCTTATCTGTTCATTTTCTGTTCTTAAGGATTTCTATCCTCTCTTTGCATTCACATCCTTTTTAAAAAATATCTTTAACAAAGTTTGCTTTATAAGCATTTGCGAAAAGTTTTAAATACTCAATTAACCCATCCTTTTGAGTACTGGAGCCACTTAGTAACAAGTGGTATCAGAGGTAGACTCTTGTTTAAAGAGCTTAGCAGCTTCAAGAAAACATGACTTCTTCAAATGGTTTTTTAGAGGGATCTTCCATAAATCGACCACCCTTTTTCAATGGGGATGGTTACACATATTGCAAGGAAAGAATGAAAATCTTCATCGAAGCTATTGCTGTAAAAAACGACGCATTTATACCTACATGAGTGATCGATGGTGTAAAAAGCGAGATACCAAGAAGTGATTGGTTTAATGAGGATAAAAGAAAAGTTCAATATAATTTGAAAGCTAAAAACATCATTACCACTGCTTTGGGGTATGATGAATTTTTCAGAATTTCAAACAATAAAATTGCTAAAGAAATGTGGGACACTTTACAAGTTACCTATAAGGGTACTAGTGAAGTAAAGAGATCGAGAATCAATTCTCTTACTTGCGAATATGAATCATTTAGAATGAACCAAGGAGAAAGTATTCATAAAATGCAAAAGAGGTTCACCCACATTGTAAATCATCTTGCACCATTAGGAAAGAATTTTTCTAACGAAGATTTGATTAACAAAGTTTTGAGATGTCTGAGCAGGATTTGGCAACCCAAAGTGACATCTGTATCAGAATCAAGGAATTTGTCAACAATGACACTAGCTACACTTTTTGAAAAACTCCATGAACACGAATTGGAGCTGAGCAGATTAAGCCAAAGTGAAGAAAATGATAAGAAGAAAAAGGGACTAGCTCTCAAAGCCACCTCCTTAGCAATTGATGATGATGATGATGAGGGCGGAGAAGGTACAGAGAACCTTGAACTAAATGAAGAAAACATCAGCTTTATGGTAAGAAAATTTAGTAAGTTTCTTAGGAAAAATAGGAACCAAAGAAGATCACCTTTTCCTCCAAAGAAAACCCATCTCAAAGGGGAAGGAACATCCTCAACTCCAACTTGCTACGAGTGCGGAAAATCAGGATAAATGAAGATGGAGTGTCCAATTTGCCAAAAGAAGATGGAGAAATTTAAGAAGAAACCTTTTAAGGAAAGAAAAAGGAGAAGAGCATACATAGCATGTGATGATAATGATATGGACTCAACTGATAGCTCTGTTAGCGAGGAAGCTCATCTATGTCTTATGACCAAAGGAGAAGAAGAAGAAGAAGAAGAAGAAGAAGAAGAAAGCAACAATGAGGTAAGTTCTAATCTTAATTTATTGTCTTCTTATGATAAACTACAAGATGCTTTTGAAGAATTGCATGATGAATCACTAAGGCTCACAAAAATAATTTCTTCATCTAAGAAAACAATTTCTTCTTTAGAAAACCAAATTCTTATTTTAAATAAAGAAATTAAAGAATTAAAAATTAAAAATGAGACATTAGGATTAATTAATGTATGCACAACTTTTCTTCACATGCTTCTACATCTTCATCTTATTCTTCATGTCATATGCTTGAAAAAGAAATTGAAGATTTAAAGAACACCCTTTCAAAATTCACTTTTGGAAAAGATAATTTAAATATTTTGTTAGGAAAATAAAGAGTTATTTTTCAAAAAGCTGGGATAGGTTATAGCCCAAAAAATCAGCAATTTCTTTGTTCATTCAAGTACCTCTAGTAGCCCATATATTAAATATTTTTATTGTGGGAAGAAAGGACACAGTGCATCAATATGCAATGCAAGAAAAAACATTAACTCAAAGATTAGGACCAAAATAGTTTGGGTTCCTAAGGGTATTATAACCAAAACTGATATTCAAGGACCCAAGAAAATTTGGGTACCAAAAGTTAAAAACTAAATTTGTGATGTAGGTATGCTTGAAGGCAAAGAGCTCAAATTGGTACCTCGATAGTGGATGCTTCAAGCATATGACCGGAGACGACTCCAAATTCTCATTCCTTGTCCCCAAGACTCACGAACACGTAACATATGGAGACAACAACAAAGAAAAAGTTCTTGAAGTCGGCAAAGTTGGTTAAAATCCTAACTCCTCTATTGATAATGTGTTGCTTGTTGAAAGGTTGAAACATAACTTACTTAATATTAGTCAATTATGTGATAAAGGAAA
Source organism: Ormosia emarginata (assembly GCA_029884605.1). NCBI lineage: Eukaryota > Viridiplantae > Streptophyta > Magnoliopsida > Fabales > Fabaceae > Ormosia > Ormosia emarginata. The sequence goes on from JAQQTP010000051.1 coordinate 4,646,270, forward strand.
TAGAGTAATATTTGATTCAAATTGCTGCATAATTAAAGGAAAAGATGATAAGCATGTTAAGTTTATTGGTCATAGAGTTAATAATATTTATATGATTAGCCTTGATGATATATCTTCAAGTGATGCGAAATACTTTTTAAGTAAGGAAGATGATTCATGGTTATGACATAGAAGAATTGCACAAATTCACATGGATCACTTGCAAAAGTTGGTCTCTAAAGAGCTAGTAATTGGTCTATCCAAGCTCAATTTTGAAAACGATAAATTATGTGATGCATATCATAAGGGAAAACAAGTAAAGGTCTTTTTTAAAGCTAAAAACATTCTTTCAACTTCTAGACCTTTACAACTTTTGTACATGGATCTTTTTGGACCATCTAGAACCATGAGCTTTGGTGGGAATTACTATGCACTAGTGATTGTGGATGATTTTTCTAGGTTCACATGGACCCTATTTCTTTCTCACAAGAATGATGCATTTCTAGCTTTTAAGAAACTTGCCAAAGTTATCCAAAATGAAAAAGGTTTTTCAATTACATCCATAAGAAGTGACCATAGTGGTGAGTTTGAAAATAATGATTTTGAAACCTTTTGTGATGAACACGACATTGAGTATAATTTTTTTTCCCTTAGAACTCCACAACAAAATGGAGTTGTAGAAAAGAAAAATCATTCTTTAGAAAAAATGGTGAGAACTATGCTTAATGAGGCTATACTTCCTAATTATTTTTGGGCTGATACGGTAAGTACTGCTTGTTACGTAATGAATAGGGCCCTTATAAGTCTAATTTTAAAGAAAATCCCATATGAGTTATACAAAGGAAGGAAGCCTAGTGTCTCACATTTTCATGTTTTTGGATGTAAATGTTTCGTTTTAAATAATGGAAAGGATAACTTAAGAAAGTTTGATGCTAAGTCTGATGAAGGTATATTTTTGGGTTATTCTAATCATAGCAAGGCTTATAGAATATATAATAAAAGAACTATGACCATCGAAGAGTCCATTCGTGTTGCATTTGATGAAACTAACCAAAATGGACCGAGAAAAGATTTTGTTGTTGATGATGTTGCAGAAGCTTTAGCAAAATCACACTTGGACAACAAAGAAGAAAGAAAGCTAGAAGATAGTCAAGAGGAGCTCCCAAACCAAGAGGATTCACAAATCATAAACCTTTCCAAAGAATGGCGAACCTCAAGATACCATCCGCTTGACCAAGTAATAAGTGATGTATCCAAAGGTGTAAGTACTTGCAACTCAATTAGAAATGCATGCAACTGTGGCTTTCGTTTCTCAAATTAAACCTAAAGACATAAATAAAGCCTTTAACAATGAACATTGAATCTTGGCCATACAAGAGGAGTTAAACCAATTTGAAAGAAATCAAGTTTGAGAATTGGTTCCAAGGCCCAATAATCATCCAATTATAGGTACCAAATGAGTCTTTAGGAACAAGCTTGATGAAGCTGGCCTAATAACAAAAAATAAAGCTAGACTTGTAGCAAAATGATATAATCAAGAAGAAGGTATAGACTATGAAGAAACATATGCACCTATAGCTAGATTAGAAGTTATTAGAATATTATTTGCTTTTGCTTACATAATAGATTTTAAATTATATCAAATGGATATTAAAAGTGCTTTTCTAAATAATTTTATTCAAGAGGAGGTATATGTTGAAAAACTTCTAGGTTTTGAAAATTATGAACTATCCAACCATGTTTTCAAACTGAAAAAGCCCTTATATGGCTTAAAACAAGCTCCTAGAGCTTGGTATGAAATGTTGAGTAAGTATGGTTTTACAAGAGGAAAAGTCGATACAACCATTTTTATTAAAAATAAAAAGCATGACATACTCCTTATACAAGTATATGTAAATGATATTATATTCGGTGCTACTAACGAAACTTTGTGTAAAGAATTTGCTAATATCATGCAAAGTGAGTTTGAGATGTCCATGATGGAAGAGCTCAATTTCTTCCTTGGGCTTCAAATTAAGCAAACTAGGAATAAAACCTTCATTAGCCAATCCAAGTACTGCAAAGAGCTTCTTAAGAGATTTGGAATGGACAACTCAAAGCATATGAATACACCAATGAGCACCTCATGTTACTTAGACAAGGATGAAGCAGGAAATCTTGTAGAAATCACTAAATATAGAGGTATGATTGGATCCCTTCTTTATCTCACTGCTACTAGAACTGATATTATGTTTAGTGTATGCATGTGTGCGAGATACAAAGCTAATCCAAAAGAATCGCGCTTAATGTAACGCCCCAATTTTTAGAAAATATTCTGAATGTACTGTTTTCTGTTTTTCATGCTTTTGTATGAATGACCGCTGTGTCCCTATTTTTCTGTTCTCGATTTCTGTATGAAAACAATTACGATATCTTGGCTCAAATTTTATTTGATCGTTTTACGTAATTTGTTTCGAGACGATAAAATAAAAATTTTTTTCGAACTCTTGTATTAATTTTTTTGAAAGATATCTGACTAAATAATCTTCTTGGATATTTTATTTGAACGTTTTGGACGATTACCTACGTTGTGGGAAAAAATGGGAAAATGACCGTTACGTCCCGAACGCATATTGTTTTATTTGTTTTTGTCTGTTTTTAATTGTTTTCTTCTTGATTTAATGCCTGAAAATACTGTCTATGATTTTATATGGACTTTTTGTGTGATTTGCTCCGAGGCAGGAAAATAATATTTTTAAAGTGGGAAATCTTATTTTATTATTTAGAATTGGGGGATCTTACTTAACCCGATTCTGAATGAGACTAAAAATAATCTTTTAATTTTTAGGATTTAACTGTCAAATAAAATAATTTTATATTATTATAATATTATTTTATTAATCAAGTATAATTTAGTGACAATGGACCCAGGAAATATTTTGTGGGACCCACAATTAGCCGAACGGTTAGATCGGTAGCTTAATTAATCACCGTAGTAATTTGTAGAACTTTCGAGCAGTGACTCAACTAGCTGACTCAATGCAGAGAATTTATTACACTGTGTGACTAAGCAAGGTGAGTCACCATGAGCAACCAATAGAATTAAAGCTTGTTAAGCAAGATTTGATCTTGACCTTTGATGTGTTCAATGGCTTGGATGAAGCCAAATCCATGCACATCCTTACACATGAAGGCTACGGCCATTTGGAGAGAAAGCCAAAAATCACCTTCCATCTTCATCACTTTTCTCTCTTCTCTCTCTTCAAAACCCTAGCCACCATTGTTGTCCATTTTCTTCACCATATTCGGCCAAGCTAGTTTCCTAACACTCCAACCATCCAAAAATTTTTCTAACCAAGTTTCCTTAACCTAAACACCATTTTAAGAACCTTTGTAGTTGGAAGTTTCTTCAAATTCTTCCATCTAGGGCTTGGAAACCAACCTTGAAAGTTTTACCTAGAAGGTGAAATTTCATGCTTTTCTTTTCTCTATTCTTTTTCAAAGTTCTAAGCCATGATTTTTTCATGGTTTAGCTTCTTTTTCATGGTTAGTAACATGTAGATTTTGTTTGAGATTTCTAGGTATTTTTGGTGGTGAAAACCGTGACCTAGGAGGTGTGAAAGCAAGCTTTTGTCTTCATTTAAGGTAAGAGGAAGACAATTCTTATCATCCCTTGATGGTGGTAAGAAGATGGATTGTTTGTAGAATCCATAAGGATTCGGTTGTGGTGTGTTTATTGATGTGTATTTGTTAATTTTTGTGGTTGCTAGTAGCTTAAGTGTTATGTGTTAGTAGCTTTCTTATTTGGTAATTGTAATAATTTTGCATGTCTAATAGCTTTTGATTGTATGTCTATAAGCTTTAAATTAGGTTTTATGTGTTAGAAATATTTTGCATGTGTTAGAAATATTTTGCATGTGTTAGAGATATAAATGCATGTGTTAGAATTGTATGATAAGGTTTAGGATGTGAATAACATATGTAAATTTGCATGAGTGTTCCAAAGAACACATTCACCTTAGCTCACGGCAATGCCAAAATGTGAGGACCAAAATGTTCTCTTCATTTTTCCTAAAGTGCAACTTAATTGATTAGGAGAAATAAGAAGGTTTTAAATGGTTTTGATCAAAGAAAAGGAATTTATAAATCAAATGGTAAAGATTTAGTACATTTTGGGCCAACATGCCTATAAGATTTATTTGATTCAAAATCATTACTTTATAACATGATTTAATGAATTTAGATGAGATAATACCTTTGACATGATTTAGAAATCAAATGAAAAAGTTTTAACAAAATTCGGCCAACATGCCACTATAGGTAATTATGATTTCTAAAAATTGATTTCAAACCTTTTTCAATCAAAAAGAGACAATACAAGTTAACAATAAATTTTCTATAATGATTTTTGAAGAAACAAATTGAGTAGAATTAAGTTAAAGGATTAAAACTAGTGATTTTATCATTAGGAAGTAAAATACAGAAATTTTGAGAAATTTTCTAACATATAGCTCACTTTAGGTTTTGAAGCATGTTAGAGATTTCAAAAGAGAATTAAATGTTATGGATAAAAAAAATTAGGTAAATAGAAAATTTTATGGAAAATTTAGAAAACCATTATTATAAGTTTATAAACAAAATGCTGTCAATTTTTAGTAAAAATGAACCTATAGAATAGTCAAAATATCCTAATGACAGTATGCGGTATGAAAAATTATTCTACGTAGTTTAAATGTACTAAGTACTATTTCTATCTGTTTAAACAGTAATTTTAAGGGCATTCGAATAAGAAAATGATTTAAAAATCCTACGCGATTGAGAAAACGTATTAAAAATGCTACGCGATTTTAAAAACAGAAAAATATCTTTACCCGATTTTTAAACGTTTGTAAAAACGACGAGATTTCAAAAACGCGATAAAATTTCTACGCGATTGACCGTAACCATATTTATTTTTTTGTCGGGAAAAAGTGAACCCGTCTGAGCTTTTGAAAATCTATATCTTTGTCGGGAAATGTGAACCCGTACGAGGCTTTTGAAAATCTATTTCTTGTCGGGAAAATGTGAACCCGCATGGGTTTTTGAGAATTATTTTCTTTGTCGGGAAAATGTGAACCCGTGGGCTTTCCATCTATTTTTTTTTTATGTGTGTGCCATGTATTTGGTGGATTGGTTGACGAGACGAATCACATCGTGGTGTCGATGCGATAAACGTAGTGTGGTTCATTGTTCTAATGAACTTGGAGACTTTAGTGTACGGGATCCCACATGTGGATGAGTTGGTAGCTCCATTTGGCCGTGGTAAACCGATAGCGCACTATGGTACTCAACATACACTATATTTAATCGAGATTGGTGGAATCTAGTAGTACATTTGCTGTAGTGACACAACGTGAGGCCGTGAACTACACCATGCCTGGATTGATGGATTCGTGTCGTGGGGCTATAGACGCAACGTGTGACCGCGGAATAGTTGGTGGGGCAACCGTGGTACTATTAGATTTTGCGAATCATTCCTCTCTCTGATACTTGTGTTTTTTTTAGCTCCATGGAGTAGGATTTTGTTATATTATTTATCTCTATATCTATTTGTTTCCATCTTATCTATTTATTTTTATACGTATTTTATTTATTTATTTTATCTGAGTTCTTGTTATTATTGATTATTATATCTTGTTTGTTTATTTATAATTCTTATTTTATCTGTGAGGTTTTATCGTGAAGTGACATATTGTGATGGTACTTAAATTTTACTACAATTAATTATTATAATTGTTAAAGCTTTATGTATTGCATGAAGCGTATGTATATATTGTTTGTCATCTTTTTATTGGCCATGTTGTGATGATTTTATGTTGTCTTACCTCTTTGTTATATGTATTTTCTGTTTATTTATTTTACGCGGTAAAGACTTCGAGGAAGAGGAACAGCCTCTTGAGATCGTGTACCCTGAAGAGGAGGAAGATCGGCAAGCGAGACGACCAGCTTGACGATCAAGAACCATCCGATCATCCATATCCTCTGGATTGATTGTGAGGGATGGCGACGCCAAGATTTTTGGGATTCATAGAGCTGGTATTTCATGGAGGTGCTCTGGCTTGGCATCTACGAGGAGACCGTGACTCTGTGACGTATGCAGGACGTGTGACCGTGATCCTACGTCATCGTTTTGATGATGAGCTGTCATGACGACGACGTTATTTATGCACTTAGAGTTGCCCTTATCCATTAGGCGTTATTGGGGTCTTGAAAACCCGAGCCTAGTGAGATAAGCATCGTATCGACCGCGCGATCCCGTTATCGCCGTGTGTCGAGGCATCCGGGATATTTATCCACGATGATCATTTTCGGTGATAGTGATCCATCGAGGATTAGATAACCATGATGTTTTTTTTGGTAGCGTCGTCGGTATGTACGTATATATTAACTCTTTTATTGCTTTCTTTCTTGTTTTTGTTTAAATATTTGTAGTCTTAGTTGTAAATTATTTCTACAACTTATAACTTAACCATATGTATATTATCGGTGATGATTTTTTTTATTTCGTATTTTCCGCATTATCTTTTTATATCATATTTCGTCTATCAGGAATTATTTTACAACCCGTAATAATATTTAACAAATATTTCACAACTTGGGTAGATTTTATTTCTATTTCTTTTATTTTCTTTTATGTGTGACATCCTCCAAAGGGGTGTTACACTTAAGTGCAGTCTTATTAGTTATTCTGACTCTGATTTTGCTGGATGCAAATTGGATAGGAAAAACACTAGTGGAACATGTTAGTTGCTTGGCAGCTCTTTAGTTTCTTGGCATAACTGTAACACCCTTGTGGGGATGTCACATATATAAAGAAAATAAAAGAAAGATAAATAAAATCTACCCAAGTTGTAAAACATTTGTTACGTACTAATACGGGTTGTAAAATATTTCCTGTTAAACAGAATATTATTAAATAAAATAACGCGGAAACATAAAATAAACAGAACAACATCACTCATAATATACATATGGTCCAAGTTATAAGTTATACAAATAATTTACAACTACAACTACAAATATTTAAACAGAAACAGTAAATGAAAACAGTAAAGAGTCAATATATACATACGTAGACGCGCCCAAAATACACATCATATATATTTAACCCTCTGAAGGATCACTCTCAGGAAGATCTTCAGGAGATAAATATCAAGGATGTCTCGACTCTCGGCGAAAACGAGACCGCACAGTCGATACGATACTCATCTCACTAGGCTCAGTGGACACACCACCCCAATGACGCCTAAGAGATAAAGGTAACTCTAAGTGCAAAAACACAGTAGTCGACATAACTGGCTCTCCATCAAACGTATGACGTAGGGACACAGTTAACCATCCCACGTAAGTCACTGAGTCTCTATCTCCCCTCAGATGCCAAGCTAACGATCCACCGTGAAACTCAAGTTGCACAAAACCCAAAAATCCTGGCACCGCCATACCCAAACAAATCAGTCCAATGGATATGGATGATCAGATGGTTCTTGGTCGTCGTACTGATCTTCGACTTGCTGCTCTTCTTCCTCCTCAGGATACAAAATCTCAAGAGGCTGGTCCTCTTCCTCAAACTCTTTACCACGTAAATAAATATATACAGAAAACACATACAATAAAGAGGTAAGACAATCTAAAATCATCACAAACATGGTAAATAAGAAAACGACAAACAACAGATATACAGTTCATGCAATATGAAAAGCTATAACAGTAATTAATAACAGGATAGTGTAAAGATTTAAATGTCACAACAACACATAATATCACAGATAAAATAGTATCACAGATAAAATAAAATAAGAAATAGACAATTTATCATAATAATAACCAGATAAAAAAAACAGATAAAATAAAGTAATATCCAAGATATAATCATATGGAATATGACACGATCCTACTCCATGGAGCTAAACACATACAGATATCGGAGAGAATGACCCGCAAAATCTATTAGTACCACGACTGCCCAACCAAACTATTGCGCTGTCACACGTTGCGTCTATAGCCCCACGACACATGGAACCCACTGTCCAAGGCGTGGTGTAGTTCACGGTCTCACGTTGTGGCACTACAGGCAATGTACTATTAGACTTTACGAAATCTCGATTAAATATAGTGCGTGTCGAGTCCATTAGTGTGCTATCGGTTACCACGGCCCAGCGGAGCGACCGACTGTCCATATATGGGATCCCGTACACTAACGTCTCCAAGTTCATAAAGACAATGAACCACACTACGTTTATCGCATCGACAACACGATGTGATTCACCTCGTCAACCAATCCACCAAAAATTGGCATAAACTCAATATATGATCCAAAAATAAGAAATTACCAAAATACCCTCATTAAAATATATCCTCAAAGATAAAAAGATACAGTAAGTCCCACCGGACAAATACTGTTCCAAAGCATATACGGGTTCACCTCATAGCGACAACGAGAAAAATACAGAAAATACCGTTTCGGTCAATCGCGTAGAAATTTTATCGCGTTTTCACAATCTCATCGTTTTTACAAACGTTTTTAAATCGCGTAAATCTATTTTTCTGTTTTTAAAATCGCGTAGAGTTTTTAATACGTTTTCTCAATCGCGTAAGATTTTTAAATCATTTTATTGTTCGAATCCCTTAAAAATTACTGTTTAAATAAACAGAAATAATAAATAATACGTTTAAACTACGTAAAATATTTTTCATACCGTATACTGTCTTTTGGACATCTTTTCTATCTTATTTATCCGTTTTTACTAAAAATTGACAGTATTTTGCTTAGAAAATTATATTAATGGTTTCCTAATTTTTTCGTAAAAATTCCGTTTATTTAATTTTTAACCGTATAATTTAATCCTTTTGAAAACCACTAACATGCTTCAAAATTATAGCATGAGCCATATGTTATGAATTTACAAAAGTTACTGTATTTCCTTTCTAACAATAAAATCATTAGTTTTAATTTCTTAAACTTAATTCTAATCAATTCATTCCTTCAAAACTCATTTTAGAAAAATTCTTTTTAACATATATTGCATCTTTATACTTGAAAATGGTTTGGATTTGATTTTAGAAATCATGGATACTTAGTTTGGCATGTTGGCCGAAACATACACTTGTGTCATTTGATCTCTAAATTCATTTTCCTTCATCTAAACAATTTTATATCTTGTTAATTTGCCTAGGTTAATTAAATCACATTTTTAGAAAATGATGAGAACATTTTGGTTCTCCATTTTTGGTTAATGGCCGTGAGCCTTATTGGTGTGTTCTTTGGAACACTCATGCAAACCTTGGCATGTTATTCACATCCTATAAATTATCATGCATTTCTAACACATACAAATTATCAAAGCTTGTAGACATGCAAATCAAAGCTTGTAGACATGCAACTTCATACAAATTATTACAAACATCAAATAGAAAAGCTACTAACAAACACACAAATAAGCTACTAACAAACACACAAAGGAATCCTTATGGATTCTACAATCACAACAATCAATCTCCATTTTCTTACCACCACCCAAGGATGATAAGATTAGTCTTCCTCTTACCTTAAATGAAGACAAAATACTCCTTCACACCTTTCCTAGGGTTTCGGTTTCACTCCACCAAGTCACTTATCAAGCTTAAACAAAACTACAAATTACTAACCACAAAAGAGAGCTTAAACCATGGATAAATCATGGCTTAGAACTTTGAAAAATAGTTTAGAAATGGAAAACAAGAAATTTCACCTTCTAGGTAAAATTTTCCAAGTAGGTTTCCAAGTTTCAAATGGAAGATTTTGCAAGAACTCTCAACTAGAGATGTTCTTAGATTTGTGTTTAGGTTTAGAAAACTTGGTTGGATAAATTTTTGAGTGGTTGGATGGTCTTGGATTGTGTTTGGCCGAATAGAGCTTCAAGAAAGCTTCAATGGAGTTTAGGGTTTTTGGAAGAGAGAGAAGAGAGAAAATGCATGAAGAGTGAAATGATTTTTGTCCTCCAAAGGCCAAATGGCCGTGGACTTCAAGCATGCAAGGTGTAGCCTTGCTTGGCTTCATCCAAGCCTTAGGATAGATCAAAGGTTAAGATTAAAACTTGGTTAGCAAGCTTAACTCTCATTGGTTGATTTTAGCATTGTCATTAGCCTAGTCACCATGCTTAGTCACTAATTAGCCTAGTCATTAAGCTTAGTCACCATGTTCTTGAAAGTTCTACTACTAATGATGCTTAATTAAGCTACTAAGTTAACTGTTTTAACTAAACGTGGGTCCCACAAAATATTTTCGGGTCCACTGTCATCTAATTATACTGACTAACAAAATAATATTATAATAATACAAAATTATTTTATTTGACAGTTAAATCCTAAAAATTAAAAGATTATTTATCGTCTCATTCAGAATTGGGTTTAGTAAGATCCCCCAGCTCTAAATAATTAAAATAAGATTTCCCCGGCCCAGAAAAATATTATTTTCCTGTCCCGGAGCAAATCACACAAAAACTCCAAATAAAATCACAGACAGTAATATTAAACACTGTATCAGGTAAAAAAATTAAAAATAGTACAATTGAGACGTAATGGTCATTTTTTCATTTTTTCCCACGACGAAGCATATCATCCAAAACGTTCAAATAAAATTACAGACAATATTATATGTCTGTATATCACACAGAAAAATTAAAACAGTAGCTAGACAAAACTTTTATTTTACCGTCTCGAAACAAATTACGTAAAACGACTAAATAAAATCTTAGCCTATAAAAACGTATTTGTATGTCATACAGAAAATAAGAAACAGTAAAATAGGGACACAATGGTCTTTTACACAAAAGCTTGAAAAACAGCAAACAGAACATTCGGGACATTTTTCTAAAAAAAATTGGGGTGTTACAATAGCAAGAAACAAAATAGTGTGACACTGTCTATTGTTGAGGCTAAATATATTGTAGCTGAAAGTTGTTGTGCCCAAATCCTATGGATGAAGCAACAACTTCTAGACTTTGGACTTCAGCTATATCACATCCTTATAAGATGTGACAATACTAGTGCGATCAATTTGACTAAAAACCCCCATTATGCACTCTAGATCTAAACACATTGAGATAAAGCATCATTTTATAAGGGATCATGTTCAAAAGGGTGATTGCGTGTTAGAGTTTGTTGAAACAACAAATCCACTTGCTGATATTTTCACAAAACCTTTGCCTAAAGAAACTTTCTTTCATTTAAGAAGAGAACTTGGTATTTTAGATCAATCTTGCATTTAAATGCTTACATTTACTATTTTTTTTATTGATCTTGAACTACTACTGACTTGAGCATTGGAGATATCCCCTACTTTCTTTTACAGGTATTCATCTATTGAGTAAGTTTTTCCTCTCAAAATATGGCCTGGAACATGTTTATTGTTGTTTTCCTGATCGTTTTATTCGAATAGACATATTGCTATTCAAATAACTATTAATCAGTAGCTTCAAAAATCTGTGGTTCTTATTTGTTTATTCGAATAGACCTGTGGCTATTCAAATATCAAAAGTCAGTAACCCATATTTTTATGTTTTCTAGTTGCTTTATTCGAATAATGATCATTTTATTCGAATAAAACTGTTTATCCTCTGTTTGCTTTGTTTGATTTATTCGAATAAGTGCCCACTCATTCAAATAAATTCTTTTAGCAAAAATTCATTCCTTATGGTTTTATTCGAATAACCAGAAGGTTATTCGAATAAGACTTAGCAGAAAGCCAAGCCTATAACTTAGGCCATTCAAATAACTTAATAGTTATTCGAATAAAGTCTGGCAAAATGCCATGACTTTTGAATTTCCAATCCTTTATTCGAATAACCTTTAGAGTTATTTGAATAACGCTCTCTAGAGAGCCTTGTCTGCTGAGCTACCACGTATTTATTCGAATAACACCCGTGTTATTCGAATAAACACGGGCTTCTTATAAATAGCCCCACGCATTTCAGCCCCTGTCCATCTTTCCTCTTACTCTATTTTTGCCTCTTCACCCGAAACACCTCCACCTTCATCTCTTTCTCTCTCCTCCATTTCCAATCTTAACGTCCCCATGTTGCTCCTCTACCCTTACTAAACACCATGGCTTCTTCCTCCTCGCACCCAAAGCATGCCTGCACCAAAACAGCTTCAGTCAACAATCCTTTGGACTTAGGAGACTCTATTCAAATAAGGAAGATTTGGTTTGCTTCTGGTCTCATTTCTGGGGAAAGAAGCTTATGCAACCTAAGTACATCGATCTCCTCTTCTTCGAAAAGGAAGGTGGCTTCGAATTTTTGGATACCCAAAATCATCAAGGGGTGCTCAAGCTCTGCACATTCAAATATGTCATCTATCCTAACCTCACAAAGATGTTCTACTACAACTTACAGGTAGATAGTCAGGATCTCTTCTCAAAGGTTAGTAATCAACAGATTCACATCACTCCAAATGATTGGGTTTATCTCTTTGGTCTGCCAGCCACTAGCCCTACCATTAAAGAGGATAGTGGTCCTTATGTTAAGGAGTACAACAAGATTCATGCCATTGAAGGCATCTTAAAACCTTGCCTGGAGTTCCCTCAGAAGGGTGTCAAAGAGGGGATGCTGAAGAGTCAAGACAGGCTCTTACACTATGCCTATGGCCACATTCTAGCTCCCAGAGGAGGCAACTATGCCTATCTAAGAGAGGATGATATATATATGCTCTGGATTCTGAAGAAAGGTTACAAGATCAACTGGCCCAACTTCATCATGAAGCATATGAAGAAGGCAAAGGGTAAAGAAAAATCAGAGTTACTATATGGCTTAGTTGTCTCTGCTTTCCTTAGCAAGTATCCTCAGGTTTTGGAAACTAAGTGGGCCACTGCGCTGACACATCACAACGTCTTTGGTTCCTTCACTCTACACAAGAACCTCAAGGCGAACCTGCTGCAGAAGATACCCCTACTGATGCTGTTGCTGCCCCTACTGTTAGTCCAGTCACTCTGGATCAAATCTTGGCCATCTTGCAAGATAATCGGGCCTATATGGAGAACACCTTCTCTATCTTGTTTGATAGGATAGAGGGTGTAGAGCGTGAACAAGCTGCCTTGCGTACATTGTTGTCTAGCAGAGCACCTGACTCTTCTCCTCCGTCCCCAAACGCTTATTTCTAGTCTTTTATTCTTCTTTTTGTCTATTGTATTGGCTATAACTGTATATGTACTTGGCTCGTTATATTATTAATGAATGAGTGTTTTTGATGTATTTTGTGATTCTCTGTTATTATTTGCATTGTGTTTATCTTCTATCTTTTTTATCATGCCAAAAGGGGAGAAAATTAACTACAAAATTTTGAGAAAAGACAGGTCAAAAAATTGGTTATTGGATTCCAAAAGTAAGGGGGAGCTGCACACATGTCTCTGATACAAATCACCTCTTATAAAAAAAGAGGGGGAGTAAGTCTTTTTAATTTTACTTTGTCAATTCCAATTTATTTGAACTAATACTTTTCTCAATGTTAGTTTGTCATCATCAAAAAGAGGGAGAATGTGATTGACCATAAGACTTAAAGATTGGTTTTGATGATAACAAATATGAAGAAGATGAGAAGACCAAGTCCAAGACCTTAAAGATTAGCTTTACGACTTAGAGCCCTGTGTACGGAGCCCTCTTGGATATCTCATTGATCTTGCAAAATAAGATAAACATAGTTTTGATGTTTTTGGAAACCAACTGGAAGTTTTCTAAAATGCTTGCAATTGTTTTCTAAACAAGGTTATTCGAATAAAGTCTTCTTTATTCGAATAAACCAAGTCATCAGAATCCTTTTTTTGTATTAAGGGTTATTCGAATAACCTTAGAGTTATTTGAATAAACATGTTTTATGTTTCCTGAACTCATTTGTTTTCAAAAAACATAATTCGAATCACACACTTTCTATTCGAATAAAATTTTTTTCAAGATCTGTGTTTTTAATGAACTATTTGAATAACTCAATGGTTATTCGAATAGACCTATTTTGCAGAAAATGTTTTATAACAGAGTTATTCAAATAACTCATATGTTATTCGAATAACCTATATCAAAACTGGTTTTGAAGAAACTTTTCAAAACGTGTTATTCGAATAACACAAAGGCTATTCGAATAAACACGGGTTACAGTTTTGGAAATAAACAACCGTATTCATATTAATTACGTGATTTAATTCTTCCAACGGCTAGTTTCTTTGAGAATTCTATAAATAGAGACCTTGGGTCACCTTTGCAAGTTGCCTAACTATCTGAATCAATTCTTGCTTGCTTTAATACGTGATTTACTATTTTCTTATATTTTCTGTGTTATTTTCGCCAAAACTTTGAGATATCCTTAAGAGAGCTTTTTAGTGCTTCAATTGTATTATTTGCTCTTAGTGAGAGTTTCTCTTCATCTATTTTCTACTTCTTTGTAACGAGGATGAGGTATCCCTCAAAGGTTTATGTAAGGGTGAGGTATCCCTGAAAAGTGAGGCTTTAGCATAAGGGTAGAGTTTTTCTGTGTGTGAAAAGTGCTCTTGTTTGTAACGGTTGCAAGTACCTGTTTAAGCTTGTATTGATAGTGAAAAATCTCAAATAGTATTTCTAGGACTGGACGTAGGCTACAAGTGGTTTGGTGGCTGAACCAAGATAAATATTATATCTGTTTTTCTCATCTTAATCTCTTTATTTACTATAATTTATTTATTATTGCTTACCTGTTCATTTTTTGTTCTTAAGGCTTTCTATCCTATCTCTGCATTCACATCCTTTTTAAGAAATAACTTTAACAAATTTTGTTTTATATGCGTTTGCGAAAAGTTTTAAATACTCAATTTACCCTCTCTTAAGTACTAGAGCCACTTGGTAACAAATGCACCATGCTGCAGCCCTGCCATTATTGTATATAAGGTTACCATTGTATTCAACTTTCTAATCTAAATAGCCTCCGAATTGAGTCATTTCAAGATATCCTTTAATGATTCACTTTTACCCTGGCGGATAGTAAAAACACTAGAAGACATCTTCTGATGGTTTCTGCTAGTAGAAAAATGGTTCAGAAAGGAAAGTCACAAACGAACTATGGTTCTAAAGAAGAGAACCATAACAATCTTGCATTCTTCAAAGTACTTGCAAATGCTCAGCATCTAATATGATCAGAATCTATAGCCAACAACATTGTTGAATTGAACATATCAAGGTGTTCTTGGGGGTCTCTCAATCCATCATACAATTCCATCACCGTAGGCATTTTGAAATTTTGTGGAAGCGGGACTGACATAATTAGGTCAATGAAAGGATGCAGCGAGAAACCAAGGTTTCTATTTGCTCCAATTCTAACACTCTTCTAGACTGATCGGGAATTTTGGGCTCTCTCCCTGTTCGTTCGGAGATTACTTTGATGTGTCTCCTCTTCATCATCATCTGCTGGCTCTTGATGAGAGGGCTCATTATGAACACGCTCACACTCTTCTTTGAGCTTACCAATCTCCTGCCTCTGCTCTTCTAATTGGCATTACATTTCACAAATAATTGGATCTTCATGACCTCCATTCCCCTCATCATTATTTCCCTCGTTCTGTCTCGTCTGAGCCATTTCTGCAAGTCAACCACTAGAACAAAAGCACCAGACCCAACTCAACAAATAACAAGTAAAGAAAATAGGGAATATAACTTGATAGCAACAACAAAAAATGTGCAAAATAATCCAAAAGCAGAAAATAAACTAGAAGCCAAAAAAAGATACACAACCATAGAGCTCAAAAAACATTCAAAACCATAGAGCTCAGATCTATTGATAGGTCATCTTCAAGAAATAGGTCTCAAGAGTGAGAAGCAAGAAAGCATTAGCTATCACATTATGCTACTAGTTCTCTTACAACTCACTAAAAGAAACACTAAAAAAGGAAAATGGGGCACTCCATTTTACTAAAATTCCCACAAATAGTACCAATGTTCCGTCCAAGCTCTTTGGTAGAGTCCATGGAGGTGGTATGGTAGGTTCTTCTTGATGTAAGCCAAAAAATTCCTCTCCTCTATGGCTGTGACATCTTTTATAGTGGCATATGGTTGAAGAAAATGTGACCTTACCCCTTGATTTTGTGATCATGAGGTGGTTATAGAATGCTCCAATAAAAGCATGCTACATGGCCAACTTCTCTAACTGACTAGTTCTAGAGATCTCACCAAAGTTAGGTGAGTTTTGGTGCTTTTCCCCTTAGGCCTATTGTAACATCCTCGTTAGCCTACAGTGTTAATTTAGTTAAAGAATAGCTATAATATGAGTTAAAGTAATAGCATGACAGATAAGTGTTTATGTTTAACATAAACTGTAACATCCTAGGATAGATATCTGGATATATATGGGATATATAGAGATAAACAGTACTAGTTACGTCACTTACTACATAACTAACATAACTAACTACTAATATATCTATAACAACCATGCAAGTCATTATAGAAAGTCTTGAGAAAATGCAGAAAACTTTAACTTATATATATATATATATATATATATATATATATATATATATATATATATATATATATATATATATATATATATATATATATACATATATACATATATATATATATATATATACATACATATATATATATATATATATATACATATATATATATACATATATATATACAACCTTAGTCACAAAAGGACTTATTGTAATATATGCCTCGAATATAACTACAAAGCGAATATAATCGATAAACATAAGCTTTATCTAAACAAGAAACAAGTAAAACTATACTACACTAGTTCTTTTATTTCTTGAACTTCTTACTCTATGACGATTATTGACCTGCTTTTACCATGAAAACACAGAAAGGGTTGAGAACATAAAAATTCTCAGTAATAAACATATATTTCATGGCATAATAACTATGTGAACTGCACACATACTTAAACTAAACTCAACATTATACAACTGTCTATACAACCATATAACATTATCTATAATTACTATCATAGGCGTTTCCTCCACTATAACTGATAATTGCACAATACCTAGTAGTATAGCCAAATCGATAGCCTACATACTGTTAACATAAGCAACTGCCCATACAATCGCATATATCAATAGCAACAAACAATTGCCTATACAATTGACTGTAACTGCAAAGCTGACGATTTAACCCTACCTCTACTTGATCATTCTAGGAAACTCTGGTTCCACGAACATTTGCTAAGGTAGCGAGTGAACTTATCACATCCTGGTCCTACCTGGGACAGAGGAAAACTGTCATTCTCACTAACTGTAAACTTGCTCATAGACTCAACTCATCCTTGTGGAAAAGTCTATCTTAACTAATGCATCATTTTGACTCTACTTATGGAGTCAAATGAGCACATCTATGATCTTTGCACACTTAACTCAACTCTACTGCTAGTGAATAATTTGTGCATCCAGATAAGTAAACTATACCTCTCTCATTTGTATCCAACTCTCTTTGCTATTGCACTACCTGTAGTGACCTATGTCACACTAGAGTGCTCAAGGTTCTAAATACATATTTTAGGTAACTCTTAATTCTTAGAATACCTAACGACTTGAACTTCCATACTTAACTTAGTATTCAAGGAAGTAACTCTCTTCCTACATTCATCTTCAACTCAACTATACTATTAGAAGAGATAAGCACGTTTCTGCTATACTCAATGAATATGACAAGATTTTGATTCATAATTCATCCTATTGTGTATTAAACAATGCACGAGATCTCACTTAACTAAACAACTTAGTACACAATCATCCCCACATGGGAACTAAACACATAAACTTGACTCCACTTGAGTGAAACTAATATAAGAGTGGTTAGTACTTGCAACACTTTGTTGCTTAATATTCTAGGTACCCTTCCAAAGTAATTCACTACTCTTGGATATTCTAAGGCTTATACCTTTACCAACTAACAAGAGTGAATGCTACTAATTCATTCTAGTACACTTGTATGATCATATCTATTACACCATCTCATCATATCTTGTGTGATATCTAATACAACACTAAGTGCATAAGGTGTTAGATACCTACCTATGGCAATTCTTCACTATTGGATGCATAAAAAGGTCTAAACTTTCTCATCTATACTAAAAGATTGTTTACTCTTTGAAATATCCTTAGTAGCATCCTAACACACTCCAAAAAGGATATATAAAGAATCCCAACAAGTAGGAAACTTCATTTCAACAAGATTCATATCTTGACATTTCCTAGTTTATCACCTAAAAAGGCTTATTTTCATGAATGCACCAAATGTACATCTTAACTCTTAAAATTCTGAAATTTTATAGTCTAATAGCATTGCATGTGAGCTTCAAAATGCCACTAGAATCAGGTCATTCTGAAATTTACAACTCAAGTTATGCAACAAATAATATAGACTGTCATGATGTTGCCCTGTCTCATGCCAAGGCCTAGTTTTACCATGCCTAGGCGTGGCACTCTCTGTCTGATCAGGATCCAAGACTGACCACCCCACGCCTAGGCGTGGTTTAGTCACGCCTATGCGTGATTAATAATCACATATTTTATACATTAATAAACTCTCATGTTTAGTCATTTACACTCTCCATGTTCTTAATTGATTAAGCTTGGCCATGTTTTGTGAGTTTGAGCTTAAATTTGGTCTAATTGATTTTTTCTAGCATTAATGAGTTTTGACACTATTTCTCTAATTTTGGCCATAACTTGAGTTTTACATATCTGATAATTATGAATTTTACCTTGTAGGAAATCTAAGAGGAAGCTCTACAACTTTGATGAAGAGCTCGGAGTCTTAATCAGATGTCTAATGGACCTAATTGGGTCTGGAAGTCAAAATACGAGTTTAGATATCCTTTGATATTGTTTTGATCATAACTTGAGTTGTAGAACTCCAAATTGCATGGGGTTTAAGCCCAATTGCTCATAATTGACCCATCTTTGTAATTAATGAGTTTTTAATTATGTGAAGCTAAAATAGGGAGTAGTTTAGGCGGTTAGAAGGCAAAAACTGAGGCACCTTCATTTTAACACTTTTCTTCCTTCTCTCTAGAACTTTCTTCCTCTTCTTTCTCTCTAGATTTTCATTTTCCTTTCCCTTCTTTTATTTTCTGAGTTCTCCCTTTCTCATAGACGGGTAGGACCTTTAAATCAATCTAAGAGATTGAACAATTCTTGATGCTTAATCTTGAGATTCTGCTTTAATTATTTTCATTCATCTATTAATCAAGTTTCTTTTCTTCTTCTTCTTCTCTTTGTTAATTCTGGTTGCTTAATTGGAATTTTTATATGTTAATTACTTAATTACCATGCGCAAAGAGATGAACTCAGAGATTAAACAAGGCATTGAAGGTGTTTGATAAAATGTTTAACTTGGTTGGATCTTGACTTTTAAGTTGATTTTGGTTTTTGATGAATGCTTAATTTGTCTAACCTTAAATAATTGAAATCTAGAAGCATTTCTAGTAGAAGATCCATGGATCATTGAGAGACGTCTTGAAGTGATCTAAGACCAAGTACTTGATTGATAATTGAATGGACCTATAATAATCAAGGATAGATTAAAATCAAGATTGGTTAATTCTCTTGGATTGGTTACTTTATTAATTCTGTTTGTCCTTTAATTCTGTTTCTGTTGTGCTTTTTTAATCTTGCCAAACCTCCCCCCTAATCTTGGTTTGATTTGATTAAATTGCAACCAAGATCCTTGAGAGGTGATCAAATGTTGTTTCCTATGCTACAAGCCATAAGAATAATTCGGTTACAATTTTTATTGAGTTCAGTGCTTGGTCAGTGATCCTGCGACATAATCTTGTGCAGAGTTCAGCAAAAGTGTGGCACTATTCCATTAGTATCACACACAAAATTTGATCATTTCAAAACTATTTATTGATGATTTTAAGTCCCAAACAAGTTTACAAACATGAGGGGAACATAAAATACTAATTGATTTCATCAAAAATGGATCTAAACATAAAATCACCCATCAAAACCCCAAAATCTACACTTTAAGCATTTTAGGTCCAAATGGATAGATTTTAGTTTCTAATCCAAAACCTTAGCATGAACAAATCATAAACGATACTTATAACTCATCCAAGCAAGAAAATCACATAAAACACCTCTAGATCTTATTTTGACATATTAATCCCCAAATGAGTTAGACATGGAAGATGAGAAGAAAGTGAGTTTAGAGCTTAAGAACCCCTACTTCTTGCATGGATGAGATGATCCTCATGCTTGAGCTTGACTCTTGGAGCTTTGATCTTTATCTTCCATTGATCCTCTTGTTTTTCCCCCTTTCTCCCCTTTTTCTTTCCTTCTTTCTTTTCTTTCTTTGGTTTATGTTTTTCTTTCTTTCTTTTCTGGTTTCAGCCATGGGATAAGGGAGGAAATAAGGAGCCAAAGTCCAACTTTGGCACTTAAGCCTAAAGATAGAACTTTATATATGCTAAGGACACTTGAATTTAGATAAATCAAGTTTTTCAACTTCCAATAACTTTGAAATAAATACTAAGATTCATCAAAATTATTATTTCACCGATCTCTTAATTTTTCATATTTGCTGCTAGTCAATCTGGTATTAAAAAACACAACTTGTATGCCCAAAAATACCAAACTAACTCTGATTACTCTCAAATTTTAACTACACCTTATTCACCCTATTTGTGACTTAGAAATAAACTCTCTAGGTTTATTTCCATCAACTAAGCAGTTTATGCTACTATCTGAGTCATTTTAAGCTACTTTTCAACTTCTAGGTTGCAACTAAGTGCCTAAACGAACTCAGTTTGTCACAAAACTTAACTGACATATTATACAAGTATAATAGTACATCTGAGACTATATACAAGCCTAAAATGTTTTCAGGATGTTACATTCTCCCCTCTTTTTTAAAATTTTGTCCCCAAAATTGCTCACCTCATGCAAACAACTTTGAGTAAACTCACTTTACATGGGATTCCAACTCCCAGGTAGTCCTTTATGTACCAGCCTCTCCCCACTATACTCTCACCAGAGGAAATCTGATTACCTCTAAGCTCTTGGATTCCTCTGCCTATGGATGGTAAGCTGTACTAAATTTAACTTAGCTCTGAACTTCTTTTGCAAGGTTTCTCAAAAATTGAGTGTGAACCTAGTATCTCTATCACATACTACATTCACTGAGACTCCTTGCAATCTATCTATCTCTTTCAAAAGTAGTTAAATTACTTACTTTAAAAAAAATAGCTAACTCTACTTGGTAAAAAGTGAGCAGATTACTCAATCTTTCAACCATTACCTAAAACACAACATATTCTGCTATGTCCTCTATTATACTAGGTTACCAAAGTATCTATCTTATCATCTTGAAACATCTTAGTAGCCCCTAGATAGATGGTATACTTACTCTTGTGAACTCCTCCTAGAATCCCTTCTTTGATTCATGACTCTCTTGGAATACAAATTCTGTCTCTAAACCTCTTCATTCCATCTGTTGTCATACTAAAATCTGTTAGGTTTCTAAGAAGATCTGCTCACTAATATCCCTTAGAGTTTCATCCTTCTTTTTGAACTTCTAAAAATCTTAGTTCTTAACTCTTTTTCTATGTCCACCTCGCTCACTGAGAGACTACATGGCACCATAGTTACCGCGAGACTCAAATTCCTGAAACTCTTAAGAAATTCATTCTCTTGGACTATTATTTGGGACACCTATAGGGATTTCCTACTTAGTGCATCAGCCACTACATTGGCTTTACCCGTATGATACTATAACTCAAGGTTATAAACCTTGAAGAACTCCCTATAGCTCTTCTGCTTCATGTTCAACTTCCTCTAATCAAATAAGTATCTGGAACTATTATGATCACTGAACACCTCTACTAGACTCATTATGAGTAATGTCTCCAAATCTGTAAGGTAAACACCACTGTGGCTAATTCCAAATCATAAATAGGGTAGTCCTCCTAGTGCAGATTTAACTGCCTCGATACATAGGCATCTACTTACCTCTATTGCATCAGAACACACCCTAGTCCCATTTTCAAAGTATCACTAACTACCTCAAAGTTCTCATAGGAATTCAAATTTACCAACTCTGGCATAGTGATCAACCCCTTCTTTAACTCTTGGAAATCATACTCACGAGCTAGAACTCACTAAAACTACTACCTTTCCTAGCTGACCCAGTCAGGGTAGCACTAAAAGAGAAAGTCTACTAATAAACTTTCTAACCTAGGTCACGCTGGTTAGTCCTTGCCATTGTACCACTACTTAAATTTTGCTATGGTTCTCTACAATCTCTCCTTGAGAAATTACATGACACCTTACATTGTACCACTTGTAACCAAAACTGACTCTTGGCTAACTTGGCACGCAACCACATCTCTCTAAAAGTTTCCAAAACTATAGTAACATACTAGCTATTTTCTTCCATAATCCTAGAAACAATTTTAGAGATAGTCTCTTTCTATTTCTGATTCTAAGACAACTAAATCTTAGATCAACTATACTTAACAAACTACTTAACTCACCTTATTGCCTAACTTAGGACTTAACTTATGCTATAGTTCTTTGAATTAAGTTGGCCTTACTTTACTACACTTGCATAAGGGCTTATCTCACTCCGTAGCATGGCATAGAACTTCATTTATTCGATTACCCTTGATAGTAGGTTTTTCTCGCTTTACTATCTTTAGCAGAGAGCTTAACTCACTCTTACTTGAGACCCTTGGTAGGGAGTTTAACTCACTCTTACTACCTCTTACACGAGTGCTTTTCTCACTCCCCATGTTCCTTGACAAAGAACTTAACTCACTGCTTTGTCCTTGGTAGAGTGTTTACCTCACTCCTCTACTATACTTGGAAAGATTTATTTAGTCTCACTACTTACCTAATGTGGAGGGATTGGGGGGCTACCTCCTCTACACATCTGGTAAAGTATTTTACTCATATCTTTACCCTTGTAAGATGCTTTTATCGCTATCTTAAGTCACAACTCCATCCTTAGAAAAGAGCTTTGCTCACTACTTTGCAAGGCCAATGGGTTTAACTTACTCCCTTAGTTAGGATAATTGTGCATGGCTAATATTATATTACAGC
Source organism: Ormosia emarginata (assembly GCA_029884605.1). Taxonomy (NCBI): domain Eukaryota; kingdom Viridiplantae; phylum Streptophyta; class Magnoliopsida; order Fabales; family Fabaceae; genus Ormosia; species Ormosia emarginata. Next base: position 4,669,332 of record JAQQTP010000051.1, read on the forward strand.
TCAACTCAATGAAAGAAAAGAACATTAATCAAAACTTGCATGTCTAACCCAACTTTTACTACAAGAGGGTAAACTATGCCTTTATGATAAGGTTAACTTTCTTATCAAACTTGTATCTAGCTTACCTTATTATCACACCTCAGGTGGTATTCTAAGCCACATTATTGTGCTTAAGGTCCTAGACATCTCTTTTAAACAATTCCTAACTTTCAGAATGCTCAAAAATTTTAACTTATACATATATGCTAGGTGGTGATTTCTACCATGAAATACCTCTATGAGCGTCTTAACACTTTATAGGAAACATATATGTAAAATCCCAACTAATAAGGAACTCAAATTCCACAAGATAAAAATCCTAGAATTTATTATCTATGGGCACTTAATCGCCCACTTTCTTAGCGCTTATAGGCTGACTTCCAGTACCAAGCTACATGGTTTCTGGACTTATATGCTTTTATAACTCTTCTAATCCCTTCTCTAAGTCCAACTTCAAATCTTACACACTTCCAATTTCATCTAGACTACTCATAAACTGAGAAGAGAACTTAGAACATTCTTCGAGTTGCTCACCATACTAGTCCAAAGTAAAAACCCCCTTACTCAAGCCTAAAAAATTATGATTCCTTTGCACTCTGTAACTCTAGGGAATACTACTTATCTAAGAAAGTAACTCTAAACACCTCTCAAGTGATTTAAGTATTTACTATCTCTAGTAACCTCTTGACTTGACCCACCAGCTTGTGGCCTCTCCTACTAACTGATAAGAAGCGAAGGACACTCGTCGTTCATCAGTGCATACATGACCACAAAGATCTCTATTATCTCTTGAAGCCATTTATCAATCCTAACTGAACCATACTCTCCATTGAAGAACAAAGGAGTAACTCTACTGAACCCTACGAAATCCTAATTCCTCTTTAGTTCCTTATAGTCCATCAACTTCCCTAGTGAGTCATTCTCTAACTTTTCTAATGGTCTTCTACTAATGGTAGTCTGCTCTCTCATTGCAACAGCCATTTCTCTAGGAGCTCTAGTCTTTACCAGTCTCCTAGTCTTATGGGTTCACCTAGTAGTTGTCATAGTTTCCTATTCACACAGATAACCATTAGCATCTATACCTAAGGCAAGTCATACAATTCCATTTATATATCTCACTATGAGATAAAAGAATGCACAACACCCTACTAAACTGTTGCTCATGCCTAAGTATAGCCAGTCCATACCTCGACTCAACAAGATGAACTGCTCTGATACCATAACGTCTTAGGATAGATATCTGGATATATTTGGGATATATAGAGATAAACAGTACTAGCTACATCACTTACTATATAATGAACTACTAATATATCTATAACAACCATGCAAGTAATTATAGAAACCTTGAGAAAATGCAGAAAAACACACACACACACACACACACACACACATATATATATATATATATATATATATATATATATATATATATATATATACAACCTTAGCCACATAAGGGCTTATTGTAATACATGCCTTTGAATATAACTACATATAATCAATAAACATAAGCTTTATCTACACAAGAAATAAGTAAAACTTTTCTGGGTGTACAAGAGATTATGGCTTCACCTAGGCGAACCAAAGGGAACAAGAATTCTACTTCTAAGGCTCCAGCTGATATAAGTGGAGTATTCATGGAGATGGTAGTTGTTATGAGGGAGCAAACTGCTGTCACAAACAAGGTTCTAGAGAGTATAGAAGTAAATCCACCTCAGCAACCAACACCACATGTACAACCAGTACAAGAAGTACTAGTTAGAAACCAAAACTTATTAGATCTTTCAGAATTTAGAAAGGCCAACCATTCATCTTTCAAGGGAGAGTTCAACCCAGTTAAGAGCAGAGAGTGTCTTTTGCATCCTATATGTTAATATGGGAAGCAGAGGATTGATAGACTGATGCTAAGAGGTTGTTTGAAGCATCAGGGATTCATATTAGCTGGGGGTATTTAGCAGTTCTTTCTTAGATAGATATTTTCTAAAGAACTTGCAGAATACCAAGGAGATAGAATTCCTAATACTCGAACAAGGTGATATGTCAGTAGGCCAGTATGTGGCTAAGTTCAAGGATTTATCGAAGTTCTCTTCTTACTTTAGGTTCAACCAGATGAAGAGTAAAAGTGTATAAAATTTGAAGAGGGATTGAAAGAGGATGTAAAGAGGGCTATTAGACGCTTCGAGATTCTACACTTTCAAACCTTAGTAAATAAATGCAAAATAGTCGAAGGTCCTAATAACCAACCTCAAGTGGAACAAAAGTCACAAGGTTTTCACAAGAGGAAGAGAGAGGATGATAGGTACAAGAAAGATCTTCTAAACCTAGTTATCCTCAAGATAAAGGCAAACAAGTTCAGGTAGAATCGAAAATACTAATATGTGATAGATATGGGAGACAAGATGGTGGTAGACCTTGTCTAGCAGGCCAATCAGTATGTTACTTTTGTGGCCAACTGGGCACTATGCGAAGGAGTGTCCACAGAAACAGGGAGCAACACCTGGCCTCAAACCTCAAGCTAAAGGAAAACTCTACACTCTGAGTGGTAAAGAAGCGGCTTAATATCTCGATCTTATACAAAGTAAGTGCATAGTTAAAGATAATCTCTTAGTTGCATTATATGATTTAAGAGCATCTCACTCCTTTATTTCATATGAATATGCGAAGAGATTAAATTTACCTATGTCTGAGTTTTCCCATGTTTTATCCGCGTCTACCCCTACAGGAAAACCAATCATAACTTCCTTTGTTTGTTTGGATTGTTGTGTGAGAATAGAAGATATGATTTTCTCTGTGAATCTTATTTGTTTACCTCTTTTAGACATTGACATCATTTTAGGCATGGATTGGTTGTCATCGAAGCATGTTGTTTTGAATTGTTCAGATAAAACTTTGATGTTTATATCTGATAATTGCTCTATGCCTATTCATTTCAAGTATTTATTGGTGAGTGCTAAATAAGTTAACAATTTCTTAGAAGAAGGGGCTCAAGGATATGTTCTCATTTTGTCTTCGAATGTCAAAGTCGAACAAGACTTAGGAAATATACTTGTGATAAGAGAATATCCAGAAGTATTTCCTAGGGAAGTTTTTGAGTTACCACCCAGGAGAAAGACAGAGTTCACCATAGACTTAGTCCCAGGAACAGGACCTATTTTTATAGCACTTTATAGAATGACACGCTAAGAGTTAGTAGAACTCAAGAAACAAATAGAATAGTTGTTAGATAAACAATTCATCAGGCCTAGTGTTTAACCATGGGGGGCGCTGATTCTATTAGTAAAGAAAAAAAGATGGTAGTATGAGATTATGTGTAGATTATAGACAGTTGAACAAGGTAACCATTAAGAATTAGTACCCATTGCCTAGAATAGATGATCTAATGGATCAATTAAGAGGAGCTTCGATTTTCTCAAAGATTGACCTAAGGTCAGGATATCATCAAATAAGAGTTAGGGAAGAAAATATCCCTAAGACTACTTTTCGAACTAGGTATAGACATTATGAGTATCTTGTGATGTCCTTTAGGTTAACCAATGCACCTGTTATGTTCATGGATTATATGAATCGAATCTTTAGACCCTATCAAGATAAGTTTGTTGTTATTTTTATAGATGATATCCTTATCTATTCAAAGATAATGGAAGAACATGAGCAGCATGTTAGGATATTTTTAGAAACTCTAAAAGAAAAAAAGTTGTTTACTAAATTAGCTAAGTGTGAGTTTTGGTTACAAGAGGTGCAATTTTTGGGTCATGTATTTTCTCAAGGAGGAATATCAATAGACCCTAGCACGATTGAGGCAGTGTTACAGTGGTAGAGGCCAACCACTGCGACTGAGATTCAAGGTTTTATAGTCTAGCTGGGTACTATTGAAGGTTTATCGAGGGGTTATTTCAGATAGCTCTACCTTTAACCAAATTAACTAGAAAAAGTAGTTCTTTTGTTTGGACACAAGAGTGTGAAGATATTTTTCTAGAATTGAAGCAATTTCTAGAATTGAAGCAAATGTTAACCACTACACCTGTCTTGGTGATTCTGGATCTTTTAGAGGACTTTGAAGTGTATTGTGATACTTCAAAGAATGGGTTAGGGCGTGTTCTTATACAGAATAAAAGAGTTGTTGCCTATACCTCGAGGCAATTGAGGTCACATGAAGGGAATTATCCTACCCATGATTTGGAATTAGCAGCTGTGGTGTTTGCCTTAAGAGTCTAGAGACACTATCTATATGGAGTTCAGTTCTAGGTGTTTAGTGATCATTAAAGTTTAAAATACTTGTTTGATCAGAAGGAACAAAACATGAGACAAAGAAGATGACTGGAATTCTTAAATGATTATGCTTTCGAGTTGACATACCACCCAGGTAAAGCCAATGTAGTGGCTGATGTACTCAGTAGGAAATTCTTATATGTGTCTCGGATGATGGTACAAGAGAATGAGCTTTTAGAGAGTTTTAGGAACAGAAGTCTTTCAGTGACTCTATCACCACATAGTCTTTGTTTGAGTAGAGTGGATATAGTTAGTGACTTGAGAATCCAAATCTTAGAAGCTCAAGAGAAAGATAAGACTTTAAAGGAGATAAATGAGCAAATTCTTTTAGGAAACCAAATAGAATTTAGTAAAGTAGATGATGGAATAAGAAGGTTTAGAGATAGACTTTGTTTTCCTAGAGAATTTGAGATTAAAGAAAAGATCCTAGAGGAAGCTCACAAAAGTAGGTTTACTATCCATTGAGGAGCCATAAAGATGTACCGAGGTCTTAGAAAGTTGTTTTGGTGGCCTAATATGAAAATCGAAATAGTAAAGTATGTGTACAAATATTTTATATGTCAAAAAGTTAAGATAGAGCACCAAAAACCTTCAGGACCACTATAATCTTTAGAAATCCTTGATGGAAATGAGAGTACATTACAATGGATTTTGTAATAGGGCTACCCAGAACTCAACCAGGATATGATGCCATTTGGGTCATAGTGGATAGATTGACAAAATCTACTCACTTTTTGCCAATTAGAGCTAAGTTTTCATTGGATAGACTAGCTCAGTTATACTTGAAAGAAATTATTAGATTGCATAGAATTCTTATAAGTATAGTATCAGATAGATATCCTAAATTCACATCTAGATTTTGGGAAGCCTTGCAATAAGCTTTTGGGACAAAGCTAAACTTCAGCACAACTTACGACCCGCAGATAGATGGGCAATCCGAGAGGACTATCCAAACCCTGGAAAATATGCTTCGAGCTTGCATACTCAACCAAAAGGGTAGTTGAGATAAATTTATCCCTTTAGTTGAATTTTCCTACAACAATAGTTACCACACCAGCATAGGTATGGCACTATATGAGGCATTGTATGGCAAGAAATGTTAATCACCTTTATGTTGGTATGAAGTAGGAGAGCGGGCCATTTTAGATCCTGAGTTAGTACAACAGACCACAGAACAAATAAAAATGATTTAACTTATGTGGTTAAACTTGTGAGGATCGTGGACAAAGAAGTCAAAGAACTTAGAGGAAGATAGATTCCTTTAGTAAAGGTTTTATGGGACAACATTAGCACAGAGGAAGCTACTTGGGAGTTACAATCCCACAAAAGACAAGACCATCCTGAACTCTTTACATAAGGTAAGTAAATTTTGAGGACAAATTTTTTTAAAAAAAAAGAGGGGAGAAAAGTAACATCCTCCCTAGCATATAGTTTTAATTTAGTTAAAGAATGGCTATAACATGAGTTAAAGTAACAGCATGGCATATAAGTGTTTATGTTTAACCTAAACTACTAAAATATCTAAAGAGATGTTATGTTTTAAAGTTGCCTAAAAAGTCAAATAGATACTTCTTGTTTCTTCTTTTCTTCCACCGTCTTCTTGTGTTTGTTCTCTGTATTTATCATTCTTTATTTTGTGAAAATTGGAAAAGGATGAACAAAGTTGAGTTCTTTAGGATACTCGAGAAAAACCATGATTGAGTGTAATAAGAGTTTTCTTATGATACTTAAGCATATATGTATTTATATAAGAACAACTATCAAAGTTTGTTGTTGATGAGTTTTCAATACTTTGCTATGAGTTATGGGGTCTTTAGATACTTGTAAAGGTATTGAAAATAAATAACAAGAAGGTTGTTACTTTGAAGTTTTTAGCTTGTCTTTTTGTAGTATTCTTTTTGAATAAGACCAAGTGGTGATTCGAATAGAATAAGACAAAGTGTTAACAGATTTATGGTATCATCTATTCGAATTTGCATAATTTCATATGTAAATCAAGTATAGTAAGTAAACAAATTTCAAATGGTGTGATCCTCGAGGCTAATCAAAGGGACTAAGAGAGCTATTCAATCGACACAGTTTAGAAAGACATACTAGTATTAATCGAGTAGACTAAGTGTGCTATTTGATTCAGTGTAATTTCGAAGGATATCGAAATACTAACAAGTAGTTCAGAATGACATACTTTCGATGTTGATCAAATAGACTAAGAGAGCTATTTGAGTATACCATTTTCGAATGGCAAGTAAGACTAATCGAGTAGACTAAGAGAGCTATTCGATTGGCAAGAGATTAAAACTTATCGAATATACTATAGTAGTTATTCGATTAGTAAGTTTTCGATTATATTAGAAAGAGGCACAGTGAATAGACATCTATTCTACAGTTGTAGTTTTGAGAATAATCGAACATAACAAAGGAGTTATTTGGCTAGCATGTATTTCGATTGTAATCGAAAATGCAAAGTAAGGCATATTTCGAGTAACATCGAAAAATACAAGTGAGATATTTTCAAGGTAAAACTTATAATGGTGTTGTTAGTGTCATTCAAAATGGCTAGAGATGCTATTCGAATAACCAAGATCAAAGTTTGCATCAACATATCATAAACATCACTTCATGGCTTAGAGTGGTTAGCACTTAGCCCTGGTTAAAGGAGTAAGAAAAACCCTTTGCAAGATTGGTAGAAGAGTAAGAAAAACCCTCAACTAGATCTAAGGATAACCTCAACTAGGTCAAAGGAGCAAGAAAAGCCCTTAGCGAGATTCATGACATTGCATAAACCTCATCATAATTCATTTCATCATCATCAATATTTATCAATTCGATAAGCATTCATACATGATTTTATTTTGAATTGATATCTTGTGTAACACCCTAATCCTACTCACTGTAGTATACCCTAAGTATACTAAGTAACTAGAATTAAGTATGTCACTTTCTAACTTAAACGTAATTTACAACCTGTTCAATATCTATTTAACGAGTAAATATATAGAGCCTTTACAAAAGTAAGAAAGCAAGACATTTTTTAACTCTAGAAGCTTACTCTTTACAAAAACATCTATATAATATATCTGAGATTACAACTTACACAAACTACATATATAATCTTATTTACAGAACTATTAATATAATTATAGAACCAAAATGATTACATCAATAACTTAATTAAATCTCCATCGCCTTACGTTATGCTTGCTTTGGTCTTTCGCTGCAATTATCATGAAAAACATAAAAAGAACAGGGTTTATAATTCTCAGTAGTAAGATTAAAATCATGACATCATGGTAAATCCAGCTGCTTTGGGGTAAAACACAAATTGTACTTAATCATTTGGAAAGGTGGCATAGGCCAAATCTCAGTCCTTTCCCTTCCCAAAGTGGACAGTTCATTTTATTATAAAATAATTTCAGTAATCAGTACAAAGCAATTCTACACAGGAATTAACATATTCTTTCACAACTATGGTAATAATCAAGTTAATTATTATATAACAACCTATTTGAACAACATATACTTTAAACATATATCATCATACTATGAACAATACCTAACTCACTTTAAGTATTATTCTTAGTCCTTTCTAACATGCTTTTATCCTTACTCTTCTCATTTAACAAAAATAAGATAATCGCCCATACAATTGCCAATTTTATGCAATGCATGGTAATGTATGATTATGCCTAATGAAAACCCTAAAATATGCTCATGTAATGATTTTTAAAAGATTTTGCTTTCGAAAATACATGTTATTTGAATATTTTCAGGAAGCCCTTTCGTTCCAGGAAGCCCTTTTATTCCTTGTATTATTTTTTTGAGTAGGCAGGACGCCCTTTTGCTCCTTGCACTACTAAACATTTATAATTTTGACACTTGGAGCCCTTTTGTCCAAGCCACTTGGAGCCCTTTTGTCCAAGCATAAATTTACAATACATGGAAACATCAAATAACAAGTTTGAAAACAAAACATGCATAATACTAAGAACCTTTACTTTTTTAACTTTTTATATAATCATACTTTTCCTTGCATAATAGGGTAGTAATTACTATAATCATTAAACTTGGCATTACCATACATATTTGTAGGGAGGAACTCATTCAACCTCATCTACCTTTACCATTTCTTTTATATTGCTTCCCAATATCATGCTCACCAATATTATTGGTTAACATGTATAAATCATTGTATTTCTCGACATCACATCATATCATGGTTCAATATCTCATTTTTATCATCATTTAACATCTTAATAATCATGGTTACCTTTAATTTCTTATAAGGTATAAGCAATGATGCACATTATTTAAATATATCAATTTGAACTAAATCATCTCTTGGAAAAGCTTGAAAACTCAACTCATACTTATATTTAGTTCTTCATTTCTAACTCTTCTCAACTATTAAATTATGTAATTTCATATTATTTATAGTCATAGATACCCAACTAAGGCATAACATCACTTGGGAGAGCTCAAAATCCTCAAAATGGTGAATTTTACATACGTGCTGCAGCCTCGAGGTCTCGGCAGGAAGAATCCTGCGAAGCTGCAAGTAGGGTGTCGCGGCTCACTATCCCTTGGTGTCGCGGCCTCTTTGTAACTTTCTGGTTTTTTCGGAAACTCAACCGAAGCATCAACCAAGCTCAACACAACCAATTTCTATCACAATTTAAACATCAAACACCAACAATCAATTCCATAACATCAAATACTAGGGATTCAAGCATACAAACATTATCAAATCATCACAAACAAAAATGAGTTACAAACCCATATCTTAATAAAGTATTCACTAAGAAGCTATGGTTTCATCACTAAGAAACTATGGATCTCAAGATTTCTCATTTCTCAACCAAGCATCAACTCTCTATTCTCATCCAAGAACTACTATTCCTCATCAAACCACTCAAGGAACAAAATGAATATTAGGGAAAAAGAGTGAGAATCAAGGACCCCTACCTCAAGCTTGAAGATTACTTCCCATATTTGCCTTGGTTATTCTTCTTTCATTTATTCCTTTTTTGCCCCCTTTTCCCTTTTTCTTTCTTTGTTTTCCTTCCCTTCTGCAGAACGAAAGTGAGGGATGAGAAAGATGAGAAAATCTCATCTTTTTAAAAGATGACATTAAGGGCAAATTTATCCTTTCACTAAATTTCGTATCTGCTAAGAACACTTTAATTTAATTAAATCAAGTTTTTTAACTTCCCACAACTTTAGAATAAATTCTAAGATTTATAAAAAATATTGTTTCACCATTTTCATAATTTTTCGTATCTGCTGTGCCTCAATCTAGTACTTAAACACTCACTCGGTATCCTTAAAAATACCAAACTGATGTCGTTTATCCTTAAAATTTAACCACATCCTTTTTCATACATTTGTGACTTAGAAATGAATTTTTCATACTTATTTCCTTTAATTTAGTATTTATGTTATTTTTTTCCTAAGTTAAAATAATCATTTTGTACGTTCTATGTTGCGACAAAATACCTAAATTAACTCAAAACATCAAAAAATTTGACATGTTAAACAAGTACTACAGTACCTTTATGACCATATATAAGTCTAACATGCTAAAAAGAGGGTGTTACATCTTGTGTCTTTGTTATAGAATTGTATATTGAATGATTCTGTTCGATGTATGCTACTGAGAATTTTCGAATTCTCACCCATTTGTTTGTGTGTATGTTTACAGATCGAAATCCAGAACATCCCAAAGGAGGAAAATGAAGTTATAGCTTTATAACTTAGATTTTGAGTACTTTATTTCGACTATTACTCTTCGAGGTTCCAATTTTGATTACTTGTATAACTTCGAAATATAATACCAATGAGTTTTGTTTTAAAAAAAATTAGTAGTAACGTTCTAATCTGATTTACGTAAGTATAATTTCTAATGTACTGTAATAAATTGGACTAGGGTGTTACACCTATGCTTTAGACCCATTATAAAAAGGGGTGCAGTCAACCAACATTACTCAACTTGAAACACCTTAATTGATACCAAAAGGGAATGGGTAGCCTATGAACTTTCAAAGAGGATATGGAATATGAAATTTACAGGGGATAGAGGAAGATGAGAATGAAAAGAAATTGAAAGAAACCAAGTAAAAAGGTAGAGCAAGTTTGTGGAACTTACCCAAAACCAAGTCTTCCATGGAGAATAGGAGTGAGAGAAATGGACAAATGCAGAAAATGCGACTGAGAGTCATGGGTTTGGGAGTTTATAAAACATAAATTTTCTTCTTAACTTTTTAACTTTTATGTATTAGCGAAAAAGGCCCAACAAATATTTTGTACACTTCTCTAAAAATATTATACACTTTGCTTTGAACTTATTTAGGATTTATTTAATAACTAAGAAATATGTGAATCTCACATTCTTGATGAAGTCTTTATCAAGACCTTGATCATTATACTCATTTCCCACTTATAGGATGCTTCCATAAGCTCACAGAGGATCAACTATATATGATTCACTCACAGGTTAGTGTTGAGGATATTAAATATGCCTTTTTTTAGTATAGGTGGCCTTAAGGCAATTGGTCTAGATGGCTTGCATGCATTTTTCTTCTTGTCCCATTGGTCTTTGGTGGGTGATTCTATATGCAAACTAATTTAAGATATCTTTGAATGGTCAAAAAGAGTCTGAGAAATTAACTAGACATTTATGTCCCTGATTCCTAAGATGGATCGTTTAGACTGCATAAAATAGTTGAGACCCATTAGTCTTTGTAACGTGGCATAGAAAAGTTAGTGACTAAAATTATTATGAAACACCTCAGTGTAGCTTTTTTCTAGGCAAGCATGGCACAGATAATAATAATTATTGCCCAAGAGTTTGTGCATAAAATGCCTAGTAACTCATGGTAAGAAGGGTTTTTTAAAGATCAAAATTGATCTACAAAAATTGTATGACCATCTTAATTGGGTTTTCATTAAACATAGCTTGAAGAAGTTGGGTTTATATGACAGCTTGGTTCATTTGATTTGGTATTTATCTCTTCCACCTCTATGAATATTCTTTGAAATGATAGGTGCACTGGTGAATTTCATCCTTCTAAGGGAATTCAGATAGGGATCTTTTCTTCACTTATCTATATGTTACCTATATAGATAGACTCTCTCATTTAATCTCAGGGGCTATGGATCAATACCTCTAGCAACTAGTGGTGCTTTCTAGAGGTGGCCCACCTATTTCTTATTATTTATGCTTTGCAGATGATTTTTTGTTATTTGTAGAAGCTTCCTTGATCAACTCCATGTCATTACAAGTTGCTTAGATATCTTTTGTGCTAGCTTATGTTAGAAGACTAGTAGGGAGAAGACAAAAAGGCAAAAAAATATAATTTCTTCTTGTAACTTATTTTAGTGTTCAATTTCGTCCTCTAACTTATTTTCATTCCAAATTAGTCTTCTAATTTATTAAATCAACACACCATTTTCCTAAGGCCTAATTTCGTCCTCCTGAAGTCTAACTCTATTAGTGTCATTATCTTAGGTGGCAAAAAGTCACTTACATTTCATCTGACTTTGTAATGTATACATAGGTGTCATATTGTCGCGACCGGGATCACAGCAAAATAACAACTTATGAGATTTTAAAAGTGAAAATGGAGTCGCTACTAATTTTATTTGAATTTGGAAAAAATTGGAAAACTATCCTTAGGAAATAGTCTTCGAAAACCAGATCAAATTCGAGAGTCGATTATGGATAGGGAATGATGGAAACTTAATCCCACAGCACCCCTAACACACTTGTCCTAACAAAACTTAACCCAAATTATTTGACTAGTTTATCATGTTAATATTCTTTTGTTTTTCTTATTTCCTTTTTAATAACCCATCTGAATTCTTCTTAATACTTCCTTTTTTACTTTTTCTTAATAGATACCTTTTTTTTAAAAAAAAACATCAACAAGGCATTAAAGAAACAAACAAACAAATTAGCAAAGAAGAGACTTTTGGTCTCTGCAATAGAAATAAGAAAACAAAGGGGCATGGGGTTACGATGGATACAATACAGTGGAGATTCGGGTGACGAGGAATGCAATGGCGGTGCGGCGCGGCTGTGATGCTAGATCCGGTGCGGCGCAACTGTGAGGGCAGGTCAGGGTGTTGGGTTTGAGCGGTACTGGCAGGATACGCGTCAACTACAAGGCTCGACGGTTGGATCGCTGGTCTAGAATGAGTTGGACGACGCAGCAACGATAGTTTGACGCGGTTCACGGATCTGACGAACTCGGGATCGATGGTGATGGATTTGGGTCCCGGGAGCGGTGACGGATCTGCGTGGGTTCTAGGGTGTGCGACGGGTGGCTTGCGGCTGGGAGGCTATTTCGGTCTAGTTTCTCAGCTAAGCGGTGTGCTGGTTGGGTCATGGTCGGCGACACGACTGGGTGGCCAAAGCTAAAGGTGATGGGTTACTTTTTCTTTTTTTGGGTGGTGAGAGGTTGAGGATGGAGGGTTTTGTTGATGTTTTGGTTGATGGGTTGAAGATGGTGATTGTTAATGGTGGATGTGAGTGGTTGGTTGAAGATGAAGGGTTTGTTGATGATGGTTGTGAGGTGGTGGGTTGATGAGGGTGGTTGTTGATGTTTGTTAATGGTGGATTTGTGTTGTTGATGCAGTGGTTGCAAGATGGTGGGTTGAAGATGAAGGTGGTGGGTTGATGTTGGGTGGCAGCAAAGGTGTTTGTTTGGGGAGGAAGATGGTTTGATGGAGCTTATGGGTGGTGGAAGATGAAGTGAAGATGGTGAAGGTGTTGAAGATGAAAGTGTTGTTGAGGCTTTGCTGAAGATGGTAAAAAATGGTTCTCTTCACAATTCTCAGTTTTTCCCACAATGTTGTGTTTCTTGAAAATGTGGTTCTATGAAAAATCCCCCCTTTGGATTCTCGTTTCCTCCTCTTGTAAGTAAAGATAGCTTCTACAACCCCCCAAGAAAATCAACTTAGGTAGCAAATAGAGTCTTCTAGCTCAGTTTCTATTTTCATGAATCTTCTTTAGGTTGTCACTTTCTCTCATTTTCACATCTCTGTAGATTTGTCATTTTTGTGTTACATTGAGCCTTTAGTTTGCAGGCTTATAGCAATGTGACAGTGTGACAAAATTTGACAATGGGTAGAGGATGGGTTTTTAGTTGCATTTCAACTAATAGTTAAAACTTGGTTCTGATTGTTGAAACGTAACAAGCTGAAGATTTCTTCCCTTGGCCTCTTCTTTTTTTTTGGTTTTAATCGAGATCAACCTTTTTTTTTTTTATAAATCTCCTTTTTATTAGTTCTTTTTTATATATATATTTTTAATTATTATTTAATTTTAATTTTTTACATTCAAAATAAAATAAGACAATGTGATAAAATAAATGAGCTAAGGCATGACTAGAGAGTTTGGTCAAGAATGCAGACAATTATTAATTTTTTTATTTTTTATTTTTTTGAGTCGAACAAAATTAGGTGTTCATAGTCGTCTCTCTTTACTTATTTTTTACTAGATAATAAAATAACTGTATTTTTTCATATTATCAAGGTAAAGAATGAGTAAAGATATGAACTCGAATTTTGCTCGGGAATGTAGAAGATGATAAATGCAAAATAAAGCAAGAAGAATAAAATGCGAAGAGCCGATGCGCTTAAAACAAATTAAAATGCATGGAGCCGATATGCTCAAAAGAATTTAAAATGTAAGGAGTCGATACGCTCAAAAGAAATGATAGAAATTTAAAATACATGGAGTCAATGCGCTCAATAGAAATTAAAATGTATGGAGTCGATGCGCTCAAAAGAATTTAAAATGTAAGGAGCCGATGCACACAAAAGAATTGATAGAAATTTAAAATGCATTCGAGTCGATGTGCTCAACAGAAATTAAAATGCATAGAGCTAATGTGCCCGAAAGAATTTAAAATGTAAGGAGCTGATACGCCAAAAAAATTAAAATGTATGGAGCTGATGCGCTCAAACTAAACATGGAATTAAAATCTTGTTCATTTTTTTTCTTTTTCTCTCTCTCTCTCTTTTTCTCTTTATCTTACAATTTTTTCATTTTTTTCATTTATTTATCAAAAGTCATTTGAACCATTGGTGATCTTGAAAATCTTTGACCAATCAAACCCTTTGTTCATGAGCTTTTCTTCGCAAGACCCTTTTGTTAGCTAGGAATCTTTTGGATTTTCTCATTTCCCTTTTTTATTTTTCCATTTTTTTACCCCATGTTTTTTTCTTGGAAACACATTGCAATATGTACTTTAAGGTACTGAAATATTTTAATACAAATCAATCACTAAAGGATTGATGTAGAATTGTCAAATCAAACTGTTAACCTTAAGTTTATCTTATTTGAGACATAACTTGATGAGTAAACGTGCATTCATGAATGGACAAAAATTTGTTGAAAGAACAAACTTCCTTTTATTACTTTGGTAATCTAATCGTACATGAACTTTTGATAAGACACATACTTGAAAGATGAAAGCATAAAAACAAAAGACAGTTGCAAGGATTTTATAAAAATTTGCTCCAGTATTAGTTCCTTGTCCCTCATTCAATTGATTCACTGCAACGGCTTGATAATTCAACCACTGTCTCTGTTGTTACTTCATTCAACACATCTTCTCCTTTAATACTGCAGAAAATTTGCCCCAATATGACCAGTTGAATGCAAATAAAAATTACCCCAGTTTAGCCAATTTGAATGCAAACGAAATTGCCCTAGTGTAGCCGATCAGACACAAATCAAAATTGCCCCAGTTTTGGTGAACCCTTCAAGGAGTTTCAGGCCGACTTTCTCTGAGATTTTTGCCTATTTATTTGCCATAACTTTTTCTTAGACCATCCTTTTAGATTTTCAACCTAACAGACTCTTTTCCTCTTTTTTCTTATTCTTCTTCTTTTTTTTATTATTGCACTAACTTTTGCTTAGGCCGCCCTTTCGGGTTTTCAACCTAACAAATTTTTTTTTTAGGCATAGAACCTCTTGACAGCATCAATGTTCATGGGCCTTGGTAATTCTTCTCCATCCATATTCTGCAAAATTAATACTCCCCCTGAAAATGTATTCTTAACTATGTAAGGACCTTCATAACTCGGAGCCCACTTTCCTCTAGCATCCTCTTGGTTAGGGAGAATCTTCTTCAAAACCAAATCCCTTGAACAAAATTATCTGGGACGAACTTTCTTGTTAAAGGTTTTGGCCATTCTGCTTTGATATAATTGTCCATGACAAATAGCTATCAGTCTTTTTTCTTTTATCATATTCAACTGCTTATATCGAGTCTTCACCCATTCGGATTCCTCCAACTTTACTCCTATCAAAATCCTTAGAGAAGGAATCTTAATTTCTATGGGAGAGACAACCTCCATCCCATACACCAAAGAGAAAGGTATTGCCCCAGTGCTCAATCGTATATTGGTACGATATGTGTGTAAAGCATAGGGTAACATTTCATGCTAGTCTTTGTAATTCACTACCATCTTAGCAATAATTTTCTTAACATTCTTATTTGCTACTTCAACTGCACCATTCATCTAGGGCCTATAAAGAGTTGAATTATGATGCTTGATTTTGAAATTTTCACAAAACTTTTGAATCTCAGCACCATTGAGATTGGCAGCGTTATCTGTGGTTATCCCTTTTGGAATTCCATATCTGCAAACAATATCCCTTTTAAGGAATCTCATAAACACTTTTTGAGTGATACTGGCATAAGAGGAAGCTTCTACCCACTTGGTGAAATAATCAATTGCCACCAAAATGAAGCAATGACCATTGGAAGCTTTAGGGTTAATGGGTCCGATGACATCTATTCTCCACATCAAGAAAGGCCATGGAGATACCAGATTGTGCAAGAGGAATGGAGGTGCATTGAATCGATCTGTATATATCTGGCATTTTTGGCACTTTCGTACATATTCTATGTAGTCTGTTTCTATGGTGGACCAATAAATAGAATGAATAAATTTATGACAATAAACAATTTTAAACAGAATGAATAAACGGAAGAACAAACAATACATATGCAAAAGTAATAAATAAACTTGAATGTAAAGAGATAAGAGTTGAGAAAATTTATACATAAAAATTTATACTAGTTTAATCACCCTTGTGATCTACGTTCAGTCCCTAGGATCATCCACCCAGGAGTTTCCACTATAATCAAGTTTCACAAGGTGCTTGATAAATCCTTTACAATAGTTGAACTCTTTCTACACTTCAAGGATCATCCACCTCTTGTGTAGAAGCCTCTAAGTTTCTCAAGGGATCCTCCACCCTTTCAAAGTGTTTACAAAAGAATAGAAATGAATTTAGCTCACTTAATGAGCATATATACAAATTGAAGTTCTAATGAAGCTCTTAAGATATCTCATTCAATTTCTCAAAAACAGAGCACAATTTATGATCCACGAATTAAATGCTTGAGAGATATTTTTTAGAGTGTTAGCTAGCTGCAATAAGTGTCCCAGGACTTGAATTTATAGTCCTCAATGAAAAAGATCCGTTGGGGTGTATTTACTCAAGCATTAAATGCTCTGAAACTAGTCGTTGATGGTTTCAGACTCATGGTGATCGATTATCAACATATGGTAATCCATTACCAAGTATTCAAAACATGTTCTTGTGAATGAAAATGGTCTTGGTCTTGATGATTAGCAAAAAAAGAAGGATTAAGTTACGCAAAGATCAAGTTCCAAGTTTTGTCAAGATTAGCTCATAGGACTTAGGTCTTATGTGCAAAGGTACATCGGAAACACATGAAGATTAAACAAAGTTTTAAATCCCTATTTGTGTTTCTTGATTGATGAAATGCCCAAACAAACTATTTTGAATAACTAATCTTGGTGGTAGTTCTTTTAGATGAAAATTTGTCAAGTTTACGCTTTGGAAAACTGACTCTAAGTCACTCATGTGTCCTTTTCTTTCTAACCTTGTTGAGTCTTGAACTGAAGTTTATTTTATTTTATAGTAGACTCGATAACCTTTCAAATGAGTGGTCTTTTATTTTAAACAAATAAGTATCAAAGAAGTTATAGTCTTTCAAACCTGTCTTGTTCAAAAATAGGGTGTCATAACTGGTTATGATATTTCCAAAATTGGTTATTCACCAAAATCAGAGGATAAGCTTCTATTTTTAAAAGGCCATAATCGGTTATGACATTTGCATAACCAGTTATTTCTAATGTCAGAAGTGTAGGGCTTCTGTTTATAAAAGACCATAACTGGTTATGCCTTTTTCATAATCAGTTATTGTGTTGTTTTAAAAAAGCCCCTAGTTAGGCCATAACTGCTTATGGAATAGTTATAACCGATTATCTGGCAACCACAAACAGATTTCCAATGGCTATAATTAGCATTTAATGCTTCCCAACCACCACCAACCGCTCTTAAATGCTTTTGGCTATAAATGAAAGTGTTTTTACATTAATTACTAGTTGAAAAACCTTTAAAAATCATTCTTGATCATTTAATTCGAGTTTTATCATCTGTTCAATCAATACCCTATTTTGAGCTTCAAACCACAGTGCTTCAATTTGTATTATTCACTCTTGATAGAGTTTCTTATCATCTACATTTTGTATAATCCGTAAAAGAGAGGGTGATGTATCCCTCAAAGTTGTAAGGGTGAGGTATCCCTTGAAAGAAGAGGCTTAAGCACAAGGGTGAAGTATCCTAAGGTATGTTGAGTGCTTCAGTTTGTAAAGGTTTTCAAGCATCTATTTGAAGCTTAAAGAAATAGTGGAAATCTCAGGTGATTACTTGAGGACTGGACGTAAGCCACAAGTGGATTGGTGGTTGAATCAGGATAAAGCTTTGTGTTTGTTTTCCTAAACTTAACTCCCTTACTTTGTGCACTATTTCATTGATTTACTTGAATACTATCTTCCTTGATTGATTCATTTATAAGTGAGAGTCATTTATCCTCTCTATCCATTCATCTCTAATAAACAATAGTTTCAATGAAAATTGATGATCAAATGTTTTTTTAAAGAATTGCGAAAATATTTTACAAACTCAATTTACCCCCCTCTTGAGTATTGAGGCCACTTGGTAACAAGTGGCATCAAAGCTAGAATCTTGTGTAAAGAGCTTAACAGCTTCAAAAAAAGTGATGGCTTCAAATGATTTTTCTACCGAAAGTTCTTCTATAAATAAACCTCCATTTTTCAATAGGGATGGTTATGCCTATTTGAAAGAATGGATAAAATTTTTTATTGAAGTTATTGATATTGATGTATGGGATGTCGTTGAAAATGGTCCTTTTGTCCCCACACGCATAATTGATGGTGTAAGAACCAATACTCCAAGAAATTAATGGATGGACGAAGAAAAGAAAAAAGCGCAATATAATTTGAGAGCCAAGAACATCATTACCACTTTTTTAGGGTATGATAAATTCTTTAGGATGTCAAATTGTAAAATCGTACAAGAAATGTGGGATACCTTACATTTATAAGTGAAAGCCCTTTATCCTCTCTATCCATTCATCTCTAATAAATAATAGCTTCAATAAAAATTGATAATCAAGTGTTTTTTTTAAAGAATTGCGAAAATATTTTACAAACTTAATTCACCCCCTTCTTGAGTATTGAGGCCACTTGGCAACAAGTGGTATCAAAGCTAGACTCTTGTGTAAAGAGCTTAGCAGCTTCAAGAGAAGTGATGGTTTCAAATGGTTTTTCTACCGAAAGTTCTTCTATAAATAGACCTCCTTTTTTCAATGGGGATGATTATGTCTATTAGAAAAAAATGATGAAAATTTTTATTGATGTTATTAATCTTGATGTGTGGGATGCCGTTGAAAATGGTCTTTTTGTCCACACACGTAATATTGATGGTGTAAGAACAGAAATGAATGGACGAACGAAGAAAAGAAAAAGGTGCAGTATAATTTGAGAGCCAAGAACATCATTACCACTTCTTTGGGGTATGATGAATTCTTTAGGAAGTCAAATTATAAAATCGCACAAGAAATGTGGGATACCTTACAAGTAACCCATGAGGGCACAAGTGAGGTAAAAAAGTCAAGAATAAACTCACTTACTCATGAATATGAATTATTTAGAATGAACTAAGGAGAGAACATTCAAGAAATGCAAAAAAGGTTCACTAATATAATTAATCATCTTGCTTCATTGGGAATTTTTTTTTAAATAAGGATCTTATTAACAAAGTATTTAGATGTTTGAATAGGAATTAGCAACCCAAGGTAATAGCTATTGCGAAATCAAGAAATTTATCAACAATGACTCTAGACACTTTATTTGGGAAGCTCCAAAAGCATGAATTGGAGCTAAATAGGCTCAATCAACATAAGGAGCATGATAAGAAAAAAAAAGGGGATTGCAAAGCCACCTCCGTCACAATTAAAGATGATGGTGAAGATGATGAAAATGGAGCAGGAAATCTTGAGCTGATTGAAGAAAATTTTATTCTTCTTGTGAAGAAGTTTGGAAAATTTCTTAAGAAGAAAGGAATTCAAAGGTCACATTTCCCTCCTAAGAAGACCTATCATAAAGGGGAAGGAACTTCATCAACTCCAACATGCTATGAATGCAGAAAATCGAGGCACATGAAGATGGATTGTTCCGTATATCTAAAGAAGACAGAGAAGTTTGAGAAGAGACCTTCTAAAGAAAGGAAAGGGAGAATGACTTATATAGAATGGGAAGATAATGACATGGACTCTACTGATAGTTCAGAAAATGAAGAAACCCATCTATGTCTCATGGTAAGGGGAGAAGAAGAAGAAGAAAGTGACACTAAGGTAATTTCTTCTAACCTGGATTCTTCACCATCATATAGTGAGTTGCAAGATGCTTTTGAGGAATTGCATGACAAATCCATGAGACTCACAAAAATGATTTTATCTTCAAACAAAACAATCTCCTCATTGTTAAACAAAATTTTTATTTTAAATAAGGAGATTAATGAGCTCAAAATTGAAAATAAGACTTTAGGATTAATCGATGCTAATCATCATGCATAACTTGTTCTTTACATGATAATGCATCCATACCATCATCTTGTTCATCATGTAAATCATTTGAAAAAGAGGTTGAAGATTTGAAAAATACTCTTTCAAAATTTACCTTTAGAAGAGACAACTTAAATGTGTTACTAGGGAAACAAAGATGTGTTTTCCAAAAAAATGGTTTCAGGTATAATCCCAATAACCAATAAAAAACTTACAATAACTTCTTTGTTTCCTCAAGTACATCAAGTAGCTCATTTATTAAATGATTACAATGTGGGAGGAAAGGGCATAGTGTATTAACATGCAATGTTAGGAAAAACATAACCACCAAGGTTGGAACTAAAATGGTTTAGGTCCCTAAGGGCACCTTGCCTAAATCTAACACACAAGGACCCAAGAAAATTTGGGTACCAAAGGTTAAAATTTGAATGTGTGTTGTAGGTGTGCTTGAAGTCCAAGAGCTCAAGTTGGTATCTTGATAGTGGATGCTCCAAGCATATGACATGTGATAGCTCCAAGTTCTCTTTTCTTGCACCTAAAAGGCATGGTCATGTCATATATTGGGATAACAACAAAGGAAGGATCATTGGAATTGGAAAAATTTGTAAGAATTCCTCTACTTCAATTGAAAATGTTTTGTATGTAGAAAGACTCAAACATAACTTGCTAAGCATAAGTCAATTATGTGACAAAGAAAATAAAGTTATCTTTGACTTTAATTGTTGCATAATTGAAGGTAAGGACAATAAGCAAGTTAAGTTTGTTAGTCATAGAATTGATAACATATACATGATTAACCTTGATGATATTATCTCTCAAAATGCAAAATGTCGTATGAGTAAAGAAAGTGATTCATGACTATGGTATAGAAGAATTACCCACATTCATATGAATCATCTAAATAAACTTGTTTCTAAAGAACTTGTAATTAGTCTTCCAAATCTCAAATTTGAGAAAAATAAATTTTGTGATGTATGTCAAAAGGGTAAACAAGTAAATGTTTCTTTCAAAGCTAAAAATGTTGTTTCTTCTACTAGACTTTTATAACTTTTGCACATAGATCTTTTTGGACCATCAAGAACTATGAGCTTTGGGGCTAACTACTATGCTTTTGTGATTGTGGATGATTACTCTAGATATAAATGGATTGTATTCCTTGTTCATAAGAATGATGCTTTTCATGTATTTAGAAAACTTGCAAATGTTATTCAAAATGAGAAGAATTGTAGCATTGCATCCATAAGAAGTGATCATTGTGGAGAATTTGAAAACTATAAATTTGAAATGTTTTACAATGAAAATGACATTGACCATAATTTTTTTGCTCCTAGAACTCCACAACAAAATGGAGTGGTTGGAAGGAAAAATCAATCTTTATAGGAGTTGGTAAGAACTATGCTCAATGAAACAAGTCTTCCTAAGTATTTTTTGGTGGATGTGGTAAGTACCGCTTGTTATGTTATGAATAGGGCTCTAATAAGGCCAATTTTAAAGAAAATCCTATATGAACTATACAAAAGAAGGAAACCAAACATTTTCCATTTTCATGTATTTGGTTGCAAATGCTTTGTTTTAAACAATGGAAAAGATAACTTAGGCAAGTTTGATGCTAAATCTGATGAGGGAACATTTCTTTGTTATTCACTTAGCAGTAAATCCTTTCGTATTTATAATAAGAGAACTATGACTGTTGAAGAATCAATACATGTTGCATTTGATGAAACTAACCCCATTAGGTTGGGAAAGGATGATGTTGATGATGTTGCTAAATTTTTATCAAACACTCACATAGGAGGCAAAGAAGAAGAACAAAAGAAAGAAAGCCAAAGAGAGGAAGCACCACCACAACAAGAGGAGGGAACTTCAAATAGTCTTCTAAGAGAATGAAGAACTTCAAGATATCATCTTCTTGACAAGGTGATAGGTGATGTATCAAAAGGGGTAACCACTCGATACTCTCTTAGAGATACATGTAATCATATGACTTTTGTCTCTCAAGTTGAATCTAAGGATATAAATGAAGCCATTAATGATGAATATTAGATCTTGGCCATGCAAGATGAACTAAACCAATTTGAGAGAAATTAAGTTTGGGAATTAGTTCCAAGGCCCAATGATCATCCCATAATTGACACCAAATGGGACTTTAGGAACAAACTTGATGAAACAGACTTAATAATAAAAAACAAAGTTAGGCTTGTTGCTAAAGGTTATAATCAAGAAGAAGGCATAGATTATGAGGAAACATATGCTTTCGTAGCTACATTAGAGGCCATTAGAATGCTACTTGCATATGCATGCATCATGAATTTCAAGCTTTATCAAATTGATGTTAAAAGTGCTTTCTTAAATGGTTTCATACAAGAAGAGATGTATGTGGAATAATCTCTTGATTTTGAAGACTTTGAACTGTCCAACCATGTTTTAAAATTGAAAAATGCCTTATATGGCTTAAAACAAGCTCCTAGAGCTTGATATGAAAGGTTGAGCAAGTTATTTTTAGAAAAAAGGATTCTCTAGGGAAAAGGTTGACACTACTCTTTTAATCAAGCACAAAAAACATGATATTCTTCTTCATCAAATATATGTTGATGATATAATATTTGGTACTACTAATGAGTCTCTTTGCAAGGAGTTTACTAATACTATGTAAAATGAATTTGAGATGTCAATGATGGGTGAGCTTAACTTCAAATCAAGCAAACAAAGGATGAGACTTTCATATGCCAATCCAAATATTGCAAAGAGCTACTCAAGAAGTTTGGAATGGACAATGCCAAGTATATGGCTACACCAATGGGCACCTTTTGTTACTTGGACAAGGATGAAGGAGGTAAATCCGTAAAAATCTCAAAATATAGAGGTATGATTGGCTCACTCTTTTATCTTACAACAAGTAGGCCATATATTATGTTTAGTGTGTACATGCGTACTAGATATCAAGTTAATCCTAAAGAATCACACTTATGTGCTATAAAATGAATTATGAAATATCTAATAGGCACTTCACAAATGGGTTTGTGGTACCCTAAGGGTGCCTCATTTAGCCTAATTGGTTATTCTGATTCTGATTTTACTGGATGCAAATTGGATAGGAATAGTACTAGTAGGACTTGCCACTTTCTTGGAAGCTCACTAGTTTCTTGTCATAGCAAGAAACAAAATAGTGTGGCATTGTTAATAACTGACACTGAATATATTGCAGTTGGGAGTTGTTGTGCTCAAATCATATGGAAGGAGCAACAACTTCTAAACTATGGTCTTGAGCTTGATCACATCCCTATAAGGTGTGATAACACTAGTGCTATCAATTTGTCTAAGAATCCCATTCTGCACTCAAGAACAAAGCACATTGAAATTAGACATTATTTTATAAGGAATCATGTTCAAAAAGGTGATTGTATGCTTGAATTTGTTGAAATCACTCAGCAACTAGCTGACATTTTCACTAAATCATTAAATAAAGAAACATTCTTTTATATAAGAAGAGAACTTTGCATATTGGATTAATCATGCATTTAATTCTTGTTATTTAAACTCATTTTGTTGCATAATACCATCCTTTGTTGCATAATATAACAAATTTGCTACATAAATTTGCGTTGGACTTTTATATTTAATCCAATATTGACTTGGGCATTGGAGTTTCCCACAAATTTATTTTGCAGGTGCTTGATTCATGTTTAAGTCTCCCAAATCTCAAATCTCAAATTTTTTTATGACTTTTGAAAAGAGAAAATCAGTTAATGGGTTGGATCCTTGGTTCCTTGGAGGAAATAGAGTTGGAAAAAAGGTTTCGAGGGATGTTTTGATGAAGAAATTATCTTTTTGGTGGAGAAATGATATGTGTTGAGAAGATATAAAAGGATTATTATTTGAAAATGGAGAAATGATATGTTTTAGTGAAGTTTTTGCTCTCTATCAAGATAAAATAACCGGTTAGGAGAATCTCATAACTGGTTATTGGGTTATTTGGTGTTCTCTGAAACACGCAAATAACTAGTTATGAAAAACTCATAACTGGTTATTCTCTCATAACATAGGCCACCTTGTTTATAATGCACAAAAATAATCGGTTATACAATTCCTATAACCCGTTATTGAAGGCAAATTTAAATACCAAATAGCAGCCTCTTCCCTTCATTCACGTATCCTTTCACCCTCTTCATCTTCATCGTCTTCTTCCTTTCATCTCTCACCAACACCCAATCCCCCAAACTCATCACCCATCACCAATTTCACCAAAATATGTAACATCCTGGAAAACATGTTAGGCTTGTAAATGGTTGTAGAAGTAGCCTAATACTTGCTTAATATGTTTGTTAAATTTTGTGATTTTTAAGCACGTTTGGTCACTTTGCTATAACACTATGTGTGAGAAATAATTGTTATTAGCCTTGAAAATGGCCTAAACTGCTTAGTTAATGGAAATAAGTGTGGAGACTTTATTTCTAGGTCACAAATGTGTGTACTGTGCTACAATTAAAATTTGAGATTTATCGGAGTTGGTTCGGTATTTTTAAGCATACTGGTTGTGTATTTTAATGCTGGAATGACTACCAGCAGATATGGAAAATTATGAAAATGGTGAAACAAGATTTTTGATGAATCTTAGGATTTATTTTAAACTCGTTGGATGTTATAGGAAACTTGAATTGGTGAAATTTAAGTGTTCTTAGCAAATCGGGAATTTGCATATGGTCACTTAAGTTACCAAAGTCCCTCACAGCAGCCTTCATATTTTAAGGCTTGAGATGAGATGCTTTTATCTCATTTTCACTCTTTTCTATGATCTTCCCTCACGGTTGCAGCTGCCAAAGGAGAGGAAAAGAAGAACCAAGAAAATGAGGAAGAAGAGGAGGAAAAGGAAAGGAAAGGGAAAGCTAAAGCTTCATCATCTTCATCATCTTTGATACAAGAGGTAGGGTTTTTGTGTTCATGTAACT
Organism: Ormosia emarginata; assembly: GCA_029884605.1. NCBI lineage: Eukaryota > Viridiplantae > Streptophyta > Magnoliopsida > Fabales > Fabaceae > Ormosia > Ormosia emarginata. The sequence continues at coordinate 4,694,563 of JAQQTP010000051.1, forward strand.
TCTATCCTTCCATTTTCACCATTATGCATATGTGATGCATAATAGGTCAAATTGGTTTCTAGAGTTTCTAGATGTGTTTTCCTTGCTTGAGTGAGTTTCAATGGTTGTTTGCGACTTGTTCATGGAATGAGTTTGAGTTAGAAACTTAGAACTTATCATTTGGACCTTTAATGCTAAAAGTGAGAAAATTAGGTCATGGATGAATGATTTTGTGTTTGGATCCAATTTGGAGGTTTTTGTTAGTGATTAATGATTCCTATGTGTTAGTGAACTTGTTAGGGACCTTAAATCACCTAAAAACTGGATTGGACTGGCCAAAATCCATGACTTGTTCCAATGGCTTGGAATAGTACCTGAATTTTGCATAATTTTGCATAATCCATTTTCTACTGCTTGCGTCGCGGCACAAGGTGTTGTACGTCGCGGCTCGCATGTGATGCTACTTCCAGTTTTGAGACTCGAGGGTTGGGCATCGCGGCATGGCCGTGTGATGCTGCGACATGTGAGTGGGCAGAGGGCAGGGCGTCGCAGCGTGGCCGTGGTGTGCCGTGGCATGAGCTGCAGGATCTTCCAACTTTGTGTTTTTGATGTTTTGGAATTTCCTACATGATGGAATCACTCTTTTATGCCTTTTTAAAGTATGTTAAGGCACTGATTGGAGTATTTCAAGGAAGAAATTATTACCTAGTATGTGTGAGGAAAGTGTGAAACCTTAGGCAACCAATGGTTGGGGAATGCCATAGGCTAGCACCTAGACTCTTGATCTATATGAGATTGATTTTATTATCACTTGTGATGTTGATATGTGATGGGAATGGCACACAGTATGAGTATGTGAGTATTCCTAAATTGATAGTTGGAACACCTTGTGGAGGAGGATAGATACGTTTAAGGGCATTAGCTATGAACTTGTGTAGGAGAATATCCATTGTGATGTTGAATGTGTGTTAAATAACATTTTGCATGTTTTCTCACACACTTGCTATTGTCATATATCTATTAATGGTATATGAGATAGTAATAGTACACTCATTGAAGTGAGATAGAATAGTCCATTCATTAACAGGTAGTGTTAAATGGTTGGAGTCATACTACTCAGAATAATTCAAGGAACAGAGTTCCTATGAATGGTTGAGTTTCATGACATTGTACTAATACTATTTTTACTACATTGCATAATCATTGTCTTAGGACATGTTTAGACATAAACATACAACATAACAAGCATTGCATTTGCATGGTAATTGTATGGGCAGTTACCTTAGTCGATGATATTTATGATTGTATGGGTGGTTGTATAATATTGTTGATAGTTACGGTTGAAGGTTACGGTTATAGTTTTCCTTGTGAATATTACGTTGGTTGTATGTTAATGTTCTTATGGCATTGAGCAGTGGATCATTTATCTGTTGTAGGTACAGTTGGATGTTATAGTTGATTTATTCATCATTATAGATAAATGCTAGTATTGGAATGCTTATACTGAGAAATTGTGATTTTTTACCCCGATTGTGTTTTCATGTAAATCCAAGTGGAAGCATATCAAAAGGAAAGAGGGAGACGTTTACAGACGCATAGTATAAATGCACTTTTAGGCTAAGCTTGTATATATTTTATATTTGTTTAGTTTGTTTAAAGTTATGTATGACAGTACGCCCTTGTAAGGCAGAGATGTATTTATTTATATATAACGTCTGGATAACGTGGCTCTCGATAATGATTTATTTATATGAATGTTATGGGTTTGGTTTGTTGTTTATTTTAGAAGTAGTATGACTAGTGTTAGTTATTCTTATATATGTCAAGTATATCGGGATGGCAATATTAGGATGTTACAAAATACACCCTCCAAACACCATTTCCTCCTCTTTCTCACCATTTTCATTGTTTAAAATCCATTAATTCCTCAAAATTTCACCATTTCCACCATTTCCTCACCTTCCACCTTGTTCTGAACCATGCCCTAACACCTCAACCTTCACCATGGTCACCAGCTCATCTCACCCCAAGAAAGCACACACCAAGAGTCCCTTTGTACCCCAAGAAACACCAACCCCTACTGTGGACCCTAATGTTCCTCTCATCCTAGACCATAAAAGCTTCTTCTCTCACAAACAACAAATGTAGAAATATTGCTTGGAGTTCCAAGCTCGCAACATAATTCAACCTAACTACATGGATTAGGTCTTCTTTGTCAGTCAAGAGTGCACGTATTTGACAGCACTCTTGGAGTTTCGTGGGTTGAAGGATTTTATCTCTGCTCCAAGTAAGTATTATTACCTTGAAGCTACCAAGGTTTTTTTTTTTGTAATTTGAGCATCATTGGAGGAAATTTAGTTTCTGATGTTAAAAGGCATAGGATTATAGTAACCCCTAGTCAGTGGACTTCTCTGTTTGGACTTACTCATATTGGAGAAAGATTTACAGAGGATAATCATAGGACTTGGGAAGGTTATGATAGGAGAGCAACTATTGAGAGCATGCTTCAACCAGGTATCCCTATTCCAAATGGAAAAAGCTTCACTGCTGGATATCTGAAACCACAAGATCGTCTTTTTCATTTTGTGGTGGTACACATTTTGGTTCCAAGGGCTAGTAATTATGCCCTGGTTGAAGAAGAAGATGTCTTCTTGATATGGGCAATGAAACATAGGCTGCACATCAATTGGTCCTTTTTCATCATGCACTACATGATGAAGGCCAAGGATAAGCTGGTGATGGACCTTTCATATGCCTTGGTTATTGCAAAAATCTTGGACCAATACAATCTCAGTCTCCATGATGATGGTGTGATTGACCTTACTGTCCACAACAAATTTGGCCAAGCTACCTTCAACTGGATGCAAATTAAGAAGGTCAATGATGAATGGGTCTGTGGAAGAGGACGTGAGGCACCAGCACCAGCAACTAGAGGTGCTGATGTTCCTATGAAAGCTGCCCCTGACAACAATGAAGACCGCATCCTTGCTGCCCTTGTAGATATGCAAGTCAGTATCCAAGCTCAAATTATGAACTTGCGGGTCTATCATGAGCACACAAATGGGATTATATATGACCGCCTCAACTCTTTGTATGCTCGCTTGGAAAGACTTGAGTGTCACTTTCAACAACCAGAAGATCATGGGGCTTGAGCATGGATCTAATTTTAATTTAGTTACTGTTTGATATATAACTCTTGTTTTTATATGACAATTATTAGCCTATATTGTGAACATGTTGGATTTAAACTCTATGTTACTTTTGATATTATATGGGAATGCATGTTCTGTTTTTACTATTGTTCAATATCATTCTAGAATATTTGCATTTTCTGTGAACTTGATATTATTGCAATATGACTTCTCTTTTGTCAAATAATATTGTATATCTTTTTTATCGTGACAAAAGGGGGAGAAGTTTTTGGCTCATAAGTCCTTGAGAAAAGGTAAAATGAAAGGTATAAATTCAATGATTATGGGATTTCAAATATTAAGGGGGAGCTGTGCAAACTCTGAACTAATCACCTCTTGAAAAATGAAGGGGTAGTAAGTCTCAAATACCTTTTGTGAATTCCAATTTAATTGAACTAACACTTTTCTCAAATGATTGTTTGTCATCATAAAAAATGGAGAGAATTTGAATGGCAATGGTCTTGGTTTTGATGATTAACAAATAAGAAGGATTAAGTTAATTACGCGAATATCAAGTTCCAAGTTTCATCAAGATTAGCTCATAAAACTTAGGTCTTACGTGTAAAGGTAAATAGGAAACACACGAAGCTCAAACAAAGTTTTAAATCCCTATTTGTGTTTTTTGATTGATGAAATGCCCAAACAAACTATTTTGAATAACTAATCTTGGTGGTAGTTCTTTTGGATGAAAATTTGTCAAGTTTACGCTTTGGAAAACTGACTCTAAGTCACTCATGTGTTCTTTTCTTTCTAACCTTGTTGAGTCTTGAACTGAAGCTTATTTCATTTTATAGTAGACTCAATAACCTTTCAAATGAGTGGTCTTTTATTTTAAACAACTAAATATCAAAGAAATTATGGTCTTTCAAACCTGTCTTGTTCAAAAATAGGGTGCCATAATCGGTTATGATATTTCCATAACCGGTTATTCACCAAAGTCAGAGGACAAGCTTCTCTTTTTTAAAAGGCCATAACCGATTATGACATTTGCATAACTGGCTATTTGCAATGTCATAAGCGTAGGGCTTCTGTTTATAAAAAACCATAACCGATTATGCATTTTTCATAACCGATTATTGGGTAGTTTTAAAGAAGTCCCTGGTTAGGCCATAACCAATTATGGAATAGTCATAACCGGTTATCTAGCAACCAGAAACAGATTTCTAACAGCTATAATTGACATTTAATGCTTCCCAACCACCACTAATGGCTCTTAAATGTTTTGGGCTATAAATAAAAGTGTTTTTTCATTAATTACTAGTTGGAAAACCTTCTAAAAATCATTCTTGATCATTTAATACGAGTTTTATCATCTGTTCAATCAATACCCTGTTTTAAGCTTCAAAGTGTAAACCCTTGATACTCGTCGTGCTTCAATTTGTATTATCCACTCTTGAGAGAGTTTCTTATCATCTACATTTTGTATAATCCATAAAAGAGAGGGTGAGGTATCCTTCAAAGTTGTGAGGGTGAGGTATCCTTTGAAAGAAGAGACTCAACCATAAGGGTGAGGTATCCCAAGGTGTGTTGAGTGCTCTAATTTGTAAAGATTATCAAGCACCTATTTGAAGCTTGAAGCAATAGTGAAAATCTCGGATGATTACTTTAGGACTGGACATAAATCACAAGTGGATTGGTAGCAGAACCAGGAGAAAGCTTTGTGTTTACTTTCCTAAACTCAACTCCCTTACTTTGTGCAATGTTTTATTGATCTACTTGAATACTATATTCCTTAATTGATTCATTTATAAGTGAAAGCCCTTTATCCTCTCTATCCATTCATCTCTAACAAACAATAGCTTCAACGAAAATTGATAATTAAGTATTTTTTTTAAAGAATTGCAAAAATATTTTACAAACTTAATTCACTCCCTCTTGAGTATTGAAGCTACTTGATAATAGTTCTGGGCTTTTCTGGGTTGTGGTAATCAATTTCCAACATATGGTAATCGATTATCAAGCCTCTGACTTTTGAAAAATAGGTTCCCGCAAGTATATAATCAATTACCAGGTCTTGGTAATCAATTACTAACTTTCAAAAAAATTGTTAATTAATTACTAAGTCATTGGATGTGATTAACATCCTAGAACTTATTTTTGAGCCCAATTAAGCTTGGTAAACAGTTCCAACTTAGAACACTTGGATTTTTAAAAGATTTGAACAGATTTTTAATATCTATGATTAAAACATCATTTGTTTGTAAAACAACTCACTAACTAAAATAGTTTTTCAAAGAACTCTTTAAAAAACATTGTAAAATATTTTGAGATATTTTAAAAAGTTTTTCATATAAAAATCTTAAATCGTATAATCTATACTAATTTAGCTTTCTTCGGACTTGATTTTTTACTTGATTTTATTATCATCAAAACTTTTATGATTTTCATGATATACGCATTCACAAAAGGTTGGGTGGGGCCTAATACATAACGGAGTTGACTATGGTCTCGTGTATTGAGACATAACTACAAATGTGGAGGTTGATCTTATGCCTATGGTCCAAGCCTGTACTAATTCTTCCAACCTTTGGTGAGGGATTACAAGAACATGGAATGTGGTAGAGGAAAACTTATTATGGAGAGTCCATGATGGTAGGCAGATTAAATTTTGGCAGGACAGGTGGGTCCCTATCTTTGGCCCTTGCCTCCATTTTGCCCAGCGTCAGCTTATAGATAGGGATCTTGACATGCATTTGGCGAATTTCTCCCTCCTAGATAGTGGTTGGAACTAGGATATGCTTAAGTTGTGGCTTCCTAACCAGGTGTGCGCCAAAATTGTTGGCATCAAAACTCCTTCCTCGCCGGCGTAAAGTGATTGTCCAGCTTAGTTGCTAGGATTTGATGGTATGTTTTATGTTAAAACAACGTACTACTATATTTCTAGAAATAGTTCCATTCTATAGATTCCCCTTATGTGAAAAGTTTGGAAGTGGCAGGGTGTTGAAAGGATCAAATCCTTCCTTTGGCTGTTAGCTAATGATTGCCTCCTAAATAATGAGAGAAGATAGAAGAGGCAATTGACCATGAACTCGTACTTTTAGCGTAGCGAAGGATCATGGGTGGAGTCGGATATTCATGTGGTTGGAGATTGTAACAGCCTTGGAGACTTTTGGAAGAGACTCTTTGGTCATGTTCCAGCTTCCTTCTTCCAAGTTGATCTACATGAATGACTAAGAGAGAATCTTGGAAGGAAATCTCTGGTGGCGAAGATGGAATGGTGTTCCCTCTTTGGTATGGTTTTCCATGGCATATGAGAAACAAATTCATTTTTTAGGAGAATAAGGATGATAGGGACCTCCTTTTTAGACTAAACACTAATGATTCGGTTATTGGGGCTCAGAGAGCAGCGTGTGGTAGTATTAATCAGTGATGCTATGGGAGGTGTATTGGGTAGCTTCTCAGCCAACCTGGGTGATTCTCCTATCACCATGGCAGAGCTCTGGGGGCTTTTAAATGCCCTGTGTCTTGCCTGCAATCTAGGTTGTAGAGAGGTTAGAGCTGACTTGGACTCAAAAAGCACATTGCGTATCATTAGCAACTGCAACGATCATTCTCACTCAGCTTTTGCCATTGTTTGGGAGATTCCTTGTAACACCCTACAAGAAGTTTTATTTGTAGCCGAGTAATATGTAAATAAAAATAATTTGCCATGATAATGAAAGTCCACATATCTATCAGATTTACCAATTGTGACCAACATAAATATGGAAATTTCGTTCTTTTGGCCCCTAAGGAAAAAAAGCCCCCATACAAGTTATTATAAAACCAAAGTATACTAACTTGTGACCAATTTACAGCCCGTAACTGGTTCATTTGGTACCTCTTTTAACTCATAAATAGGTGCTATCTAACATAGGTTCAGGATTTTGTACTTAACTTCCTTACTGAAGTTAATATACTTAGAGGCTTGTAAAATTCATGAAATTGTACAGACATGATATTAAGTTATTCAACTACTTGTCTCAAAAATTTCAAGGGCTAATGAGGTCATTTGGTCCCTCAACTAAGCCCATACAGTTTACTAATTTTTGCTATCAAAATAGGGCTCCATTCTGCAGTAAATAACGTAACTTAAAAGTCTCGGCTGGGAGCACATGAAGAATGTAAAAATTCTGAAATATTTAATTCTACAAGCCTTATGTCTTAAGTTTAAAATGCCACAAGTCTCATGAAATTTAAGCTTCTACAAACAAAGTTATGCAACTATGTTTTCAGCCTGTTAGCATCAAGAAAATCAATGTTATTATGCAGAAACTCTAAACTGTACAGCAGATTATACGAATTTATTAATCAACTTATGCTTGATATTTTGGCACGAAATTTTAGCCATTGTCCCTTATAGACCTTAAGAGTTCTAACTAAAATTTCTAGTATAAAAATAATCTCATAAGACCCTTAAACATCAAAATACAAATTTGTTATTTAATTGGTTACTGTTTTATCATAACAAAACCAAAACCAGCATTTAACTTCTTATCCAAACCAAAGTACTATCATCCATAATATGATTTACATTACTTCTATATACAGATGATAACACACAACTTAGTTACAGTCATCCAACTATTACTGTATACATATGTACACAAAACTAGCAACATGCATCTACTAAAATAGGGGTGATTATAAACTTGAGCATTAGGCATGCAAGGGCCAAAGATAACTCTTATTATTCTGCAGTTTCTGCTGTTCCTTAAGCTTCACCTGTGATTGGACATATTACAAAGAAAACATGAGATATTCTAAAATCTCAATAGGCTACCATAGTTAAAGAAATTCATTTAAATATAAGCTCTTTACTCTTCATTTTTGCTCCCTGAATAAGCAACTAATTCTCCAATAATATGCATATAATTATATAAGATACATGAAATATCATTGCAAGAAAATCAAACCTAACATTCCACCAATGAACTTACTGTCCAGTTGCATGCAATTGGTTCTCATGGGGCTGCCAAATTCCCTCTTACACTTTATAATGTCTGCTGACTTCATAACAAGGAAACACAGAATACTTGGAATTGGTCCTCATAGGGTTGTCGAATTCCTCATAGATTCATAGTAGAAAATTCAGTACTTGCTGGTATAAACTTTATCATTTAATCTAAAATTCATGATAAATTGCTATAGGTTGTTAGAAATATGGAAAATATCTCATAATATTATTATTGTATCTTAGAATATTTTAAGATATCTTAGATGATCTCTTAGAATTTATTTTTTATTTATATTTTTTGATTTATTTCCTTATTTAATTAAGATTAGAAGTCTACTATTAGTATAAATAGAACGGTTGGGTTTGTCTCTTGTATCACATCGTATCACATTACTCCTATCAACATTATTCTTAATTTACAGCTATCTCTCTCTTTTTCTTATTACATAACCTTAAACCTAATTCTTCAATATGGTATCAGAGACATTGTATCTACCTTGAGGAGAGCTTTTCCTTTTCGTGGTGTAGAGTTCATAGAACTCGTTAGAATCATTATTCACCACCTTTAGACTAGATCTAGTCTTGTTGTTTTCTTCATCTTTATTTTCTCCTAATATCTCTTTTTGAGTCTTGATATGTTCTCTTCTAATATCAATTGATTTATTGATAGACTGCTCTTCCGTTGCGCTCCTCCGTTATGCTCTTGATCAGTTCCGTCTGATCCAGCTTGAAAGATTAGCTTTGTCTCCATTGCTCTAGCCTCTAATCAATTCCATCTTATCCAACTTGAAATGACTCTGTCTCCGTTTTTTCTACCTAAAAGATTGGTTCCACTCACTTCAGAGATTAGCTCCACTCCAACCTGAAAGTCCATTTGTTCCAGCCTAAAAGATTGACTACGTTGCAATTGTGATTTCTGCCAAATGCAGATTAGTTCCATCCCAGATGCAATTTGACTCTGTTCCCATTATGAATTTTCCCAAATGCACTAGTCCTATCTCTATCCCAGATGCAGTTGTCAGCTACTTTCACACTTTTTGGCGTGTTATATTTTTTAGTTTATTTTCTTTTAGTATTTTTAATTGTAACAAGCTAAAGTTTTGTAAGCTTTAGCTCAGGGGGAAGTGTTAGAAATACGAAAAATATCTCATAATATTATTATTGTATCTTAAAATATTTTAAGATATCTTAAATGATCTCTTAGAATTTATTTTCTATTTATATTTCTTAATTTGTTTTCTTATTTGATTAGGACCAGAAGTCTACTATTAATATAAACAAAACAGTTAAGTTTGTCTTTTGTATCATATCTTATCACATTATTTCTATCAATATTATTCTCACTTTATAGACTTCTCTTTCTTTTCCTTATTCAATAACTCTAAACCTATTTCTTCAACAAAAAAGTCTCCAAGGACGGAAAAATCGGGTGTCACACAAGTTCCTTCCCTAGCTCCCTATGCAGCCTTGGTGAAATTCCTTCCTATCTAGCTTGTTTGGTAGCTTTCAAGACCAGCGACACTTTTGTCATCATTCAAAGGATCAATAAACCTAGCCAATGGACTGAGTTGTCCTTCATGTAATATACCACCTCACCTTATTCATACATGATGGGTTTCTTGAACGATGGCCACAATTGAAAGTTGCTCGCTCTCAAGTCACTAGTGGCCTTGGTGAGTATTTAGAAAAACCACCATCTCTTATCATATTTTAATACTAACTTATTATTGCCTTACTTTAATTAACCTCTAATTTATTTTCTAATTCTTCTCTTATACATTCTTAACAAAGAAATGATTAGAGTTTAAGTATATTCCCTTAGTATAGGCTCTTAGCTTACATGGGACTAAAATTAAGAGGAAACATAAAGAATTTAAGACTTGGAATGCATGAAGGCATCATAAATAGTAGATCACCACTATTTCTAGATAAACAGATAAATAAATATTTAGATGACACAATTCTTTAAATTTTGTTAAGGCTTATTCCATATACTAGCATAAAGGATAGTTATGGGAATGTTACATTCATCCTGTTGGATTCATGACTAGAATGTGGCGTCTTCCAAAACTTTTTAGGGAAACAAATAAAGCAGTGCATAGGTTGGCTAACTTGGAGCATTCTCTTGGTTTTGGAGTGCATCACTTTGCGGATCCACCCTCTTGTTTGCTTGATATTCATCGGGATGATATGGTTGGTGTTGCCTTTAGTTTTATTTTTGTCTTGGGTGGTTTTTCCACCCCCATTCTCAATCCGAAAAAAAAAGTGAACTGTAAAACATATATATGCTCCTAACAATTTTTTATGGACAATTGAAAGTAAGATTCTAAGCGAACATTTGGTGACCTTGTCCAGTTTTTCTCAAATTTTCTTAATGTATTTTGGTTAAAATCCTTCCATCTTATGGTTCTGGAATTGAGAATGTAAATGGATATAATACTTTCTGTTCTGAAATGAATTCAGAGATGTACCTGAGATAAGCACGTTACGGTGGTTGAAGGAAGACTCCTCAGTAGTACATCAGCGGTGGTGCGAGGGGGTGGATACCTGTAAAAGGCACTCCAACACTCAAGTTAGACCATGCACAATGAGGACAATCTATATATCTGAAGATATGCATATCTTTGAGACCTAGCATAGTATTTATAAGAGCGTTTTAGGATGAGTGCAATTTGTATGCAGTTATTTAGGATTAGAATCCGTTAGGGATTGTGATCCCTTTTAACTAATTTTTCTGTTTATGTGGGATATAATTAGCTTCCATATCCATCAAGGATACTTGAGAGATTTATGCATAATAAATAGGCATATACACTCATCAAGATAACACATAGTTTAATCATGGTATTATTCTAGTGGGTCGGGTTGCTCCTAAACTGCTAACCCAAAATCCTAGTTCAGAATAATTGCTCCTAGCTTAGTGCTTAGATGGGATAACTAAGTGTCAAGGTACTCATGTTTAGTAGAAGCACACGACACGCAGTGAACAAAGGGATCCAAGTCATAGTTAATACCGGATCTCATGATGTTTTCTAAAGAGTCGAGGTCCATGATATCTCATAGTATGCCTCCGTGGTTGACGTGTAAGGCTAGTCGGATCGCTCTGCTTACGTTGTCATTCCTCCGTCTGAGGTGTGTCATACGTTGCCCCCATGTCATGAGTGAATTCGTGCTGGGGTGTCAACGACGGATTCCGGTCGGATACGTGTCAGATTGACCCGTGGAACATGATCCCATATCATGGTCAGAACAGTTGCCTTTAGCTTGGTGTTTGGCCAGTATAGTGAAGTAGTAAGTCATAATGTCACCGGATGACAGAATCTATGCTTTACTTGAAGTTGAGGTTTGTGCTTCTCCATAGGGTTATGAATTCTAATCTGAAGGCGTTTAATCATGGAACTCATGGATGCGCCGCGGTTCGGTCCATGCGTCAGTTGGCCATAACTGGACATTCTGGGGTGTGGCTGGGGTCCGTAGAATGAGCCAGAAATGTTGTCGTGTTTACTTCTTTTTTCATGGTCCGTACTGTGTCCAACGCCTATTATGTTGCTTTTCACAACCATTTTATGGACTTAAGAGTATTTCCAATCGAGGAGAAACCTTGGTCTGGGGTTCGCCACTGAGCGTTTTGACATTTAGGATCCCACTTGACTTAGGTATAATGTAAAAACCTTGTCTGGGGTCCATAACTAATCGCTTTGGTGTTTAGGATCCCACATGACTTAGGTATAATTTTAAGCGGCCCATAGTTGGAGTCTTTTAATGTTTACGATTTTGTGCGTGAATTTTCCTAAGACTTAGGATTTTTCTATTGCACAACCTGTTTAATATAAAACAACTCACGATAGGTACCATAATGGCATGACACAGATGTCATTATCCATGCTTCCAATAACCACATAATGGTTGTAACCAAGTGTCGAAGTTTTGGGTGTAGACCCTACAACTCGCGACCAACTTGTAGAGAGGGGTTTGGTCGGTTGTCCTCTTAACCTGGAAGCTAAGGCAATTCCTGATTCCATTGGGAACTGGCTCTTAAAGCTAATCAAGGCAGAGTCCGGCTTGAGGGCCTTTTATTTTCAAAATCTGGCTGCCATCAAGAACGGGCTCAGTGGACACTCTCAAAGATGTCTATAGCCTTGAGACTCCTTCGAGACTTTTTAAGAATACGCTTTACCTCTGTAAACTGGTTAGTTTTTGGGTTAAGGTCAGGCTCATAAAGGTATGGGTGAAAACCCTTGAATGCACTCCTTGACCTTAGACAATGGTCAAGTGGATTCCCCTATTTATCCATCATGTATAGTTAATTCTCTTCCGACCATGTCTTCCTCGAACCTCGCCACGGTGTGGTAATCTTGTGGGTTATGTCAGGCCAAAGTACCTATGGACTCGAGGTCACAGTCGAGGTACTGGCTTGTGTTTGTTGGTTTTGAAAGCCTCGGTTTGGTTTGCCAATGCAATACAAGTAAGAGACTTTGGTTGTTGATGTTCACTGTGATAATATATACGGTTCCAAGGTGCAGCAAAGGGCGTGAAATGCCATATATTTACAGCAGTTTAGCTTTCATAGCTTATATTTACCTTCGTTATGTATGATGGTAGCAATAGAGAGGCATCCATCTTTTGGAAGGTACTTTCAGCTTTCTTAAGTTCATCCTTAGGATCATGACCCCTAGAAGCAATAAATAATCCACTAACACGAGCTAACAGAAGACAATACTTAGCTAGTATTCTCATTTCTACAATTGCCCTAGCCATAGCTATGTCAAATTGCATAAGGGCTTTCATAGATTCAACACCAACACAGTCTTATTTGAAAGTGTTGACAATAAAGAAGAGGAAAACTAATAGATTTCTCTACGATACTTGTTGGAGTTCTGAATAGCACTACTTGCGAAAGACACTTCTACGGAGAAAAAACATGACCTCGACGGAAGGTGGACTACTCAGATCCCTTTTATAAGTCGCTGCCATAATGGAGTGCCGAATAGCACTATTGATGGTCTCACATATTTTGCAAAGACATTCAGAGCATTGTATTTAAGAGAAGCCTCTATCACTCTTTTTTTTTTGGAACATCAGGAATTATACTGGAAATGACATGATTGCCCAAGACAAGAATAATAGCTCTAAGGACAGTATTCCTTCTGAGAAATATGCAAGTCTTTTGGCATATTTATCCAGACTTCAACATCCTCATCCAGAAGCTTCACAACCCCGCACCGTTCCTAGGGCTCGGGTACTACAATGGTTGCGAGTACCACTCCGGTGTCATCACCAGTGGCGCTGTTGGTCATGGCGGTGGCTAAAGTTTTTAAGCAACTGTTCAATGACCTTATGACCCACACATTTGTCATCAACCGTAAGAACGTGTAGCTCCCCTACACCCACCTCTGACAATCTGAATAGTAAAAGGGAACTGTACGAGGTTCAACCAACTGGTTCGAGGTTCGTCATTGTTAGGGGTTGTGTGGGTCTTGGCATTAAGTGCAATAAGGAGGCAGCCACCACCATCTGCGACTGGGGGAATCGTGTGCGTTTAAGCGACACCCACACCCCTTGCGCGTTCTATCTTCTTCCTTGCAGGGTAGTCATGCTCGCTGCTCTGCGAATGGTTTCAAACTCCACTCCGTCAATCCCCACATCTAATTAGTGGGAGAATGATGATGGAGATTTAGTGTTTGCAGAGCGATGATGGCTTAGATCTGCAATCATGGGTGGAGGACTAGGGCTTGTCAATAGGTATGGTGGTGCCTTTCCTTTTACTCAAATCTAATCAGTGCCTTAAGGTTCAATGGCTACAACAGGATCCCAAAACCACAACTTGTCACCGTCAGACCCTAACATCAAAGTCTAGATTTTGGATGGTGGTGGAGACCGTGATGACTTCTTTCGTGGCTTCAATGAGCGCAGACACGGCGACAAGGGCCGCGATGGCTGCCGCAGAGCCTCAGGCTGCCTCGAAGAAAAGGAGTTTGTGGTTGAAACATCCTCGCGTTGTCGTCAATTTGCCATATGCTCTAGAGAGGAGCAATCAGGCTATGCCATTTGTTGAGGGTGTCCAAACGCCCTTCTCATCCATGGACTCTAGGCTTTGCTCAAGGCTATTCTGGCAATCTGATAGGGTAAACGGTGGGTAGTTGGACCACGAGGCCCACGGAAATGACTCGCCATATGATAGGTGGTGACCTTTTACAGATTCTGCAAAGTCAACATAAACAGTGATGTGAGGGCCTTTGTTCCAACCAAATGCTTGAGCATGAGGGTGGTTTTTCCCACGCCTCTGGGCCCGTGAAGAAGGAGAGGTTGAGGGACACAGTGGTGTTGAACGTGTCAGTTTTTCTGTTTGGTTTGCTTTTCCGACTCATAATGGGAGTGATGAGAATCAAAGTTTATCAGATTCCCACAAATGGCGCTAATGTTCTAAAGTGAATTCAGAGGTATGCTTGAGATAGGCACATCACGGTGGTTGAAGGTGGGCTCCTTAGTAGCACGTCAGCAGAAGTAGTGGTGCGAGGGGGTGGGTACCTGCAAAAGACACTTCGACGCTCAAGTTAGACCGTGCACAATGAGGACAATCTGTATATCTGAGGAGATGCATACTTTGGGGCCTGGCATAGCATTTATAAGAGCATTTTAGGATGAGTGCAATCTATATGCAGTTATTTAATATTAGAATTTGTTAGGGATTATGATCCATTTTAACTAATTTTCCTGTTTATGTGGGATATAATTAGCTTCCATATCCATCAAGGATACTTGAGAGATTTATGCCTAATAAATAGGCAGATATATTCATCAAGATAGTGCGTAGTTTAATCATGGTACTATTCTGGTGGATTGGGTTACTCTTGAACTGCTAACCCAAAATCCTGGTCCAAAACAGTTACCCCCAGCTTGGCACTTAGATAAGACATCTAAGTTTCAAGGTACTCATGTTTAGCAGGAGTGCATGGCACGCAGTGAACAAAGGTATCCAAGTCAAAGTTAATATCGGATCTCACGATGTTTTCCAAAGGGTCGTGGTTCGTGATAAATCATAGTATGCCTTTGGGTTGACGGTTAAGGCCGGGGTCTTAGTCGGATCGCTCTGCTTATGTTGTCATTCCTCTATCTGAGGTATGTCATACATTACCACCATGTTTCTGGGGGTTTTTGACTATTCATCATGAGTGAATTCCTACCAGGGTGTCAACGACGAACTTTGGTCAGATGCGTGCCAGGTTGACTAATGGAACATGATCCTAGATCACGGTCAGAATAGTTGCCCCCAGCTTAGCATTTGGCCAATATAGTGAAGTAACAAGTCTCAATGCCCCCAGATGATGGAATTCACGCTTTACTTGAAGTCGTGGTCTGTGCTTCTCCATAGGGTTATGAGTTCTAAACTAGAGGCATTTAATCATGCCACTCATGGACGCGCTGCGGTCCGGTCTATGCATCAGTTGCCCATAACTAGATATTCTGGGGTGTGGCCGGGGTCCGTAGAATAAGCCAGAATTGTTGTCATGTTTACTTCTTTTTCCATGGTCTATACTGAGTCTAATGCCTATTGTGTTGCTTTTCACAACCATTTTATGGACTTAGGAGTATTTCCAATCGAGGGGAAACCTTGGTCTAGGGTCCCTCACTGAATGTTTTGATGTTTAGGATCCTACATGACTTAGGTATAATGTAAAAATCTTGTCTGAGATCCATCACCAATCGCTTTGGCATTTAGGATCCCACATGACTTAGGTATAATGTAAAAACCTTGTCCGGGGTCCGTCACCAATTGTTTTGACGTTTAGGATCCCACATAACTTAGGTATAATGTAAAAACCTTATTCGAGGTCCATCACTAATCGCTTTGGCGTTTAGGATCCCACATGACTTATGTATAATTTTAAGTGGTCGATATTTGGGGTCTTTTAATATTTACGGTGTAGTGCATGAATTTTCCTAAGACTTAAGATTTTTTTATTGCACAACCTATTTAGCATAAGACAACACACGGTAGGTACTATAATGATATGACACAGATGTCATTATCCATGCTGCCAATATCCACATAATGGTTGTAACCAAGTGTCTAAGTTTTGGGTGTAGACCCTACAACTCGTGACCAACCTACAGAGAGGGGTTTAGTGGGTTGTCCTCTTAACCTGGAAGCCAAGGCAATCCCTAATCCCCTTTGGAACGGGCTCATAAGGCTAGTCAAGGCAGAGTCTGGCTTGAGGTCCTTTTTCGTGGTCCAACTACCTGTCGTTTGCACTCTCGGATTACCGAAAAAGCCTTGAGCAAGGCCTAGAATCCATAGCTGAGAAGGGCATCTGGACACCCTCAACAGACGACACGGCCAAACCCCTCCTCTTTAGCGCATATGGCAAATCGACGGCAACACGAGGTTGTTTCAACCATAGATTCCTCTTCTTCGCGGTAACCCGAGGCTTTGCGGCAGCCATCGCGGCCCTTGTCACCACATCCGTGCCCACTGAAGCCATGACAGAAGCCGCCACGGTCTCCACCACCATGATCCACTCCCAAAATCCAGACTTTGATGTTAGGATCTAACGGTGATGAGTTGTGGTTGTGGAATCCTGTTACAGCCAATAAACCTTAAGGCGCTGATTAGATTAGAGCAAAAGGAAAGGCACCACTGCACCCATTGGCTAACCTTCATCCTCCACCCATGATTGTATATCTAAGCCATCATCGCTCCACAAACACCAGAACTCCATCGTCCTTCTCCCACAAATTAGATGTTGGGATTGATGGAATGGAGTTTGACACCATTCGCAGAGCAGCGGCTATGACTGCCCCATGAGGAAAAAGATGGAATATGTAAGGGTCGTGGGTGTCGCTCAAATGCACACGACTCCCCCAGCTGCGGATGGCAGTTGTTGCCTCCTTGTTGCACTTGATGTCAAGACCCACACAGCCCCCAACGATGACGAACCTCGAACTAGTTGATTGACCCTCGTACAATTCCTTTTTGCTAATTCGTGGGAGAAGGACAATAGAGTTCTAGTGTTTGTGGAGCGATGATGGCTCATATCTGCAATCATGGATAGAGGACGAAGGCTTTCCAAATGGGTGTGGTGGTGCCTTTCCTTTTGCTCTAATTAGATCAATGCCTTAAGGTTCAATGGCTGCAACAAGATCCCACAACCATAACTTGTCACCGTCAGACCCTAACATCAAAGTCTGGATTTTGGGAATGGATTATGGTGGTGGAGACCGTGGCGGCTTCTGTCATGGCTTCAGTAAGTGCGGGCGCGACGACAGGTGCTGCAATGGCTGCTGCAGAACCTCGGGCTACCTCGAAGAAAAGGAGTTCGTGGTCGACATAGCCTCACGTGTCCGTTGATTTGCCATATACGCTAGAGAGAAGCGGTCAGGTCGTGGCATTTGTTAAGGGTATTTGGACGCCTTTCTCAGCCATAGACTCTAGGCCTTACTCAAGGCTTTTTTAATAATTCGAGAGGGCAAATGGTGGGTAGTTAGACCACGAGGCCCACAGAAACGGCTCGAGTATGAGGGTGGTTTTTCCCACGCCTCTGGGCCCGTGAAGAAGGAGAGGTTAAGGGACATAGCGGTGTTGAACATGTTAGTTTTTCTATATAGTGATGGGAATCGAAGTTTATCATATTCTCACAGACGACGCCAATGTTCTAAAGTGAATTCAGAGGTGTACCTGAGATAGGCACGTCACAGTGGTTGAAGGTGGACTCCTCAATAGCATGTCAGCGACAACGGAGGTGCGAGAGGATGGGTACCTGCAAAAGGCACTCCGACGCTCAATTTGTATATCAGAGGAGATGCATACCTTTGAGACTTGACATAACATTTATAGGAGTGTTTTAGGATGAATGCAATATGTATGCAATTATTTAGGATTAGAATCCGTTAGGGTTTGTGATCCATTTTAACTAATTTCCCTGTTTATGTGGGATATAATTAGCATCCATATCCATCAAGGATATTTGAGAGATTTATGCCTAATAAATAGGTAGATATACTTATCAAGATAGCGTGTAATTTAATCATTGTACTATTCTAGTAGGTCGGGTTGCTTCTAAACTTCTAACCTAAAATCCTGGTCCAGAACACTCTCCCTTTGTTCGACATTGGAGAATCGAGACACGCCTTAATGTAGTTTAAAAAATTAATCAATCAGAAATGAAAATCTCCAAAGTATTGACTATTGACAAATGTTTTTTTTTAATTAAAGTGTTAAAAGGAGTTGGGGTGGTACCAAACGCATGCCATTGGTGAGTATGGACCACTCCAAAATTTCAACTTCCTTTAAGTCGAGAGCGAAACGGTATAACTTTTTTTCTCATAAGATTTATCCAAGAATCGAATATAAGTCCAACTCACTTCCACTGCACTACCGTACACAGATGACTATTGAGTTGGTGCATGCTACAACTGCAAGCTAGCTTGCTAATTGTCATCTTGTGTTTCATTGGGCTTCATGTTCCTCCTTGACACTAATGGGCCAATAAGCTTTTTGTTTTATTTTTACAAGGACAAAACACAAGACTCATCTTGTGAGGATTACAAGTGATGCTACCCAGCCCAATTTTTATTTGGTACACGACCTTTTTTTATTTGGTTAAAGATTTTTTTTCTTTTGAACTATTTATTTGGTTAAAGTTATGATTTTTTCATTAATCCTCATATATTGTACCAAAAATGTTATCAAAGATAGTTTTAAATAGGGGTATAATGAGTTGAGTCAAACGAAGTACTTAAAATTTAAACTTAGCTTGTGAAATAAAATAGTTATTCAAGCTTGTCTCATTTACTTAAACTAGCTAAATTTAAAACTTGGACTTAACTTGTTTAAAAATATAAATTTGACCATAAGTTGTTTAACTCGTTTATAACTTGATTATTTTCTTTTTTTTTTATCAAATATCTGTAAAATATTTAATTTTATTTAATCATTAGTAGACATCTTTATGCTAGAAGATGGAATAAAAACTAAAACTAAAAATAAAGGCTTTTTTTTCATAATTAATTACATAAAAATTCATAACAATCCTAAAAATGCTTTTAGTAAGTAACAACTATAAATAAATTATTATTATCTACACTTTTTCTTATATAAAATTACAGTTTTATTTTTATTGAAGTTTTACTATCTATATAGAATGAATGTAATACACACAAACATATACATACGAACTTGAACTCGGCCCATGTATACCCCAATTTTTCAATTGTAATTCACTTGATAAAATTTAAAACCAAAAATAATATATTACCAAAAAATTTAAAATAAAGTCATTGGTGCTATACACAACATTCAGCTCACCCTCATCATTCTCTTATGTACTTAAATCAGTTTAAAGTGTAGGCAATAACACCATGTACAACTCCCTCACAGCCAGGACGTCACATCTGAAATGTGAAGTTTGTAAGACTTGATATTTATAGGTGGTCCGACTATGATAAGCTCTGATACTATATTAGAATAATTAGGCTTAACTCCACCCAAAAGCTAACTCAAAGGGGGTGGGTTATCCAAGTTATTATAAATGGTTTTGTTGGTTTGAAAAAAGTAAAAGTTAGCTTTGCCTACGAAGCAAAGCCAAACTCCACATTTTCACTGTTGTCTTATTATAGTATGAGCTTTGCCTTAGAAAGCTCTTAAGAAGGGGAACTTGTCTTTCGGTATAGGTTCTTGAGGTACTAAAGCAAGCTCTCAACAATGGATTCAATACAAATGACTTAATCAATGTAAAGAACATTGAATTGCATTAAAGAACTTGAATCAAATGAGTTACAAGTGAGAAATGTGAAATACATTGAATTAACTTATGCTCCGAAATACAAAGCAAATGAAATTGCATAAAATAAAGTTGAAAGCTGTAAAGAAATGTTATAAAGTGTTTGGAAATGTAAAGGAAAACGATAAACTACTAGAAAGGAAAAGGAAAAGTTGTAAAATGCTGGAAAATTAAAAATAAATTATATGAAAATAGATGAATTTTTGTGTGATTGTTTGGCAATCCTTTCTTCAATGTCTTAGATGCCTATTTTTAAAATTGGAGCTATAAAAACAGTAGCTTCAATGCACTTTCAGGCCTCAAAGTCCACATTCCTTGATTTTAGGAGCATGATCCACTTAGCCACTCCTTACACTCCTAGGTCGTGGGATACTTCCACGGCACATTTTCATCTAGCTTCAATAAAGAAAACTATCAAAAATATTCTTCTCTACATGTTTGAATGTTGGCAATAACTACCAAATTCCAAATTTCTATTTTTCAAGTGCCTATTTTTCCACTCTCCTTATCCACGTTTTTTTACTTGATCAACCGGATTTCAGCCTAGCTTCAGGCAACAAAACACAATTTTTACAGCTTCATACTCATTGGGCTATTTATCTCATTAAACCTTATCAACTCATGACTTTATCTCCCAACTTATGATTCGTAAGCCTAACCTATTATTTTTAAGTTACCAATAGATTCTTAATTCATATATTTAATCAATATGTAACTTAATAGATTTTACAATTGACGCTTTCAAAATAATAATAATTTGACTTGTAAATTACTTAGTTTATTTTGACTACGTCTACATATAAATGTGATCACTCATTTCATGACTCTTTCCAACTCCTCATTTAAATAAATTTTACAATTGATGCTTTCAAAATAATAATAATTTGACTTGTAAATTACTTAGTTTATTTTGACGTACGTCTACAAATAACTGTGGTCACTCATTCCATGACTCTTTCTAACTCCTCATTTAAAAAAAGGGGGAAAAGTGAACTACAAATTCTAAAATTAGATTTCTTGTTTGCACAATTATATCTGTACTTATGGAAGTCATTGAGAGAAAAGAGTACGGGCACTATTAACTCATCAAACTTTCCTTCTTATATATCTAGATTTTGGCTTGTGGAAACCTCATCGATTGGCACCAACAATAAGTCTAAAAGATGTCTGACCTTTGAGGTTGAGTGTATATGCTTAATTGTCATGTGGTGTCCCCAATCCTATTTAGTCTTGACAATGAAAGCCAAATTAAATTAAAGAGCTCAATTGAGGGAAACAGAAACAAATGTAAGTGGAAAAAGAAGCTCATGACTAAATCTCCACCAGATGTGTAGACTAATTAAATTACGCGTAAACTACCTGACTGAGACAAGTGCGTTAAGTCTTCTTAGAATTCTAAAAATGTTCTTTAATTCTTTTGATAATGCAAATGAGAATTATAAAACTACGACCTTTCTCTCCACCCACCCCCACCCACCCCCACCCCCCTCACAATTCATGCATATGTAATTAGAAACCACATTGAAAATTCACATTATTTATCAAAGCTTCCACAATAATTACGTATAATATGATTTAGTGGAAAAAGAAACCCATGACTAAGATCTTCATCACATGTGTAGACTAATTAAATTATACAAAGACTAACTGATTGGGACAAATGCATCAAGTCTTCTTTGAACTCTGAAAATGGTTTTTTTAATTTCTTTTGATAGTGGCATACGAATGATTGAGAATTAAAAATGAATTTTTTTAACATATATCCTTAAATCATAGGTTAGGAAAAAGTGAAGTTATTGACACTCTTAATTATCTATCAACACTTCTAACTAACAATTTATAATTATAATTTCTTAAATTTTCTTTACTTAAATATTTTTTTTATTTAAATTAAGTCTTACTTTAAGGTGGCCCGACTATTGAGAGTAAGTGAATCAAAAAAAGAGAGAAAACAATTTTTTTCTCAATTTCCTTTTGCCCATCATTGTTTTTTTTTTGTTTTGTTTTATTTAAGCTAAAGACTTTTTCTTTTTTAATTTTTCATAGATAACAGCAAATAACCATCTCGATGGTCATATTTGAATCACTTTACTAACATTAAGTTTATCTAAAACTTTAAAAAAACAATAAAGAATTCTTAATACGTTTTTATATATTTTAAATTTTTCTAATATTATGAGTTAAATTTTGGTCAATGCTATTATATATGAAACCTTTTTTTTCAAATTTAAGTTTTGATATATATAGATTAAATACATAAAAGTAATCTCGATGAAGTTAAATAAATAATATAAAAAAAGTTCCTATTGTCATTCTTTTGTGTCTATTGTCACTTTGTTATTTCATTAATTTTTTATTAAATAATTTTTTATTTATTTTGATCAATGTTTCAGATTAGCTCATTTAAAAAAAGTTAATGAAATAGAAGTAGTAATAGACATAAAAAAGTGACAACAAATATTTTCTATAAAAAAATTATTAATATAATTTATAAGTCAATTAAATTTGGCTATATCCATAAATTTACTAAGATCAATCATTTCAAGTAGATTAAGACTTAATTAACTTTTCATGTTTGTGATTAATACTTTGATATATACCTAATTTGATTTTGTAAAAGTATATAATTATTTGTCTAAACTAAAAATCAATAAGTATAAGCGGTTGACTTAATGGAAGATGAATATGATGTGTGGGTAAGCGCACAGTCACAGATTCGAATCATAAGTACACTAATTTATTATAGTCAAGCTGCAATGAATTTTCTTATGAATTCTCTAGTTCCGACGTTGATGACCTGTCTTTAACCAAATCAAATAGGTGGATTAGTCGATGTGCGCTTGCTAACTTGGATACCACCTAACTTAAATACCAAAATGTAAATAAAAAGTAAATAAAAAGGCTGAATGTAAATATAATTAAAGAATTATTACCAAAATAAACAAATAAAATATTTGAAATCTAAACATATTATAATTAAGTATAGGAAAAATTAACATGAAGGATCACTAATAATACAAAATTAACGAAAAGGACCAATTAACCATTCAGAATAGTTAATTAGTCATTTTGAATGGTCATTGTTATTACGGGAATGATTATTAGTCTTTCGCCTTTAATTTTGTATTATTAACAGTCCTTCATATTAATTTTTCCTTAAGTATAAGTACTAAAGAGTTTAATTTAGTAAAAAGATAAGTTAATGAAGGACATTTTAAGTAATTAAAATTATAAGTAATTAAAAAGAAGTGCAAATTAAAGAAATAATACCCAAATTAAAAAAAAACTATACTTCCAAGTTAAAAAGAAGAATTCTAAATATCTTTAATAGTCATCTAATTATTAAATAAAAAAATATTAAATACTTTTTATATTCACAAGATATTAAATATATTTATTTTTTTATATAATACTCTTTATTAAGTATTAAAAAAATTAATATCATGATGTTTTAGAAAAATAACCAAACTAATTAAAAAAATTAAATATAAATTAAAAATATTTAATATCTTAAAAATTTAAAATACTTTTTATTTAAATAATTGGTGGAAAATAATATATATTATTTTATTTATTTAAATGTGCTTTTTTTTATGAGTCCTTTAAATTTGCTCTAAAAACACACGTAAACAAAATCTTTAAAAATTTACTACTTTTCTTCTCCAATGCAAGTGTATGTAATTAGAAACTACATTTAAATACCAATAAGGATGGTGAGGGGCGCTAAATGAGCCGCGCTTTATGGAAAAAAAAAAACCCAAAACTTAAATCTTATTATGCACTACTTAGGAGGGGGAAATAGTAGAGAACAAACTACAGCGCAATATTTATCAAAGTTTGCACAGTAATTACGTGTAATTTGATTCAATGGAAACAGAAACCCAAGACTAAAATCTCGACCACGTGCGTAAACTAATTAAATTACGTGTAGACTAATAGACTGAGATAAGTGCGTCTAGTCTTCTTGGAATTCTGAAATCGTTTTTTGATTTCTTTCGAAAATACAATACGAATGACGAATTACAGTAAAATTTACAAATTTTCTTCACTCAATACATGTATAGTAATTAGTAACCACAGTCAAAATTCACAATATATATCAAAGCTTCTACAGTAATTACGTGTAATATGATTCAGTCGAAAAACAAGCCCAAGACTAACCCTTTGTTTGGGTAAGGAGAGAAAATGGCAAGAGAAAAAATGATAAGAGAGAAAATAAATAAAAAATAAATAGAAAAGTAGAAAGAATTTTAGTTGTTTGGATGGAGAGAAAATGAGAAGAAGAAAGAAAACATTAAAAAAATATTTTTTGAGAAACAAAAATCAAAATAAAAAGAAAAAACCCCACCCCTACCCCCACTCCCACGCCCCCCTTGCCGCGTTCCCACCTCACCCCCGCCGCCGCGTCTCCCACCCCCCCCACCCACCTACCTCACCCTACCCCACCCCTTGTCATATCCCCACCCCACCCCACCCCCTACCGTGTCCCTATCGTATTCCACCGCTCGACCCAGATTCAAGTCGCAAGAAGAGGATCCAAGCCACCGTCGATCCTGTTCATCGAACCGTGGTTGCGCCACCCAACGAGCAGATCCACAAGCCCAGCTCGCAGCCGCTACTATCCGCAAAGTAGACCCCAGCTCGAAGCCGTTGCTATCCGCGAATCAGACCCGCTCGAACCAGAACCCGCGCCGTCGACCGCTGTTCGTGCTCAAATCCAGTCAACCGCACCACGCCCACCAACCCGGCGAACCCAGCCACCCAGCCGTCGTCCGCTCGCGTCGCATGACAAGAGGAACAGGAAGAAGAAGAAGGGGGGTATTGGGTATTCTGATATGAATGTAAGGGTAAAATAGTCATTTTATGTGATTATCACACATTTTTTTTCATTTTTTGCGCATTAGAGGCGAAAAAACTGAAAAGGTGGATCCTATGGCCAAATTTTCTCTCTTCTCTATTTTCTCTGTACTGCCAAACGAGAAAAAAATGAATAATATTTCTACTATTTTCTCTCCTTCCATTTTCTTTCTACTTATTTTCTCTTGAAACAAATAAAAGGTAAAATTTCCATCGCATTCATAGACTAATTAAATAAAGCGTAGACTAACTGACTGAGACAAGTAAATCAAGTCATCTTCGAACTCTAAAGATACTATTTAACTCACTCAGTATTATAAATGAGAATATTTAAAATTTTAAATAATAAAATTTAAATTATATTCTCTTTTTTATATGACTATATTTATTTTTTATATGTTAAATTAATTTATAAGTCCTTATCATTTTATCAAATTTTTAATTAAATTTCTATAATTAAATTTTTTTTAACAAGATTTTTATAATTATAAAATTTTATAACTGAAACTAACATTATTTAACTTCTCTCATCATCCAAACAAAGCACTGAGTGGATGGAGAATCTAAACACGTAAACCTCTTTTGGTGGACCCCACCTCATGTCCACTAGCATTTTTTTCTTAATCTTATCCCTGCAAAGCAGTGCCCCAGTCCAGTCCCTGCCGTGCCTTAGTTATCTGTTCTACAAATTTTTTTTCTGTACGAGTTATAGTTCGTTGACCTTTCAAGGGAGTGTCTCCCCCCCCCCCTTTTCCCCCTTTTCCCCCTCCACCTTCCATTCTTGCGACATTTGATACGCACATGTTTACGCCACATGCCTCTCTTCTCTCTCGGCCACCCGAATAACAACACAACATAGCATACATTTAACAAACAATAACGATCATCTTATATTATTTTTAAATTAACATAATTTTTTATACCATTTTATATGATTGTGATTAAAAAAAATAATAAAAAAATAAATATGATGAATAATATTATATGAGATATAAAAAATATATATATATATATATATTTTGTAATAAGAATATCTGAGTTGTTTAACAAATATGTCCGTAATATTTAACGAAAGTTAAACGGAGTTAATTTTTAAAAATTTAATTACAAAATTTTATAATTATAAATATTTTATTAAAAAATATTAACTATAAAAATTTAATTAAAAATTTAATAAAATTATTTGTATTTATAGATTAATTTAACATTTTTTATATGATTATCACATATCTTTACTTAAAATTTCTTTTCACCTTTTCCTCTCATATAT
This sequence comes from Ormosia emarginata, assembly GCA_029884605.1. NCBI lineage: Eukaryota > Viridiplantae > Streptophyta > Magnoliopsida > Fabales > Fabaceae > Ormosia > Ormosia emarginata. The sequence goes on from JAQQTP010000051.1 coordinate 4,720,576, forward strand.
ATTTCTATTTGAAGAGATGATTTCTTCTCTTTAACTTCTCTTTAATATTCTCTTCAATATTATTTCCTTATTCAACCAATATTATTTCATACCATCTTCTTTGATACTAAAGTATGCTAGTATTTTATTTATTTATCATTTTTTATTACTTTAAAATAAATGTTATCAATTTAAGGAGTTTAAATTCATAAAAATATACATATGTATAACATGCTAAAAAAAAAATATACATATGTATAACATGCTAAAAATTAAATCTCTAAAATATGGAAACCAAAAAAAGAATCTCTAAAATATAATATTATAGATACAAATTAAAACTTTAAAAAATCCTATGCAGTGCATGGGTTATTAGGCTTTTTTTATCAAACTGTCATTAGTGACAAAACTATTTGTCAAATTGTCATACTTTTAAAACTATAAACTAAATTGTCACACTTTTTATCTACGTGAATTATTTTATTATTTACAATTATGCCAACATATATAACGTAATTACATGAAAATTGCCAGCAGAGATGACTCTATCAACGTAAAAGCGTCAGCGCTGCTGGTGTTTTTTACTTAATAACACCACGTTACCTATGAAGCTCTCATTTTCTTCTCTTCTAGAGGACGATGATGATATTTATGTGCAACAATGTACACGGACATATATACTTAGATTGATTGAGTATTTGTTATTTCCTGATCATTCTGGTAAATATGTGCACATGATGTTCCTTCCCCTATTAGAAGACTTTACCATTATTGGGACATATAGTCGGGGATCTGCAGTCTTAGCGTACTTGTATAGGGAGCTTTGCAAAGCCACAAACTACAACGTACACGAGATTGGAGTTGTTTGCATCTTGTTGCAGTATTTCAAGAAGTTTCCTATACAATATTACAGTATTACAGTATTGCAGTGGCTACGTAATAACGCTAATGCGTTAGGCATTATTGTCTAGATAACGTCAACACGTATGGCGTAATTACATGAAAAACATCAGTATCGCTAATGCTATTACGTGGATAGCGTCATTTCTGTATATATGTTTGTGCATACTACTGCATGTAAATATCATCATCGTCTTCTAGAAGAGAAGGAAATGAGAGCTTCACAGGTAACATGGCATTATTTACTAGTAACGCCAACACGTGTGGCGTTATTACGTGGAAAATGCCAACACGTATGTCGTAATTGCGTGAAAAACGACAGTAGCATTAGCATTTTTACGTGAATAACGTCATCTCTGTTGGCATTTTTCACGTAATTATGTCATACATGTTGGCGTAATTGTAAATAATAAAATAATTCAAGTAGGTAAAAAGTGTGACAGTTTGATATATAATTTTAAAAGTATAGCAATTTAATAAATATTTTTTCCATAATGACAGTTTCGTAAAAAAGCCTCAATTATTAACTAGTTTTTTTATATATATAATGCAATACGAATGATTGAGAATTAAGAAGTTATGACCTTAAAAAGATTATTTTTCAAGAACAATTATGCTAGTTATTTGGTTAAAATATTGGATAAATGAATAAACTTATTTACTTTTAAAAGCCCAATTGAATGACAATACGTTAATAATGCTTTTCATCCCAATAACAAAACTCCAATTAGTTAACCTAAGTCATAGTTCATTTGTTATTTTTAGATTTATAAAATATTTTAAATTTAGTTGATGACATCATAATCAAAATAATAAGCATAATAAATGTTGCTAATTTTTTGTAAAATAATTCATCCTTTTGAGCCAAAGTGAAGAAATCTGCATAGGACTACCAATCAATCTTCTTTACATATGATGACATTGTTCTCATTTAGGCAAGTTACAGTGTTAAAGAATAAATAAATGATGCATTTGAATATGAACCTTATCTCAAAGTGATACCATCTCACTACTAGAAATTTAGCTTTTAGAAACTGAAAAATCGGTCTCTAAATCAAGAAAATCGGTCTCTAAAATAGTTAGAGACCGATTTAAATAAACCCATTTTTTCGGTCTCTAAATCGGTTGCTAATTTTTGGTTAAATATTGGTCAATTATATTTTAAAAAAGTACATTAGAGACCGATTTAAAAACTGATTTATCGTTCTCTAAATCGGTCTCTAAAAGCATGAATATATTATATATTTTATAAAATTGATCGTTAACGCAGTCTCTAAACTAGAGACTGATTTATCATTCTCTAAATCGGTCTCTAAAGTCTTTTAATAATCACTAGATGATCTATCTGTAATACCCAAACTTCAATTTAATCTATATTATTATTCTTTTTGTTGTTTTTCAAAGAGGAAAACTCTGAATTTTTCTTATTTCAATTGACTGTAAAATACAAAGGAATATATAGGAGAAAACATGGCTACAGGTCTGCCACTAAATCTCCTTAATTCCAGTAAAAATCTCCTAAATTAAACTATAAACATATTCCTTCAACCAATTTGCCAATAAAATGGAGCATCAATGAGTATGTATAAACTTTATATAATAGTTGTCCACTGCACTCTAATAGAAGTAATAGTATGTAAATCTTGGTAATTAATTGGCTCTTTACCTTCTTAAACAAAGGGAAAACACTATAATTTGACTAAAGAAGAAAAGTAAGACAAATACGTTTTCTTTCTTTAATGCATGAGATATAGACTTGCACATACATTTCAACTCAAAAGATACAAGGATTTTCAAATAAAAGAAGAGAGAGAGAGAGAGAGAGAGAGATACAAGGATTTGTCACTATCAAGATGATTCTTAAACAAAATACAAGAGAAACAGATAATTTCAAAAACTAGATCCACTTTAAGTAAGAAATTTGCTCCTGCTACAAGACAAGTCATTTCATCTTCTTTATCAGGACTAACTCTGACTCTTTCTTTGAAAAGGTCAGCAAATTTATATGCTCCACCACCAGTAGCCTTTGTCACAAAATGAATGCATTAATGGAGTACTTCAACGGCAATAACACAGAACAAGCAATAAAGAATTACAAAATTAATTATAATCACAACTTTCAATCTAAAATATTTACAACTATGAACAATCATAAAACAAGTCAAATAGATTACAAATTAATCAAGCAGGTTTCTTCATAGAGAAAGGGGGAAAAGAAAAGAGAAAGCTCTTGTTAGTTGTTATATAGATTACAAACAATGTCTCTTTTATACACATTGTGCACTCGTTGTCGTCTCAAGAGCATTGCCAATTTCAAACAAGTCCCCATTTATCATAGATACTACCAAACTCTTGACACAAACAATCATCAAAGTCAAGTTCAGACATTTTATCAAACACATAGTGTGCATCATAAATCTCAATTGTATTTGAGCTCCTAAATTGAACCAAAGTAACCCCCCCAAATAAATAAATAAAATAAATAAAAAGAAAAGAAAAAATAATATTAAATAAGAAACAATCTTAAAATGATAAAGGAACACCAGATGTTGACATATGAAAACATATATTTCTCCTCCAAACAATATGAAATCATTGGCTAAATCACATGTCGAGAGATGTCTTTAGCACAACATGTTTTCCCTTCCTTTGAGAGTCAAGATCAATATTGGCCCTATCTTATTCAGCTTCATCTTCTGGGTTCATTTCCAATATCTAAATGCAAAATATATCATGTCAGAATTTGAGAAGAATGTGGTAAAATTAGGAGTGACAACCTCTGCCATCTAGATTATTCAGAGTTCAAAGTCAAAAAAATTTCAATTTAATGTATAGAACATTTAAAATAGAGATGTATATGAGATATAGTGGAAACAAAGAGAAGGGACCAGAAATTCAATGACATATAATCATTCGCAACAGAAACAAATAAATAAATAGCAGCACAAGAACAAGAAGCAGTAACAACAAACTACCTCAACGATGTTGCCAACCAGGTAGGGCAACTGCTTATTGAGCTTAATCTTTTCTTGATTCTCTTTTATCTTCTCCTGGTATGATTCTAATTCTAGATTCGTCCTCTGTTGCTCTTCCTTTAAGCACAAAAACAATTCAACCAAAATCATAAACTAAACAAAAATCATAACTGTGAAAGCCAAAACTTAAAATTATATCGACCTTTTACAATCATCAAAGAGTAAATTTAAATAAAAATAAAAACATTTTAGCAGAGAAGCATATGCATATTAAAATGAAGATTTGATAATGTCCATAAAGATAAATTTGATAATGTCCATCTACCCTCTACTTATCTTCTCCCTAGTGATCATTTGATGGGGTTGCAAGCTTGAAGCTTCCATTAAAAATACCTAAACAATATATTTTTTCCAAAATAAAATCTACATATAGAGATTTAAAAAAAAAGATAAGAAAAAGATGCCCATAGATTAATATTACAGTTTCTTTTCTCCTTCAAAGAAACCACCCTCCAAATTCAGCATAGAGTCTAGACACTAAACTATGAATAGGAAATGAGCAAACTTTAGAGGAAAAAAGAACTTGCAGATAACAGAGAAACGTAACAAACTTGTAGATCTCCTTCCTCAGCACAGGTTCCTTCCCGTCACTATGATATTTGAGAAGCACGTCTCGAAGCTTCCACAGCTAAAATGAAGAACCAGTGGTCACGATTTAACACATAGCAAATAAAAGCAAGAAAATTGAAGAAGACGAAGAAGAAAAAGAAAGAAGGGGAAAAACATACCTGGATGATGGGTGATCTGTCGATTATTTCTATATCTTGAGTGTCATATGTTTGATCTAATTAGAATTCATGTGTATTTAATTGTTAACTTTTAGCTAAGTTTCTGGATATAAAGTTTAATCAGATTTTTATTGTGAAATTGTGCTTAAGTATGTTTATAAGCACTCATAATTGCATTGTGTTTTTCAGGAGATCAATATCACCCCTAGAAGTAAAGAAAGAAGGTTGAATTTGAAGAAAGTGAGTGACACAGCCCGTGTCATCTAACACGGGGTGGGTCGTGTCCTTCTCTGGAATTTCAACATGGACCTGACCAACAACACGACCCGTGTCATCTGACACATGTTAGGTCATGTACGTCTCTATCTTCACAAGAGGATCCAGTTTTGAGCTCACTTGACAACATGGCCCATGTCATATGACACGAGGTGGGTCGTGTTTCTCTCTGACTTGCACTTCACTTGAATTTGTGTTACCAAAACCTGATATGGGGTAGGCCGTGTCATACGACACGACCCATGTCGTATCATCAAAACATTAGATACGAATTCTAATGATGTATTAGGTATCCAAAGTTATAAATAGGGTTACCTAGGGTCCTAAAACGAAAGTCTGTCAAGGGACTGAGGAGAAGGCGAAGAACAAGGGCGAGGGAGATTCGATCAAAGATTGGGACTCGGGTTCAAGCAATCGGAGATCGATCAATCTTTTTCCTCAGAAACTAGTTTGATCTTTAGTTTTCTTTTCTTCTTTTATTCTGGACAATGTTTTTCTTCTGTTATTCTTTTAGTTTTCAATTTGCCATGTGGGGCTAGTTTTCTTATATGGTTAAGGGAAGATGAAACCCTAGTTTTGATTATGTGATTCTTGTATATTTCTTTATATCAATACAATTGCATTTTTATTCATATGTTTCTGTTCTTAATTTGGTATAAAGGTTTTTATACTCTTTGCCAATTTCGAAAGTGGTAAAACTAGGATTGCTATGCGCGGTTGCGGTGGTAGGACTAGTGAGGCATATGATCTAGGTAATTTAATCCCGGTGTGTGATTGGATCTTAGTGTGATTAGTTTTTTAAATCTTAATGTAATCAATAGGTAGGTATAAGAGCGGTTGCTTTACAAATAACTATTGATTAGAGATTGATTTGAGTGGTTGCTGAATTAACCAAAACTTAAGGAAAACAAGGAATTAATCTCACAATCACATAAAAACATAATTGATCATGTTGGTATAAAGGATATGTGGGGTAGCATAATCATATAAATCTAGTGGTGGATTCCATCTCTTAACTATTGTCTTTTAATTAATTTTCCAAATCGTATTTACTGTTTTTGTTTTGGATTCAATTTCTATTTTTAATTTTGACAAACAAAACCCCCATTTTATTGTTTACTGTTTTTGAGTGTTTAAATTAGGATTCAATTTATAGTGTTAATTGAATTAGTTCTCTGTGGATCGACCCTTGCTAACTATAACTGGTTGCAAGGTTTTTATTTTTGGTAGAACTTGGCAACTGATTTTCATTCTAAATTTTAATCACAATCCACACCACACCAAATTTTGGCGTCGTTGCCGGGGAACTAATTATCCAATTGCGCTATTAATTTGTTTCTTATTTTTGACTCTGTTTTGTTTTTATTTTTAATTTTTGATTTATTATTTTTGAGTGTCTTGTAGGTGCTAATGTCCTTCAATCATTGGAGACGCGATTAATGGATATGAGAAAAGCACCAGTACATGTTTGTGGGATTTGCTTATCACCTGAACATCCCACTAATATGTGTTCCACTCTTCAAGTGGACACAAATGAGGAGGTAAAAGCAGCATGAGGATATTATGGATCTTCCAACAACTACAATCCCTACTCCAACACATATAATCCAGGGTAGTGAGATCATCCTAACTTGAGCGATGGAATACAGCCCCAAAATCAACAAGTTCTAGCACCCTTCCCTCCAAGACAACAACAAGTTCAAGCACCAAGGCGACCTGAACCTTCACTGGAAGAGTTAATGAAGCAAATGACCACTAATAACATGCAATTTTAACAAGAAACAAGGGCCAAAAGTAACATCCTGCAAAACCTAATAGGGCAGTTAACCACAGAATTAAGCAAGGTATAAAACTTATTTTTTAAAGAACTTCCCTCACCACCAGAAGTGAATGTGGAGGAAAATGCTAGTGATATCACATCGCGAAGTGAGAAGTTGTTAGATGAACCTACTTCTCCTCCACAAGCCACTGAAGAGAAAGACCAAGAGACTAAAGAGGTAAAGGAAGAAAGGCAAAATTTTAAAGCCCTCAAGGTAAGTATTCTTGAACCCCTTCCTATTGTAGTGGAGGAAAGTTATGATGAGTTGTGTGATGAATTTCCTGATTTTATTGGTTTCAATAATTCTATTCATTGTCACTCATGTACTGATTGTGACAGTGATATGAAATGTGCTATTTGTGCTGAGATTTTTGCATACTTGAAAGTTGATGATTCTGTTTACGCAGTAACTAAGAGTTTTGAAGGATCCATCAATAATGTTCTTGACGTAGTTGCAGAATCTAAGACCCAAAGGGAGGTGGAATTGTAGGCCACTGAAGAATTTTCAGAGGGGGGAGAAGAGCACAGGATGGCAGTCACTACTGTAGATTTTGTTTTTGGATCTTGGTCCAACATAAACAATGATGCAAATGAATTTGATAAAGTACACATATGGCATTCCGGTGGTGAAGTAAAGGGAATTAAGAAGGGTCAATGGGACCCCAGTGGAAACTCTCATGCAACTTCAAGCATAAGTTGGTCATTACATTTTAAGCAATGGGACCCTGGTGGAAGTCTCTTCATTTGATAAGGATGTTTCTTCTCTCTTTCTTTTATTTTACTTGTCCTAGATTAATTGATGATTATTTGTTTTTTGAGCTTTACATTGAGGATAATGTAGAATTTAAGTGTGGGGGAGGAGTTTACATTCTATTTTTTGTTTTAATTTTTATTTAATTCTATTTTTGAAGTTTACATTCTATTTTCTGTTTTAATTTTTATTTAATTCTATTTTTTTTTAAAAAAAGTGTGTTTTGATTGATTTCCAATGATATTTTGGGATTTGTGAAGTTTATGAGTTTGAAGCAATTGAAATTCAAGAGTATGTTTTATAAATTTTTTCTTCCGTCTTGAATTTGACATGCTTGGTTTTGGATGTTTAAATGGTGGATTGAGATTTATAGATGCATACCTTGTGAGATTTTGACCTTATTGATAGATGAATTTAGCATTTATATCATTCTCTTTTTTCTTGTGTGATTTTCACTTATGTCATTTGATCACTCTAGAACTTGCGTCGATTCTTTTTTAGGCTACATTTTCACTTGCATGCATGAACATGATTGAGGCCTTCTTTCTTGAGTAACTACTTTGGCCAAATAGCTAACCTTGCATCATTTTCCTTTAATTAACCCCTTGAGCCTATTTGTCTAGTCTTTGTCTTAGCTCATTATATGCCTTATATGAAAAATCATGATTTTACCTTACCTTAGGAAATGGGAGAATATTGGTTCATTTTCATTGGAGGAGCTCTTTTACTTGTGGGCAATGTATAGTACAAGTGTGGGGGTTGTGCAAACTAATGTGCAATATGCAAAATGTTGGTTGAAAAAAATGCAAAGAAAAAGAATAAATACAAGAAAGGTTGTAAAAGAAAAGAAAGAAAAAGGAAACGAATATGTGAAGAGAATATGGATTATATAGAATTGGGGAAAAAATTTCATGCTTGTTACTTGTCAATTGAGTTCCTCCCCAATATTCTTTTACTCTATTTGGTATTTATCTTGCCATATCCATATTATTTTCTTCCCTTACCTTGGCCCCATTACAACCTTGAATAAAGTCCTCTTGATTTGTGTGTGCATGTGTTTGAGTAGTGGAGAAGTAGAAGATAAGCAAGCTTATGGTAGTGCATTGTTCATGGGTTAAATTAATACTTACCTTGTAAACACTTGAGAGATTGAGAGTGTATCTTGTGAGGATCTATCATTCCTGATTCATGTTTTGAAAATTGAAGATACCTTGCTTGTTAGTTTGAGGTGTGAAGAATTGTTGTCTCTTGAATGTTTTGATCCCTTGAATCTTTTCTTGCTCTTCTTGCTTGTAAATTTTTGCCTTTCTTGAATATCATTGGAAATTGAATCTTTTAAAGTTTTTAGTTTTGTTTTGATTCTCCTTGTTCCCTAGTTCGGTCTTATGTTTTACCCAAGAGTGCAAAAGGTTAAGTGTGGGGGTATTTGATCTGTCGATTATTTCCATATCTTGAGTGTCATATGTTTGATCTAATTGGACTTCATGTGTGTTTAATTATTAACTTTTATCTAAGTTTCTGGATATGAAGTTTTATCGAATTTTTATTGTGAAACTATGCTTAAGTATATTTATAAGCACTCATAATTGCATTGTGCTTTTTGGGAGATCAATATCATCCCTAGAAGCAAAGAAAGAAGGTTGAATTTGAAGAAAGTGAGTGACACGGCCCGTGTCATCTAACAAGGGGTAGGTCGTGCCCTTCTCTGGAATTTCAACATAGACTTGACTAACAACACGACCCGTGTCATCTGACATAGGTTAGGCCATGTACGTTTCTGTCTTCACAAGAGGATCCAGTTTTGAGCTCACTTGACAACACAGCCCGTGTCATTTGACACGGGGTGGGCCGTGTTTCTCTCTGACTTACACTTCACTTGAATTAGCCCTCGTCTCCTCTATAAAAGTGCTGGGGCTAAGGGCAAGTTTCTCCACAATACTTTCAAGATTAGATAACTTATCTTGTGGAGGTTGAGACTAAGGTTGATGTAGTGGAGGTGGTGGTGGTCTCAGCATATTCTGGTTGCTCCATGAAAAATTTGGATGATTCTTCCACCTCAGATTATATGTGTTGGAATATGAGTTGCCTTGTGGTCTCAAAGGATTTCCCATATAATTTACCTGTTCTTGAGGAATGAAACTATAGTTGCTTGCCTCATATCCACCATTGGCATAGTTACCTCCACAGAAATCACAAATGAGAGCCTGATAGTTCATTGAATTTACTTGTAAATTTTCAACTTGCTTGGTAAAGATGGTTAACTGTTGCATCATACTTTTATTCTGAGCAAGTAAGGCATCGAGAGTACTAAGTTCCATAACTCCCTGCTTGACTACTGCCCTTCCATTATGCAACTGATATTCATTAGTAGCCATAGTCTCAAATAATTCCTGAGCTTCTTCAGGAGTCTTAGTATACAAAGATCCACATGCAGAAGCATCCACCATAAGTCTTGTGGAATGATTCAAACCATTATAAAATATCTACAACTGCTGCCAAACTTCAAAAGCATGGTGTAGACATTTTCTCAGAAGCTCCTTAAATCATTCTCATGCTTCATAGAGAGATTCTCCTTGATTTTGAGTAAAGCAAGCAATCTCACTCCTTATCTTCGCAAACATGGATAGAGGAAAATACCGAGTGAGAAACTTACAAACTAGATCATCCCATATGGAGATGCTTCCTTGAGGCTGGGCATGTAGCTAGCTCTTGGCTTTGTCTCTCAAAGAAAATGAAAAAAGTCTTAATCTGATGACATCATCGCTGACTCTATTATATTTGATAGTATCACAAAGTTGCAAGAAGTTAGCAATGTGCAAGTTTGGATCTTCTGCTTGACCTCCCCTAAATTAATTCTATTACACCAGGTGTAGCAAAGCTGGTTTAATTTCAAAATTATTTGCTTGGATAACAGGTCGCACAATACTAGTTGACACATTTTCAGAAAATGGAGTGGCATAATCAGGTAAATGTAACACCCTAATACAGATATCCAGATATATCCTAGATAGACAGAGATATATAAAGATAACCAGTACTAGAGACGTCACTTCTATACTACATACTAACATATATCTATAATCACAACTGAGTAATTATAGAAAGCCTTGAGAGATTGCGGAAAAACTTAAACTCATACATAAACTTATACAAACTTAGCCACCTGAGGGCTATTTATAATACATATAACATAAAACTTACAGAATAAATATAAACTTATTACATAAGTTCTGTCTACTTAAAGCAATAAAAACTACTCTAGTCTTCATGCTTTATCTTCTCATCCTTAGCAGGATTTGTACCTCTGTACCTGAGCCTGCATCGGTACCTGCATCTGAGCCTGCATCGGTACTGGCATCTGAGCCTGCATCTGGATTTACATGGAATAGCAACTGGGGTGAGAATTAACATTCTCAGTAAAAGCAATTCTAATACCAGTTCTCTATAACATTGTATATAACAAATATATAACAATTGCTATAATTCTAACTTAGGAGCTTTCTCCCCTTTTCTCATAACTATTTCTATCATAGGAGCTTTCTCTTCTTTTCTTATAACTTAGGAGTTTCCTCCTCTTTTCTCTTAACTTAGGAGTTTCCTCCTCTTTTCTCTTAACTTAGGAGTTTCCTCCTCTTTTCTCTTAACTGCACACTTTCTTATAGTGTGATATCAACCGATAGCCTACACACTGTTAATACATACAACGCCCATACAGCTGTACATACCAACAAGTGACGGACAATGCCCATACAACTGTCCGTGAATGCAATGATAATGATATGTAATATGAATATGCCTAAGGAATCCTAAAAGCATGTGAATGAAATGCAAATGCAAAAGTCTATTCTAAGAACAAAGAAGTTTGCTAGGAACTAGTCAGTATATCATCTAGTGGTAATTAGAGGGAAAACTCATCCTCACATTACACATATCCTGGCACACTGAGAAATTCGGGCTTCATCCTTGCTCAAAGAGCGTCTTTGGATTTCCCACTTATCTCCTTTGGCCTTGGCACTATCGAGACATCAGGGTTATGTCCTTCTCAAAAGTCCTTCGGACACCCATCTATCATCTTTTTGCCTCCATGAATAACCATCAAAGGATATCCACCAGATCGATACTACTTAACTAATTCATAGACTTTCATTCATACTTATATACTTAGTTCCTCTTTGATCTAAGCATATTCTACTAATAACTTTGGCTTCTTATATTTACCCTTTGCAATGAGGAGAATCTGTAACCTTATACTATATGTAACCTTAGCACTTGGTTAGGAATACTTGTCCCCTAAGGAACTTCTCTGATTCCTTACCTTCTGGCTAAATGACCTCACGTCATATAATGTTACATTCTCAGGTAAACATCACCAGTTCATTTCTCATACTTGTACCTAAACTCTACCTCATCACTCCTATCTCTTAAGTGATCTCTAACACAACACTATGTTGTTGAGGTGTAAGGTACTTACCTATGGCAACCACTAGTCTTAGTTGCACTAAGGTTCTTTCTCTTCACATATCTACTAGCTTAACTGACTAGTGTGTGAAAAGCTTAGTGTTATGTTTAACTCTTATATAAACACCATCTTACTTTCCTATAGACTCAACTCATCCTAGTGAAAGAGTTTATCTTAACTAATGCCTCATCTATCCTTGCTTAAGGACATAATGAGCATCTCTCTAAAACTTTGCATAATTAACTCAACTTTAACTAAAGTGAGTAATTCATGCATCTAACTTTCCTTTCTATCACACTTCTGGTAGTAGCTTATACTATACTTGTGTGCTAACATACATATTCTAGCTGTATCTAGCTTTCCCTTCTATCACACGTCTGGTAGTAGCTTATACTACACTTGTGTGCTTAAGGTTCCAGATACCTCTTTAACTATTCCAAACTCATGGAATGCTTAAGAACTTAACTTCCACACTTTGGTTAGTATCTAGGGAAGTAAATTCTCTTTATCTTGCATTTCTAACTCATCTTTACTAATACATGAGTTATTGCACATTTCTGCTCGACCTTATGATTATGACATTTTCTTAGTCATATTTCATCTTATTGTGTATTTAGCAATGCACCAAGTCTCACTTAACTAGAGACTTAGTACCTAAACGTTCCCTCTTTGGAACCAATACACAATCTTATCTCCACTCAAGTAACTCTAATGCAAGAGTGGTTCTTACTTGCAACTCTTTGTTGCCTAAGGTTCTAGGTACCTTCCTAAGGTAATCCACTATTCTTGGATCTCCTAAGGTTCATACCTTTCTCATTCTCTACTAGAGTGCATACTATTATGCATACTAGTACACTTGTCTTCATTGCATCATCTCATCACATCTTAAGTGATATCTAATGCAACACTAAGTTGCCTAAGGTGCAATGTCATTACTTAAAGCAAACCTTTCCTTTAGGATGCTTAAAAGCCTATGCTTTCTCATTCTTTGATGGGTAAGTATTTTCCACTTGAAAATATCCCCCTTTATGCCTTATTACACTTAGGAAACATAAACATATGGATCCATCAAAGGCAATATATCTAATAGTGAGAAAAACTATTTTTCATGGTTCGGGCAGCACGCTGCGGCATCCTCTCTCAACGCCGCGGCGCCGTAGCTGAAAACATGATTTCGACTCCTCACGCCGCGGCGCCACTAAGCCATGCCGCGGCGCCCATAGCAGAACCCAGATTCTGCAGAATTCTGCAGCTACGGGTTTGCTGTTCTTTTAATCATTTTCTTGGATTTTGGCCATTTCTTACCAACTTCTAAGTGATTCTAGGTTCCTAACTAGTTTCTTAACCATTAGGAATCATCAATCACTAATTTAAACCTCTTAATTTGGATTATGGCTCAAAATCCTTCATTCTATGGCCTATGGCTTACTTTGTGAATCAAGGGTCTAAATGAGTTGTTTTAAGTTCCTAACTTAATCTTATGCTATGAACAAGTCATAAATGACCAAAGAAAACGTCTATGCAAGCCTAACACATCTAACATCTCTAGAACTCAATTTGGCATATTATGTTGTTTATATGCATACATAGAGAAAGAGATGAATAAAGGCTCTAAACCCCTACCTCTTGAAGACTTGAAGCCTTGAACCTTGAAGCTTGATCTTCCTCTTCCTTCTCCCTTTCTCTCTTTCTGTTTTCGGTTTCTCCTTCTCTGCCGAGAGAAGATAGAAATAGGGGGGCTAGGACGTAAAGGAAATTACGGAAAAAATTAACTTAAGTTTCTACACCGAAACTTATATGTGCTATGGACACCCGAATTATGCTAATTCGAGTTTCCCTGCTTCTAACAACTTTAGAATAAATCATAAGATTCATCTAAATTGTTGTTTCACCATTCTCATCATTTTCTATATCTGCTAGGGATCAATCCGGCATTAAAAGCACAACTTGTATGCCTAAAAATACCAAACTGACTCTGATTCTCTTGAAACTTTTACCACATCTTACTTGGCTTATTTGTGACCTATAAATAAACTCTCTATGTTTATTTCTCTTAACTTAGCAACTTATGCTATTATCTGAGTCATTTTAAGCCACTTTACAACTTCTATGTTGCAACTAAGTGCCTAAATGAACTCAGATTGTCACAAAACTTTACTGACATGCTAAACAAGTCAAATGCTACCTTTGGTAACCATTTACCAGTCTAACATGTACATAAGGGTATTACATTTCTCCCCTCCTTTTTAAAATTTTGTCCCAAAATTGTTCACCTCACGTAAACAATTCTGGCTAAACAAAACTGTACATGGAACTTCTGCTTCTATGCAGTCCTTCTTTAGTACCAGTTTCTCCCAACCACTTCCTCTTGACTAGATCTGCTTATCTCAAAGTTCTTGATCTCTATGCTTATGGATGGTAAGTTGTACTAAAACATAACTTAGCTTTGAACTCCTTCTTATAAGGCTTTCAAAACCAAGTGTGAATCTAGTATCTCTCTCAGAAACTATATTCACTGAAACTCTATGAATCCTAACTATTTCCTTCAAAAGTAGTTGAACTACCTTATCTAGAAAATAGCTATCTGTTCTTGGCAAAAGATGGGCATATTACTTAATCTTACCACCTTTATCTGCCGCTCAACATATTCTCTTATGTTCTTTAACATACTATGCTACTATACATCTTCCTTAACTCTTGGAAAACCTTAGTAGCCTCTTAATAGATGGTATACTTTCTCTGATGAGCTTCCTCTGGAATCCTTTTCTTGATTTTTGACCCTCTTGGAAGACAAAGTTGTCTCTAAACTTCGTCATTCCCTCTTAGTCATAACAAAATCCTTAAGGGTTCATTTGAAAATTTGCTCACACTTGTCCCTTAGAGCTTCATTCTCTTTCTGAGCTTCAAAGAAATCTGAGCCTTTAGGTCTCTTACTATGTCCACCTTGCTCACTAAGAGACTATCTGGAATCATAGTCACCGCTAGACTCAAATTCTCGAAAACTCTCAAGAAATTCACTCTCTCTTGGACTATCATCTAGGATAACCACTACATTCGCATTACCCGAATGATATCTCAACTCAAGGTTATGAGCCTTGAAAAACTATATCCATCTATTCTACTTCATGTCCAGCTTCCTCTAATCAACAAGCATCTTGAGCTATCATGATCGCTGAACATCTCTAACTAGACTCCTTATGAGTTTTGTCTCTAAAACTATAAGGTAATCACTACTATGGCTAATTCCAAATCATACCTAAGGTAGTCTTTCTCTTGCAGACTGAACTGCCTTGATGCGTAGGCATCCACCTATCTCTATTGCATCTAACATACCCTAGTCCCATCTTCGAAGTATAACTGTCTACCTCAAAGTTCTCTCGGGAATTTGGAATTACCAAAACTAACGCAGTAATCAACCTTCTCTTCTACTCTTGGAAAACAAACTCACTATCTAGAGTCCATTGCTGGGTACTACCTCTCTTAACTGGCCTAAACCAGGTAGCACTAACTTAGAAAATCTACTAATAGATTCTCTGCTCTCGGATACAATGGCTACTCTACCCATTGTACCTCTGCTTAAACTCTGCTGGGGTTCTCTGCAATTTCTGTCTTAAGAAATTACATAACTCTTAAACTGTACCAACAAGGTAAGCAACTAGATTCACAAAGTAAATCAACATGATCTACAAAGTAAATCTATTCTCTTCTTATACACACCTTAAAAGATTTCTCTTTACATGTGTTCTCATCTCATACCAAGTTGGAAGATTTCGTCGCTTTCTTTGTCCAAGAACCATCTCTCTTACGATGTCCTGGTTACTTACTTATGTAGCACACGGATTACCCATCAAAAATGGTCTACATCCATGTATCTTACCACATCTAGCACATCTTAGTGACTTGAAGCTTGATTTACCTTTTTCCTTAGAGTTGCTCCTCTACAAGCACTCTACTTATACTTATCATCTCTCCAAGCTTCCACTGTGCAACTCTATAACAAATTGAGATCAAAAGGCACCCTTACTGATCTCAACATCTAATCCCTTCCTCTTTAGGAACCTTCTAACTCTTGTTCCATGGATGCTCTGAGATTATCTACTTCTACAACTCTACATTCACTTACTAGAGCGAAGAAGTACATAATCTTCTTTTGCATTGCAACTCTTCTAATGCCTTCTCCAAGTTCTACTTCAAATTTTACTCACTTCCAGTCTTTATCTGGATTGGACGTAAAATAAGAAAAGAACTCTTGACATTCTTGAATTGCTTCGCATACCGGTCTTCAGTACTATCCCCTTGCTCTAACTTTAGGAATTCATGTTCCTTTGCTTTCTCTAACTCAAGGGAATAATACTTATCTAGGAAAGTAACTCTAAACACCTTCAGGTGGTTCGAGTACTAATCATCTCTAATAACCTCTCTGCTTCATCTCATCAGCTTTCGGCTTCACCTACTAACCATTACGAAGCAAGGTCACCTTCAGTTTACCAGTGCACGACATGATCTCAAGGATCTCTTCCATCACATGAAACCACCTTTTGGCTCTGACTGAACCAACCTCTCCTTTCAAGAACAAAGGAGTAACTTTCTTGAACTCTGAGAAACACTGATTCCTCAAAAGTTCCTTCTCGTTCCCGCAACTAACTATGCGAGTCCTGTTCTATTACTTCTGATAGACTTCTACTAATGGCAGTCTGCTCTCTCAACACAGCAACCATTTCTCTAAAAGCTCTGGTTATCTCCTCCTTTACCAGACTCCTAGTCATGCAATTCCATCTGCATATCTCAAAAAGAGATAAAAGAATGCATAACTTTCTACTAAACTGCTACTTATGCCTAAGCACGGTCAGTCCATACCCCGGCTCAACAGGATGAACTGCTCTAATACCAAAATGTAACACCCTAATACAGATATCCAGATATATCCTAGATAGACATAGATATATAAAGATAACCAGTACTAGAGACGTCACTTCTATACTACATACTAACATATATCTATAATCACAACTGAGTAATTATAGAAAGCCTTGAGAGATTGCGGAAAAACTTAAACTCATACATAAACTTATACAAACTTAGCCACCTGAGGGCTATTTATAATACATATAACATAAAACTTACAGAATAAATATAAACTTATTACATAAGTTCTGTCTACTTAAAGCAATAAAAAGTACTCTAGTCTTCATGCTTTATCTTCTCATCCTTAGCAGGGTTTGTACCTACGTACTGAGCTCGCATCGGTACTACGCATCCGAGCCTCGCATCGGTACTGCATCCGAGCCTCGCATCTCTGGATTTACATGGAATAACAACTGGGGTGAGAATTAACATTCTCAGTAAAAGCAATTCCAATACCAGTTCTCTATAACATTGTATATAACAAATATATAATAATTGCTATAATTCTAACTTAGGAGCTTTCTCCCCTTTTCTCATAACTATTTCTATCTTAGGAGCTTTCTCTTCTTTTCTTATAACTTAGGAGTTTCCTCCTCTTTTCTCTTAACTTAGGAGTTTCCTCCTCTTTTCTCATAACTGCACACTTTCTTATAGTGTGATATCAACCGATAGCCTACACACTGTTTGTAACACCCCAATTTTTAGAAAAATGTCCCGAATGTTCTGTTTGCTGTTTTTCAAGCTTTTGTATAAATGACTGTTGTGTCCCTATTTTACTATTTCTTGTTTTCTGTATGAAATACAAATACGTTTTATAGGCTAAAATTTTATTTGGTCATTTTACGTAATTTGTTTCGAGACGGTAAAATAAAAATTTTCTCAAGCTACTGTTTTAATTTTTCTGGGAGATATACAGACATATAATACTGTCTATAATTTTATTTGAACGTTTTGGATTATTTGCTTCGCTGTGGGGAAAAATGGAAAAATAACCGTTACGTCCCGATTGTACTATTTTTAATTTTTCTATGTGTTACAGTGCTTAATATTACTGTCTGTGATTTTATTTGAACTTTTTGTGCGATTTGCTCCGGGACAGGAAAGTAATATTTTTCGGGTCGGGGAAAATCTTGTTTTAATTATTCAGAACTGGGGGATCTTACTAAACCCAATTCCGAATGAGACGGTAATTAATCTTTTAATTTTTAGGATTTAACTTGTCAAATAAAATAATTTTGTATTATTATAATATTATTTTATTAGTCAGTATAATAAAATGACAATGGACCCGAAAATATTTTGCGGGACCCACGTTTAGTTAAAACAGTTAACTTAATAGCTTAATTAAGCATCATTAGTGATGGAACATTCAAGAACATGGTGACTAAGCTAGATGACTAAGCTTAATTAGTGACTAAGCAAGGTGACTAGGTTAGGGTTAACCAATGGGAGCAAAGCTTGGTGAACAAGGCTTAATCTTGATCATTGATCCATCCTAAGGCTTGGATGAAGCCAAGCAAGGCTACACCTTGCAAGCTTGAAGTCCACGGCCATTTGGCCTTTGGAAGACCAAAATTTCACTTCATCTTCATGCAATTTCTCTCTTCTCTCTCTTCCAAAAGCCCTAAATTCCATTGAAGCTTCCTTGAAGCTAGATTCGGCCAAACACAAACCAAGACTATCCAACCACCCAAAATTTTATCCAACCAAGTTTTCTAAACCTAAACACAAATCTAAGAACATCTCTAGTTGAGAGTTCTTGCAAAATCTTCCATTTGAAACTTGGAAACCTACTTGGGAAATTTTACCTAGAAGGTGAAATTTCTTGTTTTCCATTTCTAAACTCTTTTTCAAAGTTCTAAGCCATGATTTCTCCATGGTTTAAGCTCTCTTTTATGGTTAGTAATTTGTAGTTTTGTTTAAGCTAGATGGTGACTTGGTGGAGTGAAAATCGAAACCTAGAGGAGGTGTGAAAGAGTATTTTTGTCTTCATTTAAGGTAAGAAGAAGACTAATCTTATCATCCATGGGTGGTGGTAAGAAAATGGAGTTTGATTGTTGTGATTGTAGAATCCATAAGGATTCCTTTGTGTGTTTGTTAGTAGCTTATTTGTGTGTTTGTTAATAGTTTTCCTATTTGATGTTTGTAATAATTTGTATGAAGTTGCATGTCTACAAGCTTTAAATTGCATGTCTACAAGCTTTGATAATTTGTATGTGTTAGAAATGCATGATAATGTATAGGATGTGAATAATATGCTAAGGAATGCATGAGTGTTCCAAAGAACACCACACCAAGGCTCACGACCATTGACCAAAAGGAGAACCAAAATGTTCTCATTATTTTCCTAAAGTGTAATTTAATTAACCTAGGAAAATTAACAAAAGATAGAATTGTTTAGATCAAGGAAAATGAATTTAGAAATCAAATAACATAAGTGTATATTTCGGCCAACATGCCAAACCAAAGATCCATGATTTCTAAAATCAATTCTAAACCATTTTCAATTAAAAAGATGTAAGATGTGTTAAAAAGGAATTTTTCTGCAATGAGTTTTAAAGAAACAAATTGATTAGAATTAAATTTAAGGATTAAAATTAATAATTTTACTGTTAGAAATGAAATACAGTAACTTTTGAGAATTTCTAACATATGGCCCATACTGTATTTTGAAGCATGTTAGTGGTTTTCAAAAGGATTAAATTATATGGTTAAAAATTAAGTAAATAGAATTTTTACGAAAAAATTAGGAAATCATTAATATAATTTTCTAAATAAAATACTGTCAATTTTTAGTAAAAACGGGCAAATAAGATAGAAAAGATGTCCAAAAGATAGTATACGGTATGAAAAATATTTTTACGTAGTTTAAACGTATTATTTATTATTTCTGTTTATTTAAACAGTAATTTTTAAGGGATTTGGACAAGAAAATGATTTACAAACCTTACGCGATTGAGAAAACGTATTAAAAATCTTACGCAATTTGCAAAAACAGAAAAATATATTTACGCGATTTAAAAACGTTTATAAAAACGACGAGATTGTGAAAACGCGATAAAATTTCTACGCGATTGACCAAAACAGTATTTTCTGTATTTTTCTACTGTCGGGCTATGAGGTGAACCCATACATGCTTTGGAACAGTATTTGTCCGGTGGGACTTACTGTATTTTTTTATCTTTGAGGATGTTTTTTTATTAAGGGTATTCTGGTAATTTCTCATATATTGAGTTTATGCCAATTTTTGGTGGATTGGTTGACGAGGTGAATCACATCGTGTTGTCGATGCGATAAGCGTAGTGTGGTTCATTGTCTTTATGAACTTGGAGACGTTAGTGTACGGGATCCCATATATATATGGACAATCGGTCGCTCATTTGGGCCGTGGTAACCGATAGCACACTAATGGACTCGACACACACTATTTTTAATCGAGATTTCGTAAAGTCTAATAGTACATTGCCTGTAGTGCCACAACGTGAGACCGTGAACTACACCATGCCTTGGATGGTGGATTCCATGTGACGTGGGGCTATAGACGCAACGTGTGACAACAAGCAATAGTTTGGTTGGGCAAATGTGGTACTAATAGATTTTGCGGGTCATTCTCTCTCTGATATCTATATGTGTTTAGCTCCATGGAGTAGGATCATGTCATATTGTATATGGTTATATCTTGGACATTATTTTATTTTATCTGTTTTATTTTATCTATTTACTGTCTAATTCTTATTTTATTTTATCTGTGGTATTGTTTTATCTGTGATATTATGTGTTGTTATGATACTATTCTGTTATTAATTACTGTTATAGCTTTTCATATTGCATAAACTGTATATCTGTTGTTTGTCGTTTTCTTATTTGTCAAGTTTGTGATGATTTTAGATTGTCTTACCTCTTTATTGTATGTGTTTTTGTATATATTTATTTACGTGGTAAAGAGTTTGAGGAAGAGGACCAGCCTCTTGAGATTTTGTATCCAGAGGAGGAAGAAGAGCAGCCAGCCGAAGACCAGTACGACGACCAAGAACCATCTGATCATCCATATCCATTGGATTGATTTGTTTGGGTATGGCGATACCAGGATTTTTGGGTTTTGTGCGACTCGAGTTTCACGGTGGATCGTTAGCTTGGCATCTGCGGGGAGATAGAGACTCAGTGACTTATGTGGGACGGTTGACTGTGTCCCTACGACATGAGTTTGATGGAGAGCCAGTTATGACGACTACAGTGTTTTTGCACTTAGAGTTGCCTTTATCTCTTAGGCGTCATTGAGGTGGTGTGTCCACTGAGCCTAGTGAGATGACTATCGCGTCGACTGCGCAATCTCGTTTCTGCCGAGCGTCGAGGCATCTTGGATATTTATCTTTTGATGAGTTTCCTGAGAGTGATCCATCAGAGGATTAAATGTTTATGATGTGTATTTTGGGCGCGTCTGCGTATGTATATATTGACTCTTTACTGTTTTTGATTTACTGTTTCTGTTTAAATATTTGTAGATATAGTTGTAAATTATTTGTATAACTTATAACTTGGACCATATGTATATTATAAGTGATGTTGTTCTGTTTATATTATGTTTCCGCGTTATTTTATTTAATAATATTCTGTTTAACAGGAATTATTTTACAACTCGTATTAGTACGTAACAAATGTTTTACAACTTGGGTAGATTTTATTTATCTTTCTTTTATTTTCTTTATATATGTGACATCCCCACAAGGGTGTTACACTGTTAATACATACAACGCCCATACAGCTGTACATACCAACAGTGACGGACAATGCCCATACAACTGTCCGTGAATGCAATGATAATGATATGTAATATGAATATGCCTAAGGAATCCTAAAAGCATGTGAATGAAATGCAAATGCAAAAGTCTATTCTAAGAACAAAGAAGTTTGCTAGGAACTAGTCAGTATATCATCTAGTGGTAATTAGAGGGAAAACTCATCCTCACATTACACATATCCTGGCACACTGAGAAATTCGGGCTTCATCCTTGCTCAAAGAGCGTCTTTGGATTTCCCACTTATCTCCTTTGGCCTTGGCACTATCGAGACATCAGGGTTATGTCCTTCTCAAAAGTCCTTCGGACACCCATCTATCATCTTTTTGCCTCCATGAATAAATATCAAAGGATATCCACCAGATCGATACTACTTAACTAATTCATAGACTTTCATTCATACTTATATACTTAGTTCCTCTTTGATCTAAGCATATTCTACTAATAACTTTGGCTTCTTATGTTTACCCTTTGCAATGAGGAGAATCAGAACCTCATACTATATGTAACCTTAGCACTTGGTTAGGAATACTTGTCCCCTAAGGAACTTCTCTGATTCCTTACCTTCTGGCTAAATGACCTCACGTCATATAACGTTACATTCTCAGGTAAACATCACCAGTTCATTTCTCATACTTGTACCTAAACTCTACCTCATCACTCCTATCTCTTAAGTGATCTCTAACGCAACACTATGTTGCTGAGGTGTAAGGTACTTACCTATGGCAACCACTAGTCTTAGTTGCACTAAGGTTCTTTCTCTTCACATATCTACTAGCTTAACTGACTAGTGTGTGAAAAGCTTAGTGTTATGTTTAACTCTTATATAAACACCATCTTACTTTCCTATAGACTCAACTCATCCTAGTGAAAGAGTTTATCTTAGCTAATGCCTCATCTATCCTTGCTTAAGGACATAATGAGCATCTCTCTAAAACTTTGCATAATTAACTCAACTTTAACTAAAGTGAGTAATTCATGCATCTAACTTTCCTTTCTATCACACTTCTAGTAGTAGCTTATACTACACTTGTGTGCTAACATACATATTCTAGCTGTATCTAGCTTTTCCTTCTATCACACGTCTGGTAGTAGCTTATACTACACTTGTGTACTTAAGGTTCCAGATACCTCTTTAACTATTCCAAACTCATGGAATGCTTAAGAACTTAACTTCCACACTTTGGTTAGTATCTAAGGAAGTAAATTCTCTTTATCTTGCATTTCTAACTCATCTTTATTAATACATAAGTTATTGCACATTTCTGCTCGACCTTATGATTATGACATTTTCTTAGTCACATTTCATCTTATTGTGTATTTAGCAATGCACCAAGTCTCACTTAACTAGAGACTTAGTACCTAAACGTTCCCTCTTTGAAACCAATACACAATCTTATCTCCACTCAAGTAACTCTAATGCAAGAGTGGTTCTTACTTGCAACTCTTTGTTGCCTAAGGTTCTTGGTACCTTCCTAAGGTAATCCACTATTCTTGGATCTCCTAAGGTTCATACCTTTCTCATTCTCTACTAGAGTGCATACTATTATGCATACTAGTACACTTGTCTTCATTGCATCATCTCATCACATCTTAAGTGATATCTAATGCAACACTAAGTTGCCTAAGGTGCAATGTCATTACTTAAAGCAAACCTTTCCTTTAGGATGCTTAAAAGCCTATGCTTTCTCATTCTTTGATGGGTAAGTATTTTCCACTTGAAAATATCCCCCTTTATGCCTTATTACACTTAGGAAACATAAACATATGGATCCATCAAAGGCAATATATCTAATAGTGAGAAAAAACCATTTTTCATGGTTCTGGGCAGCACGCTGCGGCATCCCTCTCTCAACGCCGCGGCGCCCGTAGCTGAAAACATGATTTCTGACTCCTCACGCCGTAGCAGAACCCAGATTCTGCAGAATTCTGCAACTACGGGTTTGCTGTTCTTTTAATCATTTTCTTGGATTTTGGCCATTTCTTACCAACTTCTAAGTGATTCTAGGTTCCTAACTAGTTTCTTAACCATTAGGAATCATCAATCACTAATTTAAACCTCTTAATTTGGATTATGGCTCAAAATCCTTCATTCTATGGCCTATGGCTTACTTTGTGAATCAAGGGTCTAAATGAGTTGTTCTAAGTTCCTAACTTAATCTTATGCTATGAACAAGTCATAAATGACCAAAGAAAACGTCTATGCAAGCCTAACACATTTAACATCTCTAGAACTCAATTTGGCATATTATGTTGTTTATATGCATATATAGAGAAAGAGATGAATAAAGGCTCTAAACCCCTACCTCTTGAAGACTTGAAGCCTTGAACCTTGAAGCTTTGAACCTTGAAGCTTGATCTTCCTCTTCCTTCTCCCTTTCTCTCTTTCTGTTTTCGGTTTCTCCTTCTCTGCCGAGAGAAGATAGAAATAGGGGGGCTGGGACGTAAAGGAAATTACAGAAAAAGATTAACTTAAGTTTCTACACCGAAACTTATATCTGCTATGGACACCCGAATTATGCTAATTCGAGTTTCCTTGCTTCTAACAACTTTAGAATAAATCATAAGATTCATCTAAATTGTTGTTTCACCATTCTCATCATTTTCTATATCTGCTAGGGATCAATCCGGCATTAAAAGCACAACCTGTATGCCTAAAAATACCAAACTGACTCCGATTCTCTTGAAACTTTTACCACTTCTTACTTGGCTTATTTGTGACCTATAAATAAACTCTCTATGTTTATTTCTCTTAACTTAGCAACTTATGCTATTATCTGAGTCATTTTAAGCCACTTTACAACTTCTATGTTGCAACTAAGTGCCTAAATGAACTCAGATTGTCACAAAACTTTACTGACATGCTAAACAAGTCAAATGCTACCTTCGGTAACCATTTACCAGTCTAACATGTACTTAAGGGTATTACAAAGTGCATCTTCTTTCTGCATTAGTGTTCTCAGCCATCTTTTCTTCAATTATTTTTCTTTCTCTAGCTGCTTTCCTGTTCTTATTATTTCTGGATCTAAAAGCAATTCTTCTAAATCCAAATTATCTTGCATACACAAGCAAACAAACAAATCAGAGTGAAGTAAAGAAAAGAAATTAAAAAATAAAAAAAAATGGCTAATAAAAATAAACAAAGAAAACAAAAACAAAAAGAAACATATTAAAAATTAAATAAGAAAAATAAATTATCTATAAATAAAATAAAATTTAAAGAAAATTAAAATTAAACAATTAAAAATAAAAATAAACAAAGAAAAAAATGCTTAAATTAGTGTCTTTTCAACTACTATTTAATATTAATAACAATAATTGTAACATCCCGAAAAATACCTATTTGATCATAAATCATCATTTTATAATATTCTTAATTTTTAGGAATTTTTCTGGAATTTTTCGGAAACGACAAATATTTTAATATCTTCCTCGTTTTGCGTGTGCACCTTGAGTTGAGAATTGCTGAGGTCGTGTAACGCTCCGGAAATTAATTATTTCGCCGCCAATAGTCATTTTCTAATATTTGTGATTTATGTGGATTTTTCTGGAATTTTTCGGAAACGACGAATATTTTAATATATTCCTCGTTCGCATGAAACTCGAGCAGAGTCGTGAAAACGACTGTAGCGCTTCAAAAATTGGAAAATTATATGACGAATAGTCGTTTTATAATATTTGCAATTTTTGGGAATTTTCTGGGAATTTTTCGGGACAGTCGAATATTTTAATATATTCCTCGTTTTGCGTGCACGTGAGCGAGAATCGAGAAACGCGATGTTTTTCTCCGAGAACCTTGGACTATGGATAAGTCGACGGGGATCTTACTAAACCCGAGGCTTGACACAGTTTACGAGGTTTCATAATTTTCGAGAAATCTTAATGATTTACATTTAAATCAAGAAATGCGAAAAATTCATCTGTCAGATTAATTAAATACGATTTCTGTCAATCTGTAACTATTATCTATTGGATAATAGTGTGTAATAAAAATACTATCACATTATCCTAATGTAATCTACTTTATGTCAAATCTATCCACTTTAATTCAAATTTAAGAGTATTTTAATCAAAGCTTCCTTAAGAAGCTTTGACCCCAAACTTTGACCACATGTTTAGCTTCCAAAGGAAGCCACTTTTCACTCACATTTCTCCCTCTCTCTTTACGTATCTGCAGCCCACAAAAGAAGAAAGAATTGGTTCTAATTATCCAAATAAATCATTAACTCATTTTCACCCAAAACACATTTTCTTCTTCATTTACGTATCCTTCTTCTTCCTTTCTTCTTCTAATATTTCTTTTCTCCTCTTCCTACACCATACGTCCAGCCACCCCATTAAATCCCAAACCTTCATAAAAATTTAAACCATTCACATTTTCTTGATCTCCTACTCCTCCTCTTCATCTTTTGTGCTTGGAGTTTTCAAGAAAGCTTCCATCTTCAACCACTTCTCAAGCCTTGAAGGTGAGCTCCCATGGCTGAAAAATTCCAGCCTTCTCCTTCCATTTTCGTTTCTGTTTTTCCTTGGTTTAATGGCCATTTTCTTCTTCTTTTACACATCATTTCATTGTTCTAACTTGGACCAAATTTTCTAGGGTTTTTGAGCTTCAAATCCGAAAATCAAGGGTGATTCTTGGAGTTTTCTTGGTTCATCAACTTGGTAAGAGGAAGATTAATCCTCCTCAACCTCTTTAGCAACTAGGAATCTTGTATTTAATTTTTGGAAGAAGAACCACATGGTGGTTGTTCTTGAAATTGCTTGAAATTGATTTCTTGAATGTGATTTTAATTTAGCTTTGAGTAGTTGATTGAGTGGTTGATTGGTTATGTAATTTTGTGATTGAAATCCATGCATGAATGCTGAAAATTTCTGGTTGCTGGACCCTTGGAGTGCCACGGTTTTTGGCTCTGTTTTTGGGGCTGTTTTTGTGCTGGAAAATGAGTGGAAGTGATGCTTAATTTTTGATCAATGCATGGCTAATTTAATCAAGTAGTTAAGGTTGATTTAAATGGATAAAATTCTGGTTGTTGGAACCTTGAGTGAGTCACGGTTTTGGCTCTGTTTTTGGGGCTGTTTTGGGGCTGGAAAATGGAGTGAATTGATGCTTAAATTTTGATCAATGTAAGGTTAATTAAATCAAGTAGTTAAGGGAGATTAAAGTGCTGAAAATTCTGGTTGCAGGACCATCACATGTGCCACGGTTTGGCTCTGTTTTTGGGGCTGTTTTGGGGCTGGAAAATGGAGTGAATTGATGCTTAAATTTTGATCAATGTAAGGTTAATTAAATCAAGTAGTTAAGGGAGATTAAAGTGCTGAAAATTCTGGTTGCAGGACCATCACATGTGCCACGGTTTGGCTCTGTTTTGGGGCTGTTTTGGGGCTGGAAAATGGAGTGAATTGATGCTTAATTTTTGATCAATGCAAGGCTAATTAAATCAAGTAGTTAAGGGTGATTTAAGTGGACAAAATTCTGGTTGTTGGACCTTGGTGAGTGCCACGGTTTTGGGGCTGTTTTGAGGGCAGAATTTTGGTTGTCATTGTGTCAAGAATAATGCTAGGTAAATTAAGTAAAGGAAGACTCAACTAGTGAGAAGAAAATTGTAACCTAAAACCCTCTTGAGTGCCACGGTTTTGAGAGTTTGAAGGAGGGAAAGATGATAAATTTGAGGTGTCAAGACTTGAATTAATCAAGTAATTAAGAACGTAGATTGATAGCAGGAAACTTGCAACACTAATCGTCATGATGGATTGTGGTTAAGGCTTAGGAAATGAGCTAAAGTTGGAAGGTAATTATAAGAATCAAAATAACAAGTAAATGAACCAATGAGATAAATTTCATAAGACTTGGAGACTTTGGAAATCCATAATGGACCCATAATGTGTTCCTTGAATTATAAATTGATATTATGTGGATATTGGGTTCTTCTTGGATGCAAATTTGCTTATTGCACTCTCTTGATCAATTATGGTATATTATGAATTCGTATGAGATTGTGGATCATACATGAGCATGCATAGTGTCTTATGCATTGTGATGTCCGTGTGGACTGTTGTAAGGCCAAGTTGCCTAGGAGATTGAACACACCTTAGTGCGGGTGCGAGTAGACAAGTGTGGGTCTTGTTATGACCTTGGGGCGTCGGGGTGCGGGTCCTCCACAATGGGTAGTTGGTAGCTCCTTTGCCCGTGGGGCAAACCGATGCAAACGCACCGACGATCCGGACTTGACACTGTCCTATATCGTGATCTAGTGTAGAATGTCTGTGCAATGCCATGATTGTGCACGTGGAAAATTATTGATAGCACTGCGGCCTCGGCGGTGAGTCACGTACATGTCTCCCGATCTTTCTCTCCGACCGTTTGAGTCTAGCTCCATGGAGTAGGAAATTGAATGTTGTGTCCATGCATCATGGAATATTCGGCATCCGAGAATTATTGTTTACCCGATATTTAAGCTGTCTCGAATTTAATTGCCTGGATATTATGAATTGTTCATTACCTTTATTAATGTTTGCCTCGATGGTTATCCGTTTAAAAGCTTATTTATTGCTTCTACGTGCTACGTGGGCGTTATGCGCCGTTCGGTTCTTGGTTCTTTGTATTGGTATTGATGGTAGGATATCTTACCTCTTTCGTGTTTTCTATATTTTTGTATTTCTGTTTTATGTTTATAATGATAAAAGATCATAAGGAAGATAAAGAGGGATCACACCTTGGTTGATTGGATTGGGCGTTTGGACAAGGTTTCTTCGGCTACGTACGAGTGCGGTTGCGTGGAGGCATTGATGCGACTTGTTGACTGGGACTCGGCGTCGTATGTGTATATGGGGTTGCGGCTTTGTCTGCTAGTAGTACCTATCCCTGGGTCACTACTTTTCCCCCTTTTTGTGTTTTATTCCCGCTGTATTTTATTGGACTCTGTAATTGTTATGTTCTATGTCATCAATGATTTGTGTAAATTGACTATATATATATGTATAAGAGATATGATTTTATTTCGGTGGTTGTATCATGGCTTGAATATATTTATATTTCATTCGAGGCTCATATTTTCTACCTATGCAAATTGTCAAAAAAAAAAAATATAGACTCTTGAGAATTTAAGTTACTGTTATCATGACCGTGACACACTTGGATTTAGTAATTGTGGTGTGATGACGATTATGCTCGGTTGCTACACCAAGGGGTGTTACATTAGGTGGTATCGAAGCATTCATCTGTTGAGCCGGGGTATGGACTTGCTATGTTTAGGCACATTAGAAATTGGTCCGTTGTGCACTTCCTTGTCTCTTGATTGAGATGATGGGAAAGGAATGCATGACTTCTTGTAGGTTGAATGTTGATAGCTACTGTTATGCAGTTACATGATATTGAGGACTGGCCTACTCAATATGTAATGTTCTGTGTGTACAGAAACTATGACTTCTCCTAAGCGTATTGTGTCGGAAAATAGGAATTCTTTTGTGAGGAGATCAAAGGATTTTGGAAAACCGATCTTCTGGAGAAAGAAATAGTTAGTGTAAGTTAGGTTCGTGAAGTAGTTTGGAAGTTGACAACTTACGAGAGATTACGCTGTGGAGGCAGAATGAAGAAGTTCGGGCTGGAAGCTGTTAAGATTCGTAAATTCGCTAGTCTTGCTTGAATGGTGTGCATTGTGTGACTCTTTGTGTTTGGCTTCCGAAGGGAGGCAATATTGTTTGGAATAATTACGTTTGTTTTATTGTGTTATGTTTGGTCCGTCTTCGGAGAAAGACACCGGCTCGTGACAGACGTATACATGTGAGCGCAGGACAAGACGATAGGAGTATGGCTGCGACTGCAGAAGGAAGGCAAATGATAGCTGAGGTGATAACTCGCCAGGATCGGAGGGACTCGCAACAACGAGAATTGGAAGTGGAGGTCCAGAATCTGTTGAAGGAAAGTCGGCGTTGGGGCGAACGTGGACTACCTAGATTCCAAAGGAGGAATAATAGAAAAGTTAACCAGTTTAAGCGGAAACCATATGCACGGGTATCAGAGAAACAACAACAACCAACTCCTAAACAAAGTACTAGTGGCGGTATATTCCGTCCGACCCCAACATCTTCGCCAAGATGTATGAAATACGGAAAGAACCACTTCACGAGGGAGTGTAAGATCGAAGGGATAATCTGTTTTAGATGTGAGAAGCCTGGACACGTCTCCCGCAACTGCGACCAAGGAAAGGCAAATTCTTCCGTCAATGCTGTAAGGGCTGTAGAACCACAAGCAGAAGCCAGAACTTATACCCTGGGAGGTGCTGAGACTTCGAGATTCGGAGATCTAAGCCGTGGAAGTTATGCCTCAAATGATGATCCTGTAATCGTACTGTATAATTCTGGGGGTAACCCCTCCTTTTACCATTTGTAACCGTACGGATCATTTGGATTCATCTGTGTCTTTCTTATCTTTGACTTAAGTTACTTCTATTTCTGTTACTAAGACTTGCCGTTGACATCTAAGTTGTGTAATCTATCCTACTTCTACTAAAGACCGAGTCTTTTGTTAACCTATCTTGCTTGCCTTAAACCATATCTGTTCGAGTTCATGATTTTAGAGATTGATCAGTCATTTCCGATTATTATCTGCTAGGTCGTTAGATAAAAACCTTAGCGATTTTTGAGACTAAGACTTTTGGATTCGTAACGGCTGACAAAGTCTAAGCTTGTGGGGGAAAGGAATCTGAGGATACATGTTAATGCTTTCCGTAGAGAACCAAAAGTAAAGGGAATATAGATGCCGCTCTTATAGTCGAAGAGTGTCACATGTCAAACTACGATCTTTGTTAGTTAAGGAGAGGAATGAAATTTCTCGGTGAGACGGGACCGTCACAAAATAAACAAGGTTTCAATCAAGGATGAGTGTCCTCGGGAAAAGATGAAGCGTTCAATGGGTGGTGAGGAAAGAGTCGTTGTTCTCTCCAAGATCGATGTATGACCCGGTCATCGATGGATTCGTGGAAATTGAGAATGTTCCCAAAATGATTCTTTCGAGTGTGCTTTCAACATTACGGGTATCCCGTGATGTCAATCGGAGTGACAAATGCTCCTATTGTATTCATGGACAACACGAATTGTATTTTCTATCCTTACTTAGAACAGAATTGTCATTGTCATTAATGATGACATTCTGATCTAATCTCGAAAGTACAAAGATACACGTTGGACATCTCGACATAGTTTTCCTGACCTTAAAGGAGAGTGAGTAAATGCCAAAGTATCAGAGTACGGATTCTTAATTGAGAAGGTTCAGTTTTGAATCATGAAATTCCAAATTGTCGTGGATTCCCAAGAGATTGAAGTAGTTCTTCAAAAGGAGAGATCGGAGACCGTAAAAGAGACACATAGCTGGTGGAATTAGTTAGTTTTATCGAAGAAGACACATAGATTGAAGGAGTATCAATGGATCCTCCAAGATAGCTGGATATTTTGCTCAGTTTACGAGAAGGGAATCAAAACTTCTATGGACTAACGCATGTGAAGAAAGATTTTAAAGGTCGAGGAGACATTTGAATGCTTGTCAGATTTGGTTCTACCTAATCCCAGAGAACTATTTAGAGAATTTTATGCTTCACATTAAAATCTAGGATATGTGTTCATGCAAGGTTAGGAAAGTTGTGACTTACACCTCAAGGTAGTTGGGGACGCATTGAAAATTGCCCAACTCACGATTTGGTGCTAGCCGTAGTTAAAAAAAAATTGCTCTGAGAATATGGAGGCACTTGCTACGATCAACGCCTTAGCAATCACAAGGACCTGAAGTATCCATTCGATAAAAAGGGGCTGAACATGAGACAGGAAAGGTGACTAGAGTTTTTGAAGGAGTATGACGTCTAGTGTCGTATCGTTCTATCTGGGTTACTAATAAACCCATTCCAAAATTCTTTGGACCATATCAAATTTCGTTTCGAGTTTGGTTCAATAGCTTGTCAACAAATTCTGCCATCCTTTCTTTCTAAATCTCCATGATATCTTCCATATGTCACGATCGCGAAAGTATGTCACCGATCCAGGCACGTCATCAAACTAAACCCGGTGCAATTCAGAGAGAGTCTGATTTATGAGGAACTTCTCGCGAAGATCGAGAATAGAAGAATAAAACAGACAAAGATATAGAGATCGCGTTTGTAAGGGTGATCTAACTAGACGTAACTAGAGACACGATCTGAGGGTAAGAAAATAAGATGAAGAAACACGTTAATGTTTAATCTAAGGGATGAAAATTTCGAGGACGAAATTTCTATTTGAAGGGGAGTGTTGTAACATCCCGAAAAATACCTATTTGATCATAAATCATCATTTTATAATATTCTTAATTTTTAGGAATTTTTCTGGAATTTTTCGGAAACGACAAATATTTTAATATCTTCCTCGTTTTGCGTGCACACTGAGTTGAGAATTGCTGAGGTCAGTGTAACGCTCCAGGAAATTAATTATTTCGCCGCCAATAGTCATTTTCTAATATTTGTGATTTATGTGGATTTTTCGGAATTTTTCTAAACGACGAATATTTTAATATATTCCTCGTTCGCATGAAACTCGAGCAAGAGTCGTGAAAACGATCAGTGTAGCGCTTCAAAAATTGGAAAATTATATGACGAATAGTCGTTTTATAATATTTGCAATTTTTGGGAATTTTCTGGGAATTTTTCGGAACCGTCGAATATTTTAATATATTCCTCGTTTTGCGTGCACGCTGAGCAGAATCAGAGAAACGCGATGTTTTCTCTGAGAACCTTGGACTATGGATAAGTCGACGGGGGATCTTACTAAACCCGAGGCTTGACACAGTTTACGAGGTTTCATAATTTTCGAGAAATCTTAACAGTTACATTTAAATCAGTACAGCGAAAAATTCATCTGTCAGATTAATTAAATACTGATTTCTGTCAACTGTAACTATTATCTATTGGATAATAGTGTGTAATAAAAATACTATCACATTATCCTAATGTAATCTACTTTATGTCAAATCTATCCACTTTAATTCAAATTTAAGAGTATTTTAATCAAAGCTTCCTTAAGAAGCTTTGACCCCAAACTTTGACCACATGTTTAGCTTCCAAAGGAAGCCACTTTTCACTCACATTTCTCCCTCTCTTTACGTATCTGCAGCCCACAAAAGAAGAAAGAATTGGTTCTAATTATCCAAATAAATCATTAACTCATTTTCACCCAAAACACATTTTCTTCTTCATTTACGTATCCTTCTTCTTCCTTTCTTCTTCTAATATTTCTTTTCTCCTCTTCCTACACCATACGTCCAGCCACCCCATTAAATCCCAAACCTTCATAAAAATTTAAACCATTCACATTTTCTTGATCTCCTACTCCTCCTCTTCATCTTTTGTGCTTGGAGTTTTCAAGAAAGCTTCCATCTTCAACCACTTCTCAAGCCTTGAAGGTGAGCTCCCATGGCTGAAAAATTCCAGCCTTCTCCTTCCATTTTCGTTTCTGTTTTTCCTTGGTTTAATGGCCATTTTCTTCTTCTTTTACACATCATTTCATTGTTCTAACTTGGACCAAATTTTCTAGGGTTTTTGAGCTTCAAATCCGAAAATCAAGGGTGATTCTTGGAGTTTTCTTGGTTCATCAACTTGGTAAGAGGAAGATTAATCCTCCTCAACCTCTTTAGCAACTAGGAATCTTGTATTTAATTTTTGGAAGAAGAACCACATGGTGGTTGTTCTTGAAATTGCTTGAAATTGATTTCTTGAATGTGATTTTAATTTAGCTTTGAGTAGTTGATTGAGTGGTTGATTGGTTATGTAATTTTGTGATTGAAATCCATGCATGAATGCTGAAAATTTCTGGTTGCTGGACCCTTGGAGTGCCACGGTTTTTGGCTCTGTTTTTGGGGCTGTTTTTGTGCTGGAAAATGAGTGGAAGTGATGCTTAATTTTTGATCAATGCATGGCTAATTTAATCAAGTAGTTAAGGTTGATTTAAATGGATAAAATTCTGGTTGTTGGAACCTTGAGTGAGTCACGGTTTTGGCTCTGTTTTTGGGGCTGTTTTGGGGCTGGAAAATGGAGTGAATTGATGCTTAAATTTTGATCAATGTAAGGTTAATTAAATCAAGTAGTTAAGGGAGATTAAAGTGCTGAAAATTCTGGTTGCAGGACCATCACATGTGCCACGGTTTGGCTCTGTTTTTGGGGCTGTTTTGGGGCTGGAAAATGGAGTGAATTGATGCTTAAATTTTGATCAATGTAAGGTTAATTAAATCAAGTAGTTAAGGGAGATTAAAGTGCTGAAAATTCTGGTTGCGGGACCATCACATGTGCCACGGTTTGGCTCTGTTTTGGGGCTGTTTTGGGGCTGGAAAATGGAGTGAATTGATGCTTAATTTTTGATCAATGCAAGGCTAATTAAATCAAGTAGTTAAGGGTGATTTAAGTGGACAAAATTCTGGTTGTTGGACCTTGGTGAGTGCCACGGTTTTGGGGCTGTTTTGAGGGCAGAATTTTGGTTGTCATTGTGTCAAGAATAATGCTAGGTAAATTAAGTAAAGGAAGACTCAACTAGTGAGAAGAAAATTGTAACCTAAAACCCTCTTGAGTGCCACGGTTTTGAGAGTTTGAAGGAGGGGAAAGATGATAAATTTGAGGTGTCAAGACTTGAATTAATCAAGTAATTAAGAACGTAGATTGATAGCAGGAAACTTGCAACACTAATCGTCATGATGGATTGTGGTTAAGGCTTAGGAAATGAGCTAAAGTTGGAAGGTAATTATAAGAATCAAAATAACAAGTAAATGAACCAATGAGATAAATTTCATAAGACTTGGAGACTTTGGAAATCCATAATGGACCCATAATGTGTTCCTTGAATTATAAATTGATATTATGTGGATATTGGGTTCTTCTTGGATGCAAATTTGCTTATTGCACTCTCTTGATCAATTATGGTATATTATGAATTCGTATGAGATTGTGGATCATACATGAGCATGCATAGTGTCTTATGCATTGTGATGTCCGTGTGGACTGTTGTAAGGCCAAGTTGCCTAGGAGATTGAACACACCTTAGTGCGGGTGCGAGTAGACAAGTGTGGGTCTTGTTATGACCTTGGGGCGTCGGGGTGCGGGTCCTCCACAATGGGTAGTTGGTAGCTCCTTTGCCGTGGGGCAAACCGATGCAAACGCACCGACGATCCGGACTTGACACTCGTCCCTATATCGTGATCTAGTGTAGAATGTCCGTGCAATGCCATGATTGTGCACGTGGAAAATTATTGATAGCACCGGCCTCGAGTACCGAGTCACGTACATGTCTCCCGATCTTTCTCTCCGACCGTTTGAGTCTAGCTCCATGGAGTAGGAAATTGAATGTTGTGTCCATGCATCATGGAATATCTCGGCATCCGAGAATTATTGTTTACACGATATTTAACTGTCTCGAATTTAATTGCCTGGATATTATGAATTGTTCATTACCTTTATTAATGTTTGCACGATTGGTTATCTGTTTAAAAGCTTATTTATTGCTTCTACGTGCTACGTGGGCGTTATGCGCCGTTCGGTTCTTGGTTCTTTGTATTGGTATTGATGGTAGGATATCTTACCTCTTTCTGTGTTTTCTATATTTTTGTATTTCTGTTTTATGTTTATAATGATAAAAGATCATAAGGAAGATAAAGAGGGATCACACCTTGGTTGATTGGATTGGGCGTTTGGACAAGGTTTCTTCGGCTACGTACGAGTGCGTTGCGTGGAGGCATTGATGCCCGACTTGTTGATTTGGGACTCGAGCGTCGTATGTGTATATGGGGTTGCGGCTTTGTCGCTAGTAGTACCTATCCCCGGGTCACTACTTTTCCCCCTTTTTGTGTTTTATTCCCGTGTATTTTATTGGACTCGTAATTGTTATGTTCTATGTCATCAATGATTTGTGTAAATTGACTATATATATATGTATAAGAGATATGATTTTATTTCAGTGGTTGTATCATGGCTTGAATATATTTATATTTCATTCGAGGCTCATATTTTCTACCTATGCAAATTGTCAAAAAAAAAAATATAGACTCTTGAGAATTTAAGTTACTGTTATCATGACTGTGACACACTTGGATTTAGTAACTGTGGTGTGATGACGATTATGCTCCGGTTGCTACACCAAGGGGTGTTACATTAGGTGGTATCAGAGCAGTTCATCCTGTTGAGCCGGGGTATGGACTTGCTATGTTTAGGCACATTAGAAATTGGTCTGTTGTGCACTTCCTTGTCTCTTGATTGAGATGATGGGAAAGGAATGCATGACTTGCTGTAGGTTGAATGTTGATAGCTACTGTTATGCAGTTACATGATATTGAGGACTGGCCTACTCAATATGTAATGTTCTGTGTGTACAGGAAACTATGACTTCTCCTAAGCGTACTGTGTCAGGAAAATAGGAATTCTTTTGTGAGGAGATCAAAGGATTTTGGAAAACCGATCTTCTGGAGAAAGAAATAGTTAGTGTAAGTTAGGTTCGTGAAGTAGTTTGGAAGTTGACAACTTACGAGAGATTACGTTGTGGAGGCGAGAATGAAGAAGTTCGGGTGGAAGTGTTAAGATTCGTAAATTCGCTAGTCTTGCTTGAATGGTGTGCATTGTGTGACTCTTTGTGTTTGGCTTCCGAAGGGAGGCAATATTGTTTGGAATAATTACGTTTGTTTTATTGTGTTATGTTTGGTCCGTCTTCGGAGAAAGACACCGGCTCGTGACAGACGTATACATGTGAGCGCAGGACAAGACGATAGGAGTATAGGCTGCGACTGCAGAAGGAAGGCAAATGATAGGCCGAGGTGATAACTCGCCAGATCGGAGGGACTCGCAACAACGAGAATTGGAAGTGGAGGTCCAGAACCGGTTGAAGGAAAGTCGGCGTTGGGGCGAACGTGGACTACCTAGATTCCAAAGGAGGAATAATAGAAAAGTTAACCAGTTTAAGCGGAAACCATATGCACGGGTATCGAGAAACAACAACAACCAACTCCTAAACAAAGTACTAGTGGCGGTATATTCCGTCCGACCCCAACATCTTCGCCAAGATGTATGAAATACGGAAAGAACCACTTCACGAGGGAGTGTAAGATCGAAGGGATAATCTGTTTTAGATGTGAGAAGCCTGGACACGTCTCCCGCAACTGCGACCAAGGAAAGGCAAATTCTTCCGTCAATGCTGTAAGGGCTGTAGAACCACAAGCAGAAGCCAGAACTTATACCCTGGGAGGTGCTGAGACTTTGAGATTCGGAGATCTAAGCCGTGGAAGTTATGCCTCAAATGATGATCCCGTAATCGCATCTTGTATAATTCAGGGGTAACCCTCCTTTTACCATTTGTAACCGTACGGATCATTTGGATTCATCTCGTGTCTTTCTTATCTTTGACTTAAGTTACTTCTATTTCTGTTACTAAGACTTGCCGTTGACATCTAAGTTGTGTAATCTATCCTACTTCTACTAAAGACCGAGTCTTTTGTTAACCTATCTTGCTTGCCTTAAACCATATCTGTTCGAGTTCATGATTTTAGAGATTGATCAGTCATTTCCGATTATTATCTGCTAGGTCGTTCGATAAAAACCTTAGCGATTTTTGAGACTAAGACTTTTGGATTCGTAACGGCTGACAAAGTCTAAGCTTGTGGGGGAAAGGAATCTGAGGATACATGTTAATGCTTTCCGTAGAGAACCAAAAGTAAAGGGAATATAGATGCCGCTCTTATAGTCGAAGAGTGTCACATGTCAAACTACGATGCTGTTAGTTAAGGAGAGGAATGAAATTTCTCGGTGAGACGGGGACCGTCACAAAATAAACAAGGTTTCAATCAAGGATGAGTGTCCTCGGGAAAAGATGAGCAGTTCAATGGGCTGGTGAGGAAAGAGTCGTTGTTCTCTCCAAGATCGATGTATGACCTGGTCATCGATGGATTCGTGGAAATTGAGAATGTTCCCAAAATGATTCTTTCGAGTGTGCTTTCAACATTACGGGTATCCCGTGATGTCAATCGGAGTGACAAATGCTCCTATTGTATTCATGGACAACACGAATTGTATTTTCTATCCTTACTTAGAACAGAATTGTCATTGTCATTAATGATGACATTCTGATCTAATCTCGAAAGTACAAAGATACACGTTGGACATCTCGACATAGTTTTCCTGACCTTAAAGGAGAGTGAGTAAATGCCAAAGTATCAGAGTACTGATTCTTAATTGAGAAGGTTCAGTTTTGAATCATGAAATTCCAAATTGTCGTGGATTCCCAAGAGATTGAAGTAGTTCTTCAAAAGGAGAGATCGGAGACCGTAAAAGAGACACATAGCTGGTGGAATTAGTTAGTTTTATCGAAGAAGACACATAGATTGAAGGAGTATCAATGGATCCTCCAAGATAGCCTGGATATTTTGCTCAGTTTACGAGAAGGGAATCAAAACTTCTATGGACTAACGCATGTGAAGAAAGATTTTAAAGGTCGAGGAGACATTTGAATGCTTGTCGATTTGGTTCTACCTAATCCCAGAGAACTATTTAGAGAATTTTATGCTTCACATTAAAATCTAGGATATGTGTTCATGCAAGGTTAGGAAAGTTGTGACTTACACCTCAAGGTAGTTGGGGACGCATTGAAAATTGCCCAACTCACGATTTGGTGCTAGCCGTAGTTAAAAAAAAATTGCTCTGAGAATATGGAGGCACTTGCTACGATCAACGCCTTAGCAATCACAAGGACCTGAAGTATCCATTCGATAAAAAGGGGCTGAACATGAGACAGGAAAGGTGACTAGAGTTTTTGAAGGAGTATGACGTCTAGTGTCAGTATCGTTCTATCTGGGTTACTAATAAACCCATTCCAAAATTCTTTGGACCATATCAAATTTCGTTTCGAGTTTGGTTCAATAGCTTGTCAACAAATTCTGCCATCCTTTCTTTCTAAATCTCCATGATATCTTCCATATGTCACGATCGCGAAAGTATGTCACCGATCCAGGCACGTCATCAAACTAAACCCGGTGCAATTCAGAGAGAGTCTGATTTATGAGGAACTTCTCGCGAAGATCGAGAATAGAAGAATAAAGCGGCACAAAGATATAGAGATCGCGTTTGTAAGGGTGATCTAACTAGACGTAACTAGAGACACGATCTGAGGGTAAGAAAATAAGATGAAGAAACACGTTAATGTTTAATCTAAGGGATGAAAATTTCGAGGACGAAATTTCTATTTGAAGGGAGTGTTGTAACATCCCGAAAAATACCTATTTGATCATAAATCATCATTTTATAATATTCTTAATTTTTAGGAATTTTTCTGGAATTTTTCGGAAACGACAAATATTTTAATATCTTCCTCGTTTTGCGTGCACACCGAGTTGAGAATTGCTGAGGTCAGTGTAACGCTCCGGAAATTAATTATTTCGCCGCCAATAGTCATTTTCTAATATTTGTGATTTATGTGGATTTTTGGAATTTTTCTAAACGACGAATATTTTAATATATTCCTCGTTCGCATGAAACTCGAGCAGCAGTCGTGAAAACGACTGTAGCGCTTCAAAAATTGGAAAATTATATGACGAATAGTCGTTTTATAATATTTGCAATTTTTGGGAATTTTCTGGGAATTTTTCGGAACCGTCGAATATTTTAATATATTCCTCGTTTTGCGTGCACGCTGAGCAGAATCAGAGAAACGCGATGTTTTCTCTGAGAACCTTGGACTATGGATAAGTCGACGGGGGATCTTACTAAACCCGAGGCTTGACACAGTTTACGAGGTTTCATAATTTTCGAGAAATCTTAACAGTTACATTTAAATCAAGACTGTGCCGAAAAATTCATCTGTCAGATTAATTAAATACTCGATTTACAATTGTAACTATTATCTATTGGATAATAGTGTGTAATAAAAATACTATCACATTATCCTAATGTAATCTACTTTATGTCAAATCTATCCACTTTAATTCAAATTTAAGAGTATTTTAATCAAAGCTTCCTTAAGAAGCTTTGACCCCAAACTTTGACCACATGTTTAGCTTCCAAAGGAAGCCACTTTTCACTCACATTTCTCCTCTCTCTTTACGTATCTGCAGCCCACAAAGAAGAAAGAATTGGTTCTAATTATCCAAATAAATCATTAACTCATTTTCACCCAAAACACATTTTCTTCTTCATTTACGTATCCTTCTTCTTCCTTTCTTCTTCTA
Source organism: Ormosia emarginata (assembly GCA_029884605.1). Classification (NCBI taxonomy): domain Eukaryota; kingdom Viridiplantae; phylum Streptophyta; class Magnoliopsida; order Fabales; family Fabaceae; genus Ormosia; species Ormosia emarginata. The sequence goes on from JAQQTP010000051.1 coordinate 4,760,432, forward strand.
ATATTTCTTTTCTCCTCTTCCTACACCATACGTCCAGCCACCCCATTAAATCCCAAACCTTCATAAAAATTTAAACCATTCACATTTTCTTGATCTCCTACTCCTCCTCTTCATCTTTTGTGCTTGGAGTTTTCAAGAAAGCTTCCATCTTCAACCACTTCTCAAGCCTTGAAGGTGAGCTCCCATGGCTGAAAAATTCCAGCCTTCTCCTTCCATTTTCGTTTCTGTTTTTCCTTGGTTTAATGGCCATTTTCTTCTTCTTTTACACATCATTTCATTGTTCTAACTTGGACCAAATTTTCTAGGGTTTTTGAGCTTCAAATCCGAAAATCAAGGGTGATTCTTGGAGTTTTCTTGGTTCATCAACTTGGTAAGAGGAAGATTAATCCTCTCAACCTCTTTAGCAACTAGGAATCTTGTATTTAATTTTTGGAAGAAGAACCACATGGTGGTTGTTCTTGAAATTGCTTGAAATTGATTTCTTGAATGTGATTTTAATTTAGCTTTGAGTAGTTGATTGAGTGGTTGATTGGTTATGTAATTTTGTGATTGAAATCCATGCATGAATGCTGAAAATTTCTGGTTGCTGGACCCTTGGAGTGCCACGGTTTTTGGCTCTGTTTTTGGGGCTGTTTTTGTGCTGGAAAATGAGTGGAAGTGATGCTTAATTTTTGATCAATGCATGGCTAATTTAATCAAGTAGTTAAGGTTGATTTAAATGGATAAAATTCTGGTTGTTGGAACCTTGAGTGAGTCACGGTTTTGGCTCTGTTTTTGGGGCTGTTTTGGGGCTGGAAAATGGAGTGAATTGATGCTTAAATTTTGATCAATGTAAGGTTAATTAAATCAAGTAGTTAAGGGAGATTAAAGTGCTGAAAATTCTGGTTGCAGGACCATCACATGTGCCACGGTTTGGCTCTGTTTTTGGGGCTGTTTTGGGGCTGGAAAATGGAGTGAATTGATGCTTAAATTTTGATCAATGTAAGGTTAATTAAATCAAGTAGTTAAGGGAGATTAAAGTGCTGAAAATTCTGGTTGCGGGACCATCACATGTGCCACGGTTTGGCTCTGTTTTGGGGCTGTTTTGGGGCTGGAAAATGGAGTGAATTGATGCTTAATTTTTGATCAATGCAAGGCTAATTAAATCAAGTAGTTAAGGGTGATTTAAGTGGACAAAATTCTGGTTGTTGGACCTTGGTGAGTGCCACGGTTTTGGGGCTGTTTTGAGGGCAGAATTTTGGTTGTCATTGTGTCAAGAATAATGCTAGGTAAATTAAGTAAAGGAAGACTCAACTAGTGAGAAGAAAATTGTAACCTAAAACCCTCTTGAGTGCCACGGTTTTGAGAGTTTGAAGGAGGGGAAAGATGATAAATTTGAGGTGTCAAGACTTGAATTAATCAAGTAATTAAGAACGTAGATTGATAGCAGGAAACTTGCAACACTAATCGTCATGATGGATTGTGGTTAAGGCTTAGGAAATGAGCTAAAGTTGGAAGGTAATTATAAGAATCAAAATAACAAGTAAATGAACCAATGAGATAAATTTCATAAGACTTGGAGACTTTGGAAATCCATAATGGACCCATAATGTGTTCCTTGAATTATAAATTGATATTATGTGGATATTGGGTTCTTCTTGGATGCAAATTTGCTTATTGCACTCTCTTGATCAATTATGGTATATTATGAATTCGTATGAGATTGTGGATCATACATGAGCATGCATAGTGTCTTATGCATTGTGATGTCCGTGTGGACTGTTGTAAGGCCAAGTTGCCTAGGAGATTGAACACACCTTAGTGCGGGTGCGAGTAGACAAGTGTGGGTCTTGTTATGACCTTGGGGGCGTCGGGGTGCGGGTCCTCCACAATGGGTAGTTGGTAGCTCCTTTGCCCGTGGGGCAAACCGATGCAAACGCACCGACGATCCGGACTTGACACTGTCCTATATCGTGATCTAGTGTAGAATGTATGTGCAATGCCATGATTGTGCACGTGGAAAATTATTGATAGCACCGGCCTCGGCGGTACCGAGTCACGTACATGTCTCCCGATCTTTCTCTCCGACCGTTTGAGTCTAGCTCCATGGAGTAGGAAATTGAATGTTGTGTCCATGCATCATGGAATATTCGGCATCCGAGAATTATTGTTTACACGATATTTAACTGTCTCGAATTTAATTGCCTGGATATTATGAATTGTTCATTACCTTTATTAATGTTTGCTCGACCGGTTATCTCGTTTAAAAGCTTATTTATTGCTTCTACGTGCTACGTGGGCGTTATGCGCCGTTCGGTTCTTGGTTCTTTGTATTGGTATTGATGGTAGGATATCTTACCTCTTTCTCGTGTTTTCTATATTTTTGTATTTCTGTTTTATGTTTATAATGATAAAAGATCATAAGGAAGATAAAGAGGATCACACCTTGGTTGATTGGATTGGGCGTTTGGACAAGGTTTCTTCGGCTACGTACGAGTGCGATTGCGTGGAGGCATTGATGCGACTTGTTGATTGGGACTCCGAGCGTCGTATGTGTATATGGGGTTGCGGCTTTGTCTGCTAGTAGTACCTATCCCTGGGTCACTACTTTTCCCCCTTTTTGTGCTTTATTCCCGCTGTATTTTATTGGACTCTGTAATTGTTATGTTCTATGTCATCAATGATTTGTGTAAATTGACTATATATATATGTATAAGAGATATGATTTTATTTCAGTGGTTGTATCATGGCTTGAATATATTTATATTTCATTCGAGGCTCATATTTTCTACCTATGCAAATTGTCAAAAAAAAAAATATAGACTCTTGAGAATTTAAGTTACTGTTATCATGACTGTGACACACTTGGATTTAGTAACTGTGGTGTAATGACGATTATGCTCCGGTTGCTACACCAAGGGGTGTTACAATAATCCCCAGCAACGACACCAAAAACTTGATGTAAAAACCGACAAGTGCACCAATTGCAAAAGTAATAAAAAGTGAGTAAGAGTATCGTCCCACGAGGATTAAGTTATTAATTACTAAATTCGTTAAAAGTAACATTATCTAAGCTAATGAAAAAGAGAGTTATTGCAAATATAATTAAATAGAAATATAAGTAAGTAAAACAATAAATCAAAGGGGTGAAAACAACGGTATAAAAGCGTTAGGGTTCAGACTTCAGTTGAACTTTTTAAATGCAAAAATCAAATATTAGTTTAATTATGTTCTATTTCAATGATTTATAGTCAATTCCCAAAATTAATTAATACACAATCCCTTAGTATATTAATCCTCTTACACTGTTTAGAATTAACTAATCCTTTAGTTTAACCCCAAATAGAAAGGTATTATCAAGAACGATGGAATTAAAGAAAAGATCACATAACCCACAATGTCTATTCCTAGCAATTGTAGAAATTATAGTGTTTATCACATGTTATAGGTTCATACAAATTTTTTCAAATCATACATCAACCCAAAAGATCATTCCCAAATTGGCCAGATTTAGAAAAACATTAAGAAAATAGATAAACACATAAATCATGAAATAGATACAAAAATTAAACCCATAAAAGAAGTTACATCATCAAAGTATCAACATCCATCATCTCCCTAACAAAAGAAGTTTAGTTATACATGAAAAAAGAAGAACACAAAGAGAAGAATATGACAAACTCCATTGTAGAAAAGTGGAAAGGTTAAAGAAAATTCCTAATCTTCAAGCCTTATTACGCCTACACCACTTCAGGGTTTGTGTCTCTTGACAGCTGCTGCGTTTTGTCCAAGTGTGTGTTCAATTTGGCGTAACTTATGAATTTATAATAAAATAATATGACTGGTTATGCATCCAGCGCCTGAGCGCTGGGCCTTTAGAGCTTGAGTGTTGGGCTTCCCTGGAGTAATGTATTTGTGTACGCTATATGCGCCTAGGCGTTGGGCTTTCAGCGCTTGAGCGTTGGGCCTTTAGAAAGTGATTGCTCAGCCTTTTTGCCTCGTTCAAGCGTCCAATCTTCGTCCATACATAATTACCTATTAAAAATAAATAAAATACATAATAAGAACACAATTAAAAATAATAAAAATAAAATAAACTTAAGGACAAAACTCAATTAAAAAGATTAAAGGAGAATGAAAAACCCAAAATTTGAACCATAAAAATATGAATTTTTAAAGGTTCATCATTACTTACTAAAACAAAACAGACAAACTGGTTACAAATCAGGGAACCAAAATTACGAGGGCTGCTAGAAATATCAAAATAAAAAAAAACCCGAGGTGGTCCATGATATTCTATTTCCCACCTAATAAAGCAGAGAGAAGGTCATCACTAGGGGCGTTGAGAACATCTCTGATATTGATCTTCCTATGTTTCTCGGCGTATTAAGATATGAATTTAACTGTTTTAAGCTCGTCCGGGTTAAGCTCGTCCTCTTCTTTCTCGAGTGGCACGGTAAGAGTACTCCAAGCATCCGGGCTCCAATACAAGGGAAACTTAAGCTCCACATCATCCTTCAGAAAGAAAGGATAAAACCCCTCTGCCACCATAACCTTGAAGAACTTCGTCTTAAATCCTTTGAAGCTATCCTAGAAGACATCAAAGGACTTACAACCACTCCTGGATCGGATGGTGAGCCAATTCTTCTGTTCTGACAAACCTTGAGGATACACCCAGGTATAAAACTAAAAGAAGGTATTGATCGAATACCTTAGCCCAATTACCCGGTAAAACCTCTCAAAGGCTATGATGTAGCCGCAGCCGTTGGGATGAATCTGAGTCGGGGCTACGCATAGAGTCTGAAGAATGGCAATCTAGAAGTCTGAGAATGGAAGTCGTGGCCCTCATAGTTGTCGAAGCAATTGAAAGGATAGTTACGCAGTAATTCAAACGTCATACAACTTTGGAAGGTTAAATCAGGACATTTACTCTGAACCCCGACCTAAACCGGGGTAAACCTTTTGGTTTAAGAGTCTCAATTCGGACGATGGCAAGTTAACGATTAATATTAAAATTACAACCTCTCTCAGTGCAAAGACCCTAGACTAAGGATTTGGAGCTTGCTACTTCGACTGTTCTAGTCAAGCACCAAGCTAGGGACAAGATAGCGTTACTCCGAAGTAAGTGTTGGACTCACCCCTGTCAAAGATAAAGACTACAGACAGCAGAAAAGAGAAAAAAGGAAAGAAAAGAAAGCATATACAAGCTGAACTCAATAAAAAATAACCTTTATTGATTTCACTCTCATTCCATACATCGTCTTACATCTGGGGAGAAGGAAAAGAAAATATTGAGACATGGAACCTATAAGGAAAAAGCAGCCACTTGAGAACCCAGAGAAAGGAACCAACATCACCATCACCAGTGTCCCAGACCATGTCACGTCCACATTTCTTCCGACCTCTTCCCAGCGAAACGACCTCTTGAAAAAGTGGATAGGCTTCGAAAAACTTGGGCAATACCGAAATAAAGCACTGCTGCTAGACCCCGGACTTCTGCCACATCCTTCTTCATTGCCTCCCTTATAATGATAACAAAGGCCGAGACGCACTTTCCTTAGTTGGACAGGGCATAACCCCTCATGAAGAAGATCATTCCACTGGAACCCTGGCCAGCTTCATGATCACCCTAAGTTACTCCCAGAGCAGCTTCAATAGCCCCTCTTGCTTGTTCAAGTATCCTTAGAAGATGGAGCACTTGTTAAGTCTCGGAAAGGAGGAGGAAGTGTAGGCTATGTTTCTCCGAGGAGGACCGTCCAACATGACAGATATCTCAGATCTCCCCAGCGACAGAGCATAGATCAAACCTACCCTCATATGCTGAGAGAGAGAAATATCTGTCGTTAATACGCTAAAAAAAAGAAATATTCAGTAAAGGAGAACCAATTACAAGAACAGCAAAGATTTTTAGACATTTGGGGAAGAACAAAAGGATGACCTTTGCAGGGGACAAAACCTGGCAGAAAATGAAAGGAGAACTGCTTTCTAAAAGAAAATCATCTTTGTAAAAAGATGCAAAACAAAATAGCGAAGGGAATGCCAAACTTCAAGGCAAGTGTGCCCTATTTATACGGAAAATGAAGCATTCTGATTGACCCCAAGGAAGGTGAAACTGACCACGTGAGATAAGCCCATTTTAATGCTCCTCATTTTCGTTTGGACATGAAGAAAGAGTAAAGTTGGGAAACAGTATGAAACTGATAAAGGGTCTTTAATTCCTAATAAAGTCAAAATAGTAGTTTTCCAAGGAAGTCCAGTATTGTCGCAAAGTGCATAAAAAGACAAGAAGCCCTGTGGAACCATGCACTGGGGCAAAGGACACACTCAGATGACGGGATGGTGGTATATGCCATCCCCGAAGGTACTCCATAAACAACAGACTTGGATCTCCACATCTACTGTGCACCGCGGATCCTGTCCAAAGTCTGGTATCTTAACGCTTAATTGTCTCACTTAAGCGTCAAGTTGAGGGCAACTGTTCTGGACCGTGATCCGGGATACCTTCAGAAGGATCAACTCGGCATATGTAACACCCCGAAAATTAATAATTTTATGATAAATAGTTGTTTTATAATATTTGTGATTTTTGTGAATTTTTCTATATTTTTCTATATTTTTCTGAGAAAGTGAAATATTTTAATATTATTTCTCATTTTGCGTGCACACTGAGCGGAGCCGGAAAAATGAGATATTTTTCCCGAGAACCTTGAACTGTAGAAACGTCGACGGGGAATCTTACTAAACCTGAGGCCAGACACGGTTTATGAAGTTTCACAATTTTTGAGTTTTTATCTGATAAATAAAAATCGCAAAATAATTTTATTATCCATTGGACAATAAATATCAGTCTTTGTTAACTGTAATTTCTATCCACTGATAATAAATCTGATACAGTATTAGTCATATTTTAGAGAATACTTTAATGACATAACCATGTTGACATCATCACCGTGACATCACTTTGACTTTTCAAAGGGAGGAAACTTCCTATCACCTTCCTTTTGGCTTGTTGGAGAAGCTTGGAGGAAGCTTCCTTGCATTTTCCTATTGGCTTCTTCAAGAAGCCACATTTCTTCTCTCCTCCTCTCCACCACACATTTTGAGGGCTCTTTGTGACCACACATTTTAATTCACACACTTACACAAAATATACCTAATTACACATTTAATTCCATTTCAATTTTGCTATCATTTTCTCTCTCTACTTTCCATCTTCATCTTTTTCTCTGAACCATTTCTCCTCCTTCTCTCTAACTCCACGACAATGCTTCATTTTAGGGGAGCCAAGATTTGCTTCTTCATTTTACCACTTTTATTCTTACTTTCAAAAGTTTCCAAGACACTTTCTCTCTCCATTTTCTCTCTTCTCTCATTCTTCTTCAAGTTTTCTATTTTCTTCTTTCCTTCACCCTCTCCACGGCACCACCATCTCCACCCACCTCTACCATGGCAAAAATTTCAAGTCTTCATTTTTCTTAAGCTACTACACCTCCTAGACACCATCCTTCTTGGAATCCACCTAAAAAGCTTCTATCTTCATTTTCTCTTTCATGAAGCAAGAACACTAAAAAGCTCTCACCTTTCTCCCTATGGTGGCTCATGGCCACACCCTCCATTGATGCCTCCATGTTCACAAAAATTTCAAGTAACCACATTTCCTTGATCTCCATCATATTCTAAACACCTTTCTAGTTGGAACTATTTCCAAAAGCTTCCATCTTTATCATCTTTCTTCAAGATCAAAGCTTTGTGCTTTTGAGGTAAAGTTTTAATATTTTCATTCCCTCTCCTCATTTTCGTGATCCTTGATCTCTTGGATGATCAAGGGTTCCTTTTCTAAGCTTTAATAATGATTTTGGTAAGTTTTGATATCCTTAGGGTTTTCTTGAAGATGTAGTACGAAAATCTCTACAAGGGACCAAGGGGCTTGCTTCCTTGTGTTGTCTTCAAGAGGTAAGAGGAAGATAATCCTCTTCAACCTATCTTGGTAGTGAGGAAACATTTTTGGTGTTGTTGATAAGGAATCCATGTATGGATTGCTCTCTTTGTTATGATGTTTTTCATGATTGTGTATGTATTTGGACTTGTATGAATTATTGGTTATCTTTGCATGTCTTGATGATTATGGATTGTATATATATATCTCTTGTTTGTATTAACATATGAAAAATGTATGGTTTTCCTACCATTTTGGGCGGTCACGGCCTTAGGGCCAATTTTTAGGAATCCAAGTGTGATTTTGGAGACATTGGAACTTCGGTGATTGGGTGTTAAGGAATTGATAATTGTAATGGAAAAGATTTGAGACTTCTACCCTAGGGAAGCTCACGGCCTCTAAGGTAATTAATGATCCAAGTTGTGATTCTTGGTGCAACATTGAGATTTAAATTATCAACATTGTGGTGAAAGAAAAAGGAATGGATTGGTATTGTATTGAGGCACACGGATTTCTTAAGTAAAAATGTCACAAAATGTAGTGCTAAATTAGAGACTTAGATGATTGGGAAATTTGAGATTTCTTAGGAGTTCATAAAATGTAAAGAGTAGAGAATAAGACTTTATATTATGATTTAGAATGGTTTTGAACATAAAGGAAGAATAAGAGAGTTTGTGAAATTTGCAAAACTTTAAAGTAATTTTAAGTGAGCATAATTGATTAGAATAAGGATCTTGATCAACCTAAAGGAATGAAGATTGAATAAGGACTTCAAGAAAATCCCTCTAGAGAATGAATTCATAAGAGATGTTGATTAAAGTGAAACCCGAAATAGACCTATAAAAGTATGTTATCACTATTGGGAAAATTAACACTATCTTATTGTGGGTTCGTGTTTGGACTAAAATTCTGTTAATGCTTAAATTGGTCAAATTGTGGCATATTATGGAAAATGTGTTATTGTGAAATATATGTGAACATGTTAATATCTAACTTGGCCAAATTGTGGCATACTATGGAAAGTATATCATTATTGTTGAATATACATGATTGTGCATGGAGTCAATATGCATTGGACATTTGCTCAGTCGATGACTGTTAAAAGGTTGGATGAGCCTATGATTATACATTGAGTTAATGCATTGAACAATTTGCTCAGTTGATGACTGTTAAAAGGCTATATGAGCATACGAATGAGGATTGAATAAGTGAGATCCCGTGGAAGGATCTGATTAAGGACCGTAAGGTGATGGGATATAATTATATTTAAAAGTTTCAAACCCAAGTGTAGGTTGTCTCAAGTAATAAATTCTCGGGAGTCCGAGGTCGATCCACAGGGAATTGATGAAGGAAAACTAATTAATTGAGGTAAAGAGAAGATGTGTCACAAGATTAAAGATGATATAAGTTCTTCACAAATGAAAAGGATTTGCTTGGGTTAGGAGATCCACTCTTGATAATAAATTAAAGATAAGATTATTTCTTTTTATAACTCGATTGAAATCATGCATAATGAAGATTCCAATCGGAAGATTTAACATTCAAAGTTCAATCATGTAATCATATTATGGTTCCAATAATTATCTACCAATACTTGTAAATCATCAAAAGCATCCAATGTGCCAATCCTATTGTCTACAATGGATCAAGATATTCATTATACAAGAAGAGTTTCTAAATTAATTGGAAACAACATACAATATATATTATATTTGCTTAATAATATATCATTTAAGTACAAGAAAGAAATTAATCTAACCTTAATTTACTACCAAGAGCTTCACCTTTTTATCCAAGCAAGATGAAGATTAATTACACATGAGAAAGAAGAAAAGAAAAACGAAAAGGAAAACAAAGGAAAGAGAGAATTCTCTGAAAACCAGAGAGCACCGCCCTTCTGAAAATTAGAGAAAAACTACGCGCCCCTTTCCCTTCGTCCGTGGTCCCTATTTATAGAAATTTTTTAGGTTACTGTGCAATGAACAGTAACCTGTTGATGTCATGGATGATGTAATGCTACAATACTTGATGATGTCATGCTGATATCATGCTACAGTTTTTTTTTTTTTAGAAAATCTTCTATGCAATCACCTTCATTCTTCGATCCTTTGTATTTACCTAACAAAAATACATAATTACAACACAATTTAAAATATTAAAAATATAACAAAACTCAAGAATAAATCCAATTAAAAAGATTAAAAAAAATAAAAAACACACACAATGAACCGTAAAAATTAAAAGTTTTGCAGGTTCATCACACCCCCACACTTGAGCTTTTGCACTCCTGGGCAAAATATATAATATCAAAGCTAAGAAACAAAGAAAAACGACATAGACTCAAAAGCTAAAGACTCAAAAGCTAAAAACTCTAAAAGATTAAATGAAAGAAGAAGAGCAACTAGCCATTCAAGGGAACAAAGCATTTTTTTTAGGTAATATTTCTTCACATCTCAAATCATCAAACAAGGAAATTTCAGTTAAAAAGAATGAATTAAGAATGAAAGATCCTCACAAGATTCACTCTCAATCCCTCTAGTGTTTAAAATGGTAGATATTTCACTCAATTCAACCCATGAAAAATTACACTACCATAAGCTTGCTTATCTTCTACTTCTCCACTACTCAGAACACATGCACACAAAAAACAAGAAGACTTTATTCAAGGTTATAACGAGGTCATGGTAAAGAAAGAAGGATAATATGGATATAAGAAGAAAAATACCAAAGAGAATAAAAGAACATTATGGTACAGTTAGAGTAGAAAAGATATTTGAGAAGATTCATCAATAAGGACAATGACTAATATTTGACTAATGTTTTGTTAAAGATCAATCCCAAATTGATGAGTTGAATTCATTGTTAGGCATAAACCTTCTCATTCTCTTCCTGTTGTTTCAAAGCATCAATCTTTATTCTAGATATGGATATGTCACATAGTATATCAGATGGTTAGCTCTTTCTTTCTTTTCTTTTCTTTTTCTTCTTTTTTATTTTTTTTCTTTTTTTTTTCTTTTTTTTTACACACACACACGCTCACACTTGTTTAAGAACAAAGTCAATGCTCTCTTATTCCCTAAAGTCAGGTAAAAACATGTTCCTTTTTTTTAAGGCACGTAATAAGCTAAAAACAAGAACTGGTCAAATAAGCTCAAAGGGGTTATACAAGGAAAAATATACAAGGATGGCTATTTGGTCAAAGTAGCTATTTTTAAATGACTCAATCATATTTGAGTATGCATGTGAAAATGTAGCCTTAAAAAGAATCAAAGTAAGTTCTAGAGTAACAATTTCATAAGTGAAAATCACACAAGAAAGAAGAGAATGGTACAAATGTTCAATCCATTCATCAATAGGCTCAAAATCTCACAAGGCATGTTTCTATCATTCTCAATTCATCAATTCAACATTCAAATCCAAGCATGTGGTTTTTAAGAAAGAAGAAAATTTATGCTATGACCCAAGATATGCTTTTTGCTACTTCTAAAACCATTTTTTTCTCAACTATGATGCGTCTCAAGAGTAAAATTACCTTAAGGGGAAAATTTTATCCTTACTCTACCAATATTCATTGGTTTAGCAAGTTCATGAAAATCATATCATACTTCCCTAATTTTTTTTTAAAACTATCCTTTTCCTCCAACCATATCACAACATTGTCTGCAATGTTAAAATATAAATGAATAAATGATAGAAGATATTACCTGCTGGAGAAATCTGATACAAATTTAAACAAAAATAAAGTACGATAAATAAAATCAAAGATAAAGGAAAGTTAAAGGTGAAGTGTCAGATCTGGCTTTCTTTGCATGCTGCTTCCCGCACTGCTTCCTGATGACCAATCTATCTGAGCTAGGACTTTATCAGGTTCATAAACAAAAGCTTCTAATTTATCAATCAACTCATCAATAGTGAAGGCAGAGATAAGAAGTTTTTTTGCCGAAGGGGTGATAAATTTCTGTTCCACAGCTTTATCAAGAAAAAATAACAAAAGATCAAAGAAATTATTAACATTCAACAAACCAATGGGTTTATGGTGGATGTTTAGTACGGCCTAAGAGATAATTTGAAAAATTTCTTCCAAAGTACCAAAATCACCTTGTAAGGCAATGAATGCATCAGAGTTGTCAAGCATTTTTTTCATTCGGCCATGTATAGATGTTACCTGAATTTCTTCTCCAACTATTTTTCCAGTAATGTTATTTTGAGTTAAAGGTTTAGGAATGATACCTAAAACCTGACTATCTCCTACAAATGCAGAGAGTGATACAGCCCCCATTAACCCACGACAACCACCCCCATATACAATATGAATATTTCTTACAGCAAGTGTTCGACCAAGAGCGCTTGCTACATTTACAAACTCTAAACCCTTCCCATAACTTGACCCACAAAAAACACAGACATTTTTAAGGTTACGAACAGGAGGCCCCATAATTTCACCTTCCTTCTGAATGATTATAAGTTGGAGGAAATTGAAGAGAATGGAGTGTTTAAATAGGAAAAAGAAGGGAAAAAGTAATCATAACACCTATAAGGGTAGGTTGGCTGTTGTCAGAAAAGTTTGAAATTAAGAAACACATAATTTTTTTTTAAACTTTTTTTTTAACTTCAAGAAAACCATCAGGGTAAAGAAGTTTAGAAACCCCTGAAGGATCTTACTCAAAGGATCATCTATCCAAAAATCAAAATATAACAAAATCATACAAAGATAAAAGAAATATAATAATAAACAAGGACATACCTGTATGTACAGTTTTCATAGCGTATCTTTATACTGCGTGTCATGAATGCAGTAGTGGCATGTATTTAAGTTGCGTGTCACCAGTGCAACATATGAATTCCACAAGGATTGCCGAACCGACAACAAGAACCTTTGAATCCTTTCCGTCCTGCTTACGGAAGAACAGCCCTCTATCTTCCTACAAACCTAATTAAAGGCCTGTATTCTAAGAAGATGGTACCTGACCGCAGCCAGTCAGAACTCGCCATAGAGACCTACTAATTAAAGTAAGTATACAGCTCAGCTAATAGTTTTCGTTCACTGTAATGACGTGACGCTTCTTTCTGTCCATCAGTGCTACAAAGCCTTGGTTTCAAGAACTGGGAATGTAGCACGTGGCTCTCTACAGAGCATGGCACACGAACTTTATTTACATATTGGCATGTGAAGGTCTCCTCCTGAGTCTATGACAGGACAGGCATCCGCCCGGGGCTCCTAATCTAATTAAAGACCAAGTACAATCGTAGTTTCGCCCTCTATTTTTTTTTTAAGTTTTTTTTTCAAGTTGTTAAAAACTTGATGAAAGATGGGTGTATACTCACTTGAGATTGTGATGGAGGTAATCTGCTCTTTCGGCTTTGTGCCAAAGCATTATTGACCTGTATTAGACCTATTCAAGACCAGCGCAACATAGGGCTCCCAAAAGGGACAAGTGGCCATAATACGACTGGCTGCCTCACATGTGGGATACAATCTACCTTCTTTGTTTTTCAATTAAGAAGGCTAGATCAGGATGCATGCATTTTCCTATTCACATTTTGTGTTACCGAAGTCAAACCCAAGATGTATACATACTTTTTTTTGTGTTGTTTTTTTTAGGCTGACAATATTTACATCCCCATACAAAAGCTCTGAAATCTGGGAGACACTTAAGCCGACTCAAAAAAAATACAAACAAAATACTAAAAACTTACCTTAGCTTTGGTCAACAGGATCTTCTTACCAAAGTCTCGACTACATTTGTATCCTTCATCTCAAGTTATGGCTTCAACTGCTGACCATTTACCTTCCTCCAATTTAATTTCATGAGAACAAACTAGGGAATGACCATATTTTTTATCAGGAAAACTCCAACCTTTATTAAACAACTTCTTAAACTTTGGATGCCATCCCCGAGTGTCATGATCCTGAGTTAAATAAAAGTTAGTACAATTATCAAATACATTAGATGGATTACTAATAAAATTAAACTCAGAATCAAGAAGATTCTCAAGGGGATCAAAATCAAAGGTTATAGAAAGTCCCTTCTCCATGATTGAGTCAATCATGTATGTCAGGTGACCTTTGTCATTATTTTCTAGCTTAACAGGATTCTTTGTCACCTCAGGTTCCTTGGGTAGTTTGACATTACTACTATCTTGATTCTTTTTCACATCTTCTAGCTCATTCACATTCAAGGAGTTCATCATTCTGAACACTTGCCTCTTTATCTCCTTACTTTCTTCAACAACCTTTTCATTCCTAAGAGTTATTACCGAATTGACTTGATCTGTTTGTTTGCTTTCAGAACAACCCTCATTTAGACAGTACTGACCTTTGGGATTTAGTTGAGGTTGAGAAGAAAATTTTTCTTTCTCGTGAATGGTGAGTGCAGACGTAAGTTTAGCAATAGTTTCTTTTATGTTAATCATGGTTTGAGTGTTTTGTTCATTAATGACATCTTGCTTTTCTATAAATGCATGCAAAGTTCCTTCAAGGTTTTTCCTATATGATGGGACATAAGGTGCATATCCTTGAGAATTTTGAGAATCTTGTTGTGCCTGAGGAGGTGGTGGTTGCATAAATTGTGCTTGATTATTATTCCTCCAACTGAAGTTCGGGTGATTTCTCTATCCTGGATTGTAAGAATTTGAAAAAGAAGAGGTGAATGACTTTTTAAAATTATTCATTGCATTTACTTGCTCATTCACAACTTCTTTAAAAACAGGAATATTAGGACATTCATTTGTCAAGTGTCCTAATTCATCACAAATATCACAAATATCTTCAATTTGCACAGATTTGACTTCTTTTACTTTCCCTAATTTCGTGAATTCAACCTTTCTGGCCAAACTAGCATACCTTGCATTTAGATCTTCTTCTTGACTAAGATGATATTTTCCTTTACCTGCATTTGCAAGGTTATATCTAATTGAATTTTCAGAATGATTAGTATCATGCCAAGATTGAGAATTTTTAGTTAACTGGTCTAAATAATCTAAAGCTTCATCAGGTTCTTTATCAAGAAACTCGTCATTACACATTGTTTCCATAAATAGTTTGGTTTCAGGTGTTAAACCTTCATAAAAGAAGCTTATAGTCAGCCATTTTTCAAAATCATGATGTGGGCAAGAATTTAACAAATCTTTAAAACATTCCCAACATTGAAAGTACACTTCATTTGAATTTTGGAAAAAAATTTAGATTTGTCTTTTCAAAGCATTGGTTTTATGTGTTGGAAAAAATTTCTTTAAAAACTCGCCTTGCATTTCTTGCCATGTTTCAATTGATCTTGGTTTCAAAGTGTTAAACCAAGTTTTTGCTTTATCTTTCAAAGAAAAAGGAAACAATTTAAGCAACACAATCTCTTCAGTGTAATTTTTATCATTGAAAGCAATACAAACTTCTTCAAATTCTTTTAGATGTAAATATGGATTTTCATATTCTAAACCATGGAAATTTAGAAGTAAAGAAATCATACCCGACTTAAATCTAAAATTGTTAGCATTAGTTGGGAAGACAAAACATGATGGACTAGAATTTCGAGGTGGATACAAATATGCACGCATAGTTCGCAATGGTTGATTTTCATGTTCATCATGTACACTTTTTTTTTCAGCTATTGGTGGCTGATTTTCATCCATTATGTCAATTGTGTGTGATTGTGATTCAATCGGATCAATATATAAAGTACCAAGATTAATATTAACTAAACGATCAGAATTTGAATCACGATACCACATAAACATAAATAAGTGACGTAAAATAAAATAAAAGTAATGTACAAGCTGACAGTATAAACTATCCATTAAATATTAACAAGGGTGTGGTATAAACCGGCCACCCAAAATAAATAAATATATATATATATAATAATAATAATAATAAGTAAAAAGTTAAATAACCGATAAAATAAAAAGTTAGATAGTTAAAGAGTTAATAATATACGTAGAAAATAAAATGTAGGAAATAAAGTGCAAAAAATAAAATACGAAAATTAAAATGCAGAAAGTAAAGTGCACGGAAAGTAAATTTTAAAATATGAAAACCTATGAGTGGTGGCCGAGCCCCAAAAAGCTTAAAAGAAGAAAGAAGAAGAAAGATTATTTCATTAAGTTAGATTGTGAAAAAATAAATGACAGAATTTAAAAGTTATAGAATTTAAAAGTTAGATTACGGAAAATAAATGATTGAATTTAAAAATTAGAAAGTTAGTAAGCATAAAACGTAAATAATAATAATAATAATAATAATAATAATAATAGAAAGCGTAAATAAAAAAAATATTTACAAAGATGGGGTAATAAACCAACCACCAAATAAAAACAAAAAATACAAAAAATAAATTACAGGAAAGTAAAAGGGAGAGTTACCCCCACTGAGTTAGTGCGTAAAAATAAAAGGGAGAATTAACCCCACTGTACAAGAAAATAAAAGGGAGAATTACCCCCACTGAGTTAATATATACAAAAGGTTAATTTTTTTATTTTTTAATTTTTTATTTATTTTTTTACTATTCACTATTCACTATCACTATTTACTATTTACTATTTACTTTTTACTATGTACTATTTACTATTTACTATGTACAAAAATATTTACACCAGAAATTTATTTTTCAAAACAAGTCCCCAGCAACGGCGTCAAAAACTTAATGGGATATAATTATATTTAAAAGTTTCAAATCCAAGTGTAGGTTATCTCAAGTAATAAATTCTCGAGAGTCTGAGGTCGATCCACAGGGAATTGATGAAGGAAAACTAATTAATTGAGGTAAAGAGAAGATGTGTCACAAGATTAAAGATGATATAAATTATTCACAAATGAAAAGGATTTGCTTGGGTTAGGAAATCCACTTTTGATAATAAATTAAAGATAAAATTATTTCTTTTTATAACTCAATTGAAATCATGCATAATAAAGATTCCAATCGAAAGATTTAACATTCAAAGTTCAATCATGTAATCATATTATGGTTCCAATAATTATCTACCAATACTTGTAAATCGTCAAAAGCATCCAATGTGCCAATCCTATTGTCTACAATGGATCAAGATATTCATTATACAATAAGAGTTTCTAAATTAATTGAAAACAACATACAACACATATTATATTTGCTTAATAATATATCATTTAAGTACAAGAAAGAAATTAATCTAACCTTAATTTATTACCAAGAGCTTTACCTTTTTACCCAAGCAAGATGAATATTAATTACACATGAGAAAGAAGAAAAGAAAAAGAAAAGAAAAAGAAAAAGGAAAAGGAAAACAAAGGAAAGAGAGAATTCTCTAAAAACCAGAGAGCACCGCCCTTCTGAAAATTAGAGAAAAACACCGCGCCCCTTTCCCTTCGTCCGTCGTCCCTATTTATAGAAATTTTTGAGGTTACTGTGCAATGAACAGTAACCTGTTGATGTCATGGATGATGTAATGCTACAGTACTTGATGATGTCATGCTGATGTTATGCTACAGTAACTTGATGCTACAGTTCTTCTTCTTTTTTTTTTAGAAAATCTTCTTTGCAATCACCTCCATTCTTCGATCCTTTGCATTTACCTAACAAAAATACATAATTACAACATAATTTAAAATACTAAAAATATAACAAAACTCAAGAATAAACCCAATTAAAAAGATTAAAAAAATGAAAAACACACACAATGAACCGTAAAAATTATAAGTTTTGTAGGTTCATCACAAGGCGCAGTGTATACCGATTGCACGCATTACGCGCCTGACAAATCACTATTCTTTACTCGATGAAAGAATGAGAATTTAATGGTGTGTTCTGTGATGGATCTATGGGGGGCGTAAGGTGCGGTGAAAGTTGATTGCACGCATTACGAGCCTGATAAATCACCATTCTTTTTGTGGTAAATGAACGATAATTGAATAGTGTGATCCAGTGGAAGGATCTGATTGAGGACTGTGAGGCGCGGTGGTTCATTTTGTGATGATGTTATCACCTTATTATACCCCTGGCCATGATAAATCAATTGCAACGCATCACGCGCCTGACAAGCACTATTCTCTTCGTGGTCCGGTGTAGACTGTCATTGAGGGGAACAGATCTTCTAGAACGTTCATCTTTGAAATGGAATAGAAAATCTTGGTACCAAGTGCAGATGCATTGTGAGTCGGCATTGTGAATCGGCATTGTGGGTCGGTATTGTGAGTCAGCATTGTGAGTCGGCATTGTGAGTCGGCATATCATTTGGCACTCAATTATATGATGATTATACTATTGTGTTATTGATGTCATAATTATCTGAAATGTTTTAATTGTTCATTATCTAAGATTCTGTTGTTGTTTTCTCTTACCGTATGTGATTACTGCTGCTTAAATGTTATTGCTCTGCTATGTGGGCACTCTGCGCCATTCTATTTCTTTACTGCCATAATTGGTAATGTAAGTAGGATATCTCACCTCTTTTCCTGTATCCTTGTATTTCGGTTATATATATATTTGTTAAACGATCATGAGGAAGAAGATGAGGGACCACACCCTTACTGATTGGATTGGGCTGATTCACTATTTTCAATATGGCGTCGGGACGAGAGTTCTTCGGTTATGCATGGGTGCAACTCCGTGGGGGCATTGATGCCTAGCGTGTCGACTAGGACTCCGAGCGTCGTGTGTATATATGGGGTTGCGGCTTTGTCTGCTAGTAGTACCTATCCCAAGGTTACTACTTTCCCTTTTGTGCTTTTGTATCCGTCATCTTTTATTTGAATATGTAAGTACTATATTTTGTGTTATCAGTGCTTTGTGTTAAGGACGAATATATTATATATGAAATATGTTTTTCTTTAGTGGTTGTATTCTAAATGGTTGGGTACTATATATATATTTCATGTCGTGGCTCGTATTTTTTATATATGCACAATAATTAAAATTTATTCAGACTTGTTGTAAATTGTAGCGCGTCTTAATTTAGTGACTGTGGCAATAATGGCGATTGTGCTGTGGTTATTAAATCAAGGGGTGTTACATTAGGTGGTATCAAAGCAGCTCATCCTGTTGAGCCGGGGTATGGACTTGCTATGTTTAGGCATATTAGAACTTTTGTATGTTGTGCACTTCCTTGTCTCTTGATTGAGATGATGGGAAAGGAATGCATAACTTGCCGTAGGTTGAATGTTAGTAGCTACTGTTATACAGTTGCATGATATTGAGGATTGACCTACTTAATATGTAATGTTCTGTGTGTACAGGAAACTATGATTTCACCTAGACGTACTGTATTAGGAGAATAGGAATTCTTTTAGTAAGGAAATCAAGAGGTTTTTGGAAAGCCGATCTTCTGGAGAAAGGAATAACTGGTGTAAGTTTGGTTTGAGAAACTGTTTGGGGGTTGAAGACTTGCAAGAGGTTACGCCATGAAAGACAAAATGAAAAAGCTCGAGTTGGAGACTGTTAGGATTCGTAGATTGGATCTATCTTGTTTGAGTTGCGTGATTCTTTGTGTTTGGTTTCCGAAAGAAGACGATGCTGTTTGAAATAGTTATGTTTGTTTTGTTGTGTCATGTTTTGTCCGTCTTCGAAGAAAGTTTATGGCTCGTGATTAACATACGTATGTGAGTGCAAGACGAGATAATGGAAGTATAGTTGCGACTACAGAAGGAATGCAAAGGATAGCTGAGGTGACAACTCTCCAAGATCAAAGGGCTGCACAACAGCGAGAATTGGATGTTGAGGTTCAGAATCTGTTGGAGGAAAGTCAATTTTGGGGTAACCTTAGACTGCCTAGATTCCAAAGGAGGAATAATAGAAATGTTAATCAGTTTAAGCAGAAACCATATTCACGATTATCAGGGAAGCAACAACGATGTCCAACTAAAGGAGAAAGTGCTAGTGGTAGTAGATCCGGTCAAACCTCGACATTTTTATCAAGATGTAAGAATTGTGGAAAGGACCACTTAACGAGGGAGTGTAAGATCAAAGGGATAATTTGCTTCAGGTGCAGAAAGCCCAGGCACATTTTTAAACATTTTGCTTCAGCGAAGAAAAAGTCTTCCGTTAATGATGCGTGTGCTTCAAGATCCCAAGCTGAAGGGAAAGATTACCCCTTGGATAAAGCGAAGGTTTCCCAGATTGAAAATCTGAACAACAGAGGTTGTGCCGCGAAAGATGATCCCTTGACTGTGCTGTATAATTCTAGGGGCAACCCATTTCTTTATAGCGCATGACCGTGTAGATCATTTGGATTCATTTGTGTCTTCAATTATCTTTGACTTAGTTATTTCTACCTCTGTTACTAAGACTTATCGTTGGTACTTAGATTTGCGTAATCTATCTTATTTCCACTAAAGATCGAATTTTTTGTTGATTTGACTTGCTTACCTAGAGTCACACCTATTAGAGTTCGTAATTTTTGGGATGGATTGGTTATTTTCTAGTTATGTTCTACTAGATCGTTTCAATGAAAACCTTAGTGATTCCCGAAACTAAGACTTTTGAGTCGTGACGGCCAACAAAGTTGAAGCTTTGCGAGGAAAAGGAATTCAAGGATACATGTTATCTCTTGTAGAGGGCAAGAGTAAAAGGGAATATGAATGTTATTATTGTAGTGAATGAGTTTCTCATGATGAGCTACAATGCTGTCAGTTAAGGAGAAGAATGGAACTTCTCGGTGAAATAAAGACTATCACAAGATGAACAAGATTACGATCAAGGATGAGTATCCTCGGAAGAAAATGAACGATTCGATGGATCAGCAAGAAGGGAGTCGTTGTTTTCTCCAAGACAAATGTACGTTATGGTCATCGTTAAATTCATGAGAATTTGAGGATGTTCGCAAAACGATTTTTTTTCAAACGCGCTTTGGACGGTATGGGTATCTCGTGATGCCGTTCGGAGTGATAAATGCTATTGTCGAATTCATGGATTATATGAATTGGATTTTTCATCCTTAACTAGGACAGAATTGTCGTTGTCATTAATAATGACATTTTGATCTATTCTCAGAGATGTGGAGAAACACATTGAACATCTCGATATAGTTTTCCAGACTTTAAAGGAAAAGAGTTATACGCTAAATTATCATAGTACAGATTCTGGTTGGAGGAGGTTCAGTTTTCGAGTCATGAAATTTCAAATAGAGGAATTGTTGTGGATTCATAAAAGGTTGAAGCAGTTCTTCAAAAAGGAAAGACCGGAGACTATAAAGGAGATTCGTAGCTGGTAGGATTAGTTGGCTTTTATCGAAGGAGCATCGATGGATTCTCCAAGACAGTAGAACATCTCACTCAGGTTACAAGATGAGAATCAAACTTTTCTATGGACTAACACATGTGAAGAAGTTTTCAAAGGTCGAGGAGGTATTCGAATACTCACTAGCTTTGGTTCTACTTGATCCCAAGTAACCACTTGAAGTGTTTCGAGATACTTCACATCAAGGTCTAGGATGTGTATTCATGCACAGTTGGGAAGTTGTGACTTGTGCCTCGAGGTAGTTGAGGGTGCATGAGGAGAATTACCTAACTCATGACTTGAAATTAACCGTAGTTGTATTTGCTCTGAGAATGTGGAGATAGTTGCTACGATCAACGCCTTTGGCAGACACAAGAGTCTGAAGTATCTGTTCGACAAAAAAGAACTGAACATGAGATAGAGGAGGTGATTAGAGTTTTTAAAGGAGTATGACGTCTAACTTCAGTGTCATCTTGTTTGAGTTGCCAGCAAACTCACTCCTAAATTCTTTGAACTATATCAAATTCCTCTTCGGATTGGTCTGGTAGCCTATCAACTGATTTTGTCGTCATTTCTTTCTAATTTTCACAATGTCTTTCGTACGCCATAATTGCAAAAGTATATTCCCGATTCAACCATGTCATCGAACTGGACACAGTACAATTAAAAGAGGGTTTGATTTCTGGAATGCTTCCTGTAAAGGTCAAGGTTAGGGAGAGCAAAGCAACACGAAGGCAGGGACATCATATTGGTAAAGATGATCTGAATTGACGTGACTAGAGACGTGACATGAAAGTTAGAAGATAAGATGAAGAAACAACATCAATGTTTATTCTAAGGAATGAAATTTCGAGGACGAAATTTCTATTTGAAGGGAAGAGTTGTAACACCCCGAAAATTAATAATTTTATGATAAATAGTCATTTTATAATATTTGTGATTTTTGTGAATTTTTCTGTATTTTTCTGAGAACGTGATATATTTTAATATTATTTCTCGTTTTACGTGTGCATTGAGCGGAGCCGGGAAAATGAGATATTTTTCTCGAGAATCTTGAATTATGAAAACATCGATAGGGGATCTTACTAAATCCGAGGCTAGACACGGTTTACGAAGTTTTATGTTTTTCGAGATTTTTTTCTAATAAATAAAAATCGCAGAATAATTTTATTATCCGTTGGACAATAAATATCAATCTTTGTTAACTGTAATTTCTGTCCACTGATAACAAATCTGATACAGTGTTAGTCATATTTTAGAGAATACTTTAATGACATCATCATGGTGACATAATCACCATGATATCACTTTGACTTTTCAAAGGGAGGAAACTTCCTAGCACCTTCCTTTTGGCTTGTTAGAGAAGCTTGGAGGAAGCTTCCTTGCACTTTTCTATTGGCTTCTTCAAGAAGCTACATTTCTTCTCTCCTCCTCTCCACCACACATTTTGAGGGCTCTTTGTGGCCACACATTTTAATTCACACAATTACACAAAATACACCTAATTACACATTTCATTCCATTTCAATTTTGCTATCATTTTCTCTCTACTTTCCATCTTCATCTTTTTCTCTCAACCATTTCTCCTCCTTCTCTCTAACTCCACGGCAATGCTTCATTTTAGGGGAGCCAAGATTTGCTTCTTCATTTTACCACTTTCATTCTTACTTTCAAAAGTTTCCAAGACACTATCTCTCTCCATTTTCTCTCTTCTCTCATTCTTCTTCAAGTTTTCTCTTTTCTTCTTTCCTTCACCCTCTCCACGGCACCACCATCTCCACCCACCTCTACCATGGCAAAAATTTCAAGTCTTCATTTTTCTTAAGCTACTACACCTCCTAGACACCATCCTTCTTGGAATCCACTTAAAAAGCTTCTATCTTCATCTTCTCTTTCATGAAGCAAGAACACTAAAAAGCTCTCACCTTTCTCCCTATGGTGGCTCATGGCCACACCCTCCATTGATGCCTCCATGTTCACAAAAATTTCAAGTACCCACATTTCCTTGATCTCCATCATATTTTAAACACCTTTCTAGTTGGAACCATTTCCAAAAGCTTCCATCTTTATCATCTTTCTTCAAGATCAAAGTTTTGAGCTTTTGAGGTAAAGTTTAATATTTTCATTCCCTCTCCTCATTTTCGTGATCCTTGATCTCTTGGATGATCAAGGGTTCCTTTTCTAAGCTTTAATAATGATTTTGGTAAGTTTTGATATCCTTAGGGTTTTCTTGAAGATGTAGTACGAAAATCTCTACAAGGGACCAAGGGGCTTGCTTCCTTGTGTTGTCTTCAAGAGGTAAGAGGAAGATAATCCTCTTCAACCTATCTTGGTAGTGAGGAAACATTTTTGGTGTTGTTGATAAGGAATCCATGTATGGATTGCTCTCTTTGTTATGATGTTTTTCATGATTGTGTATGTATTTGGACTTGTATGAATTATTGGTTATCTTTGCATGTCTTGATGATTATGGATTGTATATATATATCTCTTGTTTGTATTAACATATGAAAAATGTATGGTTTTCCTACCATTTTGGGCGGTCACGGCCTTAGGGCCAATTTTTAGGAATCCAAGTGTGATTTTGGAGACATTGGAACTTCGGTGATTGGGTGTTAAGGAATTGATAATTGTAATGGAAAAGATTTGAGACTTCTACCCTAGGGAAGCTCACGGCCTCTAAGGTAATTAATGATCCAAGTTGTGATTCTTGGTGCAACATTGAGATTTAAATTATCAACATTGTGGTGAAAGAAAAAGGAATGGATTTGTATTGTATTGAGGCACACGGATTTCTTAAGTAAAAATGTCACAAAATGTAGTGCTAAATTAGAGACTTAGATGATTGGGAAATTTGAGATTTCTTAGGAGTTCATAAAATGTAAAGAGTAGAGAATAAGACTTTATATT
This sequence comes from Ormosia emarginata, assembly GCA_029884605.1. Lineage (NCBI taxonomy): Eukaryota > Viridiplantae > Streptophyta > Magnoliopsida > Fabales > Fabaceae > Ormosia > Ormosia emarginata. The sequence goes on from JAQQTP010000051.1 coordinate 4,784,438, forward strand.
ATGATTTAGAATGGTTTTGAACATAAAGGAAGAATAAGAGAGTTTGTGAAATTTGCAAAACTTTAAAGTAATTTTAAGTGAGCATAATTGATTAGAATAAGGATCTTGATCAACCTAAAGGAATGAAGATTGAATAAGGACTTCAAGAAAATCCCTCTAGAGAATGAATTCATAAGAGATGTTGATTAAAGTGAAACCCGAAATAGACCTATAAAAGTATGTTATCACTATTGGGAAAATTAACACTATCTTATTGTGGGTTCGTGTTTGGACTAAAATTCTGTTAATGCTTAAATTGGTCAAATTGTGGCATATTATGGAAAATGTGTTATTGTGAAATATATGTGAACATGTTAATATCTAACTTGGCCAAATTGTGGCATACTATGGAAAGTATATCATTATTGTTGAATATACATGATTGTGCATGGAGTCAATATGCATTGGACATTTGCTCAGTCGATGACTGTTAAAAGGCTGGATGAGCCAATGATTATGCATTGAGTTAACGCATTGAACAATTTGCTCAGTCGATGACTGTTAAAAGGCTATATGAGCCTACGAATGAGGATTGAATAAGTGAGATCCCGTGGAAGGATCTGATTGAGGACCGTAAGGCGCAGTGTATACCGATTGCACGCATTACGCGCCTGACAAATTACTATTCTTTACTCGGTGAAAGAATGAGAATTTAATGGTGTGATCTGTGATGGATATATGGGGGGCGTAAGGCGCGGTGAAAGCTGATTGCACGTATTACGAACCCGACAAATCACTATTCTTTTTGTGGTAAATGAACGAGAATTAAGGATCTGATTAAGGACTGTGAGGCGCAGTGGTTCATTTCGTGATGATGTTATCACCTTATTATACCCCTGGCCATGATAAACCGATTGCAACGCATCACGCGCCTGACAAGCACTATTCTCATCGTGGTCCGGTGTAGACTGTCATTGAGGGGGACAGATCTTCTAGAATGTTCATCTTTGAAATGGAATAGAAAATCTTGGTACCAAGTGCACATGCATTGTGAGTCGGCATTGTGGGTCGGCATTATGAGTCGGCATTGTGGGTCGGCATTATGAGTCGGCATTGTGGGTCGGCATTATTAGTCGGCATTGTGAGTCGACATATCATTTGGCACTCATTTATATGATGATTATACTATTATGTTATTGGTGTCATAATTATCTGAAATGTTTTACTTGTTCATTATTTGAGATTCTGTTGTTGTTTTCTCTTACCGTATGTGATTACTGCTACTTAAATGTTATTGCTTTGCTATGTGGGCGCTCTGCGCCGTTCTGTTTCTTTACTGCCATAATTGGTAATATAAGTAGGATATCTTACCTCTTTTCTTGTATCCTTGTATTTCAGTTATATATATATTTGTTAAAAGATCGTGAGGAAGAAAATGAGGGACCACACCCTTACTGATTGGATTGGGCTGATTCACTATTTTCAATATGGCGTCGGGACAAGAGTTCTTCGGTTACGCATGGGTGCAACTCCATGGGGGCATTGATGCCTGGCGCGTCAACTGGGACTCCGAGCGTCGTATGTATATATGGGGTTGCGGCTTTGTCTGCTAGTAGTACCTATCCCAGGGTTACTACTTTCCCTTTTGTGCTTTTGTATCTGTCATCTTTTATTTGAATATATAAGTATTATATTTCGTATTATCAGTACTTTGTGTTAAGGACAAATATATTATATATGAAATATGTTTTTCTTTAGTGGTTGTATTCTGAATGGTTGGGTACTATATATATATTTCATGTTGTGGATCGTATTTTCTATATATGCACAATGATTAAAATTTATTCAAACTTGTTGTAAATTGTAGCGCGTCTTGATTTAGTGACTGTGGCAATACTGACGATTGTGTTGTGGTTATTAAATCAAGGGGTGTTGCAGCATGCACACCACCAAACTCCGCCCTTAATACCCCGACTAGGCCAAACGACCCCGGACTTCAGCAATGGGCCCTATCAGCCATCATTAGGTCTACAAAGATTCCAATAACTGTCAATCATAATCCTACAAATGTGGGACCCGTAACTGCATGCAACAGCTGTTGGCCACTACTGCGGCATCCCAAAAGTTCAGGTATTCACCTCAACGATCGTCGGAGGGAGGCATCCTCCGTTAGGCCACGATCAAAAAGTACTTGCACCTCACACGGATTGCATGGAGAAGACTCTGCTGATACTCTATAAAGATCAGGCTAAGTTATCATGACGAGGGATCCATCTCTTGATATCCTTATTGTGAAAACCCTACTTGTGCATTTTGCCTGACTTGAGCGTTGGAGTCCTTTTGCAGGTATCCAACCCCCCAGTTCAACATGCTCGGTGGCAGCTGTGCAATGAAGAATCCACCGCATGTGCCTAGGGATGGCAATTTTACCCGCCCCCGCGGGTAATGTCCGTGACGGAGGCGGGTAATACTAGTTTAATTTCTCCCGTGGGTATAAATACACGTTTGTGTTATACCCGTTTAATAAATGGGGGCGGGGGCGGGGGTGGTTCCCACCGTACCCACGAGTACCCGCAAAAAAATATACAAAAATATTTTATATAAAATTACTAAAAAAAACCTCATTTATTTTATGGTATTATATTTTTTTATTTTTTTATTTTATTACTTTTTTTATAATTTATTGGGTACCCGCAGATATCTGTGGGTACCTGTTTATCCGCAAGGAAATAATAAACAGATATCCGTATGGATATGGAGGCGGGGACAGGGACATATATTATCCGCGGGGGCGGGGGTCGGGGGGCGGGGAGCTACTACCCGTCCCCGCCCCGCCGCGTTGCCATCTCTACACATGCCTACTTCAGATACCCCTCTGATTCTACATCAAAACAATAAATATTCTAATCAATAGTTGTATGGTCATGTTAAAATTGTACTATTTCTAAAACTATTTTTATAGATGTTAATTATTAATACCTACAAATCTTTCTATTATATCTCTTTTCACATCCGGTCTTAAACCTTTCGTAATGAAAAATAATAATAAAAGGATAGTGACGAAAAATACTAATGACATTATATTGGTATTCCGCTACAGTGGTAATCAGAGACAATTCAGCAGTGCTATTTCACATGAAATAGCATTTCACAAAACAATCCACGAACTATAAGATTCATATGCTTTCTTGCTTTTACAGGTACAATAAAAAAAGTTTTGAAAAGTAAACAACAAAGGATTGATAAAACGAAATTGCAGTTACTTAGTTTTATCAATTCGTATGCCGTTTTTACGAAAATAATTCGTGGGGTTGAGCATTACTCAAGACCATTCTCACATAAGAAGCATTTATATATAAATGGTTGGATAAAAAATGAAGGAAAGACATGGTTTTTGAAAAATTTTAAAAAAAAATCCAATGAAAAAATAAATAATTATTCTCTGAGATTATTCAATTCAGTTTTTAAAATGAATTCAAAGTAATGATCATTTTAAATGATTATCTGTTCCATTTTTTTAGGGGTACAATTATCTGTTTTTTTTTACGGGTACAATTATCTGTTTCATTCAATATAATTTTAGTTAAAATATTTTTCAAGCATAAGCATCCCAAAACGAAGATGCTAGCGAACTTTCTTCATGTTGAATTCCTAACTTCTTGATGACTCCAAACAATAATGTCATTATAAAATTATAATGCACGGATACAAGTGTAACACCCACCGTAGGGTACCACATTTATGTTACTTTGTTACCAAATTATCCCAAGTTATAAAATATGATGTTATAATAAAATACGAGTTGTAAATTTTTTTTTTGATGACAATAAAATAAACTTAGCGGAAAATAAAACTATTATACATCATCACACATAATGTACATCATTATACATAATAGTCATCACACGTAATTTACATCATTATACACATTACACAAGTGCTGTCAGGTTTATTTATTACAGACCATTTCTTGAAACAACAAACACTCTTAAATAATTACAGACATTATTTGTATCAGAGTTCAAACATGCCCAAGTTTAACTAAGCAGAAGACCCCTCAGACGGGTCCTCCTCGGGTTCCTCAGCAGGTAGGAATCCGTTATGACGAGTAGCCCTACGAACAGGTGTCCGGGCTGACGACACTATGCTGATTTCCATTGGGACATAATTTCTAGTGTCCCAATGTCGCCTGATATGCAACGGAAATTCAACATGAACAAAGATAGTCACACAGAAAAATGGATCCCCACGATACAGCCTACTAATACTAACAGTCAGGTACCCCTCGTAAATAAGTCCTCGCTCATCGGGACTTGTCCTCCATTCTCCAGCTCCTCCGTGAAATTGTAAACGTACATATCCGAAGAAACTGGCTCTTGACGTCATACTGTCAGAACTCTGCGGTTCGATGTGAGAAGTAATTCCTCTTCTCCTTCTAGTACCGTATCTTTCTCAACGTCTTCACCCAATATAAATACAATATACAGATATACATACAAAGAGGTGAGATCACCTACGCCAATACCAGCATAATAGCACAGAGATAATACAAACAACATATTATACCAAAAATATCATATCATGATCACAATTATGCCATCATCATAGTGTAAGAATAATAATTATCATCATGCCACTATCACTGTTTAAAGCACAAAATAATTACACAAACACCATCACATAGATATAGATGCTCAGTTTCATGCATGCGCACGTAGACTCAATGACCTACTCCATGGAGCTAATACTCAAGTCGGAGAAATTGATCGAAAAGATCTGTCGGTACCACGTGCCTCAGACCAAGTGCTATAATTATATCTTGCACATCTAGCACATACACGACCTTTATCGATCTCGATTAAGAATAGTGTCTCGGTCCGGATCATCGGTGTGTTGCATCGGTCTAACCCACGGTCCCGGAAGAGCTACCAACCGCCCATTGCGAGCAACCGCGCACCCGATGCCCCCAAGGTCAACAAGTGACCTACACTACGCGTATCGCACCCACTCAAGAGGTGTACGTTTCTCCTAGGCAATTAGCCATATACGATCCATCGGACCATTTTCAATGCATGTGTAATGCACCAATTACCAACCAAAGGTAAATCACATAATTTCTCATACGAGGTTCAAATACTGTTTTACGTTCATGTATTAATGCCAATTTCAGGCAAACTTCTCAATTTCTTGTACAGTATTCGTATACTGATTTTAACTGTAAAGTTTACTGTATAATTAATAGCAAAAACATATTACCATATTTTTCTCATTCGTAAAATATTTTTGTCACGTTTTCACGTAATCTTAATGATTGGTAACATTTTCTATTACGTTAAAAAAATCGCGGAACCATTTTCTATTGTATTCTAAATTGCGTAAAAATAATCTTTTATTTTTAAATCGCATAGCGATTTTTCTACAATATTTCGATGTGTAAAATATTTAAACGCTTTAAAAAATCGCGTAGAAATATTTTAACGTTTTTTCAAATCGCGTAACTTAAAAATTACGTTTTTGAGTTACGTAAATTATTTTTCATCGTTTTTACCCTTCATAAAATATTTCTTAACTTTAAAAATATTATTTTGAATGTTTCTTATAAAAATATAATTTCTTACATTATTCTCTTCCTTTTTTTTCAATCAAAAATCTTTTCCGTAATATATTTTCTCAAAATCACTTTTTATTGATTTAATCTTACAAAATCAGATTTAATTGATTTAATTACTATTTTCAAATTTTAAATTTCCTAACGTTTTCCAAAAACCAATAATTAAATTCTACGTTAGTAAATTTAAGTTATAACCGATTTTCTTTTATATTTCTAAATCACTTCTAAAAATTAATTCTCTTTAAAATAATTTAAAGTTCAACACTTTAAATCCCTTTTTCTTTTATTTATGAAAATTTCACTTGACAACACTTTAATTCCTTTCCAAAATCCTTATTTGAAAATTCTTATAATTTATAACATCAAAACATTTTTTTCTAAATTATCAAAACCTTATAGATGGCCATTGGAACCATAAATATTTTTCTTAAATAAATTTCATTCTTGTTTCTACACAAAATAAATTCATAAAAATACTACTCAAAAACTGTGTGCACTCTTTTTGTAAAATAAACTCTTTTGATTAATTTCTTTACCTCTCAAATCGTTCAATTTTATCATTTATGAAAATATAATTTTTGTGAACACTAATTTGGTTGATGTCTTGGCTGAAATTTATTTTAATTCAAGGACTAAAACTTCATTCCATAATTCTTGAAAAATTTCAAGTTAAACCTTAGTCTTGGAAACTCAAAACCGTGACCTCCTCTATGGCCTTTGGAGCCAAAATTTTGTTTATTTCAACATACATCCATCATAATATATTCAACATATATCATCATGCATATTTTAACATACCATATAAACAAATAAAAATCATACTAAGCATGCATACACAAGTAAATCATGCAAAGCATATCAAGCATAAGCAAAAATAATCAAAGCACATAACACACATAGATTATTACATGACCATGGATATGAATCCTCACATGGATTCACCATCCATTAAATATAAAAAAAAACATCTCTCACCACCATGCTTGGTTGGTGAGATGGATCTCCCTCTTACCTCTTGAAGAGCCACCAAAAAGCTTGTTGATTTGTGTTTTGAACAAGATCTCCACCAACACAAGTTCTTAAACATGAAACAAATACAAGAAAATTAGTATATCAAGCTTGAATAAGAAGAACCATGGATCAAACATGGTTTAGAACATGAAAAAGAAAAGAATAAATGAAGTTTTCTTACACTTCACCAACAAAAACTCTAGAACTTGATCTTAGTGAAAGTCCTTCAAGATGGAAGATTTAGAGAAAGTCTTCAACATGAAAGTTGTTTAGAATGAGGTAAAGATTCAAGAAACTAGGTTGTATGAAATTAAAGAGTGATGGAGGAGAAGATTGGAGTGCTTGGCCGAATGGTCATATTTTGGGAGAGAAATGGAGTTTTCTTGGTTTGGTTTCTTTGAAGTTTAAGTGATAAAGTGAAGAAGTGATAAATGAAGTGTAGAATGGTCTTCCAAGATGGCATTGCCGTAGCATGCCTTGGAGAAAAATACAAAGTGAAATTTGAAAAATATAAGCATTAATGATCAATAGTAATTTGTCTTAACACTTGGCTATTTTCTTTATCCTTTTCCATCCTTTTTCTTTGGCCTAAAAACCTATTCTAAAATGGTCTCCCTTCTTCCTTGCTCCTTCAACCGTCCCCCCCCCTCATCATGCACTCCAAAATGTGACAATTTGATAGCCATTTTTGTTTTTAGTCATTTTAGGTATTAATTAAAAGCATTATAGGTAGAAGACTTATTATGGGCCATTGGATCTTTTCTCTTTAAACCCTATCCCTTAGATGTGTCTCCAAAAATGAAGGGTCAAGATTACACCTTCAAACTTTACATCCAAGGGTCCAAAATGGTTGTAATCATTTTTGATGACCAATTCTCCACCATTGATCTAAATCCAAATCCAATGGTCATTAATGATCCATCTCCACCATTGATTAATTTTACATCCAAGGGTTGATAATGGTCATAGCCATTTATGAAATTAAATCCCTACCCTTGATTTAATTTCCATCCAACGGTTATAATTGATCCTATTTACTTTTAAGATCAAATCTCCACCGTTAATTAAATCAAGATTAATTCTCCAACGATAATTAAATTGATAGTGGATATCTAAACCACTAATGTTATCTTAACAAAAGTATAGAATTTTATTTTTATCTTCTCGTTCTAACCTCACAAATATATATATATATATATATATATATATATATATATATATATATATAATTACTGTATTTTTAATTAAATACAGTACAAAATACAGTAAAGAAAATTTTCTAAAACTGTTTCCGGATTCAGGTTTAGTAAGATCCCCTGTCTCCGTCTAAACAGTACAAATTTTTCTATTCGTAGAAAAATTTTTCATTTTGCGGGACCCACCTGGGCCCACGTATGGCCACCTGGGCCCACATACACCTCGTGGGGCCCACAACACAGTAAAAATTCCAAAATCACACACAAAAATTAGAAAACGCACAAATATCAAATCAAATTACGTAAATTAATTAAGACTAAACAGTAAAAATTAATTTACGTATATTTTTTCCGGCCCAAAAATTATTATTTTCTTGACACGGAGCAAATTACTCAAAATGATCAAATATACAGACAGAATATTCAAATAACTTTACAGTACACAGAAATCACTAAACAGTAGAATTCTGTTAAATGTCAAAATTACTGTTTAATAAATAGAAAGTTTGGGGTGTTACAACTCTCCCCCTCTACAAAAGTTTCGTCCTCGAAACTTGATGAACTTGATTTCACATCCTCAGAATAAATAGGGATACTGTTCTTTTATCTTTTTTTCTAGTTCTCATGTAGCTTCTCCGCTTACATCATCCCAAATAATTTTAACCAATGAAATTTCCTTACCTCGGAGTTGCTTTGTCTTTCGATCCTCAATCTTTACTGGAAAAGTTTCATAGGTTAAATTTTCCTTCAGCTGTACTGTGTCTAGCTTGATAACATGAGTAGGATCAGAAATATATTTCCGTAATTGTGATATGTGAAATACATTGTGAAGATTTGACAGAAAAGGTGGTAATGCAATCTGATATGCCACCGGACCTACTCGACGTAAAATTTGATACGGCCCAATAAATTTTGGAGTGAGCTTCTTAGATTTAAGCACTCGCCCAACACCCGTCATAGGCGTCACTCGTAAAAATACATGTTCACCTTCTTCAAACTCAAGAGATTTTCTCCTTTTATCAGCATAACTCTTTTGCCGAGTTTGGGCTACTCTCATTTTATCTTGAATCATCTTCACTTTCTCAGTTGTCTGTTGGACAATTTCTCGGTCCTAACACAAAGACTCTCACTGTCTTGATACCAACATAACGGTGTTCTGCATCGCCTCCCATATAATGCTTCATAGGGTGCCATCCCTATACTCGAATGGAAACTGTTGTTATATGTGAATTCTATCAATGGTAAGAATTCATCCCAACCTCCATTTTGCTCCAACACACATGCTCTCAATAAATCTTCTAGAGACTGAATTGTTCTTTCTGACTGACCATCTGTTTGTGGATGGTAAGCAGAACTGAGACGTAGTTTGGTTCCCATCGAGTCTTGCAAACTATTCCAAAATCTCAAAATAAATCTCGGATCTCGATCCGAAATAATACTAGATGGTACACCATGAAGTCTGACAATCTCATTGATGTACACTTAGGCCAACCTCTCCATTGAGTATTTAATATTAACCGGCAAAAAATGCACCGACTTTGTAAGCCGATCCACAATTACCCAAATGGCATCATGACCCTTCCGAGTCTTTGGTAATCCCGTCACAAAATCCATTGCTATGTCATCCCATTTCTATTTAGGAATAGGCAAAGGTTGCAACATTCTCGAAGGTCTTTGGTGTTCTACCTTAGCCTTCTGACAGACTAAACAGGATGATACATACTCTGCAATATCTTTCTTCATTCCTTGCCACCAATATAATTGTTTTAAATCCTGGTACATCTTTGTGGCTCCTGGATGCATACTCAGTTTACTCCTGTGAGCTTCATCCAAAATCAATCTTCTAAGATCTGGATCATTAGGCACACAAACTCTGCCTTGAAACTTCAAAATTCCTTTAGCACCTTCACTAAATTCCAACACTGCTCCTTGGCTCTTTGCTTCTTTTGCTTCTTGCAAATATTAGTCACTGTTTTGTCCTTCACGAATTCTATCCATCAAATCACTAGAAATGGTGATCATGTGTAAACGCATCTTGCCTGGCGTCAATTTCACAGATAATCGCATATCCCGAAATTCTTCTATCAACTCCTTCTCTCTGATCATCATAACAGAAGCACTAAGTATTTTTCTACTCAATGCGTCCGCTACGACATTCGTCTTTCCAAGATGATACTGCAATTGAAAGTCATAATCTTTCAGAAACTCTAAACAACGCCTTTGTCTCATGTTCAACTCTTTTTGGTCAAACAGATATTTTAAACTTTTATGATCACTAAAAACAGTGAACGTAGCTCCATAGAGAAAATGCCTCCAAATTTTCAAAGCAAAAACCACAGCTGCCAACTCCAAGTCATGAGTCAGATAATTCCTCTCATGATTTTTCAACTGTCTTGAAGCATAAGCCACCACCTTACGATTTTGCATAAGTACACAACCCACTCTTTGGTACGAAGCATCACAATATACTTCGAAAGGTTCGTTTGGATCAGGTAGAATCAATACCGGTGAAGTAGTCAATCGTCTTTTCAACTCTTGAAAACTTTCTTCGCATGCATCAGTCCACACGAACGGTTGATTCTCTCGTGTAAGTTGGGTAAGAGGTCCTACAATCTTTGAAAACCCTCAATGAACCGTCTATAATAACCAGCTAATCCGATAAAACTACGGATTTCTGTTACAGTCTTTGGTCTTTCCCACTCCAAAATTGTCTCCACCTTGGAAGCATCAACCTCAATTCCATCCTTCGATATTACGTGTCCCAAAAATTGAACTTCGCTCAACCAAAATTCATATTTGGATAACTTGGCATATAACTTATTCTCCTTTAAAATCTGAAGAACCACTCAGAGATGTTCAGCATGTTCCTCCTGATTTCGAGAATAGATCAAAATGTCATCAATAAAGACGACAACAAACTTATCTAAGTATGAACGAAAAATTCTATTCATGAAGTCCATGAATATGGCTGGTGCATTTGTTACACCGAATGGCATCACAAGATACTCGTAATGCCCATAGCGCGTCCGGAATGCAGTCTTGGGAATATCCTCCACTTTCACACGTATCTGGTGATATCCAAAACACAGATCAATCTTAGAAAATATTGCGGCTCCTCGCAATTGATCCATCAAATCATCTATCCTTGGAAGTGGATATTTGTTCTTAATTGTAACCTTGTTCAATTGTCGATAGTCTACACATAGACGAGAAGTCCCGTCCTTTTTCTTTACCAACAATACTGGAGCTCCCCATGGTGACACACTAGGTCTCACAAATTGCTTCTCCAATAAATCCTCCAATTGTTTCTTCAATTCGGCTAATTCTACCGGCGACATCCGATAGGGGGCTATAGATATCGGTCTAGCTCCTGGTACAAGATCAATGACAAACTCGATTTCCCTTACTGGTGGTAGTCATGGTATATCTTCAGGAAACACTTCAGGAAATTCGTTGACCACATAAATATCCTTCAAAGCATCTTCACATTGCACTTCCAAAGAAGATAATAATAAATACCCACGATCTCCTTCTTTCAGACAAGCTTCCACTTGAGTAGCCGTTAGGAATCTAGAATCCTTAGCCTCAGGAAATACTAATGTCTTATTCGAACAATCAATAAGGATATGGTTAGAAGACAACCAATCCATTCCCAAGATTACATTAATCTTGGAAAGAGGCAAACAGATCAAATCCATATAAAAGATTCTATCCCTAATGCAGACAGGACAATTCAGGCATACTGTTGAGGTAACTACTGGCTTATCAGTAGGAGTAGCAACACTCAAATCATACGGCAAAGTAGTCATAGTCAATCCCAAACGCTCAACACAATCACATGCAATGAAAGAATGTGTTGCTCCTGAATCATAGAGTACGGTTAAAGGATTACCTTTAATAGTGCACTCCTCCATTATCAAATCCTCAGATTTAGCAGCTACCTCCCCACTCATTGTATAGACACAACCACCCGCCTGTGGCCTGGTAGTACGGACGTTTCCCACAGAGGATTCCTTCTTTATCTGATCACAGTCTTTGGAGAAATGTCCCAGCTTTCCACACTTAAAACAAACAACTTCCTTATGTTGACAATCCTTCGTGAGATGATCTTTCCCACATTTGAAACATCGAATATGAGTCCCAGCTTGACTTGATTTATTATTGCTAGAACTTCCTCCCACAAATTGCTTCTTGATCTGACCTCCTGCCGGTTTCACATACGGCTTTTGCTGAGAGCGATTTGCTTGATTATTCTTCCCTTTTTGGAACCTTGCAGGTCCAAAATTCTTATTCCTTGCCGCTCGCTGATGATCGATCTCTTCAACTTTACGACATTTTTCAATCAAAGTTGGAAATTGATTAATCTCCAACATCGATACAGCTCTCTTAATATCCAGCTTTAATCCTTCCTCAAATTTCCTGCATTTCCAGCCTTCATCTGGGTTCATCTGTAAATATCTTGAAAACTGAGACAAACTTTCAAATTTTGCCGCATATTCACTGATGGACATCAATCCTTGTCGTAAACTCAGAAACTCCATTTCCTTCATATGCCTCACACTTGCTGGAAAATATTTCTCCAGAAATATTTGTTTAAAAAGTTGCCATGTCACCATCCTTCCTTTAGCTTCCAACAGCCTTCTAGCTCCTGCCCACTAACGTTCACCATCTCCTACCAGCACAAACGTTGCTAATGTAAGCTTTCGTTCATCAGCACAACCCATAGCATCAAATATCTTTTCAAGTTCACGGATCTAAAGTTCAGCTTTCTCCGGATCAAACTCTCCATGAAACTTTGGTGGATTATTCCTTCGAAACTCCGATAAACTGTGCACATTTTCATTAGCCCGTTGATTTTGTTGTGCAACCACTTCCGCCATTCTTTGGATAGCTGCTACAGCTGCAGCCATGTTCACATTATCATTCCCATTTAGTTCCATATCTGTGCTAGTATTTCCACGTCCACGTCCTCGTCCAGTTATTACTTTTTCTACTCAAACTGAACAATACAAAGAAAGCAAGGTCAATCTTCAAGCAATATTGTTTCTTTTCAGAAAACAATAACAGAGAATCACACAACACAAACAAGACAGACCTAACCACAACCCCAAAAGACTCTAACTTAGGCTCTGATACCAACTAGTGTAACACCCACCGTAGGGTGCCACATTTATGTTACTTTGTTACCAAATTACCCAAAGTTATAAAATATGATGTTATAATAAAATACGAGTTGTAAATTTTTTTCTTTGATGACAATAAAATAAACTTAGCGGAAAATAAAACTATTATACATCATCACACATAATGTACATCATTATACATAACAGTCATCACACGTAATTTATATCATTATACATATTACACAAGTGCTGTCAGGTTTATTTATTACAGACCATTTCTTGAAACAACAAACACACTTAAATAATTACAGACATTATTTATATCAGAGTTCAAACATGCCCAAGTTTAACTAAGCAGAAGACCCTCAGACGGGTCCTCCTCGGGTTCCTCGGCAGTAGGAATCCGTTATGACAGTAGCCCTACGAACAGTGTCGGTGACGACACTATGCTGATTTCCGTTGGGACATAATTTCTAGTGTCCCAATGTCGCCTGATATGCAACGGAAATTCAACATGAACAAAGATAGTCACACAGAAAAATGGATCCCCACGATACAGCCTATGAATACTAACAGTCAGGTACCCCTCGTAAATAAGTCCTCGCTCATCGGGGCTTGTCCTCCATTCTCCAGTTCCTCCGTGAAATTGTAAACGTACATATCCGAAGAAACTGGCTCTTGACGTCATACTGTAAGAACTCTGCGGTTCCTGATGTGAGAAGTAATTCCTCTTCTCCTTCTAGTACCGTATCTTTCTCAACGTCTTCACCCAATATAAATACAATATACAGATATACATGTAAAGAGGTGAGATTACTTACGCCAATACCAGCATAATAGCACAGAGATAATACAAACAACATATTATACCAAAAATATGATATCATGATCACAATTATGTCATCATCATAGTGTAAGAATAATAATTACCATCATGCCACTATCACTGTTTAAATCACAAAATAATTACACAAACACCATCACATAGATATAGATGCTCAGTTTCATGCATGCGCACGTAGACTCAATGACCTATTTCATGGAGCTAATACTCAAGTCAGAGAAATTGATCGAAAAGATCTATCGGTACCACGTGCCTCAGACCAAGTGCTATAATTATATCTTGCACATCTAGCACATACACGACAGTCTTTATCAGATCTCGATTAAGAATAGTGTCTTGGTCCGGATCATCGATGTGTTGCATCGGTCTAACCCACGGTGCAGAAGAGCTACCAACTGCCCATTGCGAGCAACCCGCACCCCGATGCCCCCAAGGTCAACAAGTGACCTACACTACGCGTATCGCACCCACTCAAGAGGTGTACGTTTCTCCTGGCAATTAGCCATATACATCCATCGGACCATTTTCAATGCATGTGTAATGCACCAATTACCAACCAAAGGTAAATCACATAATTTCTCATACGAGGTTCAAATACTATTTTACGTTCATGTATTAATGCCAATTTCAGGCAAACTTCTCAATTTCTTGTACAAGATTCAGATATATTGATTTTAAGCTGTAAAGTTTCTTGTATAATTAACAAAAAAACACATTACCATATTTTTCTCATTCGTAAAATATTTTTGTCACGTTTTTTACGTAATCTTAATGATTTGTAACATTTTCTATTACGTTAAAAAAATCGCGAACCATTTTATTGTATTCTAAATTGCGTAAAAATAATCTTTTATTTTTAAATCGCATAGCGATTTTTCATATTTCGATTGTGTAAAATATTTAAACGCTTTAAAAATCGCGTAGAAATATTTTAACGTTTTTTAAATCGCGTAACTTAAAAATTACGTTTTTGAGTTACGTAAATCGCTTTTTCATCGTTTTTACCCTTCATAAAATATTTCTTAACTTTAAAAATATTATTTTGAACGTTTCTTATAAAAATATAATTTCTTACATTATTCTCTTCCTTTTTTTCAATCAAAAATCTTTTCCGTAATATATTTTCTCAAAATCACTTTTTATTGATTTAATCTTACAAAATCAGATTTAATTGATTTAATTACTATTTTCAAATTTTAAATTTCCTAACGTTTTCCAAAAACTAATAATTAAATTCTACGTTAGTAAATTTAAGTTACAACCATTTTCTTTTATATTTCTAAATCACTTCTAAAAATTAATTCTCTTTAAAATAATTTAAAGTTCAACACTTTAAATCCCCTTTTTCTTTTATTTATGAAAATTTCACTTGACAACACTTTAATTCCTTTCCAAAATCCTTATTTGAAAATTCTTATAATTTATAACATCAAAACATTTTTTTCTAAATTATCAAAACCTTATAGATGGCCATTGGAACCATAAATATTTTTCTTAAATAAATTTCATTCTTGTTTCTACACAAAATAAATTCATAAAAATACTACTCAAAAACCGTGTGCACTCTTTTTGCAAAATAAACTCTTTTGATTAATTTCTTTACTTCTCAAATCGTTCAATTTTATCATTTATGAAAATATAATTTTTGTGAACACTAATTTGGTTGATGTCTTACTGAAATTTATTTTAATTCAAGGACTAAAACTTCATTCCATAATTCTTGAAAAATTTCATGTTAAACCTTAGTCTTGGAAACTCAAAACCGTGACCTCCTCCATGGCCTTTGGAGCCAAAATTTTGTTTATTTCAACATACATCCATCATAATATATTCAACATATATCATCATGCATATTTTAACATACCATATAAACAAATAAAAATCATACTAAGCATGCATACACAAGTAAATCATGCAAAGCATATCAAGCATAAGCAAAAATAATCAAAGCACATAACACACATAGATTATTACATGACCATGGATATGAATCCTCACATGGATTCACCATCCATCAAATATAAAAAAAAACATCTCTCATCACCATGCTTGGTTGGTGAGATGGATTTCCCTCTTACCTATTGAAGAACCACCAAAAAGCTTGTTGATTTGTGTTTTGAACAAGATCTCCACCAACACAAGTTCTTAAACATGAAACAAATACAAGAAAATTAGTATATCAAGCTTGAATAAGAAGAACCATGGATCAAACATGATTTAGAACATGAAAAAGAAAAGAATAAATGAAGTTTTCTTACACTTCACCAACAAAAACTCTAGAACTTGATCTTAGTGAAAATCCTTCAAGATGGAAGATTTAGAGAGAGTCTTCAACATGAAAGTTGTTTAGAATGAGGTAAAGATTCAAGAAACTAGGTTGTATGAAATTAAAGAGTGATGGAGGAGAAGATTGGAGTGCTTGGCCGAATGGTCATATTTTGGGAGAGAAATGAAGTTTTCTTGGTTTGGTTTCTTTGAAGTTTAAGTGATAAAGTGAAGAAGTGATAAATGAAGTTTAGAATGGTCTTCCAAGATGGCATTGCCGTAGCATGCCTTGGAGAAAAATACAAAGTGAAATTTGAAAAACATAAAAGATTAATGATCAATAGTAATTGTCTTAACACTTATTATTTTCTTTATCCTTTTCCATCCTTTTTCTTTGGCCTAAAAACCTATTCTAAAATGGTCTCCTTCTTCCTTCGCTGCTCCTTCAACCGTCCCCCCCCCCCCTCATTATGCACTCCAAAATGTGACAATTTGATAGCCATTTTTGTTTTTAGTCATTTTAGGTATTAATTAAAAGCATTATAGGTAGTAAAACTTATTACGCCATTGGATCATTTTTCTTTAAACCCTATCCCTTGATGTCTCCAAAATGAAGAGTCAAGATTACACATTCAAACTTTACATCCAAGGGTCCAAAATGGTTGTAATCATTTTTGATGACCAATTCTCCACCATTGATCTAAATCCAAATCCAATGGTCATTAATGTTCCATCTCCACCATTGATTAGTTTTACATCCAAGGGTTGATAATGGTCATAACCATTTATAAAATTAAATCCCTACCCTTGATTTAATTTCCATCCAACGGTTATAATTGATCCTATTTACTTTTAAGATCAAATCTCCACCGTTAATTAAATCAAGATTAATTCTCCAACGATAATTAAATTGATAGTGGATATCCAAACCACTAATGTTATCTTAATAAGATAGAATTTTATTTTTATCTTCTGTTCTAACTCACAATATAATATATATATATATATATATATATATATATATATATATATATATATAATTATTGTATTTTTAATTAAATACAAAAAATACAATAATAAAGAAAATTTTCTAAAAGCTGTTTCCTAGGATTCAGTTTAGTAAGATCCCTGTCTCCGTCTAAACAGTATAAATTTTTCTATTCGTAGAAAATTTTTTATTTTGCGGGACCCACCTGGGCCCACGTATGGCCACCTGGGCCCACATACACCTCGTGGGGCCCACAACACAGTAAAAATTCCAAAATCACACATAAAATCACAAAAATTAAAACGCACAAATATCAAATCAAATTACGTAAATTAATTAAGACTAAACAAGAAAATTAATTTACGATATTTTTTTTCTACCTAAAATTAATATTTTCTTAACACTGAGAGCAAATTACTCAAAACGATCAAATATACGATAGAATATTCAAAATAACTTTACAATACATTAAATCACTAAACAAGAGAATTTTATTAGCTCATCAAAATTACTGTTTAATAAATAGAAAGTTTGGGGTGTTACAACAAGTACTGTTATCAAATACAATGTAGATATAATATTGAAATACAATTTATTAAAAAAATTTAAATATTTATCAAATATCTAAATATCTAATATAATATCATGTATGTATCTGTTATGGGTATGGTATCATAACTTAATTTTCCACCCAAAAAATGTTAGAAAACTATATAACACCTAAAAAAACTAGTCATATCAGAAATTGCCTAGTCACCAATTAACTCAGATGTGAGAGCAGGGATGGATTCAATAATTAAGATTTGTGGGGCCAAAACTAAATTATAAATAAAAATTTTAATTAGTTATATTTACTTTTAATTGTATCTTTTTTAAAACACAAGCACAATTCTATTAGCAATTGACAATATATACTTTTTATTAAAGAGTTTATCTTATTATTTCATTCACATATTTTAAAAAATATGTAAAAGTTTTAAAATTCTCATGACAATTAATATTAAATCGATGTAAGTTGATATTTTGATATTAAAATATGAAAAAATTATGTGAAATAATTAATGTTTCTTTGTTATAGGTGACAGATTATTATCAAGTTAGTCTGGCACACATTAAATACGCATGAAGTTTAATATGTCTATATAGGTTAAAATGAGTTTAAGACTTATTTGTAGTTTTTAAACTTTAAATATATATTCCAATTGTAAAGTTATGACGTTTTATCAAATAATGAATGATTAAATTTAATCTATAATTTTAATTATTATTTATGTTAAATAAGAGTGAATACTAATAAATTAAAGATTAAATTAAAGTGCTTTAGATTAATCATAACAAGATATTAATTTATTTTAAAACTTTTAAATAACAAACTATTTTATATATACAAGCTTATGTAGTTTATAAAAAACTGAAAGAAGGGGGGCCAAGGCCCAGCTCACCCCCTCTACATCTGTCACCGTGTGAGAGAAAGCTTTCAATTTTTCAAAAATGTCGTTAGTCCTTGTTGCCATTAGCCACAAGTCCAAAAGCTCGGCGGACCGAAGACTTTTGTTGTGGCTGAAGGGCCATGGTGATTATCAATGACAAAATTCGAAGCATGACCCACGCGTATATGCGTGCTTGATTGAATGGAAAATTAAGACCACTTACAGCATCGTGGAGTCCCTTGAGATTGCGATACTCAAATTACCTTAAAAATAAGGTTAAAAATGACTTGAGTTGATGAGGTTGACTCAATATGAAATGGTATATTTGTTTAAAAGTCAAGTTCGGATTATCTTAATTTTACGACCACTTCAAATTTAATGTGTTGATATACAGTCCTCTTGAGACTCAAAGTTAAGTTTAAATTTGTAACATTAATTTTTTTTTATAACTTGTGTGAGGGATTTTGCTATTATCCGCTTGATACTTGTACCCATCATATTGAAAAACAAAAAAACAAAAAAAGAGGTGTTGGGATATATGTTAGGCAATGAAAGTTTTATTCTTAAAAAAAAGTTGCATTGTAGAAGCTGGAGCGCTTATGTGCTCAGGCATTCTAAAAGTATTAATTTCGTCTTCTAAAAAAATGATATCTTTTGTTCTTCAATCATAAAAAGTAATATTAATTTAAAGTGATATAATTTAATCCTTTAAACAACAACGTCATTAATAGTATTCTCATAGTTCATAAGAAAAAGATTATTTTGATGTTGATTCTCATTATTAAGGAATAAAATTGATATCAACTTTTTTTAGTGGACCAAATTGATGTTACCTTTATTTTTGAGAGACTAAATGTGAGTATCTATACTTATATATTTAACTTACAAATTAATGAATCGAACATATAAAAACTTAAAAATAACTCATTTAAAAAGTAGCCAAAATTCTCAGTTACGTAAGTTGACAAAAAATCGAGTCACGATGTAGCTCAGCTCATTTCCAACTATTCTTAAAACCGACCATCAACTTTTTTAACCAAGAGGTGCAAATTGATATGAATATTACCGATTTTGTGCAAGTTCAACATTATTTGAATAGTGTATGGGGCAAGTCGTGGTTGCATAACACGACTTAGTATCAGTTATTTCTTTTCATGATATATTATAGAAGTCAAGAGTAGACACAACATAGGGTGGCTTTTTTTTTTAAATTTTATTCAAGTCGTGATTCTTAGCCAAAACATAGGGTAAGCTTTTATTAATATTATTTATTTTTGGTGCTTTTATTAATATTATTTTATATTAATATTATTCTATAAATTTTATTTGTGTGTTCTTTTAGGATACTTGTTAAAAAATAAAAATATATTTTATTACTCATCATAATTATTTAAAGAAAAAAGTATTAAATACTTCTTGAATTTTCAAGACTTTAAATACTTGTAATTTGCATTTAATATTTTTTTTATTTCTTAACATATATTCTAAGAGCACACATTAATAAAACTATTATTTTATTTTAGTCATGACTCTAGGTTGTGACTTAGATAGGTTTTTTAATATTATTTTATTGATGTTGCGGTTGACCCACGGCACACGCAACTTAGAGTAATAACGACTCTTAACAGATTGAGAAATAATCTTTCTAGGAAATCTCCCATTTATTAGAATCACCATTAATGATAGTTATTATCCATTAATACTCATTTCAAACATGATTCCCCGTATTACTTTGCTATCTCTTAAGCATTGCACCCCTATAAATATCAGATTAAGTCACCAATGTATAAAATCTAAATCTCTAAACACTACTCACCTTATCCACAGTCTAACTTGAGTGTCCGAGTGCCTTTTACAGGTTCACCACCCTCTACACCACCGTCATTGCCATTGTGCTACGGAGTAAACCACCACTCTCACCCACCTACAAGCGTTCTCAAGTGATCCTTTGAAATCTGTTCATAACATTAGCGTCGTTTATGAGAAATATAAACTTTCAATCCTACCACCTTCACCATGGTTACCACTAAACAAAACTGCACTCCGCGCGCAAAACCAACCAACCAACCACTAGCCATCGTCGTGGCTCTGTTGCTACTCGTGACCTATAGGCTGATCACCCGGAACCCAAGCAGGACGAAGAGGAGGCCTCTCTCTCTAATGAGAGTCCTTCTCCCCCGCTGTAACACATTCTGGCTATGCAGCGGTTGGGATCACGTGGAGCCCTATCAAGAGATGCAGTACCATGGGTCTCAACATTGCAGCACCTCGGTGCATGAGAGAACAACGAAGAATCAACCTTCAAGACGAACGAATATAGGAATTGGAAAGATCCATTCACGATGAAAGAGAGGACGAGAACCAGGTTCTACACATGAATCACAAAGCTAGAAGGGGACCGGCACATGATGGGGACTGTGACCTAGAAAACTCAAGGGTAACGGAACTCAGATGTAGGCCCGAGAACTAAGAAAGAGAATATTTTGGGGAGTCGGAGCGTGGAGGAAGGCTGGGAACTGTAGTTCATCATAATCAACCTTTCTCAGATGAGTTGATGGGCTATGAGATCTCCAGGAAGTTCAAGTACTTAACCAGCATTGAAGCTTATGATGGAACCTCCCCAAGAACATTTGGATGCCTACGTTTCGGCTATGTTGTTCGCTAAGGGAGATGATCCCCTCATATGCCTTGCTTCCCCTCTCTTTCTCTTTAAAGAAAGTCATCTTGAGATGGTTCACAACCTTAGCACCAAAGTTCGTGATCAATTGGGTAGGCCTATCCTCGCAATTCCTGTTATATTTCACCACGAGTAAGGTGTAGCGAAATTCATTTGATGCCTTTCCCATATCAAACAAAGGAAGAATGAATCCCTGCGAGATTATATAACTAAGTTCAACAGGGAATGCTTAAACATCTGGGATTCGGATGAGAGGTTGACCCTCCATTACATCAGGGACGACCTCCGTTTAGTCCTCTTCTTTACATCCCTGGCAAAGAAGGAACCCTAGACCATAAACAAGTTCAGGGTAAGGGCAGATAAGTACATTAATGCGGAAGATGTCATCTGCTCAAGAAAGAATGTGGACAAAGGTGAGGAGGTGAAGCCAAAGCCGACCCAAACCCCTTCACAACCACGCAACTCCAAGCGCCACCAAAAAGGAGGTATTCGAACTATACCTCCTTAACACACCCCAATCCCAAATCTAGCATGAGGAAATGAACACGGAATTTTAGAACATTCCCAAACCTCCACCACTAAGAAGACATGCCCAGAAAGATAAATCTAAACATTGTGCCTTTTATGAAGGGTACAGGCATACAATAGAAGATTGTATCTGCCTCCAAGATGCAATTGAAATCCTTGATCTGAGATATTCGTTTGGGGCAATATGTATGCCAATCTCGGAACAAAAACCAATGAGGATCCAAAAACTACAAAAAAAAGGAGTTACAACCCTCGAAGAAGCCCTTCACCATACCAAAGAAGACCATCCCCAGCCATAAATGAAAATCAAAAGGAAGGCTCCCCCTGGGGTAACGGGCAAAACCAAGACAGAAGACAGTATCGAATCCTTCCCCTCAAAATGATGACCACCACCACGTTGAAGTAACCCGCACCATCAACACAATATTAGGTGGCTTTGCAGGCGGCAGTAAGTCTAGCAATATGAGAAAGAAGGCTCTTCGAACAGTACTGAGCATGGCTTCCCATCTAATCTCCAAACCGGGGAACTGAACGCGGAAGACCCCACCTATTTCCTTTTCTGAAAAGGACTACAAAAGTGTGATCCCGGACAATGACAATCCTATGGTGATATCCGGGGTGATCACCAATGTCGAAATCCAACGCATCTTTATGGATTAGGACAGCTCAGTAGATATAATGTTCTTGGATTTGTTCTAGAAGTTAGGGCTTTCAAACAGGGACCTTTTCCCGTACAACAGAGAGTTGATTGGCTTCACAGGAGATAAAATCACCCTGGTGGGATATATGCAGACATACTTGAATTTGGGCAAAAACCCTCTTTTCAATATGCTCAAAGTCAAGTTCCTTGTGGTGGATTGCCCATCTGCCTACAACGTGATCATGGGCCGCCCTTCATTGAATGCTTTTGGGGTTGTGATATTTATTCTTCACTTAGCCATAAAATTCCTTTATAAGGATAACAAAATAGTCACGATAAAAGAAGATCGGACCATGGCTCGAAGATTCTACAATGAGAGCCTCAAAGTAGCAAAGGCCCCCAAGAAGACTAAATAACACAAATCCAACTCAGCCATTATGGATTCCGTCAATATCCTCTAGACCGAGTTGGATGTGTGTGAAGAAATTCGATATACCCGTCCTTAACTGATAGGGGAATTTGAACCCCTCTAACTCAGAGCTAAGTCGAACTAGGTCACCAAGATAGAGGACAACTAACTCAGGAAGAGAAGTCCTAGTTAGTTGCACTCCTTGTTAAAAATAAAGACCGTCTTGCTTGGACGTCTGCTGACATGCCAGGGTTGGATCCTGACTTCTTGTCCCACCGGTTTCCATCAGGTCAAATGCCAAACCAGTTTCACAATGCAAAAGGAAAGTCAGACCAGAAAGATAAGAGATAATTCAGAAACAAGTGAAGAAACTCTAGGATATCAGTTTCATAAGGGAAGTCTCCTATACTACCCAATTGTTCAATGTGGTGTTAGTGAAAAAAGCTAATAGGAAGTGGCGTATATGCGTCGATTACATGAATTTAAATAAGGATTGTCCTAAAGACCTTTACAGGTATCTTGATAGGGTAAGAAATCTTGCTAAAAACTCCAAAGCCTTTCCAGTTGAGCATATCACTAGAGACCATAATACTTGAGCCGATCTATTGGGAAAGCTTGCTAACACAAAAGGTCCAGGGAAAAACGAACGATTATTCGTGAAACCCTTGATAAGTCGAGCATTGAGGTACTCGAGGTCATGATGATCGAGCTAAAACCAAATTCTTGGATGAGATTTATAGTAGAGGCTCTTGAAAAAAGGAGTTTTTCAGGAAGATCGAAAGGAGGCAGCTAAACTAAAAAGGACATTAGCTTCTATATGAGAATTAGGAATCAATTATATCAAATCTCTCACTGCTGCAGGGGTCTTGTCTATTAAGGCTCCTCCAGAGGCAGCATCCACCATGCTTCTGTCATTTGGCAGCAAGCCTTCATAGAAATATTGAATTAAGAGTTGATCGGTGATTTGGTGGTGGGGACAGCTCGAGCACAACTTCTTGAATCTTTCCCAATATTCATGCAAGGTCTCTCCTGTCATTTGTCTTATGCCACATATATCTTTTCTAATGGCAGCAGCTCTAGAGGCAGGGAAAAATTTCTCTAAGAACAACCGCTTCATGTCAGTCCAACTTGTTACTGAACCTGGTGAAAGATAAAATAACCAATCCTTGGCTGTATCAGCAAGTAAGAAAGGAAATGCCCTCAGCTTGATGTGCTCTTCTGAGATCCCTTGTGGTTTCATGGTTGAACAAACCACATGAAACTCCTCTAGATGCTTATGGGGATCCTCACTTGCAAAACCGTGAAACTTGGGCAACAAATGTATCAATCCAGATTTTAACTCAAAATCAGCATCAAGATCTGGGTATTGAATACACAAAGACTGGTTAGTTATATCAGGAGCAGCAAGTTCCTTAAGAGTTCTATTTTGCATGTTATCAGCCATGGTTTCAGAATTATTCAAGATCTCAAGTTCACTCTCAATATTAAGATCAAATTCAGAAGCAGTTCTTGCACTTAGCCTACGAGCTCTAATCAACCTATGCAAGGTTCTATCAATCTCAGGATCAAATTCAACCAAGTTATCAGGCTTAGACCTAGTCATGCATCACACAAAAATAAATAAATAAGCAAATACACTAGACAATGGATAAAAATGTTAGAAAAATTTATAAAAAGCAAAAGTTAGTAAAAACACTTAAAATGAAAAGATTACACTTACTATTCCCCGGCAACGGCGCCAAAATTCTGACGAGCGCCGAACTCAGTCAAAATTATAACCGAAGTTATTACCTAAGCTTGTAGCACAGTGACAACACCGGATCGTCTCTCAAGGATTGTAAATGCAATTTAATCAAATTAAGTTAAGTTAGAAAAGAGGGGTTTTGATGGTTCAAGGATCACATTGACAAAAATTAAAGAGAAATAACAATTAAAAGAAGTCAATAATAGAAATCTATCCGAGATTGGGTGGATTCAATCATAAACCTTTCAACAAATACTTGAAACACATCTGAATGGTTAACTTGGATCTAACCGAGATCTCTCGCATCGATCCATAATTCATACTAGACAATCGTCAGAATTCAATTGACAAGTAATAAACACAAATCTGCAATCGCACCATTCATGTAGATATATGCCAATTTAAGTACCGAATTCAATTAACCTAGGCTCCAATCAGTAACCTAACCTCTTCAATTACGTGATTAGTTTAGATCAATCAGTTCTAAAATTCATCACAAATCTCAATCTTCAGTTATGTGATTAATTCAGATCAATCAGTTCTAAATTTTATCACAATACTTAATCTCAAATCAAGATCAAATCAGATCAAACATAAACAGAATCACCATTCATGTATTCAAGATCAAGAAAAGAAGAAGAAGAAGAAGAAGAAGAAGAAGAAGAAGAATCCAAATATAAATCAAATACAATACATAACCAAGATTTCAAGAATCCAAACCGCAATCTCTTCAAGAGTTCAAATTGACTGAAAGTAACTTAGCTCTCCATTACAATGAAGGAAATCATCAAAAATATACAAAACTATGAAAAACTATGAAGAAACAAGAAACTAAGAGAGAAATGAAGGAGAATTACATGTTGTTCATGATAAATGGTACCTTTTATAGAAGTCTAAGGTAACAAAATGACAAAGGGAAGTGGGTGGATGAGTGGATGAGTGAGTGGAGTGTTTGAGTGGATGGATTAGTGGGTTGGTTTAGTGGGTTGGTTTAGTGGATTGGTTTAGTGGATGAGTGAGTGGAATGGTTGAGTGGTTGAATTAGTGAAAAATGCCAAAGGACTTTTGGTGAGTGGGAAATTATGGACATGAATGGGTGAGTGGATGGATTAGTGGATGAGTGGGTGGAGTGGTTAAGTGGTTGGATTAGTGTATGAGTGGATGAATGGGTGAGTTAGTGGATGAGTGGATGAGTAGATGAGTGGATTAGTGGATGGATGAGTGGGTGGTTGAGGACGAAAATTTCGTGTCTGACTTGGAAGCCAAAAACGACCCACTATACTTCAGAACCACGAAAAGTGTTCTTCATGAAAGTTGTAGATCCTTGTCTTGGCTATAAAATGGATAGCTGGTTCGTCCAATTTGGCTTCCTTAAGCCCAAGATATGTCCCAAATACCGTAGGTTGCTCAAACCCAACTTCAGCACCTCTGTTCCGACTTGCAAGCTCAAAATGACCTACTAGACTTCTTTTTCTCAAAATGTGTTCTTCATGAAAGTTGTTTATTTGGATCTTGACTATCCACTGTCCAAATTTCAGCCCATCTCCATTATTACATCTTGAGATATGATTTTATGAGTGCACACTGTTCGGATTCTACTGACAGAACCCGTATTCTGACTTCCATGTAAACTTAGGTCCCTTAGACATCTGAATCGGACTTCGAGCTCTTCATCAAAGTTGTAGAGCTTCCTCTTAGCTTTCCTACAAGGTAAAATTCATGTTCATCAGATATTAGGAACTCAAGTTATGGCCAAAATACAGAAACAGTGTCAAATCTCAATAATGTTAGAAATATTCAATTAGGACCAATTTGAGCTCAAACTCACAAAATCATACCAAACTCAATCAATTAAGAATATGGAGAGTGTAAATGACTAAACATAAGGGTTTCTTAATGAATAAAATATGTGATTATCAAATTCCCCCACACTTAGCTTTTTGCACTCCTGGGCAAGACTCAAGACCAAAACAAGGACATAAGAGATTAACAAAAATTTAATTCCAACGACATTCAAGAGCCCAAAATTTTACAATCAAGAAGAACAACCAAAGGTTCAAGGGATCAAAACATTCATGAGTTAACAATTCTCCACATCTCAAACCAACAAGCAAGGTATCTTCAACATGAATCGAGAATGATAGATCTTCACAAGATCCCCTCTCAATCTCTCAAGTGTTTAAAAGGTAGGTATTTCACTCAATTCAACCCATGAAAATTGCACTACCATAAGCTTGCTTATATTCTACTTCTCCACTACTCAAAACACATGCACACACAAATCATGAGGACTTTATTCAAGGTTGTAGTGAGGTCAAGGTAACAGGAGAGGATAAAATGGATATGAGAAGATAAATACCAAAGAGAATAAAAGCAAATGAAAGTGAGTTCAAATAACAAGCATAAAAGTTCATCCCAACTCTAGTGTATATTCCTTTACATATTCATTTCCCAATCCTTTTCTTTTTTTTAAACACTTGGTTTTTTTTTTTTTTTTTTTTTTTCCTTTTTTTTATATATATATGAACATAACTATATACATACATTTTTTTTTTTTTCTTTTTGGGCACTCTTTTCTTTTTCAACAACCATTTTGTACACACACCCCCACACTTGTTCAAAAACTCATCCATTAACCAAGCTAATGTTCTTTTATTCCCTAAGGTAAAGTAAGAACACGATTTCTCATTTAAGGCACATAATGAGCTAGAAACAAGGAATGGTCAAATAAGCTCAAAAGGGTTAAGCAAAGGAAAATATACAAGGTTGGCAGGAATCAGAGAATTTTCAAGAAGTCAAAAGAGTGCTTGATATCATATTGAAAACAAGGTTGGCTATTTGGTTAAACTAGCTAATTAAGAAAGAAGGCCTCAATCATGTTCATGCATGCAAGTGAAATGTAGCCTCAAAAAGAATCAAAGCAAGTTCTAGAGTGGTCATTAACATGAGTGAAAATCACACAAGAAAGAAGAGAATGGCATAAATGTTGAATCCATCCATTAGGCTCAAAATCTCACAAGGTATGCATCCATCAAACTCAATTCATCAATTCAATCATCCATCACCAAGCATATCAGTTCAAGAAGGGAGAAAAGTTATTCAATCATGCAATGAACCCTTTTTTGTGTTTTTTTTTTTTTTTTTATTTTTTTTTTTACAAAAAGAATATGTTGAAATCTCTCCCCCACGCTTAATATAACATTGCCTTCAATGTGAAAGAGAGATATAGAAAAGAGCAACACAACCTGATAAGAAGTGAATCAACACCAAGCAGAGAAGAAACACACTGTCAGTGCCGCATCAGACCCTGAAAAAAAATCAAACAGCAAAACTTTAGTACTAATTAATTACTACCTAAAAAACTCCTTACTCTGCCACCAATTAAGATGCGTCTCAGGAGTAAAATTACTCCTTACTCTGCCATCACTAATTGATTTAATAAGTACATGACAATCATATCATACTTTTCAAACAAAACAATAAATTTATTTATTTTATTTCTTTATTTTTTTTATTTTTGGTCAACTATCCTTCCCCCCCAACTAGATCATAACATTGTCCTCAATGTTAAAATATAGATAAGTAAAGGATAGAAGATATTACCTGTTGGAGAAAGTTGACACAAATTTAAACAGAAACAAAGTACAATAAAATCAAACCCATTAAAGATGAAGTCGCAGATCTGGCTTTTGTTTCTTGTTACTTCCTTCGCTGCTTCCTGTTGTTATTTTTATTTTATTTTTGTTTCTTGTTATTTTTTTTTTTTTTTTTTTATTTTTTTTAATTTTTTTTGTTTGACTTCAAGAAAACCATCAAGGTAAAGAAGTCTAGAAACCCCTGAAGGACCAATTTCAAAGGATCGTCTGTACAAAAATCAAAATACAACAAAATGATACAAAGATAAAAGAAATAGAAAATGATGACATACCTGTATGTATTTCTTTCCATGGCGTATCTTTATTTTGCGCATCATGAGTGCGAATAGACATCACGTCCTTTTTTTTTTTTTTTTGAAATTGTTAGAAAAACTTGATGAAAGATGAGTGTATACTTACTTAAGATTGGGATGGAGGTAGTTTGCTTTTTCGGCTTTGTACCAAAGCATTGTTGACCAGTATTCGACCCATTCAAGACCCGGCGTAACATAGGGCTCCCAAAAGGGACAAGTGGCCATAATTTTTAGGTCGAATGCCTCACATGTGGAATACAATCTACCTTCTTTGATTTTCAATTAAGAAGAATTTGGATCGGGAGATGCATGCATTTCCCCATTCACGGTGTGTGTTACCAAAGCCAACCCTAAGAAGTATAAATTTTTTTTTTTTTTTTTTTTTTGTTTTTTTTTTTTTTTTTTTTTTTTTTTTTTTTTTTTTCATTCATAATGCGGATGGAGAAGGTTCATCACCTCCACTTCGCATTCTCTCGGAAGTTCATGATATCTTGTTTGAGGGGGTGTCCATTTACGATGAAAGCTTTGGCGGTGACCTCACTTTTAATCGAACAAAGACACGGAAGGAAAAACCTTAGTAACAATAAATGGTCCATCCCATCTAGACCTTAATTTGCCGGGCATGAGTCGGAGGCGGGAGTTATAGAGGAGAACTTTTGACCAATCTCAAATGTTTTCCTCGAGAATCAACTTATCATGGAAGGCTTTGGTCTTCTCCTTATAGAGTTTGGAACTTTCATAAGCCTCCAAGCGGATCTCCTCCAATTGCTGCGGCATTTGCAGCCTTCTCCATACTTGCTTGATCTAGGTCCAAGTTGCACCTTTTTTCACCGCCCGAGAATGCATGATGCTCAATTTCCACCGGCAGGTGGCAGGCTTTTCCAAAAACAATCCGATATGAAGACATCCCGATTTGTGTCTTATAAGCAGTCCGGTAAGCCCATAAAGCATCCTCAAGCCTCTTGCTCCAGTCCTTTCTGTTAGGTTGAACTGTCTTCTAGAGTATCTGCTTGATCTCCCTGTTGGAAATCTCGGCTTGCCCATTAGTTTGGGGATGGTAAGGTGTAGAAACTCTGTGCAAGACCCCATACTTTTTCATCAAAGCTTCCATGCTTCGATTACAAAAATGTGAACCCTGATCACTGATGATGGCCTTCGGAACTCCAAACCTGCAGAGAAAATCGAGATCTAACAAAATCCACAACAACTTTGGAATCATCAGTCCGAGTAGCTTTCGCCTCCACCCACTTGGATACATAATCAACAGCTAGCAAAATGTAAACAAAACCAAAAGAAACAGGAAAGGGTCCCATAAAATCAATACCCCATACATCAAAAATCTCACAGAACAATAAGGATTTCTGGGGCATCTCATTCCTTCGAGAAGTGTTTCCTATTTTTTGGCATTGATCACAAGATTTATAAAACACATATGCATCATGAAATAGAGTGGGCCAATATAATCCAGATTCCAAAACTTTCCTAGCAGTCCTTTGGGGACCAAAATGACCGCCACATGCAAGTGTATGACAAAAGCTAAGAATAGAATGGAATTCATTATCAGGCACACATCTCCTAATGACTTGGTCACTACAAAATTTCCACAGATAAGGGTCATCCCACACATAATATTTTGACTCACTTTTCAATTTATCAATTTGAGCCCTAATAAAATGTGCAGGGAAAACACCAGCAACTAAGAAATTTATCAAATCAGAAACCAAGGAGTGTTACCTTGCAACTTGAAAAGCTGCTCATCAGGGAAGACATCATGGATAGGAAAAGTATCTGCCTCCTTTTCAATTCGGCTTAGGTGATCAGCCATTAAATTCTCTGCTCCACTTTTATCACGGATTTCAATATCGAACTCTTGGAGGAGCAAAATCCACCTAATCAACCTAGGCTTTGCATCAAGCTTCTTCAGGAGAAACTTCAGAGCTGTATGATTTGAAAACACAACCACTCTAGAACCAAGCAAATATGATCGAAATTTGTCTAAAGCAAAAACAATTGTTAAAAGTTCCTTTTCAGTGGTGGTGTAGTTGACTTGTGCAGGATCTAAAGTTCTTGAAGCATAGGAGATGACATGAGATATTTTGCCGACCCTTTGTGCAAGAACAGCTCCCAAAGCATAATTAGAGGCATCACACATGAGCTCAAATGGGAGTGTCCAATCTGGTGGTTGGATGATAGGTGTACTGGTCAATGTTTGCTTCAAGTGATTGAAGGCATCCTTGCATTTCTGGTCAAAATGGAACTCCACTTCTTTTTGTAGCAAGTTGGATAGTGGAAGAGCAATTTTCTCTGAAATCCTTTATGAACCGCCTATAGAAACCTGCATGACCAAGGAAAGAACGAACCTCCCGCACGCATGTGGGGTAAGATAAGCATGAAATAACATTTATTTTTGCAGGATCTACCTCGATACCCTTGCTAGATATTACATGTCCTAAAACTATACCTTGTTCTACCATGAAATGACATTTCTCAAAATTCAGAACAAGGTTAGTTTCAATGCATCTATGTAAAACCTGAGCCAGGCTATCCAGGCATGCATCAAAGGAAGAACCATAGACAGTAAAATCATCCATAAATACATCCATGCAATTCTCTAAAAAGTCAGAAAAGATACTTACCATACACCTTTGAAAGGTGCCAGGAGCATTGCACAAACCAAAGGGCATCCTCCGTATGCAAATGTGCCAAATGGACAAGTGAAAGTAGTCTTCTCTTGGTCTTACGGGGCTATATGAATCTGAAAATAACCTGAATATCCATCCAGAAAACAATAATGGAACTTGCCAGTAGCCCTTCCAACAACCTATCCAAGAAAGGTAGCGGAAAATGATCTTTTCTCGGTAGCCTGGTTAAGCCGCCTATAATCAATGCAAACCCGCCTAACTGTTCTGAACTCTTGTGGGTAGAAGTTCATTATTCTCATTCTCAACTATTGTGACCCCAGATTTCTTGGGAACAACCTGCACGGGGCTCACCCATTTACTGTCTGATATGGGATAAATAATGCCAGCTTGAAGTAGCTTGGTCACTTCCTTCTTCACCACATCTAGAATCAAGGGGTTCAGTCTCCTTTGGGGTTGCCTTACTGGTTTCGTATCCTCTTCCAATAAAATCCTATGCATGCATGTGGAGGGACTAATACCAGGAAGATCTGCAAGTGTCCATCCGATGGCTTGCTTATTCTGCCTCAAAACCTGCAGCAATTTTTCTTCTTGTTCAGGTTGCAGATTCTTAGCAACAATTCATTGGCAACTTCTCACCATCTCCTAAATATGCATATTTAAGATGGTCCGGCAAAGTCTTCAACTCTAAGGATGGGGTTGTACAATGGAAGGCAACAAGCTATTTGAAACAACTAGTTCAAGAACATTAAATTCAAAGACACGATTCGACTTCTATTTTCACATGCGGTATCATTTAAGTCAAGCTGATTGCATCATCACTCATACCAAAGATAAATCTCAAAGACATGCAAACACATGGCTCAACATCACAAGCAACACATGTACCACAAGAAACGAGAATCCGAGAAAGTCAAGAATATCGGGAATTCAAAGCATATAAATCAAAGCATAAACATCATCAACCAAAGATCTCAATCACATCAATATGAAAAACAGTAATGCTCCTCTGGGGATGTCTCATGGCATCAAAAATGTTAAACTGTACCAAATCATCGCCAAACTCCATAGAAAGGGTGCCAGCATGCACATCTATCTTGGTCTTGGCGGTCTTGAGGAACGGTCTGCCTAGAATTAATGGAGCATGGTTTGCTAAAGACTCATCTTCCATGTCCAAGACATAGAAGTCCGCTGGAAAAATTAGCTCATTCACCCGAACTAACACATCTTCTAGTACTCCTGTAGGATAAGCAGTGGTCCTATTTGCCAATTGAATCACTATACCAGTAGGTTGCAAAGTGCCAATATTCAAGGATTTATAAATTGACATAGGCATGACATTAATCGAAGCACCCAAATCTAGCATTGCATGTTCAAATTTGGAGTTACCTATCGTGCAAGGAATTGTGAAAGTTCCAGGATCTTTGCATTTTTGTGGCATGCTTGGTAGAATCTTTGCAGAAACATTTCTGCCCATGCTTATTTTCTCAATACCCTTAAGTCTTCTCTTGTGAGTACACAACTCTTTGAGGAATTTGGCATACTTGGGAATCGCTTGATTGCATCAAGGAGGGAATATTGATTTCCACCTTCCCGAATGTGTCCATGACTTCTCTTTCTATTTCGTTTGCGCGCAGTATGCTTGGACCGTGTGACTCTGTTTGGAAAAGGTAATGGAATGGCCAAGATTTGAATTCTCTCGCACATTTTTTCGTGTCATGATTTTTGACCGAGCTATCCACTTTCTTTCGTTTTCGGTCACCTTCGGTTCTTGCACTTGTAGTTCGGGTTGTGGTGGAGTAGGACCGTCAACTTCTCTCGCCACTTCTCAAGCTAATGGCACTTACATTGCCTCTTGGGTTGTTGATTTGTTTGTGAAGGCAATTGGTTCGACCCTTGACTTTTCACTCACTCGAGTGGTTGCCATCTGCCCAATTTGAGTTTGTAAATTCTGGATGGTGGCATTGACATTCTGCTGAAACTGTTTCATCAAGTCTTCGAAAGGTGGCTCAGCTGGAGTGGCTGCTGGAACAGGTAGCTGGAGGGGCTGCTGCATGGGTGGCGGCGTAGGTTGTGCTTGCCTAAATGCAGGTGGTTGGTACTTGTTGCTAGGGCCTGTAGCTTGGTATCTAAACTGCGGTTGCTGCTGTTGGTAGGGCTGTTGTTGTTGTTGACCAGAATTTCCATATCTCAGGTTGGGATGGTCCCTCCAGCCAGGGTTATAGGTATTAGAAAATGGATCATATCCGGGTCGGCTTCTTTGTGATTCCGATATTGGGGTCTAACAGAAAAATACCAGTGCCAAATGCATTGTTCTCGGGAAAAATAGAACCACCATCCTGAAGTGTAGGGCATGCATCGGTAGGATGAGATGAACAAGAGCAAATGCCACACACAGTTGCAGCCATCGCATTGGTGCTTGTTGTCCCACTGCTAACTGTCTCACCAAAAAGTCAATTCATCAAGTCGTGTTCCATTCTCTCGTTGGTCTACATGAGACGATTGAATTTCATTGACTCCTCTGGTTAAGGTAATAATTCGTGTGCCAAATTGTTGGGTGTTGGCTGCCATGTTTGCTATCAAATCTCTCATTTCGTGCATGGGTCTTGTCTATTAAGGCTCCTCCGAGGCAAAGCATCCACCATGCTTCTGTCATTTGGCAAGCAAGCCTTCATAGAAATATTGAATTAAGAGTTGATCGGTGATTTGGTGGTGGGGATAGCTCGAGCACAACTTCTTGAATCTTTCCCAATATTCATGCAAGGTCTCTCCTGTCATTTGTCTTATGCCACATATATCTTTTCTAATGGCAAAGACTCTAGAGGCGAGGGAAAAATTTCTCTAAGAACAACCGCTTCATGTCAGTCCAACTTGTTACCGAACCTGGTGAAAGATAAAATAACCAATCCTTGGTCAGACGTCAAGCAAGTGAGAAAGGAAATGCCCTCGGCTTGATGTGCTCTTTCGAGATCCCTTGTGGTTTCATGGTTGAACAAACCACATGGAACTCCTCTAGATGCTTATGGGGATCCTCACCGCAAAACCGTGAAACTTGGGCAACAAATGTATCAATCCAGATTTTAACTCAAAATCAAGCATCAAGATCCGGGTATTGAATACACAAAGACCGGTTAGTTATATCGGGAGAGCAAGAAGTTCCTTAAGAGTTCTATTTTGCATGTTATCACCATGGTTTAATTATTCAAGATCTCAAGTTCACTCTCAATATTAAGATCAAATTCGAAGCAAGTTCTTGCACTTAGCCTACGAGCTCTAATCAACCTATGCAAGGTTCTATCAATCTCAGGATCAAAGTCAACCAAGTTATCAGGCTCAGACCTAGTCATGCATCACACAAAAATAAATAAATAAGCAAATACACTAGACAATGGATAAAAATGTTAGAAAAATTTATAAAAAGCAAAAGTTAGTAAAAACACTTAAAATGAAAAGATTACACTTACTATTCCCCGGCAACGGCGCCAAAATTCTGACGAGCGCCGAACTCAGTCAAAATTATAACCGAAGTTATTACCTAAGCTTGTAGCACAGTGACAACACCGGATCGTCTCTCAAGGATTGTAAATGCAATTTAATCAAATTAAGTTAAGTTAGAAAAGAGGGGGGTTTTGATGGTTCAAGGATCACAGTGACAAAAATTAAAGAGAAATAACAATTAAAAGAACAGTCAATTCAGAAATCTATCCGAGATTGGGTGGATTCAATCATAAACCTTTCAACAAATACTTGAAACACATCTGAATGGTTAACTTGGATCTAACCGAGATCTCTGCATCAGATCCAGAATTCATACTAGACAATCGTCCAGAATTCAATTGACAAGTAATAAACACAAATCTGCAATCGCACCATTCATGTAGATATATGTCAATTTAAGTACCGAATTCAATTAACCTAGGCTCCAATCAGTAACCTAACCTCTTCAATTACGTGATTAGTTTAGATCAATCAGTTCTAAAATTCATCACAAATCTCAATCTTCAGTTATGTGATTAATTCAGATCAATCAGTTCTAAATTTTATCACAATACTTAATCTCAAATCAAGATCAAATCAGATCAAACATAAACAGAATCACCATTCATGTATTCAAGATCAAGAAAACAGAAGAAGAAGAAGAAGAAGAAGAGAAGAAGAATCCAAATATAAATCAAATACAATACATAACCAAGATTTCAAGAATCCAAACCGCAATCTCTTCAAGAGTTCCAAATTGACTGAAAGTAACTTAGCTCTCCATTACAATGAAGGAAATCATCAAAAATATACAAAACTATGAAAAACTATGAAGAAACAAGAAACTAAGAGAGAAATGAAGGAGAATTACATGTTGTTCATGATAAATGGTACCTTTTATAGAAGTCTAAGGTAACAAAATGACAAAGGGAAGTGGGTGGATGAGTGGATGAGTGAGTGGAGTGTTTGAGTGGATGGATTAGTGGGTTGGTTTAGTGGATTGGTTTAGTGGATTGGTTTAGTGGATGAGTGAGTGGAATGGTTGAGTGGTTGAATTAGTGAAAAATGCCAAAGGACTTTTGGTGAGTGGGAAATTATGGACATGAATGGGTGAGTGGATGGATTAGTGGATGAGTGGGTGGAGTGGTTAAGTGGTTGGATTAGTGTATGAGTGGATGAATGGGTGAGTTAGTGGATGAGTGGATGAGTGGATGAGTGGATTAGTAGATGGATGAGTGGATTAGTGGATGGATGAGTGGGTGGTTGAGGACGAAAATTTCGTGTCTGACTTGGAAGCCAAAAACGACCCACTATACTTCAGAACCACGAAAAGTGTTCTTCATGAAAGTTGTAGATCCTTGTCTTGGCTATAAAATGGATAGCTGGTTCGTCTAATTTGGCTTCCTTAATCCCAAGATATGTCCCAAATACCGTAGGTTGCTCAAACCCAACTTCAGCACCTCTGTTCCGACTTGCAAGCTCAAAATGACCTACTAGACTTCTTTTTCTCAAAATGTGTTCTTCATGAAAGTTGTTTATTTGGATCTTGACTATCCACTGTCCAAATTTCAGCCCATCTCCATTATTACATCTTGAGATATGATTTTATGAGTGCACACTGTTCGGATTCTACTGACAGAACCCGTATTCTGACTTCCATGTAAACTTAGGTCCCTTAGACATCTGAATCGGACTTCGAGCTCTTCATCAAAGTTGTAGAGATTCCTCTTAGCTTTCCTACAAGGTAAAATTCATGTTCATCAGATATTAGGAACTCAAGTTATGGCCAAAATACAGAAACAGTGTCAAATCTCAATAATGCTGGAAATATTCAATTAGGACCAATTTGAGCTCAAACTCACAAAATCATACCAAACTCAATCAATTAAGAATATGGAGAGTGTAAATGACTAAACATAAGGGTTTCTTAATGAATAAAATATGTGATTATCAAATTCCCCCACACTTAGCTTTTTGCACTCCTGGGCAAGACTCAAGACCAAAACAAGGACATAAGAGATTAACAAAAATTTAATTCCAACGACATTCAAGAGCCCAAAATTTTACAATCAAGAAGAACAACCAAAGGTTCAAGGGATCAAAACATTCATGAGTTAACAATTCTCCACATCTCAAACCAACAAGCAAGGTATCTTCAACATGAATCGAGAATGATAGATCTTCACAAGATCCCCTCTCAATCTCTCAAGTGTTTAAAAGGTAGGTATTTCACTCAATTCAACCCATGAAAATTGCACTACCATAAGCTTGCTTATATTCTACTTCTCCACTACTCAAAACACATGCACACACAAATCATGAGGACTTTATTCAAGGTTGTAGTGAGGTCAAGGTAACAGGAGAGGATAAAATGGATATGAGAAGATAAATACCAAAGAGAATAAAAGCAAATGAGAGTGAGTTCAAATAACAAGCATAAAAGTTCATCCCAACTCTAGTGTATATTCCTTTACATATTCATTTCCCAATCTTTTTTTTTCTTGTATTTTAAACACTTGTATCATTTTTTTTCTTTTTTTTTCTTTTCTTTTTTTTGCAATGAACCACTTTTTTTTTGCTAATGTTTTTTTTACTAAGGTAAAAAAAACATTTGTTGAGGAATCTCTCCCAAGGTTGGCGGGAATCGAGAGAATTTTTAAGAAGTCAAAAGAGTGCTTGATAATATTGAAAACATTGCCTTCAATGTAAGAAAGAGAGATATAGAAAAGCCTCAAAAAGAATCAAAGCAGTTCAACATGAGTGAAAATCACAAGAAAGAAGAGAATGGCATAAATGTTGAATCCATCCATTAGGCTCAAAATCTCACAAGGTAATCCATCAAACTTAATTCATCAATTCAATCATCCATCACCAAGCATAAGTTCAAGAAGGAGAAAAGTTATTCAATCATGCAATGAACCCTTTTTTTTTTTATTTTTTTTTACAAAAAGAATATGTTGAAATCTCTCCCCACGCTTAATATAACATTGCCTTCAATGTGAAAGAGAGATATAGAAAAGAGCAACACAAACGATAAGAAGTGAATCAAGCTGAAAAAAAAACTTTAGCATACGAAAAGAAATCAAACAACAAAACTTTAGTACTAATTAATTACTACCTAAAAAACTGCCACCAATTAAGACTCTCGGGAGCCTTACTCTGCCATCACTAATTGATTTAATAAGTACATGACAATCATATCATACTTTTCAAACAAAACAATAAATTTATTTATTTTTTTTTTTTTTTTTATTTTTGGTCAACTATCCTTCCCCCAACTAGATCATAACATTGTCCTCAATGTTAAAATATAGATAAGTAAAGGATAGAAGATATTACCTGTTGGAGAAAGTTGACACAAATTTAAACAGAAACAAAGTACAATAAAATCAAACCCATTAAAGATGAAGTCGCAGATCTGGCTTTTGTTTCTTGT
This sequence comes from Ormosia emarginata, assembly GCA_029884605.1. Taxonomy (NCBI): domain Eukaryota; kingdom Viridiplantae; phylum Streptophyta; class Magnoliopsida; order Fabales; family Fabaceae; genus Ormosia; species Ormosia emarginata. The sequence continues at coordinate 4,822,384 of JAQQTP010000051.1, forward strand.
TACTTCCTTCGCTGCTTCCTGTTGTTATTTTTTTTTTATTTTTGTTTCTTGTTATTTTTTTTTATTTTTTTTTATTTTTTTTTTGTTTGACTTCAAGAAAACCATCAAGGTAAAGAAGTCTAGAAACCCCTGAAGGACCCTGCTCAAAGGATCGTCGTACAAAAATCAAAATACAACAAAATGATACAAAGATAAAAGAAATAGAAAATGATGACATACTGTATGTATGTACAGTTTCCATGGCGTATCTTTATATGCGCGTCATGAGTGCAGCAAGAGACATCACGTCTTTTTTTTTTTTTTTTTTTTGAAATTGTTAGAAAAACTTGATGAAAGATGAGTGTATACTTACTTAAGATTGGGATGGAGGTAGTTTGTTTTTTCGGCTTTGTACCAAAGCATTGTTGACCAAGATTCGACCCATTCAAGACCGGCGTAACATAGGGCTCCCAAAAGGGACAAGTGGCCATAATACGATTGGTGCCTCACATGTGGAATACAATCTACCTTCTTTGTTTTTCAATTAAGAAGGCTGGATCAGGATGCATGCATTTCCCCATTCACGGTGTGTGTTACCAAAGCCAACCCTAAGAAGTATACATTTTTTTTTTGTTTTTGTTTTTTTTTGTTCTTTTTTTTTCTTTTTTTTGTTCTTTTTTTTTTTCATTCATAATGCGGATGAAGAAGGTTCATCACCTCCACTTCGCATTCTACGGAAGTTCATGATCTTGTTTGAGGGGTGTCCATTTACGATGAAAGCTTTGGCGGTGACCTCACTTTTAATCGAATAAAGACACCAGAAGGAAGGAAAAACCTTCGTAACAATAAATGGTCCATCCCATCTAGACCTTAATTTACCGGGCATGAGTCGGAGCGGGAGTTATAGAGGAGAACTTTTTGACCAATCTCAAATGTTTTCCTCAGAATCAACTTATCATGGAAGGCTTTGGTCTTCTCCTTATAGAGTTTGGAACTTTCATAAGCCTCCAAGCGGATCTCCTCCAATTCTTTGCGGTACTGCACTTCTTCTCCATACTTGCTTGATCTAGGTCCAAGTTGCACCTTTTCACCGCCCGAGAATGCATGATGCTCAATTTCCACCGGCGGCAGTGTGAGGGCTTTTCCAAAAACAATCCGATATGAAGACATCCCGATTGGTGTCTTATAAGCAGTCCGGTAAGCCCATAAAGCATCCTCAAGCCTCTTGCTCCAGTCCTTTCTGTTAGGTTGAACTGTCTTCTAGAGTATCTGCTTGATCTCCCTGTTGGAAATCTCGGCTTGCCCATTAGTTTGGGGATGGTAAGGTGTAGAAACTCTGTGCAAGACCCCATACTTTTTCATCAAAGCTTCCATGCTTCGATTACAAAAAGTGAACCACGATCACGATGATGGCCTTCGGAACTCCAAACTGCGAGAAAATCGAGATCTTACAAAATCCACAACAACTTTGGAATCATCAGTCCGAGTAGCTTTCGCCTCCACCCACTTGGATACATAATCAACAGCTAGCAAAATGTAAACAAAACCAAAAGAAACAGGAAAGGGTCCCATAAAATCAATACCCCATACATCAAAAATCTCACAGAACAATAAGGATTTCTGGGGCATCTCATTCCTTCGAGAAGTGTTTCCTGTTTTTTGGCATTGATCACAAGATTTATAAAACACATATGCATCATGAAATAGAGTGGGCCAATATAATCCAGATTCCAAAACTTTCCTAGCATCCTTTGGGGACCAAAATGACCGCCGCATGCAAGTGTATGACAAAAGCTAAGAATAGAATGGAATTCATTATCATGCACACATCTCCTAATGACTTGGTCACTACAAAATTTCCACGAGATAAGGGTCATCCCACACATAATATTTTGACTCACTTTTCAATTTATCAATTTGAGCCCTAATAAAATGTGGGGAAAACACCAAAGAACTAAGAAATTTATCAAATCAGCAAACCAAGGAGTGTTACCTTGCAGCTTGCAAAGCTGCTCATCAGGGAAGACATCATGGATAGGAAAAGTATCTGCCTCCTTTTCAATTCGGCTTAGGTGATCAGCCATTAAATTCTCTGCTCCACTTTTATCACGGATTTCAATATCGAACTCTTGGAGGAGCAAAATCCACCTAATCAACCTAGGCTTTGCATCAAGCTTCTTCAGGAGAAACTTCAGAGCTGTATGATCTGAAAACACAACCACTCTAAAACCAAGCAAATATGATCGAAATTTGTCTAAAGCAAAAATAATTGTTAAAAGTTCCTTTTCAGTGGTGGTATAGTTGACTTGTGCAGGATCTAAAGTTCTTGAAGCATAGGAGATGACATGAGATATTTTGCCGACCCTTTGTGCAAGAACAGCTCCCAAAGCATAATTAGAGGCATCACACATGAGCTCAAACGGGAGTGTCCAATCTGGTGGTTGGATGATAGGTGTACTGGTCAATGTTTGCTTTAAGTGATTGAAGGCATCCTTGCATTTCTGGTCAAAATGGAACTCCACTTCTTTTTGTAGCAAGTTGGATAGTGGAAGAGCAATTTTGCTGAAATCCTTTATGAACCGCCTATAGAAACCTGCATGACCAAGGAAAGAACGAACCTCCCGCACGCATGTGGGGTAAGATAAACATGAAATAACATTTATTTTTGCAGGATCTACCTCGATACCCTTGCTAGATATTACATGTCCTAAAACTATACCTTGTTCTACCATGAAATGACATTTCTCAAAATTGAGAACAAGGTTAGTTTCAATGCATCTATGTAAAACCTAAGCCGAGGCTATCCGGGCATGCATCAAAGGAAGAACCATAGACCGTAAAATCATCCATAAATACATCCATGCAATTCTCTAAAAAGTCGAGAAAAGATACTTACCATACACCTTTGAAAGGTGCCGGAGCATTGCACGGACCAAAGGGCATCCTCCCGTATGCAAATGTGCCAAATGGACAAGTGAAAGTAGTCTTCTCTTGGTCTTCTCGGGCTATATGAATCTGAAAATAACCTGAATATCCATCCAGAAAACAATAATGTGACTTGCCAGCTAGCCTCTCCAACATCGATCAATGAAAGGTAGCGGAAAATGATCTTTTCGGTAGCTGGTTAAGCCGCCTATAATCAATGCAAACCCGCCAACCCGTTCGAACTCTTGTGGGTAGAAGTTCATTATTCTCATTCTCAACTATTGTGACCCCAGATTTCTTGGGAACAACCTGCACGGGGCTCACCCATTTACTGTCTGATATGGGATAAATAATGCCAGCTTGAAGTAGCTTGGTCACTTCCTTCTTCACCACATCTAGAATCAAGGGGTTCAGTCTCCTTTGGGGTTGCCTTACTGGTTTCGTATCCTCTTCCAATAAAATCCTATGCATGCATGTGGAGGGACTAATACCAGGAAGATCTGCAAGTGTCCATCCGATGGCTTGCTTATTCTGCCTCAAAACCTGCAGCAATTTTTCTTCTTGTTCAGGTTGCAGATTCTTAGCAACAATTACTGGCAGCTTCTCACCATCTCCTAAATATGCATATTTAAGATGGTCTGGCAAAGTCTTCAACTCTAAGGATGGGGGCTGTACAATGGAAGGCAGCAAGCTATTTGAAACAACTAATTCAGCAACATTAAATTCAGCACAGTTCTGACTTCTATTTTCACATGCGGTATCATTCAAGTCAGCAGTTGCATCATCACTCATACCAAAGATAAATCTCGGCACATGCAAAGACATGGCTCAACATCACAAGCAACATATGTACCATAAGAAAAAGAATCCGAGAAAGTCAAGAATATCGGGAATTCAAGCATATAAATCAAAGATAAACATCATCAACCAAGATCTCAATCACATCAATATGAAAAAGCAGAATGCTCCTCTAGGGGATGTCTCATGGCATCAAAAATGTTAAATTGTACCAAATCATCGCCAAACTCCATAGAAAGGGTGCCAGCATGCACATCTATCTTGGTCTTGGCGGTCTTGAGGAACGGTCTGCCTAGAATTAATGGAGCATGGTTTGCTAAAGACTCATCTTCCATGTCCAAGACATAGAAGTCCGCTGGAAAAATTAGCTCATTCACCCGAACTAACACATCTTCTAGTACTCCTGCAGGATAAGCAGTGGTCCTATTTGCCAATTGAATCACTATACCAGTAGGTTGCAAAGTGCCAATATTCAAGGATTTATAAATTGACATAGGCATGACATTAATCGAAGCACCCAAATCTAGCATTGCATGTTCAAATTTGGAGTTACCTATCATGCAAGGAATTGTGAAAGTTCCAGGATCTTTGCATTTTTGTGGCATGCTTGGTAGAATCTTTGCGAAACATTTCGTCCATGCTTATTTTCTCGTACCTTAAGTCTTCTCTTGTGAGTACACAACTCTTTGAGGAATTTAGCATACTTGGGAATGCTTGATTGCATCAAGGAGGGGAATATTGATTTCCACCTTCCCGAATGTGTCCATGACTTCTCTTTCTATTTCGTTTGCGCAGTATGCTTGACCGTGTGACTCTGTTTGGAAAAGGTAGTGGAATGGCCGATTTGAATTCTCTCGCACATTTCTTCCGTGTCACGATTTTTGACCGAGCTATCCACTTTCTTTCGTTTCGGTCACCTTCAGTTCGTTTGCACTTGTAGTTCGGGTTGTGGTGGAGTAGGACCGTCAACTTCTCTCGCCACTTCTCAAGCTAATGGCACTTACATTGCCTCTTGGGTTGTTGACTATTTGTGAAGGCAATTGGTTCGACCCTTGACTTTTCACTCACTGCAGTGGTTGCCATCCGCCCAATTTGAGTTTGTAAATTCGGATGGTGGTATTGACATTCCGCTGAAACTGTTTCATCAAGTCTTCGAAAGGTGGCTCATTTGGAGTGGTGCTTTGGAACAGTAGGCTGGAGGGCTCTTGCATGGGTGGCGGCGTAGGTTGTGCTTGCCTAAATGCAGTGGTTGGTACTTGTTGCTAGGGCACGAAGCTTGGTATCTAAAGCGGTTCTTCTTTGTTGGTGGCCGTTGTTGTTGTTGACCGAATTTCCATATCTCGGGTTGGGATGGTCCCTCCGGCCCGGGGTTATAGGTATTAGAAAATGGATCATATCGGGCTCTTGTTGTGATTGCGATATTGGGGTCTAACGGGAAAAATACCATTTCTTGTAATGCAGATTGTTCGGAAAAATAGAACCACCATCCTCGAAGTGTAGGGCATGCATCGAGGGATGAGATGAACAAGAGCAAATGCCACACACAATTGTAACCATCTGCATTGGTGCTTGTTGTCCCACTTGCTAACTGTCTCACCAAAGAAGTCAATTCATCAAGTCTGTGTTCCATTCTCTGTTGGTCTACATGAGACGATTGAATTTCATTGACTCCTCTGGTTAAGGTAATAATTCGTGTGCCAAATTGTTGGGTGTTGGCTGCCATGTTTGCTATCAAATCTCTCGCTGCTGCAGGGGTCTTGTCTATTAAGGCTCCTCCAGAGGCAGCATCCACCATGCTTCTGTCATTTGGCGGCAAACAAGCCTTCATAGAAATATTGAATTAAGAGTTGATCGGTGATTTGGTGGTGGGGACAGCTCGAGCACAGCTTCTTGAATCTTTCCCAATATTCATGCAAGGTCTCTCCTGTCATTTGTCTTATGCCACATATATCTTTTCTAATGGCAGCAGCTCTAGAGACAGGGAAAAATTTCTCTAAGAACAACCGCTTCATGTAAGTCCAACTTGTTACTGAACCTGGTGAAAGATAAAATAACCAATCCTTGGCTGTATCAGCAAGTGAGAAAGGAAATGCCCTCAACTTGATGTGCTCTTCTGAGATCCCTTGTGGTTTCATGGTTGAACAAACCACATGGAACTCCTCTAGATGCTTATGGGGATCCTCACCTGCAAAACCGTGAAACTTGGGCAACAAATGTATCAATCCAGATTTTAACTCAAAATCAGCATCAAGATCTGGGTATTGAATACACAAAGACTGGTTAGTTATATCAGGAGCAGCAAGTTCCTTAAGAGTTTTATTTTGCATGTTATCAGCCATGGTTTCAGAATTATTCAAGATCTCAAGTTCACTCTCAATATTAAGATCAAATTCAGAAGCAGTTCTTGCACTTAGCCTAAGCAGTTCTTTCCCCATTCACGGTGTGTGTTACCAAAGCCAACCCTAAGAAGAACCCTTTTTTTTTTGATTTTTTTTTTACAAAAAAAACATGTTGAAATCTCTCCCCCACGCTTAATATAACATTGCCTTCAATGTGAAAGAGAGATATAGAAAAGAGCAACACAACCTGATAAGAAGTGAATCAACACCAAGCAGAAAAGAAACACACTGTCAGTGCCGCATCAGACCCTGAAAAGAAATCAAACAGCAAAACTTTAGTACTAATTAATTACTACCTAAAAAACTCCTTACTCTGCCATCACTAATTGATTTAATAAGTACATGACAATCATATCATACTTTTCAAACAAAACAATAAATTTATTTTTTTATTTTTTATTTTATTTTTGGTCAACTATCCTTCCCCCCCAACTAGATCATAACATTGTCCTCAATGTTAAAATATAGATAAGTAAAGGATAGAAGATATTACCTGTTGGAGAAAGTTGACACAAATTTAAACAGAAACAAAGTACAATAAAATCAAACCCATTAAAGATGAAGTCGCAGATCTGGCTTTTGTTTCTTGTTACTTCCTTCGCTGCTTCCTGTTGTTATTTTTTTTTTATTTTTGTTTCTTGTTATTTTTTTATTATTTTTTTTTTATTTTTTGACTTCAAGAAAACCATCAAGGTAAAGAAGTCTAGAAACCCCTGAAGGACCCTGCTCAAAGGATCGTCTGTACAAAAATCAAAATACAACAAAATGATACAAAGATAAAAGAAATAGAAAATGATGACATACCTGTATGTACAGTTTCCATGGCGTATCTTTATACTGCGCGTCATGAGTGCAGTAGACATCACGTCCTTTTTTTTTGTTTTTGAAATTGTTAGAAAAACTTGATGAAAGATGAGTGTATACTTACTTAAGATTGGGATGGAGGTAGTCTGCTTTTTCGGCTTTGTACCAAAGCATTGTTGACCAGTATTCGACCCATTCAAGACCAGCGTAACATAGGGCTCCCAAAAGGGACAAGTGGCCATAATACGATTGGCTGCCTCACATGTGGAATACAATCTACCTTCTTTGTTTTTCAATTAAGAAGGCTGGATCAGGATGCATGCATTTCCCCATTCACGGTGTGTGTTACCAAAGCCAACCCTAAGAAGTATACATTTTTTTTTTGTTTTTGTTTTTTTTGTTCTTTTTTTTCTTTTTTTTTTGTTCTTTTTTTTTTCATTCATAATGCGGATGGAGAAGGTTCATCATCTCCACTTCTGCATTCTCTGGAAGTTCATGATACTGTTTGAGGGGGTGTCCATTTACGATGAAAGCTTTGGCAGTGACCTCACTTTTAATCTGAACAGCACCAGAAGGAAAAACCTTCGTAACAATAAATGGTCCATCCCATCTAGACCTTAATTTACCAGGCATGAGTCGGAGGCGGGAGTTATAGAGGAGAACTTTTTGACCAATCTCAAATGTTTTCCTCAGAATCAACTTATCATGGAAGGCTTTGGTCTTCTCCTTATAGAGTTTGGAACTTTCATAAGCCTCCAAGCGGATCTCCTCCAATTGCTGCAGCTGCAGCTTCTTCTCCATACCTGCTTGATCTAGGTCCAAGTTGCACCTTTTCACTGCCCAGAATGCATGATGCTCAATTTCCACCGGCAGGTGGCAGGCTTTTCCAAAAACAATCCGATATGAAGACATCCCGATTGGTGTCTTATAAGCAGTCCGGTAAGCCCATAAAGCATCCTCAAGCCTCTTGCTCCAGTCCTTTCGTTAGGTTGAACTGCCTTACTGAGTATCTCGCTTGATCTCCTGTTGGAAATCTCGGCTTGCCCATTAGTTTGGGGATGGTAAGGTGTAGAAACTCGTGCAAGACCCCATACTTTTTCATCAAAGCTTCCATGCTTCGATTACAAAAATGTGAACCACGATCACCGATGATGGCCTTCGGAACTCCAAACCTGCGAGAAAATCTGAGATCTTACAAAATCCACAACAACTTTGGAATCATCAGTCCGAGTAGCTTTCGCCTCCACCCACTTGGATACATAATCAACAGCTAGCAAAATGTAAACAAAACCAAAAGAAACAGGAAAGGGTCCCATAAAATCAATACCCCATACATCAAAAATCTCACAGAACAATAAGGATTTCTGGGGCATCTCATTCCTTCGAGAAGTGTTTCCTGTTTTTTGGCATTGATCACAAGATTTATAAAACACATATGCATCATGAAATAGAGTGGGCCAATATAATCCAGATTCCAAAACTTTCCTAGCAGTCCTTTGGGGACCAAAATGACCGCCGCATGCAAGTGTATGACAAAAGCTAAGAATAGAATGGAATTCATTATCAGGCACACATCTCCTAATGACTTGGTCACTACAAAATTTCCACAGATAAGGGTCATCCCACACATAATATTTTGACTCACTTTTCAATTTATCAATTTGAGCCCTAATAAAATGTGCAGGGAAAACACCAGCAACTAAGAAATTTATCAAATCAGCAAACCAAGGAGTGTTACCTTGCAGCTTGCAAAGCTGCTCATCAGGGAAGACATCATGGATAGGAAAAGTATCTGCCTCCTTTTCAATTCGGCTTAGGTGATCACCATTAAATTCTCTGCTCCACTTTTATCACGATTTCAATATCGAACTCTTGGAGGAGCAAAATCCACCTAATCAACCTAGGCTTTGCATCAAGCTTCTTCAGGAGAAACTTCAGAGCTGTATGATCTGAAAACACAACCACTCTAAAACCAAGCAAATATGATCGAAATTTGTCTAAAGCAAAAATAATTGTTAAAAGTTCCTTTTCAGTGGTGGTATAGTTGACTTGTGCAGGATCTAAAGTTCTTGAAGCATAGGAGATGACATGAGATATTTTGCCGACCCTTTGTGCAAGAACGACTCCCAAAGCATAATTAGAGGCATCACACATGAGCTCAAACGGGAGTGTCCAACTGGTGGTTGGATGATAGGTGTATTGGTCAATGTTTGCTTTAAGTGATTGAAGGCATCCTTGCATTTCTGGTCAAAATGGAACTCCACTTCTTTTTGTAGCAAGTTGGATAGTGGAAGAGCAATTTTGCTGAAATCCTTTATGAACCGCCTATAGAAACCTGCATGACCAAGGAAAGAACGAACCTCCCGCACGCATGTGGGGTAAGATAAGCATGAAATAACATTTATTTTTGCAGGATCTACCTCGATACCCTTGCTAGATATTACATGTCCTAAAACTATACCTTGTTCTACCATGAAATGACATTTCTCAAAATTCAGAACAAGGTTAGTTTCAATGCATCTATGTAAAACCTGAGCCAGGCTATCCAGGCATGCATCAAAGGAAGAACCATAGACAGTAAAATCATCCATAAATACATCCATGCAATTCTCTAAAAAGTCAGAAAAGATACTTACCATACACCTTTGAAAGGTGCCCGGAGCATTGCACAGACCAAAGGGCATCCTCCTGTATGCAAATGTGCCAAATGGACAAGTGAAAGTAGTCTTCTCTTGGTCTTCTGGGGCTATATGAATCTGAAAATAACCTGAATATCCATCCAGAAAACAATAATGTGACTTGCCAGCTAGCCTCTCCAACATCTGATCAATGAAAGGTAGCGGAAAATGATCTTTTCTGGTAGCCTGGTTAAGCCGCCTATAATCAATGCAAACCCGCCAACTGTTCTGAACTCTTGTGGGTAGAAGTTCATTATTCTCATTCTCAACTATTGTGACTGATTTCTTGGGAACAACCTGCACGGGCTCACCCATTTACTGTCGATATGGGATAAATAATGCCACTTGATGTAGCTTGGTCACTTCCTTCTTCACCACATCTAGAATCAAGGGGTTCGGTCTCCTTTGGGGTTGCCTTACCTTGGTTTCAGTATCCTCTTCCAATAAAATCCTATGCATGCATGTGGAGGGACTAATACCGGGAAGATCTGCAAGTGTCCATCCGATGGCTTGCTTATTCTCGCCTCAAAACTGCAGCAATTTTTCTTCTTGTTCAGGTTGCGAGATTCTTAGCAACAATTATCGGTGAGCCTTCTCACCATCTCCTAAATATGCATATTTAAGATGGTCTGGCAAAGTCTTCAACTCTAAGGATGGGGGCTGTACAATGGAAGGCAACAAGCTATTTGAAACAACTAGTTCAGCAACATTAAATTCAGCACAGTTCTGACTTCTATTTTCACATGCGGTATCATTCAAGTCAGCAGTTGCATCATCACTCATACCAGCATAAATCTCAGCACATGCAGCACATGGCTCAACATCACAAGCAACATATGTACCATAAGAAAAAGAATCCAGAAAGTCAGCAATATCAGGGAATTCAGCATATAAATCAGCATAAACATCATCAACCAGCATCTCAATCACATCAATATGAAAAACAGAATGCTCCTCTAGGGGATGTCTCATGGCATCAAAAATGTTAAACTGTACCAAATCATCGCCAAACTCCATAGAAAGGGTGCCAGCATGCACATCTATCTTGGTCTTGGCGATCTTGAGGAACGGTCTGCCTAGAATTAATGGAGCATGGTTTGCTAAAGACTCATCTTCCATGTCCAAGACATAGAAGTCCGCTGGAAAAATTAGCTCATTCACCCGAACTAACACATCTTCTAGTACTCCTGCAGGATAAGCAGTGGTCCTATTTGCCAATTGAATCACTATACCAGTAGGTTGCAAAGTGCCAATATTCAAGGATTTATAAATTGACATAGGCATGACATTAATCGAAGCACCCAAATCTAGCATTGCATGTTCAAATTTGGAGTTACCTATCGTGCAAGGAATTGTGAAAGTTCCAGGATCTTTGCATTTTTGTGGCATGCTTGGTAGAATCTTTGCAGAAACATTTCTGTCCATGCTTATTTTCTCAGTACCCTTAAGTCTTCTCTTGTGAGTACACAACTCTTTGAGGAATTTAGCATACTTGGGAATCTGCTTGATTGCATCAAGGAGGGGAATATTGATTTCCACCTTCCTGAATGTGTCCATGACTTCTCTTTCTATTTACGTTTGCAGTATGCTTGGACTGTGTGACTCTGTTTGGAAAAGGTAGTGGAATGGCCGATTTGAATTCTCTCGCACATTTCTTTCGTGTCACGATTTTTGACCGAGCTATCCACTTTCTTCTCGTTTCGGTCACCTTACGGTTCTTTGCACTTGTAGTTCGGGTTGTGGTGGAGTAGGACCGTCAACTTCTCTCGCCACTTCTCAAGCTAATGGCACTTACATTGCCTCTTGGGTTGTTGATTTGTTTGTGAAGGCAATTGGTTCGACCCTTGACTTTTCACTCACTCAGTGGTTGCCATCCGCCCAATTTGAGTTTGTAAATTCGGATGGTGGTATTGACATTCTGCTGAAACTTGTTTCATCAAGTCTTCGAAAGGTGGCTCACCGGGAGTGGGGCCTGGAACAGTAGCCGGGAGGGCTACTTGCATGGGTGGCGGCGTAGGTTGTGCTTGCCTAAATGCAGTGGTTGGTACTTGTTGCTAGGGCATGAAGCTTGGTATCTAAAGCTGCTGTTCTTTCTTGTTGGCGGTTGTTGTTGTTGACCGAAATTTCCATATCTCGGGTTGGGATGGTCCCTCCCCTGGGTTATAGGTATTAGAAAATGGATCATATCCGGGCTCGCTTTGTGATTGCGATATTGGGGTCTAACGGGGAAAAATACCATTTCTTGTAACAGATTGTTACGGAAAAATAGAACCACCATCCTGAAGTGTAGGGCATGCATCTAGGATGAGATGAACAAGAGCAAATGCCACACAGTTGCAGCCATCTGCATTGGTGCTTGTTGTCCCACTGCTAACTGTCTCACCAAAGAAGTCAATTCATCAAGTCTGTGTTCCATTCTCTGTTGGTCTACATGAGACGATTGAATTTCATTGACTCCTCTGGTTAAGGTAATAATTCGTGTGCCAAATTGTTGGGTGTTGGCTGCCATGTTTGCTATCAAATCTCTCGCTGCTGCAGGGGTCTTGTCTATTAAGGCTCCTCCAGAGGCAGCATCCACCATGCTTCTGTCATTTGGCAGCAAGCCTTCATAGAAATATTGAATTAAGAGTTGATCGGTGATTTGGTGGTGGGGACAGCTCGAGCACAGCTTCTTGAATCTTTCCCAATATTCATGCAAGGTCTCTCCTGTCATTTGTCTTATGCCACATATATCTTTTCTAATGGCAGCAGCTCTAGAGACAGGGAAAAATTTCTCTAAGAACAACCGCTTCATGTAAGTCCAACTTGTTACTGAACCTGGTGAAAGATAAAATAACCAATCCTTGGCTGTATCAGCAAGTGAGAAAGGAAATGCCCTCAACTTGATGTGCTCTTCTGAGATCCCTTGTGGTTTCATGGTTGAACAAACCACATGGAACTCCTCTAGATGCTTATGGGGATCCTCACCTGCAAAACCGTGAAACTTGGGCAACAAATGTATCAATCCGATTTTAACTCAAAATCAAGCATCAAGATCGGGTATTGAATACACAAAGACCGGTTAGTTATATCGGGAGCGACAAGTTCCTTAAGAGTTTTATTTTGCATGTTATCGGCCATGGTTTTAATTATTCAAGATCTCAAGTTCACTCTCAATATTAAGATCAAATTGAAGCGGTTCTTGCACTTAGCCTACGAGCTCTAATCAACCTATGCAAGGTTCTATCAATCTCAGGATCAAAGTCAACCAAGTTATCAGGCTCGAGACCTAGTCATGCATCACACAAAAATAAATAAATAAGCAAATACACTAGACAATGGATAAAAATGTTAGAAAAATTTATAAAAAGCAAAAGTTAGTAAAAACACTTAAAATGAAAAGATTACACTTACTATTCCCCAACGGCGCCAAAATTCGACGAGCGCCGAACTCAGTCAAAATTATAACCGAAGTTATTACCTAAGCTTAGTACAGTGACAACACCGGATCGTCTCTCAAGGATTGTAAATGCAATTTAATCAAATTAAGTTAAGTTAGAAAAGAGGGGGGTTTTGATGGTTCAAGGATCACAGTGACAAAAATTAAAGAGAAATAACAATTAAAAGAACAGTCAATTCAGAAATCTATCCGAGATTGGGTGGATTCAATCATAAACCTTTCAACAAATACTTGAAACACATCTGAATGGTTAACTTGGATCTAACCGAGATCTCTGCATCAGATCCAGAATTCATACTAGACAATCGTCCAGAATTCAATTGACAAGTAATAAACACAAATCTGCAATCGCACCATTCATGTAGATATATGCCAATTTAAGTACCGAATTCAATTAACCTAGGCTCCAATCAGTAACCTAACCTCTTCAATTACGTGATTAGTTTAGATCAATCAGTTCTAAAATTCATCACAAATCTCAATCTTCAGTTATGTGATTAATTCAGATCAATCAGTTCTAAATTTTATCACAATACTTAATCTCAAATCAAGATCAAATCAGATCAAACATAAACAGAATCACCATTCATGTATTCAAGATCAAGAAAACAGAAGAAGAAGAAGAAGAAGAAGAAGAGAAGAAGAATCCAAATATAAATCAAATACAATACATAACCAAGATTTCAAGAATCCAAACCGCAATCTCTTCAAGAGTTTCAAATTGACTGAAAGTAACTTAGCTCTCCATTACAATGAAGGAAATCATCAAAAATATACAAAACTATGAAAAACTATGAAGAAACAAGAAACTAAGAGAGAAATGAAGGAGAATTACATGTTGTTCATGATAAATGGTACCTTTTATAGAAGTCTAAGGTAACAAAATGACAAAGGGAAGTGGGTGGATGAGTGGATGAGTGAGTGGAGTGTTTGAGTGGATGGATTAGTGGGTTGGTTTAGTGGATTGGTTTAGTGGATGAGTGAGTGGAATGGTTGAGTGGTTGAATTAGTGAAAAATGCCAAAGGACTTTTGGTGAGTGGGAAATTATGGACATGAATGGGTGAGTGGATGGATTAGTGGATGAGTGGGTGGAGTGGTTAAGTGGTTGGATTAGTGTATGAGTGGATGAATGGGTGAGTTAGTGGATGAGTGGATGAGTGGATGAGTGGATTAGTGGATGGATGAGTGGATTAGTGGATGGATGAGTGGGTGGTTGAGGACGAAAATTTCGTGTCTGATTTGGAAGCCAAAAACGACCCACTATACTTCAGAACCACGAAAAGTATTCTTCATGAAAGTTGTAGATCCTTGTCTTGGCTATAAAATGGATAGCTGGTTCGTCCAATTTGGCTTCCTTAAGCCCAAGATATGTCCCAAATACCGTAGGTTGCTCAAACCCAACTTCAGCACCTCTGTTCCGACTTGCAAGCTCAAAATGACCTACTAGACTTCTTTTTCTCAAAATGTGTTCTTCATGAAAGTTGTTTATTTGGATCTTGACTATCCACTGTCCAAATTTCAGGCCATCTCCATTATTATATCTTGAGATATGATTTTATGAGTGCACACTATTCGGATTCTACTGACAGAACCCGTATTCTGACTTCCATGTAAACTTAGGTCTCTTAGACATCTGAATCGGACTTCGAGCTCTTCATCAAAGTTGTAGAGCTTCCTCTTAGCTTTCCTACAAGGTAAAATTCATGTTCATCAGATATTAGGAACTCAAGTTATGGCCAAAATACAGAAACAGTGTCAAATCTCAATAATGCTGGAAATATTCAATTAGGACCAATTTGAGCTCAAACTCACAAAATCATACCAAACTCAATCAATTAAGAATATGGAGAGTGTAAATGACTAAACATAAGGGTTTCTTAATGAATAAAATATGTGATTATTAAATTCCCCCACACTTAGCTTTTTGCACTCCTGGGCAAGACTCAAGACCAAAACAAGGACATAAGAGATTAACAAAAATTTAATTCCAACGACATTCAAGAGCCCAAAATTTTACAATTAAGAAGAACAACCAAAGGTTCAAGGGATCAAAACATTCATGAGTTAACAATTCTCCACATCTCAAACCAACAAGCAAGGTATCTTCAACATGAATCGAGAATGATAGATCTTCACAAGATCCCCTCTCAATCTCTCAAGTGTTTAAAAGGTAGGTATTTCACTCAATTCAACCCATGAAAATTACACTACCATAAGCTTGCTTATATTCTACTTCTCCACTACTCAAAACACATGCACACACAAATCATGAGGACTTTATTCAAGGTTGTAGTGAGGTCAAGGTAACAGGAGAGGATAAAATGGATATGAGAAGATAAATACCAAAGAGAATAAAAGCAAATGAGAAAGTGAGTTCAAATAACAAGCATAAAAGTTCATCCCAACTCTAGTGTATATTCCTTTACATATTCATTTCCCAATCCTTTTCTTTTTTTTAAACACTTGGTTTTTTTTTCTTTTTTTTTCCTTTTTTTTTATATATATATGAACATAACTATATACATACATTTTTTTTTCTTTTTGGGCACTCTTTTCTTTTTCAACAACCATTTTGTACACACACCCCCACACTTGTTCAAAAACTTATCCATTAACCAAGCTAATGTTCTTTTATTCCCTAAGGTAAAGTAAGAACACGATTTCTCATTTAAGGCACATAATGAGCTAGAAACAAGGAATGGTCAAATAAGCTCAAAGGGGTTAAGCAAAGGAAAATATACAAGGTTGGCAGGAATCAGAGAATTTTCAAGAAGTCAAAAGAGTGCTTGATATCATATTGAAAACAAGGTTGGCTATTTGGTTAAACTAGCTAATTAAGAAAGAAGGCCTCAATCATGTTCATGCATGCAAGTGAAATGTAGCCTCAAAAAGAATCAAAGCAAGTTCTAGAGTGGTCATTAACATGAGTGAAAATCACACAAGAAAGAAGAGAATGGCATAAATGTTGAATCCATCCATTAGGCTCAAAATCTCACAAGGTATGCATCCATCAAACTCAATTCATCAATTCAATCATCCATCACCAAGCATATCAGTTCAAGAAGGGAGAAAAGTTATTCAATCATGCAATGAACCCTTTTTTTTTTTTTTTTTTTATTTTTTTTTACAAAAAGAACATGTTGAAATCTCTCCCCCACGCTTAATATAACATTGCCTTCAATGTGAAAGAGAGATATAGAAAAGAGCAACACAACCTAATAAGAAGTGAATCAACACCAAGCAGAAAAGAAACACACTGTCAGTGCCACATCAGACCCCGAAAAGAAATCAAACAGCAAAACTTTAGTACTAATTAATTACTACCTAAAAAACTCCTTACTCTGCCACCAATTAAGATGCGTCTCAGGAGTAAAATTACTCCTTACTCTGCCATCACTAATTGATTTAATAAGTACATGACAATCATATCATACTTTTCAAACAAAACAATAAATTTATTTTTTTTTTATTTTTATTTTTTTTATTTTTGGTCAACTATCCTTCCCCCCCAACTAGATCATAACATTGTCCTCAATGTTAAAATATAGATAAGTAAAGGATAGAAGATATTACCTGTTGGAGAAAGTTGACACAAATTTAAACAGAAACAAAGTACAATAAAATCAAACCCATTAAAGATGAAGTCGCAGATCTGGCTTTTGTTTCTTGTTACTTCCTTCGCTGCTTCCTGTTGTTATCTTTTATTTTATTTTTGTTTCTTGTTATTTTTTTTTTGACTTCAAGAAAACCATCAAGGTAAAGAAGTCTAGAAACCCCTGAAGGACCCTGCTCAAAGGATCGTCTGTACAAAAATCAAAATACAACAAAATGATACAAAGATAAAAGAAATAGAAAATGATGACATACCTGTATGTACAGTTTCCATGGCGTATCTTTATACTTGCGCGTCATGAGTGCGATGAGACATCACGTCCTTTTTTTTTTTTTTTTGAAATTGTTAGAAAAACTTGATGAAAGATGAGTGTATACTTACTTAAGATTGGGATGGAGGTAGTTTGCTTTTTCGGCTTTGTACCAAAGCATTGTTGACCAGTATTCGACCCATTCAAGACCAGCGTAACATAGGGCTCCCAAAAGGGACAAGTGGCCATAATACGACTGGCTGCCTCACATGTGGAATACAATCTACCTTCTTTGATTTTCAATTAAGAAATTTGGATCAAGATGCATGCATTCCCCATTCACGGTGTGTGTTACCAAAGCCAACCCTAAGAAGTATACATTTTTTTTTTTTGTTTTTGTTTTTTTTTGTTCTTTTTTTGTTCTTTTTTTTTTTGTTTTTTTTTTTTCATTCATAATGCGGATGGAGAAGGTTCATCATCTCCACTTCGCATTCTCGGAAGTTCATGATATCTTGTTTGAGGGGTGTCCATTTACGATGAAAGCTTTGGCGGTGACCTCACTTTTAATCGAACAACACCAGAAGGAAAAACCTTAGTAACAATAAATGGTCCATCCCATCTAGACCTTAATTTGCGGGCATGAGTCGGAGCGGGAGTTATAGAGGAGAACTTTTTGACCAATCTCAAATGTTTTCCTCGAGAATCAACTTATCATGGAAGGCTTTGGTCTTCTCCTTATAGAGTTTGGAACTTTCATAAGCCTCCAAGCGGATCTCCTCCAATTCTTTGCATGTTGCAGCTTCCTCTCCATACTTGCTTGATCTAGGTCCAAGTTGCACCTTTTCACGCCCGAGAATGCATGATGCTCAATTTCCACCGGCGGGTGTGAGGCTTTTCAAAAACAATCCGATATGAAGACATCCCGATTGGTGTCTTATAAGCGATCCGGTAAGCCCATAAAGCATCCTCAAGCCTCTTGCTCCGGTCCTTTCTGTTAGGTTGAAGCTGTCTTACGGAGTATCCGCTTGATCTCCCTGTTGGAAATCTCGGCTTGCCCATTAGTTTGGGGATGGTAAGGTGTAGAAACTCGTGCAAGACCCATACTTTTTCATCAAAGCTTCCATGCTTCGATTACAAAAATGTGAACCACGATCACCGATGATGGCCTTGAACTCCAAACCTGCAGAAAATCGTGATCTAACAAAATCCACAACAACTTTGGAATCATCGGTCAGAGTAGCTTTCGCCTCCACCCACTTGGATACATAATCAACAGCTAGCAAAATGTAAACAAAACCAAAAGAAACAGGAAAGGGTCCCATAAAATCAATACCCCATACATCAAAAATCTCACAGAACAATAAGGATTTCTGGGGCATCTCATTCCTTCGAGAAGTGTTTCCTGTTTTTTGGCATTGATCACAAGATTTATAAAACACATATGCATCATGAAATAGAGTGGGCCAATATAATCCAGATTCCAAAACTTTCCTAACAGTCCTTTGGGGACCAAAATGACCGCCACATGCAAGTGTATGACAAAAGCTAAGAATAGAATGGAATTCATTATCAGGCACACATCTCCTAATGACTTGGTCACTACAAAATTTCCACAGATAAGGGTCATCCCACACATAATATTTTGACTCACTTTTCAATTTATCAATTTGAGCCCTAATAAAATGTGCAGGGAAAACACCAGCAACTAAGAAATTTATCAAATCAGCAAACCAAGGAGTGTTACCTTGCAACTTGAAAAGCTGCTCATCAGGGAAGACATCATGGATAGGAAAAGTATCTGCCTCCTTTTCAATTCGGCTTAGGTGATCAGCCATTAAATTCTCTGCTCCACTTTTATCACGGATTTCAATATCGAACTCTTGGAGGAGCAAAATCCACCTAATCAACCTAGGCTTTGCATCAAGCTTCTTCGGAGAAACTTCAGAGTCATGATGATCTGAAAACACAACCACTCTAGAACCAAGCAAATATGATCGAAATTTGTCTAAAGCAAAAACAATTGTTAAAAGTTCCTTTTCAGTGGTGGTGTAGTTGACTTGTGCAGGATCTAAAGTTCTTGAAGCATAAGAGATGACATGAGATATTTTGCCGACCCTTTGTGCAAGAACAGCTCCCAAAGCATAATTAGAGGCATCACACATGAGCTCAAATGGGAGTGTCCAATCGGTGGTTGGATGATAGGTGTATTGGTCAATGTTTGCTTCAAGTGATTGAAGGCATCCTTGCATTTCTGGTCAAAATGGAACTCCACTTCTTTTTGTAGCAAGTTGGATAGTGGAAGAGCAATTTTCTTTGAAATCCTTTATGAACCGCCTATAGAAACCTGCATGACCAAGGAAAGAACGAACCTCCCGCACGCATGTGGGGTAAGATAAGCATGAAATAACATTTATTTTTGCAGGATCTACCTCGATACCCTTGCTAGATATTACATGTCCTAAAACTATACCTTGTTCTACCATGAAATGATATTTCTCAAAATTCAGAACAAGGTTAGTTTCAATGCATCTATGTAAAACCTGAGCCAGGCTATCTAGGCATGCATCATAGGAAGAACCATAGACAGTAAAATCATCCATAAATACATCCATGCAATTCTCTAAAAAGTCAGAAAAGATACTTACCATACACCTTTGAAAGGTGCCCGTAGCATTGCACAGACCAAAGGGCATCCTCCTGTATGCAAATGTGCCAAATGGACAAGTGAAAGTAGTCTTCTCTTGGTCTTCTGGGGCTATATGAATCGAAAATAACACGAATATCCATCCAGAAAACAATAATGTGACTTGCCAGCTAGCCTATCCAACATCTGATCAATGAAAGGTAGCGGAAAATGATCTTTTCTCGGTAGCCTGGTTAAGCCGCCTATAATCAATGCAAACCCGCCAACCATTCGAACTCTTGTGGGTAGAAGTTCATTATTCTCATTCTCAACTATTGTGACCCCATTTCTTGGGAACAACCCGCACGGGGCTCACCCATTTCTTGTCGATATGGGATAAATAATGCCGACTTGAAGTAGCTTGGTCACTTCCTTCTTCACCACATCTAGAATCAAGGGGTTCAGTCTCCTTTGGGGTTGCCTTATTGGTTTCGTATCCTCTTCCAATAAAATCCTATGCATGCATGTGGAGGGACTAATACCAGGAAGATCTGCAAGTGTCCATCCGATGGCTTGCTTATTCTGCCTCAAAACCTGCAGCAATTTTTCTTCTTGTTCAGGTTGTAGATTCTTAGCAACAATTCGGTGACTTCTCACCATCTCCTAAATATGCATATTTAAGATAGTCTGGCAAAGTCTTCAACTCTAAGGATGGGGGCTGTACAATGGAAGGCAACAAGCTATTTGAAACAACTAGTTCAGCAACATTAAATTCAGCACAGTTCTGACTTCTATTTTCACATGCGGTATCATTCAAGTCAGCAGTTGCATCATCACTCATACCAAGATAAATCTCGGACACATGCAACACATGGCTCAACATCACAAGCAACACATGTACCACAAGAAACAGAATCCAGAAAGTCAGCAATATCAGGGAATTCAGCATATAAATCAGATAAACATCATCAACCAGCATCTCAATCACATCAATATGAAAAACAGAATGCTCCTCTAGGGGATGTCTCATGGCATCAAAAATGTTAAACTGTACCAAATCATCGCCAAACTCCATAGAAAGGGTGCCAGCATGCACATCTATCTTGGTCTTGGCGGTCTTGAGGAACTCTGCCTAGAATTAATGGAGCATGGTTTGCTAAAGACTCATCTTCCATGTCCAAGACATAGAAGTCCGCTGGAAAAATTAGCTCATTCACCCGAACTAACACATCTTCTAGTACTCCTGCAGGATAAGCAGTGGTCCTATTTGCTAATTGAATCACTATACCAGTAGGTTGCAAAGTGCCAATATTCAAGGATTTATAAATTGACATAGGCATGACATTAATCGAAGCACCCAAATCTAGCATTGCATGTTCAAATTTGGAGTTACCTATCGTGCAAGGAATTGTGAAAGTTCCAGGATCTTTGCATTTTTGTGGCATGCTTGGTAGAATCATTGCAGGAACATTTCTGCCCATGCTTATTTTCTCAGTACCCTTAAGTCTTCTCTTGTGAGTACACAACTCTTTGAGGAATTTGGCATACTTGGGAATCTGCTTGATTGCATCAAGGAGGGAATATTGATTTCCACCTTCCCGAATGTGTCCATGACTTCTCTTTCTATTTCTGTTTGCGCGGTATGCTTGAATTTGTGTGACTCTGTTTGGAAAAGGTAGTGGAATGGCCGGATTTGAATTCTCTCGCACATTTCTTACGTGTCCTGATTTTTGGGTGAGCTATCCACTTTCTTCGTTTTGGTCACCTTCTGGTTCTTTGTACTTGTAGTTCGGGTTGTGGTGGAGTAGGACCGTCAACTTCTCCGCCACTTCTCAAGCTAATGGCACTTACATTGCCTCTTGGGTTGTTGACTATTTGTGAAGGCAATTGGTTCGACCCTTGACTTTTCACTCACTCGAGTGGTTGCCATCCGCCCGATTTGAGTTTGTAAATTCTCGGATGGTGGCATTGACATTCGCTAAAAGCTGTTTCATCAAGTCTTCGAAAGGTGGCTCGGTGGAGTGGTGGCCTTGGAACAGTAGGCTGGAGGGCTCTTGCATGGGTGGCGGCGTAGGTTGTGCTTGCCTAAATGCAGGTGGTTGGTACTTGTTGCTAGGGCACGTAGCTTGGTATCTAAAGCGTGGTTCTTCTTGTTGGTTGGGGGTGTTGTTGTTGTTGACCAGAATTTCCATATCTCAGGTTGGGATGGTCCCTCCAGCCAGGGTTATAGGTATTAGAAATTAGATCATATCTGGGCTGCTGCTGTGATTGCTGATATTGGGGTCTAACAGGAAAAATACCAGCTGCTGTAACAGATTGTTCTGGAAAAATAGAACCACCATCTTGAAGTGTAGGGCATGCATCAGTAGGATGAGATGAACAAGAGCAAATGCCACACACAGTTGCAGCCATCTGCATTGGTGCTTGTTGTCCCACTACTAACTATCTCACCAAAGAAGTCAATTCATCAAGTCTGTGTTCCATTCTCTGTTGGTCTACATGAGACGATTGAATTTCATTGACTCCTCTGGTTAAGGTAATAATTCGTGTGCCAAATTGTTGGGTGTTGGCTGCCATGTTTGCTATCAAATCTCTCTCATTCTGCAGGGTCTTGTCTATTAAGGCTCCTCCGGAGGCAAAGCATCCACCATGCTTGTCATTTGGCAAAGCAAGCCTTCATAGAAATATTGAATTAAGAGTTGATCGGTGATTTGGTGGTGGGGACGGCTCGAGCACGCTTCTTGAATCTTTCCCAATATTCATGCAAGGTCTCTCTGTCATTTGTCTTATGCCACATATATCTTTTCTAATGGCAGCAGCTCTAGAGGCAGGGAAAAATTTCTCTAAGAACAACCGCTTCATGTCAGTCCAACTTGTTACTGAACCTGGTGAAAGATAAAATAACCAATCCTTGGCTGTATCAGCAAGTGAGAAAGGAAATGCCCTCAGCTTGATGTGCTCTTCTGAGATCCCTTGTGGTTTCATGGTTGAACAAACCACATGGAACTCCTCTAGATGCTTATGGGGATCCTCACCTGCAAAACCGTGAAACTTGGGCAACAAATGTATCAATCCAGATTTTAACTCAAAATCAGCATCAAGATCTGGGTATTGAATACACAAAGACTGGTTAGTTATATCAGGAGCAACAAGTTCCTTAAGAGTTCTATTTTGCATGTTATCAGTCATGGTTTCAGAATTATTCAAGATCTCAAGTTCACTCTCAATATTAAGATCAAATTCAGAAGCAGTTCTTGCACTTAGCCTACGAGCTCTAATCAACCTATGCAAGGTTCTATCAATCTCAGGATCAAAGTCAACCAAGTTATCAGGCTCAGACCTAGTCATGCATCACACAAAAATAAATAAATAAGCAAATACACTAGACAATGGATAAAAATGTTAGAAAAATTTATAAAAAGCAAAAGTTAGTAAAAACACTTAAAATGAAAAGATTACACTTACTATTCCCCGGCAACGGCGCCAAAATTCTGACGAGCGCCGAACTCAGTCAAAATTATAACCGAAGTTATTACCTAAGCTTGTAGCACAGTGACAACACCGGATCGTCTCTCAAGGATTGTAAATGCAATTTAATCAAATTAAGTTAAGTTAGAAAAGAGGGGGGGTTTTGATGGTTCAAGGATCACAGTGACAAAAATTAAAGAGAAATAACAATTAAAAGAACAGTCAATTCAGAAATCTATCCGAGATTGGGTGGATTCAATCATAAACCTTTCAACAAATACTTGAAACACATCTGAATGGTTAACTTGGATCTAACCGAGATCTCTCGCATCAGATCGAATTCATACTAGACAATCGTCGTAATTCAATTGACAAGTAATAAACACAAATCTGCAATCGCACCATTCATGTAGATATATGTCAATTTAAGTACCGAATTCAATTAACCTAGGCTCCAATCAGTAACCTAACCTCTTCAATTACGTGATTAGTTTAGATCAATCAGTTCTAAAATTCATCACAAATCTCAATCTTTAGTTATGTGATTAATTCAGATCAATCAGTTCTAAATTTTATCACAATACTTAATCTCAAATCAAGATCAAATCAGATCAAACATAAACAGAATCACCATTCATGTATTCAAGATTAAGAAAACAGAAGAAGAAGAAGAAGAAGAAGAAGAAGAAGAGAAGAAGAAGAAGAGAAGAAGAATCCAAATATAAATCAAATACAATACATAACCAAGATTTCAAGAATCCAAACCGCAATCTCTTCAAGAGTTCCAAATTGACTGAAAGTAACTTAGCTCTCCATTGCAATGAAGGAAATCATCAAAAATATACAAAACTATGAAAAACTATGAAGAAACAAGAAACTAAGAGAGAAATGAAGGAGAATTACATGTTGTTCATGATAAATAGTGTCTTTTATAGAAGTCTAAGGTAACAAAATGACAAAGGGAAGTGGGTGGATGAGTGGATGAGTGAGTGGAGTGTTTGAGTGGATGGATTAGTGGGTTGGTTTAGTGGATTGGTTTAGTGGATGAGTGAGTGGAATGGTTGAGTGGTTGAATTAGTGAAAAATGCCAAAGGACTTTTGGTGAGTGGGAAATTATGGACATGAATGGGTGAGTGGATGGATTAGTGGATGAGTGGGTGGAGTGGTTAAGTGGTTGGATTAGTGTATGAGTGGATGAATGGGTGAGTTAGTGGATGAGTGGATGAGTGGATGAGTGGATTAGTGGATGGATGAGTGGGTGGTTGAGGACGAAAATTTTGTGTCTGACTTGGAAGCCAAAAACGACCCACTATACTTCAGAATCACGAAAAGTGTTCTTCATGAAAGTTGTAGATCCTTGTCTTGGCTATAAAATGGATAGCTGGTTCGTCCAATTTGGCTTCCTTAAGCCCAAGATATGTCCCAAATACCGTAGGTTGCTCAAACCCAACTTCAGCACCTCTGTTCCGACTTGCAAGCTCAAAATGACCTACTAGACTTCTTTTTCTCAAAATGTGTTCTTCATGAAAGTTGTTTATTTGCATCTTGACTATCCACTGTCCAAATTTCATCCCATCTCCATTATTACATCTTGAGATATGATTTTATGAGTGCACACTGTTCGGATTCTACTGACAGAACCCGTATTCTGACTTCCATGTAAACTTAGGTCCCTTAGACATCTGAATCGGACTTCGAGCTCTTCATCAAAGTTGTAGAGCTTCCTCTTAGCTTTCCTACAAGGTAAAATTCATGTTCATCAGATATTAGGAACTCAAGTTATGGCCAAAATACAGAAATAGTATCAAATCTCAATAATGCTGAAAATATTCAATTAGGACCAATTTGAGCTCAAACTCACAAAATCATACCAAACTCAATCAATTAAGAATATGGAGAGTATAAATAACTAAACATAAGGGTTTCTTAATGAATAAAATATGTGATTATCACTGAGCAAAGCTGATATTGGTGGAAAGCCTTAAGATGAAGGAAAACTAGCTGCAAAATTATGAAGGGCCTTATAAGGTTATTGAGAAGATCAAGGAATGAGCATAGAAGCTAGCTGAGCTCTCAGGAAAGGAGATAGTTCAACCTTGAAAGGCCTCTAACTTGAGGCAATATTATAGCTAAACTTTGCGATGTATAAAATTGATGATGTACTCTTTCTCCTACCATTAGGATTTTTTCCCATTGGGTTTTTTAACTAATGGAGGTTTTAATGAGACATGTCCATAAAAAAAAAGATCAATAAAATACTTTTTTCATGATATCTTGAATATTTTATATATCCTCTTGTTGTTTTCTATATTATCTTTTTATTGTCCTTTGCCAATGAAACCCTTGTTCCATGAAAGATCAGGAAAAAGTTAGTATAAGCTACCACTCAATGATGAAACTCTTGTTCTCTGAAAGATCGGGAAAAGGTTGATATAAGCTACCATCCAACAATTGTGTTAGAAAATTAGCTAAGTGTTGGAAGTTAAATTTTGACAAGTATTAGACACACGATTGTGGTCTAGTTTTTTAATCCTATGGTTAGTGTAATCTATACATGATTGTGGTCCTAGGGATAATGTATTAATGTGGTTTGTTTAAAAAAAATGCGCTCAACAACCAATTAAGTATTAAAGTATGAACGAGATAAAGTCATACATAGAAAAACATATTCCAAAAGGAAATCTTAAACTAATGATAAGAAATTTCAAAAGAACTAAGGGCATGCCCTTAGTCTTCAAAAGTATCTTGGTAGGTCACGGTAGTAGGAAGATCATTGTTCTCCCTTGCAATCTCACAAGCATCATCATTTTGATCAGCATTAGCCTCAGCATCCTGACCCTTATTCTAATCTTCTTCTTCATATCCTTCAACATCTTCGCTTGAATCATAATCAGGACCAACTAGAGCACCATTAACAATCTTTTTTAGAGGACCGCAAACCTTGATGTTAAACATAGGGCATAGAAGTTGAGCTTGAGCAAGGGCCTTCTTAAAACATCGATAAAGTTTATTGCCTAAGTCATCCTTTATTCCAATGTATGCGTTTTCCCACCCTTGGACCATGCTAGCATGTTCCTCAGTTTTTTTCTTCAAATTAGAAACCTCAGTAGCCATATTAGTGTTAGTTTGACGAAGCTCATTTGCTTCCTTCTCGACAACCTTAGCTCTCTTTTCAGCACTTGGAAGTTTGTCGACAATTGCTTCTAAGTTGACCATTCTCTTTTGAGAACTTTTAAGCGATTCTTTCAACACCTTCACACTATTAAATTGAGCCTTCAGTACACTAATCTTCTTCTTCAACTCTTCATTTTCTTTAATAATGGAGGAAACCAACCTAATCTTTTCCTCTAATTCATTAATGTGACTCCACATGGCTTGCAAATCTATCCTATTTTCCTAAGCAATACTTCTCATCTTTAACCCATGGCTCTCTATCCAAAAGCTCAAACCCTCGGGACCAATGTCTTTGTATTTTTCCATATTGGTAAATCTAGAGGGATACTCACTAATGAATTGATTGATAGGCCAACGAGGATCCCACATAGATTTCATATCACTTGTAGAGAGTGAAAGGAAGAAACATAGTCTCTTAAGGCATCAATAGCTAACTTTGGCCTTTCAAGGGTAAAGGTAATTTGTCCTTTTCTTTTTCCTTCCCTTTATCTTGACAAGAAAAACGAGATGGACGACTTGTTATAGGTGGAGGGGCAGGAGTGATCCCAAAAGGATGGCTTGGAGAGGAAATGACGCTCAAAGCTTCAAGCTAAGTCGAATCTATGGAAGGAGTTAAGGTAGGGGCAACTTCAGTCAAATCGATGTGTCCTTGAGAACTAATCAAAGTAACCTCATGACGAGAGTGCTTTATAGCAGGATCGGAGTTTGTGGCTTCAGAAGATTCATTATGATTAACATTTGAAATTCAAACAAGTGTAGTCATTTTATTCTTCTTCTTTTACTTTTGTAGTAAAATTCCCTTCCTGAAGGTCTTAAAGGAATCATATTCTCTACAAGATTGTAAAATAGAGAAAAATATAAGAAATAAAAGATGTACAAAAGAGAATAAAATGAAAATGACACCAAACTTTTACTTACAAAAATAGTAAGTTAAACCATATTTATCATATTCCTAATGAAGGATTTGAGAACAATGGTAAGCCGAGGAAATAGCTAATAGTCTATTAATGTCCCGTTGATCATCAATAGAAAAGTTCTCCTAACCATACTTGAGAGATTTCCTGAGCCTTGGACCCAAGAAAAAGGGAATTTAGGTTGATGATCAGGCTTAAGGAAAGAAGGAAAAATAATAAACATGGGGGTAACCCAAAAATAGCAAGACTTGAAGTGCTTACATGAGGAGTAAAAAAACTTGAGAATGTTTTTTCCCTAGTTACTAGTAAAGGATATCCAATATGAACAAGATTCAATTGACGATAGGAAGAAATGGAAGAATTTTGGAGCAGTTAGAGCAATATTTAAGTAGTTGTAGAGTATCTCAAAGCAATGGATAAAAGTCCAAGTATTAGGATGTAATTGTGAAGGAGAAACATTCATGGTGATTAATGTCGATCTCAAAAACCAAAAAAGGAAGTGTTACTCTGAACTGAGTGAAGAAAGTTTCTTACATCATGAAACTTCCAATACAGACCCAATCATCCTCAAGGCAAGGCTCGAGAACATATTCCCTGTCAGCTCCCTCACGAGCAACCCTCAAAGAGCGATGAATTGCTTACATGGTTGGAATATTTGTATAAGTTGATAGGTACTTCAAGATGTAACATCCTAATTCGAGTCACTATGGTATATTCGAAATATACATAGTGAACTGGATTAGACTCGTTACTTCTATCTTTTAAACATCATAAAAATTGTAGTACGTATCGAAAATACACATTTAAATATAATTGAAAATAGTGCCTCAAAGAAAAAACAATTCGAACTAAACTTTAATAACATAACTGAGTTTTTGATTGTGAACAGTACATAAATTCGATTACTTCACTTTATCAAATATGTACATAATACATAAGTATTTGATTACTAACTGGGCCTTCATGGCCTATATACACCATATATATATAATCAAAAGAAACTACACTAATCGAAGATATAACATCATTTTCCCTACTTTGAAGGGTCTCAATTTCGATCTGTAAAATAACATACAAACAAACAAACAAACAAACAAACGGGGTGAGAATTTGAAAATTCTCAGTAGCATAACACATACAACAATAATCTCATTACAATTCCATGATACATATAAATAACATCGAAATATGCAATTATGTATTAATGCATATAAAATTATCATTGTTGATGCTTATGAAATGTAATGTGATGATGTGGATGAAATGTATTATGATTATGTTTGTGAAATGTCATGCTCTTTGTCAAAGTGTCTGTCCGCTACTTCGACATGCTTATGATGTCATGACTTTCGACAAAATATTCGTCCGCAACTTAGCCTTTGACCTACATCAAAAGAATTCCTCATGATATGTTATGTTCATTATCAAAGTGCCCGTCCGCAACTTTGACATGAAAATGTCATGTCATTATGTTATTCGATCAGCTCTCTAAGCCCTTTTTTGAATAACACCGAAAAATACTTTCACTTGTCTTTAAAACAACTCATTTCCCTTTTTGATTGTAATCGAAATCATATACAAGCACTTAGTCTTTAAAACAATTCATTTTCTTTTGCGACTGTAATAAAAAAACATAACCTTCGAATGCTCTCAATATTCATTTAACTTTAAAAATATGCTCTTCGAATAGTTCTCGTAGTCTATTCGAACAACCACCAAAAATATATCATTCATGATTTACTTTCTCAAATAACTCTCTTAGATTATTCAATTATCATCAAAATATATGTTCAAATAACCATCATAAAGTTTTGTTTAACATCGAAATTTCACCAATCAAATAACACACTTAGTCTACTCGATTAGCTCTAACTGCCCTTGTGTACTATACCAATCAAATAACTCACCTAGTATATTCAATTAGCCTCAAATACAGGTCATTCGAAGTGCTTACTTAATAACTCGGTTTAACATCAAAATCATGCAAATTTGAATAGCTGATACCCAAACTAAAATATTCTGTAACGTTCTATTCGAGTAACCTCTTGCCTATTCGAACAAAACACTACATAATTGTCTTCTGGTGAATCAAAACATCACTTTTATATTCATAAATCATGTAGTAAAACTGTAGAAAAAACCATCAAGTTCTTATGAATATATTCATGCTTATGCATGTTCAAACACATGTATATTTAAATCTCATCAATCAAATAAATCAATATATTGAATCATATCTCATCAAACAAAAAACTTAGTACAACACACAGAACCATGACTTTCTCGAGTTTCATGGCAAACTCCATGATGTCCATTCCTTACTAGTCCTCGACCAGCAGGAAAGGATACAACATAGCAAACAAACTCAAACACCCCCAACCTTAACTCCCTAAAGATGGTGCTCGATCCTTTTTTCTAGTTCTCCCTTTGGTTCTTCTTCCTCTTCTTCCTGCTACTATTTCTTTCTTTCTCTATTTCACGTTCTATTTCTCTCTTTTCTTATCTCTTCTTCTGTTTTTCTTATTTGTTCCTATCTCTACTTTTCTTTTCTCTTTTTTCTGCTAGGATATTTAAGCCTCAAGGTCAAAGATGGTGGAAAGAAAGAATCAGATAAGATCAATTGACTTTGGGGTAACTTTGAATATTTCACACTTCCTAAAGACATTTTAGTCCTCCAGATTATACAAAAATGGCCAACTCATACTAACATTAATATTACTATAAATTTATAACCATATACTAATATTAATAGGTTAGGGAGGATGTTACACAAGACATCCTCACTTACCCAAGGAAATTTAGACAATAAAGCTCTCTGCTCATCAATAGGAGCCTGTGAACTACCACTCATTTCGATCTCTCTGTCAGAAAAATAACACAAGATCGGTACTAATAGAAGAATGATTGGAAGATGAATCAAATAGATAAGAAGAACTAACACCTAAACTCCTTAGTAGTCCCTACATCGTGGCAATATTACATTTTCTATTATTAACACAAGAATTTTTCTAGGCCATAAAATTGGAATAGGAATAGTTAAACTTAATTCCTTTATAATCCCTAAAGGAGCGATTTTGCCTTCTAAGAGTGGTTTGAGAATCATCACTATATTGAGAAAAATCTTTCTTAGAACCCCTGCTTTTAAAAATGGGAGTCCGAGGAAGGAACTCCCCGACAATCTCCAACAAAGAATCATCATCAGAATCAGGGCCAATTTCTCTAATTATCACCATTGAATAATAAAAAGGGAAAATGACCAAAGCTCAATACTTGAAGGAGATTAAAACGTGCAAGAAGGAGAATTAGGCATGACAATACAACAAAGAGATTTAAGAACTCCAAGAACCTGTTGTGAGTGAAAGAATAACAGAGGAAAAAGAAAATGAAATAAGAAATGGAGATAGAAAAATAGTCAAAAATGAAATTATTTGTTTGCAGAAAAGGAAGAAAAAAGTTGGATGCCTTGAATAAGGCAAAGAAACGAAGTAGGGAATACTGAAGAAATTTTCAAGAAAACCAAAACAGTTAAGCTTGACAGAGGTGGTGGTTACCAAGTAGAAGTTTGAAAAATAAAGCCCTAAAAGGTAGTATTTTGGCACTTTATATTTCGAGCTTTGCAAGAGAAACTCTAATCCAAAGGTGGGGATTAAAGCAACTGAAATCCAACGGTCAAAGTCTCGCATCAAAATAAGATACATAAATGATTACACCCTGAATGACGACGCGTAATGATGTCGTTCACATACCCCCAATACACAATAAATTTGTTCGGGATATTGAAAAGGCCATCATGATCAATGGTTCAGTTCAAAAAACATGTTGCCACAATCATTCTTAAAGAAAATCAGTTATAATTTCTAACGATCTATTAGATTGTATCGATGAAACAATGGGGTAAAAATTAATATAAATTTAATCATTCAAAGATAATGATCGGTCGTGAGGTCAGTCGATAGGCCAGAAGTACGAAGATGGGAAAGAGAAAAGAAAAAACTCAAAAACTTTAAAGGGTAAGTAGAGTATTATAAAGTATCAAAGCATGTGATAAACTACTTTGAAGTGCATTTATGTTACAGAAACCCCTTTTACCTTTCCAAGAAAACGTTTATACCACTCTTGACCAATAAAAGTGTGTATGGGAAATTGAACAACATTAAATATACCATGACCTTTCACTTTATAAATACCATTATACGATCCTATCACTATTGCACTCCAAGAAGCGAAAATCACAATCCTCTTGCACTTCTCTTTTACTTTCTTCACAAGAATTGCAAACTCTTTTATATCCTTGTTATGAATTCCAAAACGAAAACTTCTTTTCTCATGCATATCAACCCAGTGATGCTCATATGGTCTTAAAACATTTCGTAATTAGCAAGCCTTTGGACAACAAGTACTCATCTGAACAGAAAGAAAACCTCTCTTCTCATGCATACACACAAAGCAATTGCTGAAGTGCTAAGGGAGATCGAGTGAGTAACGTTCAATCGACCTTAAGTGATGATCGACCTTTTATTCAACTCTACTTACAATTGTATAAGAGGTCAATCTGTTTATTTAAATGATAGTAGTGGTGGTATGTCGAGTAGTAATAGTGATTATTAGTCTTTCATGAGATGATGTTTGAAATGATAAATAAATATGTATATGGTGTATTTTAAGGTGTATTTTAATTTTATAATTGTTGCGTATTTTAACATCAATATTATCGACAATATATTGAAATGATCGACTTTATAATAATCAAATCATCAATATGTTTAATGTTAACTAATTGGTCTTATGTTATATTACAAACTCATGGAGCGAGAAGATTGGCTAAGTGATTGATTAAGTAGTACAATAATAAAAAATACCAATGATTTCATGATTGGTTGATCAGAGTAGGCAAAGAACGAAAGTATACTTAGCTTGTATGCTCTTTCATCTCTCTGATCTAGGGGGCTATGGATTGTACTGAGACTCTATCTACCAATGGACATACTAAGACCCTACTCATAAACAAACTTACTTAGCTCGTATGCTCTTTCATCACTTTGACCTGGGGGTTGTGGACCATACTTGGCCCCCGTGAATGAAGCCCAAGTACATCAAAATCTTATCCCAAAAGTGTAGCCCCAACCATCGCGATCCAAGCACCTCCTAAAAACCCACTTGAAGTGTTAGTTATAGGAAAGAGAATGAGGGGGATATGATTCATACTCCCGTTGGGGCACTTAATAACAACCTCATGATTACCAATCATGAGGCGAGGTCACTCATTTCCTCCTTATAAAAAGCAACACAACATCCCTTTGAGGGGGCTAGACATTTTCACTGTAAAAAAAAAAGAACCCACATAGCTACTACTTGGAGTAAGATCAAATTAGTGTTCTTTGTCATTTTGTGATAAGTTTTGAAATGTGCAACACAAAATGGTATTTACCACTTAGGGGGTGTTTGGAAACATTAAAAAAACCAAATATGTAGGTACATTGGAATTGATTTTTAGATCAATGTTGTTTGGTTTTACAAAAAAATTTAAAAAGCAGGTTCATATCTAAACTAGATTTGGGATAAAACTGATTCTTAAAAAAATCAATTCAAAATTATTTTTTTCCCAATCCAAATTTTTGGCGAATTCTTTCTCCTCCTATTTATTTTCTTTCTCTCACAAAATTTGTTTCTACCTTAATATTTAAATTTTAAACTTAGTTAAACACAAAAAAAAAAAACTTGAACTTTTATAATTTTAAAATTAATTTAAAACAAATTTTAATTAAATTAAAAATAAATTAAAATTAATTATAAATTAAATTAAATTTTATAACTAATTTTTGTTAAATAATTTTAAACTAATTTTGAGAATTGTCAAACTAAGTCATATTGCTTGCTGAGCACTTAGCAGCACCAATATCAACGGACATTAGACAACAAAAGGAAAATAGAAGAATTTTTGCAACTGATCACGAGCAACAATTGGTGATGAACGATCAAAGTTTTATTAGTAACTCTTATATTCTTATATCAAATAATACATATATTATTTTTTATATTTTATTTAATATTATTTATTTTATATATATTTTTATTATTTTTTTTACTCAATTATATTTTTTAAAAAAATATAAATAATATATATATAACTAAAAATAATATATGACTATTTTTTTTCCTTTTATTATTACGCTTAGCATAGGTTGCAAAACTATCCAAAGCAACAACGTTTAGTTATTGGAATAAGTTAAAATATTTTATCATATCTTAACAAATTTTGTTAGTCAACAAAGATCAATTGGGTGAAGTGCTCTAACCGTAGGTTGAGGTTGAGTGTAATTTTATGAAACCTCGATAAGATCAATGTAATTTATTCTTGTCATTATGTTATAAAAATATTATTCAAAATGTAATTTAAAAAAAAAAAAAAACAAAACATCAAACTAGAATACACTATACAAATAAAAAGGATTAAAACATTTTTTCAATTTATATATGTAAAAATTCACATGCATTGATATTTTTTTATTATATTTTTATATTATTTTTTACAGTATTTCTCATGTTATTTATTATATTTTTTTTATTTTTTATTTAATTACAATCATTCAAAAATGGTATAAATAGTAACGATCCTTAAAAAATATATACAGGAACGTCAATTTTTTAACCAGGCTAGCCAAATTGTACTCGAAAGTGGTTCAAAACAGAAAAACGAAAGGTAGAAAAAAGAGCAACTCAAACGATGAGTACGGATTTGTTAGAATTGATCAAACAACTGTATAAATTCCGTTTTTTGGAATATTTTTACAGTGATTTTCTTCTCTCATTCATGTATCACTTCCAACTCTAAACTTGAAGATTTTGCCGAAATTATTGCACTAGTACTAGATATGGAAGTTGCGTCAAAAGAACTTGGGGGCACTGTTAACTTGTCTTCTTCTAGAGCTTCCAGCATTTGCAACACAGTTTTCATGGATGGGCGATTCACCGAGTGCCATTGAATGCACCAAAGTCCCACAATTGCAAGTTTCTTTACAATTTTATTATCTTCAGTTCCCTCAATAGTGATATGTATGTCTCGTCCTTCAAGCAGATTGTGAATCCATTCTGGATATAGAACTTGGAAAGTTTCCTCAGATGACAAGCTTATATTCTTCCTTCCTCCAACCATTTCAAGTAACAACATTCCATAACAACATTTCCAAAGTTTCTTGAAAAAACTTCTGGTGCAATATAACCTAAGGTTCCCCTGGCTGCAGTTATTGAAACCATACTCTGATTTTTAGAACACAATTTTGCCAAACCAAAATCTGAAATTTTTGGAATAAGCTTGTCATCTAATAACACGTTGTGAGGATTAATGTCAAAGTGAAGAATTCGATGATCACAACCCTGGTGAAGGTACTCAATCCCTTTAGCTATGCCAAGAGCAATTTGTTGCAGCTTCTCCCAGCCGAGGAAACGTTCCTTGTCATCTAGTGGAGATATGAAGTTCTGTAATGAACCATTTGGAAAGAAATTGTAAACAAGAGCACGGTAGAATCCATCAGCACAAAATCCAAGCAAGCGAACCACATTGACATGGTGGATTTTGCCCATAGCTTCCACTTCATTAATAAATTCTCTTCCATCTCCCTCTGTGTTGTTGAGGATCTTCACAGCCACCAGAATTTCATTGGAGAGTTTACCTTTGAAAACTGCTCCATGAGCTCCTTCACCAACTTTTCCTTAAAATTATTTGTAATTCTCTTTATATCAGCATAAGAGAATCTGGTAGTATTGAATGCCCTGTAATCCTCTAAAAACCTTTCAATTGTGATCTGATCTTCTCCTTTCACTCTAAAATAGCGATAGATACGAAAACATGCCATGAGCACCAACACCAGCATAATTGAACCAACGATTACACCTGCACATTGATCATTAATCAGTGTAGGAAATCCATGAGAATTGAGATAAAACTCTCCCCTGTCTTTGTCAATAAGAAAACAAATTGTGAAGATGTCTCACACTCTCACCTGTAGCATCTAAAATTATCTTCTTTATTGGTTTGGGATCGCGGTCAAAACATTCAGTGTTGTCTTCAGTGCCGTTGCTCTTCAGTTTACACATCTTCCCTTTTGTTTCACACTCGCTACAATCTGGTTTGGACCATGTCAATATCAAATTATTTCTACCCAGGTCGTTAAATAACTGTGAGCTTGAAGAAATGTCGAACAACTTGGTGCAGGATAATAGGTCCGCTGAAAGGAATCTGATCGTAGAGTCATAAGCATAAATCTTGCAGGAAAGTCTTTCCGGGAATCGAGGTCCTGTTACTGAATCACAAGTGAGGAAAGTGATGTTGATAGACTCGGGTTGTAGAAAATGGAAAGGAGCAATTGATGATTGGTTGAGCTTTGCAAAGTGCCTTGGAAGACAATTTTCTGGGTCAGACAGGTATAAAAGTGATGTTGAGTTCTATTGGATCTGGAAGTGTAGGCAGCTGAAGCAGTGTGTCATATTCATGGGAACAAGTTAGATCAAACCCAGGATAGCCACAGTAATCTGGCTCACTATCTTTAAGTCTGAAGGGAAATCGGATACGCTGGCCATGGCGCCCGCACCTCAAATCTCTGCCCCTACACCCATTAGTCTGACAGATCCCAATGATGGGAAGCAGGATCAGCACCATCGCCAGCAAAAATCTGGAATATTTGATCATTGTAGATATTATGGTAATATGGTTAGTCAATCCCGATTGAACACAATTGTCTATATACTGGAAATAATGTCTCTACAGCACAGATCAAATTCTCCCCTTTTCGATTAAACCGATCACTTTCTATATCTTTTAAAACGAAGAGAGAGATTTCTACCAAAAGAAAAAAAAAATGAAGAGAGAGATAATGTTATGCTATAAACTTCAGAGAACAAAAGACGTGTAACTATTTTCTGTTTTTCTACTTAAGGCAGCTGTCAAGTAGAAGTGGAAATTAGCATTTGGTTTGCCACGTACAATTTCAATTTTATTAACAATTTTGTTATTTTTACACCCCAAACACATGCAGTTATTCTTACACCTATCACTTTTAAAAATTAAAAAAATAAATAAATTTCCCTTCATTTCCTCTCATTCTCTTTTTCCTTAAAATAATAAGTGTAGAGAAAGGTGTATGAGTTTGGTATGTAAAAATAACAAAATTATTTTATTAAAGTGCTTTGCTTTTTGTGTCTTTTGATTAGGTATCTCTATAACCATTATGATAAAACTAATTATCAGTTATTGTCACGATTAGAAGATGTTTTCAATAATTGATTTTTTCATAATTTAAACTTTAGTCAACTGTCCGAAAATACGATTCATTGACTACTATACTCAATCATAATTATTAAACTTCGACTAGTGGTTAATTCGACTGAGGTATTAGATCAATGGGTTAGTAATATAACTAATGAGTTATTGTTTAAACTAGTTGAATTATATAAAATAAAATAAATATATAAATATTTAATATAGATAAAAAAATTACGTAAAATAAGGCTTACACAATAAAATTAATAGTATTAAATAATACTTATTAATAAATTTAATTTTTGTTTTAATTAAAATTTGCTTAGATATACAAATTCTAATATAAAAATTTTAAATATTCAGCTAAACAAATTGCTTAAATATACAAATTCTATTATAAAAAATAATTTGAAAAATTAAACTTGAAATAGAATCAAATCAAACGTAAATGTATAATGAAATTAAATTAAATGATAGTAAATGAAGTTAATGCAATTAAAATTCATTTGAAATGAAAATGACAATGAACTTAAATGCAATTCAACTTAAGGCAAATGAAATGGGAATGAAAATGACAATGAACTTAAAAGCTGGTGACCGTAAACCAAAGTCTGACTCTGACCATCCCATTAGGTTTTATTAGATTTAGTATCAGTGCGATATAAGGATAATTTAAGAATTAAATAAAAAAATTAAATATAATTTAAATAAAATATATGTAATGATTTATTAAAAAAGTATTATTTATAAATTTAGTTTAAAAATATATAATATTTTTTGAAAGAATTTTATACTAATATAAATATTAAAAAAATTAAATAAAAATATTATAAAACAATTTATATGTCTAAAAAATATTATATAAACAAAAATATTTGTCTTTTAAATACATAATTTAATCCAATCATTTTATAAAAAAGTATTTCAAGAAATTAAATTTATTAAAAATTATATATAAATTAATTCAATTTATATTCATGTAATATAAAAAAAGTAAGTTAAGTGATATATAATTTAGAACTCAATCAAAAATACATTTGTGAAAAAGAAAAATATTCTTGTACTCTAAGTAAGTATAATTTCAAAACAAAAATATGTGACAAAATCTTATAAAACAAAAAAAAAAAACAAATTCATGTAATTTTTCATTTTTTTGTTAGTTTAATTTTTTTTTCTCATTTCATTTGTATTTTTTATTCTTTTTTTATTATGTAATTTTTATTATTAATTTTTTTTAAAAAAATTTACATTAACATTTTAACTTATTAAATTTTTGTGTTTAAATATGTCTCATTAATATATATAGATATATCAATGTCATATTAAAAAAAATAAAAAAACACATGATATGTAATTAAGAATATTATTTTACGTATGACAAAAAATTAAAATATATCTTTTCAATTAATAGTAATACATAACATAATTTTAATTTATATTTTTTTATATATTATATTAATTGATTATAGTGATTGATTGTAGGCAGATTTCTCTCCCTTCCTTGCTTTTTTCCTCCTCCATATTGTTTTTCCTTTTTTTATGCGGTGTTTCATTTCATTCTCTCTTTCTCTTCAACGTCTTCAACATGTTTTTGTTTCCTATCCACTATTCAAATTCTGAGAGCAACTCACAAGAGCACTAGACAAACGGAGATGCATAGAAGTCAGATGCCAACATTTTATTTTCAAAAACAAAACTCCAAGAGCAACAGAGACGCCAGCAAGAACTGAGGACACACCCATTGGTGCAGCACAACTTCTGAGGCGCAACTACTGACTGGAGTTTGGGGGAGCTTGGACGGTGTCTGGGTGGCGGTGGCTCAACAGTGGCAGCTGGACGTCGTTCCAACTTTCAAGTCAAGCTTTTTTTTTATTTTTAAATGACTCGGCC
This sequence comes from Ormosia emarginata, assembly GCA_029884605.1. NCBI lineage: Eukaryota > Viridiplantae > Streptophyta > Magnoliopsida > Fabales > Fabaceae > Ormosia > Ormosia emarginata. The sequence goes on from JAQQTP010000051.1 coordinate 4,860,595, forward strand.
GGTTCAAATAAACCAATCTGAACCACTGGTTTTTTGGAAAACCGACAGAGACTGGCTTTAACTGAGTTGTATGCTTACCAATCTGAAAATGGATCGGTTGCCTGACCCTTATCAATCAAATTGACCAGTGCAATTTGAGTTTAATAATATTGCACTCAACTCTTATTGGTTAAAATGCTTTGATTTGATTGCTACTTTTAAATTATATTTAATAATCACATTATAATAAAAAGATTATAGAAAAATACTTGACTAAAATTATTTTCACTCATTAAATCAAAATACTTGAATAAAATTAATGGAACGATAGAAACCTAAAAACAATTTAATTATTTTTTTAAAACAATTCGTTAATTAATCTTGAAAATGAAATAGAAAATTAGAGAATTCAATCTATAAAATGTGATCTGGCTTAGTGATCCTTCTATTCAATTCCTTTAAAACCGGACTCGTCAAACACCAAACATTACGATTTGCTAGAAAGCAATCTTCATCGGTGTTGCTAGTCCATAGGTCGTGAAAATGGTTTCAGCCTTTATATCTGGCGGAAAGGGCGGATCCTGCTATGCTGGATGTTGGATAGTGTTGCTGTTTATTATGCCACAATAACAAACTTGTATCTTGTTTCATACTCTACCTGAGGGGATATCGTCGGAGAACCTCAGGTCCATTGTCCGACAGTTATCCGAAGAAGGCGGGGTAGAATGCTAGCAGATGCACTTCGACCGATCAGTCTTGGAGTCAAGACAATGATGAAGACATAAGTAGAGAAGAGTGAACATGCCTTGATACCTAACTTATTTCTTTTGCTGGATTAGTTAATTATGGTTAATTAGTTGCTGAGTTAGCATCAGGTAGTTAGAGATAGTTAGTAGCAGTTAATTGGTTATATATACTGTAATTGTTGCTGTTATTCTTCATGAATGAGCATTATCTCATTTATCTCAAGTTGAGCTCTCTTTTCTTCTCTTTTGTCATCAAGATGTTCTTGGTTATGAGTGTTTACATGGTATCAGAGCTCTTTTCCTAGGGGCTCTGCTGCTGCTGTGAATTACTCTGATTCGATTTCTTTCTTTTGATTCGTTGATTGATTGTTGAATTCAATTCAAGTTGAATTGATTCATTCTTGTTCAATCGCGTTTCTGTTCAAGATCGATCTTCTTTTTTTTTTTTGAAATTGAAAAATCGTGATTAGGTACAGTTAGAACTGTTGATTCTTCCATTATCAAGCTTTCTTCGTAATGGCAAATGATGATGTTGTGAATTCGAATCCTTCTCAGAATGTAACAACAGACTTCACTAGTCCTTATTACATGATTCAAAATGAGAATCCAGGAGCGATTCTTGTCACTGAGTTGTTGAATGGCTCGAACTATCAGGATTGGTCACGTGCTATGATGGTAGCACTGAGTTCCAAGAATAAGGAACAATTTGTGGATGGCACTCTGCCAAAACCTGCAGTCACAGATCCTCATTTCAAGATCTGGTGCAGATGCAACAAATTAGTGTTCTCATCGATTTTGCATTCTCTTGAACCATCCATCAAGAAGAGTATCTTGTGGATGGAGACTGCTCATGAAGTATGGAAAGACCTCAAGAAGAGGTTTTATGAAGGAGATATCTTCAGAATTTCAGACTTACAAGAAGAGATCTATATGCACAAACAAGGTGATTCATCTATTACTGAATACTTCACTCACTTGAAAGGTCTTTGGCAAGAATTGGACAACTTTAGACCAATTCCTTCATGCAAATGTCAAGTAAGCTGCTCGTGTGATTTACTTCCAACTATTAAGACCTACAAGGAAAATAACTATGTGATTAGATTTCTCAAAGGCCTAAATGAACAATATTCTTCAGTGAGATCACAAATTATGCTTATGAAGCCTCTCCCAGACATCAGTGAAACTTTTTCACTACTGATACAGCAGGAAAGGCAGATGAACATTCCTCTTGATGAAGCAAAGGAGTTGGTAAACACAAATTATGGATCTTATAGAGGGAGAGGAAATGCTAATCGTGGCAGAGGAACATATTCTGGTGGAAGAAATATAAATGGTAGAGGCAGAGGCAACAAGTTTTGTACCTACTGCAATAGAAATGGACATATGGTGGATACATGTTATAAGAAACATGGTTATCCACCTGGTTATTTTCAGAGAAATAATACTGCAAATAACTGTTTAGTGGAAGATGAAATAGAAGATGATATGAGATCTATGAGGTCAATGAGGCAGAAAGATGATGCAGAAGAGAATTTGAAGCTGAGCTTCACACCTAAGCAACATAAGGCCATCTTGGCAATGCTGCAGCAGTCTGGAACAAGCCACAATGCCAACCAAATTGTGACTCAGACTGCAGATAAATCAGGTATTTTATGCAATGTTTCACACACTATTGAACATGATAGCTGGATAATAGACACAGGGGCCACAAATCATGTGTGTCATTCTTTAACTCTATTTCAATGCCACAAGAGGATAAGGCCAATTCTCATTAAATTGCCTAATGGATCTCAGGTGTCAACCAATATAGCCGGATCTGTAATGATTTCTGATGATATATGTCTTACAGATGTTCTATACATACCACAATTTACTTTCAACCTAATCTCAGTTTCTAGAATGACTAAAACAAGCAATTGTGAGCTGATTTTCAATTATAATGCCTGTCACATACAGGACAAACTTACCTTGAAGAGGACTGGTACAACTAGATTGAAGAATGGATTGTACACTTTAAACTACAAGGCAGGAACTTGTTTTAGTTTTCATTCTATAAATGTTGTCAATTCTAAAAAATGTTGCATATGGCATATAAGATTAGGTCATTCATCACATGACAGGCTGTTACAGATGAACAAACTTTTCCCTTTCATTCAATGTAATAAAAATGCATATCCTTGTGATATTTGTCATATGGCAAAACAGAAAAGATTGTCTTTTCCCCTCAGTACATCTAAAACTGGTGCACCATTTGATTTGCTTCACATGGATATTTGGGGCCTTATTTCAATGCCCTCTATGTTTGGCCACAGATACTTTTTAACTGTGGTGGATGACCACACCAGACACACCTGGATATTTTTCATGAAATTGAAATCAGAAACTACAACTCTCATCATGAATTTTGTTGCTCTAGCTGAAACTCAGTTTCAAGCCAAGGTTAAGTCTATCAAATCAGATAATGGAAGAGAATTTATGCTCCATGAGTTCTATAGTCACAAAGGAATTGTACATCAGACAACCTGTGTGGAGACACCACAACAGAATGGTATTGTTGAAAGGAAGCACCAACATATCATGAATGTGGCTCAGGCCCTGATTTTCCAATCCAATATTCCCAAATGTTTTTGGACACAAGTTGTTAGTCATGCAGTTTACTTGATCAACAGGTTACCAACTCCTTATCTTGACAATAGATCACCTTTTCAAGTTCTACATAAGAAGTTACCAGAGTTGGAATCCTTAAGAGTGTTTGGTTGCCTCAGCTATGCAACCACACTGCCCAGTCACAAGAAGAAACTAGATTCTAGATCAAGAAAATGCATTCACATTGGGTTCAAGCCTGGTACTAAGGGATACCTATTGTTTGACTTGAAGTCCAGAGAATTGTTCTTGTCCAGAAACGTCATATTTTATGAGGAGATTTTCCCTTTCATCTCAGATGATCAGTACAGAGATGATAATGCTGATTGCCCCATGCCAAATCCCACACCTTTTGATCCTTGGCCAACCTTGTTGCCCACAACACCTCACCAACCAACACCACCTCACAATACTGACATACAACCTGCATCACTAGATCAACCACCTTCTCCACCACATCACTTACCCAACACTAACTCCATGACACAAAATGACCCTATACCACCCACCGGACAATCCACTAGACCTAAAAGACCACCCACATACCTGCAAGATTATCACTGCTCTCTGATAACACATACCACCACTCACACTACCACCAAATATCCAATATCCAACTACTTATCCTATGACAAATTATCCCCATCTCATAGACATTTTTCACTCACCTTATCCTCATCCATTGAACCTACCACTTATCATGAAGCCATCCAACGCCCATCATGGAGAGCAACCATTGAATCTGAACTAGCAGCTCTTCATCATAACAAAACTTGGATACTTACCCCTCTTCCACCTGATAAAAACACTGTCAGCTGCAAATGGATTTTCAAACTTAAATATCGAGCTGATGGAACTATAGAGAGACATAAAGCTCGATTGGTGGCTTGTGGATTCACTCAAACTGCAGGCCTGGATTATATTGAAACATTCAGTCCAATGATCAAAATGACCACAGTCAGACTTCTACTTTCCTTGGCTTCTTCCAAAAACTGGTTCATACATCAATTGGATGTGAACACAGCCTTCTTGCATGGTGATTTAATAGAAGATGTCTATATGTAAGTTCCTCCAAGCCTCACGGTTTCTGACCCATCTCTAGTTTGCAAACTGCAAAAATCTTTATATGGCTTGAAACAGGCCAGCCGCCAATGGAATGCAAAGCTGACTGACAGCCTGATTCAATCTGGTTTTGTGCAATCAAGAGCTGATTATTCTTTATTTACCAAGAAAGTTTCTACTAGATTCACAGCTATATTGGTATATGTTGATGACTTGGTTCTTGCAGGCGATGACCTTGCTGAAATTCAAAGGATGAAAACATTACTTGATCACAAATTCAGCATCAAGGATATTGGTGACCTGAAGTACTTCTTAGGATTTGAAATTGCTAGATCATCTCTGGGGATCTCTCTCTATCAACGAAAGTATTCTTTGGATTTGCTCCAAGATACTGGCTTATTGGCTTGCAAGCCATGTTCCACTCCAATGGATCCCAAGCTCAAACTTAGCAAAAATGTTGGTACTTCTATTTCTGATTCTTCTACCTACCGAAGACTCATTGGAAAACTGATCTACCTCACACATACTCGCCCTGATATTTGCTATGCTGTGAGTAGGTTGAGTCAGTTTCTGGATGCTCCAACTGATATTCACTTGCAGGCAGCACACAGAATTTTGCGATACATAAAGAATGCCCCTGGAACTGGTCTATTTTTCCCTGCAAAATTCGATTTGTCTCTTAGAGGTTTCACTGATTCTAATTGGGGTGCCTGCCCTGACACATGAAGATCCATCACAGGCTTCTGTTTTTTCATTGGAGACTCACTTATCTCGTGGAAAAGCAAGAAGCAATCAATCATCTCCTGTTCCTCAGCTGAAGCTGAGTATCGAGCTCTAGCTCAAGGCACATGCGAGGCCCAATGGTTATTATATTTGCTACATGATTTACATGTTGATCATCTGAAGCCTGTAGCAATTTATTGCGACAATCAGTCTGCTTTGCACATTGTTGCGAATCCGGTATTCCACGAACGCACAAAGCACATTGAATTAAATTGTCATCTTGTCTGAGACAAAGTGCTTGAGGGTGTTACTCATCTTCTTCCAATTACCACCAACGCTCAAGTAGTGGATATCCTCACTAAGCCCTTGCAGCCTGGCCTTTTTTCCACTTTGTACACCAAGCTTGGAATGCTAGATATCCATTCCAGCTTGAGGGGGGTGTTACTTAACTTATTTCTTTTGCTGGATTAGTTAATTATGGTTAATTAGTTGCTGAGTCAGCATCAGGTAGTTAGAGATAGTTAGTAGCAGTTAGTTAGCTATACATACTATAATTGTTGCTATTATTCTTTATGAATGAGCATTATCTCATTTCTCTCAAGTTGAGCTCTCTTTTCTTCTCTTTTATCATCAAGATGTTCTTGGTTATGAGTGTTTACATGCCTAGCTTAGACTACCAGGCTAGTTTATATAGAGATCCAGAGGATTAATTCTCCGGATACCTTTTGTTCAGGTCATTTAGGATTCTGAACGTTATGTCTGGTCATTATGACACGAGACATTATGTCTAGTCATTATGAAGCAAGACATTATGTCTGTTTATTGAGTCGTTACCCATTTGGGTATTAGCTGGTCGAACCTTGCACAAATAGGCCTAGCATATGGTCAGATGTCAATTGGGTCTGGATGGTCCACAACCCCCAGCTTGGGCAATCAATAGCTCGAGCTTGTTTATTCTTATCCAAGCTTATGAATTTGGACAGTCCACAGCCCCCCAACTTGGGCAAATCACAAAGTGAATGGTCGACTTTTTTTGAACTTTTTCGAGCTCTTCGTAATTTTTTAAGTTTCGTCCCTGGATAATCATCCGAGGTGAGTGGTAAGGTCTTTTGTGCATGTATTTTCTCAACCTTAGCTATGAATTTTCCTGACAAGTTCCGATCTTGAGTTTCTTCGATTTAGGTCAGTTTTCAAAGGCATCATGGTTAAGCATAACCTCAGATAACTTCATGTGTCTTTAATTTTTAATGGAAGAATTTGACCTCAGAACTTTTTTCGAGCTTAATCGACTTCATACATATAGCCCTTTCAATCGACATCATGGTTTTATCATGATCTCAGAGTTTCCGAGTTTGCCGATTAACTTTTAAGGTCGATCATGGCATTTGAATTTTTCGCATATCTTTGACTGACACTTTAATCTTGGATGAATAAATTGCTTTATTTGAACGAAGCCAATAATCTTGTAAGCTGGAAATCAAAAGCCAGTTACTTTATTACTTTTATCAACCAAGAGCTAGGGGTCGACCTTTGTGCTAACATCGGCTGAGAACCAGCTATTTTCATCAGCTTTATGCTGGCATCGGATGGTGCGTTGGCCGAGGCCGGTTATTTTCATCAGCTTTGTGCTGGCATTGGCCGATGCTTTTGGTCGAGGCTAGAAGACTTCATCAGCTTTGTGCTAGCATCGGGCGATGCATTGGCTGAGGTCGGTTTAACCCGAGTATTCATCAGCTTTGTGTTGGCATCAGTCGGCGCATTGGCCAAGGCCAGAAGACTTCATTAGGTTTGTTTGTCATCAATTAGCGCATTGGCCGAGGCAGGGAGATTTCATTAACTTTGTGCTAGCATCGACTAGTGCATTAGCCGAGGCTAGAAGACTTCATCAGCTTTGTGCTGGCATCAGCCGGCTCATTGGCCGAGGCCGAAAAACTTCATCAGCTTTGTGCTGGCATCGGCCGGCGCATTGGCCGAGGATATAAGATTTCATCAGCTTTGTGTTGGCATCGGCTGACACATTAACTGAGGTCGGAAAACTTCATCAGCTTTGTGTTGGCATTGGCTGAGGCCGGGAGATTTCATAAGCTTTGTGCTGGTATTGGCTGGCACATTAACCGAGGTCGAAAGACTTCATCAGTTTTGTGCTGGCATCAGCCGACTCAATGGCTGAGGTCAAAAACTACATCAGCTTTATGCTAGCATCAGTCGGTGCTTTGGCTGAGGCCCGGAGATTTATCAGCTTTGTGCTAGCATCGGTCGATGCATTGGCCGAGGCCGGAAGACTTCATCAACTTTGTGCTAGCATCGGCCAGCTCAATGGTAGAGGCCGGAAGATTCATCAGTTTTGTGCTGGCATCAGTCAGCTCTTTGGCCGTGGCCCGGAGTATTCGGGGTCTTCGTCTAGAATTTTTTAAGAATTTGTTGGGGGTTTGATTTAGCTTGTCTTAATCCTGCTATATGATTAATTCTGATAATAATATGCAATTGAAATATTTTAAAATCAGTTTACATACCTCGGTAAGGTCGGTTGTACCAAGGTGTGATGAGATTGCTCTTCTATGTTATAAGCTTTCTAGATTTCGTACGTCAAAAAACTTCATGATCCCTACTTTTAAAAAAGAACTCGGTAATTTTACCACTCGGAACTATGATCTTGGAAACTTCAAATCTTGGCTTTGAGCTTAAAGCAATTTATTAACATTTGATGTCGTTAACGCCTCTCTTACAATTGTAATAACTTGTTCCTTATGACTTTATGAGTTATGGAATGAATGTCTTTTTGAAGTAGTTATCTCCAGGAATGCCAATAATCACCATATGATATATATGGCTATCAAATAAATTATCCACCTCCTTTTAAATTTTAAAACCTTTCACTAAATAGGAACAAGAGCTATGTTGAGAATTGTAAGATTAGTCAAGCCTTTTTTGAGCAGAAACAATCAAAACTACCTGTAGGGCTGCACAACCCAACCAGCAGATCCACAAACCCGAATAACCCGACCTAATATATTCGGGTTAGTTCGGGTAAACGAGTCTGTTAGGGTTGAATCCGAACAATCCATCTATTTATTGGTTAGGGTAATGGGTTTCAGAAACTAACCCAATAACCCAAATAATACTATTATACTACGTCGTTTTGTTTTGGCCTATTCCCTAATTTCCCTTCGTTTCATTTTTCTCCTCCTTTGAACTTGATGGTTCCAGAAAATCAGAGATCCTCTCATCACTTTCACTTCATTTCATCCCTAAAATGGGAACTGATTTGCTCTCAATCTCCCTAAAACTCCTCCCATCGTCTCGGCCTAGCCCCCAGCCACCACCGGCGACGCGAGATTGTTTCATTTCGTCCCAGACCCAGCCACCATTGTTGCTGGTGACACGATATCTACGGGATTTGAGCATATCTGCTGGTGTAGTGGTGGAAGGAGGTAGTGGTGGTTCTCTGATGAGTAGATCTGAGCATATTTGTGGTGCACAGAGGTAGTGTTGGTTCTCTGACGAGCAGATCTTCTTCCCTGGAGCCTCTCACGCTGTCTTTTCCCCTTCTGAAGCCACATTCTACGACATTGTCTTGTTCATCACCTTCACCCTCTTCTCCATCCTCGTTGTTCCTTCTCGTCCTCCCCAACCCACCAACTGGGTTTTCTAGCTTTACTTTAGCTTCGGCTTCAACTTCGGCTCCATCGTCGGTGTTGAAGAGAAAGAGACCCGCCAGGCTTGACATACCCGTTGTTTCTCTCACTTTTGGGGTCCTGGCAGTATCTCCGTCTCCGGCAGTGATGAACTTCGTGGAGATGGGTCGTGGCTGGAGGGATTTCAAGGTGATTGCGTTTTGGCTACTTTGTTGAGGATTCCAAGCTGCTCCCAGAAAATGTATACATCTTTATTTCTTCTCAACCCAATGACCCAACCCGATATAACCCATTTATAGGTCGGGTTGGTTCGATTCGGGTTATCTGGAAAATTTGTCCCAAAATCGATCAAACCCAACCCGACCTCAACTAATTGGGTTGGATTTTTTTCCCTAAACCCGAACCAACCCGACCCGTGTACAGCCTTAACTACCTGTTACGTGATAAATCAGTCGCCATCAATTGCATTTGGTTTAAAGACCCCAATAGAGATGTGGAATGGCAAGCCAACAGATTATTCTTCTCTTCATGTGTTTGAATGTCCTAGATATGTGATGTATAATTCCCAAAAAAGAACAAAGCTATATCCAAAATCTAGGAAATACATATTATTGGGTTATGCTGACGATGTTAAGGGGTATTGCCTGTGGGATCCCACTGCCTGCAAGGTTATTGTCAGCAGAAAATGAACTGCAAAGTGAACAAGAAGATGACAACACTTTGAAAGAGGCTACTACGGTACAAATAAATGGAAAAGCTAGAGAAGAAGACTCCTCCAAAGCAGAACAAGTACTAGAGCACGAGGAACAAGAACCAGATGAAACCAATGATACAAAAGTTCAGCGATCAACTCGTCAGATACGGCAACCATGATGGCAGTCAAACTATGTTATGGTAAGCCACGATGCATATTGTCTTCTAACAGAAGAAAGAGAGCTTTCAACCTTTCAAGAGGTTGTGAGTTGCTCAAATGCTTCTCTGTTGCATGGCAGCAATGCAAGAAGAAATAGAAGCTTTACATAGAAACAAGACATGAGAACTTGTTGAACTTCCAAAGGGACAGAAAGCCATTGGTAACAAATGGATCTATAAGATCAAATGAGATGGCAACAATCAAGTGGAACAATATTGTGCAAGATTGATGGTCAAATGGTATGCTTAGAAAGAAGGTATTGGTTTCAATGAGATATTCTCTCTTGTTGTCAGACTTACCACTATCAGAGTAGTCTTGGCCATGTGCACTGCATTTGATTTACATCTTGAACAACTAGATGTTAAAACAACTTTTCTTCATGGAGAGCTAGAAGAAGAGATATATATGCTCCAACCAGAAGGCTGTGAAGAAAAAGGAAAGGAAAACTTTGTTTGCAGGTTAACCAAATCTTTGTACGGTCTAAAACAGGCGCCAAGGTGTTAGTACAAGAGATTTGATTCATTCATTATTAGTCTCAAATATAATAGATTGAGTTCAAACTATTGTAGATATTTCAAGAGATTTGGTGATGATGATTTTATCATCTTGCTATTGTACGTGGATGACATGTTGGTGGTAGGCCCCAACAAAGATCGAGTCTAAGAATTGAAGGCACAATTGGCTATAGAGTTTGATATGAAAGACTTGGGACTAGCAAACAAGATTTTATGAATGCAAATTCACTTATATAGAAAAGATAGGAAGATTTGACTTTCTCAAAAGAACTACATGAAGAAAATCTTATAGCGCTTCAACGAACAATATTGTAAGCTAGTCTCTACACCACCTCATATCAATTATAAATTATCCTCAAGTATATGTCATAGCAATGAAGCCACTACTAGAAATTTGGGTTTTAGAGACTAAAAAATCGTCTCTAAATCAAGAAAATCGGTCTCTAAAATAGTTAGAGACTGATTTAAATCGATCTCTAAACCCTTCGTCGCTAAATATTAGCGACTGATATTGGTCGATCACTAAATTTAGAGACCGATTTAAAGACTGATTATTTAAAAAAAATTAGTCGCTAATTTTTAGTCAAATATTAGTCAAATATTTTTCAAAAAAGTACATTAGAGACAGATTTAGAGATTAATTTTTTAGAGACTAATTTTTCAATCTCTATATCAGTCTCTAAATCATTCTTTAAATCGATCTCTAAAAGCATGAATATTTTATATATTTTATAAAATCGATTGCTAACGCGGTCTCTAAACTAGAGACCGATTTATCAATCTCTAAATCAATATTTAAATCAATCTCTAAAACTCTGAATATATTATATATTTTATAAAATCATTCGCTAAATTGATCTCTAAACTAGAGATTGATTTATCAGTCTCTAAATTAGTTTTTAAAAGGCTGAATATATTACAAGACTGATTTATCAGTCTCTAAATCGGTCACTAAATGTCTTTTTATATATATATATTCGGTTTCTAATTCAGTCTCTAATTTGTGATATGAAGTTGTAATTATTTTTAAATTTATTAAAATCCAAATTTTTAAAACACATAATAAACAACAATCAACAATCTCATATATAACCAAACACATAAATAAAAAATAACATAAACTAAATTAATTCAGTTTTTAGAATATCTCATTTAAATGTCAAGACATTCTAGGATAAATTAAACTAAGCATTGTCTACAATATCTCATTACTACAACATTTCAAATGTAAGAAAGTTAAACACAATACAAACTAAACTGTAATAATAAAAACTCATCCTCGTCCTCGTCCTCGTCCTCTTCTACTTCATTAATCACAGAAAATGTTTGAGAAGGCTGAAAGTTCATCGACAACATCATCTCTTGTACCAGCCAGTTTGTCTCCTCAATCTGTCTCCTATTATATGTCACTTGACCTCGAAGCTCATTTCTCTCACTTCTTAATTATTCAAGTTCATCTCTTCACACCCACTCAGATGATAAAGAACTTGATCCACGATATTATGGTCTTCCAGCTATTATGGTCGACTCAATTCCAAGACTGTATATTTTACATTTTTTCACTCCAGCCACATTGCGCCATATATCCAACTCATCTGGGGGAGGAGTTCCCTGCTCTGATGCTCTTTGGGTCATTTCTTGCATTTCGTTTGCAAATTTGGTTTGTTAATACCAATATGACACTAATTAATGCAAAAAGTTAAAGCAGCATATAAGACTAACATAATATAAGCTATGACATAAACTATAAGAATAAACGTGGTTTCAATCACATGTTAAAAGCTGCAAGCTTGTTTAATTTCAATTGGAGATGATAGCACAATTAAAATATTCTTCTTTGAAAATAGAATAGGGACTTTTGACATGTAATACACAAATATCATAACAAGTTGAAAAATAAGCCAGCATATGAATAAACATGGTTTCAATCATGTGTTCAAAGTAGGTTCGTATGATTTATCACCAAAAAGACAATAAAGAGGAATCTGAGCATGATATTGCAAGCACACACATAAAAAAATTATAACTTATATTTAGAGTTCCCTTTAAACATCAAGATAGCAACATGAATACAATTGCTGAACATCATTATTTCAAACCCAAGAGTTCGAATTAGATAAAACAATTACTTATATCTATATGTTCTGATCTCCTATCCACCCATGTGTGATCCTTATGTCGACGTGTGTGGTGAAACAATGTTGGTGCTGATGGAACAACACCATTCAACTTAGTCTGCAGCAATTGCAACAAAACCATATTAGTAAATTTAACCATATTAGACAACTTCGACAATAATGAAAGATAATAGTGAACTTAACCAGATTAGCTCTATGTTAAGATGAGGTAATAGAGCCATTGGTGTGATATGAAGCTCCATATCCTCCACAATCAGATGCCCGATTGGCTTTTGCAATTACACTTTTCTTCTTGAAAGCCTCACTTTTCCAATGTGTACACAATGCGTCTCATATCTCATCTCTAATCCAACTTGGTCTCTCCATTTTTTTGCGAGCCTTTTCCATAACGTTCTTCAACAATACTGCACCCTGTTTCTCAAAGTTTCTTCGAGCCCAATAATTATTTAGTGGAATGACAGTATACTCCCTCTACAATAAATATGAGTAAGCAAATTGTTTATGACCAAAAAAAGTCTATCAAATTTTAAATTGTAGTAATAAAAATTTAAAAATTACCATAAACTCTACAAACCATATATCTCTTGTGGTAAGAACTATTCTTTTCCATGATGTCCATGGCTTTAAATTCATCTTCCTCATTATCCTCTCCTTCATTACTTTCTACCTCATCTTCCTCCTCATCCTCGCCGACATCAGCTTCTACCTTATGATTATCATCTTCTTCATCCACTACAAAAAAGACTAAATTACGGTATTTTTTTTTTTGCATATTATGGCAGTTTTAATTACCATTTTCTGCGTCAATGGCAGTTTTAAAAACTGACGTAATTATCTTCGCCGTTCGATATAATATGATGATTTTCCATTAACTGCCATGACAACCACCACAATTTATCATGTATAAAATGACGGTTTAGTTTTTGCATAACACAGTAGTTAGAACTGCCGTAATTTACATAACATTAACAAAAAAAAAATATAAATTACAGCAGTTAGAACTGCCATAATTTATATAACACCAACTAAAAAAATATAAATTATGGCGGTTAGAACTGTCATAATTTACATAACACCAACAAAAAAAACATAAAACAGTTGTTTAGAACTGCTATAATTCACCTAAAACCAGCCAAAAAAAATGGCAAACAACCAAGCTCAATAGCATAATCCATAATTCATAATTTATGTTCTAAAATTCTAATTTCATATCAATAGCAAACAAAACCTCTGCCTCACCATTGTCAACTTCGAGAATTGATCCACCTTTATTCATTGCTAATGCATAAACAGACTCCTTATGGCCTTTGGCAGCAATTGGAATGTACCTAAGTTTTAGTAATGTGCACAGATATATTGTTGCTTGAGCTGATGGTACGTAAGTTTGTCAATGGTAGTGAGTTGCTAGGGGGCTTGGCTCATTTAAAATGTCTTTCATAGGGATATATTGTTGAATCCACTTTTTGCATCACACAAAACATCAATATTTGAATGCCATGATTCAGATCCCATAATTTGACCAACAATAGAAATCATAATAATTGATACAAAAGATCCAACAAATTTTCCATTGAAAAGAGATAAAGTGTTTGGCATGCCTCTGAGAAAGCATCATCTCTTTTTGACCATCACTAGAAGGGTTAACACCATTGAGTTTCTTTATTGCTTGGTTCCTTGCTAATAATTTGCTCTACTTTGATAACAAAACGCTTGCCCTGTTCGATATGTCTGATCCTCAAATCAGTGAGATTATAATTCACAAAGCTTATCAAGTCAATACAATTATTGAGTTGAGTGATATCAAATAGCACCCCTCCAAAATTAACATTTGAGACTACTTACATGCATCAAACAAAATGTTGAAACGATTTAAGTGTTACATAAATGAACCTGAACCATGGTTGTCAAATCAGGATTCGAATCGTGAATCGGAAGACCTATTTTCCGAATCGTAAATCGAATCTTATTATGAATCGTAAGATTCATGATCAATAATTAAAAATAGTATTTCACATAAAGAAATATTAAAAACATCTAGATATTAGTATTTTGAAGTCAAATAACTTATTACATAGCAAAAAAAATTGAAATATAAACCAATATTCAAGATCAATGATCATCATTGTAGATATAAACCAATATAAACCTAATACATAATCTAATGTTCATCATTCCCAAGATCAATGTCACTTAGATCATCCTCATCATGTGATGTAAAATGCTCTCCCTCTTCCTCCGCATCTCTAACAATCTCTTCAATTTCACTCTCATCTCCTATTATAGATATAGATTTTCCCTTTTTATTGGCCTTGGTATTTAAGTTTCTTGGACCTATAAAAGAAAAAGACTGTAAGGCAACATTATTAAATTTTTAGTGTAGAGTTAAAAGTGTTTTAAGTTTAAACAAATACCTCTCTTCCTTTTCTTGCTTGGAGCTCCTTCTTCAAAAGTGAAGCACTCATGTATGTCCATCCATGAAGCATCAATTGGTAAGCAAGGATCCTCTTTTTTAGTAATCCACTCATCATCCGATTCAATATCGGATAAACATATAGGATCATAAGTATCTCCCTTCTCCTCTCTAGATTTTTGTCTCATCTCAAGTTGAAGATTATACTTAACATACACAAGTGCATTTAATCTTTGTTGCTTCAAGCAGTTTCTTCTCTTAGTATGCACTTGGTCAAATGTGCTCCAATTTCTCTCACATCTAGTAGCACTACATGTGAGACTCAAAACTCTCATGGCTATCTTTTGTAACTCTTTACCCTCTCCACCATAACTTTCCCACTAAAGACCTCTCAAAACAAAAGCAAACATACAAATTAAAACTACATCTTGGACTCTTGGATGATAAAAGAGTCTTGGTAAGTTACCAGGTTGCTTTTTGTCCCTAGTATCTATTGTCATGCTTATTCCAAAAAGCCCCTTAGCTGTCTTGAATTTCTCAAGTTGTTGATCGATTAAAAATCTTGTCCTTCTATCCGGAACCATTCTTTCAATGGTTTCATATAACCTAATTAAAACCTCATTATCTGCATTGAAGTTTTTGTCATAATAGAGCATAATAAAACAAGAAATAAGACAATTTTTAATTACCAAAGTAACTTAGTCTCTAAAATAAATAACTAAAGTGCATAAAACTTAAACGAATGAAATTACTTACTTAGGATTCAAATAGTAGGTAGCAGCATGGAAAGGCCTATGCAATTATAAATCCCAACGAGTATCAATAATCTTCCACATATTTTTATACCTTGACTCTTGTTTTTTGAAGTGTTCAGCTATTTTCTCTTTAGCTCTATCCATGGCTTCATAAATGTATGGCATGACGGGTTTTGAGTCACCATCCACAAGCCTTAAACACTTTCGCAAGTGGAATCACACACTTCAAGCAATATTAGATGGATTTCCAAAATCTAGCATCAGATAAAATTATGTTCATCATCTCCCTAGCCTCACTTTTACTAGCATAATTACTAGTAGCCTATTCCTCTGAAGCAAACATAGATCGGAGAGCATTCTTTTGTTGCATGATGCAATTTAGTGTGAGATAAGAGGTTGCAAACCATGTGACTGCTGGTCTAGATAATTCCCTTTCTTTGGAATGCTTTCTATACAAGTTTAGGACCCATGTATGCCTATATATGTAAGTTGTGATTTTCTTTGCATTTGCAATGATATTATAAAATACCAGAAGCTGCCTAATGTCCTCAAGGACTAAATCAAGGCAATGAGCTACACATGGGGACCAAAATAACTTTGTTCTCTTTTCGTCTAACATCTTCTTTGCTGCCACAAGATTAGAGGCACCATCTGTCATAACTTGCACCACATTATCCTCCCTAATTTCTTCCACAATGCTATCCAATAAATCAAACATTTGCTTAGCATCCTTGATTACATCACTAGTGTCAATAGATTTAAGGAAAAATGACCCACTTGGACTATTAACTAGAAAATTGGTGAGTGACCTCCCTTTTCCATCCGTCCAGCCATCACACATCAAAGTGCAGCCCCATTTCTCCCATTCACTCTTGTACTTATCTAATTTTTTTTGGATGTTATCAACTGCAAGTAAAAAACTCTCACCTCATGATAAGTAGGAGGTTTCAAACCCCATCCATATTCACCAACTGATTTCAACATTTAGATAAACAATGGGCTTCTTACCAACTTAAATGGTAAAGCATTGCCATAAATGCATTTGTAAATGTCTTCAATTACCATCTCCCTATCTTTCAATATCTCATTCATTATTTTTTGCTTTGTAGATTTAGAAGTTCCTTCCTTCCCTTTGCTAACAAAGGGGTCCATTGTGCCCTTTTTGGCATTAGCATCTTGAGTTACATTCTCTTCAAAACATTCTAGGCTAGTTGCCTCTTTAGCTTTTTCTCTATTCTCTAACAACTTCATAAACATCTCTCTGACTTCATCAGGAATTGATGTACATGGCTAACATTCTTCTTTGTTCCAGCAAGGTGATGCTTCATCCTTGCAATACCACCCCCAACAAGTATGTGAACAATACTTACATTTAACTAAAAGTCTATATGGTGGAACATTTTCACAGTGATTCCATGTGACATCAACTTCCTTATTTTTCTTATTTTGACTCATTGCACCCCACTAAAAAATAGCATAGTAGCACACACAACAACAGGGGACCAATCAAATCTTGAGAGAGAAAAACACTTAAGAGACTAAGGGACCAATCGAATCTTCGCAGTAACACTCAAGAGACCAAAGGGACCAGCAACAACATTTAAGAGATAAAGAAAGTAGCTTCGTGGGGGGGGGGGAATGAGTAAAGGGCAAAGTGACAAAATGTGGGGACCAACTGAATCTTAGCAGCAGCACTTAAGAAAAGAGAAGAAGGGGACCACCAGCAGCATTTAAGAGATAAAGAAAGCAGAGCTTCGTAGGGGAGAAAAAGAGTAAAGGGCAAAGTGACAAAATGTGGAAAAGAGATATAGAGTGTGTGGGGACCAATATTAGGTATTGTTTATTTAGTATTATTGTTTGGGATTGAAAGGAGGGAAAGATTCGGCACTTTCCCTCCAAACCCACAAAAAATTTGTAAAAAAAATCCCTAAAAAATGGATTTTCAGAATCAGGTGGCGAAAACCAGACCCGTTTTCGTGCGCGATCCATTTCATGCTTCGCACAACCTGTTTCCTGCTTCCCGTTCTGCAGCTTCGTGATCGGTTATGCTACTTCTGGTTGCACGTTCTGTAGCTTCTCCATGCTTGACCATTCTGGAACTTCTGCTTTGCGTGATCCAGATTGGAGCTTTTGCTCTGTGCGACCCATTTTCTGCATTCGCGACCCGTTTTCGCGTTGGCGACCCATCCCTGCAAGAATTGCACGAATCGCTGCAGATTCGTGATTCTTGTAATTCCAACTGTGAATCAACTGATTCGTAGTACGAATCGGAGACGAAAATGATACAGGAACCAATCTGTATCGTTGGAGGAGTGACTCGTATCGAATCGTAAGAATCAAATTACGATTCTGACTACCATGACCTGAACATGACTTCTATAGCTCAAAGACTAAAACTAACACATATCTTATCTATTATTTAGCATTTTGATAAAAGATGGCAGTTATCAAATAAAGGAAACTTTAGATTCATTTGTCAACTCATGCTCCCCCATTTTCTCTATCTTGTTACTTCTAATATCAATAATACCATTAATAACAAGCAATTCTCCAACTAAAACATTATAAAACCTAGAAGGCCATGCTTGAAATGAAAATAAAATCTCAAACATTAGTATCTTGGTCAACATCCCACAAAAAAGGAAAACAGTGACATATACAAATCTGAAACACTATGAAACAAGCATAACTGAGAACTTGGAATTAGCCATGTTATTGTAAGAAGGGCTTCCAAGGGTGAACAAGTTAACTACATGTTAAAGTATTTCTTAGTGCAACAAAATATGCTAGATTGTTATCATATATCTGTCCACTATTTTTTTCCCGATAAAAGAATTTATCAGTCCACTGTAATCATTATCTATCAGTCCATTGTAGTCATTATCTATCAAACACGTGACATCCAAATACAATCTAAGGAGAATATAAACCTAAACTAAGGGGCACCAAAAAGGGGAGAGCATAAAGAACAAATCACACTGTCGAATTTGATGGGCACTGGGATTGGGAGAGGTAAAACACATATGATGTCCTGTAGAATCGCAGTCTATTAACACTCTGCAATATAGCTGATATATGTGTAGGAAGGGCTTTATATAAAGGCAAATGACAAAGAACTTGCTAGCCAGTTATGCAGAAAGTTTTATTTAGTTATGTGTGAATTAAAACAATGTAAACATTGTATATTAACCATAGGGGCCAACTGTATCATGATAACACCTTGTTATACATTAGGTGTATACATTCATATTTTGGTGTGCATGTATATGTGTGTGTGTGTGTGTGTGTGTGTGTGTGTGTCATATTTTGGTGTGCATGTATATATATATATATATATATATATATATATATATATATATATATATATATATAAAAACTCAAACTAAAGACAAGACACAACTGAAAGTGGTAAATTTTGTGCATTATAATGAACCTCCAATAGTAAGTCATTACTTCATATCTACAAAATAGATAGGCCCACCAGTGGGCCTTAAGACCAAATCACTTCAAATTCTTGGCCATAAGCAATACTGACATCATAAAGTGACTATGCACTCTAGCAGCACATGGCTCCTTAATCATTATTATTGCATATTGCATGTTTGGTTTTGATTAATGTTTAGCGAAAAATTGTTTTTTTTTCTTCAGAGATTTGATTATAAGTTGTTTTGAACACAATAAAAAGCTAATCCAAACATACAAGCAATCATGCACCATTTACCCTTTTTTTTGGTAGTGTTGACAATATGCTGCCAGAGACTTTTGATCTGGGCATTGAAGAAGACTTCAATTTTCTAGAAAATGAGTTTGAACAGTTGGTGCTGTCCTCTGAAGCTCAAGATTATCCAGTTTGAGCTGATCCTAGTGACGGAAGAAGGCCCCTTCATGGTAAGCATTGAAGCTAATTTATTGGATAATTAAGACAATGACTGCTTCTATAATCTATATTAATCTTTTAATTGTCTTCTGATTTTCTAATCTATTTACATGAGGTTGTTTTTGTTTCAAGTGCTATTGAGAAGGAAAGTTAGTTTCATTTGTAACATGTTTCATGCTCTTCTTATAGGTCTAAGCTATAACAGACGTGTGAGTAAGAAATGTATGATATCTAAAATGTATGTGGAGATATTTGAAAGATTCAATGGTGAAATTATATTTCCCTTGTGTGTATGTTACTGGTTTATGGAAAAAGAACCTTAACTAAAAGGCAGAGCCTAATATTCATTCGTAATGCTTTGTGAATAAAGTGGTAGCATTCAAATTATAGATGAATTACCTCAATTGAATGAATCCTGCATTTCCTATAACCCTGCATCTTTCATATGATGGTTATCAAAAGAGAGAGCAAATATAATTGTCTTATTTGGTTTTCTTAACCAAGTCTTAACAAGGATGCTAAAGCACTTTTGAAGAACTTGACACCAAAATCACCAAAGTAAAGGGGTCCCAAGTCCCCCATTGGGCCAGCAAAGCACCTTGAGAAGCCAACACAGCACGTGAACATCAAGTATGCACTTCAATGAATTCACTAACCTCGTTGAAAGAAACTTTGATGCTTATAGTGATAGCTTGCTGAAACTGCAAGTTGTTGACTAGAGTATGAGATCTCTGTTAAAATAACTTTTGTATATAGAAGGTGCAGTGACTTTATATTTTTCTTGTCAAATATCATGTATATTTAATGCAGCCATTGAACTTTAGGTAGATGAGACTTTGATATTGACTAGCCAAAATCCTGGAATGTCTATGGTTGATCCACCTTATTTCACCTCATTTTGAAATAAATGTTACATGGCATTAGAGAATGTGTGGATTTAAGTTTTATTAGGTGTGTCCTTCCGTTCAATGTTCTGAGTTTTATAATCACATATGACATAAATTTTATTTCATATTGGGGACTCAGAACATTGCACCAAATAAGAGAAATTTTAAGTTGAATAAACATTTAACTCAATTAGTAATATTTGCAGGAACAAACAACCATTAAAATAAAATATGCCTATGTTCAAAAGTGCACCAAGCAAAACAAGAAAATATTGCAGTGCAAACCTGACCACCAGGTAAATCAACTGTCATCATCATGCCTGGACCTAATCGTCCCTTCAAGAGAACCTTTGACTCATCTGCAAGTACAACACCAACCTAAAAGAGAATAAGACAAGGCATAAAATCTTAAATCCAATAATTGAAAGTAATGAAACAGAATCAATGGCTTCAGAACTATAATTCTCATTTCTGCACATAAGTATGAGAGATGCCAACTTTCAAATAAATATGTTTGAACAAGACCAAATAATTACACATGTAGCATTTTTTTATAAGTAAAGACCATTAAAAAAACATCAAAGGCAAAGGCAAAGCAAAACCCACATACACAGGATGTGTACAAGGAAAAGCAAAATCCCTAATCTCTAGGGGCCTTACAAATCTCGTAATCTCGTCTCTTAACCCAGACTCAAACTTAAGGCACCTCCAGTTTTCATCTGGATTCAACTGAAAATAAGAAGAGAATTTGGAAAGTTCATCAAACTTGGCTTCATAATGGGCTATAGACATATTTCATTGCTTCAACTCAAGGAATTCTACTTCTTTATTGTCTTGTACATTTCTAAGAAAGTACTTGTAAAGAAAAGTTGTTCTGAATACCTCCCATATCACGTGAGTACCCGCAACCTCTAATAGTCTTATGGAACTCTTCCACCAATTCTCTGCTTCCCCTTTTAACATAAAGGAAGCGAAGGACACTTTTTGTTCATCCACACATCCCATCACCTCAAATATCTTTTCCATCTCACTAAGCCACTCTTCGACCTTGACTGGATCAGGCTCTCCTCGAAATGATAGGGGATTCAACTTCCTGAATTCTGATAATTCATAGAATTGCTTATTTCTCACTATTGCTACATCTTCAACTGGTGGATTCTGATTCTATACCATTCTTTCCATCATTCTGGTGGTAGCCTTAGTCTGCGCCCTCATTGCCTCCATCATCGTTCTGACCATCTCATACATATCATTATCATTTTCATTAGTAGCTTGTGTTGTTTGCCTAGGCGGTGTCATAATTTCCTGTTCACATGAAATAATAAATATTAAGTTGATCAATCTCAATATCATGTAACAGTGTGTCAATAACCATTAACAACTAATCCTAAAGCAAGTCACGCAATACAATTTAAATATCTCCCATAAGATATAAAAGAATGCGTAACTCAAATAAATTATTTAATGCCCTTGACAGTTTCTGATGTTCTATTTTGACTTTATGACAAACTAGACACTTAGACACATGATTTGCTATATCTGTTTTCATTCACGACCACTAAAACATTCTTTTAAGATCTTAGTACATCTTAATTACCCCTTGATGAATGGTATATCTACTCTTATGTGCTTCTTCCAAAATCTTCTCTCTTAGATTATTTTCTTTAGGGATACAAATCCTATTTCCAAACATAATGGTTCCATCATTTGATATTCCAAACCCTTTAGGTTCACTTGACAAGATTTGCTCCCTAATTCTTCTCAAGTAATCATTTCTTTCCTGAGCATCCTTAATCTAAGTCTTTAAGTCACTAATGATACCCACCCTGCTCATATAGAGACTATGTGGAGACATAGTTACCTTTAGACTCAAATCCTTAAATTTCTCTAGAAGATCTGTTTCTTGAATCATCATCCAAGACACATGTAGAGATTTTTTACTAAGTGCATCAGCCACCACATTAGTTTTACCTGGATAATATTTCAATTCGAAGTCATAATCTTTGAGAAATTACATCTATCGTCTTTGTCTCATATTTAGCTATTTTTGATCAAACAAATATTTCAAGCTCTTGTGGTCAATAAAGACTTCAAATTGGACACCATAAAGGTAATGCCTCCAAATTTTCAAAGCAAATTCCACTACTGCCAATTCCAGATCATTGGTGGGATAATTCTCTTCATGTGGCCTTAACTGTCTAGATACATATGAAACTACCTTTCTATCCTGCATAAGGACACAACCTAACTCCATTCTTGAAGCATCACAGTATACTTCAAAACCTTCCTGAGGATTTGGAATCACTAAAATAGGTGTCATAGTTAGTTTCAACTTCAGTTCTTCAAAACTATATTCACAAGCTTGTGTCCACACAAAAGGATTTCTTTTCCTAGTTAGTTAACCTAGTTAAAGGTAAAGCTAGTTGAGAAAATCCCTTTATGAACCTTCTACAATATCCGGCCAAACCTAAAAAGCTCCTAATTTTTATTACTGTTGTGGGTCTCTCCCATTGCAATACCACTTCAACTTTACTAGGGTCAACAAATATTCCTTCCTTAGATATCACATGCCCTAAGAACTGCACATTTTCTAACCAAAATTCACATTTCGACAATTAAGCAAACAATTTCTTTTCCTTTAGGATTTCTACAACGATCTTGAGATGCTTTTCATGCTCCTCAGTTGTCTTTGAATAAATGAGAATATCATCTATAAAGACAACCACAAACTTATCCAGATCAGGTCTAAAAATTCTATTCATATAGTCCATAAATACTGCTGGTGCATTAGTTAGACCAAAGGACATTACAAGATATTCATAATGTCTATAACGAGTCCTAAAGGCAGTTTTAGGGATATCTGATTCCCTAACTCTAATTTAATGGTATCCTAATCTTAAATCAATCTTTGAAAATACTATTGCCCCTATTAATTAATCCATCAAATTATCTATCCTAGGCAATAGGTACTTGTTCTAAATCGTAACCTTATTGAACTGTCTGTAATCTACACATAACCGCATAGTCCTATCCTTTTTCTTTACCAAGAGTACTGATACTGCCCATGGTGAGACACTCGGTTGAATAAACTGTTTACCTAACAACTCTTCTATTTGCTTTTTAAGTTCTGTTAATTCTAAAAGAGACATCATATATGGTACTATAGATATAAGCCCAGTTCCTGGCACTAAATCTATATTAAACTCTATCTCTCTTACAGGCAGCAACTCAGATACTTCCTTATGAAAAACCTCTGGGTATTCTTTCACCACAGGTATCTCTTCTAAACTTTGTTCAACCTCAACATTCATAGAAAATAGGAGAACATATCCCTGAGCCCCTTCTACTAAGCAATGGTTGACTTATTTAGCATTTAAAAACACTGACTTAGAGGAAACAGGTATAGGAGATTTATCTGACATGAACATCAAAGTTTTATCAGAACAATTAGAACAACATGGTTAGAAGACAACCAATTCATTCCTAAGATGATATCAATACCGACAAGGGGTAGACAAATAAGATCCACAAAGAAGATCCTATTTTCTATTTTAACACAACAATTCAAACTTATAGAAGAAGTGATTACAGGTTTTCCTGTTGGAGTGGATACTGACAAGGTACTAGAGAGTTCAAATACAGGTAACTCTAACATCTTCACACATTCATATGAAATAAAGAAATGAGAAGCTCCTAAATCATATAATACAATTAAAATATTATCCTTAACTTTACACATACCTTGAATGAGATCAGGAGTTCTAGCTGCCTCCTTACCACTTAGAGTGTAGACTATTCCTCTGACTTGAGGTCTCTGGTCTGATGTGGCTTTCTGTCTTTGTGGATAACTTTTAGCAAAGTGCCCCTCCTGATCACAAACATAACATACAGTCTGATCGAACAAACAAAGTCTTCCTCTGTGATTTTTCCCATATTTAGGGCATTTGAAATCCCTAAATCCTACTTGCCCTGCTTCCACTTGTTTACCCTTGTCTTGTTCAAACTTCGATCGAAAAGAACTTCCTTGAAATCTGTCATCCCCTCTTTTCCTCTTTTGAAAACTTATGGTCATTTGCTTCGTTTGAGGTTTTGATTCACTTGACTCTACGATTTTACACTTTTTGATTAGGGTGAAAAAATTCCTAATCTCTAGGGGCCTTACAAATCTCTTAATCTCATCTCTTAACCTAGACTCAAACTTAAGACACCTCCAGTTTTCATCTGGATTCAACCAAAAATAAGAAAAGAATTTGGAAAGTTCATCAAACTTGGCTTCATATTGGGCTATAGACATATTTCCTTGCTTCAACTCAAGGAATTCTACTTCTTTATCATCTTGCACATTTCTTTGAAAGTACTTGTCAAGAAAAGTTGTTCTAAATACCTCCCACATCACGTGAGTACCCGAAACTTCTAATAGTCTTCTGGAACTATTCTACCAATTCTACTTTCCCTTTTAACATAAAGGAAGCGAAGGACACTTTTTGTTCATCCACACATCCCATCACCTCAAATATCTTTTCCATCTCACTAAGCCATTCTTCGGCCTTGACTAGATCGGGCTCTCCTCGAAATAATTGGGGATTCAACTTCCTAAAGTCTGATAATTCATGGAATTACTGATTTCTCACTACTGCTACATCTTCAATTGGTGGATTTTGATTCTGTACCATTCTCTCCATCATTCTCATGGTAGCCTCAATCTGCACCCTCATTGCCTCCATCATTGTTCTGACCATCTCAGACATATCATTATCATTTTCATTAGTAGCCTGTGTTATGAGTAACCCCAAACCCATCACATATGCATGGACCCACCTTAGTTACTTTTAGAACATCATAAACATCTTCCCATGCCTCAGACCTAGACAACCTAGGTGGAGGAATAGATTTCTCTTGTCTATTATTATAAAATGCATCCTTATTTCTATGGTATGCATGATCCATAGGCAAAAATTGACGATGACAATCAAACCAAGAGCATTTGCCACCATGTTTCAAAATGAAAGCCTTTGTTCAATTCATACAATATGGACATGCTAATCTTCCTCTGAACTCCAACCCGACAACATGTCGTATGCAAGAAAGTCATTTATTGTCCACATTAATGTAGCTTTCATTACGAAATTTTCTTTTTTTGAAATATCATAAGTTAGGACACCTTGTTCCCACAACAATTTCAACTCATCTATTAAAGGTTGTAAATACACATCTATTTTACTTTTCAGATTATGTGGTCTAGGAATAATCAAAGTCAAGAACATATATGGAGTTGTCATGCATAGTTCTGGAGGAAGATTGTACAGAGTGACAATTACAGGCAACAGGAGTAAGGAATGGTTGATTGACTATATGGAGTAAAACCATCATCACTTAAGCCTAATCTAACATTTCTTGGTTCAACTTTAAATTCAGGATATGTTTCATCAAAATGTTTCCAGTCTTCTTCATCTAATGGATGACATAACACTCTCGATTCTCGTCTATTTTCCTAATGCCATCTCATGTGCGGAGTAGAACTCATTGAAGCATATAATCTCTTCAACCTAGGAATAAGAGGTAAATAAATCAACCTCTTTACAAGGATCTTGGTTTTTTCCTTACTAATCCTTTTTGTTTTATATTGAGCCGCACTACAAAATGTGCATTCTGTAACTCCCTCTTCATTGAACAACATACAACCATTCATGTAACAATAAATTCTCTTTGTAGTGAGACCTAGTTTGGAAACTATTTTTTTCGTCTTATAAAATTTTCTAGGATGAGATTTTCAGGAGGATGTGTTATTTTCATAAGTGCTACTGTTTGATTAAAAGATCATTGGGAAATGTTTCTCTCCACTTTGATATTCAATAATTCAACAGCAATAGATAATTCAGTTTCATCTTTACATCCCGTCCACAAAGGCTTTTGGGCCGAATGAAGTATATCATAAAATTTTTGAGCATCTTTATTTGGAGGCTCCTCTAAAGGTTGATTGTAATGAAACCTAAACTCTGGACCAACGACATCATATACCATGGCCTCAAATCTATTTAAATGGTCATTATTACCCATTTGTGTAGTGGTAGAGGTGCTTGAATGACTATTGCAAGCTCCAATCAAAGTTGGATCAATTTCTCCATGACTTGTCCAATACCAATAATCATATTTAAATCCCTTTTGATAAAGATGAACTTTAACGTCCTTAGAAGTCAAGTACTTCAGGTTTTTGCACTAAGAACAAGGGCATCTAATATTTCCATTTGATAAATGTGCTTGTTGGCATGCAAAAGAAACAAATTGTTCTACCTCCTCTACAAACATATCAGCAAGTCCCTTCCTACCTGGAAAAAGTCTATTATACATCCAACAACAATATTGACAAATGTCCATATTCTGTAATATAATCAAAATGAAACATTAAAACTACAAGTGAAATTTAGTCTAACCACAAGCAACAAATTTCTAAAACTAATCTAAAAATTAGACATTAGTTCATTACTTTAAAAAAAAATTATATAAATTTAAGATACAACAAATGGGTGAGATTTATGAGTTAAATTAAAACTAACGAATTAACAAGAGCGAAATTACTTACTGAATTTTTTTAACTAGTACATTATCTACTAATAAGATTTAACATGAATTAATAGCAAGATCATTACAACTTACAATCCTATAAACTAGTACATGAACTTAGGATTAATTTTAGAGACCAGTTACTTTGTTTAAACCTTAAACTCAAGACCACAAAGCAATGCACAATAAACTGAAAAGCCATTTGACTCCACCCCCATAATTTTTTATCATTCTAATGGAAAGAATGCTAATTTAAGAGGGAAAACAACGATATAAAGATTAAAACAAATAACACATAAGATTAAAATTAAAACAATGTGCAGAACGCCTCAAATAAGATTAAAAAAATAAATTTCCAGCATAGTACAACACCTAAAAAAGTGTGAATCATGTATAAGTGCGATGGTGCTAAAAATAAGCCAAATCCCCTTGTTTTTATTTTCTTTTTTTTTCCTTTCATGATTCAAAAAAAAAAAAAAAGAAAACCGCAAAATTTGCTTTAGAAAACAAATCACATAGTAAGAAATGAAATGAAAAAAAAAAAACTGAAAGTGGGGCTCAAACCTCTGGCTTCGCGCACGAGGAGGCAACGCGAGGGAGTGGAGGAGTTGGCTAGTCAGCGGCAGTTCAGTGTCGCCGATCTGGTTCGAGTGGCGGTCAGAGGTGTGGATGGACAACTGTTTCGGATACGATAGATGCGGTTGAAGCATATTCAGGGTAGAGCAGATATGGGGTGGGAGTCAGATGCGATGACTATTCATGGCGTTGCCGGTCTGGTTGGAGCGGCTGTTTGCAGATCGATGGTTGTTTGGTGTTGGAGCAAATCCAGTTTCTGGTGCGTGGCCCGTGGAGCCTTGGACGGTGGACCAAACCGTGGAGCCTTGGACGATGGACCAAAGAATAGGGGAATGAAGGGGGGAATAGGGGGATTGAGTGAGAGAGAGAATCAGAGAATATGCATATTTGGGAAGGGTCATGTTTGCTGCTTAGTTCAGGGAGAAGTATTTTGTAGCGACCAAATTTTCAGTCTCTAATTATTTATTTTTTTATAAATATTTTTATTTAGAGACCGAAATATCGGTCTCTAACGTTTTTTTATTTTATTTTTTATTTTTTTAGCTACTAAATTTGAGGTATCTACTGATTTATTTATTTATAAATTTTTCTATTTAGAGATCAAAATATCAGTCTCTAACAATAACACACATTTTATTTTATTTTTAATTTCTTTTATAACATAATTTCGGTCTCTAATTCGGTATCTAAAAAATTTAGAGACCGATTTTATTTTGATAACAAATTTGATTTTTTTTTTAATCGGTCTCTATAGAGACCGAAATAAATCAGTTTCTAAAATCCAAATTTTTAATAGTGAGCGGAGAGGATGGAAATATCTCAAGTACCATATGCATTAGCAGTGGGAAGTCTTATGTATGCTATGATCTGTACGAGACTAAATATTGTACAAGCAATTAGCACGGTCAGTCAATTTATGGCAAATCCTAGTAGAGAGCATCGAAATGTTGTTAAAAGGATCCTAAGATACATTAAAAGGACCTCAAATGCTACATTTTGTTTTGGAGGATCAGAGTCTGTTGTCAGGGGATATATTGATTATGATTTTGCAAGTGATCTTGATAAAAGGAAATCTACTATAGGCTATGTGTTTACACTTGCAGGAGGAGTTGTGAGTTAGTTATCAAAGTTATAGACTATTGTAGCTTTATCTACTACAGAAGCTGAATATATGGCAGCTACATAAGCATGCAAGGAAGTAATTTGGATTAAAAGGTTAACGAAGGAACTCAAGCACAAGCAACAAAAGATTCCTTTGTATTGTGACAGTCAAAATGCCTTGCACATTGCAAGGAATCTAACCTTTCATTCCAAGATAAAGCATATAGGAGTTCAATATCACTTTGTGCGATAAGTAGTAGAAGAAGAGAGTGTGAATATGCAAAAGATTCACACCAAAGACAACTTAGCAGATGTTATGACAAAACCAATCAGCTCTAACAAGTTTAAAGGTGTAGATCCTCCTATGATAGATCCTTCTATGGCCTATCAAAAACGTAAGTAGCATAAAGCTAGCAAGATAAGAAAGGTTTTGAAAACTCACCAAAAGTGACTTTAAGTAAGAGATTGTAAATGTAAAAACAATTACAACCACTTTTGTGGCATTGAAAAGTAAAAAACTACGGCTTGAATTTGGTGAATTAAGGCAACATATAAGACAATTGAGAAAGAAAATTAATGAAGGTGGTTAGTAGGAAATCTAGAGCAGTGACTTGGAATGAGATTTTCTCCTATAAATACTGGCCTCCTCCATCAGTTTCATCATCCCATTTTCACAGAAAAATATTATATATTGTCTTCTGAGAGTTTTTCTTATTTTATATAGAGAGATGTATTCTCCTATTTCAAGAGAGGGTGTTATTGTTCTCTCCTTGTAATTAGGGAGAAGTTATAATTTTCTTCCATATAATAAAAATCTTCTATTCTTACCCGTGATTTTTTTTCCTCATTACAATTAAAGAGTTTTCCATGTTAAATATGGTGTATCAGTTCTTATTTTCTCAACTCTATTTTAGATGTGTGATATTATTTCCATAACTCTGGTACCTAACACAACATAGTCATTGTAAGATTCCACGATAGTCAATGGCGGATGATCAATCCTCTTGTCTACCTCTCTTGGGGTATCCAACTATAAGAGGCAACCTTAGCCATGACATAGAAAAGAAACACCCAACTTAGCAAACTGCTTGCCACAAAGAAAGAAAACAGATGGTGTGATAACTGGATCTCACAGTAGGGACTTATTTGTTAATGGCATATAAGGATTAATTTGAACAAAAAAAATAGAAAGAGTAAGGACTAAATTAAAAATGATTGTAAACTATAAAGACTAAAAATACATTTAAATTTTTTTATTTTCTTGTATAGTGGATTCAAATTCTAGGTCCAGAAAAGTAGTATAATGAAAAAGATACAATAAGGAAGACATAAATGTTGTCAACCTGACTATAAATTTTTGTTAAATGGCAATAGATATTTAATTATTCTGACTTTCTAAATATATGTAAATTTTATATGCAATGGAAGTTATATTGATAGTTTCTTTCTACATCCCAGCCACAAATGGGTAGCCCTTTGGATCTCCTTCTGGAGGATAGCCCTACAAGCCTAAAACAAAGAAGTCATCTTTCTGACTATTTCAGCGTTTTCACTATAAATCTCGTATCATCTTCCCCATCTGGATCTTTGTTAGGCAGTTCATCTATTTTTTAATCAGAGTGTTTTAGGAAGCATAAATTAAAGAAAAAATATGCGTAACATATATCTCTTAATTATCCTGGGTATTTAAGCTCAAAAGTTAAATCCCATCTATAAGCCTTTGTAGAAAGAAGGATCAATAGAGAAACAACCCTTTTTGTGGAAGTGTGTGTATCATCATTCATCTCTAGTCTTATTTATATATTAGTAATGAGAGTATGTGACACATGGCTTTATTTTGTTTCATCCCTCCATTTCATTACAGATGCTCTTAGCATGCTTTATTTTGCATGTGTAATACAATGAAACATGTGTTGTTGGCTATAGGAACTTAGGTTTGTTTCACTGTTCTTAAGAAATGAAAAAGAGGAAATGAGATAAAGGAGAAGGTCGTGCGCGTTTCAACAAACGACTCAATAGTTTTATGGTTAACCAAAATTGATGGGATAATATGTGATAAAATAAACATTATGTACTAAATGTGGAGATGGCCTCAAGTTCAAGGGCTAATATGTATTTTATCCAATATGTTACTATAAAAAATGAGAAAATTGTTTTTTTTATTTAGTCTTCTTATTGTGCCCTGTTTAAGCATTCGCTTTCATTTTCATTCAAGAGGTCCTAGTTGCCATCGAGTCAAGGATTCTATTAACTTTGACCTTTTCTTAAATTTTCTTGCATCTTATCTTACAGACGTCCTAAGAGGTAAGTTCTTGAAGTTATCAATCAGACAGATGCAACTTATCCTAACTCTTTTATTGACATACCCATATGTAGGAATCATCAGTATAATAACGTCGCGTCATACACACCAAAGAATGGATATCCTGACTATTATATATATGGAGGAGTGCTTACAGGACGATTTGTTTTACCGGCTCTTTGGCAGCTAGATTTCTTATTGGTGTAACATTCCCAATTGCGATTTTGATCTATAGATGACGAAAAAGACATTTGTCAATGTATGCAAACATTGAAACTTTTTTGCAAGGCTATGACGTCATGCCAATAAGGTACTCGTACAGAGAAATTAAGAAGATGGCCAGAGGATTCAAGCACAAGTTGGGTGAAGGAGGCTTCGGCTCTGTATTCAAAGGGAAGCTACGCAGTGGACCATATATAGCAATAAAGATGTTGGGCAAAATCCAAAGCTAATGGTCAAGAATTTATAAGTGAAGCGGCAACCATTGGAATGATACACCAAGTAAATGTGGTTCGACTTCTTGGATTCTGTGTCGAGGGATCCAAGCGTGCTCTTGTCTATGAATTTATGCCCAATGGCTCTCTTGATAAACACATTTTTGGCAAAGAAAGTAGTATCCCCTTAAGTTATGAAAAGATGTATGAAATATCTCTTGAAGTGGCTCGTGGGATTGCTTATCTTCATCAGGTGTGTGACATGCAAATTTTACATTTTGATATCAAGCCTCATAACATTCTTCTTGATAAAAACTTTGTCCCTAAGATTTTTGATTTTGGACTTGCAAAGCTTTATCCTATTGATGATAGCATTATCACTTTGATTGCAGCAAGAGGAACAATTGGCTACATGGCTCCATCATTGTTCTACAAAAATATTGGAGGAGTATCTTATAAGGCTGACGTCTATAGCTTTGGAAAGCTTTTGATGGAAATGGCAAGTAGGAGAAGAAATTCAAATCCATATGCAGAACATTCAAGCCAAGATTACTTTCCCTCTTGGATTTATAATCGATTGACTAAAGAAAGGGAGATAGAGATGGAAGAAGATACCAATGAGGAAAAGAATAATGTGAAGAACATGTTCTTAGTTGCATTATGGTGTATACAACTAAAACCCAGTGATCATCCTTCAATGAACAAAGTAGTAGAGATGCTCCAAGGAGATGTTCAGAGCATTGAAATGCCTTCAAAGCCTTCTTTTTATCTAGATGAAATGACTCAAGGAGATCTCGAAATCAACTATGACCAAACCATATCAGATGATTCTGCTGGCTCCACTAGTCTTCTTGAAGACACTACAATTGTTCCTTTATGAAAGTATTCTGGTTGATAATTGCTTGTAATTTGTTTTTACAATTGTATTTCTTAGTTGTCTTTTGAAGAAACAGATCAATAACTTGTGTTATAGCGAAATCTAAATTTTTTGTTACTTAAAATTTCTTGTTACACGTGAAATATGCATTATACATATTATTTGACGTTTCTAAATTGTTGTTGGCACTTTAGATTGTGACCTCAATGTAAATCACCGAGAGATCAAGTGCCATATGTAACGCCCCTTTCTCTTAGTCATAATGGGTAAGAAGAGGGAACGTCGCACTATAGTGAAACGACATACAAATAAATATGGAAAAGTTGAGACATGATTTTCGCTTCTTTTTTTTTCTTTCGCAAATGAGTCCGGTTGAAATTCCATTAATATACATATGTACCTGTTCATGGATATATAATGTTAAGTGAATTAAAAATTAAAGGTTCTCTTTTAAATGAACATCCGTTAAAATGATCAAAGTGAAATCGACGTAAAATAAAACATACAATTATACACAAAATAAATAATTGCATACATTGTACTAGAAATATAAGTATGTTTAATTACATTTCTAAAATATACCAAAAAGAAGCAAAATATGTACCCACCCAAAGAGATACAAATATACCCCAACATGTGCAGACATCAGGCTTCCCAAAAAGATATAACTAGTTAGCCATCAGTAGCTAC
Source organism: Ormosia emarginata (assembly GCA_029884605.1). NCBI lineage: Eukaryota > Viridiplantae > Streptophyta > Magnoliopsida > Fabales > Fabaceae > Ormosia > Ormosia emarginata. The sequence goes on from JAQQTP010000051.1 coordinate 4,893,419, forward strand.
CAATAAACTTAGCCCCTAGGACCGACGAGAAGGGACCGTAGCCGGGTCCTCCTCGAGATCCTCTTCATCCAAGGAAACCTCCATCGGGATGACAGAGCAACGGGCAGTAGACAAAAAGGAATCCTCCTACGGGGTGTAATACATATCAGCCCACATGTCCCTCATGGGCAGGTAAAATTCCAGCCACACAAAGGCATGGAAATAAAAAATAGAAGCATCGTAACGTCCCCACGCCAAGGACACAGTCAATTCGCCATGATGCACACAACGATCAGTCTGCACGTTGATGTGCCAACAATCAGGAGCTCCATGAAAGTTGATCCGCACATAGCCAAAAAATCCACGGGGGCGAGACGTCATCCTTGGCAACTTCGGTCTCAGTCGAGATATGGCTAGAAGACAGAAAACTCAGAAGTTTTCTTTTCTTTCTCACGAACATCTTCAGTAAATCACAAAATAATACAGAATAGCAGAATATACAATAAAGAAGTGAGATACTCGTCATTCATTACCAAATATGCCAGTAAGAAACTAAACACAATACAACAGGGTAATAAACAGCATAAAATCCAGGCAGATGGCAATTTAATAATAATTTCTAATAGTTACAGCATCAATGAAAATCACAAATATATATATATATATATATATATATATATATATATATATATATATATATATATATATATATATATATATATATATACGAGAATAGCAATTAAGCAGACGTATGAGTACATGTCAGAAAATATGTGACTCAAAATGCATATGCACATGATAACAAGATCCCGCATTGGTTACTGACAAATTCTTACTCCATGGAGCTAGACATAAACATTGGAGTGAATGATCAAGGAGACGTGTGAGTATCTCGTCAGCCATAAAAATAAGTGTTTCCCATAAAAATAATATTTTGCGCATCAAGGCTTTATACAGTGGCATTCTCACAAGATCGCAATCATAGGATGGTGTCTCGGTCCGAATCGTCGGTGCGTTGCATTAGTCTATCCCACGACGCAGAAAAGCTACCGACTGGCCACATGATGGAATACCCACACCCCGACGTCCCTAAGGTCAACAAAGACCTACACTTGTCAATTCGCACCTGCACTAAGGTATAATTCAACTCCTAGGCAACAGAGCCTTTTAACAGTCACAGACTGAGCAAATATTTAATGCATGATGACCCCATCTAATCTCATGTACGTATTTACAACGATGTGCCTTCTTATCAATAAATAGTCACGCATCACCAATAAAAGCGTAATAGTCCATATTATGCCACATATGGCTCAATCAATTGTCAATGAGGTTTAGGTCCCGATTTTGGACCCATATCAATATTGTGTTTATCTTAAGGTCTCACTTTAATTAACATCACTCATAAAATTATTATTGTTTTTCACTTTGATTACATCTCTAATGACATTATTATGATTATGTATTACTTTAATTACCTTTTACTGACATGATTATCATGGTTCACCTTAATTACCCTTTTAAGAAGATTATTGTTATAGCTTATGTAATTACTTTGATTACCTTTTAATGACATTATTATTATACCTTGCCTTAATTACTTTTTATTGACATCATTATTATAACTTACCTTAATTACTTTTTCATAATGGATCTTTATCCTTAAGGGAATTCTTTTTATGTTTTCTATTGAATCCTTAATACCTTAATAAATTTACTTCTTCCTTTGATCTTGATTATGGTTCACTTAATATGTTTATCTCAAATTCCTCCAACTCACACACTCATGTTCTTCCTCTTGATTAAAATTCTCTAAGTTATCAAATTAAGTCTTTGATTAATTACTCTTACACATTATGGATCCCTAATTACCTTCTAATGTCCAATTGATCAATCCTTCATTCAAGTCACAATTTTCACCAAGTTTCTCCTCCATGGCCATGAGCCTCATAGGATTAGGGTTCTAGGTTTTTCACTTCCTCATTAGTCCTTATCCACTTAATTAATACCAATCCATTAAGCTTTAAAATTTTAAGCAATAACACCCCATCAAGGGGGATGTGGCCATGAGCCTTCTTGCACAAAGCAAGGGACTTTTGTCCCAAGTTCATCAATTTCAATCCATCAAAATTATTACAATAATATCAAGAATCAATTCATCTATCAAATCAATAAAATGAATGAAAACTTAAAGAATCAATGATAAGAAAATGAAATCACAAAAGTAACCCATATTAGGGTTTCTCACAAATCTTCACACAACAAGTTTCCAACCACCATTTTTGGTTGAATAGAGTGGTCTCCCTCTTACCCAAGAGGTGAACACGAAAATGGCCTCCCAAAGCTCCTTGTGATTTCGGTTTTTGGCTCCGCAAAACCCTAGAATACAACCTCAAAGAATCAATACCATAACTTGAAAAGGAAAGCATCCTTGACCATGAAAATGGTCTTGGAACACGAAAAGAAGAAGAGAAGAGAAGAAAGTAGTGATCTTTACCTTAAGGAAGGATGGTTTTTTTAGGTTATTGAGTAGATTTCTTTTTTTTTTAGGTTTTTTTTTCGTTTTATATTTTTTTATATACTACTACTACTATTATCGTTAGTTGGCAGACCATTGTACATTACTTGTCGACCATCACAAGATATCTCTATTTTTTAAAAAATTGTATAATTGTATAAATATTATCAGTTAAAATTTATAAGATTTTTCAACAAACACTGTTATAATTTTAGGAAAATCGGTCACTTCTAATTTTTTTAGGTTGTATAATTATATAAATATTATCAATTAAAATTTATAAGATTTTTTAACAATTATAATTTTAAGAAAAAAATTCAGTATGCACAGTTATTTATGAAAAAAAAACTAATATAATTTCAATGGATATTATTTACACAGTTGTGTAATTTTTAAAAGTAAATAGTAACCAGTCAGAGGTTAGCCGGCAGAGGCAAGCGGCCGCCGACAGTAGCCAATAATAATAGTTTAAAAAAAACAAAATATATATAAAAAAAAAGATAACCTGTAAAAAAAACCTATTATTATAGGTAAAAATTTATATGTATAATACACTCAAATTTGACAGAGTTTGCTTTTCATATTTTGGTTAAGAAAATGACAGGTGACTTTGAATCTTTTACGAGCATTAGCATATTGCATGGAATTTTGGCAATAAATAAATATTATGTTGCAATCAGTCTTTTGCACCCTTTTTCTTCTTTTAATGTTGTGAATGAGATTCAAAGAATTATTAGTAGATAAAGGTAAATTCTTGTGTAGCACTGTAACAGTAATAGTGGTGCAATAAATAGGTATTTATAAAAAATATTTCGATGTTGAAGTTAAATTATGTATAAAGTAAGTAGTGTTTGGAATTAAATATATATTTTTTGTTTAGAGTTGGTAAAATGGGATTAACCCATTGAATTGATGCGTCAACTCGTTATTTTTAAGCAAGTTGAGTTCAATGTTTGAACCCATTTTCATTTTTTAACCTGCACAACCCACTCTGCTTAACCCGCGGGTTAAGCGGGGCGATTACGGGTCAACTCGTTGGGTTGTTAGTTTTTTTTTTAACATTTTCATTTTATTTTTTTTAACTCTTTTCTCTTTTCTCTTTTTAGTCTTTTTTTTCCATTCTAGATCTGCATCTACTCTTTCTATGAGTGAGGATCATGACTCACTGTTTTTATGTCTCCTTTTATAGTATTTTTTTGTTTTTTTATACATTTTTTTTTGTTTTTTAGGCTGGTTAAGTGGGTTGACGTCAACTCTCCCAAATTTTCTCATTTTATCATTTATGCGGGTCAACCTGTCAACCTACTAACCCGCCCTAAAACGGTGTGGGTTACCTTTTTCAACCCATTTCTCAAAACGGGCTAACCCAACCCGTCCCGCATTTTGGCGGGTTGAGACAGTGCGGGACGGGTTGACCCATTTTGCTACCTCCGCTTTTGTTACATTGTATGGTGTTTATAGGAGCATTTTAGTAGATAAAAATCATGTTTAAATCTACATTAAATACTCTTAATTAGGATAAAAATCTAGTAAGATTGTTATCTCTTATAACTGTCTCCTCTATTTATGAGGGATATAATTGATTCATCTATCTATGAGGGATTCTATTAGAGATATACTCCTCATAAATGGACATATTTACTCATCCCATAACGCTTATAAATATCCGGGATCCAACTCTAGCGGTTTGGATTGCTCCTGAACCGCTAACCTGAAATCCAATGCAGAATAGTTGCCCCTAGTTTGGCGCGTTTGGATGAAATAGTTAAGTGTCAAGATATTCGAAATTATCAAGATCAAACAACAAGCATGGGACAAAGGGATCCAATTCATGATATAGATGCTGGATATCACGATGTCTCTAACGAAGGGCTGAAGTTTGTAATGAAAAATAAAAATCGAGATACCCTCAGTATTGATGAATTAGGTCGGGATCTGGTATATATCACTTAGTCTTAAAGTTGTTACACCATTATCTGGGATTCACTTTGAATTGCCCCCATACCAATTCAGGAAGTGGGACCTATCACTAATTCCGAAGGTAATTTGAAGATGAAGTCGTAATACGTATTATGATTTTATAATAACATCGTGATGTTAGTTCGTGATCCGGCATGAATATCATCCTACCTGTCATGTGTTGTTTCAATTCTTACCGCAATCCTTTCAACTGTTATGTCAGGTACATTTCGCCACATGGCAAAAAGATATTAGAAGCTGTCTTTTGATCTTCATGTTGCCATGATTGCCATTTTTAAATTTAACATAGAAAGACTATTTTGCCCTTGTATGTGGTGATTGTTGGGGGTTACCCCACAGTTATAAATAAGAGTGCGGGGTTTTACCTTACTTTCTCCTTCTTCGCTATTTCTGCATTTCTCCTCTAGCTAACCATGTGATTTTCGACGAGTTTCTGGCGAGTTTCTAGCAGTTATTTCTAACCTCTTAACACATTTTCCCTCCTCAAACACAAGGTATTTTTGTTTCCCATTTTATTTTCCTTCCATAAACGTCATGGTGAGAGTGAGAACATTGAACAGTAACAATGGAGAGAGTAGTTCTTTATAGGTTTTGAGTGCTCTACCGTCTCCTCCACCTCAGGCACGACAGAGACGTTCTCCTCGTGGTGGAGGTAGTAGTAAGGGCTGATGCCGTTATCCGGGATAGATGTCTTGGAAATGATACGGAGGGCAGACAATGCTAGTGAACTTGCAAGGCAAAGATCATCACGCTTGCTCTCTGAACTCATGAGGGAGTTAGAGTGTTATAATAAAACCTCTTCTGATTATGATATGAGTATAACCTTTGTAGGTAACACCAGTAACATGGAGATGGGATGACGAAGAGCGACCACATCAAAACCAAAGGAATACATTTTTCCAAGAAATTCCAGTTTATATCAATGGGTTGATCGAGAAGTTCTGGGCACTCCATCCAGCATCGAGAACTCGGAGGACACCAGTGCTAAACAGGAATACCTGCATCTAACTGAAGATCAGTTGTGAGATGGAGAATACGTAATCTGGGCCCCATCAGATCAAGAAATGGTTTGCTCGACCAGGATGAAGGGCAACCACTTCATCTATATGTATGATATGTTATTCACCCACATTGGAGTTCACCTTCTATTCTCTGACTTCGAGATTGGAGTCCTAAACCACCTACTAGTTGTTCCGACTCAACTTCATCCGAACGTATGAGGCTTCATTAGGACCTTCGAGCTCTTTTGTCAAACCTTTGGATGACTGTACTCCTTGGGTTCTTTCTTTTTCTATTTTACCTATTTTTCACCCTTCGGAAACAACCTTCAATAGGGGTGGGTAACTCTAAACGCACAAGTAGGGCACAAAGTTTTTAAACAGTATCAAGAGTCCTTCAAGAACTTCAAAAAAGACTTTTTCTGAGGAGAAGGGGCTCCGAGGTCAATGCCTTTTTATATTACCCTAGAAGGTAAACCACATATGTATTTATACTAAAAGTAAGCAATTTTGGACCAGAGTCAAGAAGAAATAGAAACTCCATTGTCCTTGATGACAGAGAGTGAGGCCAACTTCTGCATTTTTAAGTTGAGTGGGCCTACAAGAATGGGGTCATCTTCTATAAAGATGTTCTAGATAAGCCATCTAATTATCTAAGAGCATTTTTAGGCACCCCTTCTTGAATATATTGATAAACTTATGTTTCATGATATTTTCTAAGTGTAATGACATATTTGTTTCTTGTTTACAGAGAGCATGGCACCTCCGGTGGCCTTGAAGCTCTTGCCTTATGATTGGCGCAACGAAAGGTTGGGGTATTAGGGTCTGGATCCCAGCCATCGATTGCAGTTCCTCTTCCTCAAACTCAGTCTGCTACACACGAGGTGGACTCTAGGTTCCCTGCTCAACCTCTTTGGCTATAGAAAAGGAAAGAAAGCAGTCGTCAAGAATAGAGAGGGAAGCATCTGATGACCAAGGTTGCTCCCATCAACCTTACAACTAGCAGGGAGTCTAAAGTCCCAGAAGGAGCCCTACTCCAATTTGTTGTTAGATCCATATAGGGCAGGGGGCTAATCCAAGGCAGATCATTGACAACACCCTCCTGACTCAAGATAACCAAGATGTCCTGATAGAGCAAGACTTAATTGAAATTATTAGGGATGCCCAAGTTCGAGCTCTTCCTAATGCCTTTGTTCTTTGTTTCCTAGAGTCTGCCTTCAAGTCTGTTTGTCAAACTCGCGATTTAAAGAAGGAGATGGATGCCTTCCAAGGTAAGAAGAAAGAGCTTGAGTTGGTGATGGCTCAAAATGATAGGCAACTAGCTCAAGTCAACATAGAAATCGAACTGCGGAGGGCCGATACCACTGACCTCCAAAAGAAGGTGGAGGAGGCCGAATCTCTGGAGAAGGTCTTGAAAGATCAGATCTCTTCCACTGAGTCCAGCCTGATCACACTCCATACAGAAAATGAGATTCTCAAGCAACCCGAAGCCAAGCTGAAGAATGACATCCTATATCTTAAGGATGAATGGATTTCTTCGGTGGACAATTCCTTCATTAATGTTTTTGCCCAACTATGCCTATTTTACCCGGACCTTATTACCAATAGGATTGGTTCTCGAAGGTGGTCCGAGATGGGTGCATCATGGATGTCATATCTAAGGCCACTTCGATGAACCAGGTGCTCACTGTGGATGATGGCGAAGAGGAAGACAAGGAAAGCTCGGAGGATGGCCAAGCGGAGGAAGTCAAGGTGGAGGAGGCCGACCAAGGAGAGTCCAACTCGGATGCCTGATTTCATTCTGCTTCTTTTTGTTTACCCCCTACGTGGGGTTAATTCTAAATTTGTATGGACAAGTCTCGAATTTTGAGCATTTCTAACTTTAAATACTTGAATATTTTCTAGTGTTCTTGCATATTCTTATTGCCTTTGTTTTTTTCCAACTGATATGGGTCCAACGCTCGATCTCGATAGTTTTCTCAATTGACACTTAGCAAATCTTTCCTGTTTAATTGTATAGTACCATGTCTTCTGAGTTTCGCTTAAGTTGTTTACCAATTATAGTTCTTATTCTTTGTTGGAGTTTTTGACACTTAGTTAAATTTCTAAGTGTAAAACTCTAAAGTATGATTTTGACATAGAAGCCTCTTCAGGTGGTATCCTTTGTCGCTCCATGGCAAACGTTATTACCTTTTCCTGGGTATCAGTCAGATACTCTTAACCATTTTAAACTTGTTTTAAGTTCATGGGTTAAGGTCAGGCTCATTAAGTCATGGGTTAAAACCCTTGAACTTGCTTCTTGACCATGAAGTACAATCCAGCAGGTTGCCTTTTTTTTTACCTTTATTTGTGCATCGGAATATCTTATCCGAGTTGAACCTTGTATTCCTCAGACCTTTACAAGGTGTGATAACCTTGTGGGTTGCAATAATTGATAACTCCATGAACTGTAGTTATTTTGGCCTTATATCTGTGTTGGATTCATTGCTTAATCCTTGTTATTAGGCATATTTAGAAGATTTTAAGCTCTGATCATTGAATTCAATTATGATATATTCCTATATGATTTTTGAGCAAATTAGTATAGATCTTCATATGATTATTTGAACTTGTAACTGTCAGTAATTAGGTGACTTCTTAATTGCAGGAAGGGCTCAAAATAAGTAGAATTGTTAAAGACTTAGAGCCGAGTGTCGTACTTGTTTCTGGTAGAAGCAACTCATAGCTTGAGCATTACGACATGGAGAATGAACGTCGCAACGTACTAACCTAATTTCAATGCATGCCGCGACGTAAATATAGGTTTTTAACTAATTTAGATTCTCAAGCTAACCTAATCATTTCATGTATATTACTCGTAAGGATTACTTGTTATCAATGGAAGTAGGAGGTGAAAAAGGATTCCCTATTCTCTAATCATAAACTCTAATCACAATCTTATAGTTTTTAAGTTCTTCTATTTAGTTAATACCAATCGCTTAATTTATATGTCCTTGAATAGAAAACCTTAAACTATTGGTTCATACTTAGCACTGAAGTTAACCTATATCCTCGTGGGAACGATATCCGACTCCTAACTATATTCCAAGTGCGACCCGTGCACTTGCGATAAGCAAAAAAGCGAACAAGTTTTTTGGCATCGTTGCAAACGTGTGAAAAAACCAAGTACTGAAAATATAGTCACCAATTTATTCATGTCGGAACTCGTCACTTGCATGATAAAAATATACCCTAAAGACAATTAGCTATAATATTTTCTGAGTTTATCAACATTCCAGAAAGGGTTTCTAGGGTATAGGCTCTAGTGTTTGTCATGGACATGATATGGTATGGTCTTTCCCAATTAGGAGCTACTTTTCCTTCCTTTGCATTCTTTCCTTCTATATCTGCTCTACACAAAATGAGATTACCTGGAACAAACCTCCATGGTATCACTTTAGAATTGTACTGGGCAGCAATCCTCCATTTTGACAACGACTTCATGAATGTGGGCAATGTGATGTTGTTCTTCCAACAAATCTAAATCTAAATTATGGTGGATGAGGTTCGGGTTGGCCTCTTCAGAGAAACTCTGCCTCTTCTAACTCGGTTCTCCTATATCGACAAGAATAATAGCCTCGTAACCATAAGTTAACTTGAAGGGAGTTTCTCCTATTGAGGAAAGAGGCGTGGTTCGATATGCTTATAGGACGTGATCGAGTTGTTCCACCTAGTTCCCCTTAGCTTCATTAAGTCTCTTTTTGATCTCAAGAAGTATAACCCAGTTGGCAGCCTTAGCTTGTCCATTAGTTTTCGGGTGTTCTACCAAGGTAAAATGTTGTTTAGTCTTTAGTCCAGCTAGGAGATCCCTAAACTTTATGTCAGTAAATTGTGTTTCGTTATTTATAATAATATATTCTAAAATACCAAATATACTGATAATGTTCTTATAGGTAAACTTCTGTATCTGCGCCGAGGTGATGGTGGATAATGATTATGCTTCAATCAACTTAGTGAAGTAGTCCACAACTACCACTAAGTACATAATCTATCTTGGTGCCTAGGGAAAAAGGACCTAGGATATTCATCTCTCACTGATAGAAAGGTCAAGGAATGGACATCGTAGATAGCTCTTCTTGTGGAGTTGCATAGATGTCTAAGAACCGTTGACATTTGTCATATTTTTGGACATGTTCTATATTGTCGGCTTCTATACTAGGCCAATAATACCTAACCCTCAACGCTTTTCGTGTCAGGGACTTTCCTTTGAGGTGATGGCCACAAATTCCTTCACGGATTTTAGCCAAAACATACTCTACTTCTTTTGGACTGAGGCACTTGAGGAGAAAAGAAGAGAACCCGCGACAGTATAACTGGTTATCCACAAGGGTATACCATGCTATTGTCCATATTAGTTTTGGGGCTTCCTTCTGGTCTTTTAGCAAAGTAACATCACGAAGGTAGGCAATTATAGGTGTGATCGAGGTTTCATTATCTTCCAGTATGAGGATCTTAGATTTCTTTATACTGAGTGCAAGCAATGCCTCTTGGATCACTGATAATCACATAGTTTATTCATTAAGAAACTCTTATGTTTAGTTATTTACACTCTTCATGTACTTAATTGACTGAATTTGATTATGTTTTGTAAGTTTGAACTCGAATTAATTGATTTTTTCAGCATTATTCGGGTCTTACACTGTTTATGTATTTTAGCCATATCTTGAGTTCTAAATGTCTGATAATTATGAATTTTACCTTGTAGGAAAGATAAGAGAGAGCTCTACAACTTTGATGAAGAGCTCAAAGTCAATTTCAGATATCTAGTGGAGCTAATTGGGCATGGAAATCAGAATACGGGATTTGTGACTGGAACCCGAACAGTGTGTAGTAACCAGAACATAATTCGAGTTTGGGCATATAAAATGGGATGAAAATTTGTAATCTGAAAGTTAAGATCCATATGTACAACTTTCATGACAAGCACAAAACTTGATTCGGGCTCCTTGATGGAGATATTGGGTCTGAAAGTCAAAACAGAGGTGCTGAAACTGGTCCTGAACAGTCTATAGTAATTGAGTCATATCTTGGGCTGTAGGACGAATTTTTGGGTGTTTCCAGAGCCATTGGAAAGCTTAGACAATTTCCTAGAACTTTCATGAAGACCACTTGGCTCAAAAATGACGAAATCAATGAGTTCAGCAATAAAGAATTTCGGAGACAAGGTAGCTCACCTACTCATCCACCTACTCATCCACCTACTCATCCCATCTACCCATCTACTACTACTCTGAATCCTCTATAAAAGGAAGCATGTGGAGAGCTCTAGGGACACACACACTTGGTGTTAGAAATAGCTTTTCATAGTTCTTGTATATTTTTCCTTCATTGTAATGGAGAGCTAAATCACTTCTAGTCAATTCGGGACTCTTGAAGAGATTGTGGCTTGGATTCTTGAGACCTTGGTTATGTAATGTATTTGATTTATATTTGAATTCCTCTTCTCTTCTTCTTCTGTTCTCTTGATCTTGAATGCATGAATGGTGATTCTATTTATGTTTGATCTGATTTGATCTTGGTTTAAGATTAAGTATTGTGATGAAATTTAGAACTGATTGATCCGAATTAATCACATAACTGAAGATTGAGATTTGTGATGAAACTTAGAACTGATTGATCTAAACTAATCACGTAATTGAAGAGGTTAGGTTACTGATTTGTGCCTAGGTTAATTGAATTCGGTGCTTAAATTGACATATATTTACATGAATGGTGCGATTGCAGATTTGTGTTTATCACTTGTCAATTGAATTCTGGATGATTGTCTAGTATGAATTCTCGGATCGATGCGAGAGATCTCGGTTAGATCCAAGTTAACCATTCAAATGTATTTCAGGTGTTTGTTGAAAGGTCTATGATTGAATCCACCCAATCTCGGATAGATTTTGAATTGACTGTTCTTTTAATTGTTATTTCTCTTTAAATCCTCGCCATCGCGATCCTTGAACCATCAAAACCCCCTTTTTCTAACTTTCACCGATTTGATCAATTGCATCCACGATCCTTGAGGAGATGATCCGGTGTTGTTCACTATACTATAAGTTTAGGTAATAACTTCGGTTATAATTTTGACCGAGTTCGGCGCTCGTCAAAATTTTTTGGCGTCTGTAGGGGACCTCGTAGGTGTAATCTTTTCATTTTGAGTAACCTTACTAATTTTTGTTCTTTCTTACCTATTCTAACAGTTATTTTTCATTTACTAACATTGTTCATACCATACTAACGTTTTTATCTTAGCTTTTGAATTTTTCTCGATTTAGGAAAGACGGAAAAAAGGTGATTACGGGTAACTATTGCAATTTTCGAACCGAAACATATGCCAGAATGAGTGAAACTTGGTCGGTTGAAGGAAAGCATCCGATAAACAAGACTCATAGTAAATCGTGAGGTCACCCCTGGTTTTTCGAAATTCTATCATTTAGACCACTTTTTCAATTTTTTATTATTTTTTATTGCATTTTCTAGTTTCATTTTTATGTAGATTTTGTTCTGTGTTGATTCTATAATTTTTAAAAATGTTTAGACATATTAACTAGATTTATTTTTGCATATTTTGAGTGTTGTTTAGTGTATTTTGCTTAGTTGCGCTTTTTGTGTTTTTGTGCTTTAGTTGATGCATGACTAGGTCCAATCGATATCTTGCTTGATCTTGATCCCGAGATTGATAGGACCTTGCATAGATTAATTAGATCTCGTGTGATAAATTCCAAAGTTAATTGAACCTAATTTTGGGAGTGAACCCGATAACTTAAGTAATCCTGAAATCATGGCTGATAACATGCATAATAGAACCCTTAAGGAACTTGCTGCTCCTGATGTATCTTACCAATCTTTATGCATTCAATATCCTGATCTTGATGCAGATTTTGAGTTGAAATCTGGTTTGATACACTTGTTACCAAAGTTTCATGGTCTTGCGGGTGAAGATCCTCATAAGCACCTGAAAGAGTTCCATGTTGTGTGTTCAACCATGAAGCCACAAGGCATCTCCGAGGAACACATCAAGTTAAGGGCATTTCCCTTCTCACTTGTCAATGCAGCCAAAGATTGGTTGTTTTATCTTTCACCAGGTTCAGTCAGAAGTTGGAATGACATGAAGAGGTTGTTCCTAGAGAGATTCTTCCCCGCTCTAGAGCTGCTGCAATTAGGAAGGATATATGTGGCATCGTACGGATGTCCGGTGAGACTTTGCATTAATACCGGGAGAGATTCAAGAAGTTGTGTTCGAGCCGCCTCATCACCAAATTAGTGACCAGCTCTTGATTCAATACTTTTATGAGGGCTTCCGCCAAATGATAGAAGCATGATCGATCTGCTTCTGGAGGAGCCTTAGTAGACAAAACTCCCACCGCCGCAAGAGATCTGATAGCAAACATGGCAGCCAATACCCAACAGTTTGGCTCGCGGATCATCACCGCAACCAGATGAGTTAATGAAATTCAAGCATCTCATATGGACCAACAAAGAATGGAACACAGACTAAATGAATTGACTTCTTTGGTAAGACAGATAACAGTGGGTCAACAACCACCCATACAGATGACTGCATCAGTGTGTGAAATTTGCTCTAATTCATCTCATCCTACTGATTCATGCCCCACACTTCAAGAAGATGGTTCCGCTTTTCCAGATCAATGTGTTGCTGCAGCTGGTGTTTTTCCTGGTAGACCCTAATATCAGCAACAACAGCAACAATCTAGATATGATCCATTTTCTAGTACTTATAACCCTGGTTGGCGAGACCATCCTAATTTGAGATATGGGAATTCTAGCCAGCAACAACAACCCCACCAGCAACAACAACAATTTAGATACCAAGGTGCAGGTCCAAGCAACAAATACCAACAAATACCCCCTACATTCGTATTAACAAGAACTGCTCATTAGCGATCTGTCCAATCCACTCCAGCCGAGCCGTCATTGGAAGACCTGATGAAACAAATGGCCACAAATAACATTCAGTTCTAGCAGAACGTCAGTGCCAACATTCAGAAATTACAAACTCAAATTGGGCAGTTGGCAACCACTGTGAGCGAGCTAAAGAGTCAAGGTTCTAGCCAATTGCCTTCACAAACAGTCAACAATCCAAGAGGCAACGTAAGTGCAATTACCTTGAGAAGTGGCAAAGAAGTTGATGTTCCAACCTTACAAAGAATCGAAATTGACCAAAAACGGCAGCGGGAAATGGATAATTCGGTCCGTAAACTGTAACTGAAGAAAATTGCAGAGAATTCAGATGTTACCATTCTATTACCTTTTCCAAATAGGATCACACAATCCAAGAGAACAATGCAAGCAGAAATGGAAAAAGAAGTCATGGAGACATTCAGGAAAGTGGAAATCAATATTCCCCTCCTAGATGCAATCAAGCAAATTCCAAAATATGCTAAATTTCTCAAGGAGTTGTGCACTCATAAGAGAAGGTTGAAAGGGAATGAGAAGATCAGCATGGGTAGAAATGTTTCTGCAATGATTCTGCCAAGCATGCCACAGAAATGCAAAGATCCTGGAACTTTCACAATTTCTTGCACAATTGGCAACTCTAGATTTGAGCATGCAATGCTAGATCTGGGTGCTTCGATCAATGTCATGCCCATGTCAGTTTATAAGTGTTTAAACATTGGTACTTCGCAACCCACTGGTATCGCGATTCAGTTGGCAAATAGAGCCACTGCTCATCCTGCAGGTGTGTTGGAAGATGTGTTAGTTCGGGTGAATGAGTTGATTTTTCCAGCAGATTTCTACATTCTGGACATGGAAGATGAGTCTCCAACAAACCATGCTCCATTGAATCTAGGCAGACCATTCCTCAAGACCGCCAAGACCAAGATAGACGTGCATGCCGGCACCCTTTCTATGGAGTTTGGCGACAATTTGGTACAATTTAACATTTTGATGCCATGAGACACCCCCTAGAGAAGCATTCTGTTTTCCATGTTGATATGATTGAGATGCTGGTTGATGATGTCTATACTGATTTATATGCTGAATTCCCTGATATTGTTGACTATCTTGGTTCTGTTTCTTGTGATACATGTGCCACTTGTGATGTTGAACCATGTACTGCATGTGCTGAGATTTATTCTGTTATGAGTAATGATACAGCTGCTGATGATGCAACAATTGAGAATGAGAGTCAGTACCATGTTGAAATTAATGTTGCTGAGATAGTTGTTTCAGATCACTTGTTACCTTCCATTGTGCAACCTTCATCTTTGGAGTTGAAGACTTTACCAGACTATCTTAAATATGCATATTTGGGAGATGGTGAGACACTTCCGGTGATCATTGCTAAAAACCTACAACCTGATCAAGAAGAAAAATTATTGCAGATTTTGAGACAGAATAGGCAAGCCATCGGATGGACTCTTGCAGATATTCCTGGTATTAGTCCCTCCACATGCATGCATAAGATTTTATTGGAAGAAGGGATCAAACCAGTTAGATGCCCCAAAGGAGACTAAATCCCCGATTCTAGATGTGGTGAAGAAGGAAGTTACAAAGCTACTTCAAGTCGACATTATTTATCCCATATCCGATACCAATGGGTGAGCCCCGTGCAAGTGGTTCTCAAGAAATGCGGGGTCACGGTGGTTGCGAATCGAACAATGAGCTTGTGCCCACACGAGTTCAAAAACGGTTGGCGAGTTTGCATTGATTATAGGCGCTTAACCAGGCTACCGAGAAAGGATCATTTCCCGCGCCCTTCATTGATCGATGTTGGAGCGGTTAGGCGGCAAGTCACATTATTGTTTCCTGGATGGATATTTGGGCTATTTTCGATTCATATAGCCCCGAAGACCAAGAGAAGACTACTTTCACTTGTCCATTTGGCACATTTGCATACAGGAGGATGCCCTTTGGTCCGTGCAATGCTCCAGGCACCTTTCAGAGGTGTATGGTAAGTATCTTTTCTGATTTTTTAGAAAATTGCATGGACGTATTTATGGATGATTTTACTGTCTATGGATCTTCTTTTGATGCATGTTTAGATAGTCTGGCTTAGGTCTTGCATAGATGCATTAAGACTAACCTTGTTCTAAATTTTGAGAAATGTCATTTCATGGTAGAACAAGGTATAGTCTTAGGGCATGTGATATCTCGTGAGGGTATTGAGGTAGATCCGGCAAAAATAGATGTTATTTCATGCCTATCTTACCCCACATGCGTGCAGGAGATTCGTTCTTTCCTTAGTCATGCAGGTTTCTATCGGCGGTTCATAAAAGATTTCAGCAAAATTGCACTTCTGCTATCCAACTTACTACAAAAAGATGTGGAGTTTCACTTTGACAAGAAGTGCAAGGATGCCTTCAATCAATTGAAGCAGGCATTGACCAGTACACCTATCATCCAACTGCCGGATTGGACACTTCCATTTGAGTGATGTGTGATGCCTCTAATTATGCATTGGGAGAGCGTTCTTGCACAAAGGGTCGGTAAAGTATCTCATGTCATTTCCTATGCTTCGAGAACTTTAGATCCTGCACAAATCAACTACACCACAACTGAAAAGGAACTTTTAGCAATTGTTTTTGCTTTAGATAAATTTCGATCATATTTGCTTGGTTCTAGAGTGGTTGTGTTTTCAGATCATGCAGCATTAAAGTTTCTCCTGAAGAAGCCCAATGCCAAGCCCCGATTGATTAGGTGGATGTTGCTCCTCCAGGAGTTTGATATTGAGATCCGTGACAAGAGTGGAGCGGAGAATTTGGTGGCCGATCACTTGAGTCGAATTGAAAGGGAGGCAGATGTTTTTCCCATCCATGATGTTTTCCTTGATGAGCACTTTTCAAGCTGCAAGGCAACATCCCTTGGTTTCTTTGATTTGATTAATTTCTTGGTTGCTAACGCAATACCCGCACATTTCACTAAGGCTAAGATTGATAAATTGAAAAGTGAGTCAAAGTATTATGTGTGGGATGATCCTTACTTTTGGAGATTTTGCAAAGTGACCAAGTAATTAGGAGATGTGTGCTCGATGATGAATTCCATTCCATTCTTAGCTTTTGTCATAAACTTGCATGTGGCGGCCACTTCGGTCCTCAACGGACTGCTAGGAAAGTTTTAGACTCGGATTATATTGGCCCACTCTATTTCATGATGCATATATGTTTTGCAAATCTTGTGATCAATGCCAGAGAACAGGAATACTTCTCGTAGGAATGAAATGCCCAGAAACCCTTATTATTCTCGTGAGATTTTTGATGTTTGGGGTATTGACTTTATGGGTCCTTTCCCGTATCATTTGGTTTTGTTTACATTCTCGTCTTTGTGGATTATGTATCTAAATGGGTGGAGGCTAAGGCCACTCGGACCGATGATTCTAAAGTTGTTGTGGATTTTATTAGATCACGATTTTACGTAGGTTTGGAGTCCCGAGAGCCATCATTAGTGATCAAGGTTCACATTTTTGCAATCGAAGCATGGAGGCTTTGATGAAGAAGTATGGAGTCCAACACAAGGTTTCTACACCCTACCACCCCCCAAACCAATGGGCAAGCCGAGGTCTCCAACAGAGAAATTAAGCGAGATACTCCAAAAGACAGTTCAACCTAACAGAAAGGACTGGAGCAAGAGGCTTGAGGATGCTTTATGGGCTTACCGGACTGCTTATAAGACACCAATCGAGATGTCTCCATATCGGATTATTTTTGGAAAAGCATGCCACCTGTCGGTGGAAATTGAGCATCGAGCATTCTGGGCGGTGAAAAGGTGTAACTTAGACCTAGATCAAGCAGGTATGGAGAGGAAGCTGCAGCTGCAGCAATTGGAGGAGATCCGCTTAGAGGCTTATGAAAGTTCCAAACTTTATAAGGAGAAGACCAAAGCCTTCCATGATAAGTTGATTCTGAGGAAAACATTCAAAAAGTTCTCCTCTATAACTCCCGCCTCCGACTCATGCCTGGCAAATTAAGGTCTAGATGGGATGGACCATTTATTATTACTAATGTTTTTCCTTCTGGTGCTGTTCAGATTAAAAGTGAGGTCACTGCCAAAGCTTTCATCGTAAATGGACACCGCCTCAAACAAGATATCATGAACTTCAGAGAATGCGAAGTGGAGGTGATGAACCTTCTCCATCCGCATTATGAATAAAAAAAAAAAAAAAAAAAAAAAAAAAAAAAAAAAAAAAAAAAAAAAAAAAAACAATTTGTGTGCCCGACAATGAGGTAGGTAGTGTCACTCAGAAGCATGTGGAGGTCATTTTTTCTTCAGCGACAACAACTGCGAAAATCTTGCAGTATGGATTTTATTGGCCTACTTTATTAAAGGTCCGTTGCACCTTTTGCAAAAGTTGCGAAATTGGTCAAAAAGTTTACGCTTTGAGATTATCATCGCACCTACTCCTTGGAAAATTGAGATCTAGGTGGCGCGATTCTTTTGTTGTCGACACGTGTATCCTCTGGGGACGTAGATATTGAGGATCCTAGGAATGGTACTGCGCTTAAGTTAATGGACAAAGACTCAACCATTCCTGGAAAACCAAGTTCTTGAGTTCTTTGTGTTGCCGGTTAAGTGGCGGATACGGTACTCCGTGACTCTTGAGTCGGTTTATTCTTCAGTTTCCCAAAATAACTGAACCCTTCTTCTCCTTCAAAATGGATGTCATTCTTTCAAACCTGAGAAAACATTTTCCTTCTCTTCCTCAAAATGCTCTGAGAAAAATCTACAAAGTTCGATGTGAGAGATTGAGACTGTTAATGCACAAGGGTATGCCAGAAGATGTACACTGGATAATTGAAGCAAAGGTCCGATTAGCAGGTGAGTCCTCAATTTCATTTGACTCATATATGCCAGGTCTTGGAAGAAGTTCATATTCTAAAAGGAGAAGAGCAAAAAGGTTACAAGTCTGTCACAAATATGGACGATGGAACTGTAACAAGCGATGTCGTACTTTGGGGATGGTTTCCACAAATAGAGAAGACAAAATTTTCTTCATTAAGAATAGACTGAGTAAGGAGTCATTAGATAATATCTTATAGAATCTTGAGACGCATTCTTGTGGATTGATGCATCGTGAAATTCTTAAATTGTGGAATCTCTTCAAAGATGAAGTAAAACGCTACAGTCTTGGGAATCTGACTCTAAAAGACCCTGTTTGCCAATTTATAAGAAAATTGGATGGGAAGCTTATCCTCGACTCATAGAAGACGTTTAAGCCATTCATCGGACGTTAAACTGCAGGCGGATGTGAGCCACATCCACAAACAATCTGTACATATCATCATCTTCTTCTTCTTCATGTCATCTTTCAAAAACAAAAAACAAAAAAACAAAAAAAAATTGTATACGTCTTAGGGTTGGCTTTGGTAACACAAACCGTGAATGGGGAAATGCATGCATCCTGATCCAGCCTTCTTAATTGAAAAACAAAGAAGGTAGATTGTATCCCACATGTGAGGCAGCCAGTCGTATTATGGCCACTTGTCCCTTTTGGGAGCCCTATGTTGCGCTGGTCTTGAATGGGTCGAATACTGGTCAACAATGCTTTGGCACAAAGCCGAAAGAGCAGACTACCTCCATCCCAATCTTAAGTAAGTATACACTCATCTTTCATCAAGTTTTTCTAACAATTTCAAAAAAAAAAAAAAAAAGACGTGATGTCTACTGCACTCATGACGCGCAGTATAAAGATACGCCATCGAGACTGTACATACAGGTATGTCATCATTTTCTATTTCTTTTATCTTTGTATCATTTTGTTGTATTTTGATTTTTGTACAGACGATCCTTTGAGCAGGGTCCTTCAGGGGTTTCTAGACTTCTTTACCTTGATGGTTTTCTTGAAGTCAAAAAAAAAAAAAAAGATTCTGTGTCTCTTAATTTCAACCTTTTCTGACAACAGCCAACCTACCCTCATAGGTGCAATTATTCCCCTTTCCATTCTTTTTCTTATTTAAACACTCCATTTTCTCTATTTTCCTTTAAACTCAGAAACACTCAAGGGGAGGAAGAGTATAGAATGGGGCCTTCTATTCGTAACCTCAAAAATGTCTGTGTTTTTTGTGGGTCGAGTTATGGGACGGGATTAGAGTTTGTAAACGCAGCTAGCACTCTTGGTCGATCACTTGCTACGAGGAATATTCATCTTGTATATGGGGGAGGTTGTCGTGGGTTAATGGGGGCTGTATCACTTGCTGCCTTTTTAGGGAGATCAAAGGTTTTAGGTGTTATTCCTAAACCTTTAGCTGAAAATAACATCACTGGAAGGACAATTGGAGAAGAAATTCAGGTAACATCTATGCATGGACGAATGAAAACAATGGTTGACAATTCTGATGCATTTCTTGTCTTACCTGGTGGTTTTGGTACTTTGGAAGATATTTTTCAAATTGTCTCTTGGGCCGAACTGAACATCCACCATAGACCCATTGGTTTGTTGAATGTTAATAATTTCTTTGATCTTTTGTTATCTTTTCTTGACAAAGCTGTGGAACAGAAATTTATCACTCCTTCGGCAAGACAACTTCTTATCTCTGCCTCCACTATTGATGAGCTCATTGATAAATTAGAAGCTTTTGAGTATGTACCTGATCCGGTATTAGCTCAGATAGATTGGTCAACAGCAGCGAAGGAAGTAACAAGAAACAAAAGCCAGATCTGCGACTTCATCTTTAATGGGTTTGATTTTATTGTACTTTGTTTCTGTTTAAATTTGTGTCAGCTTTCTCCAACAGGTAATATCTTCTATCCTTTACTCATCTATATTTTAACATTGAGGACAATGTTGTGATCTAGTTGGGGGGAAGGATAGTTGACCCAAAAAAAATAAATAAATAAATAAAAAAATAAAAATAAAAATAAAAATAAAAAAATAATTTGTTGTTTTGTTTGAAAAGTATGATATGATTGTCATGTACTTATTAAACCAATTAGTAATGGCAGAGTAAGGAGTAATTTTACTCTTGAGACGCATCTTAATTGGTGGCAGAGTAAGGAGTTTTTTAGGTAGTAACTAATTAGTACTAAAGTTTTATTGTTTGATTTCTTTTCGTGGTCCGATGCGCAGATCGACAAGTGTGTTTCTTTTCTGCTTGGCGTTGATTCACTTCTTATCAGGTTGTGTTGCTCTTTTCTATATCTTTCTTTCACATTGAAGGCAATGTTATATTAAGCGTGGTGGAGAGATTTCAACATGTTCTTTTTGTAAATCAAAAAAAAAAAAGAAAAAAGAAAAAAAAAGGGGTTCATTGCATGATTGAATAACTTTTCTCCCTTCTTGAATTGATATGCTTGGTGATGGATGATTGAATTGATTAATTGAGTTTGATGGATGCATACCTTGTGAGATTTTGAGCCTAATGGATAGATTCAACATTTATGTCATTCTCTTCTTTCTTGTGTGATTTTCACTCATGTTAATGACCACTCTAGAACTTGCTTTGATTCTTTTTGAGGCTACATTTCACTTGTGTGCATGAACATGATTGAGGCCCTCTTTCTTAGCTAGTTTAACCAAATAGCCAACCTTGTTTTCAATATGATATCAAGCACTCTTTTGACTTCTCGAAAATTCTCTGATTCCTGCCAACCTTGTATATTTTCCTTTGCTTAACCCCTTTGAGCTTATTTGACCATTCCTTGTTTCTAGCTCATTATGTGCCTTAAATGAAAAATCGTGTTCTTACTTTACCTTAGGGAATAAAAGAACATTAGCCTGGTTAATGAATGAGTTTTTGAACAAGTGTGGGGGTGTGTGTACAAAATGATTGTTGAAAAAAAAAAAGAAAAGAAAGAGTGCCTAAAAAAAAAAGGAAAAATGTATGTATATAGTTATGTTCATATATATATATAAAAAAAAGAGAGAGAAAAGGATTGGGAAATGAATATGTAAAGGGATATATATTAGAGTTGAGATGAACTTTTATGCTTGTTATTTGAACTCAGCTCTCATTTGCTTTTATTCTCTTTGGTATTTATCTTCTAATATCCATTTTATCCTCTTCTGTTACCTTGACCTCACTACAACCTTGAATAAAGTCCTCATGATTTGTGTGTGCATGTGTTTTGAGTAGTGGAGAAGTAGAAGATAAGCAAGCTTATGGTAGTGCAATTTTCATGGGTTGAATTGAGTGAAATACCTACCTTTTAAACACTTGAGAGATTGAGAGGGAATCTTGTGAAGATCCATCATTCTTAATTCATTCTTTTCAACGGAAGTTTCCTTGCTTGTTGGTTTGAGATGTGAAGAAATCCTACCTCATTTATGCTTTGATCCCTTGAATTTCTTATCGCTCTTCTTGCTTTATTGAGTCCTTTAGAGTTTTTAGCTTTTAAGTCTGTGTCGTTTATCTTTGTCTTCTAACTTTAGTTTTATATGTTTTGCCCAGGAGTGCAAAAAGCTAAGTGTGGGAGAATTTGATAATCACATATTTTATTCATTAAGAAACCCTTATGTTTAGTTATTTACACTCTTCATGTACTTAATTGACTGAATTTGATTATGTTTTGTAAGTTTGAACTCGAATCGGACTTAATTGATTTTTTCAGCATTATTTGGGTCTTACACTATTTCTGTATTTTAGCCATATCTTGAGTTCTAAATGTCTGATAATTATGAATTTTACCTTGTAGGAAAGATAAGAGAGAGCTCTACAACTTTGATGAAGAGCTCAAAGTCAATTTCAGACATCTAGTGGAGCTAATTGGGCATGGAAATCAGAATACGGGATTTGTGACTGGAACCCGAACAGTGTGTAGTAACCAGAACATAATTCGAGTTTGGGTATATAAAATGGGCTGAAAATTTGTAATCTGAAAGTTAAGATCCATATGTACAACTTTCATGACAAGCACAAAACTTGATTCGGGCTCCTTGATGGAGATATTGGGTCTGAAAGTCAAAACAGAGGTGCTGAAACTGGTCCTGAACAGTCTATAGTAATTGAGTCATATCTTGGGCTGTAGGACGAATTTTTGGGTGTTTCCAGAGCCATTGGAAAGCTTAGACAATTTCCTAGAACTTTCATGAAGACCACTTGGCTCAGAAATGACGAAATCAATGAGTTCAGCAATAAAGAATTTCGGAGACAAGGTAGCTCACCTACTCATCCACCTACTCATCCACCTACTCATCCCATCTACCCATCTACTACTACTCTGAATCCTCTATAAAAGGAAGCATGTGGAGAGCTCTAGGGACACATACACTTGGTGTTAGAAATAGCTTTTCATAGTTCTTGTATATTTTTCCTTCATTGTAATGGAGAGCTAAGTCACTTCTAGTCAATTCGGGACTCTTGAAGAGATTGTGGCTTGGATTCTTGAGACCTTGGTTATGTAATGTATTTGATTTATATTTGAATTCCTCTTCTCTTCTTCTTCTGTTCTCTTGATCTTGAATGCATGAATGGTGATTCTGTTTATGTTTGATCTGATTTGATCTTGGTTTAAGATTAAGTATTGTGATGAAATTTAGAACTGATTGATCTGAATTAATCACATAACTGAAGATTGAGATTTGTGATGAAACTTAAAACTGATTGATCTAAACTAATCACGTAATTGAAGAGGTTAGGTTACTGATTTGTGCCTAGGTTAATTGAATTCGGTGCTTAAATTGACATATATTTACATGAATGGTGCGATTGCAGATTTGTGTTTATCACTTGTCAATTGAATTACGGACGATTGTCTAGTATGAATTCTCGATCGATGCGAGAGATCTCGGTTAGATCCAAGTTAACCATTCAAATGTATTTCAGGTGTTTGTTGAAAGGTCTATGATTGAATCCACCCAATCTCGGATAGATTTCTGAATTGATTATTCTTTTAATTATTATTTCTCTTTAAATCCTGTCACTGCGATCCTTGAACCATCAAAACCCCCCTTTTTCTAACTTTCACTTGATTTGATTAAATTGCATCTACGATCCTTGAGGAGACGATCCGGTGTTGTTCACTATACTACAAGTTTAGGTAATAACTTCGGTTATAATTTTGACTGAGTTCGGCGCTCGTCAATCACATACCTATTGTTACTGGGATGTTTTAGTACTGGCAAGCTTTGACAAGATATCATCTTTTGAGTTATGTTCTCTTAGGTTGTGTTCCATTTTAACACTGTCAAAATCCTCCATTAATTTTTTTTTTCACTTTGGCTAGGTATTTTTGCAACAAGGGTTCCATAGCCTGATACTGACCCTAGATTTGGGACGTTGCCAAGTACAAATCACTGCACATAATTATATTTGTGGCTCCTATTTCTTTTGCCATGGTGATGCCCGCAATACATGCTTCATATTCTGCTTGGTTATGTGAAGTCAAGAACTTGAGCCTTAAAGAATGTTATAATATCCGACTCGATTTTCTAATATGACACTGATGCCAATCCTTTTGGGATTCGAGGAACTGTCAACATAGATGGTCCAGGAATTCACTCTAGGATGGTCGGAATCTGGTGTAAGTTCTACCAAAAAGTCAGATACCACTTGGGCCTTTAAAGCTTGTCTTAGCTCGTAAGTGATACCAAATTCAGATAGCTCCACCGATCAAGCAATCATTCTTCCCGCGAGGTCCAACTTATACAACACCTGGTGAATCGATTGATCCATCTTCACGATCACGGGGTGGCATTGAAAGTATTGTCATAACCATCTGGCGGTAGTTAGCAACACTAGGGCTAGTTTTTCAATCTTTTGATAGCGGACTCGAAGCCTTATAGGACCTTGCTGATGAAATAAATTGACCTCTAACCTTCACTAGTTTCTCTTCTCAAGACTGAACTAATTACTTTGTTGCTGACCGAGAGGGGCATATAAAGTTTCACCAGGATCTGGCTTTGTCAGGATTGGGGGTGTTGCTAATATTTTCTTCAACTCTTGGAATTGGCCTCGCACTTTGGGATCCACTCAAAGTTTTTTTTTTCCTTTCATTAGAGTTTTAAAAAGGGGAAGAGACTTTTGGGCAGCCTTAGCTAAAAAACGAGTAAGGGCCATTATTTTTCCTATCAATTGTTGCACTTTAACAGATTATGGGTTGTGCATATCAAGAACGACCTGACATTTCTCTAGGTTGGCTTTAATGTCTCGATTTGTCAATAAAAATCTCAGAAATTTACAGGCTTGTACCCCCAAAAGCACATTTTTTTGGATTCAATCTCATATTATGCTTCTGTATGTTGCCAAACACTTCTTCCAAGTATTTCACATAGTTCCTGATTTTCGTTGTCTTGACAATCATGTCATCAATATAAACTTCCAGCATCTTGCCAATTTGTTCTTCAAAGACTTTATTCATCATCTGCTAGTAAGTTGTGCCTATGTTTTTTAACCTGAACGACATTACACGGTAACAGTAACTTTCTATCTCGGTTATAAATGTAGTTTAATCTTCATCTTCTGAGTTCATGGGAATTTGGTTATATCTGGAATATGCATCTATGAATGAGAGAAGACGGAATCCGGATGAATTATCCACTAGTTTATCTATGTTGGGAAGTGGATAAGGGTCCTTTGGGCATGCCTTATTCAGCTCAGTGTAATTAATGCACATACACTACTTCCCATTAGTCTTTTTCACTAGGACCATGTTGGAAAGCCAAGTGGTATAAGAAACTTCTCTAATAAATCCAACATCTAGAAGCTTTTTCACTTGCTTTTATATTACCTCCTGTCTTTCAGGTCTGATTTTCCTTTTTCATTGGGCCACCAACTTTGCATCCTTTCTTATAGAAACTTGATGGCAAATGAACTCAGGATCTAACCTAGGCATATCTGCAGACGTCTAGGCAAAGAGATCCTTGTTCTTCACAAGAAACTCGACTAGTCAGGATCTTTCCTCATGGTTCATATGTTCTCTAATCTTGGTTACTTTGTCTGCCTTGGCACCAAGTTGAAGGGGGTGAAGTTCTCTATCAGGTTGAGGGCGCGAACCATGGATCTCTTCACGAACATCCAGTTTAGTTAAGAGGACATTGATGGGGTCCGTAATGACTGAAGCTGAATTGTTGTATTAGTCTGTGGTCCGTGGTTTCTTAGCAATCTTCAAGCTCTCATTATATCATCTCCTAGTCGTAGTTTAGTCTCTTTTGACCATAACGACCCTGTCATGCTGGTCGAGGAACTTCATGGCCAAGTTAGGTGTAGAAATCATAACCCTAAAATTGTTGAGTGAGGGGCGACCCAGCATAATGTTATAGGTAGAAGCGCAATCCACCACAAGAAATTTGACCTTAAATGTCTTCAATTGAGAATCATTCCCTGAGGTCAAATAAGTCTCAATATATCCTATGGGGGTGATCTTGTCTCCTATGAATCTGATCAACTCGTCGGTGTATGGGATCAATTCCTTCCTTGAGGGTCCTAGCTTCTCAAAGAGATCTAAGAACATAATGTCTACCGAGCTTCCCTAGTCAACAAATATACGTTGAACTTCTGCATTATTATTATCCCAAAGTTCACTGACGAGCGCCGAACTCAGTCAAAATTATAACCGAAGTTATTACCTAAACTTGTAGTATAGTGAACAACACCGGATCGTCTCCTCAAGGATCGTAGATACAATTTGATCAAATCAAGTGAAAGTTAGAAAAAAGGGGGTTTTGATGGTTCAAGGATCGCAGTGACAATATTTAAAGAGAAATAACAATTAGAGAACATCCCCAATCGATTAAATCTATCCGAGATTGGGTGGATTCAATCATAGACCTTTCAACAAACATTTGAAACACATTTGAATGGTTAACTTGGATCTAACCGAGATCTCAACATCAGATCCAGAATTCATACTAGATAATCGTCCAGAATTCAATTGACAAGTAATAAACATAAATCTGCAATCGCACCATTCATGTAGATATATATCAATTTAAGCACCGAATTCAATTAACCTAGGCACTAATCAGTAACCTAACCTCTTCAATTACGTGATTAATTTAGATCAATCAGTTCTAAGTTTCATCACAAATCTTCAATCTTCATTTACGTGATTAATTCAGATCAATCAGTTCTAAGTTTAATCACAATACTTAATCTTAAAATAAACATAAACAGAATCACCATTCATGCATTCAAGATCAAGAAAACAGAAGAAGAAGAAGAGAAGAAGAATCCAAATATAAATCAAATACATTACATAAACCAAGGTCTCAAGAATCCAAACCACAATCTCTTCAAGAGTCCCAAATTGACTAGAAGTGACTTAGCTCTCCATTACAATGAAGGAAAAATATACAAGAACTATGAAAAGCTATTTCTAACACCAAGTGTCTTCCTAGAGCTCTCCACATCCAGCCTTTTATAGAGGATTAGGAGTAGTAGGTGGATGAGTAGGTGAGATTAGTAGGTGGAATTAGTAGGTGGATGAGTAGGTGAGATTAGTAGGTGAGCTTCCTTGGCAGCCCGAAATTATTTATTGCTGAACTCATTGATTTCGTCATTTCCAAGCCAAGTGGTCTTCATGAAAGTTCTAGGAAATTGTCTAAGCTTTCCAATGGCTGTGGAAGCACCCAAAAAATCGTCCTGCAGCCCAAGATATGACTCAATTACTACAGACTGTTCAGGACCAGTTTCAGCACCTCTGTTTTGACTTTCAGACCCAATATCACCATCAAGGAGCCCGAATCAAGTTTTGTGTTTGTCATGAAAGTTGTACATATAGGTCTTAACTTTCAGATTACAAATTTTCAGCCCATTTTATAAACCCAAACTCGAATTATGTTCTGGTTACTACACACTATTCGGGTTCCAGTCACAAAACCCGTATTCTGATTTCCATGCCCAATTAGCTCCACTAGATGTCTGAAATTGTCTTTGAGCTCTTCATCAAAGTTATAGAGCTCTCTCTTATCTTTCCTACAAGGTAAAATTCATAATTATCAGACATTTAGAACTCAAGATATGACCAAAATACAAAAACAGTGTAAGACCCAAATAATGCTGAAAAAATCAATTAAGTCCGATTCGAGTTCAAACTTACAAAACATAATCAAATTCAATCAATTAAGTACATGAAGAGTGTAAATGACTAATAATGAGGGTTTATTAATGTATAAAATATATGATTATCAGATTCTCCCACACTTAGCTTTTTGCACTCCTGGGCAAAACATATAAAACTAAAGTTAGAAGACAAAGACAAACGACACAAACTTAAAAGCTAAAAACTTTAAAGGACTCAATGAAGCAAGAAGAACAACAAGAAATTCAAGGGATAAAAGCATAAATGAGGTAACATTTCTTTACATCTCAAACCAACAAGCAAGGAAACTTCCGTTGAAAAGAATGAATTAAGAATGATAGATCCTCACAAGATTCCCTCTTAATCTCTCAAGTGTTTAAAAGGTAGGTATTTCACTCAATTCAACCCATGAAAATTACACTACCATAAGCTTGCTTATCTTCTACTTCTCCACTACTCAAAACAGATGCACACACAAATCATAAGGACTTTATTCAAGGTTGTAGTGAGGTCAAGGAAACAGAAGAGGATAAAATGGATATGAGAGGATAAATACCAAAGAGAATAAAAGCAAATGAGAGCTGAGTTCAAATAACAAGCATAAAAGTTCATCCCAACTCTAATGTATATCCCTTTACATATTCATTTCCCAATCCTTTTCTTTATTTTTTATATATATTTTTTTATTTTTTTATTTTTTTTGGCACTCTTTCCTTTTTCAACAACCATTTTGTACACACACCCCCACACTTGTTCAAAAACTCATCCATTAACTAAGCTAATGTTCTTTTATTCCCTAAGGTAAAGTAGGAACACAATTTTTCATTTAAGGCACATAATGAGATAGAAACAAGGAATGGTCAAATAAGCTTAAAGGGGTTAAGCAAAGGAAAATATACAAGGTTGGCAGGAATCAGAGAATTTTCAAGAAGTCAAAAGAGTGCTTGATATCATATTGGAAATAAGGTTGACTATTTAGTTAAACTAGTTAATTAAGAAAGAGGGCCTCAATCATGTTCATGCATGCAAGTGAAATATAGCCTCAAAAAGAATCAAAGCAAGTTCTAGAGTGGTCCTTAACATGAGTGAAAATCACACAAGAAAGAAGAGAATGGCATAAATGTTGAATCCATCCATTAGGCTCAAAATCTCACAAGGTATGCATCCATCAAACTCAATTCATCAGTTCAATCATCCATCACCAAGCATATCAGTTCAAGAAGGGAGAAAAGTTATTCAATCATGCAATGAACCCTTTTTTTTTTATTTACAAAAAGAACATGTTGAAATCTCTCCCCCACGCTTAATATAACATTGTCTTCAATGTGAAAGAGAGATATAAAAAAGAACAATGCAACCTGATAAGAAGTGAATCAACGCCAAGCAGAAAAGAAACACACTGTCAGTACCGCATCAGACCCTGAAAAGAAATCAAACAATAAAACTTTAGTACTAATTAGTTACTACCTAAAAAACTCCTTACTCTGCCACCAATTAAGATGCATCTCAAGAGTAAAATTACTCCTTACTCTGCCATCACTAATTGGTTTAACAAGTACATGACAATCATATCATACTTTCCAAACAAAACAACAAAATTTTTGTTTTTTTTGTTTTTTTTTTATTTTTTGTTTTTTTTGGGTCAACTATCCTTCCCCCTCAACTAGATCACAACATTGTCCTCAATGTTAAAATATAGATGAGGAAAGGATAGAAGATATTACCTGTTAGAGAAAGCTGACACAAATTTAAACAGAAACAAAGTACAATAAAATGAAACCCATTAAAGAGAAAGTTTCAGATCTAGCTTTTTTTTTTTCTTGTTACTTCCTTTCTTGCTTCCTGTTGACCAATCTATCCGAGCTAATGCTCGATCGGTACATACTCAAAAGCTTCTAATTTATCAATGAGCTCATCAATAGTGGAGGCAGAGATAAGAAGTTGTCTTCTTCAAGGAGTGATAAATTTCTGTTCCAATGACTTTGTCAAGAAAAAATAACAAAAGATCAAAGAAATTATTAACATTCAACAAACCAATAGGTTTATGGTGGATGTTCGTTTACCAAGAGACAATTTGAAAAATTTCTTCCAAAGTACCAAAACCACCCGGTAAGACAAGAAATGCATCAGAATTATCAACCATTGTTTTCATTCGTCCATGCATAGAGGTTACCTGAATTTCTTCTCCAACTGTCTTTCCAGTGATGTTATTTTCAGCTAAAGGTTTAAGAATAACACCTAAAACCTGACTGCCTCCTAAAAAGGCAGCAAGTGATACAGCCCCCATTAACCCACGACAACCTCCCCCATATACAAGATGAATATTCCTCGCAGCAAGTGATCGACCAAGAGTGCTAGCTGCGTTTACAAACTCTAATCCCTTCCCATAACTCGACCCACAAAAAACACAGACATTTTTGAGGTTACGAATAGAAGGCCCCATTCTATACTCTTCCTCCCTTTGAGTGTTTCTGAGTTTGAAGGAAAATGGAGAAAATGGAGTGTTTAAATAAGAAAAAGAATGGAAAGGGAAATAATTGCACCTATAAGGGTAGGTTGGCTGTTGTCAGAAAAGGTTGAAATTAAGAGACACAAATTCTTTTTTTTTTTTGACTTCAAGAAAACCATCAAGGTAAAGAAGTCTAGAAACCCCTGAAGGACTCTGCTCAAAAGATCGTCTGTACAAAAATCAAAATACAACAAAATGATACAAAGATAAAAGAAATAGAAAATGATGACATACCTGTATGTACAGTTTCTATGGTGTATCTTTATACTGCGCGTCATGAGTGCAGTAGACATCACGTCTTTTTTTTTTTTTGTTTTTGTTTTTGTTTTGTTTTTGTTTTTTTTTGTTTTTGAAAGATGACATGAAGAAGAAGAAGAGGATGATATGTACAGATTGTTTGTGGATGTGGCTCATATCTGCCTCTGGTTTAACATCCAGTAACGGCTTAAACGTCTTCTATGAGTCGAGGATAAGCTTCCCATCTAATTTTCTTATAAATTGGCAAACAGGGTCTTTTAGAGTCAGATTCCCAAGACTGTAGCGTTTTACTTCATCCTTGAAGAGATTCCACAATTTAAGAATTTCACAATGCACCAATCCACAAGAATGCGTCTCAAGAGTCAATAAGATATTATCTAATGACTCCTTACTCAGTCCATTCTTAATGAAGAAAATTTTGTCTTCTCTATTTGCGGAAACCATCCCCAAAGTACGACATCGCTTGTTATTACAGTTCCATCGTCCATATTTGTGACAGACTTGTAACCTTTTTGCTCTTCTCCTTTTAGAATATGAACTTCTTCCAAGACCGGGCATATATGAGTCAAATGAAATTGAGGACTCACCTGCTAATCGGACCTTTGCTTTAATTATCCAGCGTACATCTTCTGGCATACCTTTGTGCATTAACATTCTCAATCTTTCACATCGAACTTTGTAGATTTTTCTCAGAGCATTTTGAGGAAGAGAAGGAAAATGTTTTCTCAGGTTTGAAAGAATGACATCCATTTTGAAGGAGAAAAAGGGTTTAGTTATTTTGGAAAACTGAAAAATAAACCGACTCGAGAGTCACGGAGTACCGTATCCGCCACTTAACCGGCAACACAAAGAACTCAAGAACTTGGTTTTCCAGGAATGGTTGAGTCTTTGTCCATTAACTTAAGCGCAGTACCATTCCTAGGATCCTCAATATCTACGTCCCCAGAGGATACACGTGTTTGACAACAAAAGAACCGTGCCACCTAGATCTCAATTTTCCAAGGAGTAGGTGCAGATGATAATCTCAAAGCAGAACTTTTTGACCAATTTCCACAGACTTTTGCAAAAGGTGTAACAAACCTTTAATAAAGTAGGCCAATAAAATCCATACTGCAAGATTTTCGCAATTGTTGTCGTGAAGAAAAAAATGACCTCCACATGCTTCGAGTGACACTACCTACCTCATTGGGCACACAAATTTTTTTTTTTTTTTTTTTTTTTTTTTTCTTTTTTTTATTTTTTTTTTTTTTTTCTTCTTTTTTTTCTTCTTTTTTTTTTTTATTCATAATGCGGATGGAGAAGGTTCATCACCTCCACTTACGCATTCTCTGGAAGTTCATGATCTTGTTTGAGGCGGTGTCCATTTACGATGAAAGCTTTGGCAGTGACCTCACTTTTAATCCGAAACAAAGACACCGGAAGGAAAAATATTAGTAACAATAAATGGTCCATCCCATCTAGACCTTAATTTGCCAGGCATGAGTCGGAGGCGGGAGTTATAGAGGAGAACTTTTTGACCAATCTCAAATGTTTTCCTCGAGAATCAACTTATCATGGAAGGCTTTGGTCTTCTCCTTATAAAGTTTGGAACTTTCATAAGCCTCCAAGCGAATCTCCTCCAATTGCCGCAGTGCAGCTTCCTCTCCATACCGCTTGATCTAGGTCCAAGTTGCACCTTTTCACCCCGAGAATGCTCGATGCTCAATTTCCACCGGGCAGTGGCATGCTTTTCAAAAACAATCCGATACGGAGACATCCCGATTAGTGTCTTATAAGCGGTCTGGTAAGCCCATAAAGCATCCTCAAGCCCTCTTGCTCCAAGTCCTTCTCGTTAGGTTGAACTGCCTTCTGGAGTATCTGCTTAATTTCTCTATTGGAGACCTCAGCTTGCCCATTGGTTTGGGGGTGGTAGGGTATAGAAACCTTGTGTTGGACTCCATACTTCTTCATCAAAGCCTCCATGCTTCGATTGCAAAAATGTGAACCTTGATCACTAATGATGGCTCTTGGGACTCCAAACCTACAGAAAATCTGTGATCTAATAAAATCCACAACAACTTTAGAATCATCAGTCCGAGTGGCCTTAGCCTCCACCCATTTAGATACATAATCCACAGCAAGCAGAATGTAAACAAAACCAAATGATACAGGGAAAGGACCCATAAAGTCAATACCCCAAACATAAAAAAACACAGAATAATAAGGGTTTCTAGGGCATTTCATTCCTACGAGAAGTATTCCCTGTTCTCTGGCATTGATCACAAGATTTGCAAAACATATATGCATCATGAAATAGAGTGGGCCAATATAATCCAGAGTCTAAAACTTTCCTAGCAGTCCGTTGATGACTGAAGTGACCGCCACATGCAAGTTTATGACAAAAGCTAAGAATGGAATGGAATTCATCATCAGGCACACATCTCCTAATTACTTGGTCACTGCAAAATCTCCATAAGTAAGGATCATCCCACACATAATACTTTGACTCACTTTTCAATTTATCAATCTTAGCCTTAGTGAAATGTGCAGGTATTGCGTTAGCAACCAAGAAATTAATCAAATCAGCAAACCAAGGGATGTTGCCTTGCAGCTTGAAAAGCTGCTCATCAGGGAAAACATCATGGATGGGAAAAACATCTGCCTCCCTTTCAATTCGACTCAAGTGATCGGCCACCAAATTCTCCGCTCCACTCTTGTCACGGTTCTCAATATCAAACTCCTGGAGGAGCAACATCCACCTAATCAACCGGGGCTTGACATTGGGCTTCCTCAGGAGAAACTTTAATGCTGCATGATCTGAAAACACAACCACTCTAGAACCAAGCAAATATGATCGAAATTTATCTAAAGCAAAAACAATTGCTAAAAGTTCCTTTTCAGTTGTGGTGTAGTTGATTTGTGCAGAGGAAATGACATGAGATACTTTACCGACCCTTTGTGCAAGAACAGCTCCCAATGCATAATTAGAGGCATCATACATTAGCTCAAATGGAAGTGTCCAATCCGGTGGTTGGATGATAGGTGTACTGGTCAATGCCTGCTTCAATTGATTAAAGGCATCTTGGCACTTCTTGTCAAAGTGGAACTCCATATCTTTGCAGTAAGTTGGATAGCGGAAGTGCAATTTTCTTTGAAATCCTTTATGAACCGCCGATAGAAACCTGCATGACCAAGGAAGGAACGAATCTCCCGCACGCATATGGGGTAAGATAGGCATGAAATAACATCTATTTTTGCAGGATCTACCTCAATACCCTCACGAGATATCACATGCCCTAAGACTATACCTTATTCTACCATGAAATGACATTTCTCAAAATTTAGAACGAGGTTAGTCTCAATGCATCTATGCAAAGACTGAGCCGAGACTATCTAAACATGCATCAAAGGAAGATCCATAGACAAGTAAAATCATCCATAAATACGTCCATGCAATTTTCTAAAAAATCAGAAAAGATACTTACCATACACCTCGAAAGGTGCCCGGAGCATTGCACGGTACCAAAGGGCATCCTCCTCGTATGCAAATGTGCCAAATGGACAAGTGAAAGTGGTCTTCTCTTGGTCTTCTGGGGCTATATGAATCTGAAAATAGCCCGAATATCCATCCAGGAAACAATAATGTGACTTGCCAGCTAACCGCTCTAACATCTGATCAATGAAGGGCAGCGGGAAATGATCCTTTCTGGTAGCCTGGTTAAGCCGCCTATAATCAATGCAAACTCGCCAACTGTTTTGAACTCGTGTGGGCACAAGCTCATTGTTCTGATTAGCAACCACTGTGACCCCAGATTTCTTGGGAACCACTTGCACGGGGCTTGTAATACCCTTAAGTACATGTTAGACTGGTAAATGGTTACGAAAGGTAGCATTTAACTTGTTTAGCATGTCAGTCAAGTTTTGTGACAATCTGAGTTCATTTAGGCACTTAGTTGCAACATAAAAGTTGTAAAATGGCTTAAAATGACTCAGATAATAGCATAAGTTGCTAAGTTAAGAGAAATAAACATAGAGAGTTTATTTCTAGGTCACAAATAAGCCAAATAAGATGTGGTAAAAGTTTCAAGAGAATCAGAGTCAGTTTGGTATTTTTAGGCATACAGGTTGTGCTTTTAATGATTGATCCCTAGCAGATATAAAAAATAATGAGAAAAGAGAAACAACAACTTAGATGAATCTTATGATTTATTCTAAGGTTGTTGGAAGCAGGAAACTCGAATTAGCATGATTCGGGTATCCATAGTGAGATGGAAGTTTCAAGTATTAATCTTTTCCGTAATTCCCTGCACGTCCCTTCCGCCTTTATATTTGGTTCTCCTCGGCGAGAGAAGAAGAGAAACCGAAAACCGAGAGAAGAAAAAAGAGAAAGGGGAGAGGAGAGAAGGGAAGAAGAAGGAAGAGAAGAAGATCAAGCTTCAAGATTCAAGGCTTCAATCTTCAAGAGGTAGGGGTTTAGAGCTTTTATTCATCTCTATTCTCTATGTATGCATATAGATACACAATATGCTAATTTGAGTTTTAGAGATGTTAGAAGAGTTTGGCTTGCATAGAAGTGTTCCTTGGGTCATTTATGACTTGTTTATAACATCAACTTAAGAAAGAAGACCCTTGAATCACAAAGTGAGCCTTAAGTTAAAGAATGAAGAATTCTAGCCATAATCCAAATTAAGAGATTTAAGAGAGTAATTGATGTTCCTAAATGTTAAAGAATTGATTAGGGACTTAGAATTACTTAGAATTTGATTGAGATGACTTGGAATCATGAGAAATGATCAATAGAAAGCGTTTTAAACCAATTGAATGCGCGGTGCAGTATTCTCGTTAACTGGGGTTCTGCGATGGGCGCCGCGGCGTGGAGATAGTCACGCGCAGCGCGAGAGTTTTCGAAGGGAATGCCGCGGCGTGGAGGAAGCATGCCGCGGCGTGAGGTTAAAAATTAGCCCGAGTAGCCCTCGAGAGAAGAGGCGCCGCGGCGTGCAAATCTTGTCGCGTGCATGAGATCCTGAAGCTTCAAAATGATGTTTTTGGATGCTTTGAGGTGCCATAGTTAAGGGAATCATTAAGACATGTTTCCTAAGTGTGTTAAGGCACAAGATGGGATATTTTCAAGTGGAAAATATCTATCCATCAAGTATGAGAAAGCATAGGCTTTTAAGCATCCTAAAGGAAAGGTTTGCTTTAAGTAATGATATTGCACTTTAGGCAACTTAATGTTGCAACTGATATCACTTAAGATGTGATGAGATAGTGCAATAGAGATGAATAATAGTATTCACTCTAGTAGAGAATGAGAAAGGTATGAACCTTAGGAAATCCAAGAATAGTGGATTACCTTAGGAAGGTACCTAGAAGCTTAGGCAACAAAGAGTTGCAAGTAAGAGCCACTCTAGAGTTAGATTACATGAGTGGAGATAAGATTGTGTATGAGTTCCACAGAGGGACGTTTAGGTACTTAGTCTCAAGTTAAGTGAGACTTAGTACATTGTTAAATACACAAGAAGAGGAATTATGACTAAGAAGATGTCATAAGCATAAAGTAGAACAGAAATGTACAACAACTCAAGTATAAGTTAAGATGAGTTAGAAGTACAAGATAAAGATAGCAGAAAGTAGAACAGAAATGTACAACAACTCAAGTATAAGTTAAGATGAGTTAGAAGTATAAGATAAAGAGAAGATACTTCCTTAGATGCAAGTAAAGCATGGAAGTTGAGTTTAGAATAAGTATGTTAGCACACAAGTGTAGTATACGCTACTACCAGAAGTGTGATAGAAAAGGAAAGTTAGATGCATGAACTACTCTCTTTAGACAAAGTGGAGTTAATTATGCAAAGTTTTAGAGAAATGCTCTCAGTTCCTTAAGCGAGGTTAGATGAGGCATTAGTTAAGATAGACTCTTTCACTAGGATGAGTTGAGTCTATAGAAAAGAGTAAGATGGTGTTTATGTAAGAGATAAACATAACACTGAGCTCTTCACACACTAGAGAGTTAAGCTAGTGTGAAGATGAAGAGAAAGGACCTTAGGGCAACCAAGATTAGTGGTTCGCCAAAGGTAAGTACCTAACACCTCAAGAACGTAAGGTTGCATTAGAGATCACTTAAGAGAAAGGAGTGATGAGGTGAAGTTTAGGTACAAGTAAGAGACATAGTTTAGTAATGTTTACCCGAGAATGTAACGTTATATGACGTGAGGTCATTCAGCCCAGGAGGTAAGGATCGAGAAGTTCCTAAGGGAACAAATATTCCTAACCAAGTGCTAAGGTTACATATAGTATGAGGTTCTGATTCTCCTCATCACAAGGGGTAAACATAAGAAGACTAGAATATGCTTAGCTCGAGAGGAACTAAGTATATAAGTATGTACGAAAGTCTATGAATTAGTCAAGTAGGATCGATCTAGTGGTATCCTTTGATGTTAATCATGAAGGCAAAAAGGAGATAGATGGGTGTCCGAAGGACTTTTGAGAAGGACATAACCCGATGTCTCGATGTGCCAAGGCCTAAGGAGATAAGTGGGAAATCCGGAAGACGCTCTTTGAGCAAGGATGAAGCCCGAATTTCTCAATGAGCCGGGATACGTGTAAGGTAAGGATGAGGTTTCCTCTATTTACCACTAGATGATATCCGACTAGTTCCTAGCAAATTCCTTCGCTCCAAATCAAAACTCTGCATTTGCATTTCATTCACATGCACTTAGGATTCCTTAGGCATATTCATTACATATCATTAGCATTGCATTTACGGACAGTTGTATGGGCATTGTCCGTCCCGTTGGTATGTACAGATGTATGGGCGTTGTGTATATATTAGCGGTGTGTTCACTCTTGATTGTTATCACACTATTAGAAAGTGTTTAAGTTATGAGAAAAGAGGAGGCAACTCCTAAGTTATGAGAATAGAGGAGGAAACTCCTAAGTTTTGAAAATAGAGGGGGAAGCTCCTAAGTTAGAATT
Source organism: Ormosia emarginata (assembly GCA_029884605.1). Taxonomy (NCBI): domain Eukaryota; kingdom Viridiplantae; phylum Streptophyta; class Magnoliopsida; order Fabales; family Fabaceae; genus Ormosia; species Ormosia emarginata. The sequence continues at coordinate 4,930,554 of JAQQTP010000051.1, forward strand.
ATAGCATTAGTTATATATTTTGTTATATACAATGTTATAGAGAACTGGTATTGGAATTGCTTTTACCGAGAATGTTAATTCTCACCCCGATTGCTATTCCATGTAAATCCAGATGCAGTGAGGTTCGGATGCAAGCACGAGTACAGTACCGATAAAGATAAAGGTGCGGTACAGAGATGCAAACCTTGCAAGGATGAGAAGATAAAGCATGAAGACTAGAATAGTTTTATTGCTTTAAGTAGACAGAACTTATGTAATAAGTTTATGTTTGTTCTGTAAGTTTTATGTTATATGTATTACAATAAGCCTCAGGTGGCTAAGTTTGTATATATATATGTATGAGTTTAAGTTTTTCGCAATCTCTCAAGGCTTTCTATAATTACTCGGTTGTGATTATAGATATACGTTAGTATGTAGTATAGAAGTGACATCTCTAGTATTGGTTATCTTTATATATCTCTGTCTATCTAGGATATATCCGGATATCTCGTATTAGGGTGTTACATTTTGGTATCGAGCGAGTTCATCCCTGTTGAGCCAGGGTATGGACCGACCGTGCTTAGGCATAAGTAGCAGTTTAGTAGAAAGTTATGCATTCTTTTATCTCTTTTGAGATAAGCGGATGGAATTGCATGACTAGAGACCTGGTAAAGAAAGAGAATACAGAGCTTTTAGAGAAATGGCATTTCTTGTGTTGAGAGAAGCAGACCGCCATTAGTAGAAGTCTATCGAAGCGATAGAATAGAACTCGCTTAGCTAGTAGCGAAGACGAGAGAGAACTTTTGAGGAATCGGTGTTTCTCGAGTTCAAGAAAGATACTCCTTCGTTTTCAAGGGAGCGTTTAGTTCAGCCCGAGTTAGAAGATGGTTTCATGTGATGGAAGAGATCCTTGAGACCATAGCAAGTCTTTGATGAATAGAAAGTGACCTTGCTTCGTAAGGGTTAGTAGGTGAAGCGAAAGCGATGAGATGAAGCAGAGAGAGGTTACTAGAGATGGTTAGTACTCGAACCACATGAGAGGTGTTTAGAGTTACTTTCCTAGATAAGTATTATTCCCTTGAGTTAGAGAAAGCAAAGGAAAGAAGAATTCCTAAAGTTAGAGCAAGGGGATATTGCGAAGATCGAATGCAAAGCAATTCAAAGAATGTCAAGAGTTCTTTTTATTTTACGTCCAATCCAGATAAAGACCGGAAGTGAGTAAAATTTGAAGTAGAACTTGGAGAAGACATTAGAAGAATTGCGATGCAAAAGGAGGTTATAGACTTCTGCGCTCTAGTCAGTGCATGCAGAGTTGTAGAAGTAGCCTCGATGGAACAAGAGTTAGAAAGTTCCTAATGAGGAAAAGATCAGATGTTGAGGTCGGTGAGAGTGTCTTTTGATCTCAAGTTGTATCGAGTTGCACGGTGGAAGCTTGGAGTAATGATAAGTATAAGAAGAGTGCTTGTAGAGGAGCAACTCTAAGGAGAAAAGCAAATCAAGCTTCCAAGTAATTAAGATGTGCTAGATGTGGTAAGATACATGGATGTAGACCATTTTGATGGGTAATCCATGAGCTACATAAGTAAGTAACCGGGACATCGTAAGAGAGATGGTTCTTGGACAAAAGAAAGCGACGAAATCTTCCAACTTGGTATGAGATGAGAACACATGTAAAGAGAAATCTTTTAAGGTGTGTATAAGAAGAGAATAGATTTACTTTGTAGATCATGTTGATTTACTTTGTGAATCTAGTTGCTTACCTTGTTGGTATGGTTTGGTTGTTCGAGAGAGAAGGATGATCAGGTAAGATCAGTTGAGAGAATCTTTGAATTTTCTCAGGAGATGATCTAAGACTTGGTTATCATAGAAGCATAGTAAAGTAAAGCAGATTTTCGAGAGTTTTCCAGAATTACGAAAGGACATGAAAAGTATGTCAAAGGTAGTTTTGGAAACTTTTGAAAAGAAGGGGTTAAGTACCAAGAAAACCGAAAGTCTGTTTTGGATTACAAGTGGTACAGTTTAAGAGTTATGTAATTTCTTAAGACAGAAATTGCAGAGAACCCCAGCAGAGTTTAAGCAGTGGTACAATGGGTAGAGTAACCATTGTATCCAAGAGCAGAGAATCTATCTAGATTTTCTAAGTTAGTGCTACCTGGTTTAGGCCGTTAAGAGAGGTAGTACCCGAAGAATGGACTCTAGATAGTGAGTTTGTTTTCCAAGAGTAGAAGAGAAGGTTGATTACTACGTTAGTTTTGGTAATTCCAAATTCCCGAGAGAACTTTGAAGTAGACAGTTATACTTCGAAGATGGGACTAGGGTATGTTAGATGCAATAGAGGTAGGTAGATGCCTACGCATCAAGGCAGTTCAGTCTGCAAGAGAAGGACTACCCTAGGTATGATTTGGAATTAGCCATAGTAGTGATACCTTATAGTTTTGGAGACATAACTCATAAGGAGTCTAGTTAGAGATGTTCAGCGATCATGATAGCTTAAGATGCTTGTGGATCAGAGGAAGCTGGACATGAAGCAGAATAGATGGAAAGAGTTTTTCAAGGTTCATAACCTTGAGTTAAGATATCATTCGGGTAATGCCAGTGTAGTGGTTATCCTAGATGATAGTCCAAGAGAGAGTGAATTCTTGAGAGTTTTCGAGAATTTGAGTCTAGCGGTGACTATGATTCCATATAGTCTCTAGTGAGCAAGGTGGACATAGTAAGAGGCCTAAAGGCTCGATTTCTTTGAAGCTCGAGAAGGAGAATGAAGCTCTAAGGGACAAGTGTGAGCAGATTTTCAAGGGAACCCTTAAGGATTTTGTTATGACTAAGAGGGAATGACGAAGTTTAGAGATAACTTTGTCTTCCAAGAGAGTCAAAAATCAAGAAAAGGATTCCGGAGGAAGCTCACCAGAGAAAGTGTACCATCTATCAAGAGGCTACTAAGGTTTTCCAAGAGTTAAGGAAGATGTATAGTAGCATAGTATGTTAAAGAACATAAGAGAATATGTTGAGTGGCAGATAAAGGTGGCAAGATTAAGTAATCCACCAATCTTTTGCTAAGAACAGATAGCTATTTTCTAGATAAGGTAGTTCAACTACTTTTGAAGGAATAGTTAGGATTCATAGAGTTTCGGTGAATATAGTGTCCGAGAGAGATACTAGATTCACACTTGGTTTTGAAAGCCTTATAAGAAGGAGTTCAAAGCTAAGTTATGTTTTAGTACAGCTTACCATCCATAAGCATAGAGATCAAGAGCTTTGAGATAAGCAGATCTAGTCAAGAGAAAGTGGTTGGGAGAAGTGGTACTAAAGAAGGACCTGCATAGAAGCGAAGTTCCATGTAGAGTTTTGTTTAGCGAATTGTTTACGTGAGGTGAACAATTTTGGGGACAAAATTTTAAAAAGGAGGAGAAATGTAATACCCTTAAGTACATGTTAGACTGGTAAATGGTTACGAAAGGTAGCATTTAACTTGTTTAGCATGTCGGTCAAGTTTTGTGACAATCTCGAGTTCATTTAGGCACTTAGTTGCAACATAAAAGTTGTAAAATGGCTTAAAATGACTCGATAATAGCATAAGTTGCTAAGTTAAGAGAAATAAACATAGAGAGTTTATTTCTAGGTCACAAATAAGCCAAATAAGATGTGGTAAAAGTTTCAAGAGAATCGAGTCGGTTTGGTATTTTTAGGCATACGGGTTGTGCTTTTAATGCGATTGATCCCTAGCGAGATATAGAAAATAATGAGAAAGAGAAACAACAACTTAGATGAATCTTATGATTTATTCTAAGGTTGTTGGAAGCGAGGAAACTCGAATTAGCATGATTCGGGTATCCATAGAGATGGAAGTTTCAAGTATTAATCTTTTCCCGTAATTACCTCGCACGTCCCTTCCGCCTTTATATTTGGTTCTCCTCGGCAGAGAAGAAGAGAAACCGAAAACCGAGAGAAGAAAAGAGAGAAAGGGGAGAGGAGAGAAGGGAAGAAGAAGAAGGAAGAGGAAGATCAAGCTTCAAGATTCAAGGCTTCAATCTTCAAGAGGTAGGGTTTAGAGCTTTTATTCATCTCTATTCTCTATGTATGCATATAGATACACAATATGCTAATTTGAGTTTTAGAGATGTTAGAAGAGTTTGGCTTGCATAGAAGTGTTCCTTGGGTCATTTATGACTTGTCTATAACATACTTAAGAAAGAAGACCCTTGAATCACAAAGTGAGCCTTAAGTTAAAGAATGAAGAATTCTAGCCATAATCCAAATTAAGAGATTTAAGAGAGTAATTGATGTTCCTAAATGTTAAAGAATTGATTAGGGACTTAGAATTACTTAGAATTTGGATTGAGATGACTTGGAATCAGCAGAAATGATCAATAGAGAAATCAAAGAATCCATGAGTGCAAGGACAGAACTAGGGTTCACTGGCGATGGCGCCCGGCGTGAGATAGATCACGCCGCAGCGCAGAGTTTTCGCGGGAATGCCGCGGCGTGGAGGAAGCATGCCGCGGCGTGAGGTTAAAAATTAGCCCAGCAGAGCCCTCGAGAGAAGGGCGCCGCGGCTGTGCAAATCTTTGTGCCGCGGCATGAGATCCTGAAGCTTCAAAATGATGTTTTTGGATGCTTTGAGGTGCCATAGTTAAGGGAATCATTAAGACATGTTTCCTAAGTGTGTTAAGGCACAAGATGGGATATTTTCAAGTGGAAAATATCTATCCATCAAGTATGAGAAAGCATAGGCTTTTAAGCATCCTAAAGGAAAGGTTTGCTTTAAGTAATGATATTGCACTTTAGGCAACTTAATGTTGCAACTGATATCACTTAAGATGTGATGAGATAGTGCAATAGAGATGAATAATAGTATTCACTCTAGTAGAGAATGATGAGAAAGGTATGAACCTTAGGAAATCCAAGAATAGTGGATTACCTTAGGAAGGTACCTAGAAGCTTAGGCAACAAAGAGTTGTAAGTAAGAGCCACTCTAGAGTTAGATTACATGAGTGGAGATAAGATTGTGTATGAGTTCCACAGAGGGACGTTTAGGTACTTAGTCTCAAGTTAAGTGAGACTTAGTACATTGTTAAATACACAAGAAGAGGAATTATGACTAAGAAGATGTCATAAGCAGAAAGTAGAGCAGAAATGTACAACAACTCAAGTATAAGTTAAGATGAGTTAGAAGTACAAGATAAAGATAGCAGAAAGTAGAAACAGAAATGTACAACAACTCAAGTATAAGTTAAGATGAGTTAGAAGTATAAGATAAAGAGAAGATACTTCCTTAGATGCAAGTAAAGCATGGAAGTTGAGTTTAGAATAAGTATGTTAGCACACAAGTGTAGTATACGCTACTACCGAAGTGTGATAGAAAAGGAAAGTTAGATGCATGAACTACTCTCTTTAGACAAAGTGGAGTTAATTATGCAAAGTTTTAGAGAAATGCTCTTCAGTTCCTTAAGCGAGGTTAGATGAGGCATTAGTTAAGATAGACTCTTTCACTAGGATGAGTTGAGTCTATAGAAAAGAGTAAGATGGTGTTTATGTAAGAGATAAACATAACACTAAGCTCTTCACACACTAGAGAGTTAAGCTAGTGTGAAGATGAAGAGAAAGGACCTTAGGGTAACCAAGATTAGTGGTTCGCCAAAGGTAAGTACCTAACACCTCAAAGCAACGTAAGGTTGCATTAGAGATCACTTAAGAGAAAGGAGTGATGAGGTGAAGTTTAGGTACAAGTAAGAGACATAGTTTAGTAATGTTTACCCGAGAATGTAACGTTATATGACGTGAGGTCATTCAGCCGGAGGTAAGGGATCGAGAAGTTCCTAAGGGAACAAATATTCCTAACCAAGTGCTAAGGTTACATATAGTATGAGGTTACTGATTCTCCTCATCACAAGGGTAAACATAAGAAGACTAGAATATGCTTAGCTCGAGAGGAACTAAGTATATAAGTATGTACGAAAGTCTATGAATTAGTCAAGTAGGATCGATCTAGTGAGTATCCTTTGATGTTAATCATGAAGGCAAAAAAAGGAGATAGATGGGTGTCCGAAGGACTTTTGAGAAGGACATAACCCTGATGTCTCGATGTGCCAAGGCCTAAGGAGATAAGTGGGAAATCCAGAGACGCTCTTTGAGCAAGGATGAAGCCCGAATTTCTCAATGAGCCAGGATACGTGTAAGGTAAGGATGAGGTTTCCTCTATTTACCACTAGATGATATACTGACTAGTTCCTAGCAAATTCCTTCGCTCCAAATCAAAACTCTGCATTTGCATTTCATTCACATGCACTTAGGATTCCTTAGGCATATTCATTACATATCATTAGCATTGCATTTACGGACGGTTGTATGGGCATTGTCCGTCACCGTTGGTATGTATGGATGTATGGGCGTTGTATATATTAGCAAAGTGTGTTCACTCTTGATTGTTATCACACTATTAGAAAGTGTTTAAGTTATGAGAAAAGAGGAGGCAACTCCTAAGTTATGAGAATAGAGGAGGAAACTCCTAAGTTTTGAAAATAGGGGAAGCTCCTAAGTTAGAATTATAGCATTAGTTATATATTTTGTTATATACAATGTTATAGAGAACTGTATTGGAATTGCTTTTTTTACCGAGAATGTTAATTCTCACCCCGATTGCTATTCCATGTAAATCCAGATGTGTTCGTATGCAAGTGCAGTACCGATAAAGATAAAGGTGCAGTACATGTAGACAAACCTTGCCAAGGATGAGAAGATAAAGCATGAAGACTAGAATAGTTTTTATTGCTTTAAGTAGACAGAACTTATGTAATAAGTTTATGTTTGTTCTGTAAGTTTTATGTTATATGTATTACAATAAGCCTCGGTGGCTAAGTTTGTATATATATATGTATGAGTTTAAGTTTTTCCGCAATCTCTCAAGGCTTTCTATAATTACTCGTTGTGATTATAGATATACGTTAGTATGTAGTATAGAAGTGACATCTCTAGTCTTGGTTATCTTTATATATCTCTGTCTATCTAGGATATATCTGGATATCTGTATTAGGGTGTTACATTTTGGTATCAGAGCGATTCATCCTGTTGAGCCAGGGTATGGACTGACCGTGCTTAGGCATAAGTAGCAGTTTAGTAGAAAGTTATGCATTCTTTTATCTCTTTTTGAGATAAGCAGATGGAATTGCATGACTAGGAGACTGGTAAAGAAAGAGAATACCAGAGCTTTTAGAGAAATGGTTGCTGTGTTGAGAGAGCAGACCGCCATTAGTAGAAGTCTATCAGAAGCGATAGAATAGAACTCGCTTAGCTAGTAGCGAAGACGAGAGAACTTTTGAGGAATCGGTGTTTCTCGAGTTCAAGAAAGATACTCCTTCGTTTTCAAGGGAGCGTTTAGTTCAGCCGAGTTAGAAGATGGTTTCATGTGATGGAAGAGATCCTTGAGACCATAGCAAGTGCGCCGATGAATAGAAAGTGACCTTGCTTCGTAAGGGTTAGTAGGTGAAGCCGAAAGTCGATGAGATGAAGAGAGAGGTTACTAGAGATGGTTAGTACTCGAACCACATGAGAGGTGTTTAGAGTTACTTTCCTAGATAAGTATTATTCCCTTGAGTTAGAGAAAGCAAAGGAAAGAAGAATTCCTAAAGTTAGAGCAAAGGGATATTCTGAAGATCGAGAATGCAAAGCAATTCAAAGAATGTCAAGAGTTCTTTTCTTATTTTACGTCCAATCCAGATAAAGACTGGAAGTGAGTAAAATTTGAAGTAGAACTTGGAGAAGACATTAGAAGAATTGCGATGCAAAAAGGAGGTTATAGACTTCTGCGCTCTAGTCAGTGCATGTAGAGTTGTAGAAGTAGCCTCGATGGAACAAGAGTTAGAAAGTTCCTAATGAGGAAAAGATCGATGTTGAGGTCGGTGAGAGTGTCTTTTGATCTCAAGTTGTATCGAGTTGCACGGTGGAAGCTTGGAGTAATGATAAGTATAAGAAGAGTGCTTGTAGAGGAGCAACTCTAAGGAGAAAAGCAAATCAAGCTTCCAAGAATTAAGATGTGCTAGATGTGGTAAGATACATGGATGTAGACCATTTTGATGGGTAATCCATGAGCTACATAAGTAAGTAACGGGACATCGTAAGAGAGATGGTTCTTGGACAAAAGAAAGCGACGAAATCTTCCAACTTGGTATGAGATGAGAACACATGTAAAGAGAAATCTTTTAAGGTGTGTATAAGAAAGAGAATAGATTTACTTTGTAGATCATGTTGATTTACTTTGTGAATCTAGTTGCTTACCTTGTTGGTATGGTTTGGTTGTTCGAGAGAGAAGGATGATCAGGTAAGATCAGTTGAGAGAATCTTTGAATTTTCTCAGGAGATGATCTAAGACTTGGTTATCATAGAAGCATAGTAAAGTAAAGCAGATTTTCGAGAGTTTTCCGAATTACGAAAGGACATGAAAAGTATGTCAAAGGTAGTTTTGGAAACTTTTGAAAAGAAGGGGTTAAGTACCAAGAAAACCGAAAGTCTGTTTTGGATTACAAGTGGTACAGTTTAAGAGTTATGTAATTTCTTAAGACAGAAATTGCAGAGAACCCCAGCAGAGTTTAAGCAGTGGTACAATGGGTAGAGTAACCATTGTATCCAAGAGCAGAGAATCTATCAAGAGATTTTCTAAGTTAGTGCTACCTGGTTTAGGCCGTTAAGAGAGGTAGTACCCAAGAATGGACTCTAGATAGTGAGTTTGTTTTCCAAGAGTAGAAGAGAAGGTTGATTACTACGTTAGTTTTGGTAATTCCAAATTCTCGAGAGAACTTTGAAGTAGAGTTATACTTCGAAGATGGGACTAGGGTATGTTAGATGCAATAGAGGTAGGTAGATGCCTACGCATCAAGGCAGTTCAGTCTGCAAGAGAAGGACTACCCTAGGTATGATTTGGAATTAGCCATAGTAGTGATACCTTATAGTTTTGGAGACATAACTCATAAGGAGTCTAGTTAGAGATGTTCAGCGATCATGATAGCTTAAGATGCTTGTGGATCAGAGGAAGCTGGACATGAAGCAGAATAGATGGAAAGAGTTTTTCAAGGTTCATAACCTTGAGTTAAGATATCATTCGGGTAATGCCAGTGTAGTGGTTATCCTAGATGATAGTCCAAGAGAGAGTGAATTCTTGAGAGTTTCGAGAATTTGAGTCTAGCGGTGACTATGATTCCGAGATAGTCTCTCGGTGAGCAAGGTGGACATAGTAAGAGGCCTAAAGGCTCGATTTCTTTGAAGCTCGGGAAGGAGAATGAAGCTCTAAGGGACAAGTGTGAGCAGATTTTCAAGGGAACCCTTAAGGATTTTGTTATGACTAAGAGGGAATGACGAAGTTTAGAGATAACTTTGTCTTCCAAGAGAGTCAAAAATCAAGAAAAGGATTCCAGAGGAAGCTCACCGAGAAAGTGTACCATCTATCAAGAGGCTACTAAGGTTTTCCAAGAGTTAAGGAAGATGTATAGTAGCATAGTATGTTAAAGAACATAAGAGAATATGTTGAGTGGTAGATAAAGGTGGCAAGATTAAGTAATCCACCAATCTTTTGCTAAGAACAGATAGCTATTTTCTAGATAAGGTAGTTCAACTACTTTTGAAGGGAATAGTTAGGATTCATAGAGTTTCAAAGTGAATATAGTGTCTCGAGAGAGATACTAGATTCACACTTGGTTTTGAAAGCCTTATAAGAAGGAGTTCAAAGCTAAGTTATGTTTTAGTACACTTACCATCCATAAGCATAGAGATCAAGAGCTTTGAGATAAGCAGATCTAGTCAAGAGAAAGTGGTTGGGAGAATTTCGGTACTAAAGAAGGACCGCATAGAAGCGAAGTTCCATGTAGAGTTTTGTTTAGCGTAATTGTTTACGTGAGGTGAACAATTTTGGGGACAAAATTTTAAAAAGGAGGGAGAAATGTAATACCCTTAAGTACATGTTAGACGGTAAATGGTTACTAAAGGTAGCATTTAACTTGTTTAGCATGTCGAAGTTTTGTGACAATCGAGTTCATTTAGGCACTTAGTTGCAACATAAAAGTTGTAAAATGGCTTAAAATGACTCGAGATAATAGCATAAGTTGCTAAGTTAAGAGAAATAAACATAGAGAGTTTATTTCTAGGTCACAAATAAGCCAAATAAGATGTGGTAAAAGTTTCAAGAGAATCGAGTCGGTTTGGTATTTTTAGGCATACAAAGTTGTGCTTTTAATGCCGATTGATCCCTAGCAGATATAGAAAATAATGAGAAAGAGAAACAACAACTTAGATGAATCTTATGATTTATTCTAAGGTTGTTGGAAGCAGGAAACTCGAATTAGCATGATTCGGGTATCCATAGCAGATGGAAGTTTCGGTATTAATCTTTTTCCGTAATTACCTCGCACGTCCCTTCCGCCTTTATATTTGGTTCTCCTCGGCGAGAGAAGAAGAGAAACCGAAAACCAGAGAAGAAAAGAGAGAAAGGGAGAGGAGAGAAGGGAAGAAGAAGGAAGAGGAAGATCAAGCTTCAAGATTCAAGGCTTCAATCTTCAAGAGGTAGGGGTTTAGAGCTTTTATTCATCTCTATTCTCTATGTATGCATATAGATACACAATATGCTAATTTGAGTTTTAGAGATGTTAGAAGAGTTTGGCTTGCATAGAAGTGTTCCTTGGGTCATTTATGACTTGTCTATAACATCAACTTAAGAAAGAAGACCCTTGAATCACAAAGTGAGCCTTAAGTTAAAGAATGAAGAATTCTAGCCATAATCCAAATTAAGAGATTTAAGAGAGTAATTGATGTTCCTAAATGTTAAAGAATTGATTAGGGACTTAGAATTACTTAGAATTTGGATTGAGATGACTTGGAATCAGCATAGAAATGATCAATAGAGCAGTAAACCCGCAGAAAAGTGCAGAAATGTGGTTTACTGAACCGATGGCGCTGAGCGTGGAGATATCAGTCACGCGCTTCAGCCGAGAGTTTTCGCCGGAATGCCGCGGCGTGGAGGAAGCATGCCGCGGCGTGAGGTTAAAAATTAGCCCAGCAGTAGCCCTCGAGAGAGAAGGGCGCCGCGGCGTGCAAATGTGTCGCGGCATGAGATCTGAAGCTTCAAAATGATGTTTTTGGATGCTTTGAGGTGCCATAGTTAATGGAATCATTAAGACATGTTTCCTAAGTGTGTTAAGGCACAAGATGGGATATTTTCAAGTGGAAAATATCTATCCATCAAGTATGAGAAAGCATAGGCTTTTAAGCATCCTAAAGGAAAGGTTTGCTTTAAGTAATGATATTGCACTTTAGGCAACTTAATGTTGCAACTGATATCACTTAAGATGTGATGAGATAGTGCAATAGAGATGAATAATAGTATTCACTCTAGTAGAGAATGATGAGAAAGGTATGAACCTTAGGAAATCCAAGAATAGTGGATTACCTTAGGAAGGTACCTAGAAGCTTAGGCAACAAAGAGTTGCAAGTAAGAGCCACTCTAGAGTTAGATTACATGAGTGGAGATAAGATTGTGTATGAGTTCCAGAGGGGACGTTTAGGTACTTAGTCTCAAGTTAAGTGAGACTTAGTACATTGTTAAATACACAAGAAGAGGAATTATGACTAAGAAGATGTCATAAGCAGAAAGTAGAACAGAAATGTACAACAACTCAAGTATAAGTTAAGATGAGTTAGAAGTACAAGATAAAGATAAAGATACAAAGTAGAATAGAAATGTACAACAACTCAAGTATAAGTTAAGATGAGTTAGAAGTACAAGATAAAGAGAAGATACTTCCTTAGATGCAAGTAAAGCATGGAAGTTGAGTTTAGAATAAGTATGTTAGCACACAAGTGTAGTATACGCTACTACCGAAGTGTGATAGAAAAGGAAAGTTAGATGCATGAACTACTCTCTTTAGACAAAGTGGAGTTAATTATGCAAAGTTTTAGAGAAATGCTCTCAGTTCCTTAAGCGAGGTTAGATGAGGCATTAGTTAAGATAGACTCTTTCACTAGGATGAGTTGAGTCTATAGAAAAGAGTAAGATGGTGTTTATGTAAGAGATAAACATAACACTGAGCTCTTCACACACTAGAGAGTTAAGCTAGTGTGAAGATGAAGAGAAAGGACCTTAGGGCAACCAAGATTAGTGGTTCGCCAAAGGTAAGTACCTAACACCTCAAAGCAACGTAAGGTTGCATTAGAGATCACTTAAGAGAAAGGAGTGATGAGGTGAAGTTTAGGTACAAGTAAGAGACATAGTTTAGTAATGTTTACACGAGAATGTAACGTTATATGATGTGAGGTCATTCAGCCAGGAGGGAGGTAAGGGATCGAGAGAAGTTCCTAAGGGAATAAATATTCCTAACCAAGTGCTAAGGTTACATATAGTATGAGGTTACTGATTCTCCTCATCACAAGGGGTAAACATAAGAAGACTAGAATATGCTTAGCTCGAGAGGAACTAAGTATATAAGTATGTACGAAAGTCTATGAATTAGTCAAGTAGGATCGATCTAGTGAGTATCCTTTGATGTTAATCATGAAGGCAAAAAGGAGATAGATGGGTGTCCGAAGGACTTTGAGAAGGACATAACCCCGATGTCTCGATGTGCCAAGGCCGAGGAGATAAGTGGGAAATCCAAGAGACGCTCTTTGAGCAAGGATGAAGCCGAATTTCTCAATGAGCCGGGATACGTGTAAGGTAAGGATGAGGTTTCCTCTATTTACCACTAGATGATATCGACTAGTTCCTAGCAAATTCCTTCGCTCCAAATCAAAACTCTGCATTTGCATTTCATTCACATGCACTTAGGATTCCTTAGGCATATTCATTACATATCATTAGCATTGCATTTACGGACGATTGTATGGGCATTGTCAGTCGTCACCGTTGGTATGTACTGCATGTATGGGCGTATTTGTATATATTAGCTAAAGTGTGTTCACTCTTGATTGTTATCACACTATTAGAAAGTGTTTAAGTTATGAGAAAAGAGGAGGCAACTCCTAAGTTATGAGAATAGAGGAGGAAACTCCTAAGTTTTGAAAATAGAGGGGGAAGCTCCTAAGTTAGAATTATAGCATTAGTTATATATTTTGTTATATACAATGTTATAGAGAACTGGTATTGGAATTGCTTTTACTGAGAATGTTAATTCTCACCCCAGTTGCTATTCCATGTAAATCCGATGCAGTGTTCGATGCAGTGCACAGTATGCGATAAAGATAAAGGTGCAGTACGAGAGATGCAAACCTTGCTAAGGATGAGAAGATAAAGCATGAAGACTAGAATAGTTTTTATTGCTTTAAGTAGACAGAACTTATGTAATAAGTTTATGTTTGTTCGTAAGTTTTATGTTATATGTATTACAATAAGCCTCGGGTGGCTAAGTTTGTATATATATATGTATGAGTTTAAGTTTTTCCGCAATCTCTCAAGGCTTTCTATAATTACTCGGTTGTGATTATAGATATACGTTAGTATGTAGTATAGAAGTGACATCTCTAGTCTTGGTTATCTTTATATATCTCTGTCTATCTAGGATATATACGGATATCGTATTAGGGTGTTACAGGCTCACTCATTGATCGTCGATATGGGATAAATAATGCCACCAAGCAGCCTTTGTAACTTCCTTTTTCACCACATCTAGAATCAGGGGATTTAGTCTCCTTTGGGGCTGTCTAACTGGTTTGATCCCTTCTTCCAATAAAATCTTATGCATGCATGTGGAGGGACTAATACCAGGAATATCTGCAAGAGTCCAACTGATGGCTTGCCTATTCTGCCTCAAAATTTGTAGTAATTTTTCTTCTTGATCAGGTTGTAGGTTTTTAGCAATGATCACCGGAAGTGTCTCACCATCTCCCAAATATGCATATTTAAGATGGTCTGGTAAAGTCTTCAACTCCAAAGATGGAGGTTGCACAATGGAAGGTAACAAGTGATCTGAAACAACTATCTCAGCAACATTAATTTCAGCATGGTACTGACTCTCATTCTCAATTGTTGTATCATCAGCAGTTGTATCATTACTCATAACAGAACAAATCTCAGCACATGCAGCATATGGTTCAACATCACAAGTAGCACATGTATCACAAGAAATAGAACCAAGATAGTCAACAATATCAGGGAATTCAGCATATAAATCAGTATAGACATCATCAACCAGCATCTCAATCACATCAACATGAAAAACAGAATGCTCCTCTAAGGGGTGTTTCATGGAATCAAAAATGTTAAATTGTACCAAATCGTCGCCAAACTCCATAGAAAGGGTGCCAGCATGCACGTCTATCTTGGTCTTGGCGGTCTTGAGGAATGGTCTGCCTAGAATCAATGGAGCATGGTTTGTTGAAGACTCATCTTCCATGTCCAGGACATAGAAATCTGCTGGAAAAATCAACTCATTCACCCGAACTAACACATCTTCCAGCACACCTGCAGGATGAGCAGTGGCTCTATTTGCCAACTGAATCACGATACCAGTGGGTTGCAAAGTACCAATGTTTAAACACTTATAAACAGACATAGGCATGACATTGATCGAAGCACCCAAATCTAGCATTGCATGCTCAAATCTAAAGTTGCCAATTGTGCAAGAAATTGTGAAAGTTCCAGGATCTTTGCATTTTTGTGGCATGCTTGGCAGAATCATTGCAGAAACATTTCTACCCATGCTGATCTTCTCATTCCCTTTCAACCTTCTCTTATGAGTGCGCAACTCCTTGAGAAATTTAGCATATTTAGGAATTTGCTTGATTGCATGCAAGAGAGGAATATTAATTTCCACTTTTCTGAATGTCTCCATGACTTCTTTCTCCATTTCTGCTTGCATTGTTCTCTTAGATTGTGTGATCCTATTTGGAAAAGGTAATGGAATGGTAACATCTGAATTCTCTGCAATTTTCTTGGTGTACGCATTTCCTGACCGAATTATCCATTTCTGCCGTTTTTGGTCAATTTTCGATTCTTTGTAAGGTTAGAACATCAACTTCTTTGCCACTTCTCAAGGTAATTGCACTTACGTTGCCTCTTGGATTGTTATTTGTTTGTGAAGGCAATTGGCTAGAACCTTGACTCTTTAGTTCGCTCACGGTGGTTGCCACCGCCCGATTTGAGTTTGTAAATTGAATGTTGGCACCGACGTTCTGCTTTGAACCGAATGTTATTTGTGGCCATTTGTTTCATCGTCTTCCAATGACGGCTCAGGTGGAGTGGATTGGATGATCGCCGAATGAGCAGTTCTTGTTGTCCGAATGCGGGGGTATTTGTTGGTATTTGTTGCTTGGACTGTGACTTGGTATCTAAATTGTTGTTCTTCTTTGGTGGTGGGCGTTCTTCTTGGTGGGGCGTTGTTCTTTGGCTAGAATTCCCATATCTCAAATTGGGATGGTCTCTCCAACCAGGGTTATAAGTACTAGAAAATGGATCATATCTAGATTATTGTTGTTGTTGCTGATATTGGGATCTACCAGGAAAAATACCAGCTGCAGCAACACATTGATCTGAAAAAGTGGAACCATCTTCCTGAAGTGTAGGGCATGAATCAGTAGGATGAGATGAATTAGAGCAAATTCCACACACTGATGCAGTCATCTGCATGGGTGGTTGTTGACCCACTGCTATTTGTCTTACCAAAGAAGTCAATTCATCTAGTTTGTGTTCCATTCTTTGTTGGTCCATATGAGATGCTTGAATTTCATTAACTCCTCTGGTTGGGGTGATGATCCGCGAGCCAAACTGTTGGGTATTGGGTGCCATGTTTGCTATCAGATCTCTTGCGATGGTAGGAGTTTTGTCTACTAAGGCTCCTCCAGAGGCAGCATCGATCATGCTTCTATCATTTGGCAACAAGCCCTCATAAAAGTATTGAATCAAGAGTTGTTCACTAATTTGGTGATGAGAGGCAGCTCGAACACAACTTTTGAATCTCTCCCAGTATTCATGCAAAGTTTCACCAGACATCTGTCTGATGCCACATATATCCTTCCTAATTGCAGCAGCTCTAGAGGCAGGGAAGAATCTCTCCAGGAACAACCTCTTCATGTCATTCCAACTTCTGACTGAACCTGGTGAAAGATAAAACAACCAATCTTTGGCTGCATCGACAAGTGAGAAGAGAAATGCCGTTAACTTGATGTGTTCCTCAGAGATGCCTTGTGGCTTCATGGTTGAACACACAACATGGAACTCTTTCAGGTGCTTATGAGGATCTTCACCCACAAGACCATGAAACATTGGTAACAAGTGTATCAAACCAGATTTCAATTCAAAATCTGCATCAAGATTAGGATATTGATTGCACAAAGATTGGTAAGATACATCGGAGCAAGAAGTTCCTTAAGGGTTCTATTAGCCATGATTTCAGAATTACTTAAGTTATCAGGTTCACTCCCAAAATCAAAGTTAGGTTCAGAATTAACTCTTGAATTTATCACACGAGCTCTAATTAATCTATGCAAGGTCCTATCAATCTCAGGATCAAGATCAAGCAAGATATCAGGATTAGACCTTGTCATGCATCAACTAAAGCACAAAAACACAAAAACTACAACTAAGCAAAATACACTAAACAACACTCAAAATATGCAAAAAAAAAATCTAGCTAATATGTCTAAACATTTTTTAAAAATTATGGAATCAACACATAACAAAATCTACATAAAAATGAAACTAGAAAATGCAATAAAAAATAATAAAAAAATTGAAAAAGTGGTCTAAATGATAGAATTTTGAAAAACCAGGGGTGACCTCACAGTTACTGTGAGTCTTGTTTATCAGGCTGTTTTCCTTCAACCGACCATGTTTCAGCTCATTCTGGGCATGTTTCAGTTCGAAAATTTGCAATAGTTACCCGTAATCACCTGTTTTCCGTCTTTCAGAAAAATTCAAAAGCTAAGATAAAAACGTTAGTATGGTATGAACAATGTTAGTAAATGAAAAATAACTGTTAGAATAGGTAAGAAAGAACAAAAATTAGTAAGGTTACTCAAAATGAAAAGATTACACCTACGAGGTCCCCGGCAATGGCGCCAAAATTTTGACGAGCTTAGAACTCAATCAAAATTATAACCGAAGTTATTACCTAAACTTGTAGTATAGTGAACAACACCGGATCGTCTCCTCAAGGATCGTAGATGCAATTTGATCAAATCAAGTGAAAGTTAGAAAAAGGGAGGTTTTGATGGTTCAAGGATCGCAGTGACAAGATTTAAAGAGAAATAACAATTAGAAGAACAGTCAATTCAGAAATCTATCCGAGATTGGGTGGATTCAATCATAGACCTTTCAACAAATATTTGAAGCACATTTGAATGGTTAACTTGGATCTAACCGAGATCTCAGCATCAGATCCAGAATTCATACTAGACAATCGTCCAGAATTCAATTGACAAGTAATAAACATAAATCTGCAATCGCACCATTCATGTAGATATATATCAATTTAAGCACCGAATTCAATTAACCTAGGCACTAATCAGTAACTTAACCTCTTCAATTACGTGATTAATTTAGATCAATCAGTTCTAAGTTTCATCACAAATCTTCAATCTTCATTTACGTGATTAATTCAGATCAATCAGTTCTAAGTTTAATCACAATACTTAATCTTAAAATAAACATAAACAGAATCACCATTCATGCATTCAAGATCAAGAAAATAGAAGAAGAAGAAGAGAAGAAGAATCCAAATATAAATCAAATACATTACATAAACCAAGGTCTCAAGAATCCAAACCACAATCTCTTCAAGAGTCCCAAATTGACTAGAAGTGACTTAGCTCTCCATTACAATGAAGGAAAAATATACAAGAACTATGAAAAGCTATCTCTAACACCAAGTGTCTTCCTAGAGCTCTCCACATCCAGCCTTTTATAGAGGATTAGGAGTAGTAGGTGGATGAGTAGGCGAGATTAGTAGGTGGAATTAGTAGGTGGAATTAGTAGGTGGATGAGTAGGTGAGAATAGTAGGTGAGCTTCCTTGGCAGCCCGAAATTATTTATTGCTGAACTCATTGATTTCGTCATTTCCAAGCCAAGTGGTCTTCATGAAAGTTCTAGGAAATTGTCTAAGCTTTCCAATGGCTGTGGAAGCACCCAAAAAATCGTCCTGCAGCCCAAGATATGACTCAATTACTACATACTGTTCAGGACCAGTTTCAGCACCTCTGTTTTGACTTTCAGACCCAATATCACCATCAAGGAGCCCGAATCAAGTTTTGTGTTTGTCATGAAAGTTGTACATATAGGTCTTAACTTTCAGATTACAAATTTTCAGCCCATTTTATAAACCCAAACTCGAATTATGTTCTGGTTACTACACACTGTTCGGGTTCCAGTCACAAAACCCGTATTCTGATTTCCATGCCCAATTAGCTCCACTAGATGTCTGAAATTGTCTTTGAGCTCTTCATCAAAGTTGTAGAGCTCTCTCTTATCTTTCCTACAAGGTAAAATTCATAATTATCAGACATTTAGAACTCAAGATATGGCCAAAATACAGAAACAGTGTAAGACCCAAATAATGCTGAAAAAATCAATTAAGTCCGATTCGAGTTCAAACTTACAAAACATAATCAAATTCAATCAATTAAGTACATGAAGAGTGTAAATGACTAATAATGAGGGTTTATTAATGTATAAAATATATGATTATCATTCACCATGGGATCATCATGATCTAGGATAATGCAGCTATAGTCTTCATCTAAAAAAGAAATCGACAGGGTCTTCCTGGGTCTGTTATCTCTGACTTTGATCCCGAATGGGAAGCTATGCTCAATACAGCCCAGAGTGCTTTCTTTCTTTTATTCCCTGATTCACCGCCATCTGCAAAGCCCTTCGAAATGTTGTTAATTGTTTGGGTTACTTCTGTGTGATGATGTTCATTATCCTGATTAGGATTATCCCAGAGTTGTGTCTTTTCCTAATTCTGGGCGTTATCCTGATAAGAGCCTGTTCCAGGATTTTCGTTCCTCACAGGTGAGCGTATTCTCTGAGGATTGTAGCTCCTATTTCTATAATTCTTTCCTCCCCTCTAATTGTCATTCCAGAATTAACCAACATATCGGCCTAGACTACCACACCAGATTAAAGACTCGATAGCATCTTAAAGGCTGATGCAGTTCTCAGTATTATGTCTATGGCCTTCGTGAAATGCACAGTTCTTGGACTTACCTTTTTGTTCATCCTTTCTCAATGAGGGGGTTTTTGCACATCTCTGAACTCCATATTTATCACTTTTTCATAGATCTGAGTCCAAGGTGTATTAAGGGGGATGTAAATTTCATACTTCCCTTTTAAAGGTGGCCTCGAATTCTGGGTTTGCTAGGGAGCCTATCCAGGTTTAGGTTTAGCATCTTCTCCTTTCTCTATATGCTTCCTGGCCTAGAAAATGTCCTTCGCATTGATATAATTGTCATCTCTAGGCTAGAACTCATCCATCGTCTTTAACTCTTTTTTAGCCAGTGAAAAGGAAAATGCCCCAGGGCGGAAGCCTTCCCTCATGTAATGTGGGCCGAGTCTTTCATCCTAGTCACGAATATTTACTACTTCTTTGTTGAACTATGATATGTAATCTCAGAGAGACTCTTCTTTTCCTTGCTTAATATAGGAAATACATGAAATTGATTTTGGTTGCACCTTACTAGTGGTGAAACGTAGTAAAAATCTTGAAGACAAGTCTTCCCAATCAACGATAAATTTAAGAGTCAGGGTAATGAACCATTTAGGGCAGCTTTTTTTAAGGAAAGAAGAAAAGAATGACACATAAGTGGATCATCCCTTCTAACAAATAATAAAGTAGAAACATAAGCATCTAGGTGTTTTTGAGGGTCTGTGGTTCCACCATAGGCTTCAATATTAGTTGGTGACCGAGCGCCGAACTCAATCAAAATTATAACTGAGTTATATCTATGGCTTGTACCATAGGAAACAACACCGGATTGTCTCTCAAGGATCTTAGTTAGAATTTAATCAAATCAAGCCAAGATTAGGGGGTTTGGCAAGATGCACAAATAGAAATCAGAGAATGATTTAAAGGATAAACAGAATTAATAAAGCAATTAATCCAAGAAAATTGTCCAAACTTGATTTTAATCTATCCATGATTACTAAAGGTCCATTCAATTATCAATCAAATCTTTGGTTTAAGACCACATCAAGACGTCTCTCAATGATTACAGATCTTCAACCAGAAATGCTTCTAGAATTTAATTAATTAAGGTTAGAAAAATTAAGCATCCATCTTAAACCCAAATTAACTTGAAAATCAAGATCTAACCAAGTTAAACATTTCATCAAACACCTTCAATGCCTTGTTTAATCTCTGAGTTCATCTCTTTGCACATGATAATTAAGCAATTAACATATGAAAATTTTAATCCAATTAAGCATTCAACCAGAATTGACAAAGAGAAGAAGAAGAGAAAGTTGATTAATAGATGAATATTAACAATAAAAACGAAATTTCAAGATTAACAATTAAGAATGTTCAATCCCTTGGATTGATTTAAAGGCCCTACCCCTCCATGAGAAAGGGAGAACTCAAAAAAAAAAGGAAGAAGAAAACAAAAATTAGAGAAGATGGAGAAAAGAGAGTTCTAGAGAGAAGGAAGGAAAGTATAAAAATTGAAGGTGCCTCAGTTTCTGACTTCTAACTCCTAAAACTACTCCTTATTTTAGCTTCACATAATTAAAAACCCATTAATTACAAAGCTAGGTCCAATATGAGCAATTGGGCCTAAACTTTATGCAATTTGAAGGTCTACAACTCAAGTTATAGACAAAACAACATCAAAGGGTCTCTAAACTCGTATTCTGACTCTCAGGCCCAATTAGGTCCACTAGATATCCGATTGAGACTTCAAACTCTCATCAAAGTTATAAAGCTTCCTCTTAAATTTTTTACAAGATAAAATTCATAATTATCAGATATCTAGAACTCAATTTATGGCCGAAATACATAAACAATGTCAAGACTCATTAATGCTAGAAAAAATCAATTTGGTCCAATTTGAGTCCAAACTCACAAAACATGACCAAGCTCAATCAATTAAGAATATGGAGAGTATAAATAACTAAACATGAGGGTTTATTAATGCATAAAATATGTTATTATCAGTTGGATACTTGAAGTGCCTAGGGAACTCGTAGGCCATCAATTCATCAAAGAAAGGTTGATTCTACTTAACCAACTTTCTTTGCCCTTTATCCAGCTCCCTATTTTCACATACTTGGTTCTCAACTCTTTGTCAAGGTTCCGTGATCTATGAATTTTCTAGATTACGTACCCCGTCATGGATTGACTCCCTCTTATTCTCACGATTCCTATGGAGAACCCGATTTTTGTCCTTAATCTCCTGGTTAACAACTTTTTTATGGGTTATAAATACGTTTATCCTCGAGTTTGACTAGAGTGATAAGTTCCTCTCTAGATAACACTGGGAGTCCTAACTTTCCTTAGTGGGATCGAACTGCATCGTTGTTCACCTGTGCTCCTAAGCATTGTAATGTTGATACCCGCTATCTGGTTTCTCCTAAAGGGGCTCTATGTTAGCCAAGCCATTGTGTTGCCGAAATGCACCACAACTGAGGGGAGAGATTTTCTCGCAAGTATGAGAAGTCTCTTCTCTGCCTTGCCAGGGTTCCGGTTGGGCAACAACTGGATCTTGAATTGGAGCGTTGGTCGGATGACAGCTAGAATAAGGTTAATTTTGAGTTGCAGAAACGTGGTTTCTCCTAGTAGTGACCATGATGGTGATGATGAGAATCGAAGTTTATCGTTCTCACAAATGACACCAATGTTTTGAATGGGTTTCAGAGAATTACCTAAATTAGGTTGATGAAGGTAGTTTCCTTCATAGCATAGTGGCAGCGACGGTGGTGCGAGGGGTATGTATATACAAAAGGCATTCCGACGTTCTAGTTAGACTGTGCACAAGGTGGGTAGTATTTGAAATTAGATACACATCTTTGATACCTTGTGTGATATTTATAGAAGCGTCTTAGTAGAAAAAATTATGTTTAAATTTACATTAAATGTTGTTAATTAGAATAATAATCTAATAAGATTGTTATCTCTTATAATTGTCTCCTCTATTTATGAGCTTGATTCCTTTATCTATGAGGGATTATGTTAGAGATTTACTCATCATAAATAGGCATACTTACTTATCCAGTATCGCTTATAAATATCTAGGATCAAACTTTAGTGGATTGAATTGCTCCTGAACCGCTAACTCAGAATATGATCCATAACACTTTAAAAGGCCACTAACAATGTTTTTTTAGGAAAAATAGAAGAAATATGTCAAGCTAAGTCAAGAAAGAAAACACCCACAAGAAAATTTGAAAGGTCCTCAATCCAGATTGAGAACTTATAAAAAGACACATATGGCTATGAGTTATTATGTTACCTAATCTAATCATATTTCTTTTTTATACATAAAAGTTTAAGAGAAGAGAAAATATATAATTTTAAAGTTAAAGCATGCTACAAGCTTCAACAACGTGAGGATAAAAAATTTGAATGAGTTATGAGATACAACAAAAATCATTTAATAACACTTAAATTTGGTCCATAACCAACGATTGTGAATCTAATTCCAACTCTAGATCCAAAAATCACAAATGACATACATTACTAAACTAAAATCCTCCCTAGCATTGAACCTTCTTACCTAGGTAAGCTAAATAAGCTGGATCAATATTCACTTTGACCTTATTTGATGAAGGAGGTTCACATTGAGCACCACTAATCCAGAATGAATCCTTCTCAATTGAGTTTGTTTAGCATTATCTATGAAGCACGGACACACTATTTTTGAGGCGTGTCTGCGAGTCAGACACATAGGGACGCACGTATGACACATGTGTCCTGCGTGTCTGAATGTGTCTAATTAAAAAAATTATTTTTTTAAGCTTGGACACGTCTTGGACACGGCTTGGACACGACCCATTAATACCTTTTTTTAAAAAAAAAATAGTTTCCATGACTAATGTAACGCCCCTTTTCGGGAGGGAGCGTCACATTATAGAATCAAACGAAAATGCGAAAAATAGATTTTTTTTTTTTTTTTTTTAAAAACAATTAAGACTCGGTTCATTTAGTTCAAGGTTAACTTGCTTGGTACTTTAATACGTGAGTAAAATTGACGGTATATTTTTTTTTTGTTAATTTAACAATACGGAATATGAATAACGGTAAAGAACAAAACAGTAAACAGAGATCCACATCTGAATGACATGCATATATATATATATATATATATATATATATATATATATATATATATATCTAGATGCCAAATATATTTTAGATACAGCCTGAAAATTTCCAAAAAAGCAAAACTATACCTGCGCCATAGAATTAAACATATATACCCCAGAGATATCAGAATATACAGCCCACCAAAATAATACATCAGGCCCCCAAAATAAAACACTGGTAGCCATCAGTAGCTACCAGTAAAATCAGTCTCTCGAAGGAGGAGGGACCGTGTCCGGGTCCTCAGCAGGATCCTCCTCTTCAGAGGAAACCTCCATGGGAACCTTGGAACCGCGGGCAGGAGCCCGAGCAGTAGAATCAAAAGAATCCTTTCAAGGGGTGTAGTAACGATCACCCCACATCTCTCGGATGGGTAGGTAGAACTCCAGCCGCAGGCAGACATGGCAGGTGAGGATCGGCGCCTCATGACGTCTCCAGGCTAGGGCAATCGACACATCTCCCAGGTAGACGCAGCGATCGGAGTTCAAGTTGATATGCCAGTACTCTGGCCCTCCGAGGAAGGTCAGACGCACATCACCTAGAAATCCGTGCATACGTGCCGCCATCGTCTCAGTAGATGCTAGTATTGTTCGGGCCAAAAACCAAGAAATTCAGGATCTTCCGCCTCCTTGCCGTCGTCTTCGATCAATACAGTACACGCACAGGCAGCAAGTAATAGAAATACAAGAAAAGAGGTAAGACATCCTACCATCATTACCAATTATAGCAGCTAGAAACAAAACGACGCAACGCACCGAGATAGCAATTCAAGAGTAGCAAATGCAAGTAGTAAGCAGTAAATCCAACAGTAAGCAGATGAATAGTTCCAGGCAAACATTCATTACTATAATGGTACAAACAGTACAAGTTCACATAGGGTAGTAATTATTAATAGTAAAGTATATCATGATGCACATGCATGCTTTCCCAATTCCTACTCCATGGACCTAGACTCAAACAATCAGAGAGAAAGATCAGGAGAAGTGTCTGTAACTCGGCTGTCGCGGCCAAAGTGCTAAAATCAATAATTTCCACGTGCACGTTAAGGCATTGTACAGACAGTCCACGCTCGATCACGATATAGGACAGTGTCTCGGTCCAGATCGTCGGTGTGTTTACATCGGTTTGTCCCACGGACAGAAGAGCTACCAACTGCCCATTGTGAAGGACCCGCACCCCGACGCCCCCAAGGTCAAACATGACCTACACTAGTCTACTCGCACCCGCACTAAGGTGTGTTCAATCTCCTAGACAACTTGGCCTTACAACAGTCCACAGGACATTCACAATGCATAAGACTCTATGCATGAACATGTATGATTCACAATTTCATACAATTCCATAATATGCCATAATTGGCCAAGATAAACATCAACACGTAAATGATCCCTCACATAGACCTATAATGTCATAATATAAGGATCAAATCAATTGGTACATTCTTAGGTTCATTATGAATCATAACTTAGAATTTGTTTACCCTTTCAAGGTTCATGTCCAATCCAATTCTTACAATTAATTTAATCTTCCAAGGTAATTTAATTTCATATAATTTGTAAATTATTCAAGTTCTTAGGCCTCACACTCTCTTGTTCTTCACTCACTTATAATTACTTTAAGTCTTATGACAATCTCACTCTTAGTCCCTTAAAATTTATATAATCTTTGATTATATTAAGTTCTTCCAATTTATTAATTATCTACCCCATTACATAGGTTTTTAATTACATAATTACTTATGATTCCAAATTACCAAAGTTACATAATTACACCTAAAAAGGCCTTAGAGGCCATGGCCTATCTAGGAATTCAATTCCCAAATCTTTTCAATTTATCACATTATAGGTTACACTCTTAATTCACTTAATCCTTTACTTGTTGCATTGATTCACCATTAACCTCAATTTTGGGCTCAAAACCGTGGCCACCCTATAGGTTTCAATCTCAAATTTTCCTTCCATTAAATTCCATTTTATCACTTGATTAATTTAAGTCTCATGCATGTTACAACTTGTCCACATTTTATCTCATTCTTAACCCTCAAAACTGTGGCCACCCAAGGGGGGTTCTCAATTATTTTTCTTCCATTTTCAATCATATAATCCAATCCAATATATATTTATACATAACAAATTAATCCAAGGTCACCAATATCATGAAATCAACATACAAACATTTTATTTACCAAATTAAAGAATAACCCACATTAGGGTTCTTCCACAAACAACACCAATCAAAGTTCCTAAATACTAATAGAGGTTGAGGAAGAGTGTCTTCCTCTTACCTAAGTGTGGAAATCAAGAGAAACTCCAAGAAATCTCCTTGAAATTTCGGATTGCACCTCCAAGGAACCCTAGAAATTTCAACTTTGTTAAAACAACACCAATGCTTGAAAAATAAAGCATGGATGGTCACCAAGGTGACCATGACCACGAAAATGAAGAGAGGAGGAGAAGGGTCTTGAAACTTACACAAAAACTCCAAACTTGAAGCTTGAAGAAAGTGTTGAAGATGATGGAATTTCAAGAAGCTCCAAACAAGAAAGATGTTTAGAAGGAGGAAAGGATTAAGGAAATGTGATTGGAAGTAATTTTTGTGAAGGTTGAGTAGGGGAGAAGAGGGGCTTCCGTGAGCTCTAGAGAGAAGGAGGAGAAGAGGAAAAATGAAGAAGAAGGAAGAAAGGGTAGAGAGAGAAAATGTTTTAGGTTGAAAATGAATTTGTGTGGCAAAATGAATTAATGAATGCAACTAATTCCCCCTTGTTGTGGGCTGCTGCAGCCATGCATAGAGAGAGAAGGGAGAGAGAGTTTTTGGCTTCCCTTAGAAGCTAAGGGTCATTTGGTCATTATTTGGTCAAAGCTTCTCAAAGAAGCTTTGATTATTTTACATTAAATTTGAATTAAAGTGAATTGACTAGACATAAAGTGGATTTCATTTGGATAATGTGATAAGATTTTTATTACATGCTATTATCCAATGGATAATAGCTACAGTTGACAGAAGTCAGTATTTAATTAATCTGACAGATAAATTTTTCGCAGTATTATTTTATTTTATCTGTTAGAATTTCTCAAAAAATGTGAAACCTCGTAAACTGTGTCCAGCCTCGGGTTTAGTAAGATCCTCCGTCGACACGTCCATAGTTCAAGGTTCCCGGAGAAAACATCGCATTTCTCCAGTTCCGCTCAGTGCGCACGCAAAACGAAGAATATACTAAAATATTTGACGTTTCCGAAAAATTCTCAGAAAATTCTCAAAAATTGCAAATATTATAAAACGACTATTTGTCATATAATTTTCCAATTTTTGAAGCATTACAGTCGTTTTCCCGACTTTGCTCAATATTCGCGTAAAACGAGGAATATATTAAAATATTCATCGTTTCCGAAAAATTCCAGAAAAATTCACATAAATCACAAATATTAGAAAATGACTATTTGTGGTAAAAAAAATGATTTCCGAAGCGTTACACCGACCTCAGCAATTCTCAACTCAGTGTGCACACAAAACAAAGAATATATTAAAATATTCGTCGTTTCCGAAAAATTCCAGAAAAATTTCTAAAAATCAAGAATATTATAAAATGATGATTTATAATTAAACAGATATTTTTCGGGATGTTACAACACTCCCTTGCTAAAAGGAATTTCGTCCTCGAAATTTACGTACCTCAAAATAGTTCTGGATGCTGCTCCTTCATCTTGTCTTCCAGTTCCCACGTTGCATCACCAGTCGTCTCATTCCAGATCACCTTTACCAATGGAATCTCCTTTCCTCTAAGTTGATTTATCCGTCGATCCTCGATTCTCACAGGAGGTGCCTCATAGGTTAAGTTCTCTTTTAACTGTACTGTGTCCGGTGCTATGACATGACTTGGATCAGGCAAATATTCACGAAGCTGTGACACATGGAAGACATTGTGTATGTTCGAAAGAAAAGGGGGTAAGGCTACTTGGTAGGCTACTGGACCTATCCGGCGAAGAATTTGGTAAGGTCCAAGGAATTTTGGGGTGAGTTTTCTAGATTTCAAAGCCCGGCCGACCCCAGTCGTGGGTGTGACTTTCAAGAACACATGCTCACCTTCCTCAAACTCAAGAGGCTTCCTTCTCTTATCCGCATAGCTCTTCTGCCGGCTCTGAGCAGTCCTCATCTTCTCTTGAATCATCTTGACCTTCTCGGTCGTCTGTTGGATGATATCCGGTCCAATCGTGAGACGCTCTCTGTCTTGGTACCAACACAATGGTGTCCGACATCGTTGTCCATACAGGGCTTCATAGGGTGCCATCCCTATACTTGCATGGTAACTATTGTTGTAGGTGAATTCTATCAATGGTAGAACTTCATCCCAACTTCCAGTCTGTTCTATAGTACAAGCTCTAAGCAAATCCTCTAGAGATTGGATTGTTCTTTCAGATTGTCCATTGGTTTGTGGGTGGTACGCTGAACTCAGACGTAACTTTGTTCCCAACGATACCTGTAGACTCTGCCAAAATTTTGAAGTAAACCTCAGATCCCTATCCGAAACAATACTCATAGGCACACCATGCAGTCTGACAATCTCTCCAATATACAGTCGGGTCAGCTTCTCTATACTGTACCTTATGTTAATCGGAAGGAAATGAGCTGATTTTGTGAGTCGATCAACTATTACCCAAATCGAGTCATGTCCTATTCTTGTCTTTGGCAATCCCACAACAAAGTCCATCGCGATGCTATCCCATTTCCATTCAGGAATAGACAATGGCTGCAGCAATCCTGCAGGTCTTTGATGTTCCACTTTGGCTTTTTGACAAACTAGACAAGTCGATACACATCTAGTGACGTCACTCTTCATTCTATGCCACCAAAATAACTTCTTCAAGTCTTGGTACATCTTCGTTATGCTCGGATGCATATTTAGCATGCTGGTGTGAGCATGATCCACAATATACTGCTTAAGCTCTTGGTCACGGGGAATACAGACTCTACCCCGAAATCTCAGGATTCCATCCGTTCCTTCCTCGAATTCCGTTTCCTTGCCTTGCTTCATTTGCTCTCTCACTTCTTGTAAGAATTTATCGACTTTTTATTTTTCTCGTATATCCTCCATTAGTTCACTTGAGATGGTAACCATATTCATACTAATCCTTTCGGGTTCTAACTTAACAAATGACCAAGTATCTCTAAATTGTTCGATGAGCTCTCTTTCCTTGATCATCAGTGTAGAGACACTAACAGTCTTTCTACTCAAGGCGTCAGCCACGACATTGGCCTTGCCAGGGTGGTACAACAGTTGAAAGTCGTAGTCCTTCAGGAATTCTAACCATCTTCGCTGTCTCATGTTCAGCTCCTTCTGATCATACAAGTACTTCAAACTTTTGTGATCACTGAAGATGTTGAATGTTGCTCTATAGAGGAAATGCCTCCATATCTTCAAAGCAAAAACCACAGCCGCCAGCTCCAAATCGTGCGTCGGATAATTCTTTTCGTGCGCTCGCAACTGTCGCGAAGCATAAGCTACCACTCTTCTATGTTGCATAAGAACAGACCACAATCCTTAGTACGAAGCGTCACAGTATACCTCGAATAGCTCATTCGGGTCAGGTAGTACCAATACGGGTGAGGTAGTCAGCCGTTTCTTCAACTCTTGGAAACTTTGCTCGCAGCTATTAGTCTATTCAAAAATCTTGTCCTTCTTTGTCAACTGAGTAAGTGGTCTGGCAATTTTGGAAAATCCTTCTATGAATCTTCTGTAATATCCGGCTAAACCTACGAAGCTACGAACTTCCGTCACTGACTTCGGTTGTTCCCACTGTAGTACTGCCTCTACTTTGGACGGATCCACTGCAATCCCTTCTTTCGAGATCACATGGCCCAAAAACTTCACCTCATTAAGCCAAAACTCACACTTCGACAGTTTGGTATACAGTTCTTTCTCCTTTAAAATCTGAAGAACTATGCTGAGGTGTTCAGCATGATCCTCCTGATTCTGGGAATATATCAGGATGGCATCAATGAAGACGACAACAAACTTGTCCAAGTACGGACGAAAGATTCTGTTCATGTAGTCCATGAAGATAGCAGGTGCATTTGTCACGCCAAACGACATCACAAGGTATTCGTAGTGACCGTATCGGGTACGAAAAGTAGTCTTGGGTATATCCTCCGTCTTCACTCTTATCTGATGATACCCGGATCTCAGATCAATCTTAGAAAATACCGCTGCTCCCCTCAGTTGGTCCATCAAGTCGTCGATTCTTGGGAGTGGATACTTGTTCTTGATTATCAACTTGTTCAGCTGCCTATAGTCCACACATAACCTCGAGGTACCATCCTTCTTTCGAACCAACAACACTGGTGCTCCCCAGGGTGATACACTCGGCCTGACAAACTGTTTCTCCAAAAGCTCCTCTAACTGTTTCTTCAGTTCTGCTAACTCCGTTGGTGACATCTGATATGGTGCTATAGACATGGGACCAGCTCCCGGTACAAGGTCAATAGCGAACTCTATCTCACGCGTCGGTGGTAAACTAGGTACATCTTCGGGGAAGATTTCAGGAAACTCCTTCACCACAGGAATAGTGCTCAGATCAGCCTCGCTCTCGACTTTCAAAAAAGATAGTAGCATGTATCCTTGAGCTCCTTCTTTCAAGAAAGCTCGTACTTGGTTGGCCGTCAAGTATCTAGAATCTTCATCCACAAGAAAAACTATGGTTTTTCTAGAGCAATCTAACAGGACATGGTTGGAAGATAACCAGTCCATCCCTAAGATGACATCTAATTGTGAAAGAGGTAAACAGATCAAATCGACAGAAAAGACTCGACCTTCAACAGTTAGGGGACACTTCAAACAGACTTTGGTAGTAACTACTGGTTTATCAGTAGGGGTCAAAACAGTCAAATCAAAGGGTAGTTCAGACACAAGCAAGCCAAGTCATAGCACACAGTCATATGATATGAAAGAATGGGTTGCCCCAGAGTCATACAGTACTTTTAAAAGATTACCTTCTATGGTACCTTCTCCTTGAATTAAGTCTTCGGATTCGGAGGCTTCAGCTCCGCTCATGGTGTAAACTCGACCTCCGGCTTACGGTTTCTTGGCTCGAGTTGCATTGACTGAAGGTTCAACTTTTGTATGATTGCAGTCTCTAGACACATGGCCCGATTTGCCACATCTGAAACAGATGATTCCTTTGATCGTGCAGTCTCTCGTGAGATGATCCTTCCCACACTTTAGGCATTTGGATGGGTATGTCACATTCTGACTAGTTCGGCTCCCAGAAGAACCTCCACCAAGATTCCCACCGGTTTGTTGTTGACTTCCCATTGGTCGGGAATAGGGCTTCTTTTGGAAACAATTTGAACCACTGCCTCCACCTCTTTGGAATCTCGCAGGCCCAAAGTTCTTGCTCCTCGCGTCTCTAGCCTATTCCAAGGCCTCAACTTCACAGCACATATCCAACAGTTCCGAAAACACCTTCATTTTCAGGGTGATGACGGCCTTCTTCACTTCGTACCTCAGTCCCTCGGTGAACTTCCAACATTTCCAGGCTTCATCGATTTGATGTTGGTAGTGTGTTGAGAACTTCTCCAGGTTCTCAAATTTGGCCGCATATTCACTGACGGTCATGTTCCCTTGTCTCAGGTTGAGGAACTCCATCTCTTTTGCATGTCTCGCATTTGCAGGAAAATATTTGTCTAAGAACTTGTTCTTGAACACATCCCACGTGATGTCAGTTCCTTCGGCTTCCAGTGCTCTCTGAGCTCCGTTCCACCAATCTTCGGCATTGCCCACAAGCATAAAGGTAGCGTAGTTCACCTTCTTATCTTCAGCGCAATTCATGCCACTGAAGACTTTCTCCAGTTCTTTGATCCACAAACTAGCCTTGTCTGGATCAAATTCTCCCTTGAATTGCGGAAAGTTGTGGCGATGAAACTTTGCTAAATTCTGTGCATCGGCAGTCGCCTCGAGCTGTTGAACAGCTCTCTCTTGTTGTTGAGCAGCACGTTCGTTCTGTTGGGCGATGACTTCTGCCATCCTCTGCATCGCTTCTATAGCAGCTACCATTTCTCCACCTCTTGCCATCTTGCCTTTCTCTTTAATCAGATTACTAAAAAAATAAGGAAAGTCAGAGGGATTCATTCAAAACACCAATTACAGAGATTCACACAACACAAACAAGACAGACTCACACATAAGACCCAAAGCAACATAAACCGGGGCTCTGATACCAACTTAATGTAACGCCCCTTTCGGGAGGGAGCGTCACATTATCGAATCAAACGAAAATGCGGAAAATAGATTTTTTTTTTGGTTTCTTTTTTTTTAACAATTAAGACCCGGTTCATTTAGTTCAAGGTTAACTTGCTTGGTACTTTAATACGTGAGTAAAATTGACGGTATATTTTTTTCTGTTAATTTAACAATACGGAATATGAATAACGGTAAAGAACAAAACAGTAAACAGAGATCCACATCTGAATGACATGCATATATATATATATATATATATATATATATTTAGATATATTTAGATGCCAAATATATTTTAGATACAACCTGGAAATTTCCAAAAAAGCAAAACTATACCTGCCCCATAGGATTAAACATATATACCCCAGAGATATCAGAATATACAGCCCACCAAAATAATATATCAGGCCCCCAAAATAAAACACTGGTAGCCATCAATAGCTACCAGTAAAATCAGTCTCTCGAAGGAGGAGGGACCGTGTCCGGGTCCTCAGCAGGATCCTCCTCTTCAGAGGAAACCTCCATGGGAACCGCGGAACCGCGGGCAAGAGCCCGAGCAGTAGAATCAAAAGAATCCTCCCAAGGGATGTAGTAACTATCACCCCACATCTCTCGGATGGGTAGGTAGAACTCCAGCCACAGGCTGACATGGCAGGTGAGGATCGGCGCCTCATAACGTCTCCAGGCTAGGGCAATCGACACATCTCCCAGGTAGACGCAGCGATCAGAGTTCAAGTTGATATGCCAGTACTCTGGCCCTCCGAGGAAGGTCAGATGCACATCACCTAGAAATCCGCCCATACATGCCACCATCGTCTCAGTAGATGCTAGTCTTGTTCGAGCCAGAAACTAGGAAATTCAGGATCTTCCGCCTCTTTGCCATCGTCTTCGATCAATACAGTATACGCACAGGCAGCAAGTAATAGAAATACAAGAAAAGAGGTAAGACATCCTACCATCATTACCAATTATAGCAGCTAGAAACAAAACGACGCAACGCGCCCAGATAGCAATTTAGGAGTAGCAAATGCAAGTAGTAAGCAGTAAATCCAATAGTAAGCAGATGAATAGTTCCAGGCAGACATTCATTACTATAATGGTACAAACAGTACAAGTTCACATAGGGCAGTAATTATTAATAGTAAAGTATATCATGATGGACATGCATGCTTTCCCAATTCCTACTCCATGGAGCTAGACTCAAACAGTCGGAGATAAAGATTAGGAGACGTGTCTGTAACTCGGCTGCCGCGGCCAAAGTGCTAAGATCAATAATTTCCACGTGCACGTTAAGGCATTGTACAGACAGTCCACGCTTGATCACGATATAGGACAGTGTCTCGGTCTGGATCATCGGTGCGTTTGCATCGGTTTGCCCTACAGACAGAAGAGCTACCAACTGCCCATTGTGAAGGACCCGCACCTCGACACCCTTAAGGTCAAGCATGACCTACACTAGTCTACTCGCACCCGCACTAAGGTGTGTTCAATCTCCTAGGCAACTTGGCCTTACAACAATCCACAGGACATTTACAATGCATAAGACTCTATGCATGAACATGTATGATTCACAATTTCATACAATTCCATAATATGCCACAATTGGCCAAGATAAGCATCAACACGTAAATGATCCCTCACATAGACCTATAATGTCATAATATAAGGATCAAATCAATTGGTACATTCTTAGGTTCATTATGAATCCTAACTTAGAATTTGTTTACCCTTTCAAGGTTCATGTCCAATCCAATTCTTACAATTAATTTAATCTTCCAAGGTAATTTAATTTCATATAATTTGTAAATTATTCAAGTTCTTAGGCCTCACACTCTCTTGTTCTTCACTCACTTATAATTACTTTAAGTCTTATGACAATCTCACTCTTAGTCCCTTAAAATTTATATAATCTTTGATTATATTAAGTTCTTCCAATTTATTAATTATCTACCCCGTTACATAGGTTTTTAATTACATAATTACTTATGATTCCAAATTACCAAAGTTACATAATTACACCTAAAAAGGCCTTAGAGGTCGTGGCCTCTCTAGGAATTCAATTCCCAAATCTTTTCAATTTATCACATTATAAGTTACACTCTTAATTCACTTAATCCTTTACTTGTTGCATTGATTCACCATTAACCCCAATTTTGGGCTCAAAACCGTGGCCACCCTATAGGTTTCAATCTCAAATTTTCCTTCCATTAAATTCCATTTTATCACTTGATTAATTTAAGTCTCATGCTTGTTACAATTTGTCCACATTTTACCTCATTCTTAACCCTCAAAACCGTGGCCACCCAAGGGGGGTTCTCAATTATTTTTCTTCCATTTTCAATCATATAATCCAATCCAATATATATTTATACATAACAAATTAATCCAAGGTCACCAATATCATGAAATCAACATACAAACATTTTATTTACCAAATCAAAGAATAACCCACATTAGGGTTCTTCCACAAACAACACCAATCAAAGTTCCTAAATGCTAATAGAGGTTGAGGAAGAGTGTCTTCCTTTTACCTAAGTGTAGAAATCAAGAGAAACTCTAAGAAATCTCCTTGAAATTTCGGATTGCACTTCCACGGAACCTTAGAAATTTCAACTTTGTTAAAACAACACCAATGCTTGAAAAATATAGCATGGATGGTCACCAAGGTGACCATGACCACAAAAATGAAGAGAGGAGGAGAAGGGTCTTGAAATTTACACAAAAACTCCAAACTTGAAGCTTGAAAAAAGTGTTGAAGATGATGGAATTTCAAGAAGCTCCAAGCAAGAAAGATGTTTAGAAGGAGGAAAGGATTAAGGAAATGTGATTGGAAGTAATTTTTGTGAAGGTTGAATGGGGGAGAAGAGGGGCTGCCGTGAGCTCTAGAGAGAAGGAGGAGAAGAGGAAAAATGAAGAAGAAGGAAGAAAGGGTAGAGAGAGAAAGTGTTTTGGGTTGAAAATGAATTTGTGTGGAAAAATGAATTAATGAATGCAACTAATTCCCCCTTGTTTTGGGTTGCTGCAGCCGTGCATAGAGAGAGAAGGGAGAGAGAGTTTTTGGCTTCCCTTGGAAGCTAAGGGTCATTTGGTCATTATTTGGTCAAAGCTTCTCAAAGAAGCTTTGATTATTTTATATTAAATTTAAATTAAAGTGAATTGATTAGACATAAAGTGGATTTCATTTAGATAATATGATAAAATTTTTATTACATGCTATTATCCAATGGATAATAGCTACAGTTGACAAAAGTCAGTATTTAATTAATCTGACAGATAAATTTTTCGCAGTATTATTTTATTTTATCTGTTAGAATTTCTTGAAAAATGTGAAATCTCGTAAATTGTGTCCAGCCTCGAGTTTAGTTAGATCCCCGTCGACACGTTCATAGTTCAAGGTTCCCGGAGAAAACATCGCATTTCTCTAGTTCCGCTCAGTGCGCACGCAAAACGAGAAATATACTAAAATATTCGACGTTTCCGGAAAATTCCCAAAAGATTCTCAAAAATTGCAAATATTATAAAACGACTATTTGTCATATAATTTTCTAATTTTTGAAGCATTACATTCGTTTTCCCGACTCTGCTCAATGTTCACGCAAAATGAGAAATATATTAAAATATTCATCGTTTCCGAAAAATTCCAGAAAAATTCACATAAATGACAAATATTAGAAAATGACTATTTATGGTAAAACAAATGATTTCCGGAGCGTTACACCGACCTCAGCAATTCTCAGCTCAGTGTGCACGTAAAATGAGAAATATATTAAAATATTCATCATTTTTGAAAAATTCCAAAAAAATTTTTAAAAATCAAGAATATTATAAAATGATGATTTATAATGAAACAGATATTTTTCGAGATGTTACAACTAACATCCAATTTGTAAGCTCATAACACACCTAAGCTCATTCACATGACTGACGTGTCAAGCCACTATTTTCACATACCAATATTTTAAGTTTTATCTTTTGACACGCTACTATTAGGCTTCTAAGTTTTATATTTTCACACACCACTATTTTCATCTGCTCTTTCTACCTCTACTCATACCAAGTCATCCACTTCATCGTCAGCGAAACTTGCCTCACATAAATATTCCCTTTAGTTAATTTTGTTGGATGAACATGTACTTGTACATGGTTAGTTCTATTAGGAGAAGTTAGTTTAGAAGATTTTTTAGAAAATGTCAATAGAAATTATGCTTTATATTTTTTGAGAGGGGCTTACTAGGTAGCAAATATTGAAACATATGTTATATATTAAGATATTGTAAATCTTCAAGCTTATAGAAATGATATTAATGAATTATGAATCCATTTTCTTAAATTTTGCAATTATAAATATACATCAATCATGTTCTTTAATTTACTTTGATATTAATTATATGTGTGTGTGTGTATATGCGTGTGTATCGTGTTTTTGTCCTACAATTTTTTGAATTTAGTGTGTCCTTGTGTTCATGTCCCGTGTCTGTGCTTCATAGAGCACTATTCATGACAGACAAAAACTTTTCCTAAACAAGGGTTTGTCTTCTTGTGAGTATCAGTGCTCACAAAATTTTACAAGGGCTAATCACCGTTGATATCATAATAAAAAATGAATGGGTTTGATTTATAACCTGCAACTTGTTGAATAGGTAACAAGTATGATCCATATGTATATACAAAAAACTCAACAGATTTTAACTGGTAATATTTAAACATACCGATACATATACACAAAAATTAGGACCAGTCTTTTTTATTTTGGCTGTAGATATTGTGCATATAGGAAATTCTACATATTTCTACAATATTATTTACACACACAGCAATAAGATTATGGAAAAAAATGTTATAGCATGTCAAAATTTTGTGAGTATGGATACTCCTAGGGATTTGTGAGCATTCTAGAATCCTCCCCTAAACATCGTAGTACTCATTTTGTTCCAAATGCGCCATAAGAATAGAATCCAACGTGAAACATCATCCTTTGATTAAGCATATACCCTTCTTAAGCATCCACTCCAACATCGATCCATGCATAAAACCACTCATCCTCTTCAAACTCAGTTTCACTCTTGAACTCAAGCACTACAAACGCAAAGAATAAGTCCAACAGTCTCTGCATGTTTTGTACGGAGTGGACATAGACCATCAAACCTACAATGCCATTTAACAAGATTTGTGGTAATCAAGAGGATGTCATATAGCACTCTAAAGCTTAAACTCAAGTTTTGAATGAACTAAAAAACTAATTGATTAATCAACTTTGGACTTTACTAATATAAATGGACAAGCCTAAGTCCAAACCACCACCCAATAACACCACTAGAGCCACTATGATCTATTTCCCTAAGCATAACCTGACCCAATGCCCATCTAATCTGACTTACCAAAAACCATTGGGTATTATCCACTCATTGAAATTTGACCTATTACCCACTACCCGATCAATATCTATGACCCAACCCTGAACTAGCTCACAACCGGCTGTCAACATCACTCAAAATATCTAAATAACAGCCTGGACATGCGTCACCACCCCTATGGAGAGTTTTTCCTTCAATCATAGGTCTTGTATCACATGGGGTAAAATGCGCATTCCCTATCCCATACTATAAATAGGCATTGCCCTTAGAGCAAAAACAATTCTTTTCTT
Organism: Ormosia emarginata; assembly: GCA_029884605.1. Classification (NCBI taxonomy): domain Eukaryota; kingdom Viridiplantae; phylum Streptophyta; class Magnoliopsida; order Fabales; family Fabaceae; genus Ormosia; species Ormosia emarginata. The sequence continues at coordinate 4,967,674 of JAQQTP010000051.1, forward strand.
TCTTTTTCTACTCTCTCTCGATTACTTTCCTTGCTTTATTTCTTCATACACTTGCTAACTTGAGCGCTGGAGTGCTTACAGGTACCCCTACCCTGACGGGTCCAATCCATCTAGAAGCTCACCAGCCAGTCTAGCCGCCACCTCAACCACATATTGAGAGAAGCAACAAAACACTGGTGTTATCTGTAGGAATCAATTCCCAAGAACCTGAGGCACCTCTTCTATGAATTTATCATGTCTATACCATTGCCAGTAAGTTTTCGTCCTACCACCACAATAGACACCTATAATGGAACGACCAACCCACAAGAACACTTGGAAGCTTTTAATTCTGCAATGTTGGTAGTAGGAGAGTCATATCCATTAGATGTTGAGTTTTCCCAGCCACTTTGAAGTGTATTGCTCTACAATGGTTTTTCTTACTCCCACCCCGATCAATCAATAATTTCACCAAGCTTTCAAATAATTTTCTCACCCATTTTGCCACCATCCGAGCTAACCCAAAAACTTCAGTCAACATAAACTTTAGGCAAGAACCAAGGGAATCCTTAACGGAGTTCTTGACTCAATTCAATAGAGAGGCCTTGCAAATCAGAGGCTTGAATCCAGCAGTGGAACTTCATGCAATACTGATAGGATTACGTCTCGATCTTTTTGCTGACTCCCTAGCAAAATGAGCTTCGATTGACCTGGATGACTGTAATGCCCCTTTTTGGAAAAGGACAGTCACATCAAATACGAAACTCAAAAGATAACACTAAGACCCGATTTATATACATATAGATAGTAACCTATTCATTTTTAAAACATATAATAACTTGGCAATTTTTTTATTTTTTTTTGTAAGCGGAAAACATAAACTTATCGAAAATTAACATGAAGATCAAACCATACATTTATACAAAAGATACATAACATAAGTATTTAGATACATCAACAATTTTAACAAAAGAAAGCAGAAGCTTTACATGTCCAAAAGATATACATACATTAGCCCTCCAAAAAGTTATAAACAGACAGCCACTAAGGATACAAAAAGTATCATGCCCCCAACAACTATTGAGAAGGAGCCTCAAATGGGTCCTCCTTAAGTTTCTCCTTAGGATCCTCCTCAGAAGTGGAAATCCTTATAAGAGTAGCAGACTCACAAGCAGGGGCTCGTGCAGAAGACAGGAACAAATCCTCCTATGGGGTATACTCACGGTCACCCCACACCTCACGTATCGGCATATAGAACTCTAGCTATATAGCAAGATCAAAAGAGAAAACAGGGGGGTCATAACGATCCCACGCCAAAGACACAGTCACATCTCCCACATAGATGAAACACTCTATGTTCAAGTTGACGTGCCAACAGTCAACGCCTCTGTGGAACCTCAGTCTGACATACCCAAGAAAACCTCGTCGGGATGCCATCACAAAACAGAAGAGTAATTTGATCAAAAACCAGGAAACAGGGGCTCTTCCTCACCTCAGTCTTTAAAGGAGCACAAATATAAATAGAATAATAAAGCGAAGAGGTGAGATATCTAACATCATTACCAGTTATGGCAGTAAAGAAACATAAACGACACATAACGCTAAATAACATAGTAAAATAATAAGTAGCATCAAGTTTCAGATAGTAAACAGTTTAATAATCCAAGCAGTCATAATATTAGTAAAAGAAGCAATTCCATAATCATATAAATATATGCTAGGTAAATAAGTTGACTGACTATGCACATGCACAAGAACCAAAATCTTACTCCATGAAGCTAAACACAACATCAGAGAGAATATTCATGGAGACATGTTTGTATCTCATCAGCCTCAAATCAAGTGTTTCAATATCAATAAATTGTGCAATATGGCTTATACAAGACATTCTTCATAAGATCGCGATATAGGACAGTGTCTCGGTCCGGATCGTCGGTGTGTTTGCATCAATCTGTTCCACGGTATAGAGGAGCTACCAACTGTCCATTGTGAGATACCCGCACCCCGACGCCTCCAAGGTCAACAAGTGACCTACACTAGTCCATTCGCACCCGGACTAAGGTGTGATTCATCTCCTCGGCATAAAGCCTTACAACAAAGTCCACCGGACTTTCACAATGCATGATAACTCAATGCATATACACGTATATCCAACAATAATATAATTTTTTCATAATCACGCCATAATTGGCCAAATTGATTATCAACAAATCCTTGGTCCCACTTATGGACCCACAACAATTCATTGTCCGATTCTCAATTGCAAAAACATACTTTTAAGGTTCGATATAAAATTACGCTTCAACTTCAACACTTTTCTTATTAAGCCTCTCTAGGGGAATTCTATTGTATTTTTCACCTAATCTTTGTTACTCTAATTAAGCAAGTCCTTTACTTAGTTCTAAACATAACTTACTTAGAGTAATTATTTCAAGTTTCTCAAAACCTCACTTACACTCATGTTCTTTCTTTGGCCAAAAATCACTTTAGGTTGTATGATAAAATTTTATTCTTTGTTCTTTCTATTTTATGAATCTCTAATCAACATCTAATTAATTAAATTTTCATTTTAACACAAAATTTTGTCATTGTTTACTCTATGGGGCCGCGAGCACTAAGGGACTAGGAATCTAAATTCGCATCACTCTATTCATCATTAATCACTTAATTAGTTAGTCTCCTAAATTGTTACAAAGTTTTGATCATGGACACCCCATTTGTGGGTGCTTGGCTGTGAGCCTCAAACAAAGGGGCAAAGAGCCCTTGCTTTCCATACATGATTCCAATCCATTCAAACCAGTCCAAATCCATCAAGATATACAATAACAAGTAGTAAAACCATACAAGACAAAATAACCACAAAATCATCAAGAATCACCAAAAACCATACAACAAAGTGAGTAACCCTAACATGGATTCCTCACTATGAACACAAAAACATGTTCCTCACCACCAAGATAAGTTGAGGAGGATTATCTCCCTCTTACCTAAAGAAACAACAAGAAAAGTAAGCTCTTTTGTGCTCTTGAAATTTGTCCAACTCCTTCACCAAAACCTTAGGATGATCAAACTCACAAAATCAACAACCAAAACTTGAAAATAGAAGTCCTTGATCACAAAGGTGACCAAGAATCACGAAAATGAAGGAAGGAAAAAGAAAATCAAGAACCTTACCTCAAAGCTTCAAGTTTAGGGCTTTATGAAAGAAGATGAAGATTGAAGAACCAAGTGATGGTCATAAAAGGAAAAAGCTTTAAGGTGATAAGTAGATGCAAGAAATAAGGTTGGTTGAGCAAACAAGTATGGATGACCAAAAATGGTGGGTTTGGCCGTGGAAATGAAGAGAAGATAGGGAGAAGAGAAAAATGGTTCCAACAAGAAAAAAGTCTTCAAATGGGATGTAGTATTAAGCAAACATGGAGGGTGGAGAGAAGGGTGTAGCCATGGACTTGGAAAGGAAAGAAAGAAGAGAAAATGTGAGAGAAAAGAAAAAGGTTAAGAGAGAAGGTGATAGAAACTTTTGAAAATTTGAAAAGTGAAAAGTGAGTGACTGTTTTTAGTGAAAAAGTGATAATTTGTGTCACATTTTCCCCCTCATTGTCGTGGAGTCTCCAAGGGAGGAGAGAGAGAAGTTGACTTCCTTGACAAGCTTAACACAAAGCTTCCTTGAGAAGCTTTGTGCACTTTTAAAAAAGTCAAAGTGATGTCACTTTGATGATGTCATCTTGGTGATGTCATTAAAGTGCTCTCTAGAAAAGATAACTAACATTCCACTAAAGCTATTATCCAGTGGATGAAAATTACAATTAACAAAACTAGTATTTATTATCCAACAGATAATAAAATGTACTGCAATTTTATTTATCAGATAAAATCTTGAAAAACAAAAACTTCGTAAACTGTGTCCGGCCTCGGGGTTTAGTAATATCCCCTGGCACCGTTTTCACAGTCCAATGTTTTCTAGCCTCGGGGAAAATATTTTATTTTTTCGGCTCCGCTCTGTGTGCACATCGAGAAATATATTAAAATGATCAAAATCACTGAAATAATTCATAAAAATTCACAAAAATCACAAATATTATAAAATGAATATATATCATGAAATAAGAAATTTTTAGGGTGTTACAATTGTTGCCCAAGTGGCTTCAGTACTCAAGAGGGGGGGTGAATTGAGTATTTAAAAAACTTTTTGCAAAAAGCGCAAACAAATAAACTATGCTGAATTTAAATAATAAAAGGCGTGAATAAGATGAAGATAAGAAGAACAACTAGAAATTAAATTGCAAGATATAATAAATAAAGTGCAGAAAGATAAAAGATTAAGGAAAGAAGAGAAACTCTCACTCAGAGCAAAATATTACAACTTGAAGCACTATGGAGCTCTCTAAGGATATCTCAAGATTTTGGCGAAGAGAGCACAGAAAATATGAGAAAATAGTGAATCACGTTTTTGGCACAAGCAAAAATAGTTCAAGTGATTAGGCAACCTTTAGAAGAGACCCAAGGTCTCTATTTATAGAGCATTTGAGAAAAAGAGCCGTTTGAACAATTAATATCCATTTAAATTTGAATTATAGTCGTTTCTTTTTATTTCAGAATTCCTGTGGTATTCGAATACCATCAGAGGTATTCGAATACCTCTATTTTAAAAGCTTTGTAAAAATGATTTAGAAGGATGTTATTCGAATACCTCTAAATGGTATTCGAATACCTCTGTTAAAAAATAGCTTTTAACACTTTTAAATGCTTTCAAAAACTATGATTTGAATTTTGGGATATTTAATTTAAAACCATTTTTATCTTTTCATGCAAAATTAATGAGATATCCAGAAAGGCTTCGTACATAAGATCCTAAGTCCTAGAGCTATTCTTGAAGGTCTTGGACTTGGTCTTCTCATTATCTTCGTGTTTGTTATCATCAAAATCATTATCCATGTCAGCTAGCCAATTACATTCTCCCCCTTTTTGATGATGACAAACTAACATTTGAGAAAAGCATTAGTTCATAGAAATTGGAATTCACAAAGATTGTTTAGAGATACTTACTCCCCCTCTTTTTCATAAGAGGTGATTTACATCAGAGATATGCACAGCAGCTCCCCCTTACTTTTGGAATGCAATTTCTATTTTTGTTTTTACTTTTTCTCCCTGACTTTTCTCAAACAAAGACATTTAAACTTGTTCTCCCCCTTTTGTACAGTTGATACCATTCTCCCCCTTTTGTCATGATCAAAAAGATGGGGTAAGTATTTTTCTCTCCCATTTTATCATATTAAAACAATATAAATTAACATATGCATGTCCTCAAGTTGAATGAATTTTGTCCATTTAAATTTGTGCTGAGGTAGTGTTCCCCCTACAACAAAATTCAGAGTGCTTTCATTGGTATCCATTAATGTTGGATCCATAGGGGTTAGTCAAATTCATAAGCCAATAGACATTTAAAACAATGAGGCAAAAGCAGCAAATGATTCTCAAGGGCAAAAAAAAAATATTTATCGATTAATTTGGCCAAGTAACCACTTGTTTGATATCATTTGTTATCATTTGTTATTACTTGTTATTTCGTTCATACTACTTTGTTTGATACCATTTGTTGTAAAAAAAAAAAAGTAATGCATTTACCACTTGTTATCAATTGCTTATAAATTTGCCAAATATCAATAAAAAGCATAGATATTAAATATTTCATATACCACTTATTGCTCTGATACCACTTGTTGCCCAAGTGGCTTCAGTACTCAAGAGGGGGGTGAATTGAGTATTTAGAAAACTTTTTACAAAAAGTGCAAACAAATAAACTATGCTGAATTTAAATAATAAAAGGCGTGAATAAGATGAAGATAAGAAGAACAACTAGAAATTAAATTGCAAGATATAATAAATAAAGTGCAGAAAGATAAAAGATTAAGGAAAGAAGAGAAACTCTCACTCAGAGCAAAATATTATAACTTGAAGCACTATGGAGCTCTCTAAGGATATCTCAAGATTTTGGCGAAGAGAGCACAGAAAATATGAGAAAATAGTGAATCACGTTTTTGGCACAAGCAAAAATAGTTCAAGTGATTAGGCAACCTTTAGAAGAGACCCAAGGTCTCTATTTATAGAGCATTTGAGAAAAAGAGCCGTTTGAACAATTAATATCCATTTAAATTTGAATTATAGTCGTTTCTTTTTATTTCAGAATTCCTGTGGTATTCGAATACCATCAGAGGTATTCGAATACCTCTATTTTAAAAGCTTTGTAAAAATGGTTTACAAAGATGTTATTCGAATACCTCTAAATAGTATTCGAATACCTCTGTTAAAAAATAGCTTTTAACACTTTTAAATGCTTTCAAAAACTATGATTTGAATTTTGGGATATTTAATTTAAAATCATTTTTATCTTTTCATGCAAAATTAATGAGATATCCAGAAAGGCTCCGTACATAAGATCCTAAGTCCTAGAGCTATTCTTGAAGGTCTTGGACTTGGTCTTCTCATTATCTTCGTGTTTGTTATCATCAAAACCATTATCCATGTCAGCTAGCCAATTACAACAATGACCTCCTAGCCTGGTCTTCAAAGTATATTAATATGGAGGAAGCCACCAAAGCCCGACAGACAACAAAAACCTCATAGGTATATCGATCACAGTAAATCAGTCTAGATCGATCCAACAAGGCAGATAGAAGGGGCAATAAGGAATGATAGAAATGGTCAAATACAAAATATCCCACCAATGACTGACAAACCACCTAGATTTCATCAGTTCACACCTCTCACCGCCAGATGAGAAGAAATACCCAGAGACATTTACAACACAAGCTTAATCCACTTCCCACCCACACCATATTTCTAACTCTATATCTTGATCGATCACAACGGTGTGAGTTTTATTAGGCTTATGGGCTCACAACCGATAAGCCTTGACCTAAGAGATGTGATAGAAAATGTTGCAAGAAAGGGTATATTGGATAAATATCTAAAGCAAGATGAGGGATACGAGCAGCGAAAGAGGATAAAGCACAAATCAAGTGACCAATGACCAACCAAGAATCCAAGACCAGAGACATATGGAAAAGGGTCAACAAGAAAATAACAATAGTGCCATAGTACCTCGTGGAGAAATCAAAGGAGTAATTAACACAATAACTGAGGGATTCGCAAGAGAAGGAGAATCAACCAATGCAAGAAAAAGACACTTAAGGGCAATGAAGACTATAATGACAGTTGAACATCAACCCCGGCAAAGGACTGATAAGAAAGTGCCACTATTGATCTTCACAGAGGACGACTTTCAAATGATAGATCGAAATCAAGATAACCAGATGGTCATTATTGTAACCTTTACAAGCTTTTATGTGAAAAGGGTGTTGGTCGACTAAGGTAGTCAACTAATATTCTATATGAAGATGCCTTCAAAAAGCTAGGAACTCTCGAGTCCGATTTATATTCGTTTGATGGCGACTTGATCCAGTTTTTAGGGGAGTAGGTGAAAGTCAAGGGCTATATTGAGTTATGGATAACTTTCTCGGGGAAGAAGGGAATTAACATCAAATACATGGTCATATGTTACTAGACACCATACAATACGATCCTCAAATGTCCGTCACTGAACAAACTATGGGCAATCATGTCTACCCCTCACTTGATAATGAAGATCCCAATTGATGGGGAGAATATAGGAGTAATCCACACAGACCAAGTTGATGTGCGCCAATGTTACCATGATGCCCTGAAACTAAGAGTCTTGAGACATAGACCAAAGCAAAATGTTAGAAGAAGAAACCAAAACCAAGACTATCACAGAATATGCATGATAGAGTTAGACCTAAGACAAGAGTTTAAGGAGTCAAGGCCCCACCCAAAAGGAGACTTGGTGTCGATATGGATTGGGAAAAATCTAATCCAGATGTTGAAATAGGTGCAAACCTTTTCCTCGATTAATTAGATTGATTGCCAAGATTGATGCAGGATAATGCCAATCTTTTCGCTTGGGACTCGACTGATATGCCAGGCATCGACACAAGCGTCACGTGTCATAAACTTGCAATCAATCCAAAGGTAAAGCCAATTGCACAAAAGAAACTAAGACTTGGGGAAGAGAAGAGAAAAGCGATGCAAGTATAAGTTAAGCGACTTTTAGAGCCAGAATCCATTTGGGAGGTGAAACACACCACATGGCTCTCCAATGTCATAATGGTGCAAAAAGCGAATGGAAAATGGAGAATGTGCATGGATTTTACTAATTTAAACAAATCTTGTCCAAAAGACTCGTACCCACTCCAAAGCATAGATAACCTGGTGGACATTGAATCGTGATACAAGTTTTTGAGCTTCATAGATGTCTATTCTAAGTATAATCAAATTCCAATGCACCTAGAGGGTGGAGAGAAAATAGCATTCATGACCGAGAAAGCCAATTTTTGTCACATGATGATGTCGTTCGGATTAAAAAATGCAAGAGCGATGTATCAAAGACTCATAGATAAAATATTTGCAGAACAAATGGGCAATATAATTGAGGTGTACGTTGATGATATGGTAGTAAAAACCTCAGCATTATGTGATCACTTTGCCAACCTAAAAGAGATATTTGACCACTTAAGAGCCCATAACATATGTTTGAATCTAGAAAAATGTGTTGTTGGTGTACAAGCAGGCAAGTTTTTGGGATTTATGTTCACAAACTGAGGGATTGAGGCTAATCTAGAAAAATGCAAGGCAATCATAGAGATGAGAAGTCCAACCATAATTAAGGAGGTTTAGTGGTTATCTGGAAAGATCTTAGCGTTATCCTGCTTCATATCCCGATTAGCTGACCAAACATACCATTCTTTAAATGTCTAAAGAAGGCAGACCAATTTTAGTAGGACCAACAATGTGAAGAAGATTTCTAGAAGATAAAGGAGCTTTTAACATTTCCACCAATCCTTAGTAAACTGAATCAAGGAGAAAGTTTATACTTATACCTATCAGTTTTGGATTTCACAATCAGCTCGATATTGGTCAAAGAGATAGGGAAAGATCAATATCTAATATACTTCGTCAGTCAAATTCTTCAAGGACCGGAGATGCGATACCAAAAGATCGAAAATCAGGTACTGGCCATCATAATAATTGCCCAATGCTTAAGACCCTACTTCCAAAGTCACCCTATTATGATGCGTTCTGACCAACCCATCCGTTAGATATTGAGGAAGCCTGAGGTAGCCGTGAGAATGATTTCATGGACGATTGAGTTAGTCAAATTTGGAATCCAATATGAACCGAGATGACCAATCAAGGCCTAAGTGCTATCATATTTCTTGGCAGAATTTTTTGGAGAGCATGATGCATAGTAGAGCAAGAAGTGAACCTTATTCATGGACGAAGTTTCTAATGTAAAGGGAAGGGCAAGAGTTATTCTTGAAGCACCCGATGGAATTATGGTAGAGTGGTCCTTAAAGTTCAACTTTCGAGTGAGCAATAATCAACCCGAGTATGAGGCTCTGATAGAAGGCATGACTCTAACTAAAGAGATGGTAGTAACGAGCTTAGTGGTAAAGAGTGGCTCACAACTAATAGCCTAGTAAGTGAAGGGTGAGTACCAAACAAAAGACTCACAGTTATCTAAGTATTTAGGAAAGGTGGGACACGTAGAAAAAGAATTTACAAGTTTTAGGATGGAGCACATACCAAGAGACCAGAACTCAAAGGCTAACCTTTTATCCAAGTTAGCAAGTACCAAGGGACTAGGGAATAATAGATCGATCATACACGAGACAATCAACAAGCTCAACATAGAGGAAGAGTGGATAATGGTGATCATACTGAAACCTGACTCTTAGGAATACCCGATCCTTAGGTACTCTCAACCTAAGGTAACACCTAAAGATGAGAAGCAAGCCAAAAAATTTAGAAGGACAACCAACTTCTACATTATCTTGAATGACATATTTTATAGACGAGGATTCATTATCTTATTATTAAAGTGCTTAAACTACGATCAAATTGAGTATGCAATAGTGGAGGTGCATGAAGGAGTCTGCAGCCAACACATGGGAGGAAGGTTGCTCACAGGGAAAATCTTAAGGGACGGGATGCCTCTAGCCCACTATGAAGAGAGATTATCTGGAGTATGTTAAAAGATGCAACAAATGTCAAAGATTTGCTCAGCTCCATCAAGAACTGCTTGAGGAACTACACAAATCTTACTCAACATGGCCATTCTACCGTAGAGAATGGACTTTGGGACCTTTTCCCACCACCCTGAGATAAGTTAAACTTCTTTTGGTTGCCATTAACTATTTCACAAAGTGGATAGAAGCATAACCCCTAGCTCATATTACAACAGAGAAAGTAGAGAAGCTTACTTGGAGAAGCTTAATTTATCAGTATGGCTTGCCTTATGCAATTGTCTCAAAAAATGGCATCCAATTTCAAAACAAAAAGATTCAAGGAATTTTGTGGAGGACTTGGAATTCAACATCAATTCACATAAGTCGAGCATCCTCAAGTAAACGATTAGGTAGAATCAGCGAACAAGATAATCTTGAATGGGCTTAGGAAGCGATTAGAATGAGCCAAAGGAAATTGGGTAGAGAAGTTACCCAAGGTACTATTGGGGTATCATACAACGACACAATGTCAACCTAGGAGTCACATTTTCAAATCACTTATGGAGCCAATGCAATGATATCGATCGAGCTAGATGAGCTAAGCACAAGAAGGACACATTTTGAAGAAAGTCAGAATAAAGAAGACCAAAGGATAAAACTTGATTTGCTAGAGGAGGATCGAGAAATAGTTCATATTTGAGAAGAAGTAATGAAAAGAAAAACAAGAAGAAAATACAATCTCAGAGTCATACCTAAAATGTTTTAGGTCGGAGACCTCGTGCTGAGAAAAGTAGAGATTCATCGAAAGCCACCAAGAGAAGGGAAACTTGTAGAAAACTGGGAGGGTCCATATAAAATCACAATAGAAATGGGAAAAAGGATTGTATAACATAGTAGAACTCTCTGGAAAACCGATCCTAAGAAGCTGGAATGCTACTAACATGAAGAAATACTATAGTTGAGCTAGAGGCTAAAAGAAAAAAAAGAGCTCCGACCTCGATCTAAGTTAGGTCACCATATTGCTCTCTTTATCTTTGTTTTTTTTAATTTCTATTTTTCACATTCCCTGAAGGTTGGAGTTTGTAAATATCGGCCAAATTAAGATGTCAATGTAAAAATGGATGATGTACTATTTTTCCTATTGGTATGATTTTTTTCCCATAGGATTTTTCCTATAGGAGGTTTTAACGAGGTATATTCATTAAATGTATGAAGACACTTTCAACTTATATTTAGTGCAATTTATGAGTTTTTTTTGTAGTTATATTTTAAGATGATTAGACGATTGATAACTCCATTATGTGTAATTATTTATGCCCTATATTGTGCTCTTTTGATAGCTTAGTCCTTGTTGCTATACATATTTGGAAGGATTTGGGCTTATGTTAGTCAAATTCTATTTTGCTATCTTCCTTTATGCTTTTGTGATACTCTTTCCAATTCTTTGTTGAATTAAGTAGATTTGAACTTGTACTGAATTTGGTGATTTCTCTAATACAAGATGGGCTCAAAAGAGATTAATTGAAATAAGCCTATACCCTGCATTGGAAGAGAAAGCCGAAGGTGCATTCCAGCAGAGTACGCCGCAGCGCAAGGAGAAGCACAACGTGACGTTGTGAACTCGACCATGCTGCTCAGTTTGGTACTCGAGGCTAGCACGCTGCAGCGCAGGAGGAGTGAACGTTGCGGTGTTGCGCCCTAATTTCAATGCGTGCCGTGGCGTCACATGTGTCACGCCGCGGCATGATGCACGGAGCTGAGCCTATGAATATGTTTTCATTAGTTTTCTTTAGGAGCTTTTTCTTAGTTTAGGTTTTTTGCCGTCTTAGGGCTAGAGAGGCGCGGCTAGGTCTTCATTTGGAGGTGGAGAGGAGGCTTGTGGAGCCAAGGATGGAGGCCATCTTCTTCTTGGAGGAAGATTCAAGCTTCAAAGTCCAAATCCATGAGTTTTCTCCTTCTCCCTTTACTTTTCTCTTCTCCCTTTATCTTGAGCATGTATTATGTTATTTTCGTGTTCAATGTATAGCCAAGCTGTATTTAAGGAATACTTTGGATCTTTTTATGAATGTCAATGATTTTGCCTCTTCTCTGAGTTTATATGTATGATTGGTTTTGTTCAATCATATTGTGCTTAATACTCTTGAGTGCCTGATCAACATTTAAGTGATTTGTTAAAATCTGATGAGCCTAGACATAGGGATTTGGATTTGAGATGGTAGGTATGGTTGATGCATGTTCGACTTCATTCTCATGGTGGGGATAAGTTGATTCACTAATGGGATAGAAATATACCTCTTAGCCATGCATATCGTGTGTTTGAGAATAGATCGTTCATTAGTGGATTTCACTCTGGTTCTCATAGATGCATAGTGAGCTAGGTGAAAGAAGCTAGGGTTAACTGACCTAGATATAAGCTTTTAACTAAAATGGATTCTCAAGCTAACCTAATCAGTGCATTCATGTAGATGAAGAGGATTGCATATCATTGATTGAAGTAGGAGGTGAAGAAGGATTCCCTAGACTCTAGTCATTATCTTTATTGCTTTCCTAGTCTTTAGTTTATATTCCTTTTTCCTATTTTGATGTTCTTGAATAGAATTACTTAAGCTATTGATTGATATTTAGCATTGGAAATAACCTTATCCTCATGAGAACGATATCTTACTCTTCATTATATTACTTGTTCGGCCTATGCACTTGCAACCTTAAAAAGGGACAAACAAGTTTTTAGCGTCGTTGTCGGGGATAAGACATTATTTCTCTATTGCTAATATTGACAATGAGTTTATGTAGTTCTAATTCAAGTTTTGTTTTTAGTTCAATTCAATAAGACCATTTCGACAAGTTATGGTCCTTTAGTTTTTATGTTTGTTGTTATTTTGCATAAATATGTAGTAAGTTTGATTTTTATGGTTTTAATATGTTTTTGTTGTACATTCTGTAAATTATGCTTTTAGATAACTTTTGCAGGTGCTGGAGGCCACAATGAAGCAAATTTGGCAGGAAAATGGAGTCTGTTGCAAAATTCTGCAGTCTTGCCTCTCACGCTATGTCGCACACATGATCACGCCGCGACGCTCTCGTTTTTGCCTTATCAAGGTTTGAGACCCATGAGCTAGACACCGCGGCGCACCATAATTCACGCCGCGGCGCAACACCCTATTTTGTGCATATTTTTTTATTTTTCTTGTTTTTCATTATTTATTAATGCCCAGTTCAAATGTGGCGAGTATTTTGACTGGCTCAGGTACCCCATACCCCTTGTACAAGAAGGACACAATTTCACTCTGGTTTTGGGGAGTATCATTACATGATTTTTTACCTTTATGCTTAATGTATAACATGTTTTGATATTTAAAGTATGCAGTAGTGATAGTCACCATATTACTATGATCGCATATTGTTTTGGCTATTACTGATGGGCTGTTGAAGAAAATTTTCAATTTTCAATACTCTGCACACTATGAATGCATGCTTGAATTGAAAATGGTGAAACTATTTGAATGCATGATACATTGCCATTTGCTAGTATTGCAATGGTTGTCCAATGATAAATATGGATGCTTATTGTCCTCAATTCTTCTATGAATCTATATGCGATCTCTGATGCATGTTGGTGCAATCTTGTTTCTTTTTATGCATGATGTGTTTCCCACTTAGATGCTTGTTTAACTTTGGAAAAGATTTGAGTGCTTGTCTAGAGAATGTTTATGACTTGTGCATGTGGATACTTCTTTTATCCTTGAAATTATTTTTCAACTCTCTTGAAATAAAATCTTAGATTGTGTATGATTGAGGAAATGATTAAGGCATTGTTTGGACCGATTGAGCCTTAAAAAGCTTACCCTAACATGATCATATCCCCATGTCTCCTTTTGAAGCTTTACAAATATTTGGCCATATATGTTTTTCATCACCCCCATCTTCCCTACCTTGTAACCCTTCATATACATGCAAAAACGTTGCATTCTTTTCCTTCCCATCATTGTTTGTTGAGTGCATAATGTGTTATTTCTTCACTTGAGTCCAATGAGTAGGGTATTTATGTTTGTATCAATACAGAAATGGCTTGAAAGAACCATATGCACCAAAAAGAAATTAGTTTAGAAAGAGAAAAAGAAAAAGAAAAGAAAATCAAAATCAGAAAAAGAAAAGAAAAAAGTAAAAAGCAAAAATGCATTAAATGGTTCTGGAGAGTCTTATTAGTTTATTTTGTATACCCTTGTTGTATCATTTAGTGACTCAAGTCTGAAAATCACATGTTATGTTTTTCAATGTTTGTATGTTATCCTTTTCCTTTTTGTTTTTCACCCCATAACCATTAACCTTACATTATAAGCTATTAAAGACTCTTTTGATCTTCATTCGTGTGTGGTTTACATTAGTGAAGAGAGAGTTGAATTTCAATTTTTTGGATTCCTTAATGCATATCCACGTGTAAGTTCATGATCTTATCCGGATGAGCATGACTTGAAAAAGATAAGTTTAGCTTGCATGTTTGAGGGAAATGTAAGTGCATGATTGGAAGCTTGATTGATGACATGATAAGGATTGTATATGTGTTGAGCTAATTGTGAGGCATGTGCATTCTTTGAGGGCCGATACAATCATTGTACACTGGTTGTGGTTAAAAGAAAAATTGAATTTATAAAAATTGTTGAATGCGTGAGAGCTTGAATTGTCAATGCAAGTGTATTTGTGCTTTATTTTGCTCAAGGACTAGCAAAAACTTAAGTTTGAGTGTGTGATAACTCCACTATGTGTAGTTATTTTTGCCCTATATTTGTACTCTTTTGATAGCTTAGTCCTTGTTGCTATACATATTTGGAAGGATTTGGGCTTATATTAATCAAATTCTATTTTGATATCTTCCTTTATGCTTTGTGATACTATTTCCTATTCTTTGTTGAATTAAGTAGATTTGCACTTGTACTGAATTTGGTGATTTCTCTAATGCAGGATGAGCTCAAAAGAGATGAATTGAAGTAAGCCTATACCCTGCATTGGAAGAGAAAGCCCAAGGTGCATTCCAGCAGAGCACGCCGCGGCGCAAGGAAGAGCACGCCACGACGCTGTGAACTCAGCCCTGCTGCTCAGTTTGGTACCTGAGGCTGGCACGCCGTGGCGCAAGAGGAGTGAACGTTGCGGTGTTGTGCCCTAATTTCAACGTACGCCGCGGCACCACATGTGTCACGTCGCGGCGTGATGCACGGAACTGAGCCTATAAATACATGTTCATTAGTTTTCTTTAGGAGTTTTTTCTTAGTTTAGGTTTTCTGCCATCTTAGGGCTAGAGAGGCGCGACTGGGTCTTCATTTGGAGGTGGAAAGGAGGCTTGGGGAGCCAAGGATGGAAGTCATCTTCATCTTGGAGGAAGATTCAAGCTTCAAAGACCAAATCCATGAGCTTTCTCCTTCTCCCTTTGCTTTTCTCTTCTCCCTTTATCTTGAGCATGTATTTTGTATGTTATTTTCGTGTTCAATATATAGCCAAGTTGTATTTAAGGAATACTTTGGATCTTTTATGAATATCAATGATTTTACCTTTTCTTTGAGTTTATATGTATGCTTGATTTTATTCAATCATATTGTGTTTAATGCTCTTGAATGCCTGATCAACATTTAAGTGATTTGTTGAAATCTGATGAGCCGAGACATAGGGATTTGGATTTGAGATCGTAGGTATGGTTGATGCATATTCGACTTCATTCTCATGGCGGGGATAAGTTGATTCGCTAATGGGATAGAAATATACCTCTTAGCCATGCATAGCGTGTGTTTGAGAATAGATCGTTCATTAGTGTATTTCACTCTAGTTCTCATGGACGCATAGTGAGCTAGGTGAAGGAAGCTAGGGTTAACTGACCTAGACATAGGCTTTTAACTAAAGTAGATTCTCAAGCTAACCTAATCAGTGCATTCATGTAGATGAAGAGGAATGTGTATCATTAATTGAAGTAGGAGGTGAAGAAGGATTCCTTAGACTCTAGCCATTATCTTTATTATTTTCCTAGTCTTTAATTGATATTCCTTTTCCTTATTTTTATGTTCTTGAATAGAATTACTTAAGCTATTGATTGATATTTAGCATTGGAAATAACCTTATCCTCGTAGGAATGATATCTTACTCTTCATTGTATTACTTGTTCAGCTCGTGCACTTGCGGCCTTAAAAAGGGACAAAAACGATCGGTCGAGAAAGAATAAGCCTAGGAATCATTATTATACAACGATCGGTCGAGAAAGAATAAGCCTAGGAATCATTATTATTCCTTTAAGACTTGATCATGTTTTGACAATTGAATCCTTAAGCCTATATATGTTATCTTCATTATTATATGATCCTATTGATTAAGCTTACTATACAAACTAACTAGGAGTGAAAACTCAATGAACAAGAACCCACAACATCAAGTATGATTCTAACAAACAGTAATTTGACCAAAGACTTAAGATAACACAAGTTTGGTCACCTTACTCAGATCCACGGGTCAGGTCATTAAAACCCCTGATCCTGCTAAGCACTTCAAAAAATCATGTGTCCATATTCTTCAACCTAGGTCATCACTTGAATCTATAAGTTAGGACATTAAAACCCTTGACACATGATCATGGGTTTTTTGGAGCGATCGGTGAGCTCAAGAACCCATGATCCACAGATCAGGCCATTAAAACCCATGAGCCCGTTGAGAGCTCCAGAAAATCATGTGCCCATGTTCTTCAACCCTAATCATCACTCGAATCCACTTAAAACCCCCGAGCACCGAGTGCTCCAAAAAATTATGTGCCTATGTTCTTCAGCCTTGGTCGTCACTCGGATCCACAAATTAGGTCATTAAAACCCTTGAGTCCGCCGAGCGCGCCAAAAAATCTTGTACTCATGTTCTTCAGCCCAGGTCGTTACTCTGATAAATCAAATGACACCATTAAAACTCAAACTCAAAATGATAAACTCAAATCACCTACTCATACTCTATCGGACAGGTTATAATAGTAAGCACTCATGACTCGATATTATTGCAAAAAACATCTTATTATTGTCAAGAAGTACAATGGCCTAGATGAATCGAGTGGAAAAGATTTAACATTCATTTCTTGCTCAATCAAGTAATCGGTATCATGCCCAATCGAAAGATAAAATTATTTCTCAAAATTCAAAAAGTTATTCTCACTATCGCACAATTATGGTTATTAATTGCTATTAACGTAATACTTAGAGAATGTAGGAAAGGATGGCAATTGATATTTAAAAAAGGGTGCATACTCATTGCATAAACATGAAAAGTAAATCAAAGACATACTCTGACCAAATTGAAAAATATTACAAACCATGCAGGGGCATTCCTTTAATCTTCATTAGCAACATTCTCAGTCAACTCAACCTGGTGTTGCTTGGTATTCTCTTGAACTTACTTAGGCTCGGCTTCCACACTCACATCTTCTTCATCTTCATCGAGTACATCGACATCTTCAGGACCATCCAATTGCCCATCCTTTACAACCGTCCATACACCTATGCCAGTAACCTCAATGCCTGGATGTAAAGGTTGAAGATGATCCAAGGCACAATAAAAACCCTCCTGATAACCCTGTATACAGGCCTTTTCCAACTGACCATCTGAGGTTTTCGACTCATCCTTTTCTTTTTCAACAATTTCTAACTTCTGTTGAGCCTCATGTGACCTCCTCTCGGCCTCCTCAGTCAGGCACTTCATAACTTGAAGATCTTTATCAAGTGAATCGATCTTCTTTTTTGCAAACTTTAGATCGGTCTTCAATAACTTAGAGGCATTCTTTAACTTTGATTTACCTTTTTTTTAAGAGAATATATCTCCTTCTCCAAAGCCCTAACCTAATTAAATCTTTCCTTATTTTGGGCTAGCTCGCCTCGCAACTCCTTCTTCTCTTTCTTTAGCCAATTCATTATTTCCACTGAGGCATTGGTATGGTACTTTAAAGACCGAGCCATGTTGGCGATCCAAAGGCCATGGGCGACAATCCAATAGGAGCACCCGACCATCCCGACCTCTTCAAACTTCAGGATGTCCTACTCAACACTGAAATGATCGTCAATACATTTACTAACGTAAAATATCTGATCCCACAATGATTGAGCATGCTTAGGATCACCCCTAGAGATTTATTTGAAAAAAGTAAGGACTTCATCAACATCGACTAGCTGCTTCAGCCATCTTGAAAGGGATTATATACTAGAGGAAGGAATGGAATCACCAATAATGTCCACAATGTTGTTGGGCAGTTGGGAGACAAAAGTCAGGACAGTCTTGAGATAGGTAGCATAGACAACAAATCCAAGAGCAACCTGAGCTTTCTTAGCAGCATCAACAGTAGCAGGAAGGATCGAGCCTTCACCAACCTTCCTTTTTCCCCTCTCGATTTTCTATAGGGCAATATCCCAAGTAGGTATTTTCTTTCCTCTAGCCATTTCTTTGGTTTCTATAAGAAAAACAACAAAGACAAAAAGGGAAACAATAGCAAAAAAAAAAAAACACAACAAAGGGAATGAAGAAAAAGCAACAAGGGAAAACAAAGGTCACACAAGATCCCTCCCTGACTAAGAGAATACACTTACGAAAATAATGAATAAGTACGTTGTGATCAGACTCAACCTGAAGAATTCTTAAGCACTTAAAAGACTTTGCATCTTGCTACTTTAGAAATTCAATTTCATTTAACTCTTCATTGGTAAACTCCTCTTCAGTTATCTAGGGCGAATCAACAGCATTGAGAAACCATATAAAAGGAAATCTATCCCTACCCTCCTCATCCATAAATGACTTATTATCCACTTGATAAAGCACGATCTTAAAATATTATTAAAGAACTTATAGGAGGACTCAAACAAGCCGAGTATCCTCCAACCCCGAGTGCCACAGAAGGAAATTAAACTTGTTTTCTACTTCTTTCTATTAGCGAACAATCAAAAAAACTTAGCATATGTTGCGGTAAATCTGAAGCTTCGACACATCAACTAGAAACACCAGATGAAGGTCCAACTGTTAGGATACAATTAGGAAGGAGCAATATTCATAACAAATAAGATGTTGACCTCAAATTCTGTAAAAGGTAGGTGCAACCTCAATAAGCTAAAGTAAGTTTCATACATGAAAAACATCACCTTATCACCCTCGAGGTTAGGGTCCAGACATACTCTATCATTAGCACCGCATGGCTCGAGGACATAATCACCTTCCTAACCATCCTGACTAATCCAAGTGTGACTCCACAGAACCACAATATCATCAATAGACTTGTACTCTAAGGCAAGATCAAGTGCATCCTCTGAGAATTCCCAAGGAATAGCTTCAACTACATCAAATTCACCTAATATAACCTCCTCGAAATCATGGGCCTCCTCAAGC
Source organism: Ormosia emarginata (assembly GCA_029884605.1). Classification (NCBI taxonomy): domain Eukaryota; kingdom Viridiplantae; phylum Streptophyta; class Magnoliopsida; order Fabales; family Fabaceae; genus Ormosia; species Ormosia emarginata. The sequence continues at coordinate 4,987,119 of JAQQTP010000051.1, forward strand.
ATGCTTGAATTAGAAAAACCTACAACGTTAAACGATTGGTTAGAAGATAAAAGTGGTGAACGGGCACTTAGGTCATAGTAGCTGCTAATTTCACGAACCATTGCCCTCGCTCGAACAACCAATTACGATCTATACATGCCTGCTAAAGCAACATTTGTACTTATTCTAATCCTATCAAAATTTTCACGGTTAACCTCTCTACTACTCCCGACCTCCATAACGTAGAAATTAATTTCGCGACCTTGATGCCAATCAGGGGTTCAATGGAGATTCTCTTTAATAATCTTTAAACTATCACCACTACTTTCCCTATGGTACCCCATCTCCCTAACCAACACAAATAAATGCAACAACAAAAGGAAGAAGAGGAAAACCCAAAAAACACCCAAAACCTTATTGAATAAATGAAATAAGCAATAAAGTAAAAGATGTAGAGATGGAAGGAAGACCTGGTAATTTTAAGGGGAAAGATAAAGATGAGGGTGAATACGGCATAAAGGATAGGAAAAAGGACTACTCACATAAGAAAGAGGAAGAATGAGAGAAAAATCTCAAACCAGACTTATAAAGAAAGCTAGAAAGGAAAAATGAGAAGAGGAAGAAGAAATGGGTTCATAAATGAGTGGAGAAAAGTGGTTTTGAACCATTTTGCAATTCAATAACGAAGAAACTCATGATACAACACCTCATCTTACACACAAGAACAAAAAAACATAGATCCAACGGTTATAACCACTTATTAGAACCGAAAACTAACATAACCTTCCCCCCTGACCCAATGGTGAGGGATTTTTCAAACATTAATGAATGTGATAGGTGTGACAACTTTACACAAAACATCATCATAAGAGTAAGATTCGAAAAGGCTTAGTAATTCAAAAACCTATACGAAATAGCAAGACGACTCATAACAACACGACCGAACATGGAGCAACTGATGCATCTTCTTAATTTCAAGAAAATAACACTAAGGCTCAAGGAAACATCAAACAATCTCGAGGCACAGACCAAAGAATGTCCGACCTTATACCTTCAAAGCTCGATCGCTCGACTACTTCACTGGCTTACTTTAAGCTTGGGGGAGTTGTGGACCTTACTAGAGTAAATTGGTTAAGCCCAAGTCCAAAACCACCACCTAATAACACCACTAAAGCTGTTGTGACCCATTTCCTTATATGTAATCTGACTTGATGCCCATCTAATCTAACCCGCCAAAAACTATTAGGTATTATCCACTCATCAAAATCTTACCCATTACCCACTACCCAACCCACCGCTTTGACCTGACCTTGAACCAATTCACAAACAGCTGTCAACATCACTTAAAATATCTAAATAACGGTATGGACACACATCACCACCCCTATGTGGAGTTTTTCCTCCAATCATAGGTCTTGTACTGCAAGGGGCACAATGTGCATCCCACCCCATATTACTTACAGTAAAAAACGGTTCTTTTCTTTCTCTCTCTACTCTCTTTATTACTTTCTTTGCTTTATTTCTTCATACACTTGCTGACTTGAGCATTAGAGTACTTGCAGGTACCCCCACCCTGATGGCTTTGATCCACCTAGAAGCTTACCAGCAAGTCTAGCCACCACCTTAACCATATACCTAGTGAAGGAATGGAACGAACTTGGAGGCATAGTGTAGTCATTAAAGCTAATGAATGATTTATTAAAAAAATGATATATCTTTTTAATAGTTTTACCATGAACATTAGAAAGTAGGAGTTAAGGAGATTTCTAAGTTACTTATGTGCATAAAAAAGAAATAGATCCTCATTTCTCTCTCTCTCTCTTTACTAGACAGAAAGATTTTCTCTTTTCACGAAACATAAACTTTATGGACAACAAGAAGTCAAATCTCTAAATATATAGTCCAATTTGTCTCTTGTTATCTCGTTTATTTCTAACTAGCACAATTTAATCTCTACTACAAACCATTTTCTCTCTACTATAATTAGATGAGTTTTAGTTCATTAAATTCTTCTTATAAGAAATGGTTTCAATCTACAACTTCATCATAACTTTGTTTGATATAACTTTGTTTATGATATATTGCTTTCGTTGAGGAGTAAGAAGAGTTGAACATAATAATGGGAAAGATTAAATGCAGACAACATAGGAAAGCATTAATATGACATTCAACCAAATGATTAGTAAGATGACCACACTTTTATCTATTATTACTACATACATAGAAAAAACAAAATAAAATTTTGGGTTCAAAAGAAGTCAAGAATCTCGCTACACTCCTCTTATAATCAATCATCATTTAAAATTTGATTTTGAAAAAGCTTATAATATAATTGATTGAGATTTTCTTAGAAGCACCATAGAGAGTATTGGCCTCTCTTAGATAATTTTATGAAGATGATTATGGCTTGCTTGCGGCTTTCATTGTGAGTGTTATGAGGAATGGTGATCTCTTCTAGGAGTTCATCTCTTTTCGAGGAATAAGGCAAAATGACAATCTCGTTTTTTTATTAATTAGATATTCTTACACTTTTTGGATGTGAGATTAATCTCCAACTAGGTATAGAAGTTTCCCTTCCCTACTTCAATAAAATTGAACCCTTAATATTGTACGTAAAATTCTCTTTACTACAGCTCTACCTTGCTTACCACTAAGCCACACCCTTATAGGTCTCGCCTCAAATTTTTACTTGAATAGAAAGGTTAGCTCATTATTTTGAATGGTTCAATGATGAATTTGTAATGATGAATGTATATATATGTATGCTTTTCTACTTAACAAATGTTTAAAATTCGACCATGAGCTTCAACTTAAATATTCATCCTGATGGTGTTGGTGTATGCCTTAGAGACCAATTTATTTTGATCGTACTAACTTACATTGTATTATGCTATTTATTTAATATATAAGGCATTTCATTTATTGAGTGTTATTTATGATAAACACAATAAAGTCCTTAGAATAGTAAGTTTTATGTCATAGGACATCAAGTGGATGACTTGATCGTGAGATCTTATTGGATAGAAACAGAACATTATTCTTAAATGTCCCTAGTCAAGTATTATTGTTAATTAGGACGATAATAATACATTAAGACTAGTATGTGCGTAGACTGATGTTCACATCTCACGGGTCATGGATATGAGATATCGAGTCTTCACATGGATACATATTAGAGTAATGATGTATTAGACTAATCTACCTTGAGAACGCTGCGTGGATCATTACGTGAGTGTCATAAGAGATTCATATAATGATAATGGTGTATGTAATCCTTTGACCTAAAATCACTACTATTCCTACATGAGGAGTTGTATGTTTTAATACCATCAAACGTCATATGTAACAAGGTAATTATAGAGTTGGTTATTAGACATACCGCGAATCATGCGGAGAAATGTGAATGACCTAGATAGGATTTGTCCCTCCTCTATAACAAGAGTGATATCTTCGAGCCCCCTGATTGAGTGATACTACGAAATGCATGACTATACTCAAATGAGTCAATATGAGATATTGATCTCATTTGTTATTATTATGTCTACTTGAGTATCAAGAAACAAAAGATTGAATTACACAAGAGTGACACATTCCACGCCTTGTGTTCAGTCTAGATATCTGGACAAAGGAACTAAACTACACGAAAACATTGATCACAAAAATGTTATGTCAAATCACTGGTATTCTCATTACTTAGGCAGCAATGATGTGTTGCTATATACTGTTCATTGCTTGTAATATTAGAATGAGATTTTAATATTACTGCTAACGTCATGAGAACCTGTATGGTCACACATATAAAGCAGACTAAATTAGAGCAATGAGAATTCAAGTTGGACTGAGATTCCATCGTGCGCCTAACTCATAACAGATGAGTCCAAAGACTGCACAACTAACCCTGCTGCTCCTCACACTCACTTAAGGCAGCCACTATTATAAATAGTATTGCTAAAGGGGTTGCTAAACACGTATAACAGAACCCTAACTGCACCTACAAAAACAGTGACTGAGAGAATAACAAGTTTCTCTTCTCTTCACAACTAGCACTGTTTCAGAGACGTGAGACTCCTTTTTGCGGACGTTGGACGTTGGACGTTTGTGACTCTGTTCATGTGGATACCGCAGAGACATTGTCGCTATTACGGTATTGGTGATTCACATCATTTGATTTTCATCTCACTTCAAGAGGTAAACTCAAAAATCATGGATTATGGTCTCTTTCGCATGGATCCTTGGTGGGGTTTTTTTTTTTGTTTTTTCATTGCATGATATATACGCAATTCCTGACAGATGGACTAGTAGCATGGTAGGGAGGGTTTGATCCCTCCTTGAAGTTACACCTCCTTCCCCAATTTCCTTTTCCCTACCTCCACCTCTAGGCTCATAAGGTGGGACCTAAGCCTTTACCCCCAAAAAAATGTTCAAAATTCAATGGGTGATTAAAGTTGTTATTTATAATAATTTTATGTATGAACTACACTTTAGCCTTTCATATTTTCATTTGAACTAGTTATAAACTCTATGCAATGTAAGGTTTTATAATACGTGTATTATTATTTGATGATTATAGTATTGATTCAAGCGATAGCTTAATCTATCCTTACTATATGAGTTGTTGTAATATTCCCTATCATTATGTAAGGAGCTTGAAAATGTGATGGGTAGGTTTTGGCAGGGCGACCAACTAGATGACCGTAAAATTCATTAGTTGAGTAAGGATAAATTATGATCGCCTAAAGGATGTAGGGAGTAGGGTTTTGAGATTTATTGCTTTCAATCTTGTCATGCTTACTAAGCAAGGTTTGAGGAATCTTTGCAACCCAGACTCTTTGGCGGTTAAAGTTTTTAAAAGCATGATATTTTCCCACTTATTCATTCTTAGATACGTAGAGGATCCTTATGGAAGGACGGAAGCTATTGGATTGAAGAATTTCATGGAGAATACTTCATGGATCATCAATGAAGATATGACATGACCCCTAGATCCTTATATAACATAATTATAAGGTCCAAAACCTAACCATCCATAATACCACACTCGAGTACGTATAACAACTTATGGGAAAAATGGAGAATGTTGGAACACAGAGTTGGTGAACGAACTAAATCCAATTGTGATTGCTGATTGCATTTTCAATGCTCCATTAGGGAGGATGACTTAGTTCAACAAGTTGTATTGGTTCTTTAATGCAAAGGGTAACTTCTTAGTAAAAAATGCTTACAAAATAGCATGAAACTAGACATTATATGACATGTATATCAATGGAGCCGCTGGGTATACTATTCTTGAGGAGTTAAGGAGTCACGGTTGTATGTGGAAATGAATGTGGAAACCCAAAGTTCCCTCGAAGGTGAGAATTTTCTGATGGTGCCTTTTCAGAAACATCCTCCTTACCAAAACATGCATTTAGAAAAAGGGCATTGATGTTGGAAGTGAATGCTACTTATGTAAGAATATTGAAGAGTCAGTCCATCACCTCAGGTTGGAATGCTTGTTTGTGAATAGCTTGATGAATGTTTCTCTTAGCTTATATTTTTGTATGGCCGCATCAGCGACATCATCGCTATCATGGATAGACTCTTTGATAAAGAGTCTTAATAGGGAGCAAATGGAACAAGTGGTAATGTTGTGGTTGGATAGTGCAAAGAAAAGAACAAGATTTGGAATGGCCAGACTCCATCTTCAATGCATCAACTATTCTCTTAATCATACTACTACATGTCATTTGAGTTACTTAAAGGACTACTAATGATATTTATTGAACTTGAGCTTCATTTGGATTTGGTTATTATTGTTCAATGTATTTACTTTATCTTAAGTAATATTATATCCTCACAATAAATCCTCCTAACATCTTCCTAATTACTTAAGATAAAAAGTATTAAACGAAAAAGTCAAAACATATAATATTGTGGGAACCCAAAAAGCATTTAATTCTTACGCAAAGAGAAATACTTGCATAAACCTAGTGCAAATGAAATAAAAAGGAATGAAGGGAGTATAAGAAAAAAATTATTAAATGCTTTTTTAGTTCAAAGATATTAAATGTTTTACTTTTTATTTACTACTTCTAGTTTTTAGTAATTAGGAAGATGTGAAAAGATTCGTTAAGAAGATATAACATTACTCAAGGATGAAAAGTAACTTAAATTTTGAGTTATTTAAAAATTGTTTATAACATTTATTAAACTCAAGTGATTTATTTATTTTTTTTGTAAAAAGAAGGCCCAAAGCCCGTAAGTGAAGCAAAGCTAGACAAAAACTAGCCATAATAATGAAGCCTAAATATATTAGCTTATAAGACTAAGTAGAGCTTTGCCAATGGACTATGGGTATCATGATATCCCAACTCTATGGAACAAGTCAAGTGAATTTTACATTATGAATATAGATGGATTTGGTGATTTGAATAAGGTGGGTGTGCAAGGTTCTCCTGCTAGTCAGGAAATGGCTAACATGCTTGTGGATGGGGTTGATCCCCAATTTACTCAAAGGGCCAATATATTGGCTCACTTTTCCATCTTTTCCTCAATGTTGAACTTGATTCTTTGGAATTGTTGCAAAGTTAGTAGTAGGGGTTTTGTTGGTCTAATTAAAGACTTAGTTATTTGTTATCATGTAAGAATGGTAATTTTATTCGAAACTCATGTAAGTAGCAATCATATAAATAATATTGTTAAAAGGGCTAGCTTTGATGTAGTTCATTTAGAGTATGAGGTTGGTCATTCCGAAGGCATTTGTTGCTTATGGGATAACAATGTCTAAAGAGTTCAATTTTTTTTCTTATCACCATCAATTCAATATCCATATGATGGTAGCAAGAGGGAATGAGCCTCCTTGGTTATTAATTACAGTGTATCGTGTAACACCCTTGTGGGGATGTCACATTTATAAATAAAATAAAATAAAATAAAGATAAATAAAATTCTACCCAAGTTGTAAAATATTTGTTACGTAGTAGTACGGGTTGTAAAATTTTTTCGATTAAACAGAATATTACGAAATAAAATAACACGGAACATAAAATAAACAAACTATTATCACACATAGTATACATATGGTTCTGTTATAGGTTATACAAATAATGTATAACTACAAATATTTAAAACCAAAACAGTAAACAAAGCAGTAAAAAGTCAACATATACATAATGCAGACGCGCCCAAGTACACATCATAAATATCTAGCACTCTGAAGGATCACTCTCAGATGAAACTTCAGGTGATAGGTATCCAGGATGCCTCGACCTCCTACGGACACGAGTCCGTGCTGCCGATACACTGCTAATCTCACTAGGCGTATCAAACATACCATCCCAATGACGCCTAAGAGATAGCGTTAGCTCCACATGCAAATACAACATGGTGGAAAAGATCGGTACTCCATCAAACTCTGTACGTATGGTCACAGTCAGACGCCCTACGTACGTAACCGAGTCTCTATCCTCTCGCAGATGCCAGGCTTCAGAGCCTCCGTGAAACTCAAGTTGCACGAATCCAAAGAATCCTGGTAGCGTCATACCCACACAATCAATCCAGAGGATATGGATGATCGGATGGTTCTTGATCGTCGAACTGATCTTCGGCTTGCTGCTCTTCCTCCTCCTCAGGATATACACACTCAAGAGGCTGTTCCTCTTCCTCAAACTCTTTACCACATAAATTTAAAATACAGAAACACATACAATAAAGAGGTAAGACAATCTATATCATCACAAACATGGTAAAATAAGAAAACGACAATACAACAGGTATAACAGTTCATGCAATATAACATACTATAATAGCATAAATAATAATATCATGTAATACAGAAATTCAATACAACAACAACATATAGTGGTACAGATAGATAAAATGTTACAAATAATAACATTAAAATGTATAACACATAAGTATATGAAATGTGACTCAACCCTACTCCATGGAGCTAAACACACAGACATTAGAGAGAACGATCCGTAAAATCTATTAGTACCTCGACTGCCCAACCAAACTATTCCGCTGTCTCACGTTGCGTCTATAGCCCACTGTCAAAACGTCGTGGTGTAGCACACTGTCATAATGTCGTGTCACTACAGGCATTGTACTAAATAGACTTCACAAGATCTTGATTAAGTATAGTGCATGTCGAGTCCATTAGTGTGTTGCCAGTTACCACGGCCCAGAGGAGCGACCAACTGTCCACAAATGGAATAATCCGCACACTAATGTCTCCAAGTTCATTCAAGTTGAACCACACTACGCTTATCACACTGACAACACAGTGTAATTCACCTCGTCAATCAATCCATCAATTATCAACCAAATTGGCACAACTCAATGCATGATAAAAATTACTAGAATACCCTCAATGGTATTAGTATCCGTTTTTACGGAAATGCCCTCAATGGCAAAAATTCTAAATATGCCCTCAATAGCAAAAATCTCAAATATGCCCCCAATGGCAAAAATCTCAAATAATACAGTATGTCCTACTTGACAGTACTATTTCACAACTGTCCGGGGCCACCACTTTGGCCCGACAGTAAAACTTATTGTTTTCGTCAATCGCGTAGAAATTTTATCGCGTTTTCAAAATTTCGTCGCTTTTACAAACATTTTTAAATTGCGTAAATATATTTTACTGTTTTCTCAATCGCGTAGAATTTTTATAACGTTTTCTCAATCGCATAAGATTTTTAAATCATTTTCTTATCCGATTTCCTTAAAAATCACTATTTAAATAAACAGAAATAATATTTAATACTTTTGAACTACGTAGAATATTTTTCATACCGTATATAATATAATAGATATCTTTTCTATCTTATTTGTCTGTTTTTAACAAAAATTGACAGTATTTTGCTTAGAAAATGTATAACAATGGTTTTCTAGATTTTCTATAAAAATTCCTTTTATTTATTTTACAACCATTTAATTATACATTTGAAAACTGCTAACGTGCTTCAAAACATAAAATGAGCTCTACGTTAGAAATTTTACAAAAGCTACTGTATTTTCTTCTAAACGGTAAAATTCTTAGATTTAGCTCTTTAAACTTAATCTAATCATTTTTATTCCTCAAAATTCCTTGTAATAAAATTCCTTTTAGCATTATTACCTAACCTTTGTTGAAAAACAATTTTAGAAATCATAAACACTTGGCTTTGGCATGTTGGCCAAATTACACAAATTTTGCCATTTGATCTTTAAATTCATTTTTCTTGCTCTAAATCCATTTGTATCTTGTTAATTTTCCTAAGTCAATTAAATCACTCTTTTAGAAAATTATTGAGAATATTTTGGTTCCCATTTTATGTTGAGGCCGTGAGCCTTGAATTTGTGTTCTTTGGAACACTCATGCAAACCTTAACATGTTATTCACATCTTACTAATTATCCATGCATTTCTAACACATACAATATATTTAAAGCTTGTAGACATGCATATTAATACAAATCACAAATAGGAAAGCTATTAAAACAAACACACAAATGAATCCTTATGGATTCTACAATCACAAACAATTTCATTTTCTTACCACCACCCAAGGATGATAAGATTCAAGTCTTTCTCTTACCTTAAGTGAAGACAAACACTCTTTCACTCCTTTCTATGGTTTCGGTTTCACCCTCCAAAGTCACCTATCAAACTTAAACAATTTCTACAAGTTACTAACATCGAAAGAAAGCTTAAACCATGGATCAATCATGACTTAGAACATTGAAAAAGAATTTAGAAATGAAAAACAAGGATTTTCACCTTCAAGGTAGAATCTCCAAAGTAGTTTTTCAAGCTCAAGATGATGGATTTTGCAAGAACTCTCAACTAGAGATATTCTTAGAATTGTGTTTAGGTTTAGAAAAGTAGGTTAGAAGAAATTTTTGATGGATGGATGATGAAGACAAGCACTTGGCCGAATGGACCTTCAAGGTGCATCAATGGTGTTTTCTTGTTTTTGGTGAGAGAAAAGCTTAAGGTAAATGATAGAAAATGAATGAAGAATGGTCTCCAAGGAGCACTTGGCCGTGGAGTTCACCTTGGCTAGGTGTACCCTTGGTTGGCTTCATCCAAGCCTTAAGAATGATCAATGGTGAGGATTAAAATTTGATCTCCAAGCTTAGCTCTCATTGGCTAATCTAAGCCTTGTCATTAAGCCTAGTCATTAAGCCTAGTCATTAAGCCTTGTCATTAATTAAGCCTAGTCATTAATTAAGCCTAGTCATTAAGCCTTGTCATTAAGCCTAGTCATAAAGTTACTAGTCCAAAACGTTAACTGTTTCACTAAACGTGGGTCCTGCAAGACATTTCCGGGTCTATTACCGCTTATTTGTACTGACTAATAAAATAATATTATAATAATATAAAATTATTTTATTGCACAGTTAAATCTTAAAAATTAAAAGATCAACAACAGTATCATTCAGAATTGGGTTTAGTAAGATCCCCGAGCTCTGAATAATTAAAATAAGATTTCTTCGGTTCGAAAATTATTATTTTCCTGCCCCGGAGCAAATCACACAAAAAGTTTAAATAAAATAACAGACAGTAAAATAAAACAGTATTTCATACAGAAAAATAACAAACAGTACAAAAAGGACATAACGGTCATTTATTCTAAAGTTTAGGGTGTTACATATCGCAGCTCCTAGGTGGATCCTCATAAAGAACTCTAGAATACCTTGCTTGATCTTGTTGTATGTATTGATGGCCCTTAGTGTGTTGGTGGTGATTTTAACACTACCTCGATGGACAAAGATTCCAATGAAAATAGTAGTATGAGCCTAGACTCCTCTCATTTCTCCTTGTCTCTTATCCTGCGGTCCTTATGGCTTTAGTTTTAGTGGCCAAAACTTCATTTGGCAGAGGGGGAATACTAGAAAGCTCCTAGACAAAATTGTAGCTAATTTTTCTTGGAGCAACATGTTTGAAGATGTTTAGGTGAAGCACTTACCTGGATTGAAGTATGATGACATACATCTCCTACTCTTGTTTGTAACATTTGGGCCAAGCCATGGTGTAGGGAAATCGTTTTGTTTTCTTGCTCTGTGGTTGGTTCATGATAAATTTACTAACTTAGTTCTTAAGGCATGGAGTAACCAGTAGAGACTTTTGGAGAATACTGATTCTTTTGTGTTTAAGGTTAAGGTTTGGAATAAGGAGATCTTAGGTGATATTTATAAGAGCAAAAATTGTGTGACGACTTGGATGGAAGGAATTACTAATAAATTGTCTATTTAGGGAAATGCTTTCCTATAGGACCTTCACAAGGTTCTTTGGGTTGAGTATGAGGCCATATTGATCCAAGAAGAGTTGCTTTGGAAGCACAGGTCTAGGTGTAGATGGATACAACATGGGTATAAAAATACCCGATATTTATATGGCCTTGCTAAAGCTTAAAGATGCAGGAACCAAATTGATAGTCTAAAAAATGACCAAGGAGTTTGGATATCTAATTCATATGCCTTAAAAAATCTAGGTATGGATTTTTATAAAGTCTTTATTTGGATGATGGTCATTATGAGAAATTTATTCTCTTAGGAGGCTCCAAGAAGAGTTGCTTTGGAAGCATAGGTCTAGGTGTAGAGGGATCATGGATACAACAAGGGCATGAAAATACCTGGTATTTTCATGGCCTTGCTAAAGCTTGAAGGTGTAAGAACCAAATTGATAGTCTAAAAAATGACCAAGGAGTTTGGATATCTAATTTAGATGCCTTAAAAAAATCTAGTTATGGATTTTTATAAAAGTCTTTATTTGGATGATGGTCATTATGAGAAACTTATTCTCTTAGGAGGCTTTCCTTCTCTTTGTAGTGAAGAGATTGACATGCTACAAAAGGAGGTGACCTTGGATGAAGTTAGGAGTGTTCTTGTCTCTTTGTGGGCCTTGAAAGCCCAGGGCTGGATGGTTTGCATGCGATGTTCTTCTAATCCCTGTAGGAACATGTGTATACGTCCTTTTGGATTTGGGTTCCTGATGTGTTTGAAAATCCTTCTATTTTCTAAGAGGAAAATCAAATCTTTATTTCTGTTATTCCTAAGATTGATGTTCCAAAAATTATTACACAATTCAAGCCTATTAGTCTCAATAATGTGAGCTATAAGTGATTTTAAAATTATTGTCTCTAGAATGAAGATCCTTATGAATAAGTTAGTGGAGCAGACTCAATGTAGTTTTGTGCCTATGAGACAAAGTTTGGATAATATTTTGATTACTCAGGAAGTTGTTCATACTATGAGATCCAAAAATAAAGGGCAGAAGAGGTATATGGCCATCAAAATTGATTTAGAGAAAAGAAATAATTTCTTTGTGGTTTGCATCTTTACTCTATAAATGCAACTTGTCTGAAATAGGGAGAGTACGTTTGCTTTTCACCCTTCTAGAGGAATTAGATAGTGTGATCCCTTTTCCCCATACTTATTTGTGCTTTAAATTGAGAGATTATCAAATTTAATTAATTTGGCAGTGGAAAATGACCTTTTGGGAGCCTATGTTAAGGCTAAATATGCAAGCGCATGAGTTGCACAAGTAATAAATGGTGAATAAAGGATATTGTCTCCATAAGGATTTGGAATAGTGTTGTATTAATAATTAATCAATTACTTTGTTCAGGTCTAAGCAAAACAAATTAATAGACAAGTAGATGAAAATGCAAAGAAATTAAAAAAACCCACACTAGCACACAAAATTAGAGAAATAACAATGGGTTAAAGCCTAGGGGGACTTTCTTCATCCACAACTTCACTTGGATACATGCAAATTCTGGAAGTTCTAATTAATGCTTAGATTTTGTTACCTAATACCTTTTTTTAGTTAAATTCCTATTTCTAAATCAATTAACCATGTGTCATTACCTAACCCACTATGTGTCCCTATGAAATAACACAATTTCAATCATTAAGATCAAGTTTCAAACACATGCTATGCAAAGCCAACAAGTATGTGTCTATCCCGTTGGCTAATTAATTCACCTAACTCATACAAGTGTAATTGTACAAGCATCATTCATACCGTGTCCATATTTCCAAATCCTTATGTCTAGTTCATTTGAAAACACCCAAATAATATAATTGGTGACCAAGCAATCATAAACATTAAGCATATATATGAATACGAACAAAACAATAACATTAACATAAAAACATCTAATAATTACATGTTATCTAATCCATATTAGGGTCCAAAGGATCCCCTAGTTACATGCTTAGAAATTCATAGAAAACAAAGAAGTGAGAGCTAGATAGAAACTTATTGAGAAACAAGAAAAATCAAGAAAGGGAAGAGAAAGAAAACCTAGGATGAGTGATCCTTAGTCTTGATCTCCTCCTTAAGCTTGATCTCCAAACCTCCAATGGAACCTCTTTCTAGATCTCACAAAACCCAGAGCTTCTCTCTCTAAAAGAGACTAAGTCTAGAATGAAAAACTAACTCCAACAACATGAAAAATGGAATCAAGACATAAGAATTTGGATCTAGCTCAGTTAAAACAAGCCTAGATATGTTTGAGTCATGCCTAGGCATGTGAAACAAGTGTAAAGGGAAGTTAAACCATGTCTAGGCATGGTCCTCTCAACTGATTTTACAAAGACAAGCACACCTAGGCATGACTTTGATACTTTTCTCCTTGACATTCTTGCTTTCTTCCATTTTTCTGAGCTTTCATTCTACTTCTGACCTTTCAAACCTTAGAATTAGACTTTGGACTCTTCATAAAAGCTGTATGGATTTCTCTTGGCTTTTTAATGCCACCTGAATCATCCCAAAACAAGGTTGTTTACTCTAGTTATGATTAAAATATCGAAAGATGCTGGTTCACCAATTTGACCCAAATTTCCATTAAAGTTTACATAATCAACCTAGTGGAATTAAGGAAAATGATCAACATGAAAGTTGTAGATATGTCTATTAGCTTTCCAATGACTTATCCTTATTCTGGTTGGAGGTCTACATCTTCAAATATACTTCATTTAGTCTAGTATAGTTGGTAAGGCTCTAAACTTGATTTCCTTATCTTTTTTACTTAACTTGATTCCTTTCATTCTTAACACTTCTTTGGGTCTTCAACCTATATTCCAATATCAAAATACACTCCAATAAGTCACCGATCATGAGTGATACATAATCAAACTAATTTAACTCCAAGTCAAGCTTATTCATTGATAAAGCTCAAAGAATTCAAGATATTTAAGTAAACTTACAAACTTTTCTAATTTCTAAACAAATCAAGGACTTAGAATACATTTAAGAACAAAACTAGGACATAATAACTCTATTTCATAGAGTTATCATCTTGTTATTCTTTCTAAGGGTGTTCTCACCTCTTTTATATGGAGTTTGCTTATGATCTTGTGATTTTTGCCATGACTTTTATGAATTAGGTGTAGATTATCAAAGGTGTTCTTGTAGACAATGTATGGTGCTACTTTTAATCTGGGAGATGGTGTTGAGGAAAGTCTTTTCAAGCTTATTTGGAAGTTAGAAAGACCTAAACATCTACTGTCTTTTCTTTGGCTAACTATTAATTATGGATTTCACACGAATAGCTTGCATGTGCTTAGGCATGCATATTGCTACACGTGAGAGTTTTCCAATTTGTGGTGCTCCTGAAGAGTCTTCTCTCCATGTTCTTCATGATTGTAAGGTTGCTCATGTTTCTTGGCTTCGTTTGGTTCCCGCCACCAAACAAGCTTCCTTTTTCTAGCACCATTTGAAGGATTGGCTAAAGGCTAATCTTAAGCAATGACTATGGCTTCCCTTCGTCAGTGTCTTGGGGGTTCACCTTTGCTAATGCCTAGAATTTCTTCTAGCTTCAGTGTTGAGGGAGGGGGGGTTAGAAATATGATTTTGAGCTAGTTCCTAGAACTTCTTCTCTAACATCTGAGTATCATGATGCCCTCTTTGTCAAAGATTTATGTGTGAGCAAAGTTCCTTCCTTCTATATCACTTGGGTTGCTTGGCACGTTCCTCTGATGGGGTGGACGATGGTGAATGTGGATGGGTCAGTCTTAGCCAACCAATAAAAGGTTGCTTGTGGAGGTCTTTTGAGAAATGAATCTAGTGGCATTTAGATGGTTTCGTGGCCAATTTAGGGAGCTATGCCATCAAGATGGCTAAATTGAATGGTATCTTCTCAGGTTTGCAGCTAGCTAGAGAGATGGGTTTGCAAAAAATTGTTTTAGAGACTAACTCTAGATGTGCTCTTCATCTCATTTAGTTGAACTTCGAAGTCTTGCATCCTTGTGTTTCTATAGTTAGCCAAATTCATCACTTGGTTCATCTGGATTGGGAGGCCACCTTCTAGCATACTTTTAGGGAGGAGAATGACTATGTTGACTAAGCATGACCATTTCTACCCTATGAGTGTACTTTTGCAACTTTATTAGCCGATACTAGTAATGTTTGTTTTAATTACATTGTAGTATTTGTTTGAAATTTTTACTCAGTTGTTTATTAAAAAAGTATTTAGTTTAATCTATTTTAAAAATCTCACGGTAAAACTTATTACATTATTTATTAACTATATGTTTATAAATTATTAAAAAGAATTGATTATTATAATTCTATCTAACAAAACTAACTCTATTACTAACTACTAATTATTTTTTTGCTATTGAAAAGTTTAGGGTGATGAGAGGTTCTCTCCATTCTAGCATTAGTATAAATCACTAACTTTAGTGATGATTTATAGTTAGATTATAAATCACCTACTAATAATGGATCTCATAATTTAAAGTTAAGTCTTGTTGTTATCATAAGCGAAAGCGATGATTTATAGTTGGATTGTAAATCGCCTACTAATGATAGATCTCATGATTCAAAGTTAAGTCTTGTTATTGTTGTCATAAGCGAAAGGTCGACCAGACAAGTTAATCTCATTGACTATACTAAATACTTATGTTAATACATTATACAAAAATAGTGTAAAATAAATCAGATTTAAACTCATCTTGGATGAAAATAGTAACTTAAATTGTGGAGTTATCAAAGAATTTTTTTTTAATTACATTTAGCTAAACTCAGGCGAGTTTTATTTTATTATTGGATAGATGGATTATCAAACCCAGACAAGCGTGTAATTTCTCAACATCCAGTTAACCATTCAAAGACAAACGTTATTTGTCTTTCTCTCCACGAGGAATCAATTTTATCACTGAGTGGAATCCACACCATTTATGCCACCCAACCAGTCATGCCATTGCCAATTTGCCATACCCACTACATATATATTATAACCCCAATACAACACACTTCTACCACCCTCTACCTCTATTAATCTGCTACTGCTAACCATGCTTAATTTCCCATTGCTCTCAGTTTCTGAACATGCCTTTTCATACAACCCCTCCAACGACACTTGTCATATTCTCACTCACCATCATATCCCAACACCGGGTGCTTCTGCTTCACCCTTGCAACCCACCCTTCAAAACCGCAACTTGCAGCCAAAGTTTCAATCTTTAGCTTTTGGAGGAACTGAATTTGCATCTGGGTCTCGCTGTTATGCTCCCAGGCGTGGCGATTCAAGAGCAAAATCTTGCAGAAGAAACCGGGTGTTGGCGGTGCGGTCAGAATCGGCGCTGAACGTGGTGGAAGAAGCGGTGGAGAGTGAAGGAGGTGGGAGAAGAGTGAACGGTGGTGAAGGGTTTGATGCAATTGTTATAGGGTCTGGGATTGGAGGGTTGGTTGCAGGGACCCAGCTGGCAGTGAAGGGTGCCAGAGTTTTGGTTTTGGAGAAGTACGTGATTCCTGGTGGAAGCTCTGGGTTCTACCAGAGGGATGGGTATACTTTCGATGTTGGGTCTTCTGTCATGTTTGGCTTCAGTGATAAGGTCAGGGTTTTTTTTTTTTTTTTTGTGTGTGTGATTTTGTTGTCTTATCATTTACTGCATTTTATTCATGATGTGATAAGATATGGATGGTCAATACTGCAAGCAATGGTGTTAAACATCTGGGGGTGAGCTCACTTTGCTGAATGTTACAGTGAAGGAATATGAATGCGTGGCTTACGACTTATGAGAGGGACTTGCTGCTTCTTCCTGTTGCTATGCACTTGAAATTAAAACCTATTTATATACTTATCAAGTACTTTTTGCAGGGTTAGACTATTGGCACTCTGTTTATTGATGATAGATACCCACCTATTAATAAGTTGTATGTTAGGAAGTGTTACGTGAGCAGCACAGGATCAGCTCCCAAAGTAAGCATGACCAGCAAGGGGATTAACTAACATCCTATGTGGTATGGGTCTCATGATGGAGAGAGGGTAAGCAGTGGAGGCAGCCTGGGTTATATGGGAAGGGAGGGAAAGAGAATAGGTAGGAAATTAGTGAGTGAAGGAATTGGAAGGGAGAGACCCAGGCCTCTCGAAAGCCTTGGGATTATCTTGTATCTTCTCTATTTCAGTTTTGTTACTAGCTTCTCTTTATTCTGTATTACTGATACTAATATCAGTTTGATATCAGTAACAGGAGTAAGAATTCATAGCAATGTATACCATATTTCTTGAGATCTAGTCTAGTTTCTATCAACTGGCATCAGAGCTCCTGATCTGGGAGTTGTGGATGGTGAACACATGTATAGAGGTGAGACTGGAAGCAATCGAGAGGGGGTTCGAACGATGGAGGGACGAGCAAGATGCGAGGATGAAACGAAGCGAAGAGGTTCAGAACGAGTTGTTGCAGTTAATCAGAGAGATGCCTCGAGGAGGGAATCGCGAGACCAGGGACGAATCGGAGGACGAGGTAGGTGGCAGAAGCTTCACTGGGCTGAATCGGAACTCACTGACGAGAGAGATGGAGGATCGGTGGAGGAAGTTGGAGATCCCAGTGTTCTTCGACGATGATGCTTACGGGTGGATCAATAGGGTGGAGCGATACTTCTATGTGAACTCCATGGGCAAAAGGGAGAAGCTACAAGCAATGATGGTAGCGATGGAAGGTCGGGCACTGAATTGGTTTCAGTGGTGGGAGTCGAGAACTCTGGATGCGAACTAGGCTGCATTTTGGATGGTGATTATATGACATTTTCAGCCATCGATGACAGAGAATCTGTACGAATTGCTCCTTGGCATGCATCAAAATGGAACTGTCAGTGAGTCCTGGGAGCGTTTTGAGATGGTCTCAGGTCCGCTACGACACTTAGATGAAGAGATTCTTCGTGGAATCTAAATGAATGGCTTACGAGAGGACATCCGGGCTGAGCTGAAGCTCTATAGGCCCAACTCATGGAAGAGAAGAATTGGGCTGCCAAGAGGTTAGGCCTAAATGTGGGAGTTAATGGAGAAACTCAACTGGGAGGTAACCAACCAGTAAAAACAACCGTTATAGATTTTGGGCCTCGGCCTAGCACTTACTCAGAGCAGAGTAAAAACACTTTTGTGTCTATTTTTAAGCCTATTTACAGTGGCAAATCGGTTACAGAGAACAAACTAGCTGAGAGTTCTGGTAGCACCAGGGCAGGAATAGGATTTAGGAGATTGTCCAATGCTGTATTGCAAGAGAAAATGAAGAAGGACCTTTGCTTTAGATGTGACGAAAAATTCAGCCCAGAGCATGTGTGCAAATTCAAGCAATTCAACTTGATGGTTATGGAAAGTGCAGAAGAAATAGAAAGAATGGGAGGGGAAAGAACCTGGGAAGAAAAGGAGTTGGAAGAAAAGGCCTGCCAATTATCCATCCATAGCATGATGGGCATGACTTCCAATAAGCCCTTGAAGTTCTGGGGAATGATAGGAGAAAAACAAGTTGTTGTACTCGTTGATTGTGGAGCATCCAACGACTTCATTGCAAAAGGAGTGGTGCAAGAACTTGGGCTTCCTATAACAGAAACACCTGAATATTCCGTGGAGGTTGGGAATGGTCACAGGTTCCGAACCAAGGGGGTGTGCAAGGGTCTCACCTTGCAGGTGCAGGGGGTCCAAATTGAGCATTGTTTCTTTCTATTCGAGTTAGGAGGGACAAATGTGGTCTTGGGGTTGGATTGGCTGGAAGGGTTAGGGGAGATTAGAGCAAACTTCAGAGATTTGACTCTTAAGGTTGAGGTTGCATGGAAGGAGATACTATTGAAAGGGGAACTTTCTTTTTCAAAAGCACTAGCATCACTCAAAACCATGTATAAAACCCTTCAAGATGCAGGTAAAGGTATTTTCATTGAGTACAAGTTGATGACACATGTGCAGCAGGAGGTTCAACCTTTTTGGGCAGAGTTGGAAGATGTCCTACATGAATTTGAAGATCTTTTTCAACAACTGTATGGGTCGCCACTTAGTAGAACACATAATCATGCTATTGTGTTGATGAATGGAGCTCAAATTCCCAACATTAGACCCTACCGGTTCTTCAAGCAACTATTGTTGATATTTTGATTGTACCAAATGGCAAATGCATTGTTTAGGTTCATTGCTATAGTCTACAGCACTATGACCATTGCTTCTACTGGTGGACACCTTGCTCCAAGTTGCTGGGGTTGGGATTATTGGGTTCCCCATATGACATATGTTTTCAATGCTATGGCTGTAAATGACATGTTTGCTCCTAGATGGATGAACACAGAACTAAAGAACACAAAGGAAGAACTATCAGCTCTAAAGGTGAAGAGTGGAGCTGGGAAGATAGCATTCATGGTTGTTCTAGCAGGAAGAAAACGAGGTGACTACATTGAAGATGTGGCTACATTGAAGATGTGGCTATTGGCAGCTCATGGTGTGGGACTAGGAGAAGGTAATTGGGAGCCAGGTGGCAGTTCCTATGCCTCCTACATTGCAGCTACCGGAACATTTACCCTATCCTTCACTTTGAGGACAAGGTGAATCTTTTGGGGGAAAGTATTGATAGATACCCACCTATTAATAAGTTGTATGTTAGGAAGTGTTACATGAGCAACACAGGATCAGCTCCCGAAGTAAGCATGACCAGCAAGAAGAGTAACTAACATCCTACGTGGCAAGGGTCTCATGATGGAGAAAGGGTAAGCAGTGCAGGCAGTGTGGGTTATATGGGAAGGGAGGGAAAGAGAATAGGCAGGAAATTAGTGAGTGAAGAAATTGGGAGGGACAGACCTAGGCCTCTCGAAAACCTTGGGATTACCTTGTATCTTCTCTATTTTAGTTCTGTTACTAGCTTTTCTTTATTTTGTATTACTAATACTAATATCAGTTTGATATCAGTAACAGGAGTAAGCATTCATAGCAATATATACCATATTTCTTGAGATCTAGTGCAGTTTCTATCAATTGGCAATCGCAATTTACCAATCAAAATTTGAGTTTTTCCTTTTAGAAAATTATGACGGGGTAGAGGGGCTAATGAGGAGTGTGGATAGATAATTGGGAGTGCCAATACCAATACTCCTTTTTGCATATTAGCAAGTAGACACTATTCTATGTTAGTATCTCTATTATTGTGCTTAGCAAGTGGCACTGAACAAAATGACTGCATCTAGTTCGCTCTTTTAATTAGTGTTAAATAATGGAAAGATCATTATGAGAAGTGTTAAGAGTAGATATTTTGCACGTGTTTTAATTTGTACTATTGTGTACTATTCGTACTAGGTTGTACTGCTAGCCCATCTTGCATATATAAATACATAACCTGCACCCATATTGCGTACGGTTTTCCATTCTTTTTTTCTCATTACATGGTATCAAGAGCTAGGTTCTAAATTTTTTTCTCTCTCTCTGCTTTCTCAGCTTTCCACACACCAAAATAAAAAAAAGTGTTTACAGAGGCTGCCGCTTAGCTTCGAGTTCCAGCCAGCAGGGAGTGCTGGTGTGAGGTCGTCCGGAGGCGGTGGGTGGCACCGGCGACGCAGGAGGAGCGTCGTTTGGGTGCTCTATTTGTGCGAAACTCATGGGTTCGAAGCATGGGGAACACCCAGACCTCGTGGGTGGTTGGCGTAGAGTTCGCTTGCATGCGGAGGTCCAGAGACGTCTCCGATGAGGTGATTTCGGCGTTTTCGTGCTGGTTTCTTGTCGTTTTTGGGCTGTTCTGTTCTAGGTTGGCGCGATCTGTGTCGTTTGTGGTATTCCGAGCCCGTTTGGCGTGTTGTTGGTGATCCTTTCCCTCCTTCTAGGTTGATTTGTTGTGTTTGTGGCTATGGGTGACGAAAACTCTGAGATTGTGGGTACGAGCAACAAGAGTGGAGCTTCCGACACCACCTCCACTAATGTTCTAGCTGAGGTGATTCCCTCCAACACCAAAATTGCTGACCGAAAGCTTGATGGTGATGGTGCTAACTATCCTTAGTGGAAGAAGGCAATTCTGATGTACTTGAAAGGTCACAAGAAGGAAGACCATCTCACCCAAGATAGTCCGCAAGATGAAACAACTAAGGATTTGTGGATTCAGGAAGATATGCAATTGTATTCATTGATTCAGAGTACCCTGGATCCTCGGGTTGATGATATTACCACCCATTGCACCACTATCAAGGAATTATAGCAGTACCTTCACTCTTTGTTCTCAGTTGCCAATGATTTATCCCTCCTATATACAAAGACACAGGATCTGTATCGCGCCAATTAGAAGGATGAATCTCTTAGTGACTTTTATACAGTCTTCAAACGCCTATTTGAAAAATGGAACACATTGTTACCTATCACTTTGGATGTGCAGGAGATGCAGGCTCAGTAGGAGCAATTGGCAGTGATGTGTTTTTTGTCAGGACTGTGTGGTGAATTTGGTGTAGCTCGATCTCAGATTTTGACCAGTTTTGGTAGTATGACCCTGAAAGAGGTATACTCTCACCTCCTTCAGGTTGCTCGTGAGCTTTCTAAGTCCAATCCTTTAGCTTCGAGCGAGGCCTTTGCTTTGGTGAGTTCTAGTTCTCGATAGGACAGTTCCCGTGGTGGTCGTGGTGGTACTCGTGGTGAAAGAGGTGGTGGCCGTGATACTGGAGATCCACGGGGTAGTGGAAGTGGAGGACGGGATCCTGGGGAACCACTTATTTGTTGTTATTATAAGTAACTTGGTCACATTAAGCGGAACTGCTGGAAACTTCAGCAGAAGAATCAGTCCAATCAGCCGCGTTTTGCTCATATTGCTACTGATGAAGGCATTCCTTCTAGCAACCCATCAGTCAGGCCTGTTATGATGACAACAGATGAGTTTGTTCAGTACACTCAGTTTCAAGCCTCTCGGTCCATTCCACCATCTTTTTCTGTTGCCTCTGTTGCTCATACAAGTAATCCTACTGCATGTTTATCATCACTTTCCCGCAACTGGGTCATTGATTCAGGGGCTTTTGACCACATGACTGGCCAGACAAGTACTCTTACATCCTTTACCCCCCCTAATCTTCCTAGTGTTACTTTAGTCGACGGTTCCGCTGCTCCTATCATTGGGACATAACCAGACGTGGAATCTTGTTCCCCTTCCCTTTGGTAAGCGTGCCATTGGGTGCAAGTGGGTGTTCATTATTAAAGTCAATCCAAATGGTACTATTGCTCGTTTAAAGGCTCGGCTGGTGGCCAAATGTTATGCTCAGACTTATGGTGTTGATTACGCAGAGACCTTCTCTCCTGTGGCCAAATTGGCCTCTATTCGCATATTCATCTCGTTGGCTGCCTCTCATCACTGGTCCTTGCACCAGCTTGATGTTAAGAATGCCTTTCTTCATGGTGATTTACAAGAGGAAGTCTATATGAAGCAATTGCCTACCTTTGTTGCTCAGGGGGAATCTGGCCGAGTTTGTCGGCTGAGACGCTCTTTGTATAGGTTGAAACAATCCCCTCGGGCTTGGTTTGGGAGATTGAGTGAAGTTGTTGTGAATTTCAGCCTGAAAAGGAGTAGCTATGATCACTCAGTCTTCTACAAAACGTTTGAAGGAGGATGCATCCTCATGGTTGTGTATGTTGACGATATAGTGATAACAGGTAGTGACTTCTCTGACATCTCAGAACTCAAGAGCTTCCTTTAAACCACATTTCAGACAAAGGATCTTGGTCCTCTAAAATATTTCTTGGGAATTGAGTAAGTAGAAGCAGAAAGGGCATTTTCCTCTCACAACGGAAATATGTCCTTGACTTACTATCTGATGTTGGCATGTTGGGAACCAAGCCTTGTGATACTCCAATGTTTCCAAATGTGAAACTCAATGTTGATGATGGAGAACTACTATAAGATCTCGAGAAGTACAGAAAAGTGGTGGGCAAACTTAACTACCTTACTGTGACACGTTCAAATATCTCTTTCCCAGTAAGTGTAGTCAGTCAATTCATGTCATCTCCTCGACAATCTCATTGGGATGCAGTATTACATATCCTGAGATATTGGAAAAGAGCCCCAGGTCATGGGATTCTTTATAAAGATAATGGACATTGCAGGTTAGAAGGTTATTCCGATGCAGACTGGGCTGGGTGTCCTGTAGATCAGAAATCAACTTTTGGGTATTGTGTGTTCCTTGGAGGAAATCTGATCTCTTGGAAAAGTAAGAAACAAAATGTAGTAGCAAGGTCAAGTGCTGAGTCCAAATATCAAGCAATGGCTCAAACCTCTTGTGAATTACTATGGGTCTATCATTTACTTGATGAGATTGGGTTCAAGGTTTCTCTACCTATGAGACTATGATGTGATAACTAGGCTGCCTTTCACGTTGCCTCGAACCCAATTTTTCATGAATGGACAAAACACATAGAAGCTTATTGCCATTTCATTCGAGAGAAGATCCAGCAGAGACTCATATCTACATGGCATGTCAGGACTGGTGAACAGATAGCAAACATCCTCACAAAGGATCTTAACGGGAATTAGCATTAGGTCAATTATCTTTTTAACAAGTTGGGCATGATTAACATCTATGATCCAACTTGAGGGGGAGTGTTAAGAGTAGATATTTTGCACGTGTTTTAATTTGTATTGTTGTGTATTATTCGTACTAGGTTGTACTGCTAGCCCCATTTAAAGCTAGCCCATCTTGCATATATAAATACATAACCTGCACCCATATTGGGTACGGTTTTCCATTCTTCTTTTCTCATTGCAAGAAGTAAATTCAGGAATAAAGAGCATAAGGGTAGATGTTTTTTCAATGAAACTCCCATGACCATGAGTTGCTTTATATAAATATTGGGTTCTGATATATGAAGCATGGACACACCATTTTGGTGCCGTGTCCACGCGGACATGTGTCCAACATGGACACATGAATGACACACTACGACATGCGTATCGTACGCGTCTGTATGTGTGGTTAAATTTTTTTTTTTTGGCTTGGACATGGCAGGGACACAACAGGACACGACCAATTTAAAATTTAAAAAAAAACTCAATTACCATTTAAAATAAAAATGTAAAAAACAGTAATATACCCAATTACTAATTTCCTATTATCCAAGTCCAATTACTCAGTTACCACTTACTCACCCTAGTTAATTTTTTTTTGTTGTACATGTACTTGTACATGACTGATTCTAATAGGACAAGTTGGTTTAGGAGATTATTTAGAAAATGTCAATAAAAATGATGCTCCATGGTTTTTGAGAGGGGCTTACTAAATAACAAATATTGGCACATATGACATATATCAAGATATTGTAAATCTTGAAGCTTATATATATGATATTATGAATTATGAATCTTTTTCCTTAAATTTTCAATAGTGTTGTTAAAAGCGGCTGATGCGGCCACCTAGGGGCTGAGGTGGGGCGGAAAACAGCCTCGCCGCCTCAGATGGCCTGAGGCGAAGCAGGTTTAATGATGCGGCCCTGATGCGGTTGATGCGGCTGATGCAGTGATGCGGCTGATGTGGCATCTCATGCATTTTTGGCCAACTTAATTGGTTACCTTCACTTAAAATGCTCAATAGCCAATGGGTATCTAATCTAAATGGGTATTTCAGTCTACTAACACCATTTGAACTTAATATTACCTAGCAATCCAAGAAAAATCCTAAAAACAGGATCTGAACTTGCCTACTATGTGTGACTGTCTTGAAGCTGAAGCTTCCTCTATCCTCTGAATCCATGCTCTTATTCACAGCCTCATAACTATATATTATGGACTGAATCTACCCATTTTCCGACTTTATCTCCCTTTATTCTTGTCATTGTGTGTCACTTGGCCTCTTGACTTGCACTTGGTTGGATGTTCACTTACATTATTATGTTTCTAGTATTATCAATATGGATTACGTTATGTTTTTAAAGTATTGTCATGACTTAATTTGCATTCAAATCTTAATTTGGTTATGATTTGTTGATATATGAATAATTTTAGTTATTTTTTTTAAATATCCACATCACTTCAATGATGTGGCAGTATCGCCTTGCCGCGTCAAAGTGATGCGGTTTTGGGGGTGGCCGCCTCAACCCACTTTTTGCCTTGTGACAACACTGATTTTCAATATATATATATATATATATCATGTCCGTGGCTTACAATTGTTAGAATTTGGTGTGTCCCCATGTTTGTTTGTGTCAGTGTCTATGCTTCATTGGTTCTGAACAATTAGGCTCAGAATAACTGTAGTTTACTAATTTACGAATAATACAAGCCAATAGTAGCTTGGGGCACTAACTTTTAATTATTGTTTATGTTGAATGGTACGCTTCCAAGGGTCATGTACACTCTGCATCTTAAATTTGTGTAGGGTAATCTCAATTTGATAACACAAGCATTGGAAGCAGTTGGTTGTCAGATGCAGGTGATACCTGATCCAACAACTGTTCATTTCCATCTACCCAACAGTCTTTCTGTTCGAGTGCATAGAGAATATGATAAATTCATTGAAGAACTGACCTGTAACTTTGCCCATGAAAAGGAAGGTATCCTCAAATTCTACGGTGAATGCTGGAAGGTTTGTCTTAATTGAGGTGCCTGCAGCCCCCGTAAGCATTTTTGCCTCTACTTGTAATTCATTTTTTAAGAGTTTATATGTGTGATGGCTAGATTTTCAATGCCCTGAATTCGTTGGAATTGAAGTCACTAGAGGAGCCACTCTACCTTTTTGGACAGTTTTTTCAGAAGCCACTCGAATGCTTGACACTAGGTACTTTTATTTTATTTCTTTATTCTAAAGCTACGAACTTTAAAACCTGAACTTCAATTCCAAAGGTAATTTGACGTATGATTCTGTTTTCTAGTTCCACTTAGTATATCTTCGCAATATTTTGATTGATAGGAAGGAGTTACCTTTCAGCTGCAAGATTAGCTTTTGATTTAAAAGAAGTATGGAGGGGAAGCAACGGGTGAAAAAGGGAACTGATATATCACTAAACTAAATGTTACTTACAATTATCTGCTTGAATGCAGCAGCATATAACTAGTTAACTGATAGGCCCATTAGTAAGATGTATGAAAGGAGAAGGAGAAGAGGGGGGGAACAAGTCGTGAGTAGGCAGATTGGGCCTCAATAGCAGGGCCTAAGAGTATATGAGAGAAGGAAAAAAACAGGTGGCAATGGATGATGGAGAGAGAATGAAAGGGGAAGGAGGCATAACAGAAAAGCCAGCTGGCAGCTTAGGAGTGGAGGACGGGGGCAAGTGAATCATGAGTGAATCATGGGGAATCATGCAAATCATGCAAGGGTGAGTGGTAGGGGAATATAGGAGAGGAGGAAGGGAGAGAGAGGGGAGGAAAAAAATCATTTTGGGGAAGGTTAAGGGTTGCTGAGTATAGGAGCTGGTCCTATCTCTGCAAGGGGTGGTTTTTCATTTCTCTATTTCTTTTTATCATTCCTGTAAGGAGCTTGTCTCCATTGATTAGCTAAGTTTCTGTTCTGAGTCATAGAAATTCTCATTGTATTGAGGGATTTCTCCTTGTTATTAAAAGTTCAATATAAAATTTCAGTCAGTTTTCCTATTCTATATTTTGGGTCTTATCAAATTGGTATCAGAGCTCCTCTAGGGAGCATATGGTATCAACAAGAATGGAAGGCAGAATGGAAGCGGTGGAACGGCGATTGGATGACTTGGGTGGAAATCTAGCAACGGTGGTACAGCAGCTGCAAACGCTATTGGCTCAAAACAACAGAGAAAGTGAAGAAGAGGAGGTGGCAAGCAACCGGGAAAGAGAGAGAGTAGAAAGAAGGGATGAGAGGATGCGAAGGTTGGAGGTACCCTATTTCACGGGTGAAGATCCTCATGGCTGGATTTATAGAGCTGAGAGGTACTTTGAGATCAATCAACTACCTGAAGAGGAAAGAGTGGTCGCAGCTTCAATTTGTTTAGAGGGGAAGGCGCTAAATTGGTTCCAATGGTGGGAAGCTAGGACCGCAGCGATTTCTTGGGCCACCTTCCGGCGAGCACTATTGGGACGCTTTCAGAATGCATCGTCGAAGAACCCATATGAGGTTCTGATGAGCCTCCGCCAAACCCATTCCGTAGAAGATTACAAAGAAATGTTCGAGTTGCTGTCTGCACCTCTACGACACGCCGATGAAGAAGTGCTGAAGGCAGCTTTCATGAATGGGCTAAAGGATGATATTCGTGCGGAGGTGCGCCTTCACAGTTCGGGTGACTTGGGTACATTGATGGTCTTGGCGCAAAAGGTTGAAGAAAGGAACCAGATATTGGGTCGAGGAGGAGAGGGAGTCAACAAACGTATTGGGCCTGTCCATTATAGGCCCGCTTTGAGTAACAAAGCTAGTGGGTATACGGGCCTAAGTGAAAAGAACGAAACAGGGAGCGAGCAAAGCAGAGGAACGGGGTTTCGAGCTACCGGGTCGAACGTTGGGGGAAGAACGGAAGGACAAGGAGGCTCCAGCAACAACGCCAACCGACCGGAAGTCTTCTACGGCACCGGCCCCAACCGATCGGATAGTTTTTCCGGCACCGGAGCGGGAAATCGCAGAAACAGAGCATTTCGACAATTAACGGATGACGAATACGAGGACAAGAGGAGAAGAAGGGTATGTTTTAGATGCGATGAACCATTCGTACCGGGCCATGTTTGCAGAAACAAGTACTTTAATGTTCTGATATTGGGTGAGAACGGTGAGTCCGATGGAGAAGAAGAAGGAAATAGAGAAGAGGAAGAGAAGGTTGAAGAGCAAGCCTTGCATATGCATATGAGCAGTGTGGCTGGGATCAATTCAAAAAGATCGTTGAAATTATGGGGAGAGATCCAAGGGAAAAGGGTGATGGTGCTGGTCGATTCAGGGGCATCTCACAATTTTGTCTAGTGAGGTTGTAAGGACACTGGGCATGGAACCAGAAGAGACAAGGGAGTATCTGTTGAGGTAGGGGATGGACATAGGGTCACAAACAAGGGAGTTTGCCGGAATGTGGAGTTGAACCTACCCAACTTGGTGGTTAAACAAGATTTTTATTTGTTTGAGTTAGGTGGAGTGGATGTGGTGTTGGGTTATGAGTGGCTGGAAGGATTGGGGGATATAAGGGCTAATTTTAAGGAGCAGGTTATCAGGATGAAGGTGGGAGAGGAGGAGGTTGAGATCAAGGGTGATCCATCATTATCACGTACCATAGTTTCATTGAGAACTATGATGAAGGAAATAAGAAGAGGCACCGAAGCTTATTATTTGGAGTTGCGGGCTATAACACTATTGTCCCAGGAGAGTCAAGGGCAGGTTGAGGGAATGGATGAGGTGTTGGAAGAATATTCTGAGTTGTTCAAAGAAGCCAGGGAATTGCCTCCTTCTAGGAGGTGTGATCATGCAATAGTCATCAAAGAAGGAGCCCAAATCCCAAACATCCGGCCCTATAGATACCCACATCATCAAAAGGAAGCAATTGAAGCATTTGTGAAGGATATGCTGGCCGCTGGACTCATTAGACCAAGCGTAAGTCCTTATTCTAGCCCTTTAATATTAGTAAAGAAGAAGGATGGGAGTTGGAGGTTTTGCACTGATTATAGGGCCCTTAACAACATCACCACACCTAATAAGTTTCCTATACCTATTATTGATGAACTCTTAGATGAATTGTGGGGGGCTGAATTTTTTTCTAAGTTGGATTTGAGGTCGGGATATTATCAAATTAGGATGAAGGAAGAAGACATTCCCAAAACTGCTTTTAGAACTCATGAGTGGCATTATGAGTATGTGGTCATGCCCTTTGGGTTGACGAATGCCCCATCAACTTTCCAAGCATTGATGAATGAAATCTTTAGGCCCTTTTTGAGAAAGTTCGTGTTGGTGTTCTTCGACGATATATTGGTTTATAGTACTAATCAGCGAAATCATATTGACCATATAAGAATAGTGTTGGATGTTTTGAGAAGCAATTCCTTGGAGGTGAATTTAAAAAAATGCAGTTTTGGGATGGCAAAATTGGAATATTTGGGACACATCATTTCAGGTGAAGGTATTGCAGCTGACCCGAGTAAGGTGAAATGTATGGATGACTGCCTGTACCTAAGGATATAAAAGGGCTAAGAGGATTCCTAGGTTTGATGGGGTATTACAGAAGATTCATCAAGAATTATGGAATAATTGCTCAACCATTGACTCAATTGCTTAAGAAGAATAATTTTCAATGGGGGGAAGAAGCTATGCAGGCTTTTCAGGAGTTGAAGAGGGTAATGACTGAGTTACCAATGCTGAGTATGCCTAATTTCCAGGTGCCATTTGAAATAGAGACGGATGCTTCAGAGGTAGGACTGGGAGCTGTGCTGATGCAGCGTGGTCGACCCTTAGCTTTCTTCAGTCAAGCGTTGTCAGAAAAAGCTAGACTGAAATCAGTATACAAGAGGGAACTTATGGCTATGGTGTTTGCTGTACAGAAATGGAAACATTATTTGCTAGGCAGTCACTTCATCATTAGGACAGATCAAAGAAGTCTGAAATATTTGTTGGAACAGAGAATATTAGATGGGGAGCAGCAGAAATGGGTGGCTAAATTGATGGCATATGACTTTGAGATACAGTACAAGGAAGGAAAAGATAATCGAGTGGCGGATGCACTGTCTCGGGTAGTGTCCTTCCAAGCTATATCAATGGTGTTTAATGCTGATTTAGAAGTAATATCAGAGGAAACCTTGCAGGATCCTACCTTAAATTCTCTAATTCAAGATTTGACTAAGGATCCTAATGCTCATCCGTTCTATGCGCTGTCCCGGGGCTGTCTGTGGTATAAAAACAGGCTGGTTCTATCCACAAAATCAGCAAGGATACCCTCAATTTTAGCAGAGTTTCATGCTTCTGCATGGGGCGGTCATTCGGGGGTACTTCGGACATATAAAAGGATAGTGAATGTTTACTATTGGAAGGGGATGAAGAAAATGGTTGAGACATTTGTAAAAGAATGTGGAATCTGCCAACAGTACAAATATCAGAGTTTAAAACCTGCAGGCTTGTTGCAGCCAATTCCCATTCCAAATCAGGTATGGGAAGAATTGTCAATGGACTTTATAGGGGGTTTACCGAAATCCAAGGGGAAAGATACTATTTTAGTGGTGGTGGACCGATTGTCCAAATCAGCACACTTTATTCCCCTCAGCCATCCTTATTCAGCCAAGGATGTGGCTGGTGCATTTACAGCAGAAGTGATACGCTTGCATGGATTTCCTAGCTCAATTATTTCAGATCGGGACAGGATTTTTATGAGCAGTTTCTGGCGCGAATTATTCAAATTCGCAGGGACAAAGCTGAAGTATAGCACAGCGTACCATCCCCAAACGGATGGACAAACCGAGGTAGTAAACCGCACGCTTGAAGCTTATTTGAGGTGCTTTGTAAATAGCAAGCCCAGACAGTGGGCCAAATGGGTGTGCTGGGCAGAATTCTGGTTTAATGCTTCCTATAATTCTTCTATTGGAATGAGTCCTTTCAAGGCTCTCTATGGAAGAGAGGCACCCACGGTGATTAAATATCCCAAGGGAGAAACTGTGGTACAAGAGATTGATCAGCTACTTTTAGAAAGGGATGCCATGTTGGAGGAATTGAAGGCTAAGCTGTGCCAAGCTCAGAATAATATGAAGATGCAGGCCGATAAGAAACGAAGGGAGATGGAATACCAGCCTGGTGAGCTGGTTTATTTGAAGGCACAACCTTATAAATTGAAGTCATTGGCAAGTCGCCCCAATGAGAAATTGAGTCCCAGGTTCTATGGACCCTTCGAGATCAAGGAACGGGTTGGTGATGTTGCATATAAACTTGAACTGCCGGTTACTGCTAAGATACATCCGGTTTTCCATGTCTCTCAACTGAAAAGGGTAGTAGCAGCTGATATTCCTTGCCAGCAGCTGCCCTCTTTTATCAATGAAGAGTGGGAACTACAAGTTAAGCCGATGGAGGTGCCGAACAAGCGGAAATTGCTGAATGGAACGGAACAAGTGTTGATCACATGGCATGATTTACCAGACTGTGAAAACACATGGGAAGATGCTGCTGTAATTGACAAAGCCTTCCCTGAATTTCACCTTGAGGACAAGGTGAAACTTTTGGGGGAAAGTATTGATAGGCCCATTAGTAAGATGTATGAAAGGAGAAGGAAAAGAGGGGGGGAACAAGTCGTGAGTAGGCAGATTGGGCCTCAAGAGCAGGGCCTAAGAGTATATGAGAGAAGGAAAAAAACAGGTGGCAATGGATGATGGAGAGAGAATGAAAGGGGAAGGAGGCATAACAGAAAAGCCAGCTGGCAGCTTAGGAGTGGAGGACGGGGGCAAGTGAATCATGAGTGAATCATGGGGAATCATGCAAATCATGCAAGGGTGAGTGGTAGGGGAATATAGGAGAGGAGGAAGAGAGAGAGGGGGGAGGAAAAAAATCATTTTAGGGAAGGTTAAGGGTTGCTGAGTATAGGAGCTGGTCCTATCTCTGCAAGGGGTGGTTTTTCATTTCTCTATTTCTTTTTATCATTCCTGTAAGGAGCTTGTCTCCATTGATTAGCTAAGTTTCTGTTCTGAGTCATAGAAATTCTCACTGTATTGAGGGATTTCTCCTTGTTATTAAGAGTTCAATATAAAATTTCAGTCAGTTTTCCTATTCTATATTTTGGGTCTTATCATTAACTCAACAAACTTAATGCTAATATGAATATCAAGACAAGATGTGAGTTAGTGATGCTTGTGGAATACCTCATGCGATTAATTTTTTATCTTCCAGAATATGGATACCCTAGACAATTACACCTGATATATGTAGTCAAGTGCTTTTGGCTGGGTGGAGAATTTGTATAAAATACAATCATTTTAGAAAAGCTAATATTGATCTCCTAGGTGGGCTCTGAATTTGTGATTAGTTTGCTGAATTCTATGGTATGCATCTGTTTATTGCAATACCAAGTTTTTGATAGTTAATTGTGGTAAACCTTTAATATGAAGATTTCAATCACTGTGAGCATCTGATGAACTTGCTATGTCTTGAATAGGGCAAAGGATGTTTCTGACCATCATTTGCTTGGTATATTTTGTTTGTAGACTCTGTACAACATTCATGTTAGTAGACAATCTCTATTAACTAATAAGCATGGCATGCCTAATACCAGTGCACTACTGATAAGGGTTCTCTTTATCCTTCTGCACCTCCCCCCAAATTTGAACATTCTATCAATATTTTCATATGTTTTAGCCATCAACTTTGCTGATGATGTTTTAATATGACAGCTTATTATTTGCCTCAAAATGCTGGGGACATAGCTCGAAAGTACATTCAAGATCCACGGTTGTTGTCTTTCATAGATGCTGAGGTAGATGAAACAACATACTTGATTCAGTCAGAAGTTTAACCAGTAGTTATTCAATTTGTTGGCACATGATTGGTAATTTTCATTCATAAAAACTGTGGCATTGCAGTGTTTTATAGTGAGCACAGTCAACGCTTTGCAGACACCAATGATCAATGCAAGCATGGTAAACCTGTTGACTTAGCTTTTTGCATTCTCAGTTTAAGCAGTGTTCTTATTATACTTCTGAAAGTGTCTGGGAGTCATACTTCCATTCTTTGCTGTTAGTTGCAATGGATGGAAAAATCATTTGTTGACTAAATAGCAAGAAATGGAAATGACTTGAAATTGATACAAACATTGACTGCTTCTGGTCCTAGTAACTTTAGAAATGTTTTAATTTGGTCTGCATATTAATTCAAACAATATTTAAATTTTATATTTTCTTTAGTGTGTCAATGTCATCCTTTCATTATTATGTCATGTTTTTTACCTGTGTTTTTTATCTGTCTCATGACTATTCTAAAATGATGGAAGGATGATGCAGAAGCACTGAAGCACCTTAGGAAATGTAGGGGTGACAATTGAAGCTGTTTGAATTAGAAATTTGTGTGCAAATCAAAAGTAAAAACACTATTGTCTAGTATAGTGGCCGGTTGCATGTTCACCTCCGCCTCTCTTGCTCTCTATTTCCTGCTTCATTGCTTGACTCTTTTTTTTGCCTACAGGTTCTATGTGACAGACACTATGGTGGGATTAACTACCCTCTTGGGGGTGTTGGTGGGATTGCGAAGTCCTTAGCAAAAGGTCTAGTTGATCAGGGTAGTGAGATACTTTACAAGGCAAATGTGACTAATATTATAGTAGAGCAAAGCAAAGCTGTAAGTGAGACATCAGCATAGCAACAAGGATGACATATTTAGAAAAGATGCATTTTGTTTCTCAAGAATTATACTATGCTTATTGCAGGTAGGAGTGAGGCTTTCAGATGGCAGAGAGTTCTTTGCCAAAACCTTAATATCAAATGCTACCAGATGGGATACATTCGGTTGGTTTTCAAAGAAGGATTTTTTTAAGATATTTTCTGTTAATCTTTGAATGCTTATCTTGTTGTCTCTTGCTCTGCTTTCATTAGTTAGCTTAGTTAGTTAATACATGATTGCATAATGTTACACTATAGGAAAGTTACTAAAGGGAGAAGCGCTTCCAAAAGAGGAAGAGAACTTTCAGAAAGTTTATGTTAAAGCTCCATCTTTTCTTTCAATTCACATGGGGGTTAAAGCTGAGGTTTTGCCACCAGATACAGATTGCCACCATTTTGTGCTTGAGGTAATTAGAAGTTTCCTCAACTTGATTTCTTGGTAGTCTTAGTGCCTTTGAATGAATAATCAACTTTATGTGTTTTCATTATTGCCTTCTGGTACTTCTCTAGAACGACTGGACCAAATTGGAGAAGCCTTACGGAAGTATCTTTTTAAGTATACCTACTGTTCTTGATTCATCATTAGCTCCTGAAGGCCGTCATATCCTTCACATATTCACAACTTCTTCCATGGAGGACTGGCAGGTAGGCAATAATGTGTAGTGAGTACTGACAAATAAAATTGAAAACTTTCACCTTACGTGCTTCGATGATTTTGAAAACTGCCTAATTTTTTTTCTAACCTCCTGTTTTATTCTTTTGCTGATTAGCATATGCATAAAATCTCAAAATATCAAATATGTCAGCATTTTCTGTACTAGGGACTTTCAAGAGAAGAATATGAGGCAAAGAAGCAGCTTGTAGCAGATGAAATCACGAGCAGATTAGAGAAGAAATTGTTTCCAGGTCTTAGATCATCCATTGATTTTATGGAGGTATGCTCTATGACCTCTGACCTCACTGAACAGTGTTGCAGCAACTCCATACATTGTGAAAAACAAATTGAAAATAAATCAAGGTGGTGTGACTGCTCTGCATCTTTGTTAGCTCAACTACAAGGTTGTAGACACAATTGAAAGTCTGCATAGGTTGGAATGTTTTAATTTTAATAAATTTTGGCAATCTGGCCTAGCATTTACTTGGATTTATAGATCTCTCTTTGGTTAATACATAATTACATAGATCTGGTATATGGAACAGTGATGACCTATGTTATGGTTCTTAATGCTCTTTTCCTTTTTACATGAGCAATAATCTGGCAATATATTTCTTGAAAAGAACAATAATTATAGTCTTAATTCCCTCATGCTAAGAGTGGTAATGATTAAAAAGAAATGTTGGTGCAGTGTAATTACATTTGTTCTTGAAAGATCCAAACCCAGCCGGCTTTCAAGATAGTGATGCCTGTTTCTTTTCCTTTTTTTTGAGGGGGTCTTTAGGGAGCTAGCATTTGCTAGCTAGGGGATGATGGATTTGAACTTGGTTCCCCACCTCTGGTGAGAAGCCAAGTCACCACCTGAGCTATTGCTCAAGTGTGGTGCCTGTTACTGTCTTAATGTTTGTAATTGTTCATAAAATGACATTTCCTTGTTTTAGGTGTGTTGAAGAATTACGGGTTTAGGGTTAGGGAAAGGAAAAGAGAGAAAAATAGCTAAACAATAGTAAACTAAGAATATTATTGATAGAATGAGATGTGATATAATTCCATAACCTAGTACTCTTATTTATACTAATACTTAGGTGTACAAGTCCAAGCCCACTAACTCTAAGACTAATAACCCTAATATCATTTAACACTCTCCCTCAAGCTAAAGCTCACAAGTAGCGAACCCATAAACATAAAACAAATAACAGAACCCTATTTTTATCCGAAAGCGAGAAGAGAAACTTGGCACAGTGACGTTGAACCATTCAAATATGGCATAAGGAAGGAGAAGATGTTGAACCATCCAAGCGTCCAAGAAGGAAGAAGAGAAACTGGGACACTCTTGCTCCCAAACCTGCAACACCATTGCTAGTGAGAATCTAGGGTAGCTCCACATCACTGATAGCCCTTTCCTCCTAGAGGCTCCATCTAGTGGGCAGCCCTTTCCTCTAACATATCTGGGGCAACTCCACCTCGTTGGTTGTTCTTTGCCTCCAACCGGGCTGCCCTTTCCTCCAAGATCAAGGTGCACTAAGAAAATTCACAAGAAGAACAAAGAAACACAAGATAGAATAGCAACTTCAACCTACCTCCTTCAAAGATATCAAATCGACATATCCATAACCCAGCCACCAAGCCTCCATCATAGCACAACTAGCCCAAACACACACTATCAGCACTTAAGTGTTGGAGATGGAACCAAACAAATCAATCACATCACACCCAAACCTAAACCAAAGATCACCATGCATCTAAGCAACAACTCCGCCTCACCAAACCTAACGCTGGTAAACAAACCAAACCTCAAATCCAAATCACCTCCTCAAATCAGCACCAATCCAAACCTGATCCATCTTACTAGAATCTATCACACCTCAAACAGAAGCCAAAATCAGAACCAGAAAAACAACTCAGAATCTAAATCTCCCCCTGAAATAGGGCTCTCCAAAATAACAACAGAAACTTATTGGAAATGCCATATTATACCGCAATCAGCTTTGTTAGAGGACAACAGAAGTGACTGGAAAATACCAAAGTCCAAATCACACCTAATGGACCTGGGCTCTGAATAAAACACCAAAATCGCACAAAAACGAACCCAACAGCACAAAAATCGCAACTTTAGCTTAAAACAACACTCGTCGGAGATATCACCGGAGCTCTGGTCACTGGAAACCTGATCTGTGCTCGAGAGCACCCAGCCACGAACATACACCAAACAAAGGACGCATAGCCTCCAAAAATGAGTGAACAGAGAAAAATGCGCAAACCAGGCCTGAAACCGCCTATCAGCGATGTCGCCGGAGCTGTCACATGAACTCTGGCCACCGTCTACCTTTACTGGCTGCAGATCAGAGCTATCCTGGCTGGAAAATCAAACACCCAAAAACTTTGAGGGTGGTTACAACTTCAGAACTTGCGAACTGTGCAAAATGTGCAAAATCCAGCCTTGCCGGAAATCTACCGACGACCCAGATGTCGACGGTCTTCCTCCCATTGCCGATCGGGATAATCCTCGCCGGTGACCACCCCTGGGTCGCCTGCAACTTGAAGCAACAACACTGGGCTGCATAGTCACTGAAACGTAAAAACAGAGCCTTTGCAATGGGGAAGACACAAACCGTTGCCGTCGACCACCACCACCGACCCTTACTGGAAACTGCTTGTGGGTTACCTGGAAATTCAAACAACCACCACCCTGGCTGCGCAAAAGCCAAAATATGATTGCCCTTTTTTTTTTGTTTCTCTTTTTTTTTTCAAAGCACAGAACTTACTAAAAAGAATAAGGTTAAGGAAAAATAAAAGGGGCTTATAAATAGAGTTTCAAGGAACTCACTTTAGCGGAAACGTAGGCACAAAGGTCATTGTGGATGGTATCGCTCTGATACCATGTTGAAGAATTATGGGTTTAAGGTTAGGGAAAGGAAAAGAGAGAAAGGCGGCTAAACAATAGTAAACTAAAAATATTATTGATAAGAATGAGATGTGATACAATTCCATAACCTAATACTCCTATTTATACTTATACTTAGGTGTATAAGTCCAAGCCCACTAACTCTAAGACTAATAACCCTAATATCTTTTAACAAGGTGATTTTGTAGCTGTCTCCAATGTTACATTCTTTTCTGGGATGCTAGTATTTTGAAAGAAGTTCTGAACAGACCATGACTAGAATAGTAGGAAAGAAAAGCTGTTCTCATCTCATTGTTGATATTACCCCTAGACATAATCTGTATGGTCCTTAATCCATATGATGCTACTTATTTCTTTCTTTCTTTCAGCGAGGAGTTTGTAGTTTCAATTAAATCTTTCAAAATTTTCTTGTAAGTAGTATATAATTTTACCCCCACAATTTTGTTCTATCAAATAAATTATTTTCATGACTTCACAATATGAATTTCAAAATGTTCTAAAGTAATTCAGTGGGATTACTTATACTTCTTTTTTCTTTTTTGCCTTTTCTGAATGAAAGTGGTTCTATACTTGATTAAAGTGCTATTAGGAAATCATGATTTTGAAACAAAACAGGAGAACCTCTCTTTTTCTGTTTTCTAAGCTAGACATACTGGCATAATAGAAATTGTTATATCTATGCATGTGAGTGTACAGTGCTAGCGTTTGAGGACGACTAGTTCTGAAGGCTGAAGCTAGTTGTAGAAGCATGCTTGCTATTATGTACATGTTTGAATTATCTGTTTAGATGGATGAAACTATTCTCTTAATAAAGCATATAGGATTTCTTTTGGTGTTTGATTCTCAAGTCCTTATGATTATGTGTATGTTTTCTGAAATTTTAAGCCCCATTGAAGGTAGGGACACCAAAGACACATCGGCGATACCTAGCTCGTGACGAAGGAACATACGGACCAATGCCACGCAGAATTCCAAAGGGGTTATTGGGAATGCCATTTAATACCACAGTAAGTTTAATTCGAAAAATTTAATAACAGTTTCAGTTTTAGAACATTTTGTTATTCTTTTAGAATGCACTGATTAAGGTAAGCCATACGTCAATAAAACCTTCAGAGCATAGATGGTCTTTACTGTGTTGGTGATAGCTGCTTCCCTGGACAAGGTGTTATTGCAGTAGCTTTTTCAGGAGTTATGTGTGCTCATCGAGTAGCTGCAGATATTGGTAAGTTAGAGCTTTCCTTTGAATACACAATGGGTTTGACATAAGGTGGAAACTGCTTTGCTGATTTTCTTTTATGCTTTACTATCCGTTAAACTTATATTTTTGTTTGAATGTTTGCTCGCATTGATTTTAAATTTTATTACACAATGCCAGAAGAGATAATGGAACCGGAAGAAATTTACCTTTGAATTTGTGATTATTGGGATGTCATGGTGTATAATGCTGTTGAATTGTTCTTGCTGAGAATGGTGGAGGACTTCTAATTTGATTTTTCTTTAGCTTGGATTTTCCCACCTTTATGCTGAATCTGTTTTTAAACAGGGCTGGAGAAAAAGTCACCAGTTTTGGACGCCATGCTTCTTCGGCTGCTTGGTTGGTTAAGAACACTTGCATGAGATTTAATACAGGAACAAATGTTAGATGCAGTAACATCATCCTTTTTCGCACAAGAAGCTCAACTTTCATTACCGCATTGCTTCACTGTAGATCAAGGTATAGAAGTGTCTATTTTCTTCCACAATTTTCGGAAGAGTTAGCAATCTGTCACCAAAGATAGCTGATGTCCGTTATAATATGATCTACGGACACACTATCCATGGTCTATGTACGATCCTGTATAACTTGATATTACCTTCTTGTTTTTTCTGTGGGGAGGGAGGGAGGGAGGGAGGGAGGGATTGACTGTGAAGTGTAAAATGTAAATGATCGCTGTATATTTTTCTTTTTTCCACACGAGTTATACGAAGATCTTCCTTGCTTTAACTACGCATTTATAAGCCGTTCTTAACCGACCAAAGCAAGCCAATTGTGAGCACCCAGACGCAGAGACTATCACTTTGATTTTATTGGTTGAGCCAACCCTCATTAGTAAAAACTATTAGATATTAACAGGTGTTTGGGGCAATCACTTAATAGTATAGTCAAATTTGATTATTTTTATCCCTGACGATCATATAGTTCTATCTTATCACCTACCACATAATAATACATTATAAGAAACCACCTGATAAGACAAACAATTTGATTTCCCTGCTTGTCTTAATGTACAATATCAAATCACCATGACCATTGCCGTCACCTCCATTACTCACTGTAACCACCACTGTTGTTGCTGTATTATCGTCACCACCACCACCACCACCACCACCACCTCCTCCTGCCATTCTTACTATTGCTGTTGGCCTGCTGCCACTATCACCATCTATTGCTAGTGGCAACGGCTGCGCCACTATCTTCTCAACTTTTGCCGCCATGAATGTGTACAGTTAGGTTAGTAAAAGTTATTTTTCTTCAATTCATTCAATATTAAAATCGTAAAGTCCTTAGGGCCCAAAATGATATTTTTTTTCCTTTTTTGGTTAAGATGGCAAAAATATTGGTATCCGTAGGGATCTGTGTGGATAATCCACGACGGGACGAGAGATGAGTATTCGTTTAATAAATAGAGGTAGGATAGAGATCATATTATTCGTCCTGCATTTGTCATGTGTGTAACATTCTTCCTAACCTAATAGCTTTAATTATTGTTATAGAAGCTCAATAACACTTGTATGAGTTACTTGTTAATTGTGGTGTTTTTTTGAGTTAGATTAAGTATAATGTTATAATACATAATGTAAAAAATAACTCATATTAGCGCAGAACTTAACCTAAAGTGCTTAGATGATAGAAATAAATATGAAAACTATTTCTAATTCACAAATACTTGAAATGAGATGTGGTAAATTTATGTAAATCAACTGAATTAGATTGATATTTTTAACAACACAAGAAGAGTAATATAGCTTAGTGGTTGTTAATGGTGTATAAGGATAATCATTAAATGATAAGTATGAAAATTGGACAAAGTTCTAGAATTTTTCCTAACACTTATGGAAAATAGAAAACCCATCAAAGAAAGATTAAAGTATCCTTAAAAGATACAAAACTTCCAATTAGTCAAGAAACTCAAATGAGCCTATCCCTCAAACTTTCTCTCCACTGTCTTTGACTTTGTCACACTTTGTCTCTCATTTTCTCTCCATTCACACGACTGCAGCATAGAGAAAAGAGAAAATATAGAGATAAGAAAGAAAAGAAGTAACATAGCAGGAAAGAAAGAAAGAAAAGAAAGAAGATGAAGAAGGAAGTAAGGAGAAACAAAGGAAGAACAAGAAGAAAACTAGAACATCACTAACAAAGAAGTATAGGTAGGGGTTGTTGTGTCTCGACCATACTCTCTATTTTTCCATGCTTCTTGAATTCTGCATGGTTGAATTGATGAGAATTCCCTATGGTTGTTCTAAGATGTTTTAGTTGTATGTATATGATTGATGAGCTTGAAGTGATATATATATATATATATATATATATATATATATGCAACCATAATAGTTTGTGATTGATTCTTATTGGTTTTTCACTTGGATAGTAGTTGGAATATGAGTGTGTATTGAGTTTTGATGATAAGTTGATAAGATGAAAGTAGAAATGACAGTTGCTGTGTTTTTGCTCTTTTTTGGTTTGGAATGCACTAGATAATCGATTAGAGCAAGGTTCTAATCTATTATCCATGGTCAGAAAAACTTAGTATTTGCAAGTGATAATCAGTTAAAGCCAAGGGCTAATCGATTATCAACTTCCAAAACAACAGAGATTTTAGTGAAAATCGATTAGACTGATATGAACCTTAGGAGAACCACACCACTAAAGTTATCCATTGTAGTTGAAAAGCCCAATGTCATATAAACCTCACATCGGAATCCCATATTTTCGATGTGAGACTCAAGTCCCATACTTTGCAATTTGGATCCTAACATTCCACCATGCTCTGCAGCCTTGGCACCCACGCGAGCTGGCTGTGAACTAGCCCTCTGACTAGTCTCAAGCGAACACTACAATTCCAGCATCACCACATGGGCCGCTCGTTTGCAGCTAAGAGGCATGGTAGAAAGCTCTAATACCAATTGATATGAATCTTAGGAGAACCACACCACTAAACCTAGCCATTGTGGTTGGAGAGCACAAGGCTATATAAACCCCACACTAGAATCCCATACTTTATATGTGGGACTCAATGAAGTGACTTATACTAACATAGACCATGATAGCTAATTGATTATGCACTTTCAGAATGCTATGTTTTGAGTCATAATGCATTAGACCAACAGTGCTAATCGATTATGCCTTTCTAGAATGTAATTTTAGTTGGTCATAATCGATTAGCCAGGGTTGGTAACTGATTATGGACTTGCAAAATGCCACTATTGGATAGCGATAATCAATTAGAGCTGAGTGCTAATTGATTATCTAGTTACAAATTGAGAACATTGGTGGTTGATAATTGATTACCAAACCATGATAATCGATTATCAGATTCCTGTTTTGAGTAAATGGAGTTCCATATTGTACAATATGAAGAGATTTGATTAAGTTCACTAAATGAAGTGACT
This sequence comes from Ormosia emarginata, assembly GCA_029884605.1. Taxonomy (NCBI): domain Eukaryota; kingdom Viridiplantae; phylum Streptophyta; class Magnoliopsida; order Fabales; family Fabaceae; genus Ormosia; species Ormosia emarginata. Next base: position 5,028,775 of record JAQQTP010000051.1, read on the forward strand.
TATACTATGAATGTGCATTTTTTGTACTTGAGAAGTGATATAATTGTGCACTTAGTTTATATGTATGATGACAATATAGTGCACTTGGTTATTTGAAAGTAGTGATATTGTGCATTTGGTTTATTTGTACACTTGTTTTGATTATGAGGTGTACTAGGAATGAATTACTCTTTTATAAAAGTAAAGTTGAGCTAGTATTGGATATTAAATGATGATTTGCTCCTTTAATTTGTTGAAGTTGAGTTAGAATTGAATTGATATGAATATGCTCAAACTAAAAAATATTAGAAAGATCCTTGTATAGAGGTGATCCATGCTTGCTATTCCCTAGTATTGTAACCTTAGTAAGATATGCACAATCTTTTAGGCAATGAATTTCAGGAGATGAACTTTGTTAAGGAAGGTGATCCTAAATTCTTAGTATGTGATTTCTCATTAGTTTCCTTATCACATGTGAATTTGAGGAGAAGAACCTCAATGAGCAAGGTGATCCTAAATTCCTAGTATGAGACTTCTTATTTGTTTCCTCATTAGATGTGGTCAGATGCATCCACCATAAGTCTTGTGGAATGATTCAAACCATTATAAAAGTTGCACTTGCTACCTGTAACACCCTCCTTAGGGCATCACATTTCCGACTCCCGACTCATAATCTGAAAATCAATTCGTAAAAGGTTTGAGTTATGAAAATATGGGTTTCAAAATTTCTTTCTTATTGAAATATAAACTTACGGAAATTTATATGTAATACTGAAAAATATATATTGAAACAGATTCATATACAATATTAACACTAATTAATATTTCACAATTTAAGGAGAAATATAAAACTAACAGACTCTTTTTTTTTAACAGTAGCAAACCCTATGACGGGTCCTACTTAATAGCACGTGTACAACACTAACGTTAAAACTTAACATACTTATTCTACATTGTGTATCCATCTTGTTGCATCGACATCCGTTCTACATCCGTTCTTTGTCAACACCGCACACCTTCGAGTCTGAATGTCCACTCCTTATTGTTGTCACCCATCTCGAGGTATTCATTGCCTGTTATGTCTAAGACAACTCGATCCTTCTATTATTTGATTTTTGTGATCTGACACACGGTAAAACAACATAACAAAAATGTGAGATCACCTACGCCAATACCAACACAGAAGTAGCACGAGAGATAACACAAACAACATATCATACAAATATATCATGCATTCAACATTAATCAACTATCATCATCCAATCATTTATCAGTTCAATTATCATAAATAACAATTACGATAATGCCCTCAACATTGTCTAACTATCATCATCATCATCCAAGTATTCAAAACAATTGTCATAGCCAATATTCCTCAATTAATATATCACATAGATATAAATGTCAGATTATGCATGTTGCAAAAACTCGCTTTTTCAAAAACAACTCCATGGAAGTTTTCACAATTTCAAGGAGAATGCTTTCTGTCAATTGTCACCTTAGCCCAAAGACAATCTTCCGGTTGTTGAAAAGAATCGTGTTCTTGTCGGGTATCGTCAATGCGTTGCAACGGATCGCATCGCCAAGTGGCACAGTGGTACTCGCCACCGTCCACGGTCGACCGCCACGCTGACGCGCCCCAAGATCCATCATAGACCTCACTATCAATTCTCATTCCCTCTTCAACCACAAGGGCCATATACAATGCACGAATATATCAATGCAAGTCCAACCCCAAAGAGCCAAATCTTTTCAATTTCATTAGTTTAATATATCATATGCTTCAACGCATGTTTTTCCAATGCATGTATAATGCACCAAATCCAATCACAGGCATCTCTTTCCAATGCATATAAATTGTACCAAATTATACTGTATTTTCAACAGCAAAATCATGTTATCACATTTTTATAGTTATAAAACACTTTCGTCGTGTTTTCACAAAATTTCGTAACATTTCCGTTACGTTTTCACAATTCCAAAACGTTTTTGTTACGTTTTCAAAATATCGTAACACTTCTGTTACGTTTTCAAAATGCCGCAACTCTTCTATTGCACTTTTAAATCACGTACTAATTTTTCAACATTTTTCTTAATCGCATAAAAATATACGTTTCTCAAATCCCATAATATTTTTCATCTGTTTCAAAATCGCGTAACTTAAAAATCATCCTTTTAAGTCGCGTAAATCATTTTCTTTCATTTTTAAAATATTTAAAACACATTTCAAATCATATAATGATTTTTCACTATTTTCACAATCATGTAAAAATAATTCATCACTTTTCCATCACGTAGTGATTTTTCAATAATAATTCAAATTATGTAAAATATTTAAACGTAATTCAAATCGCGTAGAAATATTTTACTGTATTTCAAATCATTTTTAAGATACGTAAAATATTTTTCAACATTTTACAATCACGTAAAATATTCCTTAATATTTCAAACATTATTTTGGACTTAAATAAATCAATATCATTTTCAACACATTTTTCAAATTGCGTAAAAATATTTTACTGCATTTCAAATCGTTTTTAAGCTACACAAATAATTTTTCACCACAATTTCATTACAGAAAATATTTCTTAACCTTCAAAAATTCCTTTTCAACTTTTCTCAAAATAATATAACTTTATACTTCATTTAATATATTTTCTTACTTAAGAAAATCTTTTTCCACAGTTCTTTACTCAAGAAATTCTTTTTCAAATATAACCCACAAAATCACTTTTTAATTAATTTAAATCAATATTTCAAACTTTAAGAATTTCCTAACGTACTTCAAAACTCGAAAATCAGTTATATGTTAGTAAATTTTTAAAATACCATTATATTCTCCATTTTTTCCAAATCATTTCCAAAATCAACCTTCCTCAAAATAAATTGAAACTCAAACGTTTTCAACCTCTCTTTCTTTTCCATTACGAAAGTTTCTATTCTCTCAAGTGATAAAATACTCTAATTCCCTTTCCAAATTCTTGTATTAAATCAATTATATTTTCACTTGGAAAATCACTTTGTTTCATCAAAATCAAGGCATTACAAGCCTTCGAAAATGTAGACATGACTATTGAAAATTATCAAAACATTTTTCCTTCTAAGTCAATATGGTTTTACACAAACAAAACCATTAAAATTCTGCTTTCAAAATCGTAAGACTTATGGTCATAAAAACTAAACCCATTTGTTCAAATTCATTTTCACTTTCTTTGCAAATCCTTTTTCACTTTCTTTGCAAATCCTTAAAATCAACGTTTGCCCGTTTCATTCAAAACTCATGTTTAGAAAAACACTTAGGAAATTTTTACACAAAATAAATCAATAAAAATCCTTCAAAACCATGTTCTTGTTCTCTTGAAAAACATATCCTTTGTTCATTTTCCATGCTTTTCAAATCAATCCAATTTTATTCTTCCATGAAAATATTAAGTTATAAACACCTATGTTGAGGTGTCTTGGCCGAAATTCACCATATTCTTAAGGACCAAAAATTAATTCCCTTGTTCTTGAAAAATTTCAACATGAACTCTAATCATGAGTGTCAAAAACCGTGACCACTCCTCCTCATAACTGGCCATTGAAGCCAAAAATTTATTTCTTTCCTTCATCAAATTATATACATCATATATATATATATATATATATATATATATATATATATATATATATATATATATATATATATATATATATATATATATATATATATATATATCACAAACATACCATATTCTCATCATGCATAGTATAAGCATACCATCAAAGCCATAAAATCATGCAAAGCATACCAAGCATAGACAAATAATTAACGCACATAAACACCCACAAATAAATTACAAAACCATGGATATGAATCCTCACATGGATTCACCATCCATCAAATATATGACCATCTCTCACCACCATACTTGGTTGGTGAGGTGGATCTCCCTCTTACCTCTTGAAGATCCTTAAAAGCTTTTTGATTTGCTTCTCTTTCCAAGTTCTTCACCACCAAGGGTTTCTTAAACACAAAACAACACATATATTTATTAGTATCTTAAGCTTGAATAAGAAAACCATGGATGTGCATCATGGTTAGAACCTTGAAAATCAAAAGAAAAGTGAAGAGTAACAAACTTCACCATTAAAGCTTCAATCTTTAGCTTGAAGAACAAGGTTGAAGATAGATGATTTAGAGAAAATCTCCAACATGAAAATTGCTTAGAATATCATGTAGATTTAAGATCTATGGTCGGATGAAATTAAAAGAGCTTGGATGGTGGTTTTGAGTGTCTTGACCGAATGGTTTCTCTTGAAGCACAAAGATGGAATTTTTTTGATTTTTGATAGAAACTTGAAGCTTGGATTTGAAGCTCAAGATGAATGATTTTGGAAAAACTCAAAACTAGAGATGTTCTTAGAATGGTGTTTAGGTTTAGAAAATCAAGTTGGATGAAATGATAGAAATTTGGATGATGGTTCTAAGGTGCTTGACCGAAACTTGCTTGGAGAAAAGAAAATAAGAGAATTTCTTGTATTGGTTCTTGGTTCTTTGGATAGAATGATGAGCAATTGAATAAGTGAAATCAATAAATGAGTATTGTCTCCTACTTTTGAGTGTATGACCGTGGGATATCAAGAAGAGAGAAAGTGAGAATTATTTGATAGCTTTAATAGATATTGAGTAGGATGGTGACCATAGGGTACATGTGCAAAGTCACTAAAATTGACTAAGCTTTGCATTAAAAGATGATAGCTTCCTTTTGTCACAAAGTGAAGACAATGAAATGAAATGTCTTCTTTCTCAAGTGTATGGCCATGGAGTGTGATGAAAAGTGAAGATGATAATGCATGAAATAAATTTTGGCCTCCCTCCAAGAAATTTTCTAAAGATGCAAACAAAGAAATCATATTCAAGGATGATGTAATATTGACCATGACATGCAATAATGGTCATAAAGCTTTTTTCTTTGTCTTCTAAACAATCCAAAACCGTCCCCTTCCTCCATTTTGCATGCAATAATTTGTCATCTTTTTCAAGTCACCATTTAAAGCATTTTAGACCATTAATTAATTCAATGGTTAGGATTTAGGTAGACTTTTGATTTAGAAGACTTAATCTAGGCCATTAGATTTTTCTCCTTGAAATTCTAGCCATTAGATGTGTCTCCAAAATTAAGGGTCAAGATTACTCCTTCTTACTTTTAATCCAAGGGTCATAATTAGTCTTTGTCACTTTTTAAAACTAAAGTCCTTGTTACTTTACAAGACCAAATCTCCACCCTTAATCAATTCTATATCCAATGGTTACAAATTGTCATAGTCACTTTATATGACCAAATCTCTACCCTAGATTTAATCTCCATCTAATGATTATAAATGATCTTATTCACTTTTAAGATCAAATCTCCACCGTTGATTAAATCAAGATCAAGTCTCTATCATTAATTAAATCAATGGTGGATATCCAAACCACCAATGTTGACTTAAGCAATTTAATTTATATTTTTATCTGCTAAAACCCCACGAAAGAATATATTTATTGTATTTTTATCGCCTGATAATTAAATACAGTACCAAACACATTATAAGAAAATTTTAAAAACTATTTCTGGATTCAGGTTTAGTAAGATCTCCTGTCTCCGTCTAAACAGTACAAATTTTTCTATGCGTAAAAAAATTTTCACTTTGCGGGACCCACCTGGGCCCACGTATGGCCACTTGGGCCCACGTATGGCCACCTGGGCCCACAAACAGTAAAAATTTTATAATCATCCATAAAATCACAAAAATTAGAAAACGCACAAATATCAAATCAAATTACGTAAAATAATTACTTAACGGTAAAAATTAAATTACGTAAAGTTTTCTTCGGCCCGAAAATTTTTATTTTCCTGACACGGAGTAAATCATTCAAAACGATCAAATACGCTGACGGAATAATCAAAATAATTTTACAGCACACAGAAATTACTAAATAGTAAAATTCTGTTAACTGTCAAAATTATTGTTTAAGAGATAGGAAATTTGGGGATGTTACACTACCAAACTTCGAAAGCATGATGAGGACATTTTCTCAAAAGCTCTTTAAATCTCTCTCATGCTTTATAGAGAGATTCTCCCTGACTTTGAGTAAAGCAAGCAATCTCAGTCCTTATCTTCACGAACATTGACGAAGGAAAATAAAGAGTAAGGAACTTACTAAGCAGATCATCCCAAGTAGAAATGAGGTTGGACTTGTAGCCAGCTCTTGACTTTATCTCTTAATGAAAATGGAAAAAGTCGTAACCGTATGGCATCATCACTGGCCCCATTATACTTGATAGTATCACAGAGCTGCAAGAAATTGGCAATGTGTAGATTAGGATCTTCTGCCTAGCCTCCACCAAACTGATTCTGTTGCACCAGCTGTACAAGAACTAGTTTAATTTCAAAATTGTTTGCTTGGATAGCCGGTCGCACAATACTGGTTGTGACACTTTCAAAAGATGGAGTGGCATAGTCAGCCATAGTGCGTCTTCTTTGTTCATCAACATTTTCAGCCATCTTTTCTTCTTTAGTTTTCTTTCCTTCTCTGATTGCTTTTCTGATTGCTCTTTCTGTTCTTGTTATTTCTGGATCAAAAATTAATATTTTTGAATCCAAAGTATCTTGCATAAATAACAAACAAGCAAACCAAAGTGAAGCAAAGAAAATGAAATACAAATAAAAATAAAAATAAATAGAAATAAACCAAGAAAACAAAAATTGAATATAAAGAAATAAAATAAGAAAATTAATTGAAATAAAATTAAACAAACTAAAATAAATGCCCAAATTAGTGCTTTTTTTAATTACTACTTAATATTGACAGTTAATAATCCCCAGCAACGGCGCCAAAAACTTGACGTGTGTGAAATCGGCAAGTGCACCAAATCGCATCAAATAATAAAGTAGTGAATAGAGTATCGTCCCACGAGGATTATATTTGCAATTACCAAGTTCATTAAATTAACATTATCTGAGCTATCCAAATGATGAGAGTTGATAAAATTAATAATAAAAACACAATTAAAGAAAATAATTAAAATTAAACAACGTAAATCCAATAAATTAGATAGGAGTTGAAAACAATAATAAGAAAATGTTATTGTTCAGACTTCACTTGAACTCTTTAGATGTAAATTTAAATATTGGTTTAATCATATTCTAAGTAAATGATTTATAGTCAATTTCCAAAATTAATTAATATCCAATCTCTTGGATTACTAATTCTCTTACGCTGTTTTAGAGTTAATTAATCCCTTAGTCTAATTCCAAAATAGAAAGGCTTAATCAGGAACAAGGGAATTACAAGAAAGACCACTGACGAGCGCCGAACTCACCAAAATTATAACCAAGTTACGCCTATGGCTTGTAGCATAGGAGGTAATACCGAATCATCTCTCAAAGATTATAAAATGCAATTTGATCAAGTCAAGTTAAAATGAGGGGGGTTAAGAATTCGAATTAAGCAAATAGAATTAAGCAAACAAAATTTGAATTAATCAGAATTAAGAAGGAAACCAATCCAAGAAAATTGTCTAACTTGATTTTAATCTATCTTTGATTACTAAAGGTCCATTCAATTATTAATCAAGTCCTTGGTCTTAGACCACATCAAGAAGCCTCTCAATGATCATGGATCTTCTACTAGAAATGCTTCTAGATTTCAATTAAGTAAGATTGGACAAGTTAAGCACTCATCAAAACCGAAATTAACTTAAAAACCAAGATCCATCCAAGTTAAACATTTCATCAAACACCTTCAATGCCTTGTTTAATTTCTGAGTTAATCTCTTTGCGCATGGTAATTAAGCAATTAATATATGAAAATTCTAATTAAGCAACCAGATTTAACAAAGAGAAGAAGAAGAAGAGAAACTTGATTAATAGATGAACTTAAACATTAAAAACGAAATCTCAAGATTAACAACCAAGCATGTTCAATCTCTTGAATTGATCTAAAGGCTCTACCCCTCCATGAGAAGGGGAGACTCAGAAAAATAAAATAAGGAAGAAGAAAATGAAAATTAGAGAGAAGGAGGAGGAAGAGAGTTCTAGAGAGAAGAATGAAAAAAGTCAAATGGGAGGTGTCTCGGTTTCTGACTTGCCACCCCCTAAACTACCCCCTATTTTGGCTTTACATAATTAAAAACCCATTAATTACAAAGTTGGGTCAGTTATGAATAATGCAATTTGGAAGTCTATAACTCAAGTTATGACCAAACGACATCAAAGGGTCTCTGAACTCGTATTCTGACTTCCGTGCAAAATTAGGCCCACTAGACAACTGAATGAGACTTTGAGCTCTTCATCAAAGTTGTAGAGCTTCCTCTTAGCTTTCCTATAAGGTAAAATTAATGATTATCAGATATTTAGAACTCAAGTTATGTCCAAAATACAGAAACAGTGTCAAAGCCCAATAATGCTGGAAAAATTCAATTAAGTCCAAATTGAGCCCAAATTCGCAAATCATGACCAAACTCAATCAATGAAGAAAATGGAGAGTGCAATTAACTAAACATGGGGGTTTATTAATGAATAAAATATGTGATTATCAACCACATAATTCACAACGTCTATCCCTAACAATTGCAGAAATTATGGTGTTTATCACAGATCTAGACTCATGCAAATTTTTCCAAATCATACATCAGCCCAATAGTTCATTTCCAAATTAATCAGGTTTAGAAAAGCATTAAAGATAGAGATAAACACATAAATCATGGACTAGAAACATGAATTAAACTTATAAAAGAAATTACATCATTCAAGTATCAACATCATCCCCTAACAAAGGGAAATTAGTTATACATAGAGAAAGAACAAAATAAAAGAAAGATTAAGACAAACTGCATTGATAATTAGTGAAAAGAGTGATGGATGCTCCCCTTCAGCAACCCAGCAGCAAACCTAACGGCTCCCCCCTGACTCTTGCGTAACTCATGAATATATAGCAAATTAATAGGTTCTGTTACACGTTCAATACTCAAGCGCTGAATTGCGGGCGCTCAAGCGCTGAAGCACTGGATTGCGGGCACTCAAGCGCTAGGGCGCTAGAAAAATTTCCTTGTTTCTACTATGAGTGCTGGCTTTTGGGCGCTGGACCACCAGGGTGCTTTGTTTAGCTTTTTTTCCTCGTTCAAGCGTCCAATCTTCTCCCTATGCAATTACCTATAAAAACACATAATTAAAACACAATTTAAAATAACAAAAGTATAATAAAACTCAAGAACAAACTCAATTAAAAAGATTAAAGAGAATGAAAAATTCAAAATAATGAACCGTAAAAATATGAATTTTTGCAAGTTCATCAGTCAATGTTACCAGTAGTGTGGGGAGGTAACATTCCCTCTCTACCAAGTGATATAAAGAACCAGGTTCCTGGGAATATGCCTAGCAAGATGATGATACATGAGCACTAGAAAGAGATTTACACATGATTAAACACTATCATAACATTGTGAAAATGTTATTTATATAGATCATGGGTTTGATAATGAATGTTTGTATTACAAGAGAATGTGAGCATTCTAGTGATAGTGGGTTATGACTCATGTTTGATATATTGATAATGTAATCTATAATCTATTGGTGATGTGTTGGTTATATATATAATGGTTGATTGTGAATTATTATTTAATGATAAAAATGGAATTTCTGCCTTGGGAAAAGAAAGGAAACCTTTTTGGCTTTAGCTACCTTTATATATGTTATTTATGAATGTGATATAATTTTCTCGAAACAACTCAAGTTATTATAATGACATGTTATATCTATACTTACTAAGGATTTTAGAATTCCCATCCCTTTTACCTATTACTTCCATGATAATTCCAGAGTGAGATTTTCCTATAGAGTAGATGTGACGATGTTGATTTAGCATAGAATTATTTACTAGTTTTAACCATTGCCTTGTCCCTATAGATATGCAGTGGTTTTGTAAATATTTTCTATATATTTATGCCTGATAAAGCTTAGTTTGTATTATTTGTATATTGATGTACTAGTTTGTATGGAACAAATTTTTCATTTATATGTATATCTATTACTTTTCTTCACAAGGCTCATATGTATATAGTTTGTTAAGTATCAAATAATGATGTTAGTATAGTAGTGTCCTGTTTAAACCTGATTACTTTTGTATAAATCTGAATATACTAGTAGTAACAGTTTTGGGACGTTACATTATGGTATCAGAGCAGTTCATCTTGTAGAGCCTAGGTATGGACTGATTATGCTTTTGGCATGTATAGATGTTCTTGTTATATGTAATGCATTTTCTTATCTTGTTGGTTAGATTTATGATAGAATTGCATAACAACTTTGGTGTGAATGTTAATAATTATTACCGCACAGTTACACGATATTGTGGCTGATCAACTCAATATGTATTGTTCTGTGTGTACAAAAAACTATAACATTTGTTAGGAGAACTCGAGGAAACAGAGAACCAGCCAATGGGGATACGACAGAGATGACAAGATCTTTTAGAGAGATGGCTGCTGCGGTGAGAAAGCAGTATGCCGTCAAGAATAAAGTATTTGAAAGAATGAGAACAAACCCACCTCCACTGCCAGTAGATAATACAACATTAGTAAGGAACCAAAACTTCCATGACCTTTCTGAGTTTAGGAAGGAAAATCCTTCATCTTTTAGGGGAGAGTATAACCCGATAAAGGCTAAGGGATGGCTAAGGGAGATAGGGAAATTTTTTATTGTGATGGGTTGCACTGAGGAACAAATAGTTACTTTTGCCTCATATATGCTAGTAGGAGAGGTAGAAAGTTAGTGGACAGATGCCAAGAGTTTGTTAGAGGTAGCTGAGACCCAAATCACTTGTGAGGTATTTGGAACTACCTTTCTAGATAAATAATTTTCCAAGAACTTATAAAATGCAAAAGAATTAGAGTTCCTAAAGTTAGAACATGGAAGTATGTTTGTGGGCCAATATGTGACTAAGTTTGAGGATTTGTCCAAGTTCTCTTCTTACTTTGGGTTTAATCTTGATGGGGAGTGGAAATGTGTGAAGTTTCAAGCGGGATTGAGGGAAGACATCAAAAGAGCCATTAGGCATATAGAGATTAGAGATTTCCCAACCTTGGTCAATAAATGTAGGATTATAGAGGGTTATGACTTCAAGCCTCCACAAGAACAAATGTCACAGAACTTCCAAAAGAGGAAGAGAATGTATGATAAGTTCAAAAGGGGTGCTTCTCGGCCTAAGTATCCACAAGACAAGGGAAAACAAGTTTAGGGAGAACCTTGGGGGCCAAAGTGTAATAAATGTGGGAGGAATCACGGTAACAAGCCTTGTATGATAGAACATATGTTGTGTTATACTTGTGGCAAACCAAGGCATTATGCTAGGAATTGTCCACAGAGATAGAGAACAACACCTAACCCCAAACCCCAAACCAAAGGAAGAGTTTTTACTCCGAGTGGTAAAGGGGTGGCGTAATCTCCCAATCTTATACAAGGTAAATGTATAGTTAAATATAAAATTTTAACTGTATTATATGATTCAGGAGCATCGCACTTCTTTGTTTCCTATAATTATGTGAAGAAGTTAGAATTACCTATTTCTGATCTTCCCTATGATTTATCTGTTTCTGCACTAACAAGAAAGCTAGTAACAACCTCCCATATTTGCCTAAATTGTTATGTACAAGTAGAAGATAAGATTTTCTTTGTAAATCTTATATGTTTGCCTCTGGTCGATATTGATATCAATTTGGGTATAGATTGGTTTTCTGAAAATCATGTTGTTTTGAATTGTTCATATAAGACTTTGACGTTTATGTTTGATATCCCTTCCATGACTATTTCTTCTGAGTCTATGTATTTGAATGTCAATCAGGTTATCAATTGTTTAGTAGAGATGGCTCAGAGATATATTCTCATTTTCTCCTTAAATTATAAAGTTGAGCAGAACTTATAAAGTATACCTGTGGTAAGGGAGTACTCAGAAGTATTTCCAAATGAGATAAGTGAGTTGCCACTTGAGTGAGAAACAAAGTTTATTATAGATTTGGTATCAGAACTAGACCTATATTTGTAGCACCTTATAGGATGTCACCTTTAGAGCTGACATAACTCAAAAAGCAAATAGAAGAATTATTAGATAAGAAATTCATTAGACTTAGTGTATCACCCTGGGGGGCACCAGTGCTCCTGGTAAAGAAGAAGAATAGTAGCATGCGGTTGTGTGTGGACTATAAGCAGTTAAATAAAGTGACTATCAAGAATAAGTACCCTTTACCAAGAATAGATGATTTGATGGATCAATTGAGATGAACCAATGTTTTCTCAAAAATTGATCTAAGATATGGATACCATCAGATTAGAGTTAGGGAAGAGGATGTCCCTAAAACTGCTTTTAGGACTAGCTATGGACATTATGAGTATCTTGTGATGTCCTTTGGTTTGACCAATGCACTTGCAGTGTTCATGGATTACATGCACAGAATCTTTAAGCCATACTTGGACAAGTTTGTAATTGTCTTTATAGATGACATTCTTATCTATTCAAAGACAACTGAAGAACATGAACAATACCTTAGGATAGTTTTAGAAATCCTAAAAGAGAAACAATTGTTTGCTAAATTAGCAAAATGTGAGTTTTGGATGAAGGAAGTGCAGTTTTTGGGTCATGTGGTATCCCAAGGAGTAGTATCATTAGATCCTAACAAGGTATAAGCAGTGGTGAGGTGGGAAAGACCTACCATTATAGCAGAGATTAGAAGTTTCTTAGGACTAGCTGGGTATTATAGAAGGTTTATAAAAAAAAAATTCTCAGATAGCTTTACCTTTGACTAGATTAACTAGGAAAAGTAGCTTATTTAATTGGACATTAGAATATGAAGATGGTTTTCTATAGTTGAAATAGAAGTTGACCACAACACCTATTTTAGTAATTCCAAACCCCTAGGAGAATCTTGAAGTATACTGTGATGCTTCAAAGAAGGGATTAAGATGTGTTCTAATGCAAAACAAAGGGGTAGTTGCCTATGCTTCTAGGCAGTTGAGACCTTAGAAAGAGAACTATCCTACTTATGATTTGGAATTAGCAGCTATTGTGCTTGTCTTGAAAATTTGGAGATACTATTTCTATGAAGTTAAGTTTGAAGTGTTTAGTGACCATAAGAGCTTGAAGTATTTGTTTGATAAAAAAGAATTGAACATGAGACAAAAGAGATAGATAGAATTTTTGAAAGATTATGACTTTGAATTGAAATATCATCCAGGTAAAGCAAGTGTCGTGGCTGATGCACTTAGTAGAAAACTTCTACATGTGTCTCGAATGATGGTTTAAGAGATGGAGCTTCTGAAGAGTTTTAGGAACTTAAGCCTAGTAGTGACTGTGTCTCCACATAGTCTTTGTATAAGTAAATTAGACATAACTAGTGATTTGAAGACTCAAATTAGAGAAGCTAAAGAAAGAGATGAGGCCTTAAAAGAAATAAGTGAATAAATATTGTTGGGAAAACAAAAAGAATTTAGTAGAACAAATGATGGAATAATTATATTTAGGAATAGACTTTGCATCCTAAAGGAAACTGGAATCAAAGAGAGAATATTGGAAGAGGCTCATAAGAGTAGATACGCAATACATCCAGGTGCAACAAATATGTATCAAGACCTTAGGGAATTATTCTGGTGGCCTAAGATGAAGGTAGACATAGCTAAATATGTGTCAAAGTGCTTAGTTTGTCAAAAGGTTAAGATAGAACATCAGAAACCTTTTGGACCTTTACAACTATTAGAAATCCCTGAATAGAAATGAGAAAGTATTTCAATGGATTTCATAATGGGATTACTTATAATCCAATCAGGATATGATGCCATATGGATCATAATGGATAGATTAACTAAATCTGCTCACTTTTTGCCAATAAGAGCTAACTATTCTTTGGATAAATTAGTCCAGTTGTATTTACAAGAGATTGTCAGATTGCATGGAACTCCCTCAAACATAGAGACCTTAGATTCACTTCTAGATTTTGGGAAGCTTTGTAAAAAGCCTTTGGGACTAAGTTGAGCTTTAACACAACTTATCATCCACAAACTGATAGACAAACTAAGAGAACTATCTAAACCTTAGATGATATGCTTAGAGCATGTGCACTTGAACAACATGGTAGTTGAGATTTCTACCTTTAGTAGAATTTGCTTACAACAACAATTATCACACCAATATAGGAATGACACCTTATAAGGCATTGTATGGTAGAAAATGCATATCACCTCTGTGATGGCATGAGATAGGAGAAAGAATTATCATAGGTTCAAAACTACTGCAACAAACCACAGAACAAATTAAGATGATCAAGGATAGGTGGATAACTACTCAAAGTAGGCAAAAGAGTTACACGGATAAAAGAAGGAGACCTCTAGAATTTGAGGAAGAAGAACATGTATTTTTGAGAGTCACTCTTATTACAGGGGTTGGTAGAGCTTTGAAAACTCGAAAGTTAAACCCTCAATTTCTTGGTCCTTATCAAATCCTAAAAAGAATTGGACCAATTACTTATTAAATAGCCCTTCCACCCAGTTTGTCCAATCTTCACAATGCCTTTCATGTTTTGCAACTCAAAAAATATAATCCAGATCCTTCATACAACTTGGAGGATGAATCAATACAATTAAGAAATGATTTAACATATGTGATAAAACTTGTAAGGATCATGGATAAGGGAGTCAAAGAACTCAGAGGGAAGCAAATTCCACTAGTGAATGTGGTATGGGATAGGATTGACTCAAAGGAGGCCACTTGGGAGCTAGAGTCCAGCATGATGCAAGACTATCCAGAACTTTTCATATAAGGTAATTAAATTTTGAGGACAAAATTTTTAAAAAGGAGGAAAGAATTGTAACATCCTCCCTAACCTAATAGCCTTAATTATTGTTATAGAAGCTTAATAACACTTATATGAGTTACCTGTTAATTATGGTGATTTTTTGAGCTAGATTAAGTAAAATACTATAATACAGAATGTGAAAAATAGCTCGTATTAGCTTAGAACTTTGCTTAAAGTGCTTACATGATAGAAGTAAATATGAAAACTTTATTTATAGTTCACAAATACTTTAAATGAGATGTGTTAAATTTATGTGAATCAACTAAATTAGTGTGATATTTTTCACAACACAAGAAGAGTAATATAGTTGTAGTTGTTAATAGTGTATAAGGATAATCATTAAATGATCAGTATATAAATTGAATTAAGTCTTAGAATTTTTTCTAACACTTATGGGAAATAGAAAACTCATCAAAGGAAGATCAAAGTATCCTTAAGAGATACAAAACTTCTAATTAGCCAAGAAAGTCAAATGAACTTATCCCTCCAACTTTCTCTCCATCGTCTTTGACTTTGTCACACTTTGTCTCTCATTTTCTCTCCACTCACATGGCTACAGCATAGAGAAAAGATAAAGATAAGAAAGAAAAAGAATTAACAAAGCAGGAAAGAAATAAAAGAAAGAAGAGAAAGAAGGAAGTAGGAAGAAACAAAGGAAGAACAAGAAGAAAACTAGAACATCACTAACAAAGAAGTATAGGTAGGGGTTGTTGTGTCTCTACCATGCTCTATCTTTCCTTGCCTCTTGAATTCTGCATGGTTGAATTGATAAGAATTCCCTATGGTTGTTCTAAGATGTTTTAGTTGTATGTAGATGATTGATGAGCTTGAAGTGATATATATATATATATATATATATATATAAATATATATAAATACACTTTCTATTCCTTAGTGTTGTAACTTTAGTAAGATGTGCACAATCTTTTAGCCAGTGAATTTTAGGAGATTAACCTTGATAAGGAAGATGATCCTAAATTCTTAGTATGAGATTTCTCATTAGTTTTCTTATCACAATTTTGAATTTAAGGATATGAACCTTGATGAGGAACGTGATCCTAAATTCACAGTATGAGATTTCTCATTCGTTTCCTCATCAGATGTGACCAAGGTTATCGGTAGTGTGAAGAGATAACATTCTCTCCTTACCAAGTGATATAAGGAACTAGGTTCCTGGGAATATGCTTAGAAAGATGATGATATATGAGCACTAGAAAGAGATTTACACATGATTGAACATTATCATAACATTGTGAAAATGTTATTTATATAGATCATGGGTTTGATAATGAATGTTTACATTATGAGAGAATGTGAATATTCTCGTGATAGTGGTTATGACTCATGTTTGATATATTGATGATGTGATCTATGATCTATTGGTGATGTGTTGGTTGTAGATATAATGGTTGATTGTGAATTATTATTCAATAATAAAAATGAAATTTCTACCTCAGGAAGAGAAAGAAAAGCATTTTGGCTTTAGCCACCTTTCTATATGTTACTTATGAATATGATTTAATTTCCTTGAAATAGCTGGAGTTATTATGATGACATGTTATATCTATATTTACTGAGAATTTTAGAATTCTCACCCCTTGTACCTCTTACTTCCTTGATAACTCCAGAGCAGGATTCTCCCAGAGAGTATATGTGAAATGTTGATGTAGCATAGAATTATTTAATAGTCTTGACTGTTGCCTTGTCCCTATAGATATGTAGTGGTGTTGCAAAATATTTTCTATGTATTTATTCCTGATAAGGTTTAGTTTGTATTATTTGTATATCGATGTACTAGTTTGTGTGGAACAAATTTTTCATTTATATGTACATATATTACTTTTCTTCACAAGGCTCATATGTATATAGTTTTTTGAGTATCAAAGAATGATGTTAGTATAGTAGTGACGTGCCTAAACCTGATTACTTTTGTATAAATCTGGATATACTAATAGTAATAGTTTTGGGGCTTTACACCGCAGGTGCTTGCGAACCCGCTAAATATATTTTTTCATTTAGTATTTTACATATATCATGCTTTTTTTTTCTTTCACTTTAAGATGAGATAAAAAATTATATTTTCTTATTATTTTACAATAAATTTGTTAATGAATAGATACCATTCTTGTAATAATTATTTATGTAGATTAATTATGACAAGACATAATTTAACTTAATATGTTGTTTGTGACATTCTTTTAATTTTATAAGAATTTTAAATTGTTAAAAGATATTATTGTATATGATGTTAAAGTTTATTTTATTTATATTTTTTCATTTTACAAATTTCATTTTGAATAGTTCACCAAAAAAATAAAATATCATTTTGAATTATTAGATACCCGTGGATACTCATGAATACCTACCTCCCTCGTGAAGATCACAAATAGGGGTATACGCGACGAGGACTGAGGCAGGGGAAGCACTAACCGTCTTCGCCTGTCCCATTGCCATTCCTAATTTTTGTCTAAATAAATATTTTTTTAATGTTAAGTTATATCTTACCAGATAACAAACATTTGATAAGATAATGTTATATTAGGTTGTTAATACAATTATGCATCAAATAGTCTTAAAATTTGAAGAATATGAACACTGTATATTATTGCTCATCTCAAAATAGAATGTACAATGAAGATTGTATATAGAGGTAGCTGTTGTACATTAATAACTAGTTCCAAAAAAATAAACAATAAATTAATAGAACACTAAAAACAATATCTACACTAAAAACCATGGGAACATTGTCCACTTAGACCACCGTCCAACAATCCCCCTTAAGCTGGTGAATATGCATTCTCCATTCCCAGCTTGGATACAATCGTCTGAAATGTTAGACTGTTCAACCCTTTTGTAAATATATAAGCAAGTTGACCTTGTGTAGATACATAGGGTGTACAAATTAAACCACTCTCTAATTTTTCTTTGATAAAATGTCTATCAACCTCAATATGTTTTGTTTGATCATGCTGTACCAGATTATGAGCTATGTTGATTGCAGATTTGTTATCACAAAAAAGTCTCATCGGACCATCCCACTTGATCTTCAAATCTTCAAGAACAATCTTTAACTATAGTAGCTCACATACACCTTAAGTCATAGCTCTGAATTCTGCTTCCGCACTGGATCGTGCTACCACATTCTGTTTTTTACTTCTCCAAGTCACCAGATTTCCACGAAGAAAAGTGTAATATCCTGTAATTGATCTTTTTTCCACTGGTGATCCAGCATAATCCGCATCAGTGTATGCCTCATATACCACACCTTCATTTCTTTTAAATAAAATGCCTTTTCTTGGTGTTCCCTTAAGATATTGTAATACTCGAAATGCTGCTCACAAATGAGATTCTTTTGGACTGTGCATGAATTAGCTAATTACACTAACTGCATATACAATATTTGGCTGTGTGTGGGATAGATAAAGTCTTTTCGCCAAACGCTGATACATTTCTCTGTCAACTGCAACATCTTCTTCTGCTTGTCCAAGTTTCATATTGGGATCTATAGGAGTACTTACTGATTTGCATGTTGTAGGACCTGTTTCTTTTAGGAGATCCATAACATACTTTTGTTGGGAGATGAATATACCTTTCCTAGAATGAGCAACCTCAATTCCAAGAAAGTATTTTAACCTTCCTAATGCTTTAATTTCCAGTTCCTTGACTAGGCACTGACTTAGAATATGTTTCTCCTTAGCATAATCTCCTGTTGCTATTATGTCATCAGCATACACCAAGAGGGTTGTGACTCCCCCTGAAGGAGAGTGTTTAACAAACAGTGTGTGATTCCCTTGACTTTGTTTATACCCCATAGCCAACATAATTCTAGAAAACCTTCCAAATCACGTTCGCGATGATTGCTTGAGGCCATATAAGGCCTTTTTAAACTTACACATAGTGTTGGAATGCAAATTCCTCCAATATCCTGGTGGGACCTCCATGTAGACTTCTTATTCAAGATCTCCATGTAAGAAAGCATTCTTGACATCAACTTGTTGTAAATCCTAACCATAATTAGCTGTCAATGTCAATAATACCCAAACTGTGTTCATCTTTGTAACTGGTGAAAAAGTCTCTTGGTAATCAATTCCATAAGTTTAGGTATACCCTTTGGAAACTAATCGTGCCTTATACCTCTCTATGGATCTATTTTCTCTATATTTCACACTGTACACCCATTTACAGCCCACAATTTTCTTTTCTGCCAGTAACTGCACTAGCTCCCAGGTCTTATTCTTTTCCAATGTCTCTATCTCCTCATTCATGGCTTGTTTATATTTTCCATTGGACAAGTTTTCTAGTAAGGTGGTAGGGATGACAATGGTATAGGCTTATAAGGAAGGCTTTATAAGATGGTGAAAAATTCTCAAAGGACAAGAAGTGTGAAAGAGGGTATAGTACCCGTTTTGTGCACTATCTGGTTCCTTTTCTAATGGCTATAGGAAGAATTTGATCATTACTATCCAAATGAATTTTAGTTTCATCTTGCAATAAAGGGTTAGATATTATTACCTCATTCGAAGGCTTTGAGTTGGACTCTTGGGCCTGCACAAGTTCAGGAACAACCATCTTCCTTCTTGTGAACACCTTGCCTTTGCTATACCTTACATTCTCAAGAGCAGACTCAGCTATTGGGTCATGAATGGTTTTGGACACAAGTTCAGACACAGGTTTAATAGTGATATCAGGAGGAGGATTAGGGACAACAGGAAAGTTATGAGAAGGACTATTAGACACAGGAAGTAAGGATAATTCAAGCAGGGAATCTTCCTTATCTTCCTTCATTGACTTCTCCCTTTGAAGATAAGGATGAGAAAAATAGGGTTCTTCTTCACTGAATGTAACATCTTTGGAGACATAGAATTTTCTGGTTGGAGGATGATAACACTTTCACCCTTTCTGGGTCGAAGAATAGCTCACAAAGATACATTTTATAGCCCTCGGATCAAGTTTTCCCCTGTTTGGACTGTGAACATGGACAAAAGATACACATCCAAAAATTTTAAGGACAAGATTGTTGGAAGTGTATAGGTCAGGATAAAAAGTGGAGAGGACATCCATAGGACTCTTGAACCCTAAGACTTTAGTGGACAAGTAATTTATAAGATGAGTAGCTATCAAAATAGCTTTTTCCCAAAATGACTTAGGGACATTTCTTTGAAACAATATGGTTCGGGTTTTTTTCAAGAAGATGACCGTTTTTTCGCTCTGTTAACCCATTTTGTTGTGGGGTATGGATACATGATGATTCATGGATTATTCCTTCTTTCTAGAAAAAATGCATAAGAGTCTGATTAAAGTAGTCCTTAGTATTATCAGTCCTGAATCGTTTAATACCTACCCTAAATTGATTTTTAATCATGGAACAAAAATTTAGGAGAATAGTACTAATATTAGACTTGTGTTTGAACAGAAAAATTCAGGTAACATATGTACAGTCATTAATAACAAAGACAGTAGGAATAGAAAAAGGACCCTAAACATCACTGTGAATAAGAGAAAAAGGAACAAAACTTCTTGTATTACTAATTGAAAAATTGACACGCTTATGTTTGGCAAGTTCACATACTTCACAATGAAATTGTTTAACATCAAAACCTTTACACAAAGAAGGAAAAAGACTCTTAACAATAAAAAAAGGATGGATGACCTAATCTACGGTGAACAAGCCAAATTTTATCTTTTTTAGTTGAAAGAAGTTCTGAGGTAAAAGAATATGGGTGTCCAAGTCCACTCTTGGTCCTGTTTACCTGACAAGGTGCTTCAAGGAGGTCGAGGTCATCCTACTCTCTAGCATGTCCAATCATCTTCCTCGAATCCTTGTCCTGAAGAACAGAATGATCATTGTAAAAAATCACTTTGCAAGATAAATCTTTAATTAATTTATGAATAGAAATAAGATTTGTGGATAGTTTAGAGACATGAAGGACATTGTTTAAGGTCACTAGGGGGTTTAGTTGGACTTCTATACCTGTTACAGTGATCAAGGAACCATCAGTTATGGATATTTTCTTACTGCTTGGGCATGGAGAATAGGTGAAAAATATAGTGGGGTTATTGGTCACATAGTATGTGGCTCCTGAATCCATAATCCAGGAGTTAGTAAAAATTGAACCCAAGACATTGAATCCAACGGAAAAAGGTAACTTACCTGAATAAGTCAAAAAACAAGTACCTGAGATCTTTTCAAGGTTGTATAGAAAGACATTTGAAACATCACCTTTGTTGACATCGTGAGAGACAAAACAGAACCACTGGAGTAACAAAGTCAAGGCACTCTCTAGTATAGTGTGAAAGAGTTGGAGAAGGCAGAACAGTAAAAGACATCGGAGAAGGTGAACCCACTATCCAAACAACTTTGGATTGGAGTTTCGACCACTGAAATAGAAGTAGGGGTCGTTAGTAAGTTGAACAGAACAAATAGTGTCGCTCTTCGGTGACCTAAAGGTGGCGCATGACTCCCACGCTCTGGGAACTCCAAACTCGTGTGGCGGAGCATGACAAAGCGTGACAGGGTCTCCGACACTACAAGAAAATGATGATTTAGCGTCGGATTTAGCGATGGATGCCATATCCTTAGCTAATTTAATAGTTTAGCGATGAAATATGTGAAAAATAAATTGTTCGTTGCAATTGCAGAAATTTTATTTTTTTAGGAATAGATTAGCGACAAACTAGTCCGTCGCTAAATTTTGTGTGAGATTCACCCACGCTAATCCGTTGCAAATTATTCTAATACTGTAATTTTAATTCCCTAAATATTTATATTCCCGCTAATAACCAAAAAACCCAAACAACTTCCCTTTCACTTGCACCCTCTGTCTCATGCTGTAAACCTAAAAATCCCAAAAAACTTCTTTGTTAATGGTGCCATCTTTGTCTCTTGCCAGCTGATATCTTTCTCTATCTCGCCCTCTCCCTCTCTCGCTTCTGGTCTCTATCTTGCTGCCGTGTCTCCCCCTCTCTCGTTGCCGTCGCATCTCGCCTTCTCTGGCTGCCTCTACGTCTCGTCCTCTCTCGCCGGCCCCACGTCTGTCCCTCTTTTGGTCCTCTGCTTCTGGTCTTCTGGCGGTGATGGGTCAAGCTTTACACACTCTTACAACTCGTCCTTCCCTCTCTCCGTCTCTCACTCATGTCTCATCTCTCCACAAAATCGCTTACCAAACCCACTCATTGCATGGAACCAAGGAAAAGCAGCAAATTTTGGGGTCCATTTGGCCAAGTAATTTCAATTTCATTAGTAATTGATGTTTCCGTATTTCAATTTCTGGTGTTCCTGTTTCATTAAGATTGTTTTTAATTTTTAATATTGTTTTTGCTTTGCTTTTGTGTTTCTTATTTCAATTCGGCCAATGATCTTCGCGTCAGAAAACTCCACTGCAACACCTAACCGAGGCTACGGTTAAATCCATGGCCACGCGATTGCCTTTGTTGCATTTTAAGGATTTCAAGCGACACTTGTGATATGTCAAGCCCTTATGCCTAACTCTGTGTTTTGTAGACTTGCTGTGATATTCATTCTCATTTTGCAGCAATTGCTTGGAATCTCGCGGTAGGAATTTCTTTTGGCTGCCATGGTTTGGACTATTTCCACTGATTTCTAGTTTATCACTGATTTAGCTTCAATCCATGAAATTTTATGTTCTTCATTCAAATTGATTTTGCTTCAAATGGTGAAATTTATGTTCCTCTCAAAACACATGCCAAGTGTTTGATGAAAGGTTTGGGGAATTCGTTCGCGTAATTTTTTATTGGGGCTTAAAGATGTTTATGCATCATGCCTTCTACTTTATTGAGCTGCAATGTTGCTGTCAAACCAGAAACTATCAGGCACCTATTGAAGCTTAGGAGTTAGGAGTACCTACTTCAAAGGAGTTAGTAATTTTCCCCCAAAACAGCTCAGTGCAAAATGTTAAGTGGTGAAAATCAGTACAAAGCTTTCCATTATTGATACTTGATAATATAATATTAGAAGCCTTACTTACTTCTCACTATGCTAAATTGACAACTTGAACTTTTGGAGCCATCGCCTTTCTTAATTACTTTTAATGTGTAGGTTAATGACTAGCTTTGAAAACAAATACCTATACCTTAACCACGACTATAGAAGCTTTTTATTTTTTATTTTTTTATCATGGCTATCCTGCAGGTTATCCTAGAGTGGCTGGAGATGAAGTGCAGAACCTTGCTTTGTTCTCAGTCTTCCACAAGCATATTTATGAGATCATCCTATTTAGTTGCAGGTTGGTTTTGATCCACTAAAGCATTTGAATATTAAAGCTTCTTGTTGATATTGTGATTTATAAGTATGAAATGAAACTATGTCTTTGTATATTTGTGAATAGAGAGGGAGAGAGAGAGAGAGAGAGAGAGAGAGAGTAAGCAATACCTTATACCAGGCTGTGTTAAATAGATGATTGGAAGCTTGGGAGTTTGATGTGGAAATGCCAATAATGGGCTTTGGTTTTATGGAGAATGACATTACACTAGGCTACCAATATAGATGGAAATGGAAAATAGGACAATTTTTTCATTATAAAGTAAAGTAATGACCGAGAAAAGCCTCTAGACTGTGCTTTATAGTATTACCACCTTTAACTGCTGTCTTATTTCGCCTATCAATAATCAGTAATATTACTTTAATTTCCAAATCCACCTACATGTCATACAACTTGAATAATTCTATTCAATATAAGCCCAAAATACAATTAGTTACATACATACACCTTCCTCCATGGATTACTATCTTTTTCGTTGGTGAAGGCGAAGTCATAATTGCAGCATAAGTTAAGTCAAAAATATTCTTTTCTATATTGAAAATACATAAGTTATATTTATTGAATTAATTAACAATTAATATATTATTAATCGTTATTTTAAATTAAAAATTATGTAACACAAATATTTATATAATTATTAATGTTGATTAATTATTTGTATAGGGTAATGTAATGGAAGCGACATGTATCCTTTAAGAATAAGACGTGTTTGATTTCTAATAAACTCTGTTAAAAAAGAGTCATATCATTTGGATCAAAACTTAATTTTTCTTATATATTTATACTCTAATTCTGTAACATATTTTAAAATATGAATAGTAGAGATATGCATTTAATAATGTGAATAAAAAATTTGGGGCAAAATTTTTTGTTTCTCGTCTATCATAATGCGAATGTAATATGAATTGAAAATCTCAACTGATGTTGGCCTGTAATAGCAATTAGTGTTTTAGAATTTGAGACAAGTAAGAAGTGATTAAGTGTGTGCCTATAATCTGTTTGGGAGAATGCCTATTTGAATGAAGTGAATTAAAATAGAGATAGTGAGGCATGCTATTTTTTCTTAGACTCAGTGCTGATATGCTAGGGTAGTAATGTCTATTTTGATGAATAAAAAAGAGATATGGTGGTTTAAGTGTTTTGAGATGGAATAAATGTGTTGTGAAGTGATTAGATGGAATGATTTATGGTGTTTGATGATCTGAGATCTTGATTGATTTATAATGCTTTACTATGACTTGAAATTTTTTTGTGTCTTTGTTTGTGAGAATGGTTTGATTATGGTAATAATTAAAAAAAAAATAGTTCTTCAAGGGTTGTATGTGAATGCAATGGTGAAAGGATGAGTACTTTGATGAGCTATTGTTTTAATTTCTTGGTTCCTTATTTTCGATTTGACAAGGTGGCTGAATTATTGGTGCTTTTTTTATTGCTGATAAGTAATGTGTTTTTATTTCTTGCATGTTGAGAAGTGAATCTATGAGGTGATTTTGTATGAGAAGGAGAATGTCCAGATCATTTTAGATTTGATTGGAAATGTGCTAACAAGTTTTTGACTGTATATGTGTGTGTGTTTTAACTAAGCAACACCTCATCATTTATTTCCACTATGGTTGAAAGCGAAGCTGTTGGTGGAGGACATTACATTTTGGTTTCGTTGCTGTCTATTTTGGATGTTGTGAAGGAGGGTGGAATTGGTTTATGGAATTGTGATTTGTGAGTGAGCAGAGAGGAGGAGGAGGATGGATATAGAGTAGGGAGTTAGGCGAAAGAGATTGATTCATGGGTAGCCGTAAAGGTGTACGAGGGGGCAGATTCCATGCTAAACCCTAATGAGTTGGTCTGGTCATACCAACATACTGCTCCTATCAAGTCAGCACTTTCTATGTTCCTTGTTATTAATTATGAGTCTTTTTCCTTGTGATTTTGATTATTTTGATAAATTTTGTTGTGATTTTTTGTTGATGGATTATGTTATGTTTTTTTCTGGTTACATTACAGTACGCTTGTTGAAGCGTGCAAAGTCTAACACCATTGTATTGACTGGACTTAGTGGGGGCGACAAAACTGTTCTCTTCTATCATGTAACAAAGTCTAACACCATCGATTGAGAAATGACTGTACGAGATTTAATTGCTTGTTTCATGCATATAATCAAGTGATGAAGTTGTTGTATTTAATCAATTATTTTTCAAGAATGATGAGAATTATTAGAGACTTTTGTTAGGATTTTAGTTTCTCTCTCTCTATGAGCAACTTTTTTTTTTTTTTTGCATGAACTAATTCTTATATCATATTTTCAGGAAAATTATAAAGTACTTAAAATGAGAAAACTCCAAGAGCATATTGGTGACACATCTAATGAAAACAATGATGGGGTGGAAGATGACACAATAGAAAGAGATACATTTGAGAGGAGTGAAGATAATATAACTGCAGAACATGGCTTAGATCATCAAGAAGAGTTGTCACTTTGGGTTGAAGCTGTTGGTGGGCCGAAGAAAGGCAGAATTTATGGCCTAGGATCTCAATTATCTGTGGTTTGCCCACTAGACAATTTTAGACTTAACTTTTGCTTAGGAAGACATATAACTTGTGTAGGTCTATGTATAGTATTTTGTTCTATGTTGACAGTATCTTTTGATATAATGTAGATAGTTTCAAACTATTTGCTTGGAATGATACTTTGGTTTACGTTAATATATATTTGATTTTATGCAATAAATTATGGCTATTATGTTATGTTTAGTAATATTTTTATTGTATTCAATTTATTATAAATTAAACAATTCTACAATAAGCAATACACATGGGTTATATATTTTATAAAAAAAATGAAATAAAATAAAATTAGCGACGGATTAGTGCGTTGCTAAATTTAAATTTAGCGATGGACTAATCCGTTGCTAAATGCAATTGGAGATCAATTGTGTATTACATTTAGCGACAGATTTGCATGGGAAATATCCGTTGCTAAATTTAGCGATGAACTCATTTTCATCGCTAAATTTTAGCGTGGAGCAATCTAGCAATGACTTTAGCGTCAGCGAAATCTAATTTTTACCCGTTAGCGACGGATTTGTCCATAGTTAAATCTTAATTTTCTTGTAGTGCGGCAGTGGCGCTCAAAAGGATGGCCAGTTTGAGGCTTTTGAGATACCTCGTGACCTTACCTGGATGGAAGAAAAATGAATAGGTACTGTTTGAATATCAATGGGTTTCTATTTTAGTGGCGATGAAGGCTAAAAAATGAATGTGCAGAAGGGCAGTGAAGGCCAAAAAACATAGTTTGGTTGGTAATGAAGGTCGACTGAAAAAAGGCTTAGCGAAAAATAGATATAGTCCCAGATCGAAACTGCTCTGATACCATCTTAAAATTTGAAGAAATGAACACTGTATATTATTACTCATCTCAAAACAGAATGTATAATGAAAATTGTATACAAAGGCAGCTGCTATACATTAATAACTAGTTCTTAGAAAATAAACAACAAATTAATAGAATACTAAAAATAATATCTACACTAAAAACTATAGGAACACCATCCTCATAGACCACCGTCCAACACCACTATCCAACAAATAATATAAGAGTTTATTAGCTACCTTATAGAGCATTGCTAGAGTGCCCAACTTGTCGGGTTAATTCTTTAGTGCCACAAGTGGCACATGTTCCATTACCTACTTGGATAAATCAGAGTTGTAAAGAAATATTATTGATGATTTAATGGTTCTCATAATTGACTGATTACTAACATAGCAGGTCAACTTTGAGCAATTTTAAAACTTTTTTGTTTGACTCCTTAATTAGGAGAAATTCTTAAATCTTCTTAGAGTATTACTCTAGGCCAGTAAGAGAGTAACATATGGATTACATATTTGATAAACAAAAAAATTAATTTTTAAGCTTTTTTTTTAATAATTTTTAAGCAGTTTTAATCGTAACTAATTAAAACCATTTATTTTTAAATTCAAACTTAAAGAGAAAATGACTATAACTAAAATTAAGATTAAATTTCTTCCTTTAAAACTTAATCTCCTCTCTTTTGCAGATTCAATATTTTGATGCCACTTGTGCTTGAGTTGAGGCGCAAGTAGGTGGTTGAAGACATAAACCCCACATATTTTGGTTTGGGGAATGTTGACTTAGAGAAAATGGGTCTCAGTAAGTTGTGGAGGAGAGTTGGCAAATTTGTAGTGGGCATGTTTTTGATAAATTACAATCTTGTGGACAACGACTTGATAATTGGAGACAAAAGGTGTTCGACAACATTCCAAAAAAGATATCACAACAGCGAAAAGAACTTGAAAGCCTAGTGGATAAGCCACCCACTCAAAAGAATATTGAGTCTATTCGTTGGGTTAAAGCAAAATTAGATGTTTTACTGAAAGACGAAGAAATTTTGTGGGATGAGAGGCCTTAAGCCTTTGGCTTATTGAAAAACAATGAGTGCTCTGGGTTTTGTTTTCTCTGCAAGCCCCATGTAAGGTGTTGGCAAGGAGAATGAACCTCTGGATGGTGGTGGTAACGTTGCTATAACTGATAAGATGGAAAAGGTCTCCTTTAAGGATATGGTGGTGGGAAAGAAGGATGCTCCAGTGGCAAGACCAAAAGTTGATTTATTGAAGAAAAATTTGGCAAAGATTGATTATGAAGATGGTAATCCACTTAAGCCAAGGGTGCATATTGCTGATTCAGTTTTTGAAGGACTTTGTGCCCCTTGACAAGATGCTTTGGTTGTGAAACTGTTAGGCAAGAGTATAGGCTATAATACTATGAAAGACAAACTCATACGTATATGGAAGCTTATGGCTAGTTTTGAGTTGATGGACCTTGGTAATGACTTTTTTATGGCGAAGTTTGATAATGAATATGATCAGGCTAAGGTGATGGATGGAGGGCCATGGATGATTTTTGACCATTATCTCACAGTCCAGTTATGGTTTCCTGATTTTTTATCTCCAGTGGCTCAAATCAATAATTCAATGGTGTGGATTCGTTTTCTAGGGCTAAATTTATTCTACTTTGACCAAAGCATTCTTTTAGCTTTGGCAGCTGTGGTTGGAAAACCAATCAAGGTGGACACTAACACTTTGGATGTGTAGCATTGTCTTTGCCTCAATGGTTTAATATGTTAAGTTTTGATGATGACAAATACAAAATAAAAAGAATGATGCTTATGCTTCATAGATGTGCTTAATGAGATATATTGTATCATGTATATGAAGATATTGAGTTATGAATTTGGACTAACTATGCTTATGTTAAGTGAGTAATACTTTATAGGATAGTCCAAGTATCAAGAGTGAGCATTGCAACAAGAAAGCAAAAGATCACAATCATGCTCAACTCAAGAAGAATGAGAATGATAAGATGTTCCAAGCATTTGCAAGATTTGAAGAGAAGAAATTTTTGGAAGCTTGGATTACATCAAGAATTGATGATGGCAAAAGATCAAGTCCCAAAGTTCTTCAAGAATAGCTTATAGGACTTAAATCTTGTGTAAAGGTAAAGAGGAATCATACTAAGCTCAAATATGTTTTAACATCTTTAAAAAGTGTTTCTTACATGTTTTAATGCCTAACAAACTGATTTTGGAAAGTTAGTCTTGGTGGTAGTTTAAACCTTTGAAAAATAGCCATGTTTGTATTTTGCAAAACTGACATTCGGTTACTATTTTGATCATAACTTTTAAAATACTTTGAGTTTTGTTATGAAAGTTATTTCATATGAAATTAGACTCAAATATCTTTCCAATGAGTGGTCATTTACTTTAAACGGATAAGAAATGAAGAAGTTATGACCATTTGCTTTAAACTATAAAATATAGTCAAGTTTGAGTTTTGAAAAACTAAACTTTGGTCAATATTTTGATCATAATTCTCAAAATACTTTGAGTTTTGTTGTGAAACTTGTTTCATTTAAAAATAGACTCAAAGATCTTTCCAATGACTAGTTATTTGCTTTAATCGGATAAGAAACGAAGTAGTTATGACCTTTTAAAGTCAGTTTTCAAAATCAGAAATGCTGTAATCGATTACACAAGTCCTGTAATCGATTACAACGTTGACAGAAGCCATGTAATCAATTACCAGAAGTATGTAATCGATTACCAAGTGCGCAGAAATGTTTCTAACGGCTATAAATGGCTAATTTTCATAAAAAAATTATTTCTAAACACTACCAACGACTATTTTATCACTTGGGCTCTATATATAAGTCATATTTGAAGCATTTACATCCTAAGAAACACAAGAACACTATACTTGATCTTTGAATCATCAAAATCATATTTTGAGCTCTAAAATGTGAATCATTAATATCCATAGAGCTTCAAGTTATATTATCCACTCTTGAGAGAATTTCTTATCATCCATAATTTGTTCTTCAAGTTATATATCTACTCTTGTGAGAGTTTTTAATCTTTCTCTTCATCTTGAAATCATTGTAAGAGGGTGAGGTATCTATCTAGAGAAAAGGGTGAGGTATCCCTTGTTTGTAAAGAGGGTGTGGTATCTTTCAAAGTTGTAAGGGTGAGGTATCCCTTGTTGGTAAAGAGGGTGAGGTATCCCTCCAAGTTGTAAAGGGTGAAGCATCCCTTTGTTTGAAAAGGCTCAAGCTCAAGGGTGAGGCATCCCAAGGAGTTGAGTGCTTAATTTTGTAAAGGTTTCCAAGCACATGTTGAAACTTGAAGATATAGTGGAAAATCTCAAGTGATTGCCTGAGGACTAGACATAGGCCACAAGTGGATTGGTGGCTGAACTAGGATAAATCTTGTGTTTAATCTTCTCAACTCTATCTCTTTACCTTTTTGCCTTAATTATATATGCTTGAGTTGAATTTGATATCTAGCTTATTTACTTGATTTATCCTATAGCCTAAGTAGTATTTGTGAAATCTCTAATAGTTGCATATTTGTTAAACTTATTTTGCTGCATTTATTAATTGAGTTATTCAAAATGCTTAATTTCTCAAAGGTGTTTTAAAATTTGTAATCACCCAATTCACCCCCCTCTTGGGCGATGGTTGCTATGGCTAACAAGTGGTATCAAAGCTTCGTGCTCTAGTAAAAGTTTAACCGCTTGGAGTTAAAGATCCTTATTTGTTGGCAACCATTAAAAGCTTTTTAAAATGAATGGTTTTGAAATTGATAAACCACCATTCTTTGATGGTGTGAATTTTGTTTATTAGAAAGCTAGAATGGAAATTTATATGCAATTTATTGATCTTGATTTATGGGATATTGTACTTGATGGATTTACTTGCAAATCAAAACATTCTTGGAATGCCTATAATAAGAAATGTTTTTCCTTAAACATTAGAGCAATGCAAATCTTAAGAAATAGTTTAAATGATGATGCTTATGCTAAAATTAAGAGTTGCTCTAATGCTAAAGATATATGGGATGCTCTTGATTCTATTTATCTTGCTAACAATGATTTCTTGTATAAAGTTGTCTATAGAGAACAAGAAGAACAAAAACCTCTAAAGGAAGACAACATTGAAAAATGTTCTCAAGAACATGTTCAAAGCAAGAAAATGAGCTCAATGTCTCTTGATGATGATGGTGCTCAATTTGAAGAAGAGGAAATGCAAAACAAAATTGAGAAAGAAGATGTTCTTGAATCCTTGATGGACAACAATGAGAAAGATGATGATTTCCTCAAAGAGCCAAGCATGCTACAAATTAAGACTATTTACTAAATGGCTAAAACGGACTTTGAGGTAAATGATGCTAAACTAGATTATAATCCTTCTTATTATAAGTTACAATGTGTATATGATGAAATATATGATGGCTTGCTAATTTTAGAAAATAAAAACTTATCTTGTTTGGAAAATATTTCCTCCATTGAAAATTATATTAAGACTTTGAAAAATAAATATGTTTTTCTTGATGAGGAAATGTCTTTGAAATGTGAAACCTCAACTTCTTGTGAAAAGTGTATTGATTTAGAAAATCATGTTGAGGACTTATATTCCAAATTTGTCAAAGCTAATGATTCTAATTACTTACATTCTATGCTTGTTAATGAGAATAAAATTGATGTTATTCCACATAAAAATTCAAGCAAGGCTTATGAAAAAAAAATATAGAATGTAATAACAACAAAAGGCTTAAGTTTTCCAAAGATGATCTTCAAAGGACCAAATCATCATTAAATTCAATTGTTTACAACTTTTGAGGTCATCTAGGACATATTTCTCATTTATGCAATTATAGAAGAAATTCTTATATGAGATATTGTATGGTATGGGTTCCTAAAGGTCTTAAAGGCCTTATTACTAACATTCAAGGACCCAAGATGAAATGGGTACCAAAATGTCCTCCTAGTGTTTCAATTATGCTGAAAATTTCTCAAAAGGATGGACTAATTGGTCAAAAGAAAGAGGAATCATCAAGGAGAATGTTTCCAAAGCCCAATGGTAGAAGTTTTGGTTAGAGAAGGAAGATGGCTTCAACCAAAGTTTCTCAAGTACAAAATGTAGAACTTGCAAAGTTCAAAACACCAAAAGAGAAGCAATGGGTAAAGAAAATAGTTTCTTTGATTACCAAGGCCAAAGTATCAGAATCTTTTCCCTCTTGTACACATTCACTTGTAAAGTCAATGAATTTGAGGTATGTTCCTTGTATGCCTTAAATGATTGATTAAATCATGTGTATTTGGTAAAATTTGAATATTATGTTTAACACATAATTATGTTAATTCTTTTTATACCATAACTCATTAATTTGTTATACATCTTGGTACATAAGTTCTACAATACCTAGATATGTTTGCTATGCTTTAAATTGTCTATATATCATGAAAGTAAGCATGCTATTGGTTATGTGCTTAATGGCAATTGGTTATTTAACTTGTTGTGCTCAATTTACATACTATAGAAAAATTGATCTTTATGAGAGCATAATGGATTAATAATCAATGACTAACCTTTATGGATCCAAAATTGGTGGATACCAAAGAAAGTACTATGAATTGTGTTGTAGGGTGACTTTTACCTCAAGTATACATTAAAGTGAAATACAACTATACTACTTAAGATTCGAAAAATTTGAAATGATCCAAGTTCTCTAAGAGTGGTGAAAACATAAAAGGAATGACATGGAGAATCACAACTTTCTCAAGGAGCCTTGAGGCATGGAAGTTGGAGTCACCTATAAAAACTCAAAGAGGAAACTTTTGGTGAAATCAATCTTTTATCCCTATTTATGCTTTAAATTGAATATCATGAGATATTTGGATAAGTGGAGACTTGTTTTATATTTTTATAATCTTATATCTTGAAAATATCTCTACAAGTATTGAACATGCTATATAAGCATGCTTCTTGTTTAATGAAAATATCTTTGTTCTTAATTCTTTGATCAATCATGTCTTTGAATGAATGTGTGAAGTAAATATGTTTTATCTTGGCATATTAGATCAATCATGCATAAATTGAATTTCTGCATAATCTTATTTCTGCTACATAATGAACTCATTTACTGCATAATATGCATTTTTTATGCATAACATGTACTTCTGCTGCATAATTATGATATTTTACTGCAAATTTTGTTAGCTCTTAATCAGTTTTGGAATCCAATATTGAATTGAGTGTCAGAGGTTCCCCATAAGTAATTTTGTAGATACTTCATCATAATCAAGTCCTCCAAGAAGCTCAACTTCACCAATTCTGTCAAAATGGCCTAATTCATGGTAAAAGTGATGATTTTGCCAAAACATATGTTTTGGTTTAAGAACTGGCAAGTTTATATGCTTACATGATATTTGAAATTGATTTGAGATGCTTTGGAACTAATTTAAAAGGTCTGAAATTGAGCCTGTACTGTTTAAAATGTCAAATATGAGTTTTAGTAATCTGGTAATCGATTATAAGATCTTTGTAATCGATTACAAAGGTTTTGTTAAGCCAATAATCGATTACACATAATAGGTAATCGATTACAATGATCACAGAACTCAGTTAATTGATTACACTAACCTTGTAATTGATTACAAGGTTCCCAGTAAGTTGGTAATCGATTACACAAATCGTGTAATCGATTACATGCTTCCAGAAGGCTGGTAATCGATTACACACTTATTGTAATTGATTATACACGGGTTTAAAAGCAAGTTTTAGTGCATTAAAAGCCTTTTTATCTAAAACTCACATTATCATTGTTTGCCTGCTAGAATTTCTTACTTGTTTTTATATGCCTTACATGATCATTATTTGCCCCAAAACGCTTATATATGTTTTGACGATGATCATGTCTTTCTTGACAAACTTGAATCTTGCTTTGAAAATGTTTAAACTATACTTTTGGAGTCAAGTGCATATGTTCTTCCTTTATTCTTGTAAGAGCTAACATTGCATGGTTGATAATGTGGTACATGTTTTACATTATATATCAACCTAAATTATACTTGTAAATAAGTTTAAATGATATTTGATGCTAACCTATGTTTTAGAGAACTTTTAGAGTTAGCTTCAGAAGTGTCTCTATGTGCTTCAAATATAGTCATCAAATATTGAAATGTCAAGCATAAATGGATAAAGAGAAGAGTTGAGTGAAGAGGAACATGACGAGACTTTCTTCAAGTACAATGGAATGGAATACGCAATGAAAGAAAGCTCAAACTCAAAGAACAAATAAATGAAGAACATTCTAAAGAAGCTTCACTCTCTCAATAAGTATCTCTATCCCTAAGCTATTGTGGTATTCTATATGTTATGGATTGTATGATACTTGTTGATAAATTGATCTTAAATGATTTGATGATTTCCTTACATGAGAAGTATGCTTCACATTGACAAAGTGTCTAATTGGATATTAACTTGTTAATTTTTGTCATTGCATATAGGGTAGATGATATTAGTACTTTACATACTTTGATCCCTATAGCATATTTCCTCAATGTGAATGTTTGATATCAATGATTCTCTTGATTTATGGTTTCTTTGTAGTATAACACCTCTTGTCTTGAAAAGAATATGTGGTTTCAATATAAAACCCTTTTACCCTTCTAAAATGCTTTTGAAAATATAATGTAGTCTTACAAAATTCTTTTTGAAAAGGGGAGAAGTTTTAAAATGATTTTTGATTGATAGATTAAGAATATAATCTTTATGGTAAGGTGCTTACATGGTCTTGGCATGCATATTTCCCTTTATCGATCTTGTGCTTCAATAAGGGGGAACTTATCTTACATATCCTTCTTCCATATCATTGTTAACTAAGAACATATACATAACTATGGTAAACTATTATGTTTGATATTTTGATAATATGCATATTTTGAGGGGGAGCCTAGTTTTTAAATTATTGCTTATATCTCTTAGCTTACATCCTTACTTGACATGAATTGTTTTATTGTTAATACTATCAACATGTCAACAAAGATCATCTCTTATTGTCTTTTCCTTTATCAATGAAAGAAGGTAAACATTCTTAAACTTTATATCTTTTGATTCTTTCATTGAGAAATGCTTGATATGTGACAAGTTATATGATCTTTCATTTGAAAACCTTAAATCCATGATCTTACACGAATATTTTGTAACTCCTAATAAGTGATATCAGGTGATACTTATTTATCATGTGGTTTGCAAGATATTATATGCTAGACATAATTTCCTAAACTCATTGCTATCATGTGCTAAATGTTGCTGTACTAACATGTGACAAGCACTACATGAATAATCTTTTATATCTTGAAAGCATGCTTGTTTCATCTCTCTTTTCTTGAATCATGTGTAGAATTAAATAAAGAGAGATAGTTATGATTTGAATAACTTGAAGAAGTTTCTGAGTTTTGATGATCCTATTCTTTTTGACAACACGAGTTTTATTTATAAAAGGAGTGAAAATATTATCTTTCCTTCCTAAGCCTTTTTGTTGATGTCAAATAGGGGGAGTGAAAACTGGAAAGAAAAATATGTATGTTCTTGTACTTATTGTTGAAATGCTTACATGAATATCTATTCTTCTATATTGCATATTTTTCTTTGGTGATTTGTCATCATCAAAAAGGGGGAGATTGTAGCATTGTCTTTGCCTCAATGGTTTAATATGTTAAGTTTTGATGATGACAAATACAAGATAAAAAGAATGATGCTTATGCTTCATAGATGTGCTTAATAAGATATATTGTATCATGCATATGAAGATATTGAGTTATGAATTTGGACTAACTATGCTTGTGTTAAGTGAGTAATACTTTATAGGATAGTCCAAGTATCAAGAGTGAGCATTGCAATAAGAAAGCAAAAGATCACAATCATGTTCAACTCAAGAAGAATGAGAATGATAAGATGTTCCAAGCATTTTCAAGATTTGAATAAAAAAAAATTTGGAAGCTTGGATTACATCAAGAATTGATGGTGGCAAAAGATCAAGTCCCAAGGTTCTTCAAGAATAGCTTATAGGACTTAGATCTTGTGTAAAGGTAAAGAGGAATCACACTAAGCTCAAATATGTTTTAACATCTTTAAAAAGTGTTTCTTACATGTTTTAATGCCTAACAAACTGATTTTGGAAAGTTAGTCTTGGTGGTAGTTCAAACCTTTGAAAAATAGCCAAGTTTGTGTTTTACAAAACTGACATTTAGTTACTATTTTGATCATAACTTTTAAAATACTTTGAGTTTTGTTATGAAAGTTATTTCATATGAAAATAGACTCAAATATCTTTCCAATGAGTGGTCATTTACTTTAAATGGATAAGAAATGAAGAAGTTATGACCATTTGCTTTAAACTATAAAATATAGTCAAGTTTAAGTTTTGAAAAGCTAAACTTTGGTCAATATTTTGATCATAACTCTCAAAATACTTTGAGTTTTGTTGTGAAACTTGTTTCATTTGAAATAGACTCAAAGATCTTTCCAATGATTGGTCATTTCCTTTAATCGGATAAGAAATGAAGTAGTTATGACCTTTTAAAGTCAATTTTCAAAACTAGAAATGCTGTAATCGATTACACAAGTCCTATAATCGATTACAACGTTAACAGATGTAACACCCCAAATTTCCTAAATAGTGGACAGTAATTTTGACAGTTAACAGAATTCTACTATTTAGTGATTTTTGTGTGCTGTAAAATTATTTTGATTATTTCGTCAGCGTATTTGATCATTTTGAGTGATTTACTCCGTATTAGGAAAATAATAATTTTCGAGCCAAGAAAATTTTTACGTAATTTAATTATTACTGTTAAGTCTTAATTATTTTATGTAATCTGATTTGATATTTGTGAGTTTTCTAATTTTTGTGATTTTGTATGTGATTATAAAAATTTTATATTACTCTATTTATTTTAGCGATATCTGTGGGCCATCTGTGGACCCAAGGAGGTCGTATGTAGGCCCCGCCTTGGTCTAGAAAAGTGAAAATTTTTCTATAATCAGAAAAATTTGTACTGTTAAGACGGAGACAGGGGATCTTACTAAACCTGAATCCAGAAATAGTTTCTAAAATTTTATTGTACTATGTTTTGTACTGTATTTAATTATCGGACAATAAAAATATAGTAAATATATTCTTTCATGGGGTTATAGCGGATAAAAATAAATATTGTACTGCATAGTCAACATTAGTGGCTTGGTCATCAATCATTGATTTAATCAATGGTAGAGACTTGATCTTGATTTAATCAACGGTGTAGAATTAGTCTAAGAAAATGGCTATGACCATTTATAACCATTGGATTTAGATTTAGATCAATGGTGGAGATTTGATCTTATAAAGTGGTTAGGACCATTTGTGATCGTTGGATTTGGATTTAATCAACGGTGGAGATGGATCAATTATGATCATTGGATTTGGATTTATTCAATGGTGGAGATTTGGTCTTCTAAAATGGCTATGACTAATTATGACCCTTGGATTAAAAGTAAGAAGGAGTAATCTTGACCTTTCATTTTGGAGATGCATCTAATGGCTAAGATTTCAAGGAGGAAAGATCTAATGACCTAAATTAAGTCTTCTATCTAAAACCTAAAACCTACATTAATCCTAACCATTGATCTAATCAATGGTTAAGGATGCTCTAAATGGTGGCTATCAATAATGGTCACTCAAGGAGAGTATATGAAGAGGGGGGACGGTTTTTGTGCTTGTTTAGGAGCTAAAGTAAAGGTTGAAGACCATTATTAGTTGTCTTGGTCATTCTTGGTCATTATTGATCACTTTCAAGAAGCTAACTCTTTAAAATTTTCTCTCCACCTCTTCTCCAAGCAAGATTCGGCCAAGCACTCTTGAACTACCTTCCATCACTCTTTAATTTCAAACAACCGTATATCTTGAATCCTTACCTTATTCTAAGCAACTTCATGTTGGAGACTTTCTCTAAATTATTCATCTTTATGGACTTTCTTCAAGATCAAAGTTATATGGTATTTGAGGTGGAGTGTAAGGAAACACCATTTCTTCTCTTCTTTTTCATGATTCTAAGCCATGTTTGATCCATGGTTCTTCTTGTTCAAGCTTGATTTACTAATAAATATATGTTTTGTTGTGTGTTTAAGAAACCCTTGGTGGTGAAGGACTTGGAAAAAGAAGCAAAACAATGAGCTTTTGAGGATCTTTAAGAGATAAGAGGGAGATTCATCTCACCAACCAAGTATGGTGGTGAGAGATGGTTTGGTATTTGATGGATGGTGAATCCATGTGAGGATTCATATCCATGGTCATGTAAATTATTTGTGGGTGTTTATGTGCTTTGATTATTTGCCTATGTTTGGTATGATTTGCATGATTTATTGCTTTGATTATGGCATACTTATGATATATATTTGAATATGTATATGTATGCCATGATGTGATGATGGAAAAAAAATTAATTTTTGGCTCCAATGGCCAAAGGGAGGCTACGGTTTTTGACTCCCAAGATTAGGGTTTAAGTTGAAATTTTTCAAGAATAAGGAAATTAATTTTTGGTCCCTAAATCATGGTGGATTTCGGCCAAGACACCTCAAAATAGATGTTCACAAATTTATATTTTCATGAATGATGAAAATGGATGATAGGAAAAGCAAGAAAAATAAATAAAGGTTTTGTTTTTCAAGAAGTAGTGTTCACGATTTTGAGAAGAATTTTTATTAATTTATTTTGTGTAAAAAGGTTCTAAGTGTTTTATTAATCATGAGTTTTAAATAAAGAGAGCAATGTTGATTTTAAGGATTTGCAAAGAAAGTGAAAATAAAAAATAAACAAATGATTTGATTTCAAAGACCAAGTGCTCACGGTTTTTGTGAAGAATTTTTAATGGTTTTATTTGTGTAAAACCATATTGACTTAGAAGGAAAAATACTTTGATGACTTTAATAGTCATGTCCACGGTTTTGAAGGCTTGTAATGTCTTGATTTTATGGAAGGCTTGTAATGCCTTGATCTTATGGAAACAAAGTGGAAATATAGTTTGATTTAGTACAAGGAATTTGGAAAGGGAATCAAAGTGCTTTATCACTTGAGAAATGAAATTTTCATGTGTAAATGGACTAGAGATGTTAAAAATGTTTGAACCTCAATTTATTTTGAAGAGAATTGATTTTGGAATTGATTTGAGAAAAATGGAGAATATAATGTTGATTTGAAAATTTACTAACGTATAACTCATTCTCTGGGTTTTGGAGAGCGCTTGAAATTTTTAAAGTTAGAAACATTGATTTAATTCAATGGAATTGTGAATTTGTGGAATATATTTTGAAAAGGATTTTCTTGAGTAAGAAAATGTGAAAATAATGTGAAAAGTCAAATTATTTTGAGAAAAGAAATTCTTAAAGGAGAAATGTGAAAAGTGATATTGATTTGTTTGGAAGTCCAAAATAATGTTTGGAATATTGAGGAATATTTTACGTACTTGTAAAATGGTGAAAAATGTTTTACGAATCTTAAAAACGTGATTTTTAAGCTATACGATTTGAAAATCGTTAAAATATTTCTATGCAATTTGGAAAGCGTTTAAATATTTCAAGAATGATGGAAAATGATTTACGCGACTTAAAAGAATGATTTTTAAGTTATGCGATTGTAAAAATGGTGGAAAATCACTACACGATTTGAGAAACATATAAATATTTTTATGTGTTTGAGAAAACGTAGAAAAATCACTACGTGATTGAAAAATGATGAAATAATTTTTAAATGATTGAGAAATAATGGAAAATTGCTACGCGATTTGAAAACACAATAGAAACGTTGCAGAATTGTGAAAATGCGACAAAAGTGTTTCGCAACTATGAAAACGCGATAATATGATTTTGCGATTAAATATACAGTATGATTACTGTTGGGCCAGTGTGTGGACTCTGATCATGAAATTATGAAATTTGAACTGATAGTGGGCCAGTGTATGGACCCTGAATATAAAATGATGAATTTTGTCTGTGATTGGCATTTGGTGCATTTTACGTACATTAGAAAGATATGCTTGTGATTGGCATTGGTGCATTGAACATGCATTAAAAATGATGAATTTTGCCTGTGATTGGCATTGGTGCATTGAGTATGCATTGGAAAGATATGCAATGAAGCATATGATGGAATTGAAAAATATGCGTTGAGGCATATAATGATTTTGAATTGAACAAAAATTAATAGCTGATACTATTGTAACCCTTGTGGTTGAAGAGGGAATAAGAATTAATAGTGAGGTCTATGATGGATCTTGGGGGCGTCAAGGCGCAGTGGTCGACCAGTGGATATTTGTCTGTGGGCTAAGGCAGGACCATATGCCACTTGGCGATGCAGTCCGTTGCAATGTATTGACGATACTCGACAATAACACGATTCTTTTCAACAACTAGGAGATTGTCTGTGGGCTAAGCTGGGCATTGTCTGTGGGCTAAGGCTGGGCATTGTCTGTGGGCTAAGCTGGGCATTGTCTGTTTATCTCTTGTTGATATTGATGTCATTCTTGGTATGGATTGGTTGTCTGCCAACCATGTGATTTTAAATTGCGTAGATAAAACTCTTGCTTTTATGTCAAATATATCTACCAAAGTTACCTATTCTGAGTTAGTGTTTCTCAATGCTAATCAAGTGGGTTACTATTTAGAGGAGGGAGCTCAATGGTATGTTCTCCTTTTTTCTTCAACTATAGAGGTTGAGCAGAGTTCGAATAATAGACCAATAGTGAGGGAGTATCCTGATGTGTTCCCGAAGGATATAGTAAAGTTGCCACCAACGAGAGAAATAGAGTTTACTATAGATTTAGTACTGGGGACGGGACCTATTTCTATAGCACCCTATAAGATGGCACCTCTAGAACTGGCTGAGCTCAAAAAATAAATAGAAGAATTGTTAGAGAAATAATTCATAAGACCGAGTGTTTCTTCTTGGGGAGCACCTATTTTGCTAGTGAAGAAGAAAGATGGTACCATGAGACTCTGTGTAGACTACAGACAGTTAAATAAGGTAACCATCAAGAACAAGTATCCATTGCCTAGGATAGATGATCTAATGCATCAATTGATAGAAGCATCAATGTTCTCAAAAATTAACCTAAGATTAGGATATCACCAAATAAGGGTTAAAGAAGAATATATCCTAAAAACTGCTTTCAGGACTAGGTATGTGCATTATGAATATCTCGTGATGTCCTTTGGGTTAACTAATGCACCAGTTATATTCATGGATTACATGAATAGGATTTTTAGACCCTACCTAAATAACTTTGTAGTAGTATTCATAAATGATATCCTAATCTATTAAAAAACAATGAAAGAGCATGAGTTGCATCTCTGAGCAATTTTAGAGATTCTCAAAGAAAAGAAGTTGTATGTTAAACTTTTAAAGTGTGAGTTCTGGCTTTCAGAAGTTCAATTTCTAAGGTATGTGTTTTCTAAAAAAGAAATTTCAATAGACTGTAGTAAAGTTAAAGTAGTGTTGCAGTGGGAGAAACCCACCACTGTAACCGAGATAAGGAGTTTATAGGCCTAGCTAGGTACTATAGAAGATTCATTAATGGATTTTTCCAGATTGCGCTACCCTTGACTAGATTAACTAGGAAAGATAGTACGTTTGTATGGATTCAAGAGTGTAAAGATAGTTTCTTCTTGACCTTTTTCCTATCTTTCATTATTCCCCTTGACCTCGTTACAACCAAAGGAAGTCCTTTTGATTCTTGTGTTGTATGTGAACTTGGAAGTAGAGATGAGATTGATAACTAAGTCAATGGTAATGCATTTGTTAAGAGAAATTCGAGTGATCTCTTTGTCCTTAAACACTTGAGCAATAGAAAAATGAGTGATCTCAATTGTTAGTAAAGAGAAAATATGCAAGCCAGACTCAAGCCTCTATACAGTATTAAGTGCTAAACTATCTTGTTTGATTAGATTTGATTATCAAGCTTAATTGAATTTTTAAATTGTGAAATTTTCCTTGATTCATGTTTCTTGATGTTGAGTTTAATCTTGTTCTTGATTTCTATTCTTTGCTTGAGGACAAGCAAAGCTCAAGTGTAGGGGAGTTTGATACGCCTATATTTTATAATCTTATACTGGATAAATTGTGCTAATTTGATTATATTTATTGGTGAGTTTTAGATGGATCCTTATCATTGTCTTCGTTTTTGCATATTAAAAGAGATTTAACACATTTAGGTAAAAGCTAACAAAGACATCATATTTTTAGAGCAAAAGATGACCATTTTGGCTTAGACAAGGCCCTGTGTCAACTCAAAAGTGATTGACGAGTTAGACACAACCCTATCTAACTTAGGAAATGTCTCTGCTAAGCTTACACGACCCTGTCTAACTTCAATGAGGCTTCTAACTTGGAGACACGATCGTGTCTCTTGGTCACACGGTTGTGTTTCCCCTTACGCTGCAAGTTACGTGATTTTTAAGCTCACACGATCATGTCAAGCTTAGACACAGCCGTGTGAGGCTTCCTAACGTGAAAAATAAGCAATTTTATCCCCAAACTATTATAAATAGAGCAAGTCCCTAAACCTAAAGACTTTTTTGCAAAGACTTTGGCAACAATATATCTTGAGAGTCAGAGGCAAAGATTGGAGGTTAGGACTTGGAAGACAAGTGCAAGAGTAATTGAAGTTCAATTATTGAAGACATTTTCTCTATCTTCCCTTTTTACTTTATTCTTTACTATTTTCTTGACATAGAATCATGGTTGTTTCTTTAACTTTTGTTCTTGTTTGTGCTACATTAGCCATGCGTTAGGATGCAACTCTCTATTTTTTTATGTTGAATTGTTAATTTGATTCTTTGTTAATTGAAGATTATTGTTCTTGATTCATTCTTAGTATGCTTAATGCTTGTGGTATGTTGTCGGTCATATTTACATGATCTTAGGCTTTAGATAAAGGATCAAAAGATGAAGTCTAATTGCTAGATAATCTAAGAATTGAAGTTAGGAATTGAGACCTAGATATAGGCTTAAATCCTTCAAGAAGCAAACAATTGTCACAAAACTTAATGGGTTGAAACTTGGATTAATTGTCATAAGAATATGATTGATGAAGTTTTAACATGTTTTTAGTGCCAAAAAATTAAGCTATATATAGTTAGTTAGTTAGTTAGTTAGAAGGGTAGAAAAATGCCAAATCTAGTACCTTCTCTTCCCGAAACAAAATTCCATTTAATAATTTCCAAAAACATATATATTTACAACCAATATAGATTTCATTCATGAACAATTTTAGAAATTATTTCCAAATAAAATTTCCATAATACCAAATTCATACATTGATTCAAATACTTTTTCAAGTCATAATATGACATACAAGTTCAATTCAAACATTAGTGCTCATTCATATGCTCCCTTATCCCACAGAACCCATATCTCAAGCATCACAAGGATGTGAGTCACCTCATGTAGCTTGGGTTATTTATACTCATGGTAGGGAGTGATTCAGGGTCTCACACTACCACAAGTATCCTATGAGAGAATTAATACGTGAGGATTATTCTGATAATGATACTATAAGGAATTTATCCAAGAGCACAACATCCCCTTTCCTCACAAGAAGTCATCTCTATGGTTTTAATGAAATTTCGAATATCCTGCCCTCATACAGGATCACCTCTGAAATCCACTATACTAAGTGAAACTTAGTTCACATAAAACAAGGATACTGAGTGGGAAAGCTTGAACTAATTATCTTCCTGTTCAAGGATAATTGTCCAATTCTTATTCTTAATTCAAATACAAATTCATTAAGCACTGTTTATTCAAGCATTTATTCAATACATATTCTTAGCTTAACCATAAAATCAAAGGGAACATATTTTTAAATTCACATCATACAATTCCAACTCACAAATTCAAGATACAATGTCATATTCAAAGTACATTCCCAAATTCTCCATTCACGATTCAATGTTGCATTCAAAGCACAATCTCAATTTCATCATTCATAAAATGTAAATTCTTTCCATTCCAAAACAATTACTATAATACATAGGAAATATTCCACAAATTACATCATAACATGCTTTAGAAAACATGCACAAGGGATCCCAATATGCATAAAACTCATTTCAACAAAAATACAATTTCCTTCTCTACTCTATTTCTGTGATGGGCGATTGAGCCCCCGTTCGCCAGTGCCTAGGGGCTGGGCACGGGACAATAGAGATTGCGTTTCAGGCGCTCAGCGCTTGGGTGCTCATACTTCAGCACTTGACGGCCGATACACTAGAGACGCTCCCTTGTTTTTCCAGATAGTTTCCAATAAATCTCCAACCATAACATTCACAAATCTAAACCATTTCCATTCTCAATCATGAATTCAACATCTTTTACAAACATTCAGAAACACTTCCAAATCATTTCCATGGTAAAATACCAATCAAATTCAACAATCAATTCAATCAAACCCAAAACCATATCTATGGCATTCAAGTAATCACAAGCTTCAAAGTTTTCATTTTCAATCCAACAATCAAATTGTAATACATAGAAAATGAAGAGAAACAGAGAAACAATTCCCCTAGCTTATTCTATTTGAATGTCTTTCCCTTTGTCTCTATTTCTTTTTCCTTCTTGATTTCCTTCTTCAATCTTCTCCTCCTCTTTCTCCTTCTCTTTCTTTTCTTTTTCTTTGTCTCTTCTTTCTGTTGTTTTTAGCACACACAAAAACGAGAGAGAGAGAGAGAGAGAGAGAGAGAGAGAGAGAGAGAGTAATGAAAATAAGGGAGAGAAAATGTTAAAAGTAAAGTTAATAAATGAGAATTAAGAAAGGCAGAGGCGGTGGAACTTAGGAAAGTAAGAGGAAATTCTTAAACTTTGTATCTCTTAAGGTTGTTTCAATATTCCTTTAATGAATTTTCCAAACTTCATTAGTGTTATGGAAAACTCTATGATTCTATTCATTTCTCAGTTCATTTCTCAGTTTATTCATT
Organism: Ormosia emarginata; assembly: GCA_029884605.1. Taxonomy (NCBI): domain Eukaryota; kingdom Viridiplantae; phylum Streptophyta; class Magnoliopsida; order Fabales; family Fabaceae; genus Ormosia; species Ormosia emarginata. The sequence continues at coordinate 5,073,258 of JAQQTP010000051.1, forward strand.
CATTAACTTTTCATATACACCCTTATCATTTACTAAGCTTTAGTGTTCTTTCCTAGGTTCAGTTAAACCTATGAAATGGAACTAGGATTTTTAACTTATTTTCATCACAAAATTTGCCAAAGTTTCATAATTTTCTGAGTTACTTTCTTATTTAATTTGGCATTTAGACACTCACTGGTGTTACTAAAAATGTCAAACTAATTCATTTGATCTTTAAAAATTTACTACAACTTATTTCTACTATTTATACTCTAGAGATAAATTTTCCACATTTATGTCTATTATATATGCCATTTTTAGTTAAATTATTAGTTATTTTTCATATTTAGTATTATAGATTTATGCTCCAACTATTCCAAATGATTACCAAATTATTATCCAACTTATACTTATAGTATTGAGCTTCTATAACACTTATTAACATCATTAGGATAGGGAGAATGTTACAATCAATGTCTTAGGATTAGTAATATATCTCAAAGAAATGAGATGTCTTTAAATAATAACTTGGAAATTGAGCTATTTGATGTGTGGGGATTAGATTTTATAGGACCTTTTCCATGTTCTTACTAAAATCAATATATACTTGTTGTTGTGGACTATGTCTAAATGGGTGGAAATGGTTGCACTTTCGTCTAATGATGCTAAAAGTATTATCAATTTTTTGTGGAAGAATATTTTCACTCGTTTTGGCATGCCCAGAGTTATCATAATTGATGGAGCTAAGCACTTTGGTAATCATTATTTGGATTCTCTATCGACTAAGTATGGTGTGAATCATCGTGTAGGTACCCCTTACCATCCTCAAACCAGTGGTCAAGTGGAGGTTTCAAATAGAGAGATCAAGCACATTTTGGAAACTACGGTGAATGTCTCTAGAAAAGATTGGTCTAAAAAGCTAGATGATGTGGGCATACAGGGCATCATTTAAGACACCCATTGGTATGTCTCCTTATCATCTAGTTTATGGGAAAGCTTGTCACCTGCCAACTGAATTGGAGCATAAGGCATATTGAGCTATGAAATTGCTAAATTTTGATATGCAAGTCGTAAGACAAAAAGGTTGTTGCAATTGAATGAATTGGAGGAATTTCATCTTAATGCTTATGAGAATGTCATAATTTATAAGGAAGGAACTAAAAAGTAGCATGATAAGCATATTATTAGACGAGATTTTCATGTAGAGCAAAAAGTTTTGTTGCACAACTCTCATCTTAAATAGTTTCTTGGAAAGCTTCGCTCTAGATGGTCAGATCCTTTTATTGTTACCAAAGTTTTTCCTCATGGTGCAGTTGAGCTTCAAAGCGATGATCGAAAGTTTAAAGTGAATGGTCATTGGTTAAAGGCTTATGTGGATGGAGGCTTTGAGCATCAAAAGACTTCTATAAGGCACACATGATGTTGCAAAGTCTAGCTATAACTATAAATAAAGCACTTTTTGGGAGGCAACCTAAGCTGCTTTCATTTTTTTTATTTGTTCAAGTTTCCTGACATTTTTTTTTTGTTTCTTTTAAGAATTACTTCAGTTTATTTCTTTTATGTAGATACCTCCTAAGCTTGATTTTGACACTTGGAGCAATAAAACAATTCAAGTAAAATGCTTGCTTCAAAGGGGAGTATTCCTAACCTTTCTAAATTTTTCTTGCAATTTACTTTGCTACTTGAGTTGTTGATTAGTTGTTGACATTGAGGACAATGACAGTTTTAAGTTTGGGGGTGCAATATTTTCTTTTTTTGAATTTTTGTTTTATTATTTTTTATTTGTTTTATTTTTTGTTCATAGCTTAGTGTTTTATTAAGTCAGCTTAAGTGCATTCTCGAGTTTGAAGTCTTTATAGGGAGATGTAAATAGTATCAGGTAATAAAAAAAATTAAAAAATTTGAAAAAAAATTAGTCAGTTTGATTATTTTTTAAAAAATAAAACCCCTTTGAGAAAAAAAATTAAAAGAGCTAATAGAAGTTTGATACGTCCATATCTTTGAGAAGTAAAAGTGGAAGAAGATTCATGATTGTTATTTGTGTTCACTTGGTGCACTTTATCAACTTTAGCTTGTAATCAATACATTTCTTTGGATTTATGAGCTCTTAAGTTGACATATGTGTATGACGTGATTTCTTATTTGCCTCCCTAGTCTTTAGACAACTCTTCCACTCTTTTCAAAGCAAAGTTTTAGGAAGCACTAAGTTAAGGAGATTTGGGAAAAGTGAAAGAGAGAGAAAGAGAAAGAGAGAAGAAATTATATGATCTATCTAAGTGCATAACAGAAAATAAGTTTGGGGGTGGTGAAAGTTGAAATATAAATAGAATGAAAAGTAAAGAGTATGAATTAGGCAAGGGTTAGAGTTAGTGATGTGTGGGTAGGTGCACAATCATTAATTCGAGTACTTTAGCTAGAGCTTTTGTTGTGTGGATAAGGCACATTGTTATGAGTTCGAGCATTGCCAAGTTTATGCCTCTATTGTGTGAAAAAAAAAATCAAAAGGTGAGAAAATCTCAAATTGAAAGCCTAATGATCCTTCATAAGATGTGGACTTGAATTGGTAGAGAATTGAGTTGTGGTTTTGTCTATTTGACTTGGGGGAGGTGTTTACGAGTTTCTAAATATGCATTCGTTCATCAAAAGAGTGAATGAGTTCATTGTATTTGTTTATGAAAGCAAGTTTGGTTTGATGACTTGTATTTGAGTTAAATATGGATGCATAAATGAAAGATTGACCTCTTTAAGCTTTGATGAGCTATTGACATGTCAAGTTTCTTGAAGCTTTCTTTGAGAATTTTATTTGCACCTGTTATAATTTGAAATGTGTCATCTCTCATTTGTACTTTGAATTTTCTTGCTTTAGGACAAGTAAATATTCAAGTTTGGGGGTATTTAATGTGCTTAATTTATATATATATTTATACCTCTAAACTTAATCATTTTGTTAGTCTTGTGTTTATTTTTATTAATTTAGTCTTACTATTAATGATTTTATTTGGTAGATTAATTTGAGTGAAAAGTGGTGATAAAATCATTTTGAAAAAGAAAAAAAAAACTAAAGCAGGTGGGCTCATAGCCAATGAGAGCCAATGTTAGGGCCAAGGATAATTGTGTTAATGAGTCCATGTTCTCAAGTGTATAGTAGCTAGACTCTTTGAATTGAAATGGTGCAACAAGTCAACAAAGCTCATGATAATTGCAATTATGAAATTAATCAAGGCTGGCCTATGAACAATAAAGGAGATGAAACAAAACCTAATTGAGGGGAGTTGCACACATAAACAAATTGGAGGCGGTACAATATGTATTGTAATTATAAATAGAAATAACAACGCCACATTGGAGAATTGGGAGCGCATCAGATCGAGAGAAGAAGGGAGCAGTGCCAGAAGAAGATCACACACCTGGGTTTAAATTTCATTCTAATTTCTTATTCTCTCATTGCCTATGATGAACATGATTGAGTTTTTCATGGCAATAATTAATTTTATCATGAACTAAATTTCTTTTTAGGAGTTTTGATGTAGCTTGAATTTTTGAATATTTATACTTGTTGAATTGATTTTCTTCATCTATGCAAGAGTTTGTTATTGCTCTTAATTTGTTTTGATCTGTATCTTGGAAACACACCAGAAGGATTTCCTTGATTTGACATAGGTAATAAACTCCATTAGTATATAATCGGAATGTGAGTCAACATTTGCCTTATGGGGGATTGCATTGGTTAATCATTGATCTTAATGAGATAATTTATGCTTGTTATTGCTATTAGGAAATAGGTAATAAGTGTTTTTCAATATGTTTAGTACGCCTCAGAAGAAAATATTAAATAAATTAGGATTACCACCCCTTGCATGAAATGATTAAAATTGGATTATCAATCAATTAAGTTAAATAGGATTAGTTCAAGTGAAATTAAAATACCCTAGTTTAATTGATATTTGTTTCGTCTCTTGTTAGTTTCTAGCTCATTTGAATTTAATTCATTAGTTTTAATTTTCTTTAGTTTTAATTTTGTTAAAATCTCTTTTGATATTTTAAATAATAATAGAGTTAATATAATTTTGGTAATTAGTAAATAATCTCTGTGAGAACGATATCTTTTTCATTACTTTATTACTTGATCAATTTCGTTCACTTGCAAATTTCCTTATCAATTGCATTCTATTTTCTAGAACCATGGATGATGAGGTAAATTGTATTAAGGCTCTTCTCCATAATTACCAACAAGCTTTAGGCTAACATGTAAATCTTAACAAATCGGAGCACTATTTTAGATGAAATGTGTCTTCTTTCAAACAAAAGAACATTCAACAAAGTTTGGGGATAAATGTAGTATAACAATTCCAAGTACGTGGGGCTACCAACTTTTGTTGGAAAATCGAACTAGCAAGTATTGATTTTGTTCAAGATAAGGTATGGAAGAAGCTTAAGGGTTGGAAAGAGAAATGCTTTTCTAGGGCAGGGAACAAGGTTCTCGTTAAATCAATTACCCAGTCAATTCCAACATACATCATGAGTTGTTTCATAATGCCAAAATCACTACGTAGTCATATTGAGTCAATGATTAACAGGTTTTGATAGGGAAGTATGAAAGAAGAAAAGAAAATTTATTGGTTGAAGTGGACAAAACTAAGTGAATCTAAGGAGGAAGAGGATCTTGGTTTTATGAATTTTGAGGGTTTTAGTAAGGCACTTTTATCAAAACAAAGCTGGAGGATGACGAAATATCCTAATTCTCTTATGGCTAAGGTAATGAAATCAAAATATTTTGCAAGATGGTGCTTCTTAAAGTTGAATTTGGGATATACACCTAGTTATACTTGGAAAAGTATATGGTCAACCAAGTGGGCCTTCGAGAAAGGTGGCATTTGGAGAATTGGGAGTGATGAATTTGCTCTTGTTTGTGAAGATAATTGGCCTCTTCATCAGCCAAGTTTTAAACCGTGGAGCCCATGTTCAATTTTAAATCCACAGGCTATGGTGGCTAAACTTATTGATCTAGAACTAAATCAATGGAACCACCCACTTATCAATGAAATTTTCTACCATTTTGAGGCTTCCCATATTTTAGACATTCCATTGACAACAAATTGCAAGCAAGATTCTTTTATATTGCATAATTCTAAAGATGGTATTTTTAGAGTTAAATCGGCTTATCATCTTATTTGATCCTATCCATTAGAGTTAGTTGGCCTAAGTGAGCAACATTGTGATTCATCTTTCAAATGGAAAAAAACTATAGAAAAATGAAGTTCCTCTGAGGATAAAGGAGTTTATGTGGCGAGCACTTAATAACATGATTCCCACTAGACAATCTTTGCTTGTAACAAGTGTTAATTGCAGCCCAATGTGTTCGAGGTGCTTGGTCCACGAAGAATCTGTTACTCATGTGTTAATATGTTGTGAAGAGGTGAGGAATGTGTGGTTTATTTCTCCTTTGTGCATCACAAACAGCAATCTTGGTGATATGGATTTTCTAAACTGGTTCCAAATGATTTCCAAAACATCTCCATAAGAATCAATAGAATTATGCTGCCTCCTTAATCATGGAATATGGTTGAATCATAACCTGCTATGCTTCCAGAATAAGATGCAAGAACCTGAAATCTTGATTCAAAAATTTATAGAACTTCATCAAGAACTCATTATCTCAAGAGGAACGTTCGTAGCTCATAATCAAGTCTTTACAAGTGGTGTGAATGCCTCACATACCCGACGGACGTTGTCGGAACATGGTATTGTCAAGGTGAATTTCGATGCAGCTATAATTGAAAATGGAGTTGGGTGTTAAGGTTGTCATCCGAGATGAAAAAAGGTGTTATTCTTGCATCTGGAGTTTGACTTCTTCCTTCAGATCTCAATCCCACTATTGCTGAAGCGATGGATGTAACATCCCAATATTGATATCCTGATATACTTGACATATATAAGAATAACCAATACTAGTCATGCTACTTCTAACTTAAACATCCACTAATCCATATCATTTAAACAAATAATAATGAAAAGCCTTGTGGAAACTAAAAGTTATAAACATATACATCATTGTAATACATAAACTTCTTATATATACTCAAAGCAGTGTAAATAAATACAAACTTTAATTACTAAGCATAAAAACTACTCTAGTCTTCATACTTCTTCTTCTTTCCTTTGGAAGTGCTTCCACCTAGATTTACATGGCAATACACAGGGTGAGAAATCACAATTTCTCAGTATAAGTATACCAAAACTAGAGTTTAGTCATTCACAATAAATAAACTAACTAACTAACATAAGATCATACTCGCAATAGATAAATGAGCTTTTACCCAACACTATCAGAATATATACATTAGCTCTGTGCAATATTCATAAGGCAAGATATAATCTTATCTCACATTTATAATGAACAATGATATCAAACAACCGCCTATACAATCGTAGGATATCATTAAACAAGACAATCGCCTATACAGTTGTCACCAAAGGCAAATGCAACACATACACATAAGAAATATAAATAAAATATGAAACAATTACCAAGAGATGCAATGATTATGTTATGTATGATTATGCTCAAAGAAAAGCGTATGATATTGAGGATGCAATGTCATGGGACTCAACTATTCCTCTGGATAGGGAGAGAATCTGTTACCTCATTAACCTATCAGGTAGGGAAGGAATATGTTACCTCTTTAACCTACTTTTTATTGATTAGACTTTTCCACTACCTCAACTGTTAGGAATAGCAAGTGCATGTAAAAAGTGATGTGTGTGAAAAAAATGGTGCTATGTCTAACTTTAACATAGCCACCACATAAACTCTCTACTAAGTCTATCTCTGCATTACTAGCTCTACCTCAACTCTATGACAACACTTCATGCACTAAGGCACTCAATTATTGCCAACTAGACTTAGTATACTTTTTATCTTTACATTACTAACTCTACCTCAACTCTAATGAGAGTTGTTATGCACTATGACATTTTACTCTTGCCAACTAGGTACTATGACATTCAACTCTTGCCAACTAGGCTTAATATACTCGTATCTAGTATTCCACCTCCTCATCACCACACAAGTGATATCTAATGCAACTTTGTATTTCCTAAAGGTCTAGATACCAATCTATGGCAATCCATACCTAATGGATGCACCAAACTTCTTACTTTCCTATATATTTTAGATGGTCTTTCTCTCTAAGAAATATTCTTACTAGTGTCTCAATACACTCTACAAGGCATATAAAAGGGAACTCAATCCATCAAAAATAGCATTTTTGAGAATCTTGGAACTCACACCTCGGCACAGCCCTTGTCATGCCATGGCACGAGACCCATTTTTGCATAATTCTACAGAATATGCACTATTCCATTAAGGAACATCTCTCATTCAATCTTTAATCTATGGATTCCAAATGTTTTCAACCCTAATCATGGTCTCTAAACATACTAGAACCTTCATATAAGTTCTCCAATTGCTCATTTTCATGATCAAATCATATGTATGCTATCCTTTTCTTTTAAAAACTAATTCTTCTAACTTAACTTTCAAGCCTCAAACATGAAGAAAGGAATAGAAGAATGAAGGAACAAACACCCCTACCTCTTGTATGGATGATGATCCTTAAGCTTGGCCTTTGTATGTGCCCTTTTTCCTTTCTTCCTTCTCTTCTTTTCTTTTCTTTCCCCTTTAGTTTTTGCTTCCAACCGTTAGAATTAGGGAAAAGAAGCCTAATTTGGCTTCTTATATAAGACCACTATTGTGGTACTAAAACTCTCGATATACTAAGAACACTTTAATTTCTCCAAATCAAGTTTATTAACTTCTAACAAGTTTAAAATAAATCATAAGATTCATAAAAAATCTTGTTTCACCTTTATCTCATCTTTTTATATCTGCTGGTAGTCAATTCGGAATTAAAACACATAACTAGTATGCTTAAAAATACTAAACTAACTCTGATTATCCTCATATTTTAATTACAATTTACTTAGCTCATTTGTAATTTAGAAACAAACTCTCTAAGTTTATTTACCTCAATTTAGCAATTTATACTACTATCTGAGTCATTTTAAACTAATTTTCACACTCTAAATTATAACAAAGTATCTAAACGAACTCAGTTTGTCTCAAAATTACTCAAACATGCCAAACATGTGTTATGAACCTTTGTAATTATAAACTAATCTAACATATTATCGAGGGTTATACAATGGATGGCAGGTTGGCAATGGGTTTTGCAGTGGATTTGTGCTTCCTAGAGGTGGAGCTTAAGGGTGACTATTTAGAGGTGATCAAGGCTTTCTCACTTGGTAGGCTGTTGGAGATGTACTTTTGATCAATGGTAAATGATTGTATTTCATTCTTGCCTTCTTTTAGATTTTAAGGCCCTTGCATGTTAACAGGAAGGGCAATGTTGTAGCCCATGAATTAGCTAGACAAGCTCTTTCAAACCAGGCAGGACCAAAGTTGGATTGAAGCAGCCCCTGAATTTGTTTGTAATTTGGCCACTTTTGACCTTTTGAGTCCTCCTTAATATTATTATCTTTCAAGAAAAAAAAAACATTTCGATGCCATCTTAGTGTAAAAAAAAAGGTTTTCACATGCCATCTTGTTCGAACACTCACTTCTTCTTGAATCCCAATCTTAGAAATAAAAGCTTAGGATAGAAGAAGATGGTTTACACCACCTCAGGAATTCAATTTCATGTTCTTCCTTCTGTGCACAAGTTGTCGCAACCAAGCTTCCATCGTGATCGCAAGAGTGCATATCTCTCCTTTTTTTTCTCAACAAAGACTCCTTCTCTTGGAAAAAAACTTGCTAGAAAGATTTTCATGCTTTTAACTCCTCATGTTCTTCAATGGATGAAACTGAACTTCTCGATGCTACTTTTTGGTCACAATAGTACACAGAGTCCCCTTTGTTGTGCATTTAGAAGATTATTTTTTTCTTATACTTGCTATCCCTTGTAGTCTAGGCTCCATACATAGATCTTCACTTTTTGGCCCTTGAATAAAGAAAAGATAGTTACTGGAAAATGATTCACAAATCCAAAGCCCCAAATCAAAAAAAAAAAAAAACACAAAAAATGTTTGATGTAAATTTTGGGTCAATTTTCTAATATAATTTTACTTTTAATGAGTGAAAATGATATTACACAGACATAATATAACAGGTTGCAAAAGATATGGGCCTCACTTTTTTTACGTGTTACGCACCTATTGGTGTGTTAGTTGTAGCATGGGTATCACACACCATACACGTTGTTAGATAAAAAATAAAATATTATTAAATTAAACATAAATAATTATAAAACTATCCAGAATAATATTTTAGAAGTATTTTAAAATTTTTTCACAAGAAGTGATTGTGACACTATAAGCCTCACCACACAGCCCGTATTTGACATATTCAATGTCACTGCCATCATTTAATATTTTAACCAAAGAATAAAAACAAAAAGAATATTATAAAACTGCCCTTGGATAAAAAATACACGTCGTTGAATAAAAAAAAATTATTAAATTAAATATAAATAGCTATAAAATTGCCTAAAATAAGACTGTAGCTCAGTGTTTGGACGATGCATTTCAAAATCTAAAGGGAATTTAAAATACAGAGAAATTAAATTGCATCCCTTCATTTATAAATTTGTTGTTTGGATCGTAAACTCCACTCATATTAGCAATTCAATAGCCAAAATCTCTTGTCCATTGAAGTTCTCTACCAACATCGATTCACATTACAAGGCCTCTTCGAGACCAATTAACAAATTAAAACCCATATTTCAAATTCTCCAATAATCCAGTATAAATTATAGATGAAAAAGTGAAGAGATCAGACTCACCGAAAGCAACTCAGGATTAGAAGAGAGAAAGAATGAACTCCTTTGTCTTCCTCTTGTTCTTTGTTTCTAATAGCACAGCAAACATGGGAGCTGAAGAACAACATCTCCCCAATGAACACTCCCACACTCGCCACAACCAACGCCGACGACTCCATCTTCTACTACGATGAAGCTGCCTATAACGAGTTACAATGACCCTTTACTCCAAGAGCGTTACAATCTCCGCTCTCCCACTTTGCGTGTTGTTGGGCCTCATCTCCCACTTGATCTCAACGTTTTGTGTCGTCGCTGGTGAGATTCTGGAAAATCGTGACACGTTCTTTTGGGTAGCTAGAAGAATCAGATCTGAGTTTGGAAAAAAAAAAAAAAGAAGAGGCGAGGGATTCTTGAACTTGATGTCAATGTTTTGCATCGCCGTCGGCGATATTCAAGTGAAATGTGATAGATGTAAGATATGTGTTAGGAAAAGAGGAGAAGCAAGGGATTCTTGACAATCTCCCTCCATAGATGGAATTTTAAATTTTTTTATTTAACTTTAAAAAAAATACCCCAATAAAAATCTTTAAAATTTTCAAAATTCTTTTATTTAGTATTCGATCAAGACATTTTATACCAAATCATTTTAATTTCTTTTAACAAATACATTATCTCTCTAAAATTCTTCATCCAAGAAGTGCTTGTGGCACCATAGACCTCACCACACAGCCCATATTTGACAAATTCAATGTAACTACCATCATTTAATATTTTAACCAAAGAATTAAAAAAAAAAAATTACAAGGAAGGAAGTTATCCGGGCTTATCCGGGTCACAACTTCCTGAGCTCTTTTTCATTTCTACTGCTTGATATTATCAGGCCTTAGTTGTTAGTTTCCATGGTATTTTGCTATGTATTAAAGTTTATCTTATTTACCGTAGGATAAATAATCTATGTTACGTATGAATTAAGTAGGATGCAAGCATAAAAAAGTGGTCATTATTCATGTTGCTTTCTTTAACATAATAATTAGTAACTTCCAAGTTAAATTTAATATGAAAAGACCTAACAAGATAAACCCGTCTAATTTAATAATTGAAACTTGACCAATATGTAGCATAAACGGATAAACCCCTCTAATTCCACTACAGGAGTTACAAGCTTCAGCCAACCATACATTTTCAAAGAGTTAAATAGTTTTCAAAAAACATCTCTGAATTCTACAAATACTGATGTGCCTATGATAACATCTAGCATGCATTTTGGCGTTTCAACATGCTAAATGAAATACAATATACACAAGATTAGACAGAAAAAGGCCTGAAGCTCTAGCACATCAATGCTTAGTAGCACTTCAATTGGTAGTCCTCCTTACATGTGAGCCTTCATTCAATATCACTCTTCATGCAGAGAGGAAGCACTTTTTCAACCCAGGCCAGTTATTGTACCTGGATAGTTTTAAGCTCCAGATTGAAGTTTCATCCGCCGCAAAGAAAGATATGCCAAGAAACGGTAACCAAAAACCATGGCTATCAGAGCAGCTACCTCTGTTAAACCACTGTCAATTTGTATCCCATTTATGCTAGGTGTGATGTGTTCGTATTGCACCTTGAGCAAAAGTTTGTAGGTGTGGTAGTTGAAAGACATGTAGCGGATCCAAGATATAAATATGGGGACTTTCTGCCAAATTTAGGATCACGTGTTAATTTTTTATTCTAATAGATAGCAGAGGTTATTAATGTCAGCTATAAAATTGATAACCAAAACAAGATGACATTCAAATTTGTGTCAATTATAGGACAATTTTGAATTTTATTTAGTTTCAACTTTCAACTTTAAAATAGTAATGAAAATACCCCAGTGCTTTAATATTTTCAACCTTTGACTGAAGGAAATCTTCAGTTACATCTAACTTGTTATCGACAAGATCAATTTGTTCACTTGACCCCAAAATGTCAGGCAATGATGGTTTTGTATTCCAAGAAAAAACGGGTATGTTTACCTGCACAAAAAATCCTCCAGCCAGCATGAAGGTCATCACAGTTACTGAAGCCAAAGTTGTTGCTCTTTTCAAGTCCATAAGTGTAGCCCCAATGGCAAGTCCAAGTCCCTGCTTCACAACCAACCGTAGTTAGAAATAGAACTGTAGGCTATTTTAGTTTTTATGTTGTCTTCTTGGTAGTTTTTGAAATACATACCTGAGCTGCCACAATGCAGAGGAACACAGTAAGAATGGTGAGGAAAAAGGGTCCAGCACTCAGTCTCAAACCGGCCATGAAATAAACAACAAGGAGAAAAAGTACTGGTAATATCAGGTCTAGTGGAAGGTCACTTGTAGTTCTAGCCAAGAAGTATGCACTTAGTCTGTACATATCAGCTGCTCTTTCCTTAGTCAGCATGGCTCTCTCTTGAGGAAATGTGAATATTGCAGTGAAAACAGGAAAGAATCCCCAGAAGACAGCAATAAAGAAAAGCAGTCCAGCCTGCTATCCAGAAAGGTGAAGATGTTAACTTACAATCGTTATGCTCGGAAAACCATGTCTGAGTAACACTAAGGTTTTGGTGATAGTAGAGATACATTTTCAAGTTTTACTTGAAGGTAGAATTTGATGATGGTCTCTCCTTTTTTCATGGCTTTATAACCGTTTTAAGACTAGGAATTATGCTCTAGCAGAAATAGTTTACCTGATCTTGCAGATCTTTTGGGTTCTTAGCATCTGATTGCCACCAGAGTAATCCCAAGATGATTGCAGTGGATAGAACTTGGGTGATTCTCAACCAGCTAAAATAGTCATGCCTCCGTTCTTTGATTCCTCTCCAAAATAATATGGAATATTGCTCATACCAACTTGCTCCCCATTGTCTTTTAGGAGAACGTACTTTAGACTTCAGTGCTTCATCAAGGGGTATAGGAACCATTATTTTTTTCTTCTCTGTTTCTGCAACTCGAGTCTCATATGCCTCCACCAAATACTGTTAAAATTCATGTATAATCAGAAGGAAAATTTCTCCTCTCAAGTTCCTTTCTACTCGAATATATTAAAATTTAAGAATATATTACTCTCCCAACCCGTCTTTTGCGTTTACCACATAAACTTCGCTTCTATCATGAAAACCTAAACAAAATTCCCGTATTTATGAAAAAATAAAATAAATAATACTACAGACTAACTCCAAAGTACTGTCAATGCCTAATTTGCACCAAATGCATTGTTCTTCCCCTTTTCTCAACATACAAGGTTGACCAATGGTATGAATGCCATTTGACTACAAAATATCCATGAAGTAACAGATGTAGAGCTAATCTTAGCAATTTTTATAAATATAAGGGAGTGTTTTTTTTTTTTGTAGATTTTTATATAGAATAGAGGTTTGTGTACCAAATGCAAAATACGGGGAGGGAAGAGTAATTTTCTCTAAAATTAATTACGAAAAGTTACCTCATGTACAACTGCTGGTGATGGTTTACCATTCTGTGTTTCAGCTTCTGCATTTCCCATTTGCACTTTATCCTCCAACTCTGATGGTAGGGAAACATCATTTATGCTTCCATTTGCAAGGTCTAGCAAAAACTCTGCTGGGTTCATGGAAATAAGTGGTGAGCATCCTATAGATTGGAAGTAATTCATTGCTTCTGATGCTTTTCCAAAGTAAAGCAAGCTCCCTTTTCCAAGAAGGATCAACTTGTCAAATTTGTGAAAGAGTCTGCTTGATGGTTGGTGGATTGTTGTCACTACTGTTTTACCAGCCTACAATGTAATTAACAGGTTAGCAATAAGGGTTGTAATGGGGTAAGATATCTGGTTCATCACCAAAGCATAGAATTAAATGTGCCTGTAAATGGATAAAATCAGATTGGATAAAACTATGCTACTTACATGAAGCAATAGTAAATAGTAATGCAACGAAGTCCATAGAGAGTCCAAAAGAATTTGAATTGAATTGTGAAGGATGTCATTGTCATCACTCATCACTCATGATGGTTAATTTGACTCAATAATGCTAGCAACCTTATGGTCTAAACAGATCCAATAGTGAGTTACTTGTCACGCAGCTTGATGATTAGCATTAACAACTTTCCTTCCCCCATTTTCAACTATGTGATTTATTTAAATGTAGTCTATAATCTTAGCATTTTCTATGTATTTTTTTTTTTTAAGGACACAAAAAAATGATCTTCAATTGCAGATTCAAATTGGCTTGATTGGATGCAAGGCTTCAATCTTATCGATCCTGAAGGGAAGAATTAGAGCAAGTACCTCTGCTATGTCTTGCAGCATCTGAACGATCCTCAACGCTGTTGTAGAATCCAAACCAGATGTTGGTTCATCAAGAAACAGAAGAGAAGGGTTGATAATGATCTCATTGCCAATACAAACTCTCTTCCTCTCTCCACCAGATACTCCACGAACAAAGGAACCACCTATCATAGTGTCTTGGCACCTGTTTTATACATACAATATGAATTATTGACTTCTATAATTATAATGATATCTGTAAATTGGTTATAAACCTTGATTCTTTACCATGTTCTTTCTATGATTATGACTTTTGTGCTCAACTGCTCATAATATTGGACGTTCATTGTTAAGGATGGAACCATTTACCTCTCCAAGCCAAGCTCATAGATGACATCTAAAGCTCGTTTTTCCTTTTGCTCCTTCGTGATTGTCTTTGGAAGTCTTAGCCGGGCTGCGTACGTCAATGTTTCTTTCACAGTTAGGTGAGGAAACAGAACATCATCTTGTGTGACGAACCCTATCCTGCCATATGCTTCGTGTAAGTACAATATTTGGGGGAAATTAAGTCACTTTTTTACACTATCAGACTCAAAATACCATCTGAAAAAAAAAAAAACTATTTATCCAATTTTACAAAATTGTGGTGATACATCCATAACTCTAGTTTCTATCTTAATTTGAAAAAATTGATAACTAATAGTTCAGCAAATTTCCCTACTAAATTTGTAACCTTTGACTTATTAAGAATTCCATCAGTATGTTTTAATTTATGTACCACATTCCAGTTTATCTAGATTCACTTGATAAAGTGGTATATAAGCAAGTCAACCTGGTCGTTGGATTTTTACCTGCTCTTCAGGAACTTGGAATATGATTGGTCATTGTAAGTGATAGAACCACCAATTGTGGGCTGACTTAGCCTGCCTCCAAGCAGATTTAAAAGAGTTGTCTTTCCACTTCCTGAGGGACCCATCATTGCCAAAACTTCCCTTGGATTTACAGAACCAGTGATCCCATTCAAGATATCTTTCTCCTCAGTTGTTGTCATGCCTTTAATCACTACCTTGTAGGTCACATCCGTGAACTGCATATTCCACAATAAGAATATAACTCATTAAGTGGGATCCATCACAAACACATTATAAAATACATCACCAAAAGTAAGCTCAATGCACCAAGATATTTTTTCTTCGAAATTTATCTCTAACTATTCATACTCCATACCCTTCTTTCTCAGTAAAACCATGTCATAAAGCCTCACTTATAGCTAAAGCCTCAAGCCAGATGGGTTCCGAAGCCAGAACCTAAGTCTTTCAATGAGAACAAAATTAATGTGCAGATGCCCATACGATGTAGGCACCTAAAAGTAGATTTTAGTACCAAGGTAGGTATATACTGCATCTACAGTACTACTAATTTATTTCTCTGGTTAACTGGAAAGAAGGGGTAGTCTTGTACATTGATGTCATATGAAATGAAACTTTGTACAAGACTGAACCTGACCATGCTATTGCTAGCCATGTTCTATTGGTCGCGTTGATCGCTAAAAGAAGCTTCATCCTTGCCTGCCCAAATACATATATAGGACCACATCAATCTCATGCTCTATTGAAGGTTTGAACACCGGCAGAGGTAGGTAGGTGCAGGCATGAAAGGAAGAACTTACCTTTTGACATGTAAAATGTATATTACCTTAAGATATATCGGCAGAGTAGGTTCCGTTTGAAACTTTGTCTTCGTTCCAGTTTCAATATCCTCCGCTGCAACATACATAATTAACCCTTTTTATGTAATTCAAGGTGGGAAAAAGAAGCTCCTTCACGCAGAAGCCTATACCAGGCAATTAGTAGTTTCACTTGGTGCAATTGTGTACAAGAAATAAACATGCATGTTCTTGAGTATGAGCTCTTTAAACAAATATGTGGTAGTGTTACCTTAGCAGGTCACAAATATCTATAAATGATTTTGAAGAAACTATGCATGGATGCTTCTCATATCATTGACACTACATGATTCGTTAAAAGGGTGCAATATTTACTGGTCATGAAAGTCCAAGTGGGGAAGACAATGTGGACCATGGTTATGAGACTAGAGCATTGACCAAGACAATTGACATCAATAAGTGAAGCTAAATCCACATAGCATGCAGTGAAAAAAAGTCAACCTGAATTTAATTGAGGGCCCAAGAATGAGCCAATGAGGCAATGTGCTCTCCCGCAAAAAAGGAGGAGAAAGAAAAAAAACAGGAAAACGACAGGTACACTTGTAGGAGGACTCAGAAGCGCGACCTAGCCAATTGTCTTTCAGGATAATAGTCAACCAAATGGGTCATGTCCCCCACACAGGAGTAGTCCGAGAAGAAGGGCTACTTCCTCTTTATCATAGGGAAGGATGAATAAAAGAGATAGAGACAAAGTTTGAGCAGAAGTCATCCCAAGCAAATAAGAGTCACCCATAAATCACATCAAAAAAGTGCAATTATATAGATCATACATGAAATGATAATTACTACAATTAATTAGAACACTGTTCCCATATTTATATAGTAGGCTTAATTATCTTTTTATTTTTTTCTAAATATAGTTATTTTTTATTTTTGGTTTTTTAAATTTTTTTTATAGTTTTGGTCCTTTTAAAATTTGAGATAGGTGAAATTAGTTTATAACGTTATATCATCTCTGTTAAGTGATAAAGTGACAAATAATACTTCACTTCAATCTTGTCACATATCCTAATCTCATTTCATTTATGTCACGTGGATGACAAGTCATCCACTTAGGTCTCACGTCACTTTCTTCTTCTTCTTCCCCCTTTCGTCCCAATGTGCAGCAAGCTCTAACTTGCAGAGACATTACCATTCTCTCCCTCCCTCACTTATAGCTGCAATTCCAATATTGATTCTTCCTCCCTCAGCCCGTTTTCTTCTTTTTTCACATTTGCCCTGTATTTTGGTTCACGTTTTCTTTTGACAAAAGGTTATAAGTGATCATCTTAAGAGCCCAATGAACAAAATACATGGAAGGCTCATGTTTTCTTCTTTCCCTAATGAACAACCTCATGAGTCCATTCAAACCAATTACAGAAGTCTTCCTTATGCAAAAAAAAAAAAAAGAAACAAAATTTAAGTGGAGAGTTAGATATCTAGAAATCTTAAATCCTAGAAATCTCATTACCACTTAATAGATATGAGATAAGGACAGAGACTAATTTCACCTATCTTGAATTTTACAGGGACCAAAACCATATCAAAATATTTTATAGGGACCAAAACTAAAACTCACAATATTTATAGGGATTGAAAATATATTTTAGTAAACATATATATGCTTGTATCAGAAAATTATTTGTACTTATTCTCTAGTTATTATTCACACTCTTTGAGGTAAGGTACAATATTCCATATCCACAGTCATAAAATCTCCTTTGTGATGACATGGTGGTAGGTATCCCAAGTTAATGATGAAGATTGCGAAACTTAGTCATGGTAATGTCTCTACAAGTCCGAGGTGAGAGACAAAAAATAACAATAAATTAATCACGAATGAGGAAGTAAATGTGAGGAAAGAAGAAAACGGGTTGAGGGAGGAAAAACCAAGGTTGGAATTGCAGCTATATGTGAGGGAAGAGGTAGAATGGTAATGTCTTTGCAAGTTATTTCTTGCTGCACATTGGGAAGAAAGGGAGAGGAAGAAAAATGTGACATGAGACCTAAGTGGATGAATCCATGTAGTAAAAATGAAATGAGATCAAGATATATGGCAAGACTGAGTTGGAGCATTGTTTGTTATTTCATCACTTAATATAGATGAGATAACATCAGGGACTAATTTCACTAATTTCAAATTTTAAAGGGAATAAAATTATAAAAAAAAATTGAGGGATTAAAATAAAAAAATAATTAGATTTAGAGATATTAAAATGATAATTAAGTTTATATATTATTTATATATAGATAAATATATATTATGTGGCGATGGGGACCATATACCGTTAGGGAGAGAGATCAAGTGGTTCATAAGGAAAATGACAGTAGTTAGTAGATAAGACAGTCGAGCCACTTTCTCTGGGTCCTTTTGGTGGTGGGAACCACTTAGTGTGTGTTTGGATTACAGTTGGTAAACTTAAGTTTAGTTGAAAGTGTGTTTGTAAACTTAAGTTTGGTTGAAAGTGAGTTTGCAGTAACTAATTTATGTTTGGGAATTTTTGTTTCAAAAGTGAGTTTGAAAGATTGCTTTTAAGCTTCAATGAATACAAAAGAAAAAATATTACTTTGGTCTCAACTTACTTTTAGAAGGAAAAGTATGTTGAGCCAACTGAAAAAAAAAAACAACTCAAACAATATTGCACTACGTTCGAGGCATCCTAACTCACTTTTGGAAACCCCAACTACAATCCAAACACACACTTAGTCATGAGATATGTTTGAGTGTGTATGAATATAACACATTATA
This sequence comes from Ormosia emarginata, assembly GCA_029884605.1. Taxonomy (NCBI): domain Eukaryota; kingdom Viridiplantae; phylum Streptophyta; class Magnoliopsida; order Fabales; family Fabaceae; genus Ormosia; species Ormosia emarginata. The sequence goes on from JAQQTP010000051.1 coordinate 5,091,745, forward strand.
TTTAAACATATTTATTAAAAATTAAAGAAAAATAATGAAAAGTTTTATTAAATTCACTCATCATAAAAAATATTTTTTTTCTAAATTTTTGCAAATATATTTAAATATAATGTATTATATTTATACTCACCCAAAATATATATCCTTAATCACTTGTTTTTGGACCGTTAATCACGGGATTGTGATTAGAGGTGGTTGGTTGGATGGGACCCGAGTAAACTAAGACACATCCTTCACGCACGTGAATGCAAGTGAGCCTAAGACATGAACGTTTTACGACAGTTTAATTGTAAATCCTTTTAATTATGTCACCTATTCCGTTTTCACTATAAGTCGCCAAGTTGGTAGAAATACTTGGTAAATTGACATGAATGGACATCTAGGTAAAAATCTCAAGTTTAAATTGTGTATTTCAGGATTTAATACAAGAAAAAAGATTTTTCCATACTTTTTTTATTTTTTTTCTTACACTTCCTTAAAAAAAAGTGTGAGAGAATTTCTTTTAGAAAATATATTTGTATTAATTTATTATTTAAAAAATATAATCTTAGAATGATGTAAAAAAATAATGTGTAAATACAATCATCATTCTTCACACACAAGAAAAGTTCCTTTTTATCCTTGAGCCTACCGACTAGTCAAGGCCCAAATTCAATGGCTTCATGTCACTTCAGTACTATTACTTTTATTACCAACGCCCAGCCAAATTTTTGCGAGTCACGGACACGTACCAAGAGGGACTGTACTTTATATGGTAGTTACCTCAGAAAATGAAGGAACGTTTTCTTTTTTGGGTACAAGAAGGACAATTTCTATATATTTTTTTGGTTTTACTCGTCTGAGTCACATGTACTTATTTGTTTGTTTTGCCCTTGTATCAAAAGGTCTATCTCAGATCTGCAAGGTAAAATAAGATACAAGACCAATCCTATAATCTCACCATGTATATTTTGTGGTCACCATAACGGCACGACATAAGTCCTTAAGCATTTGTAACTTTTGTTCTTAAAATTATATGACAGAAACTCGATCGAGCAATACGTTATTAATAAAATCATATCTAACAGGTGCAATATATCAAAAAATGTGAAAGCCTTCACCTCGAAAGTTCAATGCCTAATATGGCAAAAGATAAATGTTATTTCTACACCTAAGATTTTACAGTTAAACGATAAATAACTTATTGATTTTTTTTGTCTTGAATTATTGATTAATAACATGTATCGATTAATTATCAAATTAGTAATCTATTCCCAATATTACTAGTTTGATACATATTATTAATCAATAATTTACTCAAGTATATGGGAACTGTAAAATCTCATTCATGTGTAGAATAAACAAATTTTTTCTTCCTAATATATTCTCAAACACGTACTTATATGTATGTGGATAATAATAATAATAATAATAATAATAATAATAATAATAATAATAATAATAATAATAATTTTTTGAACTCAAGCTATTGCTTTGCATGTCAGAATTTCTTTTCAAAATTTTTACATATTATTTATTTTTAAATAAATAAGTAATCTCAGTTACTTTAACTTATCTAATAATTGCCATTGAATATTTGACAAATCTCGACTGAAAAATCTGCTACCATTACTCACGGGATTAACATGTTATGGGAATAAAGGCACTTACGGATGTCATCATCGCTGAAGGGTTTGGAGTCAGCGATTTCATCAGGAGGCATGGTGAAGCCAGTGAAGGAGAATGAGAGGCCCAAGCTGGCACTAGAAGCTCGGCTAAGAGCCGCGCCACTGCTCACCTCATCCAGCTCAAACTTCATCTGGCTGATCTGAGCACTCCTAGACTTCCTTATGTGTGTGTTCTTGCCGCCGCCACGCCCCGGAGATGCCGCCATCATCCGCCGGCTCGACTTCCTTGACAGGGTTCCTCCGCCTTCCACCATTCCGTTAGTTGAATGATCACTTGACGGTGGCGACTTGAGAGCTGCAAGCATCGACTCCACTAGCTGATCCGATTTCGTTCTAGCTAACCCTGATGAATTTGCTTTCTCCATGCTCTTGATCACCACTATTATAGAAAACCGAAAGAGAAAAATAAAAATTGTTTTTACATGGTTTAGACAATAACACCATTAAACAAGAGGAGGAATTAAACTACTGAATTTATATTTGTTGATACACTCATACATTGATAATTAGAAACATGATTTAATTAGTATTTAGTATCATACTATATAAGTTTATTGAACCAGTAATAATTCAGGAAAACTATATTATCATATATAATTATTGAGACCCATACCAGAAAATGGGTATATGTCTTTTTTTTTTTCTTTGTCTTCAAATATGGAGAAAGATGAGGAGGGAAGGAGATCATTGAGCTTCTGTATATAATTAATTTGTAAAAGACTAGAGATATATTTGTGAAATTAATTATTATAAGAAGAGATACCCATCATAATGTACTACAAGAATACAAGAAATAATAAATTATTGAACAATACAAGAGGATATATAAAATTAAAAATAGAAAAATAGAGACTCGACTGATAATAGTATATATAAAGAGAGTAATCGTACAGGACGATATCGTTTTTTTCTCAAAATGGAATAGGGGCAAAAGCAGAAGAATATACCTTGAGAATTAAGAGACTGTTTCTAGCTCTGGGGTGGGGATGATATGAAACTGTGGAATAGTAGACCAAGCTCAACTCACCAACTAGCAATAAAACATTAAAACGAATACCCATCATGTGGATCACTCACGCTCTTATAAAGGGCAATTAAGAGGCCCATATAAAGTTACCAAACTACCCTTGCTCTTCCTTGCAAATATCAGGTACCCACGTATTTTCATCATTGTGATAAGTACTGGTATTGAGACATGAAGACAGAGTGCATCAGACATCATGGACCTTCCAAGCACGCTATGTCAGGCCATATTTACCGTACACGTGTCGGACATGTATCATTTTTTCCCCTCATTTTCCATGAAATTTTGAGAGTTTAGAGGTACGTTGATGAGGGTGTCTGTCAATTAGTTTGAGCTTGACGTGAAGGAGCAAGCTTTGGTATTAATGAAGTTTTTTAACTTTATGTGCATTGGGGATAAATTGGGGTGGCTAGTCATGGCTCATGTGCCGGCTAATCAAGTAATTCTAATGCGGACAAAGGCTATATAATGCTATATTTGTATGAATGAAGTTCTATTTGCTGGGTTGGAGAGGGACCTGCATAAGTGCAGGCTTGAGGTCATGGTTTCAACCGAGATTACCTACACAAGAGGGAAGCTAGGGTTTTGGAGTTTTGTATACCAAAAAGATATGAAGTGTACATTCTCGTTCTGAATCAAAAGGATATCGATGGTGTGTGTTTGTTAATTATCTGTGTGAAGTTGTTTATTTATGGACAAATGATTTCTGTCAAGTGTTAATTAATGTCGTCCTTCTCATCCATTTTCTTAGCATGTAAGATCAAGCCAGTTGAATTTGTGCTTTGTTTCAAACTTCCTTGAAAGATATAATTGCTATGCAGTGGCGGATTCCCAGAAATTCCGAGAGCACGAATATTTTCTTTAAATATTGTTATTATTATTTATATGATAATATAAAATTTTAAAACATAAACAAATATTTATCAAAAGGTTTTTTAAACTTTTTAATTATTTTTAAATATCAATAAATTCAAACTATGAAAGTAAAAATCAGAAACACTAAAGGCATACAAAAAAAATTAATAAATAAGAGTGAAAAAAATTAATGAGCCAAAGGAAGGCTTTGATCAATTATAAAAGGAGAAGGCATGAGAGATAATATTTTTTCTATAATACTTTTTTTTTTAATTTCACTGAAATATTCCTCCATTGTTTCTATGTACTATGAACAAATTAAAACAATTCAATTATTATTATATTTTTGTACCTTGTGGAAATCAGGTATACCTACTGGGTATCACAAATTTATCAAAGATTCACCAGTCATTACATGTAATTTGATTTATAACCCACCATGATTTAAAGCGATATATGATGCTTTTTCTAAAAAAAATTCTTTTTCTTTTTCTGATGGAATACAAGTATCCAGTATCAATGTTTCTTTTCTGTTTTCATGAAAGAAAAGAAAGATTAAAGTGCAAGCAAAACGACTTGAATGAAAAAGTCAATTATAATATTAAGCAGTCTCCCTACTAGTTAAATTATAAGCTCAAAGCGAATAATACATTATTTTGTGATTCCAGGTCACTTGTAAACTCGTAATGATGAAGGGAAATAAAATGCAAAATTTGTAATTACTTTTTTCGTTTCATAATGGCATTTGGTAATATACTAATGACTATATGGGCTATTAAAATTCATAAATATATATTATATGGCCTTTCTTTATGGGAGTGAAGAGAAAACGGTTTTCACCAAACACAGGTCCTTCTCATGCAGTAATATTAAATATTCTTTTCTTAATTTCTTGTGATTGATTCAGTAGCATATGTAATATATAGAGTAAATAGTTACTTTAACTCTGGAATATTTTGAACAGTAATATTTTAATTTTTATATAAAAAAAGAATATTTTAATCTTTTGTAGTTAAAAAAATTAACACTTTAGTCTTTAAAAAATAAATATGATAAGATTTTAAAAATTTTAAATACTAAAATATGTTGTTGTTTTAGCCTTTTTAATATTTGAAAGTCTAAAGTCAAAAGCCCACATTCTTTGGTCTTCAAAGTGTTAAAGAGTTTATAAAAATGTTTTGAAGTAGGTTAGATATTCATGAGAGGTATATACAAGACAGTATGAAGTTATGGCGCTCGAGGTTCAAAAATCATCCGATTCCCTTTTCTGTAGCGATAAAAGAGCCTACAAGTTTTTCTTCAATTTTATTTTATTTAATAAATTTGTCTTAATTATTAATCTTTTATGAACCTTATCAGGAAGCGGTCAATTTTCATATTATGTTTTTTGATTTGGCCCCACGCGTCAGTAACCTCCCCACGTTGCGCGTTGAGCGCTGGACACGCGTCTTGCGGGTGAGGCGGACACGTCGGCGTGAGGCGGCATGTTCGATGTGAAATGCGCCGCGTCGTGCCACGTGGTAAAGCCCACGTTCTTACTACGTGAGGCGGACCCGAGGTGGGACACGTTCACACACGTTGACACGTTCAAACGTTCAAAAATATAACGGGTTTGTAATCTGTTACAATTTTTTTTTTCTGAAGCTTTTTAAATTAAAAACAAACGTCTTCAACCCGCAGCATTATTCTCTCCTTCTTTTTTCTCTGCTTCTTCTTCCTGAGTTGCACCAAAATTTACTCATTGGCGTTACATAATATTTATCACCGGGATGAGCTGTTGAATCTGGGGATTCGCGCACCGTGCGATAAATCCTCGAGGACAGTGTATTATCACACGCCTCAAATTTACTTTCTTCTCTTGTGTTATTCAAAGTTGTCACCGCGATCCATATAACAATCTCAAGGATTTAATACCATGGTGACAACAACGCTAACGACTGTGCTCCAGTTCCCACCAACGGAGAAGCGTTCTTCCATGCCTCCACCTTCGATCACCTATGCAAAACCGTTCCGGATATCTCAAAGATCGAGCTTTTCGGAGGCCGAATTTCAAACGATGGCGAGAACGTGTCCACACAATTCTCGACATGCACGGAGTTGCAACCGCCTCTACCGAACCCGGACTGGCGTCGGATCGCCAATCCGAAACTAATACGGGATTGGACACGCAAATAAGGTATGTCGTCACACAATAATTAGCACTCTTTCTAACGACTTGTTCGATGTGTCTTGTTCTTACAAGGATGCGAAGGAGATATGGGACTCCATGACTGTGAAGTACACTGCTGAAGATGTCGAAAAACAAAAATTCGTCATCGGCAACTACTACCACTGGGAAATGACTGACAACAAGGACATAAAAATACAAATTAATGAATACCATAAACTATTGGAGGATCTGAAGGCTGAAAACATCACCCTCCCAGACGAATTCGTTGTTGGGCTCCTAATTGAGAAGCCGCCTCCGTCATGGAAGGACTGTGAAGCACAAGCACAAGCAATTATCACCCTCGGAACTGATAACTCACATAATCATTGAAGATACCAACCGAAGAGAGTGTCAGGCTGCAAGGGCGAAGGCTTTGGCTTCTCGAGCAAATCTGGTTCAAAATAAACCACAAAAAAAGAGGTATGTTCATAACAAAAAGTCTTCTGATCATTTTCCTAGATCTACTAATCCCACTTTCAAAAAGAAAGGTGCTTGCTATGTTTGTGGAAAGCCAGGTCATCATGCTCCTCAATGCAGGCATAGAGTGAGAAACGACAATCCTCCTAAGCCGAATGTAAATTTGGCCGAAGGAGATGATATTATTGTTGCGGTCGTTTCTCAAGTTAACATTGTGACCAGTGTGAACAAATGGGTGGTAGACTCTGGTGCTACCAGGCATATTTGTGCAAACAAAGATGCTTTTACCTCCTACACTTCTGTAGGGGATGATGAAGAACTTGTGTATCTTGGAGATTCTCGTATCTGCTGCCGGTTTTGGGAAAAGGAAATGAAACTCACATCCGGGAAGACCTTGGCTTTGAACGATGTACTCCATGTGCCTAATATTAGGGCCAATTTGATCTCTGTATCATTGTTGGGAAAAATTTGGGATTAAAGTGTCATTTGAATCGATAAGATAGTAATGACAAAAAATAATGTCTTTTGTGGGAAAGGGCTATATAGTGATCAAGGACTTTTTGTACTCAGTATTTCGAAATTATTAATAAAGTTGCATCTTCTTCGCTTACTTGATTGATTACGTTGATATGTGGCATGCTAGATTAGGACATGTTAATATTTCTTATGTTAAGAAAATGCGATGTCTTGGTTTAATTTCTGCGACTAGTGATGCATGCTTAAATAAATGTGATATCTGTATAGAATCTAAATTAACAATTGTACAACATCGTGAATCTGAATTGCTTAGTTTAATTCATACCGATCTAGGAGATTTAAAAAATACAATGACTAGAGGTGGTAAAAAATATTATGTGACCTTTATAGATGATTTTTCTAGATACACTAAAGTTTATTTAATTAGAAATAAAGATGAAGCTTTAGAAATGTTTGTTTCCTATAAGGCAGAAGTAGAAAATCAATTAAATAGAAAAATTAAAAGGGTTAGATCTGATAGGGGTGGTGAATATATATTATTTAATGAATTTTGTGAAAAAGAAGGCATAATACATGAAGTAACTCCCCTTATTTCACTGAATCTAATGGTGTAGTGAAAGAAAAAATAGAACATTAAAAGAAATGATGAATGCAATGCTAGTTAGTTCCTCAATACCGATAATCTTTGGGGAGAAGCATTATTATCTGCATGTTTTTTACAAAATAGAATACCTCATAAGAAAAGCGGTAAAACACCCTATGAATTATGGAAAGGTTATATGCCTAATTTAAAATATTTAAAAGTGTGGGGTGTTTAGCTAAGGTAATGCTTCTGATCCAAAGAAAAGAAAAATTGGAACCAAAACTTCGATTGTATGTTTATTGGTTACGCAACGTAGTGCAGACTTATAAGTTCCTTGTTTTTGCGGCGATGTGCTTGATCATAATACAATAATGGAGACTAAAAATGCTGAATTTTTAGAACATATATTTCCTTTGAAATCTGAAAATAAACAACCTTTAGAAAATATTTCTTTAGAAAATATTTCTTTAGGAAATAATAGTGAAAACTCATATGAGGATTTGAGAATGAGTAAAAGACAAAGAAAAGAGACATCTTTTGGAAATGATTTTTATACTTATCTCGTTGAAAATGATCCTTTGACTTTTTCAAGCTATTTCATCTTCGATGCTCAATTTTGGAAAAAAGCTATTAAACCGAAATTGATTCTATTTCAAAATGCAATACTTGGATTTTGGTTGACTTACCTCCTGGTACAAAACCTATTGGTTGCAAATGGATTTTTAAAAGGAAATATAATCCTAATGGTTCGATTGAAAAATACAAAGCTAGATTAGTAGTGAAAAGGTTTTACCCAAAAACAAAATATTGATTATTTTGACACATTTGCCCCTGTGACCAGAATTTCTTCAATTCGGATTTTGATAGCATTGGCTTCAATTTACAAACTTGTTATTCACCAAATGGATGTAAAAACTGCTTTCTTAAATGGTGATTTGGAAGAAGAAATATATATGACACAACTGAAGGATGTGTAATTCTGGTCAAGAAAATAAAGTATGTAAACTTCTCAAATCCTTATATGGTTTGAAACAAGTACCAAAGCAATGGCATGAAAAATTTAATCAAATTTTGATTGATGATGGTTTCACTTCCATTGAAGTTGATAAATGTGTTTACACTAAATTAATGAATGGTGAATGTGTAATCATATGTTTATATGTGGATGACATGCTTATTTTTGGTACTTGTAATGATATTGTGATAAAAACAAAATCATTTCTTGCATCTAAGTTTGATATGAAAGACATGGGTGAAGCAAGTGTAATACTAGGAGTAAAGATCATAAGGAAGGGTGATAGTATAACATTATCCCAAGAACATTATGTAGAGAAACTTCTTAGAAAGTTTGGTCATTATGACTCAAAACCAATGAGTACCCCTTATGATTCTAACTCACAATTAAAAAGAATAGAGGTGATCCTGTTGCTCAATCTGAGTATGCCCAAATTATTGGAAGTTTATTACATTTAATGAATTTTTCGAGACCAGGACATAGCATATCTTTGTGGGAGATTGAGTAGATATACTCATAGTCCAAATTAGGATCATTGCACTTGTTAGACTCATGAGATATTTGAGAGGTACCATGAACTATGGTATAGTGTATAGTGGATTTCCCGCTGTATTAGAAGGATATAGTGATGCTAACTGGATCTCAGATTCAGATGAGACAAAATCCACTAGTGGTTATGTATTTACACTTGGTGGTGGAGCGGTTACATGGAGATCAGCCAAACAAACTATAATAGCAAGATCCACTATGGAGTCAGAGTTTGTAGCTCTGGAATTGGCTGGTAGTGAGGCTGAGTGGTTAAAGAACTTCTTAGCAAATATTCCTTTAGGAATAAAACCCACACCGTCAGTGTCAATGCATTGTGATTGTCAAGCGGCAATAGCCATTGCAAAGAATAAGACCTTCAATGGCAAAAACAGACATATACAATTGAGGCATAATGTGGTAAAGCAGCTGCTAAAGGATGGAACAATATCAATTGATTATATGAAGTCAGAAGTGAACTTGGCCGATCCTCTGACAAAGCCTCTTGGGAGGAAACCAATATATGAAACATCGAGGGGAATGAGACTTAAGCCAATTTGAAATTAACAGTGATAGTAACCCAACCTTTGTGATTGGAGATCCCATGAAAAAGGTTCATATGGGTAAAAACAAGTCACTTGTTAGTTTCACAAGACAAATAATTTTGTCCCTTCCTATGGTGTGAGATGTCTTGCATCTGCATTATTGAGAGGATAAACTAAAAGCTTTTAATGATTTTCATATCCCTTATGGGTGGTGTATGAGATACACTGATGAAATCACCTATATGAGTGTCAAGTGGGGCCGCTTGTATGAGATTATGGCATATCTCTAGAAAGCACTCATGAATTACAGGCGCGCGCATGGCCTATTAGCGCAACACATGGACAACAACTATTTAGAATTGTGGGGGTGTAGTGTGTACGGTAGAGCCTCAATGTACACAAAGTGTTTCGGTTCGTAAGTTTTACTTCACCAACTCACCGTATGTTATGTCACATCCGTCTCAGGCCTGGTTCATAGTCCAAAAGACACCGGATTTTGCGTGGTGTTAACTCGGAAAAATCTTGTTTTAAATTTTTCTTATATCTTTAAACTTTTGAAATATGTGGGGATTGTTGTTGTTTTAGCCTTTTTCAATATTTCAAAAGTCTAAAGTCACATTGCTTGGTCTTCAAAGTGTTAAAGAGTTTATAAGGTAACTTATGTTTTGAAATTTGGTTAGATAAGCTTGTGAGAGGTATGGGAAATTTACATGACAAGTTGGCTCGATTGGGCCGTCGGTCCAAATCATCCGATTCTCCTCCCCCAAACATAAAAGAGCGCCACAAGTTTTTGCTCAATTTTATTTTATTTAATAAATTTGTCTTAATTATTAATCTTTTATGAACCTTATCAGGAAGCGGTCAATTTTCATATTATGTTTTTGATTTGGTCGCCCAGTAACCTGCCCGCGTTCCGCGTGGGCGCGTCTTCGGAGTGACGGACACGTCGGCGTGAGCGGCCACCTTCGATGTGGCCAGCGTCTTTACGTGTATTGTAGCGTTAACTACGTGGCGGACCCGAGGTGGGACACGCGTCACAGACGTTGACACGTTCAAACGTTCAAAATATAACGGGTTTGTAATCTATTACAAATTTTTTTTTCGAAGCTTTTAAATTAAAAACAAACGTCTTGGCAAAGCATTATTCTCTCCTTCTTTTTCTCTGCTTCTTCTTCCTGAGTTGCACCAAAATTTACTTCTCGTTACATTCTCGCCATTATCGCAGGGATGGCGCTGTTGAATCGCGGGGATTCGCTTAACGACGTCGATAAATCATGAGATGATGTAGATATTATCGCCTAGCGCCATTTCTTCTTCTCTTGTGTTATTCAAAGTTGTCACCGCGATCCATATAACAAAATATATATTTTTTATAAAAATTAAAATGTTATTATTCAAAATATTCAAGATTAAAGTGATTATTTACTCCAATATATAAGTTTTAAGTTTGTTAATGAGAACTTGAGAGAATGAATGCATGATCATATTGAAGTGTGGAAAAACAATACATAAGTACGTAATTTGAGTGGAGAGATGAGGATAAAAGAGAACTTTCAACAGTCGAGGGTTTTGTCGAGAGGATGAGTGGTCAATACAGAATAGCTGTGCAAAGAAGGGTGTGGACAAAAACAACAATGGCCCAAAAAAGGACATGTTTGGTTTGGTGGTTGCTGACGATACGGAGCTGTATGTGTATGGCATTTGCAGGAGGATGGCTGGTCGCATTCCATCCACGACAACTCGCCACGTATTACTCCAAATGTCCATTTCATCCGTAGATGATTACACCCGTAATCCCACAATTATGGACTCCATATACACTTGTCCTAATCAATTATTACTATTTCACAATTTTATTTTTGCATATGAATTGTGCTTGTGCCTATCTTTTTTTTTTCTTCGTTAAATGAATTTTAGAGAATAAAAATCAAAGATAATTCAAATCTATATTAAACTATTCTTTATAGATATGTTGAATGTCAAATCAAATAATGTTTGTGTTGTATTATTTTAACATCATCCAGTAATTACAAACAAGCCACTAAACGCTTGAAGTTGATAACGCATTATGAGGATAAGGCAACCAATTTAGTATCATTATGAATTAGTGAATTAGTCTGTGAAGTTTCCGTAGTACCTCAGTTAGAATACTGGCAAATAATTTTTCTCAACACAGTACCACAAGTACAATTTTTTTCAAGAGGTTCTTCAGGTGTCCTGGTTGTATATTTAATCAATAATAGTTATATATCATCAATTACTTATTTAATAGTTTTTATATTTATAGTTAGCAGGTTATATATTAATGTATACTACTAAAGCATTTAAGTGCAATTTATTTATTATCAATTGCTATTAGTTAGTATAGTATATGAAAGATATCAATAATTCTTTTCCTGTTAAAATTTACTGAAGAGGAAATTCTTAAATTATAATATAACTATTATTTATAAAAAAGAATTACCACACATGATTAATACAAAAACTTAAAGTATTATCAATTTTACTAACAATTAATTAATAAAATAATAGGGAAAGAATTAAAAAAGAGAGACCACATAATGATCCAAGGTTCCCCTCGTTCTCTCTCTCTCGTTACACCACACTAGTGAAGGGGGCGGTGCCCTGAGTGAGAGGGAAAGTCACGTGATAAAGACGTGATGGTGACTGACAAAAAGTCCCTTCGTGAGGGGAGTAAGGACTTATTAAGGTCCCAGTAAAAAAAAAAAATAAGAGTTATTACGATCCACTAACCCACTCACTTACTCACTGTATTTAGATATCAAATTATTATTATCATCGTTATGATGAATTACCTTAAATTGAAGTTCAAACAAAAATTGTAAGCTGAGGCGTCATTCTATGGCCACGTTTGCCTCGAAGAATCCATGTGTGTAAGCTGAGGCGTCATTCTATGGCCACGTTTGCCGCGAAGAATCCATGTGTACAATTCGGATATGGAGAAATTCTTAACTAAACATATACTGTATTTGCAATACACGTTTCACGAAAATATTTTTGTGCAAAACAGCATTATTCATTCTATATTGAGAAATTTTTACATACATCTAAAGCAAAACATTTCGCTTGTTTTGAGCCGTTCATTAATATCCATATCAGCGTTGTGGGCTTTTCACGTGTCTTATAATAAATCATGGTTTTTTTTTCTAATTAAAGTATAATAAAATAATAATAAAAATTTATCTTTGCATAATCCTTTACATTATATTTGGATGACAGATAATGAAAGAAACAGAAAGAAAATGAGAGAAATAGAAATAAGTTTTTGTATTTGAAAATTTTAAAATATATAAGAGCAGAGCGGAACATATAAGGAATCATTTCCCTTCTCTTTCCTTCAAATGTGTAATTTTTATTTCTCTCAAAATTGAGCTAGAATGAGAAAAACACATGTTCCGTTCCATTCCGTTAATGAATCTTCCAAACAAAAAGGAGAACCATGTTTCATTCCATTCCATTTCTTTCTAATCCATCCATATCTATTCCATTCCGTTCCGTAAATGAAAAAGCATCTAAATATAGCGTTAATGTCACATAGTCGTCTTCTTCCTCATGCTGCAACGCTGCAGCCTGCAACAGTGGCAGCGTCCATGCCACAAAGTTGAAACAACCAATGGGAGCCCAGGCAGTATAAGGTTGTCATCATTGCCGCCGTTGTAGGGACCATGGTACACAAGTGCCACACCTCATCCTCCTCCGACAACTAGCCCCCACCACCGAGTTAACCCCGGCCTCCTCACCCAAGGCGGTTTGCGACGTGACTCAGTACCTCAACTCGTGCATGTCCAAGATCTCCTCCCTCCCAAACTCCAACACCACCAACCCCCAGCTCATCTTCAAGCTCTCCCTCCGCGTCGCCATGGACGCCCTCTCCAACCTTCGAGCCAATGCAAAGGATCCATGGATGCAAAACGCCATCGATGTCTTGCGGAACCGTCCTCGACGACGTTGTTGGTCGCTTCAACTATTCCACCTTGTCACTTGGCGGCGCCGGAACGCTCCTTCTTGCGAAATTGATCAGCGACTTGAGACCTGCTTGGACTCTCTAGCGAAGCTGAATTCCTCCGCCGCTGAAATTAGGATGAATTCTACCGAAGCTGAATTCCTGCGAAATTCCACTGACGCTCTCAGTGACTTGTGACAAGAAATTGGGATCATTCAATATATATATTTTATTATTTTATTATATTTTAACTGGACAAATAAACTATAGTTTTTTTTATATAATACTGCCTACAAAATTGATGTGGATATATTAATGAATCTCTCCGAATTTTTTTAGATATATTTCAATTTTTTTATCTATTATGAGTATTCAAATTTTTATTTAATAAGTATAAAATTATGAAAATTATAATTAAAATATATTTATTTTTAAATATATATTTATTTATATTTAATAGTAATTTAAATATTTAAGAAATGTGACTCTATTTATTTAAAAATTTCTCCATACATCCGCCGTCAGTGGATGCTTGCCACCACCGCCAATGCCCTGACACGTTGCTGCTATATGGCCGCCATTTCTGCATTTTGCATAAACGTGGAACCCCTTCATATCACGTTTTTTATTCAATTCAGTATCTTTTCGCCCTTTTTGCCTTTCCCACCGTTCTTTCCTTTGACCTCCCAAAACAAGACAAGAGGACTTAAGCTTAAATTAAATCAATCCCAACATCTATATTGAAAAAGGAAGGATTATACCCTTACGTAAATCAAAGTATTTGACCAATCTGCATACGTGAATTATTATGTAATTCCAAAAGCCTATTTTTACACACTTTTTATAAATAATGATAAATGAAATAATCATAATTCTTCAATCTATAGTTCTTACAATGATTGTTTCACTCTTTAGTCTTTGATCAGTAGTGGATACTGAGTTATACTTAGACATATTTTGATGTTTTTTCCTTGCACAACCGCAGAGCATGTTGAAACAAGAGAATTAATACTTGTAAAGATACTCTAATATTCAAATCAATGCACAATTAGAATTTATGCTAAAGAAGAATAGATACTTATTAGAAGTGATTGAACTTGATATTTATAGAGGTTAGATAAAGAGATATATTCCTTTAATAGTTGCAGATGATCTCTATAAGATCGGAATGTTGATACTGTAATTATGGGCAGTTAAAGGTGGGTATGAGTGTTATTATTACGTAAGATCATGATTGACAATTACGAATACTCATAGGATTTATCCATTACGCAAATCTCGCAGTAATGCTGCTGTTATCCAATGTCATGATCTTATATCTATTGTGGAGGGATCTCAACAGTGTACCATGACTTCCCGTTGGAGTATCAATGACGGACTCCACCTAGATGCGTGCCAGGTTGACCTATGGAACAGGATCACAGATCGTGGTCCAGAACAGTAGCCCCCAGCTTGACACTTAGATGGGACAACTAAGTGTCAATGTATTCAAGTTTGATGGGAGCACACAACACGTAGTGGACAAAGAGATCCGAGTCAGTGTTAACGCTGGATCTCATAATGTTTTTTTCCAAAGGGTCGAGGTTTGTGATACATCATAGTATGCCTCCTGGGTTAACGTGTAAGGTCGGGATTCGAGTCGGATCGATTTGCTTACGTCGTCATTTCGCCATCTAAGGTATATCATATGTTGCCCCCATGTGTAGTTCACAGGGTCTTTGTTGTCCATTCTT
This sequence comes from Ormosia emarginata, assembly GCA_029884605.1. NCBI lineage: Eukaryota > Viridiplantae > Streptophyta > Magnoliopsida > Fabales > Fabaceae > Ormosia > Ormosia emarginata. The sequence continues at coordinate 5,106,759 of JAQQTP010000051.1, forward strand.
GTAGCATTTATCATGCAGTTCGTAGCAATCTAAGCTTGCTTGGGATCAATCACTTTGACTTTATTGGAAATTAAAAACCCTTTTAAAGAGGATAACAGTTTCAAGCTATTCCCCAACTACCCGCTACTCTCGTAATCAATCACAGAGAGGAAGCATTAAAATGTAGCCTCAAATGTGCAGTTAGTTTTCCTTCTTATGAGCTAATCAGAATGCTTTATTCCCTCTATAAATAAGGGATGCTTGCAGTGAGGTTGTCATTTGTGCAGAGCCATGTTTCTTTCTGAAATCTTCTTCCTTTTCTTTTCAAAATTCTTAAAGGTGTTTCTTTTTTCTCAACATATTCCACTGATTGAGGCCTTTCTTACCAGGCATAATGGTTCAGTGATGACCAAGTAGCTGCCTTACGCGGGTTGGTTAACATGCATCTAGGCGGCAGAAGCCTTTCTTTCCTGACGTACGCAAGAGTGTGTAACATTTTTTCACTTGCCGGGATGATTCACTATTTCTGTTGTATATCTTATGGTGCATGGATCCTTATTGCTCTCACTCCTCCATCCTCCTGATTGCACCGAAGGTACTAGTTAAGTGTCTTGGTTTCATCGCGACGTGCAACTGGATATGCAGGATTGAGAAGCCTACTCATGTTAGGGTGGATCAATCTCTTGGAGTGAAGCATTCTACTCATGTTGGCCAACATGGGAAAGATGGGTGTTGGTTTCTAGAAGAATCGTGGAGGTAGTAATGGTCATCTTTATGAACACCGTTTTATCTGGCTTCCTTTCCGGCTCTCTCCAGTGGGCATTCTTGTATTGGGGTTGTTTATAGGCTCTTTTGTTAGAGTTGATGGTGTATGGAATGTGAATAAAAAGTTTTCTTTTTGCCCCCTTTTGCTTCTTTGAATGTTCTATTTTTTCCATTTCCATTGTCTGCTTCTTTCACCGGAATGAGTCCAACGCTTATCATTGTAATAATATGCTTGATCTGGTCATGTTGCCCCAATCTTAGTGCTTACCTAAAATAGCTATATATCAAGGTAAGTCTCAATGCCCTCGGGTGATGGGATCTGTGCTTTACATGAAGTCGTGGTCCGTTCTGCCCCCAAAGGTGTTGTGAATTTTTTCGCAAGCGCACGAATCGTACAAGTAGTAAAATAAATATTATTCCCACAATGATCGATTGATTACTAACTCTTACAACGACTTTGATTATTTAAGTGATTAAATCAATAACGAAAGCTCAATTAAAATCAAGACGAAAATTAAAGCAATAAAGAAAGCAAACACATCTTGAAAAGTAAAGATTCATCCAAGATTTAAAGGCCTAGGATTAAGAATTCATTACACTACCCCTTACGATAAATTGTAATCTTATCTTTGCTAATGTTCAATTATGTTCTTAAAGGTGATTTGTCCTAAATTATTTAAAGCACAATTTATTGGCACTAAAAACATGCTAAAACTCCATCAATCACATTCTCATGGAAATTAATCCAAGTTCCAACCCATTAAGTTTTATGACAACCGTTTGCTCCTCGAAGGATTTAAGCATATGTCTAGGTTTCAATTCTCAAGTTCAATTCTTGGATTATCTAGCTATTAGATTTCATTTTTTGATCCTTCACTTAAAACTTAAGAACATGTAAATATAGCGCGCAACGTACCACATGCATTAAGCATACCAAGAATGAATCAAGAACAATAATTTTCATTAACAAAGAATCAAATTAACAATTCAACATAGAAAAGTAGAGAGTTGCATCCTAATCCTAGAAAAAGGAATTTAGCCACTCATGGCCAATGTAGTATAAACAAGAACAAAAGTTAAAGAAACAACCATGATTCTATCTCAAGAAAATAGAAAAGAATAAAAAGAGAAGATTGAGAAGATGAAGATGAAGATGTCTTCAATGGTTGAACTTCAATTGATCTTGCACTTGTCTTCCAAAACCCTAACCTCCAATCCTTGATTGAAGAAAAACAAAACTACCCAAACTTTTCATCATTTGGTTCTTTATATAGGATTAACCCTAAAAGAGGTGTGTGGTCAGTTAAATCTCTTAATTGAGCCTTAAGCAATGAAAATAATATGATAAAATTCAAAAGATAACATTAAATCACTTTTCTCGCAACTTCCACAAGTTTTCCCACGGCCCTGTGGAATTTTCCACAGGGTGGCGTGATTCTCTCTACCAACTCTCCTTTTTTTCAGCACAATTTCGCACAGCTCTTTGGAATTTTTCATGGGTTGTGGTTTCTTCTGGAATTAGAATCAGCTCTTGTGGTCTTCATGAAAGTTATAACACTTTTTCTTAGCTTTCCAATGTCACTAGAATCACCTTGTTTTGACCTCTGTAACTCATGTTATGCTCATTTTATCGCGCAAAGGTCAAAAACTCAATAAATATCATATAAATTCCGAGCTCAACTCCATTGTAATAAATCCATCCAAAGCTTCATAGAGCCATGTCAAAACACCTCCTTTGGCCTTAAAAACATAGAGAAAGACCAATCATTAGATACCAATGATAATTAGATTAAATATGACATAAATTCTAATATAAATCAATCAAAGCACACCTAAATCCACCTCAAATCAAGCATAAGATATGTGTATTTTATCCACACATCAAATTCCCCCACACTTGAACTTTGCTTGTCCTCAAGCAAAGAATATGAATAAAAAACAAGTTAAACTCCACATCAAGACACATGAATCAAAGGAAATTCCATAATTTAAAAATTCAATTAAGCTCAGCAATCAAATCCAATCAAGCAAGATAGTTTAGCACTTAATACAATTAGAGGCTTGAGTCTAGCTTGCAACTTTTTTCTTTACCAACTGTTTGAGATCACTCATCTTTCCATCGCTTAAGTGTTTAAGGACAAAGAGATCACTCAAATTTCTCTTGAAAAATGTGTGGATAAATGCCTTTAGTATATTTTGATTAATGACTAAACTTAACATGATTATTACTTTGATTCACTAACTACTTGCCAAGCTTGATTTTATTAATGAGATTTAATGAAGCAAGAACAATGGATGCAAAGGATCAAGGATCATGAAGGAAAACTTAAAGAAGGAACATCATGAAGATGGAATTCAATGAAGATCATTAGGAATTTTTTTGTAAAGAAAAGACTTTGTTTAATTCTTTGATTAAGCTCTCACAATAAGTAAAAATGGTTTTCAAAAGTAAAAATGGATTAAGAATGAAAAAGGTTAATTAACAAGTTTGTATATCTATGTGTACATCAATGTACTTTCTGTTAATTAACTAACTTTTAATGAAAATCTCAGTGTACATCTATGTATAAATGTTATACATCTATGTATACATCATTTGATTATGAATTTAATGAAAATCTCAGTGTACATTTATGTATAAGAGATTATACATCTATGTATACATTGATTAATTCTGGACTTACTTGATCAGTATGCAATTTTGCATCTGTACATTGATTGATACATCTATGTATAAACCAGAACAGAAGCAAGAACTTTCTGATATAGTTATACAATCGATTTGGTAATCGATGTATAAACTTCTATGCTAAAAATACGAATGTGTTTCAAGAACAACATCGATGTACTCATGTGTGTATTAATCAAGAACTTCCAAGAACACAATCGATTAGGCAATCGATCTACATATGTTATAAAATTGAAATTTTGTTTAATACATCTCTGTACTAATCCATTGACTGAGAATAGAATTTTTCATATAAATCTGTTTTGATCTTAACTAACTTGTAAAGTGTATCCAATGGATCTATTTTGAAATATACCTATATAAGGATATTGGCAAACACTTTCACAATAACAATTAATTCGAAATTTGAGATCAACACATAAATACTGTGAGAGTTTTTCTTTGAAAGAAAACAGAGTATTCTTTTCTGTAGAACTTCAAATTATTGTATCTGATTTTAGAATCTGATTCAATCTTTTCATATTTGTAAAAGAGAGATAAGAAAGAAGGTTCTCTCACTGACGAAATCAAGAGTAGAAGGGACTCTTGGTGGACATCATTCAATCGTAAAGTCAATTTTCCTTTGTGGACATCAATTATTTCCCTTCCAGTGGCGACGAATAGACGCCCAAGTATATTTGACATTTGAACATCTACTTCCATCTTAAGCACAACAAAATCGATCGATATGTAAAACTTGTCCACCTTTAATGGTACATTCTCTAATATGTCAATAGGATATTTGATTGACCTATCTGCCAATTGAAGAGAGATGGTGGTTGGCTTGAGCTCCCCAATATCAAGTTTCTTGCAAAGAGAAAAGGGCATCAAACTCACACTTGCCCCAAGATCACATAAAGCCTTGTTAATATGCATGTTTTCAATTGAGTATGAAATTGAAAAGCTACCCAGATCTTTAAGCTTAGAAGGAAGCTTTTTTTGAATGATTGCACTACATTCTTCTGTTAAAGCAACAGTCTCATATTCTTCAAGCTTCCTCTTATTGGAGAGAATCTCTTTCAAGAACTTAGCATAAGAGGGTATTTGGGAGAGAGCTTCCGTAAAAAGAACATTAATATAAAGCTTCTTAAGAACCTCTAAAAATCTTCCAAATTGATGATTAAGCTTTGCCTTTTGACATCTTTGAGGGAATGACAAATGTGGAACATATGCTTTCGAAGAAACATACCTTTTAGTGCTTTCTTCATCTCCTTCTTTGTCCTCGTTCTTCTTTTGCTTCTCTTCCTTTTCATGTATGTCCTTATCTTCAATCTTTTCTTCTCTTGTGGGGCTTTCAAGTTATTTACCACTTCTCAATGAAATTGCTAGAGCTTGCTCCCTTGGGTTAGTCTCCGATTGACTTGGTATTCACCCTTGAATCATTTTGAACAAACTTGTTTGTTGGCCTATTTGAGTTTCTAGTATCTTGGAGTGAGTAGTCATTTGATCTAGGCGAGTACAGAGTTGTTTGATGGACTCCTTATGTTGTTGCACTGGTGCTTGAATGGCTTGATTTTGCTCCTTTTGAGTAACTATGAAATTCTCCACGAGAGCTTCTAAATTGGACTTCGCACCTTGAGAAGATTGTTGAGGTTGTTGGAATTCGGGTGGAGGTCTATTGTCGAATGGAACCCCTTGGTTTTGTTGGTTACCATATGAGAAATTAGGATGGTTTCTCCATCCGAGGTTATATGTGTTGGAAAAAAGATTCACTTGAGCCTTGAAATTGTCATTCTGCATATAATTCATTTACTTCAAAGATGGGTCTTGAGAATATGTCTCAATTGCATTGCATTCTAAAGCCAAATATCCTCCTCTATATGCTTCACAAGCTATGTTAGGGGTAGCGACGACATTGACATTCAGCTTTTCAAGTGACTTAGTCAAAGCATCAAACTTGACATTTAACATAGTAATGACATCAAGCTCTATCATTATGGTTTGCTTTTTTGAAGTTGATACATCACTTGACCACAAATAAATATTCGAAGCGACTTCATTGATCAAAGTCCTTGCCTCTGTTGGAGTCTTTGCCATCAAAGCACCACCAGTTCCGACATCAAGAGCTGCCTTCGTAGAGAAAGTAAACCCGACATAGAATGTTTGTATAACAACAAAATCTTGTGGGTCATGATGTGAACACTAACGAATGAGATCATTGTACCTCTCCCATGCTTCATAAAGCAATTCATTTTCCTTTTGAGAGAAAGTAGTGATGTCTTGATGGAGCTTGACTGTTTTTCCAATCAGATAGTACTTGTCCAAGAAAGCTTGCTCCATCAAATTCCAGGTAGTAAGTGAATATGGGGCTTTCAAGTGAATCTACTTCTCTACTTTCCCCCTAAGAGAAAAAAAGGAAAAAGTCTTATCCGAATAGCATCAGTTGAGACCCCATTTATCTTGATTGTGTCACAAAGCTCCAAGAATTTATCCAAATGTTGATTTGGATCCTCAGTTGTTGACTCGCTAAATTGCATTTGTTGGACCATCTGGATCAATGATGTCTTTATCTCAAAAGTGTTGGCCTCTACCCAAGGTCGTACAATAGAAGCATGATGAGCGTTAGCGTTGGGGGTTCCATAATCCCTCAGCCTTTGCTCTTGATTAGCGACTTGGTTAATGTTGTCTGCCATGTGGTCTTCCTTAATTTTCTAATTGCTGCTTGTGTTAATATCAACACAATCATTAGCAACGGAGCCAAAAAATTTGTTGTGAATTTTTCTGCAAGCACATGGATCATACAAGTAGTAAAATAATGATCATTCCCACAAGGATCGAACTCTTACGGCAACTTTGATTATTTAAGCGATTAAATCAATAATGAAAGCTCAATTAAAATTAAGACGAAAATCAAAGCAATAAAGAAAGCAAACAAATCTTGAAAAGTAAAGATTCAACTAAGATTTAAAGGCCTAGGATTAGGAATTCACTATACTACCCCCTATGATAAATTATAATCCTATCTTTGCTGAAGTTCAATTATGTTCTTGAAGGTGATTTGTCCTAAATTATTTAAAGTCCAATTTCTTGACACTAAAAACGTGTCAAAACTCCATCAATCTCATTCTCATGGCAATTAATCCAAGTTCCAACTCATTAAGTTTTATGACAATTGTTTGCTCCTCGAAGGATTTAAGCCTATGTCTAGGTCTCAATTCCTAAGTTCAATTCTTGGATTATCTAGCAATTAGATTTTATCTTTCAATCTTTCACCTAAAGCCTAGGATCATGTAAATATGGCACGCAACATACCACAAGCGTTAAGCATACCAAGAATGAATCAAGAACAATAATTTTCATTAACAAATAATCAAATTAACAATTCAACATAGAAAAGTAAAAAAGTTGCATCCTAATCCTAGAAAAAAGAATTTAGCCACTCATGACCAATGTAGCATAAACAAGAACAGAAGTTAAAGAAACAATCATGATTCTATCTCAAGAAAATAGAAAAGAATAAAAAGAAAAGATGGAGAACATGAAGAAGGAGAAGATGCCTTCAATGATTGAACTTCAATTGATCTTGTACTTGTAACATCCACCCTAGGGTATCACATTTCTGACTCTCGACTCATAATCTGAAAATCAATTCGTAAAAGGTTTGAGTTATGAAAATATGAGTTTCAAAATTTCTTCTTTACTGAAACGTAAATTTACTGAAAATATTAGGTAATATTAAAAATCATATTTTAACTATTCATTATGCAATATTGACACTAATTAATATTTCACAATTTAAAGAGAAATATAAAACTAAAGACTCTTTTTTTTTTAACAAGATAGTAAACCCCATGACGGGTCTACTAAATATAAAGACGCAGACGACACTAACTTAAAACTTAACATACTTATTCTATTGTGTATCCATCTTGTTGCATCGGACATCCTGTTCTACATCCTGTTCTTTTGTCAACACCGCACACCTTCGAGTCCTGAATGTCCATTCCTTATTGTTGTCACCCATCTCGAGTATTCATTCAGTTATGTCTAAGACAACTCGATCCTTCTATTATTTGATTTTAACAAGTCTGAGACACAATGAAAAACCAACATAACAAAGAGGTGAGATCACCTACACCAACACCAATATGGCAGCATAGAGATAACACAAGTAGCATATCATACAGATAGATTATATCATACCAGAATTCCAATAATGCACTCAACATTAATCAACTATCATTATCATACAAGTATTCAAAAATAAGTTATAGCTAATATTCCTCAATTAATACATCACATAGATATAAATGTTCAGATTATGCATGTACACAAGACTCGATTTTCTACTCCATGGAGCTAAAACTCAGGTCAGAGAAATGATCGAAAAGACTTGCCGGTACCACGTGCCTCAGACCACGTGCTTTAATTCTCATTTCAATTTTTGCACATCTAGCACATACACAATAGTCTTTATCAAATCTTGATTAAGAATAGTATCTCGGTCAGGATCATCGGTGTGTTGCATCGGTCTAACCTACGAGAAGAAGCGCAACCAACCACCCGTGTAGGCAACCCGTACCCCGATGCCCCCAAGGTCAACAAGTGACTTACACTACGCATATCGCACTCACTCAAGAGGTGTGTTTCTCCTAGGCAATCAGTCATATCCAGTCCTCATCGAATCATTCCAATGCATGTATAATGCACCAAATACTAATCACAGGTATAATACCAATCACAGTTATATCTCATAATTTCTCAGATATAGTTATACAATGCACGAATATATCAGTGCAAGTCCAACCACAAGGGCCATTCTTTTCAAATTCATTTGTTCAATTAAATCATATACCTCAACGCATATATATATATTTTTTTCAATGCATCTAAAATGCACCACGTGCCAATAATAGGCAAAACTCGTTGTTTTCACAAACAGTGTATAGACACTGGTTCAACAATAATCATACTGTATTTTTCAATAACAAAATCATCTCATCATGTTTTCATAGTTATAAAACACTGTTGTCGTGTTTTCACAAAATTACGCAATATTCCCATTACGTTTTCACAATTCCACAACACTTCTGTTGTGTTTTTCAAAATACAGTAACACTTTTGTTACGTTTTTAAAATTCTAAAAGATTTTTATTACATTTTCATAATACCGTAACATTACTGTTACGTTTACAAAATTTCGTAACATTTCTGTTACGTTTTTCAAAATACCGCAACTCTTTTGTTGCACTTTTAAACCACATACAAATTTTTTAACATTTTTCTCAATCGCGTAAAAATATACGTTTCTCAAATCGCATAGTATTTTTTCACTGTTTCAAAATTGCGTAACTTAAAAATCATTCTTTTACGTCACGTAAATCATTTTCTATCATTCTCAAAATATTTAAAATACTTTCCAAATCTCATAACAATTTTTTCTTATTTTCACAATCGCATAAAAATATTCTATCGCTATTCAATCACGTAGTGATTTATCAACAGTAGTTCAAATCACGTAAAATATTTAAACGTAATTCAAATCTTATATAAATATTTTAACGTATTTAAAATCACATAGAAATATTTTTCCATATCATGTAACTCAAAAATCACGTTTTTAAGATACGTAAATAATTTTTCACCACAATTTCATTACAGAAAATATTTCTTGACCTTTAAAAATTCCTTTTTAACTTTTTCCAAAATAATATAACTTTATACTTTATTTAATATATTTTCTTACTCACGAAAATCTTTTTCCACAATTCTTTACTCAAGAAATTCTTTTGAATATAATTCACAAAATCACTTTTCCATTGATGTAAATCAATAGTTCAAAATCTTAAATTTTTCTAACGTCTTTCAAAACTTGAAAATAAGTTATACGTTAGTAAATTCTCAAATCACCATTATATTCTCCATTTTTCTCAAATCAATTTTAAAATCAATTCTCTTCAAAATAAATTGAAGTTAAAACATTTTCAACCTCTCTTTGTCTTTCGTTTACAAAATTTTCTCAAGTGATAAAACACTTTGATTCCCTTTCCAAAATCCTTGTATTAAATCCAGTTACGTTTCCACTTTGAAATTCACATTGTTCATAAAAATTAAGGTATTACAAGCCTACAAAAACGTGAACATGACTATTGAAATCATCAAAACATTTTTTTCTTCTAAATCATTATGATTTTACACAAACAAAACCATTAAAGCCATCAAATACTTTTTCCTTTTAAATTGATATGATTTTACCCAAACAAACCATTAAAATTTTGTTTTCAAAACCAAAATATCAATGGTTGTAAAACCAAACCCATTTGTTCAAATTCATTTTTACTTTCTTTACAAATTCTTTTTCACTTTCTTTGCAAATCCTTAAAATCAACGTTTGCCCGTTTCATTCAAAACTCATGTTTAGAAAAACACTTAGGATCTTTTTACACAAAATAAATCAATAAAAATCCTTGCAAAAACTATGTTCATGTACTCTTTGAAAACAAACTCTTTATTTATTTTCCATACTCTTCAAATCATTCATTTTCATCTTTCATGAAAATATTAATTTGTGAACACCTATTTTGAGGTGTCTTGACCGAAATTCACCATGTTTCTAGGGATCAAAATTAATTCCCTTGTTCTTAAAAATTCTCAACATGAACCCTAATCAAGGGCATCAAAACCGTACCTCTTCCTTGGCCATTGAGACCAAAATTAATTTTCTTTCCATCATCAAATCATGACATACACATACATATACATCATATATATATATATATATATATATATATATATATATATATCATGCCATATTATCATCATGCATAGTATAAGCATACCATCAAAATCATAAACTCATGCAAAGCATATTAAGCATAGGCAATTAATCAAAGGTCATAAACACATATAAATTATTACATGACCATGGATATGAATCCTCACATGGATTCAACATCCATCAAATATAAGACCATCTCTCACCACCATACTTGGTTGGTGAGATGGATCTCCCTCTTACCTCTTGAAGATCCTCAAAAACTCCTTGTTTTGTTTCTTTTTCCAAGTCTTTCACCACCAAGGGCTTCTTAAATACAAGATAAAATACATAAAAATTAGTATACTAAGCTTGATTAAGAGAACCATGGATGTGCATCATGGTTAGAACCTTGAAAATCAAAAGAAAAGTGAAGAGTAACAAACTTCACCATTAAAGCTTCAATCTTTAGCTTGAAGAACAAGGTTGAAGATAGATGATTTAGAGAAAATCTCCAACATGAAAGTTGCTTAGAATATCATGTAGATTCAAGATCTATGGTTGGATGAAAATAAAAGAGATTGGATGATGGTTTTGGTGTTTTGACCGAATGGTTTCTCTTGAAGCACAAAGATGGAATTTTTGATTTTTGATAGAAACTTGAAGCTTGGATTTGAAGCTCAAGATGAATGATTTTGGAAAAACTCATAACTAGAGATGTTCTTAGAATGGTGTTTAGGTTTAGAAAATCAAGTTGGATGAAATTAAAAAGTGATGGAAGGTGTTCTTGGAGTGCTTGGCTGAAATCTAGAGGAGAAGAGAAATGAGAGAAAATTTTGCTTCTTGAAAATGAACAATAATGACCAAGAATGACCAAGACCACTAATAATGGTCTTCAAACTTTTTCCTATGTCCAAAAGTCTCTCAAAACCGTAGCCCCCCTCCAATGCATTCTCTTTGAGTGCTATTTGATCAATAATGATCAATTATGATAAAACATTGACTAAGACCAATAATAATGACATAAAACTTTTTCTTTAGCCTAAAAAGCCTACTAAAAAATGTCTCCTCCTTCAAGTAGTCTTCAAAATCGTCCCCCACCTTCTCTTGCTTTTTTAAATTGTGACAAATTTTACTAACCATTATTTGAAGCCATTTAAGCCATTGATTAGATCAATGGTTAGGATTTAGGTAGACTTTCGATTTAGAAGACTTAATCTAGGCCATTGGATCTTTCTCCTTTAAATTCTAGCCATTAGATGTGTCTCCAAAATTAAGGGTCAAGATCACTTCTTCTTACTTTTAATCCAAGGGTTATAATTAGTCTTTGCTACTTTTTAAGACTAAATCTTCACCATTGATTAAATCTAAATCAATGGTCATAAATGGTCTTGCATTCTTTTTACAAGACCAAATTTTCACCCTTGATTAATTCTTCATCCAATGGTCATAAATGGTCTTTGTCACTTTTTGAGACCAAATCTTCACCCTTAATCAATTCTAAATCCAATGGTTATAAATGGTCATAGCCATTTTATTAAACTTATCCTACACCGTTGATTAAATCAAGATCAAGTATTTACCATCGATTAAATCAACGGTTGATATCAAAGTCTCCAATCTTAGACTTGTTTCCTATTGGTCCATCAAAATTTGTCACAATCACTAATATTGACTTAGTAATATAATTTCTATTTTTATTTGCTAAAACCCTACGAAAGATTATATTTATTGTATTTTTATCGTCTGATAAATTAAATACAGTACAAAACACAGTACAATAAAAATTTCTAAAACTGTTTCTGGATTCAGGTTTAGTAAGATCCCATGTCTTCGTCTAAAACTGTTGCGGGACCCACCTGGGCCCACGTAAGGTCACTTGGGCCCACATACAGTAAAAAAATTTCATAATCATCCACAAAAATCACAAAAATTATAAAATGCACAAATATCAAATTAGATTACGTAAAATAATTACCTAACGGTAAAAATTAAATTACGTAAAGTTTTCTCCGGCCCGAAAATTTTTATTTTCCTGACACGGAGTAAATTACTCAAAACGATTAAATACGCTGACGGAATAAACAAAATAATTTTACAGTGCACATAAATTACTAAACAGTAAAATTCTGTTAACTGTCAAAATTACTGTTTAAGAGATAGAAAATTTTGGGATGTTACAGTACTTGTCTTCCAAAACCCTAGCCTACAATCCTTGATTAAGAAAAAACAAAAACTGCCCAAACATCTCATCCTTTGGTTCTTTATATAGGATTTGTAGAAATAAGTTTGCCCCAATAGTTTAATATGTTAAGTTTTGATGATGACAAATACAAGACAAAAAGAATGATGTTTATACTACATAGATGTGCTTAATAGATTATATTGGATTATGTATGATCATGTACAACATCTGGTTGTATTTCATATAATAATCATGCAATGAAATATATGTATCATTCTTTTATAATATATCCAATAATGCGTTATATGAGTTATAATAAACTAATATTGGATTTGACTCTATTTAAGTGAAAATGTATAAAGTGTTATTTGTTGCATCCTATAAAGAGCATATCTATTAGTAATTAATAAATGTCGTATTTGGATGTGTCTATGAAAGTCTTATATGCATATTAGACTAACTAGAGTTATAAATTTATGAATCATGCATATAAAGATATTGAATTATGAATTTGGACTAACTATGTTTGTTTAAGTGAGTAATACTTTGTAGGATAGTCCAAGTACCAAGAGTAAGTATTGCAACAAGAAATCGAAATATCATAATTATGCTAAACTCAAGAAGAATGAGAATGATAAGATGTTTCAAGTATTTGCAAGCTTTAAAGAGAAGAAATTTTTAGAAGCTTGAATTACATCAAGAATCATTGTAAAATCCTTTTATCCCTTGTTCTTCAAGTTGTATATCTACTCTTATAAGAGTTTATAATTTTTCTCTTCATCTTAAAATCATTGTAAGAGGGTGAGGTATCTCTCAAGAGAGAAAAAGGTACGGTATCCCTTGTAGTGAGGCTTAAACATAAAGGGTGAGGTATCCCAAAGGTGTTGTGGGTATTCTTGAATGTAAAGGTTTTTCAAGCACCTGTGAAACTTGAAGAGTTGGAGGCTCTAGCACAAGAGATAAAGTTTATCTCTCAAGTTGTATATTTACTCTTGTAAAAGTTTATAATATTTTTCTTCATCTTAAAATCATTGTAAGAGGGTGAGGTATCTCTCAAGAGAGAAAAGACTGCGGTATCCCTTGTAGTGAGGCTTAAACATAAAGGGTGAGTGATTACGGGATTTAAGAATGCAAACCCAAGTGCAGGTTGTCTCAAGTAATAAATTTCTCGGAAGTCCGATGTCGATCCATAGGGAATTGATGAAGAAAAATTAATTGAGGTAAGAAAAGGATTTGTCACAACACCAAAAGTAATAAAAGATATTCACAAATGAATTTAAGAACTTGCTTGGGTTAGGAGATCCACTCTTAGTAATAAATTAAAGGTAAGATTATTTTTCTTTATAACTCAATTGAAATCCACACACAACGGAGGTTCCAATCAAAAAATATAACATTCAAAGTTCAATTATATATGCAATCATATTATGATTCCTTTAATTATCTACCAACATTTGTGAATGAGTTCAAGCATTCACTATGCCAATCCTATTGTCTACAATAAATCAAGATCTCCATTATACAAAGAAAGTTTCTAAATTGATTGGAAACAAAATACAACACATATAATGTCCATTGGATAATATATCATTTAAGCATAAGAAATAGAATAATCTAACCTTATTTCATTACCAAGAGCTTCACTCTTTCACCCAAGTAAGATGAAGATTTAGTTACTCTTAGATAAGAAGAAAGAAAGAGAGAAGAAGAGAAAGATGAACATAGCTTCAATTTAGTACAAGAGAAAATTACAACAAAGGAAAACAATAAACAAGCATAACCATAACATGTAAAAACTAAGCCTAAAACTAAAAGCACCAAATGATTAGCCAATGGTGCCTTTTATAGAGGATTAGGGATACAAAATGACAAGGGGGCTGATTAAGAGTAGGTGGATGAGTGGATGAATGAGTGGAAAATGCCAAATGGTGAGTTGGTGAGTGGAAAATTATTGAGATTCTTTGTCTCCGAAATCATTCAGTGCTGATCTCATGGATGCCATCAGAATGAAGCAATATGGTCTTCATGAAAGTTGTAGCATTTTGTCTCAGCTTTCCAATGGCACTGAAATCATCCAAAAATTCATCCTACAGCCCAAGATATGACCCAATTACTGCAGACTATTCAGGCCCAGTTTCAGCACCTCTGTTTTGACTTCCAGACCCAATATCACCTCCAAGCTGTCCGAATAAGCTCTTATGTTCTTCATGAAAGTTGTAGATATGAGTCTTAACTTTCAACTCTCCAAATTTCAGCCCAAGAAAGTTCCTACAGCTCGAGTTATGCTCTGATTATTGTACACTATTCAGGTTCCAGTCACAAAACTCGTGTTCTGACTTCCAAGCCCAATTAGCTCCACTAGATGTCTGAATGAGACTTTGAGCTCTTCATCAAAGTTGTAGAGCTTTCTCTCAGCTTTCCTACAAGGTAAAATTCATAATTTTTAGACATCTAGAACTCAAGATATGACTAAAATACAAAAACAGTGTAAGACCCAAATAATGCTGAAAAAATCAATTAAGTCCAATCTTACAAAAAATAACTAGGCTTAATCAATTATGTACATGAAGAGTGTAAATGACTAAAAATGAGGGTTTATTAATGTATAAAATATGTGATTATCAAATTCTCTCACACTTAGCTTTTTGTACTCTTGAGCAAAACACATAAGACCAAAGCTAAAAAACAAAGAAAAATGACACAGACTCAAAAGTTAAAAACTCTAAAAGACTCGATGAAGCAAAAAGAACAACCTGAAATTCAAGGGATCAAAGCATTAATGAGGTAACATTTCTTCACATCTCAAACCAACAAGCAAAGAAACTTTAGATGAAAAGAATGAATCAAGAATGATAGATCCTCACAGAATTCAGTCTCAATTCTCAAGTGTTTAAAAGGTAAGTATTTTACTCTATTCAACTAATGAACAATTGCACTACCATAAGCTTGCTTATCTTCTACTTCTCCGCTACTCAAAACATATTCATACAAAAATTAAGAGGACTTTATTCAAAGTTGTAATGGGGTCATGGTAAAGGAGATGGGATAATATAGATATGAAAAGATAAATACCAAAGAGAATAAAAGAGCATTATGGTACAGTTAGAGTGGAGAAAATGTTTGAAAACATTCATCATAAAGGATAATCACTAATATTTGACTAATGTTTTGTTGAAAATTAATCCCAAATTGGTGAATTGAATTCATTGTTAGACTTGAACATTCTCCTTTTCTTCCTGTTGTTTCCAAGCATCCACCTTTATTCTAGACTCTGATAATCTTTTAATTGCAATGGTGGTCAATTTTTTTTTTGTTGATCATTTTGCACACACACCCTTACACTTGTTCAAGAACAAGGTCAATGCTCTCTTATTCCCCAAGGTTGGGTAAAAACATGTTTTTTTTCTTTTTTTTTCTTTTTTTTTTTATTTTTCTCTTTTTTTTTGAAGGTACGAAATGAGCTAAAAACAAGAAATGGTCAATTAAGTTCAAAGGGGTTACACAATGGAAAATATACAAGGATGGCTATTTGGTCAAAGTAGCTATTTCAAAATGTCTCAATTATATTAATGTATGCATGTGAAAATGTAGCCTAAAAAAGAATCAAAGCAAGTTCTAGAGTAACAATTCCATGAGTGAAAATCACACAAGAAAGAAGAGAATGGTACAAATATTCAATTCATTCATCAATAGGCTTAAAATCTCCCAAGACATATTTCTATCATTCTCAATCCATCATATCAACATTCATATCCAAGCTTGTGATTTTTAAGGAAGAAGACAATTTATGCTAAGATCTAAGAATCTATTTGCTACTTCTATACAAAATAATTATTTCATCAACTAAGATGCGTCTCAAGAGTAATAAATTATTTCCAAAATTTACTCCTTACTCTGTCATCCTTAATTGGCTTTACTACGAATAGGTGTCTGATAGTGATATCACTAAACATACTTCTCTATTTAGATGCATCTTAGAAGTAAAATTACTCCTTACTCTACCATCATTCATTGGTTTAGTAAGTCCATGACAATCATATCATACTTCAAAAAAAAAAATTTTTTTTGGTCAACTATCCTTCCCCTCCCAACTAGATCACAAATCAATGTTAAAATATAGATGAGTAAATGATAGAAGATATTACCTATTGGAGAAATCTGACACAAATTTAAACAGAAACAAAGTATAATAAATAAAATCAAAGGTAAAGGAGAGTTATAAACGAAGTGTCAAATCTGACTTTCTTTTCATCCTGCTTCCCTCACTGCTTCTTACTGACTAATCTATCTGAGCTATTACTAGGTCAGGTTTATGAACAAAAGCTTCTAATTTATCAATCAACTTCTTAATAGTAGAAGCAGAGATAAGAAGTTGTCTTGCCGAAGGTGTGATAAATTTCTGTTGCACAACATGGTCAAGAAAAAGTAACAAAATATCAAAGAAATTATTTACATTCAACAAACCTATGGGTTTATAGTGGATGTTCAGTTAGACCCAAGAGACAATTTGAAAAACTTCTTCCAAGGTACCAAAATCACCTGGTAAGGCAATGAATGCATCAGAGTTTTCAAGCATTATCTTCATTCGTTCATGCATTGATGATACCTTAAGTTCCTCTCCAATTGTCTTTCCAGTGATGTTCTGTTGAGCTAAAGGTTCAAGAATGACACCTAAAACCTGACTGCCTCATATATATACAGAAGTGATATAACCCCCATTAACCCACAGTAACCCCCTACATACAAGATGAATATTTCTCACAGCAAGTGATCGACCAAGAGTGGTAGCTGCGTTTACAAACACTAAACCCTTCCCATACTTAAATCCACAAAATACACAGATATTTTTAAGTTGACGAATAGAAACACCTTCCATTTCTATTCTCACCTTCCCTTTGAATGATTCTGAGTTGGAGGAAAGTGGAGAAAATAGAGTGTTTAAATAGAAAAAAGAATGGAAAGGGTAATAATTGCACCTATAAGGGTAGGTTAGTTGTTGTCAGAAAAGTTTGAAATTAAGAAACACAAAATCTCTTTTTTTTTTTTTTTACTTCAAGAAAACCATCAGGGTAAAGAAGTCTAGAAATCCCTGAAGGACCCTGCTCAAAGGATCGTCTGTCCAAAACCAAAATACAGCAAAATCATATAAAGATAAAAGAAATATAATAGCAAATGATGACATACCTGTATGTACAACTTTCATGGCGTATCTTTATACTGCGCGTCATGAGTGCAGTAGTGGCATATCTTTATACTGCGTGTCACCAGTGCAGTAGACACTTACGTCTATTCAAAGAAAGGAGAAAGAAGAAACCATCGTGGGTTTCCATCTCGGGTCTGGAACCTAGAGCGCTCACACTTGGACTCGTAACATCAACAAAGATGCTAAAATCTGAAACCCGTAATGTCCAAGATCCAAAACATCCCATCCCAGGGCGCTGAGAGCCCCTTCTAATAAAAGAGAGGATCAAGCTCAGATGCCTCATACGCTTTGGCAGCTGCGGGTTACTTCTCACTAATAACCAGAGTGGGACGCTTCTGCCTGTCCATCAACTCCACAGTGCCTAGATGGTAAACATTGGGTTATGGAGTGCGGCTCTCTATAAAGCATAGTACACGAACTTTTTTAAGGACCAGCGTGCAAAGGTCCACCCGAGTCAATGACAGGTCAGCCAAAGCCTGGGGCTCCACAACTAATTAAAGCCATGGTACTCCTTCTGGATCACCCTTGTTCAAACATTTTTTACTTTTTTTTTTGCTTTTTTTAGAAAACATGAAGAATAAGAAGATAATATGTACAGATTGTTGTGGATATGGCTCACATCTGCCTCTGGTTTCATGTCCAGTAACGGCTTAAACGTCTTCTATGAGTAGAGGATAAGCTTCCAATCCAATTTTCTTATAAATTAGTAAACAGGGTCTTTTAGAGTCAGATTCCTAAGACTGTAGCGTTTTTCTTCAACATGATTGCGGGATTTAGAGGTATCATGTTTCTTGTTGAAATTAAGCCCATCTTTTGATAATTTTCACAACTTTTGGAAAAAATATAGTAGTCCTTAAATAAAGTGGGCCAATAAAATTTGCACTGCAAGATTTTTACAGTTGTTTTTTTGAAGAAAAGTGACTTCCATATGCTTTTGAGTGAAAAAATTTAATGACACTACCTACCTCATTGTTAGGCACACATCTCTGAAAGATATGGTCAGGATAATATTTGAACAAATATGGGTCATCCTAATAAAAATTTTTCACCTCTGTCAAAAATTTCTTTCTATCTTAGTGCGTCCATTGAGGCGGCATCTTTCCTTCTTGTTCTCCAGTAAGAGTTGAGGAAATTACTTTTGGAAAGTTTTGTTCTTCTCCTAAAAAAGTGTACTTCAACCCAGCAGGTAATGGCTTTAATTCCAGTGTGGGTACTTCTTCATGGGTATTATCATTCATGGGTTTTAGCTCTTTGAATTTTGGCTTCCATCCTTTGTATTCTATTTCTTCTATACAATTAAGCAAATCAAATGAATTAATTAAACAAACTTCTAATAGGTCAGAAGAACTCCCTTTTTGAAGATGATCATCTACAATGACTTCAATTCCTTCAACTTCCTCTTTTTTATGAAAGACTTCCCGTGGTTGCTTGCACATATTAAAAACATTGAGTTCCAGTGTCATATTTCTAAATATTAGTTTCACCACTCCATTTCTGCAATTTATCAAAGCATTAGATGTTGCTAAAAATGGACAGCCTAAAATAACATGAATTGACTTGCAACTATCAACCATAGGTTCAGTATCCAAGACAATAAAATCCACAGGATATATGAATTTTTCAACTTGAACTAACACATCTTTCACTATTCCTCTTGGAATTTTAATTGATCTATCAGCAAGTAAAAGAGTTATAGAAGTTAGTTTTAACTCACCCAAGTTGAGTTACTAATAAACTGAATATGGAATAAAATTGACACTAGCACCAAGATCAAGTAAAGCTTTTTCAATTTTATGTTCTCCAATAATGCATGAAACTGTAGGACAACCAGGGTCTTTATATTTCAACGCATTATTATTATGAAGAATGGAGCTTACCTATTCAGCAAAAAATGCTTTCTTTTTCACATTTAGTTTCCTTTTAACAGTGCACAAGTCCTTCAAATATTTGGCATAAGAAAGAATCTGTTTGATAGCATCTAATAGAGGAATATTGATATTCACTTGTTTGAAAATTTTAAAAATATTAGTGTGGTGGTCCAATTTCTTTGGATTATTCAATGCTTGAGGAAATGAGAGGTGAAGGCGAGAGTTTGGTCTCCTTTTGGTCAGCTTCTTCAATTTCTTGGCAATTGGTTCATCTTTTTTCTCACAAGGTTCGGAAATTTGTTTTTCAATAACCTTTCCACTCCTAAGAGTTATTATTGACTTGACTTAGTCCATTTGTTGGTTTTCTGAGCTCCCCTCATTTAAACTGTACTGACCCTTGGGATTTGGTTGAGGTTGAGAAGGAAATTTTTCTTTCTCGTGAATGGTGAGTGCAGAAGAAAGTTTAGCAAGAGTGTCTTTTATGTCATTCATGGCTTAATTATTTTGTTTATTAATGGTCTCTTGCTTTTCTATGAATGCATGTAGTGTTTCTTCAAGATTTTTCCTATATGGTGGGACATAAGGTGCATATCCTTGAGAATTTTGAGAGTCCTGTTGTGCTTGAGGAGGTGGTGGTTGCACAAATTGTGAATGATTATTATTCCTCCAGTTGAAGTTCGAGTGATTTCTCCATCCCGGATTGTATGTATCTGAAAAAGAAGAAGTAAATGGCTTTTTAAAATTATTTATTGCATTTACTTGCTCATGTACAACTTCTTTAAAAATAGGAATGTTAGGATGTTCGTGTGTTGAGTGTCCTAAGTCATCACAAATACCACAAATTTCTTCATTTTTCACAAATTTGATTTCTTTTGCTTTTCTTAATTCCATGGCTTCAACCTTTCTAGCCAAACTGCCAAACCTAGCATTTAGATCTTCTTCTTGACTAAGGTGATATTTTCCTTTATTAACATTTGCACTGTTAGATCTAATTGAATTTTCAGAAGGGTTAGTACTATGCCAAGATTGAGAATTTTCAGCTAACTTGTTTAAATAGTCTAAAGCTTCATCAGGTTCTTTATCAAGAAACTCACCATTGCACATTGTTTCCACAAATTGTTTAGTTTCAGGTGTTAAACCTTCATAAAAGAAGCTTATAATATGCTGTTTTTCAAAACCATGATGTGGACAAGAATTTAATAAATCTTTAAACCGTTCCCAATATTGAAAATATGCTTCATTTGAATTTTGGGAAAAATTTTGGATTTGTCTTTTCATAGCATTGGTTTTTTGTGTTGGAAAAAATTTCTTTAAGAACTCACCTTGCATTTCTTGCCATGTGCCAATTAATCTTGGTTTCAAAGTGTTAAGCCAAGATTTTGCTTTATCTTTTAAAGAAAAAGGAAATAATTTAAGTTTAACAATCTCTTCAGTGCAATTTTGGTCATTGAAAGTAATACATACTTCCTCAAATTCTTTCAGATGTAAATATGGACTTTCAGATTCTAAACCATGAAAATTAGGAAGTAAAGAAATTATACCTGGCTTAAATCTAAAATTGTTGGCATTGAGTGGAAAGATAAAACATGATGGACTAGAATTTCGAGGTGGTTGCAAATATTCACACATGGTTCGCAACGGTTGATTTTTATGTTCATCATGTACACTTTCATTGTCAGCCATTGTATCAATTATGTGTGATTGTGATTCAAACAAATCAATATGTAAAGTACCAGAATTAATTTTAACTAATCGACCAGAATTTAAATCACGATACCAATTAAGCATAAATACATAAATAACTTAAAATAAATAAACAAAAATAATGTACAAGCTGGCAGTATAACCCGCCATTAAATATTAACAAGGATGTGGTATAAACCAACCACCCAATAAATATTAACAAGTAAAAAGTTAGATAACTGATAAAGTAAAAAGTTAGATAATTAGAGAGTTAATAATTAGTAAGTTAGAAAGTGCAAAAAGTAAAGAGCCAAAAGTAAAGTGCAGAAAATAAATTGTAAAAAATAAAGTGCAAAAAGTAAATTGCGAAAATAAATTACAAAAAAAAATAAATTGAGAAAATACGAAAGTAAATTGCAAAAAATAAATTTAAAATATGAAAACTCGAGAGAGGCAGAGCCCCACCAGAGTAGAGAAAGAGAGAAAGAAGAAGAAAGATTATTTCGTTATGTTAGAAAATAATAATAAATAATGAGAAAATAAAAAGTTAGAGAGCAAAAAATAAATGACGTAAATAAAAAGTTAGTAAGTTAGTAAAAAAATAAATGACATAAATTAAAAGTTAAAAAGTTAGTATGTTAGCAAGTTAGTAGGTTAACAAGTTAGTAAATTAGATAGCTAGAAAGTTAGAGAGTTAGTAAAGAAACTGAAGGATCGGCAAGCCAATTTTTTGCTCTTGTGAGGGAGAACAAAGAATAGATTTTATTAAAGAAAAAGAACCTCAATAATTAAAACTTCAAATCAAGTCCTCGGCAACGACGCCAAAAACTTGATTACGGGATTTAAGGATACAAACCCAAGTGCAGGCTATCTCAAGTAATAAATTTCTCGGGAGTCCGAGGTCGATCCACAGGGAATTGATGAAGAAAAATTAATTGAGATAAGAAAAGGATTTGTCACAACACCAAAAGTAATAAAAGATGTTCACAAATGAATTTAAGAACTTGCTTGGGTTAGAAGATCCATTCTTGGTAATAAATTAAAGGTAAGATTATTTCTCTTTATAACTCAATTGAAATTCACACACAATAGAGGTTCCAATCGGAAAATATAACATTCAAAGTTCAATTATATATGAAATCATATTATAATTCATTTAATTATCTACCAATATTTGTAAATAAATTCAAGCATTCACTGTGCCAATCTTATTGTCTACAATAAATCAAGATCTCCAATATACAAAGAAGGTTTCTAAATTGATTGGAAACAAAATACAACACATATAATGTCCATTTGATAATATATCATTTAAGCATAAGAAATAGAATAATCTAACCTTATTTCATTACTAAGAGCTTCACTCTTTCACCCAAGCAAGATGAAGATTTAGTTACTCTTAGATAAGAAGAAAGAAAGAAAGAAGAAGAGAAAGATGAACATAGCTTCAATTTAGAACAAGAGAAAATTACAACAAAGAAAAATAATAAACAAGCATAACCATAACTTGTAAAAACTAAGCCTAACACCAAGAGCACCAAATGATTAGTCAATGATGCCTTTTATAGAGGATTAAGGATACAAAATGACAAGGGCGCTGATTAAGAGTAGGTGAATGAGTGGATGAATGAGTTGAAAATGCCAAATGGTGAGTTGGTGAGTAGAAAATTATTGAGATTCTTTGTCTCCGAAATCATTCAGTGCTGATCTCATGGATGCCATCAGAATGAAGCAATATGGTCTTCATGAAAGTTGTAGCATTTTGTCTCAGCTTTCCAATGACACTGAAATTATCCAAAAATTCATCCTACAACCTAAGATATGACCTAATTACTGCAGACTGTTCAGGCCCAATTTCAGCGCTTCTGTTTTGACTTCCAGACCCAATATCACCTCCAAGTTGTCCGAATAAGCTCTGATGTTCTTCATGAAAGTTGTAGATATGGGTCTTGACTTTCAACTCTCCAAATTTCACCCAAGAAAGTTCCTACAACTCGAGTTATGCTATGATTACTGTACACTGTTTAGGTTCCAGACACAAAACTCGTGTTCTGACTTCCAAGCTCAATTAGCTCTACTAGATCTCTGAATGAGACTTTAAGCTCTTCATCAAAGTTGTAGAGCTTTCTCTCAACTTTCCTACAAGATAAAATTCATAATTTCTAGACATCTAGAACTCAAGATATGACCAAAATATAGAAAATGTGTAAGACCAAAATAATGCTGAAAAAAATCAATTAAGTCCAATTTAAGTCCAATCTTACAAAACATAACCAGACATAATCAATTATGTACATGAAGAGTATAAATGACTAAAAATGAGGATTTATTAATGTATAAAATATGTGATTATCAGTGAAGTATCCCAAAGGTGTTGTGGGTATTCTTAAATGTAAAGGTTTTTCAAGCACCTGTGAAACTTAAAGAGTTGGAGGCTCTAGCACAAGGGTGAGGTATCCCAAGGTGTGAGGAGTGCTCTTACTTGTACAATGGTTTTCCTAGCACCCGTGAAGTCTATGAGATAGTGAAGAAAATCTCAAGTTAAGCTTAGGGACTAGATATAAGCCACAAGTAGTTGGTGGCTGAACCAAGATAAATCTTTGTATTTGTTATTCTCAACTCTATCTCCATTACATTTGTTCTTTAATTGTATATGCTTAAGTTGAACTTGATATCTAGCTTATTTACTTAATTCATCATATAACCCAAGTTGTATTTGAGTAATCTACAATAGTTGTATCTTTGTT
The DNA here is from genome assembly GCA_029884605.1 of Ormosia emarginata. Taxonomy (NCBI): domain Eukaryota; kingdom Viridiplantae; phylum Streptophyta; class Magnoliopsida; order Fabales; family Fabaceae; genus Ormosia; species Ormosia emarginata. The sequence continues at coordinate 5,130,611 of JAQQTP010000051.1, forward strand.
AGACTTATTCTGATGCATGTGTTGATTGAAAATATCAAAATGCATAATTTTTCAAAGTTGTTTTAAAAATTTGTTATCACCCAATTCACCCCCCTCTTGGGTGATGGTTGTCTTGACTAACAAGTGGTATCAGAGCTTCGTGCTCTGTTGAAAGCTTAACCACTTAGAGTTAAAGATCCTTGTTTGTTGGCAACCATTGAAAGCTTTTCAAAATGGAAGGTTTTAAATTGATAAATCACTATTCTTTGATGGCGTGCTTTTTGTTTATTGGAAAGGTAGAATGGAATTTTATATGCACTTTAATGATTTGAATTTATGGGATATTATGCTTGATGGAATTTCTCTTAAACCAAAACAAACATGGAATGCCTATGACAAGAAATGTTTTTCTTTGAACATTAGAGCAATGCAAATGTTGAGAAGTAGTTTGAATGATGATGCTTATGCTAGAATTAAAAATTGCTCTAGTGCCAAATAAATTTGGGACACCCTTGATGCTCTTTACATTGCTAACAATGATTTGGTGTATAAAGTTGTATATCGAAAACAAGAAGAGCAAAAGTCATTGAATGAAGCTTGTCATGAAAAACATCCTAAAAAAGATGTTCAAACTATTGAAGGGAGTCAAATGCCTCTTGGTGAAGATAATGCTTAATTTGAAGAAGAGGCAAAGTAAAACAAAATTGATGAGGAAGAAGGTGATTCCCTTGAAGAGCCAAGTATGCTAGAAATTGAGACTACTTCCTATATGGATAGAAAGGACTTTGAGGTAAATAATGTTAAACTAGATTATAGTCCTTCCTATTATGAGCTACAATGTGCATATGATGAATTGTATAATGGCTTATTGAATTTAGAAAAGAAAAACTTATCTTGTTTGGAAAACATTTCTTTATTTAAAATGAAATTAAAACTTTGAAAAATGAATATGTTTTTCTTGATGAGCAAATTCCTTTGAAATGTGAAACCTCCACTTCTTGTAAAAAGTGCATTGATTTAGAAAATCAAGTTGAGGACTTATATTTCAAATTTTCCAAAGATAATGATTCTAATTGCATACATTCCATGCTTGTTTATGAGAATAAAATTGATGTTATTCCACATAAAAATTTAAGCAAGACTTATGGAAAATGAGGGTGTACAACATAGACCGACCATAGAGAGATCCATGGTACTTGTCCGAGGAAGGAGGGTGTACCTTTGGGTTGGAGATGATGTTTGGAACAATGATTCTGATTTACAGACTACGGAGAAAATAAAAAACCTTGCGAGCTACTTGGAGCTGATAAAGAATGACAGGCAGGATCATGAGTACCGGATCTCTGCTCCAGAGCAGGGTGAGAGGGTGTGTTCAACTTGAACAAAGGGCGAACACTTCATGTTTTTGTATGAAGACCTTTTCATTCGACTGGGGCTCTGATTGCCTTTTACCAACTTCCAAATTGCAATCCTTCGTACTTTAAACGTGGCCACGTCCTAGCTTCACCCCAATAGCTAGGGTTTCATCCTAGCCTTTTAACGATTTTGCGAAGTGGTCTGACTTCGGTATACAGAAAAGGTATTCTTTTATTTCTTCACTCAGTGGTCCCCCCAAGGAGAGAGGGTGCCGTAGAAGAACTTGCTCACTCTTCGGTCACGAAGCGGACGGAAGGTCTTCGACGTCTTCCAAGATAGTTTCAAGAACTACAAGATGAAGTTCTTTAAGCTGACGGTAGTTCCTGGATCGCGCCCATTCTTCTTGGGGGCAAATAGGAACCTGATGTTCCACTTGTATTAGACCACGTAGGCCTAGGACACTCCCATTGTAATGATTGAGACGAAGAAACCTGAACTTGGTCGGGAGGATGCTGAATGCGTGAATTTTATCAATAAATGGGAAGAGGAAGTTTGGCGCATTTGTTGCGAGGATGTTCCCCACATTACTGATGATGAAACTCTTGAGGCCATGATAAGTAGAGCGTAGGCCATTTTCCACCATTGTTTTTGTTTTTGGCATTTTCCTTTGCTGTCACTTCTAACTTGTGTTTTTCCAGTTTTGTAGAAAACATGACCTCTAGATCATCTCCTATGGCCCTTCAAGCTTTGAAGGCGAGGAAAGGGGGGTCAGACCTTCAAACATTCCTGTACGCATTGCCTCAGCTCCCATCACTCGAGATCTCGTTGTTGAGGTGGCTTCAGATTAGTTCGAATATCCTGCTTAGCACTTTCACAGGAAAAGAAATGCTACAGAAGGCAATAAGGCGACGGATCATGGAAAGAGAGTAGCCACAGAGAAGGATGAAGGAGAAGGTCCAATCGCCCTGTTTAAGAAAGATGCGGAGTCTAGATCGTTCCTTGACTGGAAACCCTTGGATGACAAGGTAGTGAAACACATTACTAGAGGAGCCCGCCTGATATAATGTCAAAGTTTCAAACTTTCGCACTCTGGGCCGCTTGTAAAGCCCGTAGCCTTGAAAGGAGATTGGGAGAGTATGAGAAAGGATTGGCCGAAAAGTTGAGGGCGGTCGAAGCAGAAGGAGCTTGATAGCTGCCGAGACTATCAAATTATATCAATTTATAAATTGATTCACCAAATTACTTGTAGTATAAGGCACAATCAGGTCTAGCCTATAACATCCTATATAACGTGTTAGACTTATATATGATTAAAGAGCTAGCATAATACTTGCTTAATATGCTTATTTAATTTTGTGACAAACTGAGTTAGTTTAGATACTTTGCTGCAACACAGAATGTGAAAAATAGCTTAAAATGACTTAAATAATAACATAAATTACTTAGTTAAGGGAAACAAATATGAATAATTTGTTTCTATGTCACAAATGAACTGAGTAAGATATAGTTAAAGTTTCAAGATAAAATGAGTCAATTTGGTATTTTAAAAGACACTGGTTGAGTGTTTTAATACTGGATTGATGACACATGTGTAACACCCTTGAAAACATGTTAAACTTGTAAATGGTTATAGAGGTAGCCTAAAACTTGTTTAACATGTCTGTTAAATTTTATGGTTAATTGAAGTTAGTTTGATATTTTTAAGCATACTGAGTGTGTGTTTTAATACCGGATTAACTACCAGCAGATATGAAAAATTATGAAAATAGTGAAACAAGATTTTTTATGAATCTTAGGATTTATCTTAAACTTATTAGAAGTCGGGAAACTTGGTTTGGAGAAAACTAAGTGTTCTTAGCAGATCGAGAATTATCAGTTAGTCACTTAAGTGACCAAAGTCTCTCACGTTTCTCTTCTTTCCATTGCCTTGACTATATAGGCTTTCAAATGAGATATTTTCTCATTTTATACTCTCATCTCACGGCTGCAGCAGGAAAACACAAGGGGAAAGGAAAGAAACAAGGCAAATGAGGGGATTCATCTAACAAAGAAGAAGAAGAGGATAATGGTGGAGAGGAACTGCTTAGTGACTTCATTTCTGGCCATTGATGTAGGGGAAAAAACCTGTTTTGATGATTTGTGTTCATATTCTTCATCTTGATTCATGAGGGGCATACTGAGAGATTTGGGCTTGAAGTGTCAATTTAGTGTTTTGGCTTGAATCTTATTGGAGAACTTGAGGATGGCAGTTTTTGAGTTGTTGGATGTGTGAAGATGATTAATCATGCCTTAAACACCTTTGTTCCCACCTGATTCAAGAGTTGAGAAATTAGGTCTTGTTGATGATTGATTCATCAATCCTTATTGGAGTGAATTAAAAGTAATTTGAGAGTTGTAACATGTTTTTGAACTTTGTGTGCGGTTGGAAACCATGTGCATTTGAAGATTGAGTGGATGGAAGTGGGTTTGTTCCCAATGGAACAAGGACCCAATCTACAGAATTCTACCGATTTCATTCTGGGTAGCCAGTGCTTGCGCATTGGGATTCAGGCACCTGAGCTCTCACTGCCCAGAAGGATGTTGTGTGATACAGTGCACCCAATGCTTGAGCGCCTTGGCGCTATAGATGGAGCACTTGAGCACCCATTAGCTCGAAGATGGAGCAGCGCCCATTACCGGAGCGGGGACCACGCCACCTAAGCACTTGGGCGCCCAAAGAGGAGCACCTAAGCGCTCAGTCCATATTTTCAGAGGACTTTTATTTGGTGAATATGAGGTTTCCAACTTGTGAAAAACTATATTATATGCTTCTTAATGTGTAATGAGACTCTAATATGGATATTTAATGAGGTGCTGGTGTGATGAATGTAAATTAAGTGGTATGTTAATTATTGTGATGCTTAGCATCATTGTTGTTCATGCTTGAGATGAGATGAATGTAAACTAATTGGAATGTTAATTATTGTAGTACTTAACATCATTATATTTTATGCTTGTAGTTATTAATATAAACTAATTAGCATGCTAGTTATTGTAGTAATTGGCATTATTGTATTTCATTACTACGATGATGAGGTTGAATCTTCATTGTTGATGATCAAATATGATTTTGAATGAGAAGGTAACTAACCCTTCCCATCATAGTGATCATTATTGATGATCAAATGTGATTTTGAATGAGAAGGTAACTAATCATTCCTATCATAGTAATCATTATTGAAGACTGCGTAGTTGATGAGATGTCACTACCCGGAGAGTTAAAGATCCTTGTTTGTTGGCAACCATTGAAAGCTTTTCAAAATGGAAGGTTTTGAAATTGATAAATCACTATTCTTTGATGGCATGCTTTTTGTTTATTGGAAAGGTAGAATGGAATTTTATATGCACTCTATTGATTTGGATTTATGGGATATTGTGCTTGATGAATTTTCTCTTAAACCAAAACAAACTTAGAATGCCTATGACAAGAAATGTTTTTCTTTGAACATTAGAGCAATGCAAATGTTGAGAAGTAGTTTGAATGATGATGCTTATGCTAGAATTAAAAATTGCTCTAGTGCCAAATAAATTTGGGACACCTTTCATGCTCTTTACATTGCTAACAATGATTTGGTGTATAAAGTTGTATGTCGAAAGCAAGAAGAACAAAAGTCATAGAAGGAAGCTTGTCATGAAAAACATCCTAAAAAAGATGTTCAAACTATTGAAGGGAGTCAAATGCCTCTTGGTGATGATAGTGCTCAATTTGAAGAAGAGGCAAAGCGAAACAAAATTAATGAGGAAGAAGGTGATATCCTTGAAGAGCCAAGTATGCTAGAAATTGAGACTACTTCCTATATAGATAAAAAGGACTTTGAGGTAAATAATGTTAAACTAGATTATAGTCCTTCCTTTTAAGAGCTACAATGTGCATACGATGAATTGTATGATGACTTATTGAATTTAGAAAAGAAAAACTTATCTTATTTGGAAAACATTTCTTTATTTAAAATGAAATTAAGACTTTGAAAAATAAATATGTTTTTCTTGATGAGAAAATTCCTTTGAAATGTGAAACCTCAACTTCTTGTAAAAAGTGCATTGATTTAGAAAATCAAGTTGAGGACTTATATTTCAAATTTACCAAAGATAATAATTCTAATTGCATACATTCCATGCTTGTTAATGAGAATAAAATTGATGTTATTCCACATAAAAATTCAAGCACAACTGATAAAGCTATATTTTGTAACCCTAAAATGATGAATTATGATGATTTGATTGTGTTTATTAATGAACTTTGAATTAATTCTTATCAATCATCTTCATTTGTGCAGAATAGAGTGATAAAACGTATTTGGGAAGAAAATTAGTGAAGAAACTGTGTTTCTGGGAAAAAAAAAGACCATTTTGGGCTTCAGACCAAGAAACACGGCCGTGTCTCCCTTAAGCCCGGCCGTGTCTCATGCCAAAATTAGAATTTCACATTCTGGACCTTAAGCACGGCCGTGTCTAACTATGGGGAAGCTTCTGGAATTTAGGCACGGCTATGCCTAAGCCAAGCACGGTCGTGTCTCCCTGCAAAACGTCTGAAGCAAGATTTTGACAAATTGGACACGTTTTCTGACAGATTTGGTGACTTTGTGTAATAAACACGGCCGTGCCTAAGCCAAGTACGGCCGTGTCTGTTTTTTTTTGCTTGAAAATGTGTTCAAAACCCATCAGATGGATGGGATATAAGCAAAGGAAGGCTGCAGAACGTAGCCAAGTGATTTTAGAGTCATTTTTTAGACCCTTTGAGCAGAGAAAAGCTGGAGGACTTGAGAAGAAGCAAGATTGAAGGCATAGATCAAGGCAAGACCAAGAACAAGATCAACCATTGAGTTCTCTACTTCATCTTCTTCACTTGCTTTGGAATTATGGTTGTATCTTTCCTCTTTAATCTTGTTTGTGCTGTAATGGCCATGAGTGGCTAAACTATTTTCTAGGATTAGGATGAAACTCTCTATTTCCCTATTATGAATTGTTGATTTAGTTTTCTATTGATGAAATTATTGCTCTTGATTCATTCTTGGTATGCTTAATGCTTGTGGTATGTTGCGCGTTATATTTACATGATTTTAGGCTTTAGATAAAGGATCGAAAGATGAAATCTAATTACTTGATAATCCAAGAATTGAACTTAGGAATTCATGCCTAGACATAGGGTTAAGTCCTTCGAGGGTAAAACGATTGTCATGAATCTTAATGGGTTAGAACTTAGATTAATTGCCATGAGAATGAGATTGATGAAGTTTTAGCACGTTTTTAGTGCCAAGACATTGAGTTTTAAATAATTTAGGACAATTCACATTCAAGAACGTAATTTGACATTGACAGATGTATAATCACAATTTATTATAGGGGGTAGTGTAGTGGATTTTGAGTCCTAGAACTTTAATCCTTGCGAATCTCATATTTTATAGTTTTAATTGCTTACTTTGATATCTAATTCTTCACATTAAATTAAATATAGCTTTCACCATTGTTTTTATATGCTTAAATAATCGAAATAGCCGTAAGAGTTAGTAATTAACTGATCCTCGTGGGAACGATATTTATTTTACTACTTGTACGATCCGTGCGCTTGCGGAATTCACGCAACAAATTTTTGGCGCCATTGCCGGGGATCGTGTTGATATTAACACAAGTGGCAAAATTTGGTTGATTTAAGCAATTTTTGTTTTATTTTATTTTTTGATTTATTTATCTTGTTTTATTTTTATTTTAAATTTCTCTCATTTTTCTTTCTTTGAATTTTCTGGTGTTGTTTCTTTCTTATATGCAGGACGAGGAGTCAAGGAGATATTGTTACCCCAATTGATCCTAAGATCGAGAGGACGCTTCGTAATATCATAAGAGAAAGAAGAACACAGGATTTTCAAGAAAACAACATGGCAGGCAACACTAATCAAGACGCCAATGCAGAGCGTAGTCTGAGGGATTATGGAGCTCCCAGTGCTAACGCTCGTCAGTCTTCCATTGTCAGGTCACGGGTAGAGGCCAACAACTTTGAATTAAAGACATCATTGATCCAGATGGTCCAACAATTGCATTTCGGCGGGTCACCAACCGAAGACCCAAATCAGCACTTGGATGAGTTCTTGGAACTGTGTGACACTATCAAGATCAATGGGGTTTCAACAGATGCTATACGGATCAAACTTTTTCCTTATTCTCTTAGGGAGAAAGCCAAGAAATGGATTCATTCAGAGGCCCTTAATTCACTCACCACTTGGAATTTGATGGAACAATCCTTCTTGGATAAATACTACCCGATTGGAAAGACAATCAAGCTCCGCCAAGACATCACTACCTTCTCTCAAAAGGACAATGAATCTCTTTATGAAGCATAGGAGAGGTATAATGATCTTATTCGTCAGTGTCCACATGATGGCCTTCAGGATTTTGTTGTCATCCAGACATTCTATGTAGGGTTGTCTTTCTCTACAAAGCCAGCTCTTGATGCCGCAGCTGGCGGTGCTTTGATGGCCAAGACTCCAACAGAAGCAAGATGTTTGATCATTGAAGTGGCCTCAAACATTTATTTATGGCCAAGTGAGAGATCTTCTTCGAAGAAGTAGGCCAGAATGATAGAACTTGATGCCATTACCATGCTGAATGCCAAGTTCGATGCCTTGGACAAGTCACTTAAGAAGATGAATGTCAATGTCATTGCCACCCCTTCTGCGACTTGTGACTCATGTGGAGGAGGACATTTGACTTCAGAATGCAACTCAGTAGAGACCTATTCTCAAGACCCGTATATGAAGCAAATGAATTTTTTGCAGAATAGCAATTTCAAGGCTCAAGGTAACCCCTTCTCCAACACGTACAATCTAGGATGGAGAAACCACCCAAACTTCTCCTACGGTAACCAGCAGAATAGAGGAGCTCCTTCCAACATTAGACCACCACCTGGATTCCAACAACCTCAGCAATCTTCTCAGGGTTCAAAGTCTAATTTGGAAGCTCTTAAGGAAACTTTCATAGTTACACAGAAGGAGCAGAATCAAGCCATTCAATCCCAAATCCAACAACATGGGGAATCAATCAAGTAGATTCATAATCGTCTTGATCAAATGGTCACTCACTCTAAGATGCTTGAAACTCAAATAGCCCAACAAGCAAGTTTGTTTAACATGGTTCAAAGGCGAATCCCAAGTCAACCTGAGACTAATCCAAGGGAAAATGTTCAAGCAATTTCATTGAGAAGTAGTAGGAAACTTATAGACCCTACAAGAGAAGAAAAACTTGAAGCTAAGGACACCAATGAAATGGAAGAGAAGAGCGAGAGAAAGGGAGAAGAGGAAGGAAGCACCAAAAAGTATGTTCCTCCGGAAGCATATGTTCCCCCTTTGCCATTTCCTCAAAGATTTCAAAAGGCAAAGCTTGATCAACAGTTTGGAAGATTTTTGGAGGTGCTAAAGAAGCTCTACATCAATGTTCCTTTTACGGAAGCTCTCTCCCAAATGCCCTCTTACGTTAAGTTTTTGAAGGAGATTCTCTCAAACAACAGAAAACTTGAAGACTATGAAACCGTTGCTTTGACGGAAGAATGTATTGCACTCATCCAAAACAAGCTTCCTTTTAAGCTTAAAGATCCGGGAAGCTTCTCAATTCCATGCTCAATTGGAAGTATGCATATCAATAGGGCTTTGTGTGATCTTAGGACTAGTGTGAGCTTGATGCCCCTTTCTCTTTGCAAGAAGCTTGATATTGGGGAGCTAAAACCTACCACGATTTCTCTTTAATTGGCAGATAGGTCAATAAAGCATCCTGTTGGTATTCTAGAGAATGTGCCAATGAAGGTGGGGCAGTTTTACATACCGGTCGACTTTGTTGTGCTTGAGATGGAAGTCGATACTCAAATCTCCATTATTTTAGGGAGGCCATTTTTAGCTACTGCTGGAGCCTTGTTTGATGTGAAGCACTGAAAAATAACTCTCAAGGTTGGTGAAGAAGTTGCTGAATTTAATTTGTTTCAAGTCGCAAAGCAACCAGCCGATGTTGACTCTTGTTTGAGGGTTGATGTGGAAGAAAAGCTGTGTAGAGAAGTGCACTATAAAAGTCACCCACAAGACCCTTTAGAAAAATGCTTGGTGCACAATGGTGACTCAACCAACGAAGACGAGGAGGTGGCAACCTACGCCCAAATTTTGGATGTATGCCCAACCGTTTTCCTTTCTCAAAATAGTAAGTTCAAAGAGCTCAAGGGCGTCTCAACCGACGATCCTTCTCTTAAGGACAAGGAGGCTCCTAAGGTAGAGCTTAAGCCTCTTCCACCCATGCTAAGGAAGTTGAATAATGCAGCCCGAAAAGACCATTTTCCTCTTCACTTTATTGATCAAATGCTTGAGAGGTTAGTTAAACACTCTTTTTTTTGCTATTTGGATGGTTATTCTGGTTTCTTTCAAATTCCTATTCACCCTAATGACCAGGATAAAATCATTTTTACTTGTCCTTATGGTACTTACGCCTACAGACGTATGCCATTTGGCCTTTGTAATGCACCAGCTACTTTCTAACGTTGCATGATGGCAATTTTCTCTGATTTTATTGAAAATACAATGGAAGTATTCATGGATGATTTTTCCGTTTATGGCACTACTTTTGATAATTGTTTGACTAACTTGTCTCAAGTTTTGCAAAGATGTGAAGAAGCTAATCTTGTTTTGAATTGGGAGAAATGTCATTTTATGGTGCACGAAGGCATTATCTTAGGACACTTGGTGTCAAAGAGAGGTATTGAGGTGGATAAAGCTAAAATCGAGGTGATTGAGAGACTACCACCACCAAACTCGGTCAAAGCTATCAGGAGCTTTTTGGGTCATGCCGAGTTCTGCCTGCGGTTTATAAAGGATTTCTCTAAACTTGCAAAACCTTTATCCAATTTACTTAATAAAGATGTACCTTTTGTATTTAACAAATCTTGCATGGATGCTTTTTGTAGGTTGAAAGAGGCACTGATCTCTACTCTCATTATGCAATCACCGGATTGGGAATTAGCATTCGAGTTGATGTGCGACGCAAGTGACTTTGCAGTTAGAGCCGTGTTAGGATAAAGAAAAGAAAACAAGCTTCATGCCATCCACTATGCTAGCAAGACACTGGACGATGCACAATTGAATTATGCTACCACTGAGAAAGAACTCTTGGCGGTTGTGTTTGCCTTTGAAATGTTCAGGTCCTACCTTGTTGGCTCGATAGTGATAGTATATACTGACCATGTTGCTCTCAAATATCTTTTAAACAAGAAGGATGCAAAGCCTAGATTGATTCGATGGGTATTGTTATTGCAAGAATTTGATCTTGAGATCCGGGACAAGAAAAGAGCCGAGAACTTTGTTGCCAACCATCTCTCTCAAATTCCGTAAGAAGAGGAAACAGAGTGTATTGAGCTACCTATTGATGACAGTCTTCCGGATGAGCAACTCTTCTCTATGATGGTGGTGCCTTGGTATACTGACTTCATCAATTACTTAGTGTGTGGAGTGACACCATCGGATGTTTCATATCAAAAGAAGAAGAAGTTCCTCTCTGATATGAAGTATTACTTTTGGGAAGAACCTTTGCTTAACAAAAGATATGTAGATGGCATCATACGACGGTGTCTCCCTGAAGATGGAATTGCAAGTGTCCTTTGTCACTGCCATTCCTCCCCTTATGGAGGCCATTTCAGTTCTTCAAAGACAGCGGCAAAGGTACTTCAATGTGGTTTCTATTGGCCTACTATGTTCCATGATGCTCGGAATTTTGTGCTTGCTTGTGATCATTGTCAAAGGACAGGGAATATCTTGAGGAGAAACGAAATGCCCTTAACTAACATTTTAGAGGTTGAACTTTTCGATGTTTGGGGCATTGACTTCATGGACCTTTCCCAATTTCATTTGGTTACAAATTCATCTTGGTTGGAGTGGATTATGTGTCGAAGTGGGTTGAAGCCATTGCATCTCCAACGAATGACGCAAAAGTTGTGGTGAAGTTCCTTAAACGGAATATCTTTTCGCGGTTTGGTACACCACGAGCCATCATCAGTGACGGCGGTTCGCACTTTTGCAACCGTCAATTTGAGGGATTATTGAAGAAGTACGGGGTGAGTCATCGCATAGCTATACCCTACCATCCTCAAACAAGTGGGCAAGTGGAGATCTCTAATCGGGAAATCAAGCAGATTCTTGAAAAGACGGTAAGTAAATCCTATAAGGATTGGTCTCTTAAGCTTGATGATGCTTTATGGGCTTACAGAACAGCTTTCAAGACTCCAATTGGAACCACACCATTCCGATTGGTCTATGATAAGTCCTGTCACTTGCTAGTTGAGCTCGAACATAAGGCTTTTTGGGCAATTTGGATGCTGAAATTTGATATGAAGGACGCTGGAGTTCAACGCCTTCTACAAATTAATGAACTGGATGAATTACGCCTTGATGCGTATGAGTGCTCAGATTTATAAGGAGCAGACCAAACGTTGGCATGACAAGCATATCTTGCATCGTGAGTTCCACAAAGGAGAGTCGGTCCTCTTATTCAACTCTCGCTTGAAGCTTTTTCCTGGGAAGTTGAAATCTCATTGATCAGGACCGTTTAAGGTGCTTAAGATGTTTCCTCATGGAGCCATTGAAGTTTGGAGTGAAGATAGTGGAGCTTTTAAAGTAAACGGTCAACGATTGAAACCTTACTTCATTGGAAATCCTATCAAGAAGGGAAGTACTCAACCCCTCTCCGATCCTTCCCCTCCAGCTTGAATGATATGAAGGGTCAAGCTAAGGACCTTAAATTAGTGCTTCACAGGAGGCAACTTGTGTTTCTACCCCTTTTCATGCTTTGTTTTTGGTTCATTTTCGCATTCCTAGCCTTTGCACTTAGTTTTTCTAGTCATTCCTTCGTTTTTTAGCTTTCAGAAGCTTTCAGGGAGTTAGACACGGCCGTGTCTAACTACCAGAAAACTTTTGTTTGATATTTGGCAAGAGACACAACCATGTCTCCCTTAAGCACGGCCATGTGACAAAAACAGAAGCTTCCCCATAGTTAGACACAGCCGTGTCTAACTTGGCAAAAGCTTCTGGAATGGGTTTTCGTAATGAGACACAGCCGTGTCATAATTAAGCACGACCGTGTTCGCCCTTTCTTGTTAAAAAAAAATTAATTCAAGCATTTTAAACAAACCCCCTCTTCGTCATTTCCCTTCCACCGTAGCCCCTCCCCTGTTCTTCTTTTTTTGCCCCCTCTTCTCTCCTCTTCTCCCCATCTCCCATTCTTTACTCTTAAACCCACCACCCCCATAACCCTCATTTCCCTCCTTCCCTCCCAATCTCCCTCTCTCCCTCCGTAACACCCCCTCACTACGTACAACCTTCCCCCCCCAAATTCACCACCACCGTACCACACCCCATCACCCACCACATTCCCCATTCTTTCACAACTCCACCACAATCGTACCCTCTTCCATTTTCTTCATATTTTCCACTCAATCTCCACTTCTAGGTGCTCTATTCTTTTCTTTACTTTTATTTCCATTTTTATGATAATTTTATTTTATTCTTTTTTAATTCTATTTTCTGTTTTGCATTATTCCGCTAGATTTATTTAATTTGTCGTAGTTTTTCTCGCTTTTAGATCTTTATTTTCTTTTACGCCATTTTATGTTGCATTTCTACTTAGGCTTTAATTCATTTTTGTTGCATTTTTTTACTCTTCTTTGTATGATTATTGTGCCTGCTGCTGGTCTTGAATTGTAGTTTTGAATTGAATGCTATTTACTATTGATTGCTGTCTGTACTGGTTGTGCACTTGCCTATTCAAATTCGTAATTGTCCATATGCTGCCGTTATGCTGCTAAAATTTCTGCTAAATTTTATACAAGTTGCCATTTTTCTGTTTTGACTATTTAGCGCTGCTTTGGTTCCTGATCAGCTTAGTGTCATCTCTGCTTTGGTAATTGTCATATTTTGGTCTTGATGACTTTACTAATATTCTCCTTCTTCTTTTTCAGGTACCATGGCATCCAAACGCAAGAAAACTTCTGGCAGTACCATTCCATTACACTCATCTGCAGAGGTCGAACGCCTCCTTCAATTCGAAACTCGTGCCATCGCCAGAGGTTTGAAGTGTTCAACAAACTCACCATCATCGCCAACAAATATCTACATGATGCGACGATGGAAGAGTTCGGCGTTTTGGAGCTCATTCACTGTTACTTGTCTCGCGCGGGGTAGGAGTTGTTCGCCTCCATCCGTTGCGATGCGTATCTGGAGCCTACCTTGGAGTTCCTCTCCACTCTGACGGTTTCCTGTGAGTCTCAAACCATCGATCAGCCAGTTACTATACAGTTTAGACTTAACCGACGTCATTTTGCCATGTCGTTGAACGAGTTCAACGTGGCCATGGGATTTGAGACCGAAGCCTCCATTCTGACTCGTGCCTACCAGAACGCATATCTAGACTTTCTTGACATCTTTGAGGATTGCACATTCTAGGAAACCATCCGCCACGCTGACAACCATTATAACCCCAGTGTCTCCAAATCTTCTTTGATTCGAGACCCCGCCCTGAGATGGCTCCACTGTTTCATAGCCCACAGCATCTCAGGCCGGTATAGCAACACCGGAGTTGTCACCAAGATCGATCTCTTCTATTTATAGTGCTTGTACCATGGCCACCACTGTGATGTGTGTGAAACAACATCATGTTTTGTTCTTGTTTTGCATGCATTTTTATGCATTTTAGACATTTTAGTTTCCCTTTTTTATTTATTTTTCCCTTTAGTTCAGATAATTGTTGTGTTTTTGGTGTTGTTGTGCAGGATTGGTGCTTAATTAGCCTTGAAATAGATGGAAAGCTTGCACAATTGAAGTTAGAGCTTATAGGGTAGCAATTTGGGACAAAAAGCTCACTCCATAGGGTTCCACGGCCTGCCCGTGGACTGAACCACGGCCATGGATCGAGCAGCTGCGTGAAAAAGCAAAAAAGGAGAGGTCAGAGTCAACCACACCCTGGCCATGGTCTGGACCACGGCCTGGCCGTTGTCTGAACCACACCCTGGCCGTGGTCTGAAACACGATCATGGTTGTCAAACAGAGACAACCACGGCCTGGCCGTGGTTCGGGGTACGCATCAGCTGTTTAGGTCCGTTTTTCTCTTTTCTGATGGGCTTGGATAAGTTTTAACCCATGGGGTATATATAGTTGTTCTGAAGAAAACATTAGGGATCGAATTTGGTTTTGAAGGAGGCACATTGGAGGCTCTTGATCTTCATCTTCCTCTCTTCTCTCTTGGATTACGGGTTTGGATGTTCTTGGAACTTGATTTCTGGTTTCTTTTTCTCCATGTCTGAGTAGTTTCTTTTGTTTCTAGGATTGGGCAATGCCCTTTGATACATTGATGATGATTAATTGATATTGTTTACCTCTTTTATTAATCTTGAATGTTGTTGATTCGATCCTTATTGCGATTATTCATGTGAATTTGTTGGCCACTTATTTGCATCTCATAGATATCTAGGGACGTACTGAGAGGTGAACCTAGGTGTTGGAACCTTAAAAATTGAACTTAAGGTCTAAATAACGAGAGTAGGTTTAGCCTTTCGAGGATTAATGAATTACCAAAAAGCGTAATGGGTTCGATTTAAATTTAATTACCACGAGATTAGGAATTGGTTTAATTGGGCACGGTTCTTGTATCTTGAGAGGGAACATTAACTAATTTAGGGTAATTCACCTTCAATTGAATTTCAAGTGTTAATAAGAGGATTGTCAATTAGGAGTTTTGTATCATTGTGGTTAACCCCAATCCTAGAAGCTTTCTTGAATCTGAAATCCTTTCCTTAACAATTACTGTTTTTGATCTCAACTTTACATTTTAATTTTTATTGCTTGGTTACTACGTTTTTATAACTCCACAATTATATTCTTTTAGTTTAATTGAATTGAATTAATTAATTAATTGGTATTCATAGACATAGTCCCTGTGGATTCGATCTTTTTATTACTTGACGATGAAACCGTACACTTGCGGATTTCACGCATCAAGTTTTTGGCGCCGTTACCGGGGACTGTGTTTTTTCTTGAATATCAATTAATTTTTTATTTAATTATTTTAAACCTTTTTACTACTTTCTTGGTTTCTCTTTGACTCTCTGCATGTAATTTCTCTTGTTTATGTGAAGTACTAGACGTTCTGGGACTCTTATTGAAGCAGATCCTGAAATTGAAAGAACTCTTCGTAGAAGGAGAAGACAACGAGAGGAAAGAGCAAGAGAAATACTTGAACCAACGCTTGTCATGGCTGCACCTGCTGATAATAGACTTCTCAAAGAGTATGCAACCCCTAATGCTCGGGGTTTGCGTTCTGGAATTGCTCGGCCAGACATTGAAGCTAGATAGTTCACCATACCACCTGCTTTACTCTCCATGATAAGGCAGAACCAATTTGGAGGATTTCCATCAGAGGACCCAAACGATCATGTGGATATGTTCTTGGAATTCTGTGAGACCCTTAAGATTGAAGGTGCCTCTGTTGATGCTATTCGCCTTCGCCTATTTCCGTTATCATTGAGAGATAGAGCTAGGGCTTGGTTGAGGTTAGTTCCCGTTGAGACCATCACTTCTTGGGACCAATTGGAGCAAACTTTCTTGAATAAATTCTTTCCACCATCCAAGACTGCTCATCTAAGGACCCAAATCACGAGCTTTGTTCAGAAAGATGGTGAATCATTGTCAGAAGCTTGGGACAAATATAAGGCTTTGCTGGAAGCCTGCCCACACCATGGGTTAGAAAAATGGTTGATCATCGACACCTTCTATAATGGGCTAGAATATTCTTCGAAGGTGTCTCTAGACTCCGCAGCTGGTGGAGCTTTGATGAACAAACGACTGACAGAAGCCTATGAGATCATTGAGAGTGTCGCCACAAATCATCACCAATGGGCAAATGAAAGAGGTAATAACCCGAGAAAACTCTCGGGAGGTAAGTTTGAGGTAAACGGAATTGATTTAATTATGTCAAAATTTGATTCTTTGAATAAACGTTTTGACATGCTTGAAAAAGCTCATGTTAATGCCATAGGTGCCTCTAACAATTTTTGTAAGATTTGTGGAGCGCAGGGACACATAGGTGCTGAATGCCAAGTTGGAATTGGCTCCTCACAAGGTGCACCGGTGGAGCAAGTGGAATCATGCCACAATTTCCATGACTTCAACCAAAAGGGGAGGAATGATCCATATTCTCAAACTTACAACCCCGGTTGGAAGTCACATCCCAACTTCTCCTGCCGGAATAGTCAATACCAAGCAGGGAAAGGTAGTGCTAAACCCTCTTCCAGATTCCATCAGGTACAAAACTCTAAACTTGAGTCTCTTATTGAGAATTTTGTTGAGAGTCAATCTAAGCAAAATGAGGAGTTTAGGCAACATGGGCAAGTTGTGACTGAGGCCATTAGAGAGTTGTCATCTAAGGTTGAAAATTTGGCCATTCATAATAAGTTGTTAGAAACTCAGATTGCCCAACTTGCAAGCACTTCACATAGGCAACAAGGTAAGTTTCCTGGTCAGCCTAAAATGAATCCAGGCAATGAACATTGCATGGCTGTTTGTTTAAGAAGTGGTAAGAAATTAGAGGACCCCAAGGATAAGGAGGTAAGTGACAAAGATGAGAGGAATGAGGAAAAAGGCACTAAGACACAACCCTTAGAGGAAGAGGAAACTAACGAAAAGGTGTCTAAGTATATACCCCCTAAACCATACCAACCTCCTGTGCAATTCCCTCAAAGATTGGCCAAGGCCAAGCTAGATATGCAATTTGGGAAGTTCCTAGAGGTCCTTAAGAAATTGTACATTAATGTACCCTTCACTGAGGCGTTGAAACAAATGCCTACCTATGCTAAGTTTCTTAAGGACATTTTGTCTAATAAGAGAAAGCTTGAGGAATATGAGACCGTAGCATTAACTGAGGAGTGTAGTGCTTTAATTCAAAATAAATTACCTCCTAAGCTAAAAGATCCAGGTAGCTTCTCTATCCTTTGCTTGATTGGTAACACAAATTTTGATAAAGCTCTGTATGACTTGGGGGCTAGTGTCAGTCTTATACCCCTTTCTGTGTGCAAGACGTTGGAGGTGGGTGAGCTGAAACCCACAACTATTTCACTTCAGTTGGCGGATCGGTCTGTCAAGTACCCCGTAGGCATCTTAGAGGATGTTCCTATTAGAGTAGGTAAGTTTTTTATACCCGTTGATTTTGTTATGCTTGACATGGAAGCAGATGCTAAAATGCCGCTCATACTTGGGCGACCATTCCTCACCACGGGAAGGGCAATTATTGATGTCCACGAAGGGAAATTGACTTTGCGATTGAACGATGAAGAAGTAGTTTTTAATGTCTTCAATTCTGAAAAAAATCCTAATTCATGTAATCGCATAGATGCTACTGATGTTGTGGACAGAGTTGTACTTTCAGATATGCAGGAATCTGTGACTCATGCTATGTTAGAGGAGACCTTGCCCAAGGTTGCTTCCAAGTTCGAGAAGGTCAAGCCCTGCAAGAAAAGACCAAAGAAACGGGATGACAAATGTGTCAAGAAGCGTGAATTTAAACCAGGGGATAAAGTTCTTGTTGATAACTCGCTTCTACGTTTCTGTCCAGGTAAGTTATGGTCGAAATGGTCTGGACCATATGAGATTGTTCAAGTCTTATCCTATGGTGTGCTTGAGGTGAAGATAGAAGGCCAGAAGACATTTATGATAAACGGCCAGAGAGTGCAACACTATGAAGATGGAGTGGGGACTGAGTACCACTCCATTGACATCACCTGAGTATAGAACCAGCTCATAGTCAAGCTAATGACTATAACTTAGCGCTTCTTGGGAGGCAACCCAAAATTTTCTCTCTTTTCTTTATTTTCTTATTTTTATTGACTAACATTTTTTTGTTTTTTTTTTGTTTCATAGTTAGCTAATGTTGAGTCGGCTTTGGTGCCTCCCTGAGTTCGGAACCTTTATAGGGGGATGTATATAGCTGTCGGCCGCAAAAAAAAAAGGGGGTTTTAGACCGGATGTTCGAGTTCATGGCTACACGCCTCCCTTTTCCACCACCGCAATGAGTTCTTTTCATTGATTCCTTCCATAGTTTTAGATTTTTACATTGGGGACAATGTAAGGTCTAAGCTTGGGGGGGTATTTTTCATTTTTATTTTTATCTTCATTATCATGCATTATCATGCATCTTCTTGTTGCATTTTCACACCATCATTTCTCTCAGCTTTTTGATTGAACTTTGTGCCCCTCTCTTTTAGGGATTTTGAGATGATATTGATTTGGAACCCAATTTGTTGATTCTTGTGGTAGGCAACAGGCATTGTCTTTAATTGATAGTGGAGGTGATTTCTTGATAGTTGATAATTAGCATATATTCTATGAATTTGTGCTTCTCATTGATTTTTGAACCTCTAAAAGTGAGTTTTGAGCCTATATGGGATTTATACACTATATGATTTTTCATCCCATTCTTTGTGTTGAGTGAATATTCCTCATTGATTTTGTGCTCTATAACTTGATTTGAAACCGTTTTTAGGCGAAATTTTTGTGTGTATGCTTGAATGTGATTAAGGCATCTTAGGTATTTTTCTGGCCCTCTGAAATTGTTACACTTTCATCCACTAGTTGCCCATTTTGAGCCTAATGTATAATTATTTATTCTTGATGCCTATGATGATACATTGTCGGTGATCATTTAGAATATTGAATGGAGCAAATTGAGTTTGAATGTTGTATTGGGAATCATGTGTTTTGAAAATGAAGTCTCTCCCCTTTGAAAAAAAATGATGAGAAAAAAGGGGAAAGAAAATGAAAGAAAAACATGAGATGAAAGCTTGAAAAGAAAGGAAGAAAATGTGGAATTATGCCTTGATTGAAAAATGTCTTTGCTCCATGTATGTTCTATTGGGTTTCTTGTGCTTGTTGAAAATGTTGTTAGCCCTTTGTGCATTCCTTCCTTTCTTTTTCCTTCCTGACATCATTCCTATGGCCCCATTATATCCCTTGAAAGACCTTTTATTCTTGCATGCATGCTGATTATTAGTGAAAATTTGGTTTCTTATCAAGCTTATAGAAGTGCTTTTTCTAAGAGGAATTTTGAGCGCATTGTCTTCACCCTTAAACACTTTGAGTGTGGTTAGTAGTGTGAACTTAATTCTGTGAGGATGCATGGTTTCTGAGAACTTAGCCTCTAATTGGACTTGATTTTGATTACCTCTCTGCTTCTTGGTTTTCCTTTGCCTATTGCTTAATCGGATGTTTCCTCGGGTTCCTCATTCATTATTGTCTTTTGAACCCACTCCTTGGTTTGGTCTTAGTTATTGCTTGGGGACAAGCAAAATCTTAAGCTTGGGGGTATTTGATGTGTGTGAAACAACATCATGTTTTGTTCTTGTTTTGCATGCATTTTTATGCATTTTAGACATTTTAGTTTCCCTTTTTTTATTTATTTTTCCCTTTAGTTTGGATAATTGTTGTGTTTTTGGTGTTGTTGTGTAGGATTGGTGCTTAATTGGCCTTGAAATGGATGGAAAGCTTGCACAATTGAAGTTGGAGCTTATAGGGTAGCAATTTGGGACAAAAAGCTCACTCCAGAGGGTTCCACGGCCTGCCCGTGGACTGAACCACGACCATGGATCGAGCAACTGCGTGAAAGAGCAAAAAAGGAGAGTTCAGAGTCAACCACACCCTGGCCATGGTCTGGACCACGGCCTTGCCGTGGTATGAACCACACCCTGGCCGTGGTCTGAAACACGATCATGGTTGTCAAACAAAGACAACCACGGCCTGGCCGTGGTCTGAACCACGGCCGTGGTTTGGGGTACGCGTCAACTGTTTAAGTCCGTTTTTCTCTTTTCTGATAGTCTTGGATTAGTTTTAAACCATGAGGTATATATAGTTATTCTGAAGAGAACATTAGGGTTCGAATTTGGTTTTGAAGGAGGCACATTGGAGGCTCTTGATCTTCATCTTCCTCTCTTCTCTCTTGGATTGCTGGTTTGGATGCTCTTGGAACTTGATTTCTGGTTTCTTCTTCTCCATGTCTGAGTAGTTCCTTTTGTTTCTAGGATTGGGCAATGCCCTTTGATACATTGATGATGATTAATTGATATTGTTTACCCTTTTTATTAATCTTGAATGCTGTTGATTCGATCCTTATTGCGATTATTCATGTGAATTTGTTGTCCACTTATTTGCATCTCATAGATATCTAGGGACGTACTGAGAGGTGAACCTAGGTGTTGGAACCATAAGAATTGAACTTAAGGTCTAAATCACGAGAGTAGGTTTAGCCTTTCGAGGATTAATGAATTACCAAAAAACGTAATGGGTTTGATTTAAATTTAATTACCATGAGAGTAGAAATTGGTTTAATTGGGCACGGTTCTTGTATCTTGAGAGGGAACATTAACTAATTTAGGGTAATTCTCCTTCAATTGAATTTCAAGTGTTAATAAGAGGATTATTAATTAGGAGTCTTGTATCATTGTGGTTAGCCCTAATCTTGGAAGCTTTTTTGAATTTGAAATCCTTTCCTTAACAATTACTGTTTTTGATCTCAACTTTATATTTTAATTTTTATTGCTTGGTTACTACGTTTTTATAACTCCACAACTATATTCTTTTAGTTTAATTTAATTGAATTAATTAATTAATTGGTATTCATAGACATAGTCCCTGTGGATTCGATCTTTTTATTACTTGACGACGAAACCGTACACTTGTGGATTTTACGCATCATACTGCAACCTCGGTTACTGGTTCCTTCAGCATGTTCTGAAGATTGATAAGGCCAAAGGCAAGGCCAAATTGCAATATATTCCTATGGGCTCATATATTACAAACCTAGCCCGGAACATCGACGCCCTTCATCCTCATGCACATCTCGCTCAGCCAATGGAGCCGATTGATCGGGCGATGCTGATACGACTCAAACTGGTATGCCAGGTTGCTCTTGGCCAGTGGGCCCTTCCTGATGCCCCTATTCCTATTGCACCTTCTGAGGACGAGGCTGATCATGACGCTCTCACTCCGCCTGCTGTCGCTGAGGCCCCACCAATGCCTCCTTATTCCTTAGCTGATTTGACTGATCGCCTTGCGCGTATGGAGACTAGCTAGGAGGCATTTCACCAGCGCGTCCAGGACGATTTGACCACTATGGCAGCCCAGCAAGCCAGTTTCCAAGACCACGTGACCTCGCAGTTGGACCAGCTTTTCGCTCTTATGCAGTCTCGCTTCCCCTAAGATCCACCACCCCCACCCCCTGTATAATGAAACTATGATCTTTTTAGGGAAGTATCAAACTCATTAATGGTTTATATTTTAATTTACTTTTGGCAGTGAGGACACTGTGAACTTCTAGTGTGGGGGAATGCATTTATATTTTGATGAACTTAATTTATGTTGATGCATTTTGAATTACACTTGAACTTTGCACAAAATTAAGCTTGAATTTTACTACTGTGGTCTTGATTATTTCTGAGTTGATTGAAACATGTTTTGATAGGGAATCCACAGTTGTGAACTTAAATTTTGAGAAAGCAAAATTTTTCAATTGAATGTTGAATATTTTAGCATTTTATTTTGGAAATTAACCAAGTCCGCTTGCATTTATTCTCCTTACTAACTTAAGCCAGAAAGTGAGTTTTGAGCCTTTATCGATTGGATTTATCATAAACTGAATCCTATTTTCTTTCTAGAATGACTTTTCTCTTGATTTTTGTATGCTAGAACTTGCTTTGATATCTTGATTGAGACTCTAATAGTTCACATACATTCTTGGACATGATGAAGGCAATTAGGTTTCTTTCTTTCTTGACTTCCAGAGTTGCATTTTAAAATAATCCATTAGTTGGCCCATTTGAGCCTGAAATTTATTTCTTTGAATACCCAATTAATTAATCAGGTTGAATTCCTTGGAGCTTCGAATGTGTTAGTTGAAAAGTCTTGAAAAGTTACTTTTATCTTCAAGAGTTGATTAAAAAAAAAAAGAGATTATTTATGAATGAATGATGAAAATATTGGGTTGAAAGTGAAAATTGGTTACATCCATGTGCATTATGCTCCATTGATCATATTTTTAACATTCTGCTTTGTATAGCTTTACCCATAATCATTCTCTACCCTTATTCATGATTTTTCCTACCATTTATTTCACCCTTGGCCCCATTGCAGCCCAATGTAAGTCCTTTTTTTATCCTTGTTATGTATGTGAGCTTGAAACTAGAAACAAGATTGATAATCAAGCCTATGGTCATGCACGTGTTGAGAGAAATCTGAGTGATCTCTTTGCCCTTAAATACTTAAGAGATAGAAAGTTGAGTGACCTCAATTGTTTGGTATTGAGAAAAATGTGCAGGCTAGACTCAAGTCTTTAATTGTATTAAATGCTGAATTTTCTTACTTGATTGGATTTGATTGCCGAGCTTCACTGAATTTGTAAACCGTGGATTGTCTCTTGATTCGTATTTCTTGATGCTCAGTTTTATCTTGACTTTGATTTTTATTCCTTGCTTGAGGACAAGCAATGTTCAAGTGAGGGAATTGATAAACCTGTATTTTGTAACCCTAAAATGATGAATTATGATGATTTGATTGTGTATATTAATGAACTTTGAATTGATTCTTATCAATCATCTTCATTTGTGCATAATAGAGTGATAAAACGTATTTGGGAAGAAAATTAGTGAAGAAACCATGTTTCTGGGCAAAAAGAAGACCATTTTGGGCTTCAGACAAGGAGACACGGCCGTGTCTCCCTTAAGCATGGCCGTGTCTCATGCGAAAATTGGAATTTCACATTCTAAACCTTAAGCATGGCCGTGTCTAACTATGAGGAAGCTTCTGGAATTTAGGCACGGCCGTGCCTAAGCCAAGCATGGTCGTGTCTCCCTGCAAAACGTCTGAAGCAAGATTTTGACAAATTGGACGCGTTTTTTGACAGATTTGGTGACTTTGTGCAATAGACACGGCCATCCCTAAGCTAAGCACGGTCGTGTCTGTTTTTTTTTTTGCGTGAAAATATGTCCAAAACCCATCAGATGGATGGGATATAAGCAGAGGAAGGCTACAGAACGCAGCCAACTAATTTTAGGGTCATTTTTTAGACCCTTTGAGCAGAGAAAAGCTGGAGGACTTGAGAAGAAGCAAGATTGAAGGCATAGATCAAGGCAAGACCAAGAACAAGATCAACCATTGAGTTCTCTACTTCATCTTCTTCATTTGCTTTGGAATTATGGTTGTATCTTTCCTCTTTAATCTTGTTTGTGCTGTAATGGCCATGAGCGGCTAAACTATTTTCTAGGATCAGGATGAAACTCTCTATTTCCCTATTATGAATTGTTGATTTAGTTTTCTGTTGATGAAATTATTGTTCTTGATTCATTCTTGTTATGCTTAATGCTTGTGGTATGTTGCGCACCATATTTACATGATTTTAGGCTTTAAATGAAGGATCGAAAGACAAAATCTAATTACTTAATAATCCAAGAATTGAACTTAGGAATAAATGCCTAGACATAGGGTTAAGTCCTTTGAGGGTAAAACGATTGTCATGAATCTTAATGGGTTAGAACTTGGATTAATTGCCATGAGAATGGGATTGATGAAGTTTTAGCACGTTTTTAGTGCCAAAACATTGGGCTTTAAATAATTTAGGACAATGCGCATTCAAGAACGTAATTTGACATTGACAGAGGTATAATCATAATTTATTATAGGGGGTAGTGTAGTGGATTTCGAGTCCTAGAACTTTAATCCTTGTGAATCTCATATTTTCTAGTTTTAATTGCTTACTTTGATATTTAATTCTTCGCATTAAATTAAATATAGCTTTCACCAATGTTTTTATATGCTTAAACAATCGAAATAGCCGTAAGAGTTAGTAATTAACTGATCCTCGTGGGAACGATATTTATTTTACTACTTATACAATCCGTGCGCTTGCGAAAATCACGCAACAAAGACTTATGGAAAATGAGGGTGTACAACATAGACTGACCATAGAGAAATCCATGGTACTTGTATGAGGAAGGAGGGTGTACCTTTGGGTTGGAGATGACGTTTGGAACAATGATTCTAATTTCCAGACTATGGAGAAAGTAGAATACCTTGCGAGCTACTAGGAGCTGATAAAGAACGACAGGCAGGACCGTGAGTAACAGATCTATGCTCTAAAGCAGGGTGAGAGGGTGTGTTCAACTCGAACAGAGGGCGAACACTTCATGTTTTTGTACGAAGACCTTTTCATTCGACTGGGGCTCTAATTGCCTTTTACCAACTTCCAAATTGCAATCCTTCGTACTTTAAACGTGGCCACGTCCTAGCTTCACCCCAATAGCTAGGGTTTGATCCTAGCCCTCGAACGATTTTGCGAAGTGGTCTAACTTCGGTATATGGAAAAGGCATTCTTTTATTTCTTCACTCAGTGGTCCCCCCAAGGAGAGATGGCGGCGCAGAAGAACTTGCTCACTCTTCAGTCACGAAGCGGGCGGAAGGTCTTCGACGTCTTCCAAGATAGTTTCAAGAACTACAAGATGAAGTTCTTTAAGCTGACGGTAGTTCCTGGATCGCGCCCATTCTTCTTAGGGCCAAATAGGAACCTGATGTTCCACTTGTATTAGACTACGCAGGCCTAGGACACTCCCATTGTAATGATTGAGACGAAGAAACCCGAACTTGGTCGGGAGGACACTAAGTGCGTGAATATTATCAATAAATGGGTAGAGGAAGTTTGGTGTATTTCTTGTGAGGATGTTCCAGACATTACTGATGATGAAACTCTTGAGGCCGTGATAGGTAGAGCATAGGCCATTTTCTGCCATTGTTTTTGTTTTTGGCATTTTCCTTTGCTATCACTTCTAACTTGTGTTTTTCCAATTTTGCAGAAAACATGACCTCTGGATCATCTCTTATGGCCTTTTAAGCTTTGAAGGCGAGGAAAGGGGGGCCAGACCTTCAAACATTCTCGTACGCATTGCCCCAGCTCCCACCGCTCGAGATCTCATTGTTGAGGTGGCTTCAAATCAGTTCGAATATCCTTCTTAGCTCTTTCAGAGGAAAAGAAATGCTGCAGAAGGCAATAAGGCGACGGATCGTGGAAAGAGCGTAGCCATAGAGGAGGATGAAGAAGAAGGTCCAATCGCCCTATTTAAGAAGGATGCAGAGTCTAAATCGTTTCTTGACTGGCAACCCTTGGATGACGAGGTAGTGAAACACATTACCCAAAGGAGCCCACCTGATATAATGTCAAAGTTTCAGACTTTCGCACTTTGGGCCGCTTGTAAAGCCCGTAGCCTTGAAAGGAGATTGGGAGAGTATGAGAAAAGATTGGCCGAAAAGTTGAGGGCAGTCGAAGCAGAAGGAGCTTGATAGCTGCCGAGACTACCAAATTGTATCAATTTATAAACTGATTCACCAAATTACTTGTAGTATAAGGCACAACCAGGTCTAGCCTATAACATCCTATATAACATGTTAGACTTATATATGATTAAAGAGGTAGCGTAATACTTGCTTAATATGCCTATTTAATTTTGTAACAAACTGAGTTAGTTTAGATACTTTGCTACAACACAGAATGTGAAAAATAGCTTAAAATGACTCAAATAATAACATAAATTACTTAGTTAAGGGAAACAAATATGAATAATTTGTTTCTATGTCACAAATGAACTAAGTAAGATGTAGTTAAAGTTTCAAGATAAAATGAGTTAATTTGGTATTTTAAAAGAAACTGGTTGAGTGTTTTAATACTAGATTGATGAGACATGTGTAACACCCTTGAAAACATGTTAAACTTGTAAATAGTTATAGAGGTAGCCTAATACTTGTTTAACATGCTTGTTAAATTTTATGGTTAATTGAGGTTAGTTTGGTATTTTTAAGCATACTAAGTGTGTGTTTTAATGCCCAATTAACTACCAGCAGATATGAAAAATTATGAAAATAGTGAAACAAGATTTTTGATGAATATTAGGATTTATCTTAAACTTGTTAGAAGTCGGGAAACTTGGTTTGGAGAAAACTTAGTGTTCTTAGCAGATCGAGAATTATCAGTTGGTCACTTAAGTGACCAAAGTCCCTCACGTTTCTCTTCTTTCCATTGCCTTGACTATATAGGCTTTCAAATGAGATATTTTCTCATTTTACACTCTCATCTCACGGCTGCAGCAGGAAAACACAAGGGGAAAGGAAAGAAACAAGGCAAATGAGGGGATTCATCCAACAAAGAAGAAGAAGAGGATAGTGGTGGAGAGGAACTGCTTAGTGACTTCATTTCTGGCCATTGATGTAAGGGAAAAAACCTGTTTTGATGATTTGTGTTCATATTCTTCATCTTGATTCATGAGGGGCATACTGAGAGATATGGGCTTGAAGTGTCAATTTAGTGTTTTGGCTTGAATCTTATTGGAGAACTTGAGGATGACATGTTTTTGAGTTGTTGGATGTGTGAAGATGATTAATCATGCCTTAAACACCTTTGTTCCCACCTGATTCAAGAGTTGAGAAATTAGGTCTTATTGATGATTGATTCATCAATCCTTGTTGGAGTGAATTCAAAGTAATTTGAGAGTTGTAACATGTTTTTGAACTTTGCGTGAGGTTGGAAACCATGTGCATTTAATGATTGAGTGGATGGAAGTGGGTTTGTTCCCAATGGAATAAGGACCCAATCTACAGAATTCTGCAGATTTCATTCTGGGTAGCCAGCGCTTGCGCATTGGGATTTGGGCACCTGAGCTCTCACTGCCCAGAAGGATGTTGCGTGATACAGTGCACCCAACGCTTGAGCGCCTGAGCGCGCGTTGAGCGCCTGGACGCTATAGATGGGGCGCTTGAGCACCCATTGCTGAATAGAATAGGGGAGGCTGCAACACCCTCCATAGGGTATCACATGTCTGACTCCCAACTCATAATCTGAAAAGAAATTCACACAAGGTTTGAGTTATAAAAAATGAGTTTTAAAATTTCTTCTTTATTGAAACATAAATTTACTGAAAATATTAGGTAATATTGAAAATCATATTTCAACTATTTATTATGCAATATTGACACTAATTAATATTTCATAATTTAAAGAGAAATATAAAATTAACAAACTCTTTTTTTTAACAGTAGTAAACCCCATGGCGGGTCCTACTTAATAGCACGGTACAACACTAACGTTAAAACTTAACGTACTTATTCTGTTGTGTATCCATCTTGTTGCATCAGACATCTGTTCTACATCTGTTCTTTGTCAACACTGCACACCTTCGAGTCCTGAATGTCCAATCCTTATTGTTGTCACCAATCTCGAGTATCCATCGTAGTTATGTCTAAGACAACTCGATCCTTCTATTATTTTATTTTAACGATCTGAGACACAGCAAACAACATAACAAAGAGGTGAGATCATCTACGCCAATACCAACATGGCAGCACAGAGATAACACAAACAACAATATCATACAGATATGTCATACCAGAATTTCAATAATGCACTCAACATTAATCAACTATCATCATCATACTATTAACATTATTATCATCACATAATAATCGCAATAATGCCATCAACATGATTGTCATCATCATCATCCAAGTATTTCAAAACAATTGTCATAGCTAATATTCCTCAATTAATATATATCATACAGATATGGACACTCAAATTTATGCATATGTTATGAATGTGCACATAGACTCGATTTTCAAAAACAACTCCATGGAGGTTTTCACAATTTGAGGAGAATGCTCTGTCGATTGTCACCTTAGCCCAAAGACAATCTTCCGGTTGTTGAAAAGAATCGTGTTCTTGTCGGGTATCGTCAATGCGTTGCAACGGACTGCATCGCCAAGTGACCGCAAAGGGTACTCGCTACTTGTTGTCCACTTGGTCGACCGCTGCGTGCCTCGATGCCCCAAGATCCATCATAGACCTCACTATCAATTCTCATTCCTCTTCAACCACAAGGGCCATATACAATGCGAATATATCAGGTGCAAGTCCAACCCCAAAGGGCCAAATCTTTTCAATTTCATTTGTTCAATGTATCATATGCCTCAACGCATATTTTTTCCCAATGCATGTATAATGCACCAAATCCAATCACAAGCATCTCTTTCCAATGCATATAAAATGCACCAATTATATTGTATTTTCAACAGCAAAAATCATGTTATCACATTTTCATAGTTATAAAACACTTTCGTCGTGTTTTCAAAATTGCGTAATATTTTCGTTTCATTTTCACAATTCCAAAACGTTTATGTTACGTTTTCACAATTCCAAAATGTTTATATTACGTTTTCAAAATATCGTAACACTTATGTTACGTTTTCAAAATTCTGAAACGTTTACGTTATATTTTCATAATCTGTGACACTTACATTATGTTTTCACAATCTGATAACATTTACATTACGTTTTCAAAATACCGCAACTTTTTGTTGTACTTTTAAAACACGTATTAATTTTTTAACGTTTTCTTAATCGCGTAAAAATATCGTTTCTCAAAATCGCATAGTATTTTTCCATTGTTCCAAAATCACGTAACTTAAAAATCATTCTTTTAAGTCGCATAAATCATTTTCCGTCATTCTCAAAATATTTAAAATACTTTCCAAATCACATAACGATTTTTCGCTGTTTTCACAATCACGTAAAAATAATTCGTCACTTTTCCATCACGTAGTGATTTTTCAATAGTAATTGATTACGTAAAATATTTAAGCGTAATTCAAATCGCGTAGAAATATTTTAACGTATTTAAAATTGCGTAGAAATATTTTTCCATATTACGTAACATAAAAATCACATTTTTAAGATCGTAAATAATTTTTTCACCATAATTTCATTCTGAGAAAATATTTCTTGACCTTTAAAAATTCCTTTTTAACTTTTCTCAAAATAATATAACTCACACTTCATTTAATATATTTTCTTACTCAAGAAAATATTTTTTCATGATTCTTTACTCAAGAAATTCTTTTCAAAATATAATTCACAAAATTACTTTTTCATTGATGTAAATCAACGTTTCAAAACTTAATATTTTCTAATATATTTCAAAACTTGAAAATAAGTTATACGTTAGTAAATTTTCAAAACACCATTATATTCTCCATTTTTCCTAAATCAATTCTAAAATCAATTCTCTTCAAAACAAATTAAGATTCAAACCCTTGCAACTTTTCTTTTTCATTTTCATATGAAAGTTCATTTCTCAAGTGATAAAATACTTTGATTTCCCTTTCCAAAATCCTTATCTTAAAACATTTTGTTCAAACATTTTGTTTCCACTTTTAAATTACTTTGTTTCATAAAAACCAAAATTATTCCAACCTCCAAAAATCGTAGAGTCTTTGGCCATTGAAAGCCATCAAATATTTTCCTCCTAAATTGATATGGTTTTTACAAACAAAACCATTAAAAATTCTTTATTTTCAAAACCGAAATACCGATGGTCATAAAAACCAAACCCATTTTGTTCAAATTCATTTTTACTTTCCTTACAAATCCTTTTTCACTTTCTTTGCAAATCCTTAAAATTATCATTCCTATTTTCATTTAAATCTCATGTTTAGTAAAACACTTAGAAACTTTTTACACAAAATAAATCAATAAAAATCCTTTTAAAACTGTATTCATGTACTCTTTGAAAAATAAATTCTTTGTTTATTTTCCTTACTTTTCTAAACATCCATTTTCATCATTCAAGAAAATATTAATTTTGTGAACACCTATCTTGAGGTGTCTTGTTCGAAATCTACCATGTTCTAAGTACTCAAAAATCAATTCTTTTGTTCTTGAAAATTTTCAACATGAACCCTAATCAAGAGCATCAAAACCGTAGCTCTTCCTTGGCTATTGGAGCTAAAAATCAATTTCTTTTCCACCATCTAGTCATGGCATATACATATATATTTCATCATAAAGAATATAAGTATACCATCAAAGCCATAAAAGCATGTATAGCATATCAAGCATATCATCAAAGCTATAAAATCATGCAAAGCATATCAAGCATAGAAAATTAATCAAAGCTCATAAACACCCACAAATTAATTACATGACCATGGATATGAATCCTCACATGGATTCGCATCCATCAAATAAAATACCATCTCTCACCACCATGCTTGGTTGGTGAGATGGATCTCCTCTTACCTCTTGAAGATCCTCCAAAACTTCTTGATTTGTTTCTTTTTCCAAGTCCTTCACCACCAAGGGCTTCTCAAATACAAAACAAAACACAAGTTAATTAACATATCAAGCTTGATTAAGAGGAACCATGGATCAAACATGGTTTAGATCATGAAAAAAGAGAAGAAAATGAAGTTTCCTTATACTTCACCTCAAAAATCCAATAACTTTGATCTTGAAGAAACTCCTTGAAGATGAATGATTTAGAAGAAGTCTTCAACATGAAAGTTGCTTAGAATATCATGGAGATTCAAGATCTAAGGTTGGATGAAATTAAAGAGCTTGGATGGTGATTTTAGGGGTTTTGACCGAATGATATCTCTTGAAGAACAAAGATGAAATTTTTGATTTTTGATAGAAACTTGAAGCTTGGATTTGAAGCTCAAGATGAATGATTTTGGAAAAACTCATAACTAGAGATGTTCTTAGAATGATGTTTAGGTTTAGAAAATCAAGTTGGATGAAATTTTTGAGTGATGGAAGGTGCTTTCTTGGAGGGCTTGGCGAAACCTAGAGGAGAAAGGAGATGGAGAGAAAATTTTAAGTTTCGCTTCTTGAAAATGAATCAATGAAGACCAAGGAAAACGATAATGGTAAAGCATGAAATTATGGTCTTCCAAACTCCTTCATGCAGCACCAAAACCGTGCCCCCCTTCAAGCATTCTCCTTGGAGTGCAAAAATCAAAAGTAAGCCATTATGATGTCTAACTTGACCAAAGACAGCGTAAAAAAATGACGTAAAGGCTTGTCTCTTTGTCTTCTAAACACTCCAAAACCATCACCTTCTCTTCATAATGCATTCAATAAAGTTGTCTTCATTATTTGCCACCATTTGAAGCATTTCTACCCATTGATTAATTCAATGGTTAGGATTTAGGTAGATTTTTAGGTAGGTTAGACTTAAACTTAATCAAGTAGTAATTAGATTTTTCTCCTTTAAATTCTAGCCCTTAGATGTGTCTCCAAAATTAATGGTCAAGATTGCTCCTTCAAACTTTAAATCAAGGGTCCTAATTAGTCTTTCTTTACTTTAGAAGACCAAATCTCCACCATTGATTGATTTTCATCCAATGGTCATAAATGGTCTTTGTTCTTTTTAAGATTAAATCTCACCCTTGATTTAATCTAAATTCAATGGTTATAAATGGTCTTTGTCATTTTTCAAGACCAATTCTACACCTTTGATTACATCTATGGTTGATATCAAAGCCTTCCTAACTAAGTTATTCTCACACCATTGATTAAATCAATGGTTATTATCGAAACGCTTTATTAAGTTTGTTTCTTAACCTTTGATTAAATCAATGGTTAATATTCAAACTAAGTATTAAATCTAAGGGTATAAATCAAGTCAAGCTCTCTTTGTTGATTATGCAAAGTATAATATTTATTCTTGTATCCTACAAATAATATTTTCTTGTATTTTTATCATCCAGATAATTAAATACGATAAAAATAAGACATGAAATTTTCTAAAAGCTTTTTAGGATTCGGGTTTAGTAAGATCCCATATGTCTCGTCTAAGCAGATACAAATTTTTACTATGCGTAGAAAAATTTTTGCTTTCTTGAGGACCCACTGGCCACGTAAGGTCACCTGAGCCCACATAGGACCACCTGGGCCCACATACAGTCAAAAAAATTCATAATCATCCACAAAAATTATAAAAATTAGAAAATGCACAAATATCAAATCAGATTATGTAAAATAATTACCTAACGGTAAAAATTAAATTACGTAAAGTTTTTCCCGGCCCAAAATTTTTATTTTCCTGACGCGGAGTAAATCACTCAAAACGATCAAATACGCTGACGGAATAAACAAAATAATTTTACAGTGCACAGAAATTACTAAACAGTAAAATTCTGCTAACTGTCAAAATTACTGTTTAAGAGATAGGATATTTTGGGATGTTACAATACTCCCCCTCTTTACAAAAAATTTCGTCCTCGAAATTTCATGACCATGATTTCACACCCTCGGAATAAATAATGACATTATTCCTTTATCTTTTCTTCAGTTCGCATGTAGTTTCACCTCTTACGTTACTCCAAACGATTCTAAACTATTGAAAGTTCTTTATCTCTTGTTCACTTCCCCTGATCAAACAAATATCTTAATTTTTTTTTCTACGGTTTTC
The DNA here is from genome assembly GCA_029884605.1 of Ormosia emarginata. Classification (NCBI taxonomy): domain Eukaryota; kingdom Viridiplantae; phylum Streptophyta; class Magnoliopsida; order Fabales; family Fabaceae; genus Ormosia; species Ormosia emarginata. Next base: position 5,163,321 of record JAQQTP010000051.1, read on the forward strand.
CATTACCGTCTTAACTTTTCCCATAGACAGACTTCTTCAATTTTTGAAGAATCCACCACGCTTCTTCCACTGCGCCACTTTGATACTCTGACCTGGATATAAATAGGAATATTCTCTCTTGCAAGATATTCCTTCAATTGCAGTAGATGAAAGAAAACATCATGGAAAAGAACAAAACGAATCGAATATGTTATCGAACATATTCAACAAAGAATTGGATGTAACTCGATCTTTAAGAATGAATTCTCTGATATCAAGACAGCGGCTACCAACCTTTATTCATACCTAGAATAGTTTTTCTCAGATAACTTCTAACTAATGTAATGTATTAGTTAAAATTTTCTTATCCTCGTATCACTTCATTCGCCAGCTTTAGCTTCTTTAACAGGAAACGTCTCACTAACCGAGTTCTCCTTTCAACCGCATTGTATACCAGATACTATGACATGGATTTTAAATAGGAATATCCTTTCTTGCAAAATATTCTTTCTTGCAAATGCAATATATGAAAGAACATTATAGAGGTTTAGGAAGAAAAGGTAGCGAAATGATCTAATATGTTACCAAACATATTCAACAAGAATTTGATTTTGCCTGATTTTCAAGAATGAGTTTTTTTTTCTGAAATACTAACACTGTATTGAGACAATCTCATAGGATATGGTTGGAAAATAACCAATCCATTTTCAAAGATCACGTCTGTTTATGAAACAGATCAAATTAACACAAAATTTTAAACGACAGATCAAACTAACACAAAGATTTGATCCATAACAATGATTTGAATAACTTGAGTAGCTCGATCGACTAAGAATAGAAACAGAATTAAATAAATCAAAGGATAACGAATAACTCTATCATATAATTGATCTACTCAATCATATGCCATAAGGAATATGTTATTCATAGAAATATTCAGTATGGTTTATAGGATTAGCTTCAATGACACAATCTTCATTGTTTAAATCTTCCGCTCCGAATACTTCCTACTACTTGAGATTTTACTAACAGAAAACTCTGTTTTTATTGGAACTCTATTTTCAAAGATTGTGTTCCAAACTTCCCGCACTGAAAACAAATTATTTCCTTGGACGTACAATCTTTCGTTAAGTGCCCCTTTCCACACTTCTTACATTTCGGTGCAGATGTCACAGTCAAACTAAACCTGTCATTACTAGTACTTTCTCCACAAGATTGTTGTTGTTGTTGACTTCTTGGAGATTGCAAGTACGTTTTCTGTTGGAATCGCTTGACCTTATAATTTCCCTTTTTTCGTAACCAATATAGTCCAATGTTACAGGGTTTCTTATCTTGAGATTGATTTAACTCTAACAAAATCTTAGCTTAAGAAATCAATTCTTCTTTTGAACAATATTCTAAGTTCTTTGTATAATTGCTTGACCCCTTGTTTGTATTACTTCCAAAGTTGCGGTCATATCACCACCATTATGTCTCGCTTCCACACGCGTACGTCTATCACGAGTCATTTCTTTTCTTCAAAGATGGACAAATCAAAATAAAATGGAAACTAGATGTAACTATTTCAAATAAACATTTGTTTTCTTGACGTACATTCCTTCATTACGTACCTTCTTTCACATCAGTTACTGCCTTTGGTTTCCTCAATGGTTGTAAATACATCTTCCATTGAAATCAATCACTTTCTAATATCCTTAAAAATATCGGGTTCCAAAATTACGTAGTCTTATATTCTAAGATTGATTCTCTTCCATTAGATCCTGAACCTCAACTTTCATTTCTTTCCCATTGAACAGCGGTCCTTTGTTCCTGCAGTCATCCTTCCACGTTGCTCTCGTTGCTCTCGTAACTGCAACTGCATTACTAGTAACATGTTCCACTTCCACACAAGTACAACTATCCCGAGCCATTTCCTTTTTTTTCTCTTCTTCCCGAGGCGTGCAGATCGAAATACAATGGATCTGATATCCATTATAAACAACATTGTTTCCTTTTGGAAATCAATAACACAGAGAACACAACACAAGCAAAACAGACCTAACCACAAACCCCAAAAGACTCAAACCGTGCTCTGATACCAACTAATGTAACACCCTCCCTAGGGTATCACATGTCTGACTCCCAACTCATAATCTGAAAAGAAATTCACACAAGGTTTGAGTTATAAAAAGTAGGTTTTAAAATTTCTTCTTTATTGAAACATAAATTTACTGAAAATATTAGGTAATATTGAAAATCATATTTAAACTATTCATTATGCAATATTGACACTAATTAATATTTCATAATTTAAAGAGAAATATAAAATTAACAGACTCTTTTTTTTTTAACAGTAGTAAACCCCATGGCGGGTCCTACTTAATAGCACGGTACAACACTAACGTTAAAACTTAACGTACTTATTCCATTGTGTATCCATCTTGTTGCATCGGATATACATTCTACATCCGTTCTTTGTCAACACCGCACACCTTCGAGTCTGAATGTCCAATCCTTATTGTTGTCACCAATCTCGGAGTATCCATCGCCTAGTTATGTCTAAGACAACTCGATCATTCTATTATTTTATTTTAATGATCTGACAGACACACAAACAACATAACAAAGAGAGGTGAGATCATCTACGCCAATACCAACATGGCAAAGCACGGAGATAACACAAAAGCAAATATCATACGGATATGTCATACCGAATTTCAATAATGCACTCAACATTAATCAACTATCATCATCATACTATTAACATTATTATCATCACATAATAATCGCAATAATGCCATCAACATGATTGTCATCATCATCATCCAAGTATTTCAAAACAATTGTCATAGCCAATATTCCTCAATTAATATATATCATACAGATATGGACACTCAAATTTATGCATATGTTATGAATGTGCACATAGACTCAGTTCTTCAAAAACAACTCCATGGAGGTTTTCACAATTTCGAGGAGAATGCTCTGTCAATTGTCGTACCTTAGCCCAAAGACAATCTTCCAGTTGTTGAAAAGAATCGTGTTCTTGTCGGGTATCGTCAATGCGTTGTTAACGGATTGCATCGCCAAGTGACCGGGGTACTCGCTACTTGTTGTCCACTTGGTCGACCGCGCATGCGCCTCGACGCCCCAAGATCCATCATAGACCTCATTATCAATTCTCATTCCCTCTTCAACCACAAGGGCCATATACTAATGCATGAATATATCCATGCAAGTCCAACCCCAAAGGGCCAAATCTTTTCAATTTCATTTGTTCAATGTATCATATGCCTCAACGCATATTTTTTCCCAATGCATGTATAATGCACCAAATCCAATCACAAGCATATCTTTCTAATGCATAAAAAATGCACCAATTATACTGTATTTTCAACAGCAAAAATCATGTTATCACATTTTCATCGTTATAAAACACTTTCGTCGTGTTTTTAAAATTGCGTAATATTTCCGTTTCATTTTCACAATTCCAAAACGTTTACATTACGTTTTCACAATTCCAAAATGTTTATATTACGTTTTCAAAATATCGTAACACTTATGTTACGTTTTCAAAATCTAAACGTTTACATTATATTTTCACAATCCGTAACACTTTACGTTATGTTTCACAATCTGATAACATTTACATTACGTTTTCAAAATACCGCAACTTTTCTGTTGTACTTTTAAAACACGTACTAATTTTTTAACGTTTTTCTTAATCGCGTAAAAATATACGTTTCTCAAAATCGCATAATATTTTTTCACTGTTCCAAAATCGCGTAACTTAAAAATCATTCTTTTAAGTCGCACAAATCATTTTCTGTCATTCTCAAAATATTTAAAACACTTTCCAATTCACATAACGATTTTCCGCTATTTTCACAATCACGTAAAAATAATTCGTCACTTTTCCATCACGTAGTGATTTTTCAATAGTAATTCAGATTACGTAAAATATTTAAACGTAATTCAAATCGCGTAGAAATATTTTAACGAATTTAAAATCGCGTAGAAATATTTTTCCATATTACGTAACTTAAAAATCACATTTTTAAGATCGTAAATAATTTTTTCACCATAATTTCATTACAAAAATATTTCTTGACCTTTAAAAATTCCTTTTTAACTTTTCTCAAAATAATATAACTTTACACTTCATTTAATATATTTTCTTACTCAAGAAAATATTTTTCCATGATTCTTTACTTCAAGAAATTCTTTTCAAAATATAATTCACAAAATCACTTTTTCATTGATGTAAATCAACGTTTCAAAACTTAACATTTTTAACGTATTTCAAAACTTGAAAATAAGTTATACGTTAGTAAATTTTCAAAACACCATTATATTCTCCATTTTTCCTAAATCAATTCTAAAATCAATTCTTTTCAAAACAAATTAAGATTCAAACCCTTGCAACTTTTCTTTTTCATTTTCATATGAAAGTTCATTTCTCAAGTGATAAAATACTTTGATTTCCTTTCCAAAATCCTTATACTAAACATTTTGTTCAAACATTTTGTTTCCACTTTTAAATTACTTTGTTTCATAAAAACTAAAATTATTCCAACCTCCAAAAATCGTAGAGTCTTTGGCCATTGAAGCCATCAAATATTTTCATCCTAAATTGATATGGTTTTACACAAACAAAACCATTAAAAATTCTTTATTTTCAAAACCGAAATACCGATGATCATAAAAACCAAACCCATTTTGTTCAAATTCATTTTTACTTTCCTTACAAATCCTTTTTCACTTTCTTTGCAAATCCTTAAAATTATCATTGCTATTTTCATTTAAATCTCATGTTTAGTAAAACACTTAGAAACTTTTTACACAAAATAAATCAATAAAAATTCTTTTAAAACCGTATTCATGTACTCTTTGAAAAATAAATTCTTTGTTTATTTTCCTTACTTTTCTAAACATTCATTTTCATCATTCAAGAAAATATTAATTTTGTGAACACCTATCTTGAGGTGTCTTGTTCGAAATCCACCATGTTCTAAGTACTCAAAAATCAATTCTTTTGTTCTTGAAAATTTTCAACATGAACCCTAATCAAGGGCATCAAAACCGTAGCTCTTCCTTGGCTATTGGAGCCAAAAATCAATTTCCTTTTCACCATCAAGTCATGGCATATACATATATATTTCATCATAAATAATATAAGCATACCATCAAAGCCATAAAAGCATGTATAGCATATCAAGCATATCATCAAAGATATAAAATCATGCAAAGCATATCAAGCATAGAAAATTACTCAAAGCTCATAAACACCCACAAATTAATTACTTGACCATGGATATGAATCCTCACATGGATTCCGCATCCATCAAATAAAATACCATCTCTCACCACCATGCTTGGTTGGTGAGATGGATCTCCCTCTTACCTCTTGAAGATCCTCCAAAGCTTCTTGATTTGTTTCTTTTTCCAAGTCCTTCACCACCAAGGGCTTCTCAAATACAAAACAAAACACAAGTTAATTAACATATCAAGCTTGATTAAGAGGAACCATGGATCAAATATGGTTTAGATCATGAAAAAGAGAGAAGAAAATGAAGTTTCCTTATACTTCACCTCAAAAACCCAATAACTTTGATCTTGAAGAAACTCCTTGAAGATGAATGATTTAGAAGAAGTCTTCAACATGAAAGTTGCTTAGAATATCATGGAGATTCAAGATCTAAGGTTGGATGAAATTAAAAGAGCTTGGATGGTGATTTTAGGGGTTTTGACTGAATGATATCTCTTGAAGAACAAAGATGAAATTTTTGATTTTTGATAGAAACTTGAAGCTTGGATTTGAAGCTCAAGATGAATGATTTTGGAAAAACTCATAACTAGAGATGTTCTTAGAATGATGTTTAGGTTTAGAAAATCAAGTTGGATGAAATTTTTGAGTGATGGAAGGTGCTCTTGGAGGGCTTGGCCAAAACCTAGAGGAGAAAGGAGATGGAGAGAAAATTTTCTAAGTTTCCTTCTTGAAAATGAATCAATGAAGACCAAGGAAGACAATAATGACTAAAGCATGAAATTATGGTATTCCAAACTCCTTCATGCAGCACCAAAACCGTGCCCCCGCCTTCAAGCATTCTCCTTGGAGTGCAAAAATTAAAAGTAAGCCATTATGATGTCTAACTTGACCAAGACATGCAAAAATGACATAAAGCTTGTCTCTTTGTCTTCTAAACACTCCAAAACCATCACCTTCTCTTCATAATGCATTCAATAAAGTTGTCTTCATTATTTGCCACAATTTGAAGCATTTCTAGCCATTGATTAATTCAATGGTTAGGATTTAGGTAGATTTAGGTAGGTTAGAAGACTTAATCTAAAGTAATTGGATCTTTCTCCTTTAAATTCTAGCCCTTAGATGTGTCTCCAAAATTAATGGTCAAGATTGCTCCTTCAAACTTTAAATTCAAGGGTCCTAATTAGTCTTTGCTACTTTAGAAGACCAAATCGCCACCATTGATTGATTCTTCATCCAATAGTCATAAATGGTCTTTGTTACTTTTTAAGATTAAATCTCCACCCTTGATTTAATCTAAATCCAATGGTTATAAATGGTCTTTGTCATTTTTCAAGACCAATTCTACACCTTTGATTACTTCTATGGTTGATATCAAAGCCTTCCTAACTATGCTTATTCTTACACCATTGATTAAATCAATGGTTATTATCCAAGGCTTCTTTATTAAGTTTGTTTCTTAACCTTTGATTAAATCAATGGTTAATATTCAAACTAAGTATTCTCATCCAAGGGTATAAATCAAGTCAAGCTCTCTTTGTTGACTACACTGTGACATAATATTTATTCTTGTATCACTATAAATAATATTTTCTTGTATTTTTATCATCCAGATAATTAAATACGATATAAAATCTGATACAAGAAATTTTCTAAAAGCTGTTTCCGGATTCAGGTTTAGTAAGATCCCCTGTCTCTGTCTAAACAGTACAAATTTTTCTATGCGTATAAAAATTTTTTGCTTTGCGGGACACACTTGGGCCCACGTAAGGTTACCTAGGCCCACATAGGATCACCTGGGCCATCATACAGTCAAAAAAATTCATAATCATCCACAAAAATCACAAAAATTAGAAAATACACAAATATCAAATCAGATTACGTAAAATAATTACCTAACGGTAAAAATTAAATTACGTAAAGTTTTCCTACTACGAAAATTTTTATTTTCTGACGCGGAGTAAATCACTCAAAACGATCAAATACGCTGACAGAATAAACAAAATAATTTTACAGTGCACAGAAATTACTAAACAGTAAAATTTTGCTAACTGTCAAAATTACTGTTTAAGATATAGGAAATTTTGGGATGTTACAGAGGCTCTCTGCCACCAAAGCACTTGAGCGCCCAATGAGGAGCACCTAAGCGCTCAGTCCATATTTTGAGAGGACTTTTATTTGGTGAATATGAGGTTTCCAACTTGTGAAAACTATATTATATGCTTCTTAAAGAGTAATGAGACTCTAATATGGGTATTTAATGAGGTGCTTGTGTGACGGATGTAAATTAAGTGGTATGTTAATTATTGTGATGCTTAGCATCATTGTTGTTCATGCTTGAGATGAGATGAATGTAAACCAATTGGAATAATAATTATTGTAGTACTTAACATCATTATATTTCATGCTTGTAGTTATTAATATAAACCAATTAGCATGCTTGTTATTGTATTAATTGGCATTATTGTATTTCATTACTATGATGATGAGGTTGAATCTTCATTGTTGATGATCAAATATGATTTTGAATGAGAAGGTAACCAACCCTTCCCATCATAGTGATCATTATTGATGATCAAATGTGATTTTGAATGAGAAGGTAACTAATCATTCCTATCACAGTAATTATTGTTGAAGACTGCGTAGTTGATGAGATGTCACTACCCGGAGCATTAAAGATCCTTGTTTGTTGGCAACCATTGAAAGCTTTTCAAAATGGAAGGTTTTGAAATTGATAAATCACTATTCTTTGATGGCGTGCTTTTTGTTTATTGGAAAGGTAGAATGGAATTTTATATGCACTATATAGATTTGGATTTATGGGGTATTATGCTTGATGAATTTTCTCTTAAACCAAAACAAACTTGGAATGCCTATGACAAGAAATGCTTTTCTTTGAACATTAGAGCAATGCAAATGTTGAGAAGTAGTTTGAATGATGATGCTTATGCTAGAATTAAAAATTGCTCTAGTGCCAAATAAAATTTGGGACACCCTTGATGCTCTTTACATTGCTAACAATGATTTTGTGTATAAAGTTGTATATCGAAAACAAGAAGAGCAAAAGTCATTGAAGGATGCTTGTCATGAAAAACATCCTCAAAAAGATGTTCAAACTATTGAAGGGAGTCAAATGCCTCTTGGTGATGATAGTGCTCAATTTGAAGAAGAGGCAAAGCAAAACAAAATTGATGAGGAAGAAGGTGATTCCCTTGAAGAGCCAAGTATGCTAGAAATTGAGACTACTTCCTATATGGATAAAAAGGACTTTGAGGTAAATAATGTTAAATTAGATTATAATCCTTCCTATTATGAGCTACAATGTGCGTTTGGTGAATTGTATGATGGCTTATTGAATTTAGAAAAGAAAAACTTATCTTGTTTGGAAAACATTTCTTTATCTAAAATGAAATTAAGACTTTGAAAAAGGTATACGTTTTTCTTGATGAGGAAATTCCTTTGAAATGTGAAACCTCAACTTCTTGTAAAAAGTTCGTTGATTTAGAAAATCAAGTTGAGGACTTATATTTCAAATTTGCCAAAGATAATGATTCTAATTGCATACATTCCATGCTTGTTAATGAGAATAAAATTGATGTTATTCCACATAAAAATTCAAGCAAGACTTATGGAAAATGAGGGTGTACAACATTGACCGACCATAGAGAGATCCATGGTACTTGTCCGAGGAAGGAGGGTGTACCTTTGGGTTGGAGATGACATTTGGAACAATGATTCTGATTTCCAGACTATGGAGAAAGTAGAAAACCTTGCAAGCTACTTGGTGCTGATAAAGAACGACAGGCAAGACCATGAGTACTAGATCTACGCTCTAGAGCAGGGTGAGACGGTGTGTTCAACTCGAACAGAGGGCGAACACTTCATGTTTTTGTATGAAGACCTTTTCATTCGACTGGGGCTCTGATTGCCTTTTAACAACTTCCAAATTGCAATCCTTCATACTTTAAACGTGGCCACGTCCTAACTTCACCCCAATAGCTAGGGTTTGATCCTAGCCTTCGAATGATTTTGTGAAGTGGTCTGACTTCGGTATACGGAAAAGGCATTATTTTATTTCTTCACTCAGTGATCCCCCCAAGGAGAGAGGGCGGTGCAGAAGAACTTGCTCACTCTTCGGTCACGAAGCGGATGGAAGGTCTTCGACGTCTTCCAAGATAGTTTCAAGAACTACAAGATGAAGTTCTTTAAGCTGACGGTAGTTCTTGGATTGCGCCCATTCTTCTTGGGGGCGAATAGGAGCCTGATGTTCCACTTGTATTAGACCACGCAGGCCTAGGACACTCCCATTGTAATGATTGAGACGAAGAAACCCGAACTTGGTTGAGAGAACACTGAGTGTGTGAATTTTACCAATAAATGGGCAGAGGAAGTTTGGCGCATTTCTTGCGAGGATGTTCCAGACATTACTGATGATGAAACTCTTAAGGCCATGATAGGTAGAGCGTAGGCCGTTTTCCACCATTGTTTTTGTTTTTGACATTTTCCTTTGCTATCACTTCTAACTTGTGTTTTTCCAGTTTTGCAGAAAACATAACCTCTAGATCATCTCTTATGGCCCTTCAAACTTTGAAGGCGAGGAAAGGGGGGTCAGACCTTCAAACATTCCCGTACGCATTGCCCCAGCTCCCACCGCTCGAGATCTCGTTGTTGAGGTGGCTTCAGATCAGTTCGAATATCCTGCTTAGCACTTTCAGAGGAAAAAAAATGCTGCAGAAGGCAATAAGGCGACGAATCATGGAAAGAGAGTAGCCACGGATGAGGATGAAGGAGAAGGTCAAATCGCCCTGTTTAAGAAAGATGCGGAGTCTAGATCGTTCCTTGACTGGCAACCCTTGGATGACGAGGTAGTGAAACACATTACCAAGAGGAGCCCGCCTGATATAATGTCAAAGTTTCAGACTTTCGCACTCTGGGCCGCTTGTAAAGCCCGTAGCCTTGAAAGGAGATTGGGATAGTATGAGAAAGAATTGGCTGAAAAGTTAAGGGCGGTCGAAGCAAAAGAGCTTGATAGTTGCCGAGAATATCAAATTATATTATTTTATAAACTGATTCACCAAATTGCTTGTAGTATAAGGCACAACCAGGTCTAGCCTATAACATCCTATATAACATGTTAGACTTATATATGATTAAAGAGGTAGGGTAATACTTGCTTAATATGCCTATTTAATTTTGTGACAAATTGAGTTAGTTTAGATACTTTGCTGCAACACAGAATGTGAAAAATAGCTTAAAATGACTCAAATAATAACATAAATTACTTAGTTAAGGGAAACAAATATGAATAATTTGTTTCTATGTCACAAATGAACTAAGTAAGATGTAGTTAAAGTTTCAAGATAAAATGAGTCAATTTGGTATTTTAAAAGACACTGGTTGAGTGTTTTAATACTGGATTGATGAGACATGTGCAACACCCTTGAAAATATGTTAAACTTGTAAATGGTTATAGAGGTAGCCTAATACTTGTTTAACATGCCTGTTAAATTTTATGGTTAATTGAAGTTAGTTTGGTATTTTTAAGCATACTGAGTGTGTGTTTTAATGCTGGATTAACAACCAGCAGATATGAAAAATTATGAAAATAGTGAAACAAGATTTTGATGAATCTTAGGATTTATCTTAAACTTGTTAGAAGTCGGGAAACTTGGTTTGGAGAAAACTTAGTGTTCTTAGCAGATCGAGAATTATCAGTTGGTCACTTAAGTGACCAAAGTCCTTCACGTTTCTCTTCTTTCCATTGCCTTGACTATATAGGCTTTCAAATGAGATATTTTCTGATTTTACACTCTCATCTCATGGTTGTAGCAAGAAAACACATGGGGAAAGGAAAGAAACAAGGAAAATGAGGGGATTCATCCAACAAAGAAGAAGAAGAGGATAGTGGTGGAGAGAAACTGCTTAGTGACTTCATTTTTGGCTATTGATGTAGGGGGAAAAAACCTATTTTGATGATTTGTGTTCATATTCTTCATCTTGATTCATGAGGGGCATACTGAGAGATATAGGCTTGAAGTGTCAATTTAGTGTTTTGGCTTGAATCTTATTGGAGAACTTGAGGATGACATGTTTTTGAGTTGTTGGATGCGTGAAGATGATTAATCATGCCTTAAATACCTTTGTTCCCACCTGATTCAAGAGTTGAGAAATTAGGTCTTGTTGATGATTGATTCATCAATCCTTGTTGGAGTGAATTAAAAGTAATTTGAGAGTTGTAACATGTTTTTGAACTTTGCGTGAGGTTGGAAACCATGTGCATTTAAAGATTGAGTGGATGGAAGTGGGTTTGTTCCCAATGGAACAAGGACCCAATCTACAGAATTCTGCAGATTTCATTCTGGGTAGCCAACGCTTGCGCATTGGGATTTGGGCGCCTGAGCTCTCACTGCCTACAAGGATGTTGCGTGATATAGTGCACCCAACGCTTAAGCGCCTGAGCACACGTTAAGTGCCTGGGCGCTATAGATGGAGCGCTTGAGCACCCATTGCTGAATAGAACATGGGAGGCTCTCTGCCACCCAAGCACTTGAGCGCCCAATGAGGAGCACCTAAGCGCTCAATCCATATTTTGAGAGGACTTTTATTTGGTGAATATGAGGTTTCCAACTTGTGAAAATCTATATTATATGCTTCTTAAAGAGTAATGAGACTCTAATATGGGTATAATGAGGTGCTTGTGTGATGAATGTAAATTTAGTGGTATGTTAATTATTGTGATGCTTCGCATCATTGTTGTTCATGCTTGAGATGAGATGAATGTAAACCAATTTGAATGCTAATTATTGTAGTACTTAACATCATTATATTTCATGCTTGTAGTTATTAATATAAACCAATTAGCATGCTAGTTATTGTAGTATTTGGCATTATTGTATTTCATTACTACGATGATGAGGTTGAATCTTCATTGTTGATGATCAAATATGATTTTGAATGAGAAGGTAACTAACCCTTCCCATCATAGTGATCATTATTGATGATCAAATGTGATTTTGAATGAGAAGGTAAATAATCATTCCTATCACAGTAATCATTGTTGAAGACTGCGTAGTTGATGAGATGTCACTACCCGGAGAGTTAAAGATCCTTGTTTGTTGGCAACCATTGAAAGCTTTTTAAAATGGAAGGTTTTGAAATTGATAAATCACTATTCTTTGATGGCATGCTTTTTGTTTATTGGAAAGGTAGAATGGAATTTTATATGCACTCTATTGATTTGAATTTATGGGATATTGTGCTTGATGGATTTTCTCTTAAACCAAAACAAACTTAGAATGCCTATGACAAGAAATGTTTTTCTTTGAACATTAGAGCAATGCAAATGTTGAGAAGTAGTTTGAATGATGATGCTTATGCTAGAATTAAAAATTGCTCTAGTGCCAAATAAAATTTGGGACACCCTTGATGCTCTTTACATTGCTAGCAATGATTTTGTGTATAAAGTTGTATATTGAAAACAAGAAGAGCAAAAGTCATTGAAGGATGCTTGTCATGAAAAACATCCTTAAAAAGATGTTCAAACTATTGAAGGGAGTCAAATGCCTCTTGGTGATGATAGTGCTCAATTTGAAGAAGAGGCAAAGCAAAACAAAATTGATGAGGAAGAAGGTGATTCCCTTGAAGAGCCAAGTATGCTAGAAATTGAGACTACTTCCTATATGGATAAAAAGGACTTTGAGGTAAATAATGTTAAATTAGATTATAATCCTTCCTATTATGAGCTACAATGTGCGTTTGGTGAATTGTATGATGGCTTATTGAATTTAGAAAAGAAAAACTTATCTTGTTTGGAAAACATTTCTTTATCTAAAATGAAATTAAGACTTTGAAAAAGGTATACGTTTTTCTTGATGAGGAAATTCCTTTGAAATGTGAAACCTTAACTTCTTGTAAAAAGTGCATTGATTTAGAAAATCAAGTTGAGGACTTATATTTCAAATTTGCCAAAGATATTGATTCTAATTGTATACATTCCATGCTTGTTAATGAGAATAAAATTGATGTTATTTCACATAAAAATTCCAGCAATACTTATGGAAAATGAGGGTGTACAACATAGACCGACCATAGAGAGATCCATGGTACTTGTCCGAGGAAGGAGGGTGTACCTTTGGGTTGGAGATGACGTTTGGAACAATGATTCTGATTTCTAGACTATGGAGAAAGTAGAAAACCTTGCGAGCTACTTGGAGCTGATAAAGAACGACAGGCAGGACCATGAGTACCAGATCTCTGCTCTAGAGCAGGGTGAGAGGGTGTGTTCAACTCGAACAAAGGACGAACACTTCATGTTTTTGTATGAAGACCTTTTCATTCGACTGGGGCTCTGATTGCCTTTTAACAACTTCCAAATTGCAATCCTTCGTACTTTAAATGTGGCCATGTCCTAGCTTCACCCCAATAGCTAGGGTTTCTTCCTAGCCTTCGAACGATTTTACGAAGTGGTCTAACTTCGGTATATGGAAAAGGCATTCTTTTATTTCTTCACTCAGTGGTCCCCCTAAGGAGAGAGGGCGACGCAGAAGAACTTGCTCACTCTTCGGTCACAAAGCGGATGGAAGGTCTTCGACATCTTCCCAGATAGTTTCAAGAACTACAAGATGAAGTTCTTTAAGCTGACGGTAGTTCCTGGATCGCGCCCATTCTTATTGGGGGCAAATAGGAGCCTGATGTTCCACTTGTATTAGACCACGCAGCCCTAGGGCACTCCCATTGTAATGATTGAGACGAAGAAACCCGAACTTGGTCAGGAGGACACTGAGTGCGAGGAGAATGATGGAAGTGGCAGGAACTCAGGTTACATGAGAGGTACTTAAGATTACGTTCTTGGAGAAATACTTTCTGCAAAATGTACAAGAAGATAGGGACATAGAGTTTCTACAGTTGGAGTAAGGCAACATGATTGTTGGATAGTATGTAGCGAGGTTTGAGGAGTTGTCCAAATTTTCTTCTACCCTTCGGTATAACCCAAATGATAACTAGAAGTATGTGAAGTTTGAAACTGGGTTGAGGGATAGTATGAAGAGGATTGTGAAGCCTTTTGAGATTCGAGATTACCCTACCTTAGTTAATAAGTGTAGAGTGGTAGAACCCCTCAATTTTTTGCCACAACAAGAGCATTGATCATAAGACCACTATAAAAGGAAGAGTTCTGATGACTGATCCGAGAGAAGTGCTTCACATCCTATAGATCAAAAGAATAAGGGAAAATAGGTTCAGATAGTTTATCATGAGCAATTATGTGCTAAGTGTGGTAGATACCATAGAGATAAAGCTTCTATAGCTGACCTGATAACTTGTTATAAGGGTGGTAAGTTGGGACATTATGCCAAAAGTTGTCCACAAAAGAAAGAAGCAAAGTCGAATTTTAGACCCACTGATCCAGGAAGATCTACATTTTGCAAGGCAAGGACACAACATAGTCTCTGGGTTTATGAAAAGGTGAGTACTTTGGTGCAATTTTGTTTCTTTGATATTTGGTTGCACCTATTTTTATGTGTGAATTGCTTAGGACTTCTTACATTAGGTAAACCAAATTTTAGGGACAATTTTAAAAAGAATGGGAGAAATGAAACACCCTCGAAAACATGTTAAACTTCTAAATGGTTACAGAGGTAACCTAATACTTGTTTAACATACCTGTTAAATTTTATGATTAATCAGAGTTAGTTTGGTATTTTTAAGTATATTGTGTATGTGTTTTAATGTTGAATTAACTACCAGCAGATATGAGAAATTATGAAAAAGGTGAAACAATATTTTTTATGAATCTTAGGATTTAGCTTAAACTTGTTGAAAGTCAGGAAACTTGGTTTGGTGAAAACTAAGTATTTTTAGAAGATTAGGAATTATCAGTTGGTCACTTAAGTGACCAAAGTCCCTCACGTTTCTCTTCTTTTTGTTGCCTTGACTATATAGGCTTTCAAATAAGATATTTTCTCATTTCTCACTCTTATCTCATGGCTAAAGCGGGAAAATACAAGGGGAAAGGAAAGAAACAAGGCAAAGGAGGGGTTTCATCCAACGAAGAAAAGAAATAAGATAGTGGTGGAGAGAAGCTACTTAGTGACTTCATATCTGGGCATAAAGGTAGGGGAAAAACTTGTTTTGATGCTTTGTGTTCATATTCTTCATCTTCATATGAGGGGCTTGAAGTGTCAATTTTGTGTTTTGGCTTGAATATTGTTGGATATATGGAGATGATTAATCATGCCTTAAACACCTTTGTTCCTACCTGATTTAAGAGTTAGGAAATTAGGTCTTAAGGTTGATGATTGATTTATCAATCCTTGTTAGAGTGAATTAAAAGTTATTTGAGAGTTGCGACATGTTTTTGAACCTTGCGTGATGTTGGAAACCATGTGGATTTGAAGATTGAGTGGATAGAAGTGGGTTTGTTCCCAATGGAACAGTGACCCAATCTACAGAATTCTACAGATTTCATTCTAGGCAGCCAGCACTTGAGTGCTGGGATTTGGGCACCTGAGCGCCCACTGGCCAGAAGAATGATACGTGATGCAGTGCACCCAGTGCTTGAGTGCTGGGTTATGAGCGCCTGAGCGCGCATTGAGCGCCTGAGTGCGCGTTGAGCGCCTGAGCCCGCATTTAGCGCCTAGGCACTGGAGATGGAGTGCTTGAGTGCCCGTCGCTGAAGAGAACAAAGGAGAGTCTCTACCACCCAAGCGCTTGAGCGCCTAATGAGGAGTGCCTTCCTTTTTTCATAGCTATTTTTGAGGAACCGCGTCTAGTCCAGATTTTGAGAGGACTTTTATTTGGTGAATATGAAGTTCCTAACTTGTCTAAAACCATATTATATGCTTCTTATAGAGCAATAAGACTCTAATAGGGGTACTTAATAAGGTGCTTGTGTGATGAATGTAAATTAAGTGGTATATTAATTATTGTGATACTTAGCATCATTGTTGTTCATGCTTGAGATGAGATGAATGTAAACCAATTGGAATGCTAATTATTGTAGTACTTAACATCATTGTATTTCATGCTTGTAGTTATGAATATAAACCAATTGGCATGCTAGTTATTGTAGTAATTGGCATCATTGTTTTTCATAACTATGTTGATGAGGTTGAATCTTTATTGTTGATGATCAAATATGATTTTGAATGAGAAGGTAACCAACCCTTCCTATCACAGTGATCATTGTTGAAGACCGCATAGTTGATAAGTTGTCACTACCCGGGGAAAAGACTACTCAAACTGGGTTGTAGTGCTTGTTCAAGACTTGAGAGAGATTCCTTTGTTTTGTTCAAGGCTAATGCATATCATGACATTACCATGGAACTGGGTTCCCGTAAATGGTATCATATATTATACATTATACATTACATCATTAGGCTATTGTATAGGCATGAACATAAGGCATAATTTGGCATAACATGACAATTGTATGGGCAGTTGCTACTCATAACATATTCATGCATTGTAATTGTATGGGCAATTGCGTATCTCTAAGATGGAGATGTTGATTTTGAGAGTATGATGACTACTTGAAGACTGTTTATGGGAATGAGTTTTTCTATACAAACTTATAAAATGAGAATATATTTCGGGAAGAGAAAGGACATGGTTTTGGCTTTAGCCACCTTTCTAGTTTGCATGTGTATACACGACTTGGGTATGAAATGTATTTTTCTCTGAAATAGCTGAAATGATTGTGATGACATGTTTTATGGAATTAATTACTGAGAATATGTGATTCTCACCCCATGTGCGTGTTTCCATAATGATTCCAGGGAAGAAGACTTATGAGAAGTGAAGTGGAGATAGAAACTTAGAGAGCTTAGTTTAGTTTATCTTCACAGTTTCTTTTGAAACATATATCATTTGTGCCTTGAGAGGCCTGGTTATAACTTTGTACATAGTTTGTATTTATGAGAAATACCGACATTATGTATATTTTTTTTCGTTCGTGGCTCATATTTTCTTATATAATGTTGTTAAGTTATATTAGAAATGTTTTAGTAGCTACTAACATGCTTGGATCTAATTACTATGGCATAATACAGATTATACTGTGGTTATTAAATTTGGGATGTCACAACATAGATATGGAAACTTATGTAAATAATTTAATTACTATTTTGATTAATATTAAGATTTATTCTAATGCTTATGGAAGTTAGGAAACTTGATTTAGCAAAATTTAAGTATTCTTAACAGGTATAAAGTTTCAGCAAAATATCTAAAATTTACTAAAGTCCGTCACAGCTCTTTATATCCAACTTTCTTTACTTTTCTTGATTATTTCCTTCCTTTCATAATTTTCACTCACTCTCTCTCGTTCACAACCAGTTGCAGCAAAAGAAGAGTAAAACAAAGGAAAGGAAGAAAAGGAAAGGAAAAGAAACGTTAAGGGAAAGGCCAAAGTTTGAAGTGCATCTAACTACAATAGGTAGGGGTGTTATGTTTATGGACTTCTCATCTTCATATCTTCATATTTGTTCATGTTATGTTCATGGATGGAAAAAAATGGGTTTTGAGTGATTCTTGATGTTTCCTTACTTGGATAATGTTTTAATTGTTAAGGTGGGTCTATTCTTAACTTAGTTCTTGCATGGTTGATGATAGGGACCTTAGAGAAACTCATTTGGATGCCTAGGATCAAAGTTGAGAAATGGGTATGAAAAAGGTATGTAGCTCTTCAGGTCTTAGTTTTGATTCCATGTTTGATGAGTTAAGAGTGAGCATGAGAGATTAAACATGCTTAAGGACTATAGTTGAGGTTAGAAAAATCTTAGAATCCAAGATGTGAAGGTGGAAGATAAATGAGAATTAATAACACAATAGAATTATGTTGTTCTGCATTATTTTCAGCACGCACCAATAATCGGCTACGAAGCATGGCTAATCAGGTATTGTTGTGTGGCAGAGAGTTTTCTAGTCAAATAATCGGTTAGCAAAGAATGGCTAGCTGATTATTGTATCATGGCAGAGAGCTCATTTCGGCCATAACCGATTATGGGAAGGACCATAACTGATTATTGAATTTAATCAGAACATGTTTTTAGACATGATAATAGGTTATTACAAGGCATAACCAATTATTAAAGCCCTATAACCAATTATGAGTAAGTCAAAACTAGAATTTGGTTTGTCTTAATTAACTTTTCAAGAGGGATAAGGGTTTGGGACTTATGAAAACATAATTCTTCATTCTTGGGCTTCATTTAAAGCTTGTTTAAGCTAGATAATGAATACTCATGATTGAATAAAGGTTCTTATGCTTAGTTTTAGTATGTATAGGAAATGTATAAACCTTAAAGCAATCAAAATGAGTGGATTGCCTAAATAAGTGTCTAGCACCTTAAGTAACTTAGTGTTGCTTTAGATATCACATAAGATGTGATGAGGTGGTGTATTAGATGCAAGTACACTAGGGTGGATTAGTAGTGTTTTTCTTATAAATATGACCTTATATGATGTTATGTTGTCATTTGGCCAAAAAGAAAGGAATCAGAAGTTCCTAATGGGACAAGTCATTCATGACCAAGAGCTAGGGTTACATGTAGTTTGAGGTTGCAGTCTTTCCTCCCTACAATAGGTAAACACAAGAAACCAGAATTCCTAGTAGAACATGTTTGGGTCTTAAATGAGCTAAGTATGTAAGTATGAATGTATGTATGATTAACTTCGTTTATCTAGATACTAAAGTTAAACCTTGTAAACAATTTAAACATATCTTATTATAGCATGTGTTAATATTATATTTATTATGTTATGTATGACTGATTTTGGTTTGCTCATACTGAGAATTATTCATTCTCACATCGCTGTGTTGCCATGTAAATCCAGGTGAAATTCCTCAAAGAATAAGTAGAAAAAGAACCTGAAAGACTAGAATAGTTTTGGTTTTATTCCTTCTAGTATGAATCTTGTATTTTATTTATACTTGATCTATAATGTAAGAAAATTATGCATTACAATTTGCCTCTTTCAGGTTAATGTTGTATATATATAAGTATGCATGTTTCCGCATTTCATATGACTCTCTATAATGATTACACAAGTTATTATGAATTTATGTTTTATGTTTTATATATAGTTAAGTAGTGACATACTTGATAGTATTTATCTGTAAATATCCAGGATGTATGTAGATACTTGTATTAGGGTGTTACATTATGGTATCGGAGTAGTTCATCCTATTGAGCCGGGGTATGGACTGCTATGCTTAGGCCTGTTTAAGACCACCTCCAAACCTAGATTTTTGCTAGTCCTCGAGCAAAACAAAGTATGATTAAGTAAACTTACTTGACAAATCATATTCAACATACATTCAGCAAATATTAGAATTTCAATTTTTCAGTTAATCCTAATCAATGTAGAATGATTGCATCAGTCCTCAAAGAATGCTAATGGCTCATAATCAGCTCCACACATGCACAATCCTTAACATGCTAACAATCCAAGCTTCCTTTCATACAAATCACATTTTCCACAAACATGCAAGATAAACTTCTGCTATTCAAGTCATACATGACCGAATAAGTTTATGAGCATACATGTATATGAATCATATAATCCACAAAATTGAATCTAAACTCTCTCTCTCTCTACTAATGTAAATCACACATAACTGAAGATCAAAAGGGACTTCAACAGCTTGTAATGTAAGGCCAATAGTTATGGGCGTATGAAAAAAAAAAGGAAAAAGATACATATAACATTGAGAAATATAAAATGTTATTTCAAGACTTGAGATCATGTGAAACTATCAGGTATTCAGCAGTGAAAGAATAAAACTCGTCAGAACCATTCAATGCTTTTCGTAATTTTATTTTCTTCATTCATTCCTTTGCTTATTTTTGTTTTGCTTTTTTTTGTACAAAGAAATGCTTTTTTTTTCTTTTACTACATCTGGCTCCTTCAGGCTCATTTTGTATTGAACATACATCAATACCCCTAATCACCAAACTCACTTTAAGAAATAACATACTATGTACTCAATAAACAATAATGGTAGGAAGAAAATGCAATGCTTTCACATGTATTAGAATGGTTAACATGGTAACTAATACAATGGTAATGAAAAACAAACAAGGCCAACATTTAATAAACTTCAAAAGGGGACTTAAAGTAATAATTATATCAGGTTAAGCTTGAAAGGCTTAATTAGTCCAAACAATGCCCTAATCATTTCCTCAATCATGTATAATCTAGGATTTTGCCTCAAGAGAGTTTAAGAACAATTTCTAAGATAATCGAAATCTCTACATGTACATCCATAAACTTTCTTTAAGCATGCACTCTTATCATTTTTAAAGTTACACGTGCATATGAGTGGGATGTAAATCATACATAAAAAATGACTAGATTGTTTCACATGTTTCATGATCGCATATGGTTTCGCTAACAAATGTCAAATCATAACCATTTATATCATTAGACAACCGATTTCACACTAGCCATTGGCAATATGTCATGCATTCAAATAGATCCATCATTTTCAATTCAAACATGAATAACATCATGTGCAGAATGTTAAAAGTCGAATTTTTTTTTATCTATAACCCATCAGTAATAGCCAAAGCAATATATGATCATGATAAAATGGTGACTATCACTACTGCATACTCTAAACATCAACACATGTTATCCAATAAACATTATAATAACCAAAAGATGTAATGATACTCCCCCAAACCAAGTGAAATTATAGGGTACTTGAGCTTGTCAAAATGCTAGAAATGTGAGAGCTGAGTATACAAATATAAAGAAAAAAACATGTAAAATAATAAACTATGTACAATATAGGATGACACGCCGCGACATGCACGGATGCGCCGCGACATTCATCAAAAAACCTAGTTACGCTGCGACGTACAACATCCACACTGCGGCATTGATGAACATCCCTCTTACGTTGCGGCATTAAAGCAGTCATGTCGCGGCACAGGGACTAAATTTGGTGCTTTTCTACCAGCACTTCTTCTTTTTTTAAGTACCACAACCACTCCGCGACTACATACATTTGCGTCGTGGCGCTAAGCTCTCTAGAATTTGGCCCAGAAGTGCACAAAAGGCCTTTGCACCATGGCGTGGCAAAGCTTACGCCGCGACATGAGGAGCCAGTCTGCAAAATTCTGCAGCAAAATCAATTTGCTGCTGTTTTTGCAGCACTCTGGCCTCTAGCACCTGTAAAACTTGTCTAGATAGTTAAATTACAGAATGTATAGCAAAAATATAATAAAATCACAAAATCAAACATATGACATAAATATGCAAAACTTAAAACAAAAGCATTAAAAACTTGGGTTCCCTCCTAAGAAGGGCCTGAGTTATAGTCCCGACAGGACTTTTCTCAAAATTATTTGTGCAGATGGATGGTTTTCTTATACTTGATTAAAGGTTTTCCATTTGAGGGGTTGCGAACTCCCGCAAGGGCCTAGTATGCTTATGCTTATCCGCCATTGTTATTGTACCTAAAACACAAAGAATGAGACTTAAATTAAAATGAACTATACAAAACTTGAATTAGAACTAAATAAACCTGTTGTTAGTATTAGCAATACAAAAATAAATCGTTATCCCTGACAACGGCACCAAAAACTTGTTTGTCCCTTTATAGGCCGCAAGTGCACGGATCGAACAAGTAATATAGTTTAAGAGTAGGATATCGTTCCCATGAGGATAATAGAACTTCCAATGCTAAATATCAACTAATAGCTTAAATAATTCTATTCAAGAACATAAAAATAAGGAAAAGTGCATTTAAACTAATCTAAAGACTAAAAAGTAATAAATAGAAATTAAAGATAATAGTTAAAGATTAGGGAATCATTCTTCACCTCCTATTTCAATTAATAATATGCAACCCCTTTAAGCATCAGTAATGAATGAGTTAAGTTAGCTTGAGAATCTACTTTAGTTAAAAACTTATGTTTAGGTCAATTAGTCTTGCTTAATTTACCTAATTCACTTGGTTTCTATGAGAACTAGCGCAAACTCCACTGATTAAGGTCTCTTCTCAAACACCCACTATGCATGGCTAAGAGGTACATTTCTATCTCATTAGCGAATCAACACAACTAAACCAATTGAATGTAATCGAACATGCATCAATCATACATATGATCTCAAATCCAAATTCCTATATCTAGGTTCATCAGATTTTAACAAATCACTTAAAAGCTGATCAAACTATCAAGAGCATTAAGATTCATATGATTGAACAAAACGACACATCAATATAAACTCAAAGAAGTACAGAATCATCAATATCCATACAAGGATCCAAAGTAATCCCTAAATACAACTTAGCTACTCATTGAACACGAGAATATAACCAAAAAAACCATGTCCATGATACAAGGAAGAGAAGAAAGTGAAAGGAGAAGGAAGGAAACTCATATATATGATCATTAAAGCTTGAATCCCCTTCTATGAAGAAGTTGACTTCCAACCTTAGCTTCCTTAACCTCTTCTCAGCCTAGAAATGAAAACCTAGTTGCAGCTTTCAAACCTAAAACAAGCCTCTCTTACAAATCTAATAAAATAATATTTATAGGCCCAGAAAATAGAGTCACGTCGTGACATTAATATGCCTACGCCGCAGCGCGCGTCAAATTAGGTCACCACGCCATGACATTAACTCCTTTGCGCCATGGCATTCAATTCTCAGGTCTCTCTATCTGCAGCAGGGGAATGCACCACGCCACGACATTGACATGCTTGCACCGCGGCGTGAGCTGCCATAATGTTTCTTTAGTTTTCTCTTCCAGTTTTAGCTCAAATGCTCCATATATCAGCTTATTTCCCTTCCTATAATAAAGAAATCACCAAATCAATAACAATTGCAAATCCACTTAATCACTTAAAGAATATGCACAATTTACTCAAGATCATATATGAAGATATCCAAATTAAATTTGATAAATAAAACCTAAAATCTTACATGTATGCTTAATAACAAAGACTAAGCTTAGCACATATATAGGGGACAAATAACTACATTTTATGGAGTTATCAAGTTCCTACTAGGAATTATGCTTTTCTTGTCTCTTATGTGAGATACCTTGATGGAATTGCATGATTGGCCTTAGGTTGGAATGCTATTAGCTAATGTTGTACGGTTACATGATATTGGGACTGATCAACTTAATATGTATTATTTTGTATGTACAGGAAACTATGGCACCTCCTAGGCAAGGTAGGAAGACTAGGAACTCATCATCTAGAGAAAGCATGTCATGGCAATGGCCAATGCTATGAGGGAGCAGACAACCACTACCACTACTACTGCCAATGCCATGAGGGACCAGGCAGTGTCACTGTTAGGGTTCTTGAGAGATTGATGAATAATCCACCTCTACCACCACTAGTGAGGGAGGTACCTATTAGGGGTGTCAAAACGGGCCGGTCTGACCCATTCGAGCCAGTCCATTCGTGGTCGGGCCATTTTTGGGCCGGGACATTCTAGGCATGTAAGTTTTGGGCTAGTATTTTGCTAGCCCAGCCCAGTCTAGCCCATTTAGCCTTATGTAGTGTTAAAAAAATAGGCTGGCTCGACCCATTCGGGTTCAGCCCATTCTGGCCATGTAAGTTTCGGGCTGACATTTTATTAGCTCAGCCCGTTCATTTTTGTCGGGCTATTCGGGTCGGCCCATCGGGCTTGTCCTATTTTAACACCCCTATTACCGATTGGAAGAAATTAGAATTTTGTTGACTTGTCAGAATTCAAGAAGACCAATCCTTCATCGTTTAAGAGGGAAAATGACTCAGTGCGAGCAGCTAGATGGTTAAAGGAGATGGAAAAGATTTTCATAGTCATGACTTATTCAGACAATCAGAAGGTTTTTTTTGTTTCCTTCATGTTAGAGGGAGAAGCAGAGAACTGGTGGACAGATGCGAAGAGGTTACTAGATGCATCCAGAACTCCTATCACTTGGGAGGTATTTAGAAATTCCTTCTTGGGAAAATACTTTCCTCAGAATTTGCAGAGTGCAAAAGAGATGGAATTTCTAAGACTTGAGCAAGGCGATATATCAATTGGTCAGTATATGGCTAGATTCAACGAGTTATCAAAGTTCTCTCTTTATGTCAAATTTAATCCATATGAACATGAAAGTGCATTAAATTTGAATAAGGATTGAAAGAAGATATGCAAAGGGTCATTCGACCCTTGGAGATTAGAGATTTCTTATCTTTGGTAAACAAGTGCCGAATTGTGGAAGATTGCGACAACAAGGTTCATTTTGGCCGAAGTCACAAGAATTTTAGAAGAAGAAGTGTGAGGATAATAAGTTTAAGAATGGTGCTTCTAAAACTAGCAGCCCTCAAGGAAAGGGCAGGCAGGTACAGACAGGCTCCAAGGTACCCAGATGTCCTAAGTGTAAGAAAATACATAGAGGGAAGCCATGCTTGGAGGGGCAATCTATGTGTTACACTTGTGAGCAGTCGGGACACTTTTCAAGAAATTGTCCCCAGAAAAGGGAAGATGTGCCTACCCCAAAGCTGCTAGCCAAAGGGAGAGTTTATACTCTAGGCAGAAATGAGGTGGCCCAATCTTCCGATCTTATTCAAGGTAAAGGCATAATTCATAGTCATCTTTTAAATGTCATGTATGATTCAAGATTATATTACTCCTTTGTTTCTTATGTTTGTGCAAGGATGTTGGATTTGCCTATGTCAGAATTACCATATGACTTGTCTATTTCTACACTAACCGGTAAACTAGTCATAACTTCAAAAGTTTGTCGTGATTGTTGTATAAGAATAGAAGTTAGAGTTTTCTTCATAAATTATATCTGTTTACCCCTTATGGACATAAATGTCATTCTTGGTATAGATTGGTTATCATCCAATCATGTAGTCTAAAATTGTTTAGATAAGACTTTAGTTTTTCTATCTAATGTTCCTACTAAAATTGTTTCTTCTGAGTCTGTCTATTTCAATGCTAATCAAGCCAGTCACTGTTCAATAGAAGGAGCTCTAAGATATGTTCTTCTTTTCTAATTAGATGTAGAGGTTGAGTAGAACCTAGATAGTATACCTCTGGTGAGGGAGTACCTAGAGGTATTTCTGAGTGATGTAGTTGAGTAGCCACTAGAGAGAGAAATAGAGTTTTTTTTATAGATTTAGTGTCATGTATAGGTGTTTAAGTGGAATTTTGGTTTAGAGATTTAGTAATAATTCCAACAAACAAATAAATGTATCAAAACGAATGTGAGTTCAAAGTTATGTGATAATCTCGTTATGAAAATGGTTTTAACGGTAAACAAAAAGGATTTAAGAAATTTGAAGTAAATGAGCAGAAAAATGTAGAAAGGAAACTTTGAAAAGATTAAGGAAATTTAAAGAAACTGAGCAGGAATTTTAAGAATGCAGAAAGTTAATTGAAAGCATATAAATGGCGCAAAATTAAAGTACAAAGTTTAAATGGAAAAAAGAAACAGTAAAGAAAAACAAGTAAAAATGCAAAGAACTGTAAAGAAAATTTAAAGGACAAGACTGAATAATAAAGAACTTTTAAAAGAACATTGCATTGATTTTAAATAACATGAAATGGAAAAGGGAAGGCATACTTGAATAAAAATCCTTTAATCTACTCGAGTTGAGATGTTAGGATTATGTATCAGCAAATAACCTCCCCATTTACATTGTGACTACTGATATTTATAGACAGAATTAAAAATAACTGACACCCTAAAAGATTAACACGTTCGAGTGGTTTTTCCATCAGCAAGTATCTACTTTCCGACAAAACTAGCGCTCAACTACTTTTGTCGACTCAATGTAATCTTTCTGTCGAATAAGTCTTCTCACTAACATTAGTACCCCAACCACATTAGAATCTTTCTCTTATTCAATGCTACTGTCGATTTCTCCGTTTAGCACTTCTGTCGGCTCAATTCTTCAGAAAATTTCTTCAAAACCACCATCCAACCGATGAACTGCCAAATCTTTCTTTTTCTTTTTTACCACCAACAGATGCCCCCCCAAAAATTTTCTTTCGACGCCGACAAAAGAAAGAATTTTTTTTTAAAAGTCCTTTCAATATATATATATATATATATATATATATATATTCAAATCCAATCAAAACCTCTCACCAAGACACGAATGACCATAATCAATCTTATCATAGCAAACAATAAATAGCCCTTCCTAATAAATAGGGCTCATAATTAGCCCTATTTTCTCGCGAAAAAAATAACTTTTTTTAAAAATCCATGCGACTTTCCACCCCTTTATCACTGTTCACCGTCTTCAACCTCTCACTTCTCTTTTCTGTTCATCTTCTTCAACCTTACTCTCGCCCGTTTTTTCTGTAAACTCTTGCCTTCTCCAATTGCTTCTAGCTCTCAAACTCCCAACACGCTAACAACAGATTTGGGTAACCATGCGGTCTTCCAAGACCCAGTTCAACAAAAGTCTAAACTTTAGCATTTCTCGAAGGTAATACTCCCTATTAACGATTCTCCATTATCCTTGGATCCTCCGGCTGCTTTCTTGGGCCCAGTTTTGCCCAAGGAATCTATTACAGATGAAATAAATTCCTTTTTTCTTGTAAAAGTCCTCAAGAGGCTATCTTGGCTTCCCTTCCCTCCATTCCTATCAGCTACTTCGAGAAATCTAAAAGGTTGTTTAGGACTCCCCCTACCCATATTAATGGGTATATTGAATGGCTTGACAGAGTTCAAGCTTCCAAAGAAAGTTTATAGAGGGAAATAGGGATTTTTTATTGCATTCAACTTTCTAGTTATCCCATAAAAAAGGATTCTTGCATGCTAGGTGCCTCTTTCTTTTTCTGGAACAAAACTACCAATTCCTTCCAATTTCCCTATTTAGATAGGACATATTTTGTGAGTAATATCTTTCTTACAAGAACTCCAGAAGTCAAGTTTACTCGTCGGTTTGCCTTGTCGTACGAACAATTTTCCTGGAACACCCGAGTCATCACTAAAATACCTGAAGGTATTTTCCTCTTTACATTCTGTTACTTTTAATTTTACCCCTCATTTACTAAATATACCTTCCGTCTTGCAACACTCCCATTGAAAAGACCTTTAGAATACAAACAGCCTTAAGGAAGTGATGATGATGAAGAAGATGAAACTACTTCTTTAAAGAAGAAGAAAAGCAAAAAGGCTCAAAAACCTCCTGTTCCTAAGGCTTCAAAGGTCAAATCTGCCGCATCAATGCTAACAAATAGTCCTTTGAAACACGACACTGTTAAATCAAAAACCCTCAAGGTACATACTTTTCCGACTATATATTAAGACTTAGTTTTTTTTTAATTTTGTTCCAATCTAAATTAATGTTAGATTCAGATTAGTGAATCTGCTCCTGCTACTTTGGTTTCTTATGTCGAATCTTCAATCCCATATCCAGAACATCCTCCAAAGGTATGCCTCATTATTGTATATTCCTTAATACCATGCAACAATATCTCACCCCTTTTATCTTTACAGAAAAAGAAAAAGAAGACCCAAACCATCATTTCTACTTCGAAGCCTCCTGTCGAAGAAACAAATACCATTTTTCTTTCATCTGATGTAAATTAACATACTTCTTTTCCTTAAATTCTTGATTCTTACCACTCGTTTAACACTCGATTCTATCATTCCATGATCTAGAAGATGAATAATCCGCAGATCATCCTCTTGAACCAGCTGTCGAACCAAGAACTGAAGATCCGACTCAACAATCTCCTGAAGTAATGTATCTTACCTCATTCAACTATTTTTGATGTATTATTTATTCTGAAATTTCTTCTATTCACCTTCAAGATTCAACAAACTTGGCTATATCCAACAGCCCACAAAGGCTAGGAACCAAGAATCCTCTAGAATCTCACACTTCCCTGGTCTTTGCTACATCTACCGTTTCTTCACCACTTCTGACAGAAACCCAAATTGTCGAAGCCTTAGAACAAATTCCAATCCCCCTAGGTATTGAAGGTTCTTCTCGTTCAGGGCAAACCAATCCTGCTCAAATTCTCTCAGAAGAATTCAACATGGATACTCTGATGGCAGAATTTGCCCCAATTGATCCACCTCCATCTCCTCCAGCCAACTTAATGGTTGTTGTGCCAGAAAGTAATGAAGATACGGAGGCAGATTTAGATGAATTGATAATAATGTTGTCGGGCGGCCACAGAAGTTCTCCTCAATCGGCTCGCTCTTCGACACAAATTGGACAAGATTCCAGTAATTTCCATATTACTGGACTCTTAATTGAATTGAAAAATGCTTTCACCTATTCTTTCGAGCACTTAATTTTTGACCAACCTCTTCAAGAAAGAATGATGGCAGTCGTAACTAAGCTTGAGCCTCTTGCTCAGCAATTACTAATAACCAGTCGAGCTCTTCCCACGACTGTCAAAGATTTTCTTCAAAGTTTAACGGCAAAAATGCCAATCATTTGTTAAGTCATTCCTGCTTACACACAAGAGATTCAAGAGAAGTCTAGGATTTTGAAGCAGTTGACCGACGCAAAAAGTGAAAGTGTCACTCTGAAGGAAAATATAATAAAAGGAAAAACCAAAAAAGCAGAGCTCGACAAGGAGATTAAAGACCAAGAGAAGAAACTCGAGGCTGCTCGTCGTCACAACCAAAAACTTCAAACAGCATTACAACAAGGGGTTGCCAGACAATAGAGTATTGCCAATAATTCCAAACAATGGGCTGTCGAAGCCAAAACTATATTGACAAAAATAAATTCTCTTGAAACGGAATATCAAACTGCTTGCTCCGATAAGCAATCTTTAGAAGATTCTTGGGGAGTTCTTCAAAAATTCTAAGCATTGGTTTATTTTTTTTTAGAAGGACCATTTAGAATAGGTTTATTTGTCTCTGTAATATTCTGACAATTTCAACAAGTTGTAATATTAGTGTAACTTGTAATTGTCAAATGAAATTTTCATTTTTACTTATTGTCAATCTTTACTTCACACATTGTCGATTTATATAGCTTTAAGTATTTGCCATTAATTGACTTAATCCTCAAACCAAAATTAACTTCAACAAGTGCATAAGCATTCACAGAAAATACTTGAGTAATTTTAAATGGTCCTTCCCATTTTGGGGACCATTTTCCATATTCTCGACAATTCTTATCCATGGGCAGAATAACTTCCCAAACCAAATCATCAATCTTAAAGGATTTATACTTAACTCGACTGTCGTAAAGCTTTGCAATTCTTTCTTTCTGTCGAATCAAGTTTTCTAGAACTACTAATCTTTCATCACTTAATTCGTTTAATTCATCAAACATCAAGTCTCAATAATGTTCAATTGGTAACTTGTCTTGTTTTTGAATTCGAATGGATTGAAGATTGATCTCAACTGGTAACACTGCATCATGACCATAAACTAACTTATATGGTGAAGTGCCCATCGATTCTCTTGGTGAATTTCTATATACCCATAGAATTTGATTAAGGGTATTATGCCAATTTCTAGGTTATCGACCGATATGCTTTTTAATCAAATTTATGCTTATTTTGTTCATGGTCTCTACTTGGCCATTCGCCTGAGCATAATATGGCGTCGACGTGAGCATTTTAATTTTTCTTGAACTGGCATATTCGATAACTTTTTTTCCAATGAATACTGATCCTTGGTCGGTTGTCAAAGTTTGTGGTATTCCAAACCGACAAACTATATTATCTTCAATAAAGTCAATCATATCCTGCTGGGTTACATCCTTCAAGGCTACAGTCTCAACCCATTTGGTGAAGTAATCGACTCCTACTAGAATGTATTTGTATCCCTTCGACGAGACAGGATGAATTTGGCCAATTAAATCCAAAGCTCACCCTCTGAAAGGCCAAGGTTTAACTATAGCATGTATCTCACTAGCAGGAACATTTTGTATATGGTCATGTCTTTGACACTCTTCATAAGACTTGGCAAACATTATACAATCCCTAACTAGTGTTGGCCAATAATACCTTTGACGTCGAAGGACCCATTTCATTTTTTCACCTGCCTGATGAGCTCCACAAATTCCTTCGTGGACTTCTGCCAAGGCAATATAAGCCTCTGCTTCACTCAGGCAAACTTCTAAGTTTCCATCGACAGACTTTCTATACAGGGCTCCCCCTAATACCACAAGCTTCGATGCTCTATACTTGAGCTTTCTATGCACATCTTGACTGGGATTTTCCAAATAACTCAATATTGGTTGTCTCCAGTCATTAATCGTTGAAATGTCATTTTGTAGTATATCTCTTTCCTCTAATGGATATAAAAGTTCCCTTATTTCCATTAGATTTGCAAGAACCTTAGATAAAAGTCTATAACCAGAGGCTACTTGTGCTAATTCATTAGCCTGTTCATTTAAATCTCTGGAAATGTGTTCGACAGTTACCTCGTCGAATTGTTTCATTAACTTACTTACCACAATATAATATTTCATTAGATTTTCACTAACACATTTATATTTTTGGGCAAGTTGCTTAACGTCCAACTGTGAATCACCAAATATATGCACATTACGTGCTTTCATTTCCACTAGTATCACCAATCCGACAACTAAGGCTTCATATTCAGCCTCGTTGTTAGAACAAGTATATTTAAGTTCAAACATGAACTTAGTTGGAGTACCTTGAGGGGAAACAATTAAAATCCCCACTCCAATTCCATTTTGATGCCTTGAACCATCAAAATATAAACACCAAGGTTTTAAACCGACAATATTTATACTTTCTATATCCAAACAAGGATGATCGGCCAAGAAATCGGCAATTGTTTGGCCTTTTACTGCTTTCATTGGTACATATTGTAAAGAAAATTTTGACAAAGCGATAGTCCATTTTCTAATATGACCATTTAACACTGGTTTTGATAACATATATTTTATTATATCAGTTTTTGACATAACCAGTACATTACAAGGCATCATGTAATATTTAAACTTAGTACACGAGAAATACAATGCTAAACAAAGTTTCTCTATTGCACTATATCTTCTCTCGACATCATTTAAAACTTGACTAAGATAATACATGGCCCTTTCGACGCCATTTACATCTTGAGCCAGCATACTTCCTATGATTTCTTCTGATGCTGATATATACAATTTCAACGGTCGACGGGGCACTGGAGGCATCATGACTGGTGGTTTTGTCAAATACTGCTTTATCTGGTCGAAGGCTTCTTGGTGGCAGGGTTCCCACACAAAATCCTGTTCAGCCTTCAACTTGATCAATGGAGCAAAAACTCTGGTTCTCCCCGACAAGTTGGATATAAATCTTCTTAGAAAGTTAACTTTTCCTAAAAAAGATTACAATTCTTTTTTGTTTGACGGTGGTGTGGCCTCTAAAACTGCCTTGGCTTTATTCTTGTTCACTTCTATACCTTTTTTATGGACTAGGAAACCCAAGAATTTAGCAGCCGACACTCCAAAACCACATTTTTTTGGATTCATCTTAAGGCTGTGCTTCCTCATCCTGTCGAATGCCTGCCTTAAGTTTGTCAAATGGCTTTCCTTCATTTCCGACTTGACAATGACATCGTCAATGTAGACTTCCATAAATTTTCTAATGACATCATGGAAAATTGTATTCATTGCTTTCTGATAAGTGGCCCCTGCATTCTTTAAACCGAAAGGCATGACTACCCATTCAAATGTCCCAATAGCTCCTGGACATCTGAAGGCAGTTTTCGACACATCCTCTTCGACTATTAAAATTTGATTATAACATGCATGGTCATCCATAAAACTTAACAATTCATGTCCAGATGCGGCATCAACTAACATATCCGTAATTGGTATAGGATACTCATCTTTAGGTGTGGCAGTGTTCAAATTTCTAAAATCTACACATATTCTCAACTTGCCATTTTTCTTAACTACAGGAACACTATTAGAAAGCCATTCGACATACCTGGTTATTCTAATGAATTTGGCTTTGAGCAATCTTTCAACCTCTTTTTTTATCTTTAATATCACCTCAGGTGCAAATCTCCTATTGGCTTGTCTAACAGGTCTGCATCCTTCTTTCAGAGGCAATCTGTGCTCGACAAGATCTCTACTCAATCCAAGCATTTCATGATAATCCCAAGAAAAACAATCTCTATATTCCATAATTAACTCAACAAGCTTTTCTTTGAAATCCTTTAGCAGAAATGAACTCACGAAAATAGGCCTCCTATCTTCTTCAGTGCCCAAGTTTATCTCGTCCAAAGGATCTTCCACTTCCACATTTTGATTTTCATCAAGCCTTTTTTTCAAATCCTAAAAGACTGTCATCAATTACACAATCTGACAGCATGTTTTCAGCAGTGAATACTACTTTGTCAGCTAAATAAGCCGATAATTCTTCTGAATAATCCTTAACACTCATAACTAGTGCTTGGCCGATCTTCTTCGGCCTTCTTCACCAGTCGTACACCAAACTGATCCCTCAAGCAAACTTCGAGTGCGTCTTTGTTAATCACTCCACCACTTGTTGTTACTGGTTTAACACTTGGAGTATATATTCTGAAATCGACATGAAGTTGCTGGAGATAGCAAGGACTATCATCTGCTTCTATTACTTCAACTTGGTCATCTTCATTCTAAAGAATGAGCTTTTGATGAACCGTTGATGGTATTGCTCCGACGGCATGAATCCAATCTGTCCCTAGCAAAAGATTATAACTTGACTTTGTCAGAATTACCACAAATAATGTCGGCCTTGCAACGGATCCGACTTGTACTTTCAACATCACCACTTCGTCCGATGGGGAGGTTTTGCCATTGAAATCTGTGACTATCATGTTTCTCGACATCAAATCTGACTCATCTTTCCCAAGTTTTTTTATCATGGCCCTTGGGATTAAATTGATTGTTGCCTCCCTCCCCCGGTCGATCAAAACTCTATTGATGGGTTTTCCTTCCAACAGAGCCTTGATGTGTAACGGTCATAAATGAGCCTTCTGATCTTCTGTCGATTTTTCAAGCTGAGCTGTATTATCAAAGACTGTGATCATATTGTCTTGGAAAAGAAGCCAATGATCATCTAGGTCATCAAAATCTTCTTCATTCTCCCCATTGTACTCAATTTTGTGATACCCTTCAAAATCTGCAGGTAACACAAAAACTAAATTAATACTCATTGACTTTAAGAATTCCTCCACGTCGGACAGCTCTTCATCACTTAAATGCCTTCCAATCCTGAAGTAATCTTCTAACGGCAAATTACTATCCATAGCCGTCAAGATATCGTCCAGATTATCTTCCAAGTTAATGTCCATGTCGAATTGCTCCTCATCACCAAGGCCTAAAGGATCCTCTGGATCATTTAAGGCCTCAATAACTTCAGTCATTGAGTCTATATCTTGGCAGTCAAGCTTTGCCGATCTTTCTCTTTCTTTTCTTATGTCGAGCACTTTCTTCCTCCATTCAACATCTTGATCTGGGTCTTCTAAAATTCTCCTGATTTCTTCTTTAGACCAGTCTTCAATATTACTATTTCCAATTCCAGAGTCCTTAATCTGCTCTTTTCCTATTGTCAATTTTGCAACATTCAAGCTGATCAACTCCTTGTCCTTTTCGACTGGTAAACTGTTCTTTCTTGCCTCTTTTTCTGCTGCTATCAATCCAATTGGTCATTTCCTTTTTGTTTTATTTGGAATTGGCCTTCGAACTTGTTTACCCTTTCTTACTTTTTCCAACCTTTCTTGTCGGGATTTACCGTCAGTATCAAGCCGTCCAACTGCATTTATTGTCGGCTCCCCTGGAAATGATCCCTTGGTAACAACACTTTTTATCTTTCTACCATCTTTATCCTGATTAAGCATTGGTCTCTTTTCGACCACCAAACAACCTGTTTCTACGGGCTGCTCCTTGACCACTAATCCTTCAGCCATATCTCTTCTCTTTTGTGCTTGTCTTAATCTCTGTAATCTCCTTTTCTTACTCTTCGACATTGGAAGAACCTTTGATGGCCCTGCTTCATCTTGGCCAATTAAAGTTTTTCCTAGATTGATCTTTCCATTCTTGTAGTCTTCATTTCAAAAAGGTTGATCCCTTTGAAAGTTACTCCTCCTAGCAAACATATTCTGTCGAAAATACGTATGTCCACCCATTACGGAATTCTTCGTCCACTTATTCACGGCAACATTAGCAGGTGGCACTCTAGTCTTAATTAGTCCAACATGAGCTTTGTTTCTCACAAACCCATGTGGTTTGACTAACCAACCATTCATGTTAGGCCTAGACAAGTAAACTGGCTTTGGCCTTGGAACATGAAAAGTCTCCTGTGGTCTCCAGGTATTTCTGTCGAAAACTTTTTTCTTATCTTGCTGGATACTTGATTGTTCTTTAGCAGCTTTCTTCGCAGCAAGTTCATCGTATACTGCATTACACCTTGGGCACAACCTTACCTTGCCCTCTTCTTTCTTTCTTTCTTTCAAGAAATGCCTCAAGAGACTCACCTGGCTTGGGATATATGTCGGTTGCATCC
Organism: Ormosia emarginata; assembly: GCA_029884605.1. NCBI lineage: Eukaryota > Viridiplantae > Streptophyta > Magnoliopsida > Fabales > Fabaceae > Ormosia > Ormosia emarginata. The sequence continues at coordinate 5,197,982 of JAQQTP010000051.1, forward strand.
TTTATATCCACGATGAATGCTTGCAACTTTCTTATGTTGAGCATCCCAACATTTAAAGGAACTTGCTGATCAACACAAGATACCTCAGCCTGAAACGAATCTGTATCAACTTTCATATCCGCTTTAAGCCTGTTGGCAAACTTCAGATGCCCATCCATTATTACTTTTTGAATTATGTCTCTGAAACGAACACATTCATTAGTAATATGACCGAAACTATTATGAAACTTACAGTATTTTCGGTCTTTAATTTCATCCAACTTTAGCAACCTATGACCTTCTGACAGTTTAATCTGTTTGTCTTTTAGTAACAAATAAAAAATCTTGTCGGCTTTGGTTACGTCGAATGTATATGTTTTCCTATTAACGTAACACATTTTCTCCTTAGTTCTAGCAGGCTGTAAGGCCTGGCAAACATAAAGAGGACCACTCTGAAATTCAGCAATGTTAACTTCAAACTCATCATCGCTGCCTTTAAACTCATTGTCGGATTCATTTAATTCGATAAATGCCACATTTTCTCTTTTAAGAAATCTTTTTTGTTTTTGAATCTTTTCAACTTTTAGTTGTTCTATTTGCCTAACTTTTTCACCTAGCTGGGCAAGATCAACCAGATGTTGATTCACCAACTTTTTCCTTATATAATAATCTAAACCACCTGCAGCTATCTTTACTATTTTGACCTCAGGTATAGGAGTAAAACATCTACTCCTCATTTGTCGAAAATTGGCCAAAGAATTCATAGTTGGCCCTGTTATACTTTGGGGATTGTCTCTCGACATATTTGGGAAAACTGGTCCCAAATTCAATCTCTGTTGTCGAAAGGAAGTTGGATTGGTTGTACCTACAACCCCTACTCTTTGGCTACCAAAACTAGCCAAGGCCAAACTTATCTATGGTTGGCTTTGTGAAGCTACCGATTGGCCGATAGTATTAGCTAAAGTGAAGCCAAGTCCCATTTGTGCCATCACAGGAGGCACATAATTCAGTGGCAACCCATATTGGGGCACAAACCTCGAATTTGAATTTATTATGCTTTGGTTACTTGGCTGACTCGGCAATAGCTGAGTCATTCCAGGCAACACTTGTTCTACTACTGGATTGCTCTGAAGAGCACCAGTTGCTATAACATCCTCTACCAAACCAGTACTAACGACAGTTGAGGGTGGCACAGTAACGGTTGTCGAAAGTATATCTGACGCCTGACTACTTACATTACTCATGGTTTGCATATTCTGAGAAGAGTAGATAAATATTCCACTCCTTAAATGCATAAAACCATTTCCTATGACACTATGAGTTACTCTAAACTCGTCCCACTGGGCGTGCCAATTTGTTTAAGTAGAATTTTGGTTTAGAGATTTAGTAACAATTCCAACAAACAAATAAATGTATCAAAACAAATGTGAGTTCAAAGTTATGTGGTAATCTCGTTATGAAAATGGTTTTAACGGTAAACAAAAAGGATTTAAGAAAATTGAAGTAAATGAGCAGAAAAATGCAGAAAGGAAACTTTAAAAAGATTAAGGAAATTTAAAGAAACTGAGTAGGAATTTTAAAAATGCAGAAAGTTAATTGAAAGCATATAAATGGCGCAAGATTAAAGTACAAAATTTAAATGGAAAAAAGAAACAGTAAAGAAAAACAAGTAAAAATGCAAAGAACTGTAAAGAAAATTTAAAGGACAAGACTGAATAGTAAAGAACTTTTAAAAGAACATTGCATTAATTTTAAATAACATGAAATGGAAAAGGGAAGGCATACTTAGATAAAAATCCTTTAATCTGCTCGAGTTGAGATGTTAGGATTATGTATCAGCAAATAACCTCCCCATTTACATTGTGACTACTGATATTTATAGACAGAATTAAAAATAACTGACACCCTAAAAGATCAACACGTTCGAGCGGTTTTTCCATCAGCAAGTATCTACTTTCCGACAAAACCAGCACTCAACTACTTTTGTCGACTCAATGTAATCTTTCTGTCGAATAAGTCTTCTCACTAACATCAGTACCCCAACCACATTAGAATCTTCCTCTTATTCAATGCTACTGTCGATTTCTCTGTTTAGCACTTCTGTCGGCTCAATTCTTCAGAAAATTTCTTCAAAACCACCATCCAACTAACGAACTGCCTTTTTTTTTTCTTTTTTACCACCAACAATAGGACATATATCTATAGCACCCTATAAGATGGCACATCTAGAGTTAGCAGAGCTCAAGAAACAAAAAGATGAGTTATTGGACAAGCAATTCATTAGGCCTAGTGTCTCTCTATGGGAAGCACCTATGTTACTAGTGATGAAGAAAAATGATACCATGAGGCTTTGTGTTGACTATAGACAGTTGAACAAGGTAACCATCAAGAACAAGTATCTGTTGCCTAGGATAAATGAGCTGATGGATCAATTAAGAGGACTTTCAGTGTTCTCCAAGATTGACTTAAGATTCGGATATCATCAAATCGGGTTTAAGGAAGAGGATTTCCCAAAAATCGCTTTCAGAACTAGGTATGGACATTATGAGTATCTTGTGATGTCCTTTGGGTTGACAAATGCGCTAGCGGTGTTCATGGATTACATGAACAAGATTTTTAGACCCTACCTAGATAGATTTGTGGTAGTGTTTATCAATTACATCCTTATCTATTCTAAGACAATGGAAGAACATAAGCATCATCTAAGAGTAGTTTTAGAAATGCTCAAAGAAAGAACTTGACGGAAGTCCAGTTTTTAGGTCATGTAATTTCTCAAGGAGGAATTTTAGTGGACCCCAGTAAAGTTGAGGTAGTGCTACAGTGGGAGAGACTCACCACTATGACCGAGATTAGAAGCTTTATAGGCCTGACTGGTATTACAAAAGGTTTATTGAGGGATTTTCTTAGTTAGCGCTACCATTGACTCGGTTAACTAGGAAATATAGTACTTTTGAGTGGACTCAAGTTTGTGAGAACAATTTCCAAGAGTTAAAGAAGAGGTTGACAACTACACCGATATTAGTATTTCCAAATCCCTATGAGAACTTTGAGGTATTCTATGATGCTTCAAAGATAAGATTAGGGAGTGTTCTAATGCAAGATAGGAGAGTAGTTGTTTATGCATTAAGGCAGTTAAGGCCACATGAGGAGAACTACCATACGCATGATTTGGAGTTAGCCGTTGTAGTGTTTGCCTTAAAGATTTAGAAACATTACCTTTATGAAGTCCAGTTTGAGGTGTTCAGTGATCAAAAGAGTTTAAAGTACTTGTTTGATTAGAAGGAGCTAAACATAAGACAAAGAAAATGAATGGAATTTTTAAAGGATTATAACTTAAAGTACCATCCGGGTAAAGCCAATGTAGTGGCTGATGCACTAAGTAGGAAATCCCTATATGTGTCTCGGATGATGGTCCAAGAGAGTGAACTTCTCAAGAGTTTTAGGAATTTGAGTCTCATAGTGACTGTGATGCCACATAGTCTCTGTGTGAGCAAAGTGGACATAGTAAATGACTTAAGGATTCAAATTTTAGAAGCTCAAAAGGAGAATGAAGCTCTAAGGGACATTAGTGAGTAGATCTTCTTAGGAACTCAGAAAGACTTTGATATGACTGGTGATGGGATGATGAAGTTTAGAGATAGATTTTGTGTTCTAAGAGAGTCAGAAATCAAGGCAAAGATTCTAGAGGAAGCTCACAAGAGTAAGTATACCATCCATCTCGGAGCCACTAAGATGTACCAAGATTTAAGGAAGATGTTTTGGTAGCCTGGAATGAAAAAGGACATAGCAGACTATGTGTCAAGGTGTCTAACTTGTCAAAAGGTAAAGATTGAACGCCAGAAACCTACAGGACCTTTATAGTATTTAGGAATCCCCGAATGGATATGGGATAAGATCTCTATGGACTTTGTAACAGGTTTACCTAGAGCTTAGCCAAGATATGATGCAGTTTGGGTCATAGTGGATAGGTTAGCCAAATCTGCCCATTTTATAACAATCAGAGTTAACTATTCTCCAGATAAATTAGACCAACTTTATTTGTAAGAGATAGTTAAGTTATATGGAGTCCCTGTGAGTATAATAGCTAATAGAGATCCTAGATTCACATATAGATTTTGGGAAGCCTTGTAAAAGGCATTTGGGACTAAGTTGAGTCTTAGTACGGCTTACCACCCGCAGACAGATGGGCAAATAGAAAAGACTATCCAAACTCTCGAGGGTATGCTTAGAGTATGTGTTATGGAACAATAAGGGAGTTTGGATAAATTCTTGCCACTAGTGGAATTTGCCTATAACAATAGCTACCACACCAGCATAGGTATGACACCTTATGAGGCTTTATACAGAAAGAAGTGTAGATTGCCTCTATATTAGTATGAGGAGGGTGAAAGAACCATCCTAGGTCCAGAGTTAGTCCAACAAACCATTGAGCAAATCAAAATGATTAAGGATAGGTTGGTTACTGCTCAAAGTCGGTAAAAAAGTTATGCTAACAAGACTCTTGAGTTCGACGAAGGAGAGCATATTTTCTTAAGAGTTACTCTTACAATAGGGATTAGTAGAGTATTGAAAACTCAAAAGTCGAATCTTTGTTTTCTTAGTCTCTTCCAAATTCTAAAGAAAATAGGATCCGTAGTAGGTGAAGTAGGTGAGAGAACCATCCTAGGTCCAGAGTTAGTCCAGCAAACCACTGAGCAAATCAAGATGATTAAGAATAGGTTGGTTACTGCTCAAAGTCGGTAAAAAAAGTTATGCTAACAAGAGAAAGAGACCTCTTGAGTTCAACGAAGGAGAGCATGTTTTCTTAAGAGTTACTCCTACAACAAGGATTAGTAGAGTATTGAAAACTCGAAAGTTGAATCCTCGTTTTCTTGGTTTCTTCCAAATTCTAAAGAAAATAGGACCCGTAGCTTACCAGATAGCCCTTCTTCCCAGTCTATCTAATCTTCATGATGGGTTTCATGTGTCTTAGTTAAGAAAGTATAATCTAGATCCTTTACATATCATAGAATGTGAATCTATACAGTTAAGAAATGATTTATCTTATGATATATTGCCAGTAAGGATCATGGACAAATGGGTCATAGAGCTTAGAGGTAAGCATATTCCTCTGGTAAAGGTTATATAGGGTGGCTTTGACATTGAGGAGGCTACTTGGGAGTTGGAGTCTCATATGCAGTAGGACTAACTGGATTTGTTTATATGAGGTAAGCAATTTTGGGGTCAAAATTTTTAAAAAGAATGGGAGAAATATAACATTCTCTATAACATATTAGACTTGTATATAGTTACAGAGGTAGCGTAATACTTGTTTAACATGCTTGTTTAATTTTGTGACAAACTGAGTTAGTTAAGACACTTTACTGCAATACAGAATGTGAAAAGTAACTAAAAATAACCCAAATAATAGCATAAATTGCTTAGTTAAGGGAAACAAATATGGATAATTTTTTTCTAGGTCACAAATGAGTTAAGTAAGATGTAATTAAAGTTTTAAGATAAAAGGAGTCAGTTTGGTATTTTTAAGGACACTAGTTAAGTGTTTTAAAATCGGATTAATGAGACATAGATATGGAAACTTATGTAAATAATTTAATGAGTATTTTGATGAATCATATGATTTATTCTAATGCTTATGGAAGTTAGAAAATTTGGTTTGGTAAAATCTAAGTGTTCTTAATAAGTATAAAGTTTCAGAAAAATATCTAAAATCTACTAAAGTTATTCACGACTCTTTGCAACCAATTTTCTTCACTTTTCTTGGTTTTTTCCTTTCTTTCACACTTATTTTCACTCACTCTCTCATGTTCACAACTAGAAGTAGTAGAAGAAGAGGGAAATAGAGGAAAGAAAGAAAAGGAAAGGAAGAGAAAGGTTAGGGGAAAGGACAAAGTTTGAAGTGCATCCAACTACAAGAGGTAGGGGTGATATGTTTATGAACTTCTTATCTCCATATCTTCATCTTTGTTCATGTTATGTTTATGGATGGAAAAAAAATAGGTTTTGAGTGATTCTTGATGTTTCCTTATTTGGATAATGTTTTTATGGTTAAGGTAGGTCTATTCTTAACTTAGTTCATGCATGGTTGATGATGGGGACCTTAGATAAACTCATTTGGATGCCTAGGATCAAAGTTGAGAAATGGGTATGAAATGGGTATGTAGCTCTTTGGGTCTTGGTTTTGATTCCATGTTTGATGAGTTAAGAGTGAGCATGAGAGATTAAACATGGCTAGGGACTGTAGTTAAGGTTGGAAAAACCTTAGAATCCAAGATGTGAAGGCTGGAAGATGAATGGGAATTAATAGCACAATAGAACTATGTTGTTCTCCATTATTTTCTAGTGTAGCTCGCACCAATAACTGGCTAGGCAGCATGGCTAATCGGTTATTGTTGTGTAGCAGAGAGTTTTCTAGCAAATAACCGGTTAGCAAAGAATGGCTAACTAATTATTATATCATGCAGAGAGTCCATTTAGGCCATAACCGATTATGGGAAGGACCATAATCGGTTATTGGATTTGATCAGAACATGTGTTTAGACGTGATAATAGGTTATTACAAGGCATAACCAATTATTAGAGCCCCATAACCGATTATGAGTAAGTCAAAATTAGAATTTGGTTTGTCATAATCAACTTTTCCAGATGGATAAGGGTTTGGGACTTATGAAAACATAATTCTTCATTATTGGGCTTCATTTAAAGCTTGTTTAAGCTAGATAACGAATACTCATGATTGAATAAAGGTTCTTATGCATAATTTTAGTATGTATAGGAAATGTATAAACCTTAGAGCAACCAAAATAAGTGGATTGCCTAAATAAGTGTCTAGCACCTTAAGTAACTTAGTGTTGCTTTAGATATCACATAAGATGTGATGAGGTGGTGTATTAGATGCAAGTACACTAGGGTGGATTAGTAGTGTTTTTCCTATAAATGTGACCTTATATGATGTTATGTTGTCATTTGGCCAAAAAGAAACGAATCAGAAGTTCCTAAAGGAACAAGTCATTCATGACCAAGAGCTAGGGTTACATGTAGTTTGAGGTTGCAGTCTTTCCTCCCTACAACAGGTAAACACAAGAAACCAGAATTCCTAGTATAATATGTTTGGGTCTTAAATGAGCTAAGCATATAAGTATGAATGTATGTATGATTAACTTGGTTTATCTATATACTAAAGTTAAACCTTGTAAACAATTTAAACATATCTTATTATAACATGTGTTAATATTATGTTTATTATGTTATGTATGACTGATTTTGGTTTACTCATACTGAGAATTATTGATTCTCACCCCGCTGTGTTGCCATATAAACCCAGGTGAAATTCCTCAAAGAATAAGCAGAAAAAGAACCTGAAAGACTAGAATAGTTTTGGTTTTATTGCTTCTAGTATGAATCTTGTATTTTATTTATACTTGATCTATAATGCAAGAAAATTATGTATTACAATTTGCTTTTTCTAGGCTAATGTTGTATATATATAAGTATGCATATTTTCGCATTTCATATGACTCTCTATAATAACTACACAAGTTATTATGGATTTGCGTTTTATGTTTTATGTATAGTTAAGTAGTGACGTACTTAATACTATTTATCTGTAAATATCCAGGATGTATACAAATACTTGTATTAGGGTGTTACAGAGCCCTTGAATCACTCTAATTAAGTAATCAAATTAAGAAGTTAACAAAAGGGGGAAAGCTTGCAGAATTAGTTAACGGAAAGTAATTAAAAACTGTAAACATAATTAAGTAAATAATTAATCTCAGGAAATCAACTATTCTTAAGTTTAATCCATCATTGATCACTAAGAACACATTCAATTGCTAACCAAGTTCTTGGCTTTAGATCACATCAAGAAGCCTTAAAATGATCAATGAATTATCTACTAGATAAGCATCTAAAATTTAATTGATCATGATTAAACAAATTAAGCACACTTTTAATCCTAAATTAACTTAAAATTCATCATTCAACCAGGTTAAATAATCCATCAAACACCTTTGATGCATTATTTAATCTTCTTCCTTTCAATTGCTAATCAAATTCTTAGTCTTAGATCACATCAAGAAGCCTTAAAATTATCCATGAATTCTCTACTAGATAAGAATCCAAAATTTAATTAATCAAGATTAAAGGAAATAAGCACCCATCTAATCTTAAATTAATCTAAAACTCTGAATTCAACCAAGCTTAACAATCAACATCCAAGAAGCCTTTGATGCATTGTTTAGTCTTTGTAATCCTCATTAATACATGGTAATTATACAATTATCACATTAACATCCAAACCAAATTAATCAATTCAATTTAGATTTAACAAAATCAAAAGAGGTAAAGAGAAACTTGATTAACAAGTAAAAGTGAAACTTGATTAACGAGTAAAGAGAAACTTGTTCAGCATTTAAATATAAAACAATCAAAATAAGATCTTAGAATTAAACATCAAGATTGTCAATCCCTAGGATTAATTTAAAGTTCATTCCCTCTCATGATGAGAGGTAAGAGAAACATAAAAGAAAATAAACCTAGAGAAAAGGGAGAGGAAGAGAAAAAGTGCAAGTATGAGTGGCTAGGAGAAAATTCGGGTTGAGTTTCATAGTTGTTACTGTTGCTTAAATAACTATCTCTAAAATTGAAAATCCAAGTTTTCCTTTTGCTTAGGGTTAATCCTCTTTGTCTTAACTTTAATTGGACACCAAATTCTCAAAATTTGGGCTTATGATGAGAGAGTTATGCCCAAAACATTCTTAACAGCTCTCTAAACCCGTCATCCAACTTCAAAGGGTGAAAACACCATCAAAACGTTATATTTTTCATAAGTGGTCTCAATAAGAATTAAATATTTGTGTCTTAATTTTCAAATGACATTGATTTTAGCTCCAAATGATACCTACAACCTAAATTATGACTCAATCTTTGTACATCATCCAAGTTTCAGTGACAACATCGCTATTCTGATTTTGTGGCCCAATATGACCCACTAGAAATCTGATTCAGCCTATGAGCTCACTTTAAAGTTGTATAGCTTTCTCTCAGCTTTCCTACAAGGTGAAATTCATAAATTTTATATGTCTATAACTCAAGTTATGCCTAAAATACAGAAACAGTGTAAAATTCCCAATAATGCTAAAAAACACAATTAAGCCCAATTTGAACTCAAACTTATAAAATGTATCCAAAACTAATCAATTAATCATATAAGAGTTCTAAGAGACAAAATATGAGGGTTAACTAATATATAAAAATTGTGTTTATCAGAACTCAGTAACTTAACTTAGCTCTCAAGGCCAAGGAAGAAGCCAAAAAGGCCCAAGAGGACGATGCATCAAAGGTTAATGAGCTGAAGAAGAAACTGGAAGACTTCAAATCTAAACTCAAGAAGGAGAGGGCCAGCTCTAAAAAGACCATCGCGGGCCTTCGAGCTAAGATGCAGCAATTGGAAAAGGGATAAAACAGAACTGGAGATGATCTGCACAAACATAAGCAACCGGCAATTACAGAACGCAGTCACCCAAATCCAGTTCCTTAATCTCGGGGTCGCCCTAGCCTTGGATGGATTGGACTCCCAAAAGTTGATTTTCAATGGTCGCCTAGTATTAGCTCAAGAAGTTCAATAAGCCAATCAGGCTTCTACCGGGGTCCTTTCTGTAACATTCTCTCTAACACAATGAACGAAATCAAGGTTATAGTAGCTCAATAAAATCAATGGAAGTTATTTGATGATTTTGATAATGATTTTGGAATGATTTGAGCATAAATCTATAATAGTGAAGTTGAGAAATAACTAAAATAAAACTTAGAATTTAGCTTAAATAGCTAGCTACAAAGAAAGAAAGAAATATGCAGTATTTATTTCTAAGTTATAAAGGATTGTAATGAGTTGTATTAAATTCTGGAAGACCAAATGAATTAGTTTGTCATTTTAATGGCACTAAGATAATGTTCAAAAATTCAAACTAAACAGATAAGTAACTCAGAAAATCATAAGATTATGAGCAAATGTCAAATAGCGGATGAAGATTAAAGAGAGGGAGGAAACAGATTAAAGTGAACACTTGAAAACTTCTTAGTTCAATTCCATAATATTTAATTTAACCTAAGAATGAATAGTGAAGCTTAGTAATTGGTAAAGGTGTATAAGGAGATATATAAAAATATTAAGCTGGGGAAATGAAGAAAATCCTAAAATTTTCAATAATACCTGTGAAGGTTAGAAAACCCGTTAAGGAAACATTAAAGTGTTCTTAATAGACATAATGTTTCCAGTTGGGTTTCCCTTTTCTCCTTTTTATTTCCTTTTCCTCACCATTTTTTCTCTCTCGTTTCTATTTCTTTTCTCATTATTCTCTCCATTCTCTCATGCTTAGTCTGCTCTTCTTTCTCCCTTACGTTCGTCCAACCATCAAAAAAGAAAAGAAAGAAAGAAAGAAGATCAAGGAAAGAAAAGTAAGGAAACAAGGAAGAGTAACAAGACCAAGGAGCCATGGAAAGCAAGGTAGGGGGTTTTTCTTACTTTCGTATTTTCTCTTTGAAAAACACTTTCTCTTTTGTTTTCCAAGAGTAAAAAATTGAGATTTGAATGGTGATTTTGAATTGATGATGAGTTGATGCTTGAATATGAGTTAAAGATTCTATTTTTGTTTTTGGATCTTGATGAACTTGAGATTGGAAAAATGGGTATGAAACCCATATTTGATTTGTGGTTTTAAATGTAGTTTGGATGCTTGTACATGAAGGACTTGATGCTATGGTGAGATTTTGAAATGACGATGAAAAGACTTAAGTTTGAGTTGTATTTATTGATAACTTTGAGCTGCTGGTTTCTCGCCCAAAATTCCAGAAATTGCAGCACATAGAGCACGGAACCGCGACACTAATTTGATGAGGTGCCACGACACAAATAAATTGAGGTGCCACGACACAAATTTGTTGACTGTGTCACGGCACACTTGGAAAAGAAAGTCAAGGCACATATGTGATTTTTGTTATCCGTGAAACAAAACAAGACAAAAATGTGAACTTTGATTTTATTGATTGGGAATTTGATTTATAATGTAATGCAATACCATGCTAAGATATATTAGATGAAGATAAGCATAAATAATGTTATGCATAAGTTTAATCATGAATGCTAAGAATTGTGAAATGATTATGCATTGTATATGGGTATGAAATGAAATGGATAGTACTTGGATGCATGATTGATAAGATGTTGAGGCTTAATGCTATGTTATTAAATTGATTGATGAAATATTAATGCATAATGCTATGAATTGAGATAGATTGATGAATTTGAATAACTATGATGAGAAAAATTATGATATGCATATTGTTGCATGATTGATGATATAAAAATTAAAGAAATTTTATGAAAAATAATTTTTCTCTCATGAGTATCCCTTTGTGGAACTAGGCTAATTTTTATTTTGGATAAACCTTGTACTAGGTAAGTCTTGAACAATGCTAACAGAGTATGAGAATTTCTCTATACCAAAGTAATAGATGTTGAGGAAGACCTTCCTCTTTACCCAAGTTTTCCTAGACATCAAGTAGTAGAGGGTGACTTCACTACTTGTGGTGATCCTAAATCTTGGATAGTGTGTGGATTTTTGTGCATCTTCCCTATCCTAGATGACTGATAGTATAAGAATTTTTGTGCATCATCTTTATCATGGTAGTTTGAAGTCTACCCCTGGTTCTAGACTGAGGATTTATGTACGTCCTCTTTACTAGACGGAGATAGATATGACCTAGTTACTCGAAGTAGTCCTGTGTGACAAATTGATTGTCATAAATAGGTTGATGTGCACTAACCTAAAAGCAGGCTACTACCAAGTGAATGAATAATATTATGAGTTCATATCTTTGATTTTAAGATAAGACTTAAGTATTAATGATTTTATATTTCATAAAATGATTTATGATTTGATGAGTTTTTAGAAATAAGGTTTCTTGATATGACTTTAGTATTGATGATATTTCAATTGTATGAAAATACAAGATTTGATAACATGATTTATGATTGAACGATAAGAAATCTAAAGATGTGATTTATGATATGATTTTTGACAATATGAATGATTTTCATAAAAATAAAATGAATTGTCTATTTCGGGAAGAGGAAGGACCTGATTTGGCTTTCTATCACCTTCCTAGATTGACATTGAGTATTTTAAAATGGATTTTTTCTCGAAATGGCTGAAATTATTTTGATGACACGTTTTTAAATAAACTACTAAGAATTTTGTGATTCTCACCCCTCTCCACTTCTATGATTTCCACAATGATTCCAGGAAAGATCTACAATAGTTAAGCAAGATGACAAAAGATAGAGCATGCGATGAAGAGATAGTTTATTTTGTTTGGTTAAGATTTTTGTACAATAAGAGGTATATTATATAATGTACAGCAATGTATAATTTGTATACAATTCATTTCATATTACATATATATTATGCTTCCAAAAAGGCTCATATTTTGTATATCATTAAATCCTTTATTTAAATATTTGTGGATATTCATAAGTAATATATCAAATTCTAATAACTGATGCGTAAGTCGAATACGTCATTAGTACTAGTATTTGGGATGTTACACTTTTCATAGCTGACCACGATGTAACTCCGGCCAAAGGAAATGGTGGTGCAGTGGGCACGGTCCATCCAATCTTGGGGGACAATGATGTTGAGGCCTAGCTTGTTTTCCTTTTCCTTCACTGTTTTCCCTTGCCCCTTGCATGGAAAATTTATTTTTTTGTAAAGACAATTTCACCGGTTTCTGGGTTTTGATATAATTGCTTACATTATCCTTGCGTTGCATGTATGCTTATTTGCTTTCCATGGTCCATATTGGGTCCAATGCCTATATTCAATGTGTATTTGGTAACCATTTAGGGACTTAGGAGAATTTTATTTGCGTAAAACCTTGGTCCGGGGTCCAATGCCCATAATTTTTGAGTACTCGAAATTCCATTGAAGACTTAGGCAAAATAAAAGGTGAACCATAGGTGGGTTCACCACAAAAAACACGCTAAATTGCGGGGGGGTTTTTTGCGGGGGTTATCAAACTCCACAAATTGACACAAATTGTGGGGGTTTTTTTTTCCTTTTAGTGTAGGTTATTAACCCCCGCAAATTAAAAAAGACTTATTTTTATTTTCCCTCTATTTTTTGGCCTCCTTCTCATTCTCCCTCTCACTCCTGTTCTGTGCTTCTCACTTCACTCTCCCTCTCACTCTCGTTCTTTGCCTCTCACCCTCGTGCTCTCACTTCACTCTCCCTCTCACTCTCACTCTCACTCTCATCACTGCCGTGGGAAGGCCCAGAACTCCCCGTCCGTCGTCCATCACCAGATCCGCAAGCGTCACCACTCCTCACACATCCGTCGTCCGTCTTACACAATCACGCCATCCACGAACCCAGATCTGCCTTGTACAGCCGCGCCACGCACGATTCTGCTCAGATTTGGCCGCCATTATCAGGTATGGCTCCTCTCTGCGTTGTTAAGTGATGGGCTTCTTCTTAGTTTCTTTCTTTGGCTGCTCCTTTTGCTGCCACAAAATGACACACAAAATGACGGGCTTTGGAATTGTCTTTCATTTAGTGTTTACTTTTACAAATCAGTTATCCTATATAGGTTTGGATTTTGTCTTTTAATCTGTTATAGGTTTGGATTTGTCAGTTTGGATTTTCTCCTATATAATAAGAATCTGAATTTCAGTGTCAATATTAACGTTTATTTTTTTATTGTTTAATATATAATCAAAGTTTTAATTGATTTTTGAAGAATGAAATACCTATTATTGTACAAATTGTTGTCTGTATCAAGTGGTTGTTAATTAGACAAGTACCCGTTATTCTTTTCTTGGTGCTCTTTGCCAGTTTGAGTATGTGTCTTGTGGAAGAGGGATATCTACTTATCTGACTTATCTCCATCTTTGTTGCACCTAAACAAGCGATTTGATTATTAGCAATGAATAAGTGGCGCTGCACCAAAGGTGGGTAGGAATGAAAATTTTAACGTGGTCCATGCGCATGGCTTAACTCTTGAGACCTTCATTTTCATGTGTTACGGTTCTATTAGCTTCTAAGTAAACCAACAAAAACCATCTTTTGATATTTAACTTTTCCAAAATAAGGAAAAATAAGAAGGATTTTAATAATGAAGAGCTCACATTTCGTTTGTGGTAGGAATGCCAAGTTGATGGTGATACAAGCTCACTTTGGCATATTGCATAATATAGTTCTGATGTAATCACACTATACTCTATTTTTCTCTTCAAGCTAATCAGCATGGCATAAAAACAAATAAAAGCAAAGTTATTAAATCTTAGTTAATTTAAAATACACCCTACAATCCCCTGATTATTTACCTGTATGACTAACTATTAAGACCATTTGGTGTTAGCCTAATAGAATGTGATAATGGTATTGTGGTGTTTTGATCACAAAGATAAGATTTTGCTAGTTTATTTGAAGAGTGGAAACAGAGGCAAGAGAGAGAAATATATATATATATAAAGAATGGAATGGAATGAGTGACTAAGGATGAGTCATGGGTGGGTGGGGTAATGGGTTGGTTGGGTCAGAGGTGGATGGAGTTGCGGCACATGTGTTATGTATGCATATGGTATGGATGAGTGATGTTTGAGGCCATTTTTTTGTTTTGCTGGTGTTTTTCATATGCACCTAAACCACGGTAGTTATGATTCATAATCTTTGATTTTGATATTTGCTTTACTAACTAATAAAAAATATCTCAAGTTCTATTTTTTGTCCATTTTAAAGAGTGTTAAGGGCTGATTTGTACTTAAGTCTCTATAGACTAATACTATTTCGTGTTGTACCAGAAAAGGAGGGGGGGAAAACCTTCCATTATAGCTTGACTATGACTATATATCCATTTATTTAATATAATCTTATTGCACATTTTTAATTGAGTTTAATTTTGACATTACTTATTAATTAAATAATTGATCTTGACATTACTCATTTAATAAGTACGTGAATTACAATTTAATTCATTTATATTCATTTAACTATCCTTTTTTTTAAACTATTTAACTATCCTTTATCCATTTGAAATTTCCCAACCTATTTCTGACGCAGACAAATAAGATTAATTAACATTGAACGTTAATAACACTTTGCCTTTTAAAATTCTAATCATTAGCTATATTACTAGCTTAACAAATGAAGCACAAGTAACTTATAGCCATTTGGCTACATCAGAGAGTAAATATTAATTTGGTAGGAAAGAGAGCCACTACGAAAATAATGAAGCTATTATCTATTTGCTTTGAGAATCTATATTCTAAAAGTATCCTTATGCACAATCATCAATGTCATTTGCCTTTCAGATGGATTTATTTTGCATTTGTGATATTATTATGTATTTGAAAATGTCATCCAAGATCAGTGAAGCTAGTTCTGCTCATCAGAAAATTTAAATACACTTTGATATATATATATATTTACTCAAACAACTTCTACAACCACTATTCTATATGCATGTGTAATCCAATTAATGGGTGCATAGTTTGAATAAAAGGAAAATTTTTAACCTCTGCCAAAGTTGGATTAGCATGAATAAAAAGTTGCATAGATCAAATATTCAAAAAAATGAAAAAGAAAAAGAAAATAGAAAGTTGGAGGAAATTTTTCCAAAGTTTTATCCTCTGCCAAAACCTTGAACAGTGCAATGATTAAGTATCAATTTGTCCATATCTCTATGTAGTTTATCAGGAAATAATGATCTAATAACAAATGCCATGAATTCAAATTAGTGTAAAAAATAGTCTTATGATTAGCTAGAGTTATGTTTTTCAGTAGCACTAAATAGGAGATGAAGTTTTTTGAGGGAGAAATGATCTAAAACTTATGCATATAAAACAAAAAAAACTTATGAATGAGCAAATTAATTATCGAGAAGGATGAATGTAAATATAGTACAGCTTTAAAAGAAGTGAAGAAAAAAAAAGGTTTTTGACCTCAGCCAAATAGTGCTATTATAAGTCAGTTTGTATCAATATTGTCTACATGAAGATATTTTGGTTTGTATTTTGATTGGGTAATTCTATCTTCCTTTCTTTTGGTTGGTTGTTTCAGATTCACAAGTGGATGTGCAATATCAATAAATTGATCTATCTTCTCTTGCTTGCTTGCTTTGAAGTGAGTTATCTTTCATCACTCCTTCACTCTAATTTTTTTTTTCAAGTTAGTTATAATTTTCACTTTTAAGTTTTCTCGATACTTGTTTGCTTTGTGAATGTAATTTTAGATAAAGTTAGGAATATATTTTGTGAATGTAATGTTGTGGCATTGGAATGATTATCCCTTGAGTTTATTTTGTCTATAATTTTTTTAAAGTTTCCCTATATTTGAACTTCTTTCTTTTTGACAGCATATTTGTGTTGAGATTTATCTTGTTCAGCCATCGTTTTTGTGATTTTTTGAAGTTGTGCGTGAAGTTAATACTTGCCGATGGATAAATCTTGGATTGCAAAGTCAAGGAACACAATTAAATACTCAATTGGTTTAAGTAACTTCCTCAATTTTGCATTTGAGAATGGGACCGTTAGGGATACAATATGATGTCCGTGTCCAAAGTGTGGGTTTAGGAAATGGCAAACTAGAGATGTAGTCGAAGATCACATGCTTTGGAAACCATTCCCCAAAAATTATGTTATATGGAATCTTTATGGTGAGAAACAAGTATTAGAGTCTTCTAGAAATGTAGATGTTATGCAAAAGACATTGCACTCTGAAAATCCAATAGAGACGATGATTAATGATGCATTTGGGCAGTATAGGCACCAAGCCACAGATGCAGGCATGTCACTACCATTGGATACAGATGAAATATTAAATAAGGAGCGTAGGGAGGATAGTGATTTTTATGAATTTCTCAAAGATGGAAATCAAACATTGTATAAAGGAAGCAAGTACACAAAACTAGAATTTGTAATAAAATTGTATCATATAAAGGTCTTATGTGGACTAAGTGATAAGGCAATGACAATGATACTAGATTTGTTGAGAGATGCATTTGAAGCAGCAAAGTTGCCTCCTTCTTTTTATGAGGCCAAGAAAACCATTAGCAAACTTGGTCTTGACTACATCAAGATAGATGCATGTCCAAATGATTGTATGTTATACTTGGATGATGATCCAAAAAACAAGCAACAAACATGCACACATTGTGGTACATCTAGATGGAACCCTAAGAAGAAGAAGAAGAAGAAGAAGCAAGCTGCAAAGGTTTTACGTTACTTTCCATTGAAACCAAGGTTGCAAAGATTGTTTATGTGTTGTAAGACTACTGAGCATATGAAATGGCATGTTTTGGATCAGAGTAACAAAGATGGGTTGATAAGGCATCCAAGAGATGGTGAGGCATGGAAGACATTTGATGTAACACATTCTGAATTTACTTTAGATCCTCGAAATGTTTGCTTGGGCCTTGCTAGTGATGGTTTCAATCCTTTTGGAACCATGAGTTCTACCTATAGCATTTGGCCAGTGTTCTTAATTCCATATAATCTTCCTCCTTGGATGTGTAAGAAGCACACTTCCTTCATCCTATCAATGATTATTCCAGGTAAGCAGATGCCTGGAAATAATATAGATATGTACTTACAACTCCTTGTGAAGGAGTTACGTGATCTATGGAATGATAGTGTGGAAACCTTTGATTCTTCATCGAATGAAACATTTCGAATGCGTGCAGCTCTTATGTGGATAATTAGTGACTTTCCTGGGCTAGGTATGCTATCTAGCTGGAACACACATACTAGTTTGGCTTGCCCAACTTGCAACTTTGACACGGAACCTTGTCATCTTCCTCATAGTAAAAAGTGGTACTTTATGGGTCATCGGTATTTTTTGGGAAGAAATCATAGATTTAGATTGAATCGAATTCGCTTTGATGGAAGCACAGAGGAACGAAATCCACCATTAAAATTATCAGGATCTGACATTTTGAGGCAAGTGGAAAATCTTAATGTTACATTTGGGAGAGGAGCAGAGTTGGATGGTAGAAGGAAAAGATCTAGACAAGCAACTAAGCAATGGAATAAGAGAAGTATATTCTTTGACCTTCCATATTGGGAATCTAACTCGTTGCGTCATAATCTAGATTTTATGCACATGGAAAAAATGTATGTGACAATATCATATATACTTTGCTCCATGAGAAACCTAAATCAAAATACAATCTCAATGCCCGAAAGGATCTAAGAGAAATGGGCATAAGGCGTGATCTTTGGTCGAATGATAATGGAACATATCACCTTGCTTTGTTTTCACTAACACGTGATACCAAAAAGTTATTTCTCACAACTTTGAAGAATGTTATAGTACCAGATGGCTACTTAAGTAACATTTCTAGATGTGTTGATGAGGTACAAAAAAAGATTTTTGGGTTGAAAAGTCATGATTGCCATATTATTATGGAGCAATTGCTACCATTAGCAATTCGTAATGTGTTGCCAAACCATGTGACTGCAGTCTTGGTGGACTTCTGCTCATTTTTTAGAGTCCTTTGTGGTAAAAGCTTGAATCCTTCAGACCTTGATAAGCTCCAAGATCGCATTGTGGTTACACTTTGCCACCTGGAGATGTTATTCCCTCCATTAATCTTCACGGTCATAGTTCATTTAACTGTGCATCTAATAGAGGAAGCAAAGCTCGGAGGTCCAGTGCATTATCAGTATATGTATCCTATGGAGAGGTAAAAGATTGCTACTTTTAATTTAAGGTCATTTGTGTTTAAGTCACTTAAAATAGTTGTTTACATTAATTATCCATCATTTTTGTAGGGAATTAGGTCATTTAAAGTCACATGTACGGAATAAGGCACAACCTAAAGGTTCCATAGCTGAAGGTTACTTAGCTGAAGAGTCTCTTACTTTTTGTTCACAATACATAGAGGATATAGAAACAAGGTTCAACAGACCTACACGCGTTCGTGATGACCTAAATGACAATGAGCCTTCTAAAATGTCCTCTATCTTCCCCCCAATGGGCAAACCAGTAAGAGCTTCCTCAATGTTTACTTTAACTCAGATGCAGAAACTACAAGCTCACTGATATGTGATTTTGAATTGTGCAATAGTCACGCCATTTGTGGAGTGAGTAAACGAGATAAACTTTATATGATTTGTAGTTATACAATTGAAATAGACTAGTCATGTGCATTGATTGCTATGTAATTATTTCATGTAGTGAATTTAGGCAAAACATAAAGAGGACTTCAAGGGGAAGAAGATCTTCAGCTACAGAGATAGAGAAGATTGTTAATAGAGAGTTTGCTGATTGGTTTTGAAGACGGGTAAGAAACTTGTTTCCTTTTGCCATATTTGATTTGAGACTAGAAACTTGACTAAGATAATTCTTTTATTTAGGTTATGAATCTAGACACAATAGACACAATGTCTACTAATGTAAAGTTTCTAGCACGAGGTCCATTAGATAATACAAGAAGATTTACAGCTTATAACATCAATGGGTTCAAATTTCGAACTTTGGCTCGAGAAGAAGGATTGAAAACACAAAATAGTGGAGTTTTCTTAACCTCTAACACATCTTGTGTTGCGAGTAGTGTTGATGGGAACTTAAGGCAAGCGGACTTACCATATTATGGGTAGTTAGAAGATATCACTGAAATTAACTATTATGGTTTGTTCACAGTTACTCTTTTCAAATATAAATGGGCTGACACTACTCGAGATAGAGGGTATAAAAAGGATCCTTGGAATTTTAATTGTGTTAATTTGATAGACTGATTCATACTGGTGAACATGAAAAACCGTGGGGGGCCATTGTTTTCCATTACTCTTGTGCACATTGATTCATTATTTCATGATTCTATTTATCTCTTTGTAGTTTCTTACCAAATGTCTTTTACTATTTCAATCAGATGATGCTTCAAGTGAACCTACTACGCCATTGGATGTAAGAATATTATCTGGTGGTAGCAACACAAACAACCAACAACATATTTAGTGTTAATTTTTTATGTTCATTTAATGTGGCACTACTTTAGATTATTAAGGATTTTAAGTTATAACTTTAGGTTATTTGGGATGAATTTATTTAGCTTATTATGGATTCGAACTTATGTGGTTTATGTTATATTTGCAGTTTTATATAATTAATTGTTCTGAATGAGCATCCTAAATGTTATTAGAATTAAAAATTAAATATGTAGTAAATTTTTTTTTTAAATAAAATCATCACATGAACAAGAAAGTCAAAAAATTGTTTATAATAATAAAATAGCGGCGGTTTACAACCTCCACAATTTTTTGGTAAACAAAATCAGGTAAATAGATAGTGGAGGTTAAAAACTGCCGCAATTTAAAAAAATCGCCGCAAATTATTCGTTAAAAAGATTCAGAACAACAGATAGTGGAGGTTAAAAACCGCCTCAAAATTGTGGGAGTTTTAAACCCCCGCTAAAAAACCCCTCAATATATTGCAGCGAACGTAAAACTAGCGTTTTGTAAAACTGTCGCAATTTAATTTGCAGCCGCAAATTGTAAAAAAAACGCCACAATTTAGCGCATTTTTTGTAGTGGTTCATTAATGTTAACGGTCTAGTTAATAAAATTGCCTAACTCTTAGGAATTTTCAAGTTCATACCCAATTGAATATAAGACATCCACGGAAGGTACCTAATGGCGGACTATAGATGTCGTAACCCGTGTTTCCAATTAATTTCACAACCACACAATGGTTATGGCCAAGTGTTGAGGATTCGGATATGGGCCCATAACTTGCGACCAAAATGTAACATCCTTAACCTTAGTATTAATAATGTATCCGGAATTACGCATTAGTAACAGGAATTAAGCATGTTACTTATGTAAAGTATAATAAGTTTGAAAATAGATGTAAAAGATATATAAAAATATAAGCCTGTAAAGGTTGGAATATCTTACATATATTATATGTGTCATTATACAAGAGTACAAATTTAAGTACAAAATTTATACATATGAATATACAACATACATTTGATATTTCCAAATCCTCAAAAATACATCCAAAACTACAAATATTTCCAAAACGAACATCTTTCACTAAGCTTGGTCTCCACGCGTTATATTCTAGCTCATGTCACTTATCTAGGAAATATTATGGAAAATAATACAACGGGGATGAGAATTCCAAGAATTCAAGGTAATTTTAATAAAAAGCGTGTCATCACAATACTCCCAGTTATTTCGAGGAAAAAACTCATTTTAAAACTAATTTTATAATGTAGGAAGATGATAAAAGCCAAAATCCTATCATTCCTCTTCCCGAAACAGAATTCCTATTTTAACTTTAAATTTAAGAAAACATTAATTATCAAAAGATCACAATATACATATATTTTGATATAAAAACTCAAGTTGCAAATCAATTCCACATATAACAAATACGTTTTATAACTCAGTGCTCATTTATTCATATGTTTATTCCCACAGAACAAAGGTCACCTCAAATAACCTGAGTTCTTACTTGGTAATAGTCTGCTTTCAGGTCGGTTCATCTCAACCTATCTGTGACACTACCAAACATGTGTCACACAAAACTATTCCGAGTATCCTATCTCACTTGGCAAGTGTTTGCTTTCAGATTGGTTCATCCCAACCTATCTATGACACTACCAAATGTGTGTCACACAGAACTATTTTGAGTATCCTATCTCACTTGACAATAGTATGCTTTCAGGTTGGTGCTCTCTAACCTATTCATGACGATACCACATGTGTGTAACACATAACTATTCCAAATATTCTATCTAATTGGGCAATAGTTTGCTTTTAAGTTAGTGCATTCCAATCTATTCATGACACTATCATGCGTGTATCATACAGAACTATTCTGAATATCATTGGGAATAACATGCTAGGATAATATACAATTTTCATATTCTCATATTCAAATACCAATACATTTCAAATACCAATACATTTCAAATACTACTTCTATGAACACTGACTATTTAAATAAAATCTCAAGTTAAATTACTATCTCATTCTTGAAAGATAGGAGAGCAATCACATATGCTCATACCAAATACCAAATAGTTCAATTTACATACTCAAACATTCCAAATGCATCATATCTTGAATTTCTGAAATTCTATCAATGCACAATTTTGACATAAAGTATCAAAATATGCCTACAATAAAATTAATCTTCGGATACAAGAATTTAATCATTAGCACATAGCATATCTATATCACGTTTATATCACATAAACATTTATATCTCACACACACACACACACACACACACACACACACACACACACACACACACACACATATATATATATATATATATATATATATATATATATAAAATAAATATTTATTTGAATAACTAATATATACACATATGTATATGTATATATATATTTATATCAAATAAACATTTATTTGAATAACTAATATATATACATATGCATAAGTATATATATATATATATATATCACACACACATATATATATATATATATATATATGTATGTATATATATATATATAAAATAAATATTTATTTGAATAACTAATATATACACATATGTATATGTATATATATATTTATATCAAATAAACATTTATTTGAATAACTAATATATATACATATGTATAAGTATATATATATATATATATATATATATATATATATATATATATATATATATATATATATATATATATGTGTGTGTGTATATATATATATTTATATCAAATAAACATTTATTTGAATAACTAATATAGTTATTCAAATATCATTCATTTCCTTCGAAATTCTGAATTCATGTATTCACGTCTTTAACAAAATGATTCAAGTATCTATTGTATTATTCAAATAACCCTTATATCATCCTAATTCTGTATTCACGTGGTTCCCAACTATTCATTGTTAGATGAGTTTATTCGAATAGCAAAGTTTATTCGAATAGCTTGTATTGCTATTCGAATAACTTTTGTTTTCCTTTAATTCCAATTTCACATTTTCAATCTCCTGAGTAAGGTTATTCGAATAGCTATTCTGCTAGTTGAATAATGCTTTCTAATTAGTCATTTTGAGACAATTTCTATTCGAATTGCTTGCATGCTATTCGAATAGCATGTAGCAGAATTCATTTTGTTATTATGTTTTGTTCAAATTCCATATACCAATTCTATATTTCACACATTCAGTTTGCACACACCTTAAAAATCCATATTATCGCACACATGGTGTCATACTCATCTTCATGAACAATCTAAATTAATTTAAAACATATATATATATATATATATATATATATATATATATATATATATATATATATAAAATCTTGATTCAATAACCATATCCATATCCATAAAAGCTTCTCAACTAAGTGTTGGAGGTAAAAATAAAGATTTGGCAATTTGTCGGATTAGATAATGGATGTGAAGAAATTTTTCAGAGTATTGAGCCGACAGAAATGCCAAACGGAGAAGTCGATAGTAGCATTGAATAAGAGGAAGATTCTAGTATGGCTATAAGGTATTGGTATTAGTATTAGTAAGAAGAATTATTCGACAGTAAAGTTGGATTGAGTCGACGAAAATTGGTCAAAAACAGTCAAGAGTTGGTTCTATCGGAAAGCGGATACTTGCTGATGGAAAAAGCTGCTCAAACATGTTGATCTTTTAGGGTGTCAGTTATTTTTAATCTTGTTATAAATATTAGTAGTCATGATGTAAATGAGGAGGTTATTTGCTTATACAAAATCCTAACATCTCAACTCGAGCAGATTAAAGGATTTTTATCCAAGTATGCCTTCCTTTTCCATTTCATGTTATTTAAATTAATGCAATGTTCTTTACTTTTTCAGTCCTGTCTTTTAAATTTTCTTTTTAGTTCTTCGCACCTTTACTTGTTTTTCTTTACTGTTTTTCCATTTAAATTCTGCACTTTATTTTTGCGCCATTTATATGCTTTCAATTAATTTTCTGCATTTTAAAATCAGTTTCTTTAAATTTCCTTAATCTTTTCAAAGTTTCCTTTCTGCATTTTTATGCTTATTTACTTCAGATTTCTTAAATCTCTCTTGTTTACTGTTAAAACCATTTTTTATAACGAGATTACCACATAACTTTGAACTCACCTTCGTTTTGATACATTTATTTATTTGTTGGAATTAATTCTGAATCTTTAAACTAAAATTCCACTTAAACAAATTGGCACGCCCGGTGGAACGAGTTTAGAGTAACTCGTAGTGTCATAGGAAATGGTTTTATGCGTTTAAGGAGTGGAAGATTTATCTACCCTTCTCAGAATATGCAAACCATGAGTAATGTAAGTAGTCAGGCTTCGGATATACCTTCGACAGCCGTTACTGTGCCACCCTCAACTGTCGTTAATACGGGTTTGGTAGAGGATGTTATAGCAACTGGTGCTCTTCGAAGTAATCCAGTAGTGGAACAAGTATTGCCTGGAATGACTCAGCTATCGCCAAGTCAGCCAAGTAACCAAAGCGTAATAAATTCAAATTCGAGGTTTGTGCCCTAATATGGGTTGCCACCGAATTATGTACCTCCTATTATGGCACAAACGGGACTTGGCTCTACTTTAATTAATACTGTTGGCCAATCAGTAGCTTCATAAGGCCAACCACAGATAAGTTGGCCTTGGCAAGTTTTGGTAGCCAAAGAGTAGGGGTTGTAGGAATAAGCAATCCAACTCCCTTTCGACAAGAGAGATTGAATTTGGGACCAGTTTTCCCAAATATGTCAAGAGACAATCCCTAAAGTATAATAGGGCCAACTGTGAATTCTTTGGCTAGTTTTCGACAACAAATAGATGAAAGCAATCATGACATGGTGCATATGTTCACTCAGCAAATGGGTGCTGTGATTACGCCAATCATGGAAAATACAAATAATGTCTGTAGCGCATTGGCTCAGCAAATGGCAAGGCTAAACCAAGCCTTGGGAGTAAGTGATTTGGCCAATGATAATATTCAGGGAGCCCAGCCTAGGGTAAATAGAGAAATGGTCACACCTCAGGTAAATGTGGGGCAAAATTAACAAAACTTAGATCAACCAGGCCAAAATGATCAGCCTCGTTTGGAATATGGAAATGTCCATGTGCTCCGTCGAGGAAATGAAGATCAAATGGCCAGAAATGGTTGAATGAAATGTAAACCAAATAGTGGAACAAGTGTTGAATAGATTTGGTTTTAACGTTGGCTATGCCAAGTTGCCTAGATGTAAACCATATTTTGTATCAGCATTTCCTGAATGGGTCCAACAGGCAGAGTTGCCTAGAGGAGTTAAGATTCCAAAACTTTCCAAGTATACAGGAGAAAGTAGAAAATCGACTGTCGAACATATTGCACGGTTTACAATAGAGATGGGGGAGTTGGCCACTGTTGAAGGCCTTAAAATGTGATTCTTCCCAAGTTTTCTCACAGAAAATGATTTTTCCTGATTTTCGACATTGAGACCAAATTCAGTTCACTCCTGGGCTCAATTGGAAAGAAGCTTTCATGATCAGTTTTTTAGAGGAGATTTGAAAGTGGGACTTTCATATCTTTTCAACATCAAAAGGATGTATAATGAAACTATGGATGACTATCTGGCTAGGTTCCAACAAATGAGGAGTAGATGCTTTACTCCAATACCAGAGGTCGAAATAGTAAAGGTAGTTGCAGGTGGTTTAGATTATTATATAAGGAAGAAGTTAATGAATCAACATTTAGTTTATCTTGTCCAATTAGGTGAAAAAGTTAGGCAAATAGAACAACTAAAAGTTGAAAAGATTCAAAAACAAAAAAGATTTCTTAAAAGAGAAAAGGTGGCATTTGTTGGATTAAATGAATCCGACAATGAGTTTGAAGGCAGCGATGATGAGTTCGAAGTTAACATTGCTGAACTTCAGAACGGTCCTCCTTATGTTTGTCAAGCGTTACAGCCTACTAGAAATAAGGAGAAAATGGGTTACGTTAATAGAGAAACATATACATTCGACATAACCAAAGCCAACAAGATTTTTGATTTGTTACTAAAAGACAAACAGATTAAACTGTCGGAAGGTCATAGGTTGTTAAAGTTGGATGAAATTAAAGACCGAAAATATTGTAAGTTTCATAATAGTTTCGGTCATGTTACTAATTAATATGTTCGTTTCAGAGACATAATTCAAAAGGCAATAATGGATGGGCGTATGAAGTTTGCCGAC
The DNA here is from genome assembly GCA_029884605.1 of Ormosia emarginata. Classification (NCBI taxonomy): domain Eukaryota; kingdom Viridiplantae; phylum Streptophyta; class Magnoliopsida; order Fabales; family Fabaceae; genus Ormosia; species Ormosia emarginata. The sequence goes on from JAQQTP010000051.1 coordinate 5,224,188, forward strand.
AAGCTTAAAGCGGATATGAAAGTTGACACAGATCCGTTTCAGGCTGAAGTATCTTGTGTTGATCAGCAAGTTCCTTTAAACGTTGGGATGCTCAACATAAGGAAGTTGCAGGAGTTCAACGTGGATACAAAGGATGCAACCGACGTATATCCTAAGCCAGGTGAATCTCTTGAGACATTTCTTGAAAGAAAGAAAGATGAGGGCAAGGTAAGGTTGTGCCCAAGGTGTAATGTAGTATATGATGAGCTTGCTGCGAAGAAAGCTGTTGAAGAACAACTAAGTGTCCAGTGGGGTAAGGAAAGAGTTCTCGACAGAAAAACCTGGAGATCACAGAAGACTTTTCATGCTCCAAGGCCAAAGCCAGTCTACATGCCTAGGCCTAACATGAATGGTTAGTTAGTCGAACCACAGGGGTTTGTAGGAAACAAAGCTCATCTCAGACCATTTAAGACTAGGGTGCCACCAGCTAATGTTGTTGTAAATAAGTGGATGAAGAATTCCGTAATGGATGGACATACGTATTTTCGACGAAATGTGTCTGCCAGGAGGAGTAATTTTCAAAGGGATCAACCTTTTTGGAATGAAGACTACAACAATGGAAGAATTAATTTAAGAAAACTTCGATTGGCCAAGATGAAGCAGGGCCATCAAAGGTTCTTCCAATGTCGAAGAGTAAGAAAAGGAGATTACAGACACTAAGACAAGCACAAAAGAGAAGAGATATGGCTGAAGGATTAGTGATCAAGGAGCAGCACGTAGAAATAGGTTGTTTGGTGGTCGAAAAGAAACCAATGCTTGATCAAGATAAAGATGGTAGGAAGATAAAAAGTGTTGTTACCAAGGGATCATTCGCAGGGGAGCCGACAACAAATGAAGTTAGACAGCTTGACACTGATGATAAATCCTGACAAGAAAGGTTGGAAGAAATAAGAAACGATAAGCAAGTTCGAAGGCCAATCCCAAATAAAACAAAGAGGAAATGGCCAATTGGATTGATAGCAGCAGAAAAAGAAGCAAGAAAGAACAGTTTACTAGTTGAAAAGGACAAGGAATTGATCAACTTGAATGCTGCAAACCCGACAATAGGAAGAGAGCAGATTAAAGACTCTGGAATTGGAAATAGTAATATTGAAGACTGGTCGAAAGAAGAAATCAAGAGAATCTTAGAAGACTCAGATCAAGATGTTGAGTGGAGGAAGAAAGTGCTCGACATAAGAAAAAAAAGAGAGAGATTGGCAAAGCCTGACTGTCAAGATATAGACCCAATGACTGATGAAGTTATTGAGGCCTTGAATGATCCAGAGGATCCTTTAGGCCTTGGTGATGAGGAGCAATTCGACATGGACATCAACTTAGAAGGTAATCTGGATGATATCTTGACGGCTATGGATAGTAATTTGCCGTCGAAAGATTACTTCAGGATTGGAAGGCATTTAAGTGATGAAGAGCTGTCCGACGAGGAGGAATTCTTGAAGTCAATGAGTGTTAATTTAGTTTCAGTGTTACCTGCAGATTTTGAAGGGTATCACGAAATTGAGTACACTGGGGAGAATGAAGAAGATTTTGATGACCTAGATGATCATTGGCTTCTTTTCCAAGACAATATGATCACAGTCTTTGATAATACAGCTCAGCTTGAAAAACTGACAGAAGATCAGAAGGCTCATTTACGACTGTTACACATCAAGGCTCTGTTGGAAGGAAAACCCACCAATAAAGTTTTGATTGACCGGGGGGGCAGCAATCAATTTAATCCCAAGGGCCATGATTAAAAAACTTGGGAAAGATGAGTCAGATTTGATGTCGACAAACATGATAGTCACAGATTTCAGGGGTAAAACCTCTCCATCAGACAGAGTGGTGATGTTGAAAGTACAAGTCGCATCCGTGGCAAGGCCGACATTATTTGTGGTAATTCCGACGAAGTCAAGTTACAATCTTTTGCTAGGGAGAGATTGGATTCATGCCGTCAGAGCAATACCATCAACAGTTCATCAGAAGCTCATTCTTTGGAATGAAGACAACCAAGTTGAAGTAATAGAAGCAGATGATAGTCCTTGCTATCTCCAGCAGCTTCATGTCGATTTTCAGAATATATGCTCCAAGTGTTAAACCAGTAACAGCAAGTGGTGGAGTGATTAACAAAGACGCACTCGAAGTTTGCTTGAGGGATCAGTTCGATGTACGACGGGTGAAGAAGGCCAAAGAAGATCGGCCAAGCACTAGTTATGAGTGTTAAGGATTACTCAGAAAAATTATCGGCTTATTTAGCCGACAAAGCAGTATTCACTACTGAAAGCATGCCGTCGAATTGTGTAATTGATGACGGTCCTTTAGGATTTGAAAAAGGGCTTGATGAAAAATAAAGTGTGGAAGTGGAAGATCATTTAGAAGAAATAAACTTGGGCACTGAAGCAGATAGAAGGCCCATCTTTGTGAGTTCATTTCTACCAAAGGATTTCAAAGAAAAGCTTGTCGAGTTAATTATGGAATATAAAGATTATTTTGCTTGGGATTATGATGAAATGCCTGGGTTGAGCAGAGATCTTATCGAGCACAGATTGCCTCTGAAAGAAGGATGCAGACCTGTTAGGCAAACTAATAGGAGATTTGCACCTAAGGTGATATTAAAGATAAAAGAAGAGGTTGAAAGATTGCTTAAAGCCAGATTCATCAGAACAACCAGGTATGTCGAATGGCTTTCTAATATTGTTCCTGTAGTTAAGAAAAATGGCAAGTTGAGAATATGTGTAGATTTTAGAAATTTGAACACTGCCACACCTAAAGATGAGTATCCTATGCCAATTGCGGACATGTTAGTTGATGCCGCTTCTGGATATGAATTATTAAGTTTTATGGATGGTTATGCAGGTTATAATCAAATTTTTATAGCCGAAGAGGACGTGTTGAAAACTGCCTTCAGGTGTCCAAGAGCTGTTGGGACATTTGAATAGGTAGTCATGCCTTTCGGTTTAAAGAATGTAGGGGCCACTTATCAAAGAGCAATGAATACAATTTTCCATGATGTCATTGGAAAATTTATGGAAGTCTACATTGACGATGTCATTGTCAAGTCAGAAATGAAGGAAAGCCATTTGACAAACTTAAGGCAGGCATTCGACAGGATGAGGAAGCACAGCCTTAAGATGAATCCAAAAAAATGTGATTTTGGAGTGTCGGCTGCTAAATTCTTGGGTTTCCTAATCCATAAAAAAGGTATAGAAGTGGACAAGAATAAAGCTAAGGCAGTTTTGGAGGCTACACCACCGACAAACAAGAAAGAATTGTAATATTTTTTGGGAAAAGTTAACTTCTTAAGAAGAATTATATCCAACTTATCGAGAAGAACCAGAGTTTTTGCTCCATTGATCAAGTTGAAGGCTGAACAGGATTTTGTGTGGGAACCTTGCCACCAAGAAGCCTTCGACCAGATAAAGCAATATTTGACAAAGCCACCGGTCATGATGCCTCTAGTGCCCCGTCGATCGTTGAAATTATATATATCAGCATCAGAAGAAACCATAGGAAGTATGCTGGTTCAACATGTAAATGGTGTCGAAAGAGCCGTGTATTATCTTAGTCGGGTTTTAAATGATGTCGAAAGAAGATATAGTGCAATAGAGAAACTTTATTTAGCAATGTATTTCTCATGTACTAAGCTTAAATATTACATGATGCCTTGTAATGTACTGGTTATGTCAAAAACTGATATAATAAAATATATGCTGTCAAAACCAGTGTTAAATGGTCGTATTGGGAAATGGACTATCGCTTTGTCAGAATTTTCTTTACAATATGTACCAATGAGAGCAGTAAAAAGCCAAGCAATTGCCGATTTCTTGGCCGACCATCCTTGTTTGGATATAGAAAATGTAAATATTGTCGGTTTAAAACCTTGGTGTTTATATTTTGACGGTTCAAGGCATCAAAATGGAATTGGGGTAGGGATTTTAATTGTTTCCCCTCAAGGTACTCCAACTAAGTTCATGGTTGAACTTAAGTATACCTGTTCTAACAATGAGGCTGAATATAAAGCCTTAATTGTCAGATTGGAGATACTAGTGGAAATGAAAGCACGTAATATGCATATATTTGGTGATTCACAGTTGGTCGTTAAGCAACTTGCCCAAGAATATAAATGTGTTAGTGAAAATCTAATGAAATATTATATTGTGGCAAGTAAGTTAATGAAACAATTCGACGAGGTAACTGTCGAACACATTTCCAGAAGTTTAAATGAAGAGGCTAATGAATTAGCATAAGTAGCCTCTGGTTATAGACTTTCATCCAAGGTTCTTACAAGTCTAATGGAGATAAGAGAAATTTTATATCCATTAGAGGAAAGAGATATACTACAAAATGACATTTCGACGATTAATGACTGGAGACAACTAATACTTAGTTATTTAGAAAATCCAAATCAGGATGTGCATAGAAAGCTCAAGTATGGAGCATCAAAGTTTGTGGTATTAGGGGGAGCCTTGTATAGAAAGTCTGTCGATAGAAATTTAGAAGTTTGCCTGAGTGAAGCAGAGGCTTATATTGCCTTGGCAGAAGTCCACGAAGGAATTTGTGGAGCTCATCAGGCAGGTGAAAAGATGAAATGGGTCCTTCGACGTCAAAGGTATTATTGGCCAACACTAGTTAGGGATTGTATAATGTTTGCCAAGTCTTATGAAGAGTGTCAAAGACATGGCCATATACAAAATGTTCCTACTAGTGAGTTACATGCTATAGTTAAACCTTGGCCTTTCAGAGGGTGGGCTTTGGATTTAATTGGCCAAATTCATCTTGTCTCGTCGAAGGGTCATAAATACATTCTAGTAGGAGTTAATTACTTCACCAAATGGGTTGAGGTTGTAGCCTTGAAGGATGTAACCCAGCAAGATGTGATTGATTTTATTGAAGATAATATAATTTGTCGGTTTGGAATACCACAAACTTTAACAACCGACCAAGGATCAGTATTCATTGGAAAGAAAGTTGTCGAATATGCCAGTTCAAGAAAAAATAAAATGCTCACGTCGACACCATATTATGCTCAGGCGAATGGCCAAGTAGAGGCCATGAACAAAATAATCATAAATTTGATTAAAAAGCATATTGGTCGACAACCTAGAAACTGGCATAATACCCTTAATCAAATTCTATGGGCATATAGAAATTCACCAAGAGAATCGACAGGCACTTCACCATATAAGTTAGTTTATGGTCATGATGCAGTGTTACCAGTTGAGATCAATCTTCAATCCATTCGAATTCAAAAACAAGACAAGTTACCAATTGAACATTATTGAGACTTGATGTTTGATGAATTAAACGAATTAAGTGATGAAAGATTAGTAGCTCTAGAAAACTTGATTCGACAGAAAGAAAGAATTGTAAAGTTTTACGACAGTCGAGTTAAGTATAAATCCTTTAAGATTGATGATTTGGCTTGGAAAGTTATTCTGCCCATGGATAAGAATTGTCGAGAATATGGAAAATGGTCCCCAAAATGGGAAGGACCATTTAAAATTACTCGAGTATTTTCTGGGAATGCTTATGCACTTGTCGAAGTTAATTCTGGTTTGAGGATTAAATCAATTAATGGCAAATATTTAAAGCCATATAAACTGACAATGTATGAAGTGAAGATAGAAATTGAGTAAAAATGAAATTTCATTCATATATTCAACAAATACAAATTACATACTGATGTTACATTTGGTTTAGATTGTCAAGGAAGATAACAGAGAAATAAACCTATTCTAAATAAACCAGAAGCTTCTCCCCAGCTGAATGTGTTCTGAATTGAGCTCGTAGGACCTGAGAAAAAGAAAGAAGCACCTAGCTTGCAAGAATCCATTTTTATGGGATAACAAGAAAGCTGAATGCAATCAAAAATCCCTATTTCCCTCCATAAACTTTCTTTGGAAGCTTGAATTCTATCAAGCCATTCAAGATACCCATTGATATGGGTAGGGGGAGTCCTAAACATCCTTTCAGATTTTCTAAAGTAGCTGATAGGAATGGAAGGAAGGGAAGCCAAGATAGCTTCTTGGGGACTTTTACAAGAAAAAAAGGAATTTATTTCATCCGTAATAGATTCCTTGGGCAGAACTGGGCTCAAGAAAGCAACCGGAGGATCCAAGGATAATGAGGAGTCGTTAATGGGGAGTATTACCTTCGAAAAATGCTAAAGTTCAGACTTTTGCAGAACTAGGTCTCTGAAGACCGCATGATTGCCCAAATCTGTTGTTGGGGCATTGCGAGTTTGAGAGTCAGAAGCCATTGGAGAAGGTAAGAGTTTGCAGAGAGAACGGGCGAAGGTAAGGTTGAAGATGATAAACAGAAAAGAGAAGTGAGAGGTTGAAGACAGTGAACAGTGATAAAAGGGTGAAGAGTCGCGTGAATTTGAGAAAAAAAAAAAAGAAGAGTAGTTTTTTTTGCGAGAAAATAGGGGTAATTATGAGCCCTATTTATTAGGAACGGATATTTATTATTTGCTATGATAAGATTGATTATGGCCGTTTAGGTCTTGGTGAAAGGTTCGATTGGATTTGAATATATATATATATATATATATATGATTTTTGATTAAAAATTTTTCTTTCTTCTGTCGGCGTCGAAAGAAAATTTTTGGGGGGCATCTGTTAGAGGTAAAAATAAAGATTTGGCAATTTGTCAGATTAGATGATGGATGTGAAGAAATTTTCCAGAGTATTGAGCCGACAGAAATGCCAAACGGAGAAGTCGATAGTAGCATTGAATAAGAGGAAGATTCTAGTATGGCTATAAGGTATTGGTATTAGTAAGAAGAATTATTCAATAGTAAAGTTGGATTGAGTCGACGAAAATTGGTCAAAAGCAGTCAAGAGTTGGTTCTGTCGGAAAGCGGATACTTGCTGATGGAAAAAATTGCTCAAACGTGTTGATCTTTTAGGGTGTCAATTATTTTTAATCTTGTTTATAAATATCAGTAGTCGTGATGTAAATGAGGAGGTTATTTGCTGATACAAAATCCTAACATCTCAACTCGAGCAGATTAAAGGATTTTTGTCCAAGTATGCCTTCCTTTTCTATTTCATGTTATTTAAATTAATGCAATGTTCTTTACTTTTTCAGTCCTGTCTTTTAAATTTTCTTTTCAGTTCTTCGCACCTTTACTTGTTTTTCTTTACTATTTTTCCATGTAAATTCTGCACTTTATTTTTGCGCCATTTATATGTTTTCAATTAATTTTTTGTATTTTAAAATCAATTTCTTTAAATTTCCTTAATCTTTTCAAAGTTTCCTTTCTGCATTTTTATGCTTATTTACTTCAGATTTCTTAAATATCTCTTGTTTACTGTTAAAACCATTTTTTATAACGAGATTACCACATAACTTTGAATTCACCTTCGTTTTGATACATTTATTTGTTTGTTGGAATTAATTCTGAATCTTTAAACCAAAATTCCACTTAAACACTAAGCATTCATGGAATTTTATGCAGAAAGTTCCATACGAAAAATCACATAAGTAAGTTTGAAGAAAATAAGTTTTTTCCCTACTTTGACTCCTCTAACTTCCCAAGCTTGATTCTTACTTTCTCTTCACTTTTTCCTTCTTTTTCTCTATTTCTTTTCTCCCTTGTTCCTTGTTGTTTTCACCTTGGTTCTTTGCCTTATAGGATGTTGTTTCACCGTGAAAAACAATGAAGAAATAACAAGGAAGTACAAGATTAATTATGGGTGAAAGTAGAAGGATAAAAGATGAGAAATAGAATGTGAAATTGGTGATGGCCATATGAATTTTCCTTGGCCCTCTTTTGGCCTTTGTTTCACGCAGAGATAAGGAGAGAATGAGGTGAAAATGATAGATAAATTGTGTAGAGAAATCTGGAATTCTCTTAGGCGGTGGTAATGGTAAAAGTTAATCAAATATTATGGCGCTAGAACTTTTGAATCTGCTAAAAATATTTTAATTTTTCAAAGTTAAGTTTTCAAGTTATCATAGGTATTATAAAAAATTTTAGAACTTAACTTAGTTATTAAATCCATTTTTCCATAACTTTTTGTATACTGCTATGTATCAACTAAGCTTCATTACTCAGTCTCAAATTAAATTAAACTGAGGGATTAAGTAATAAGCTTAATAATACTTATCTTAGTTGATATTTTATACCAAATTATTCTCTATATCTTACTTGTCACGTCCATGAAATTTCATAATTTTATGAGATACTTAGTTGTTCCATAACTGTTCCATTAATCCTTCTTCGATATCCTTAAAAATACCAATCTAGTTCAGTTGATTTTCTAAAATTTTCTTCAACTCTTATCAATGGTTCTTAGTTAGGAAATAAATTTTTTCATATTTATTTTCATCATATCAACTGATTCAGTAGATACTTTAATTATCTTGTATTCAGTATTATAAAATTATGTTCAAACTGGTTCGGAAAAATTACCCGAATTAGCAGATAACTCTTACGAGTGGTACTGAGCTTCTATAACCCTGATTAGGAATATTAGTTTAGGGAGGATGTTATAATTCTCCCCTCTTTTATAAATTTTGTCCTCAAAATTTGCTTGTTTTATTCAGAAAGCTCTAGATAACTTTACGTCATATTGGATTCGAATCACTACCATTCCATAATACTTTCACTAGAGGAATTTATTTTCTTCGAGCTCTTTTACTATAATATTGCCTTTACTTTACTATGATCTACAAATACCCTCTTTCCAAATATCATTTGTCTTAGAAACTGTACCTTTTAACTAATATATCAAATTATCAATCCTACGCGATGAATATTTATTTTATTTTTATTTTTTTTAATAGTAACCTTACGCAATGATAAGAAATGAAAGAATAAGATACTTTTGAGTCATACCATATACTTAAAAGTATACATTTAACTTTGTACTTACCTTGTCTTAGATCAGAACATTGAGCAGTTTTCTTGCTGCTTAAAGTAAAAAGTCTTACACTGGTCTGGGGCTTGAAAAGAGACAATGTTTCCTATTTTTGTGGGCAGTTCCTTGCAAAATGTCCAGTTTTGCCACAATTATAACATACAATCTACTCTGCTATGCAGGGCTTGCTTCCATGATTACTTCCATATTTAGGGCATTTTGGTCCAAAGGATTTTACTTGCACCTACTTCCTTTTATCTTGCTAATTCTTTGGCCGTGGAAATTCTTTTCAAATTCCTCATCTTCCTTTTTTCTTTTCTGGAAGCCTTGTTGTCTATACTCTTGTTGTAACCTTAGTTTTTTTGCTTCTACATTTATTCACTAAGGTAGGAAAATATCTGATTTCTAGATGCCTCACCATACTCCTTATTTCACTTCTTAATCTAGTCTCAAATTTAGCGCATTTCCAATTTTCTTCTGGATTATATATGAAATATGAAGAAAATTTAGACAACTCCTCAAACATTGCTTCATATTGACCCACTGTCATATTTACCTGTTTTAACTCTAGAAATTGCATTTCTTTTTCTTCTTGTAATTCTTAGGAAAATATTTATCTAGGAAAGCTGTTTTGAACACTTCTTAAGTTATCTAGATCCCGACAGCTTCTTTTAATCTTATAGCACCATCCCACCAGAATTTAGCTTCTCCTTGTACCATATAAATTGCAAACAACACCTTCTGATTGTTAGTGCACCTTATTGCAGTAAATATCATTTTTTGTTCCCATATCCATTCCGCTGCCTTTGCCAGATCATATTCCTCTCTAAAAGATGGGGGATTTACCTTCCTAAATACTAATAAATTATGAAAATCTAAGTTCTCCACTAGAGCTACATTATCCACTGGGGCTAGTTGCACTGGTGTTGGTGTTAGTTGTGCATTATTTCTTATCTCCTCCACTATTCTCATAGTCATATCTCTCATTGCATAAGCTGTATTTCTAAATGCTTCTACCATATCTAGTGCATTGTTTCTATCACTAGCAGGAGCTCTATTACCTCGGCCATGGGTTCGCCTGGTCGATGTCATAGTTTCTTGCACACATAACACATTATATATTGAGTTGATCGTGCTCAATATCATGTATAAGTGTGACAGTTAACTATAAACATACAAACTCAAGGTTGTTATGTTATTCTACTTATGCATCTTATCATCAAGATAAGACAAATGCATAACAAAGTTTAGCTAGTCCATACCCTTGCTAAACAAGATGAACTGCTCTGATACCATAATGTAACATCCTTAACCCTAGTACTAATAACGTATTCGAAATTACGCATTAGTAACAGGAATTAAACATGTTACTTATATAAAGTATAATAAGTTTGAAAATACATGTAAGAGATATATAAAAATATGAGCTTGTAAAGGTTGGAATATCTTACATATATTATACATGTCATTATACAAGAGTACAAATTTAAGTACAAAACTTATACGTATGAATATACAGTATACATTTGACATTTCCAAATCCTCATAAATACATCCAAAAGTACAAATATTTCCAAAACAAACATCTTTCACTAAGCTTGGTCTCCACGCGTTATCTTCTAGCTTCTGTTGCTTATTGTAAAGCCCTGGGCTGACCCCAGCAACTGTCCCTCCAGGATGACCCCAGAGACTAGACATTACTTATAGCTCAATAGGTGAAAGGCAATTCCGCTAGGAATGTAAAGGGCCTTGGTGTCGTGGGTTCGAACTTGATGAAGGGCTGCAGACCAAGGCTGGGTTTGAACACTGCACCCAAGTGCCTGAGAATATTGAGTAGTGTCTAGCCTTTGGAGTCAGCTCAGAGGGACAGTCGCTGGGGTCAGCCGAAGGCTGTTACATAAAAGACACCTTTTTAAATTTCTCTCCCAAGGCTAACCCCCGGCGAGGTACTCTCTATACTTGGTATTGTTGACCATATCCCATAATTCAACCCCTACCTTCATGCTGCAACACTTCATAGGGATCGAACCTGTGACCAAGGCCTTTTGTTGGTCCTAGGACCACGCCTCTCACCAGTTGAGTTGCAGCTTAATTGGTGAAAGGCAATTTTGCAAGGAATGTAATGGGCCTTGGTGTCGCGGGTTCGAACTTGATGAAGATTTGTAGACTGAAGGCTAGGTTTGAACGTTGCACCCAAGTACCTGAGAATACCAAGTAGTGTCTAGCCTCTAGGGTTAGCCCGGAGGGACAGTCGCTGGGGTCATCCCGGGGCTGTTACAATATAACCTGGGAGTGGTCTTCATTGTTTAAAATTGCCCGAGGGGTACTATTTTGCTCCTTCCTTGCTTGTCTCCATTGTAGGTACTCGGGAGTAAGAATTACTACACATTTTCCCAATTCTTTTATCCCTGCCCTATGCATATTTTTCCAACCGTCCCTGACCTCATTTTCTTGCTTGGCAGTGCTTCCATCTTTTCAATATAAAAAGTTGAATACTCTAAGTTATGCTTCATTAGGCATGTGTTGAGTCTATTGGAGTTGCCTGAGCATAAGGACCGGTGCAAAAGATACACACCCTCTCGCGCCCATCAAAGGAACATTAGGAAAGTTGCCACAACTGAAAACTATTTCTTCCCCATGATACCAAGGGCATACCCATTTGAAAGAATCTAGCCCCATCTTCATGAACTCATTTTTCCATTCATAGGCTTTATGTTACTTCACTGGTATGTGACTAAAATTCCTTAACGAGTTAGGTAGAAGGCCTAGGCGATTGTGTTCATCGATGTGCGTAATGATCCAAACATACAACATATATGTACAACATCGAATCATCCCTCTACCTTTTTTATGGCAAATTTCCACTGTTAAGAAAGTATCAGGGAGAATAGCAGGAATTGGATTTGCCTTATGATTCTCAAACTTGAAAAGCATCCATTACTGCTTGGTGCACCACAACTGAGGTAAATGGGAATAATACTAACCCAAAGACGGTTAATGCCAGTGTTAAAGAGATCCCATTTTCTTTGTTGTACTAGAAACTCAAGAAGTGCTTCCAAGTAACTCTTCTTCAAGCCTTGTGTTCCTCCTCTTTTTTCCATGTCTAATTGATTTGCTTGAACCCCTATCAGTTCTTCTATCTTCCCTTCTGACACTTAATGCCCTCCATAAAGATAAACATTCGAGTGTTTACTCATTGGGAGCCTTAACATGATAGCATACTCTTATATGGTTAGTGCAATATCCAAGTTAGGCAACTCAAAACATTTTAGAGAACAATTCCAAAATTGAGTAAGGCCACTCAAGACAGACTCCTCAACTGTAATGGGCAATAAATCTAGGATCTGCCCATAACTGCTTGAGAACTCTGATCGAGCTTTAGGAGCCGACTGTTGAGTAATGTCCTTCACATGCCTCAAATCACTGTCATTTACTATAATCTTTATATTCCTCTTGAGATCAACTGCATTGCTAGTGTTTTGCCCTTGGCATATTTCTTCTATTTCTTGCTATTGATGAGTATTAATATTTCCACTTTACCAAGAAAACTCACCCTGCAAAAGTAAAAAGAAAAAGTAAGCAAAGCAGAAAAAGGAAAAATGCATCATAAGGGTACCTCTTATCGAGGTAGCTCTAAAGAATGTATCCTAACAGCCTACATAGAGAAACCTTTATAGGGTTGTAAACCCAAAGGATGACGTATGATTTGCTAATGCCTCCCTTTTTTTTTTTTTTTTGCTAGGATGCCATGAAAATGCTGGTTGATTTATCTTTTTTTTTTTTTAGAATAATAGGGAATGATGTATTTTTTTTTAAAAAAAAATACTAAAATATGTCGTGAGAATGCAAGTCATGAAAATGCAAGATGATTTTTTATTATTTAAAAGAAAACAAATGCTATGAATGCCATGAAAATGCAAGACGATGTATTTTTTTATTTTATTTTATTTTTTAAAAAAAATACTAGGAATGTCATGTAAGACGATGTATATTTTTTTATTTTTTGTTATTTTTAAGAATGCTAGGAATGTAATGAAAATGTAAGCCATGAAAAATGCAAGATGATGTATCATTTTTTTTTAATGCTGATTTTAAAAAAAAATGTAAGAATGAATTACATGAGAAAAAGATAGAGAAGAAAAAGTACACTTCTTTCGTGCCCTAGTCAGGTGGAACTTAAAATGTTGGATTTTCTTAAGGTCATGACTCTAATTTTGGTGGCCATTATGTTCAATCTATCAGTGCAAGGTTTTTCAGGACAAATCTAAACCTCTAAAAAGTCATGTTCCCCAAATTGTCCCTATCTCGAAAGACAAGAACCCAATTCATAAATTAATCACAAGTAGGGATAAACTCTATCAATATGACTAGTCCATGATACTAGTAACAATCTGAGTGATGTTTCAACAAATGTCAAGTGGGCATAAAGCCCCTCAATAACAAAAGTTAAGACCCCTCCTATTCCTCGGGTTCGCACAGACTCAAGTATAGAGCCCAAAAAATATGTGAGGTAGGTGATGGTGATATGTGTGAAGGAGCATACAAACCTATACAAAAATTTTAAAAGATAAAATTACCCCCCAACCTATAAAAACATACATACAACAGCCAGTCAAGAATTATCTATCATAGGGTTTCAACAGCTAAGCATAAAAGATTAAAAAATATATACAAGTAAATCATGTCAAAATAAACACAGGATAATGCTATAAAATATTTACATAAAAGTACTAGATAAAATCTATTCACAAACAAATAAGAAAACATAAACAAAGACCCAAAAATGGGTAAAATAAATAAATAGAAATTATTAATAATTTGCACAACTGACAACAAGTCTAACTCTCCAAGTATCCCTAGTGGAGTTACCATTTGTCATGACTGAGATCTGCGATGGAAGCGGCGAACAAATATGATAAAAATGAAAAATGAAGTCGCCACCAATTTTATTTGAATTAGAAAAAATTAGAAAAATTTTTCTTAGAAAATAGTCTTTAAAATCAGATTGAATTCAAGAGTCGATTATGTATAGGGAATGGTGAAGACTTAATTCCATGACACTCCTAACACACTTGTCCTGAGACAGTACCTTAAGTCAATTGTGCAAAACTTGGTAATGTCAAAATATATTTGTTTTACCTCTTTTGTTAAAAAATAAACTAAAAAGATAAATAATTTGTGAAAATTTAATTTTTGGCTTGGCAATAAAGATTCTGCTCCTATGTATCCCTGGGTGCAGTGAAGAACTCAAAGTCACGTAGCTCTTTAGAAAATGATTACATATTGGTTAATTTCAATTTAAAAAAAAAATTTGAAAAGGAAATTTGTTTGAAAATAAGTTCATTCTTGCACAGGGTTCAAATTAGCATTGGGCTATTCAATAAACTCTTATGATCCAAATGACATTGAAGATAGCATCTGCTATTCAATCATTGTCATTGGTCATTGCGTTGATTTAAAAAAAGATCTTTGTAAAAACAACTTTGTTTTACAGTTATAAAATTAACACAAGGTCATGCCATTGAACAAACATACATAACGAAATAAAAAAGCGAACTAATTCTAAAAGGAATTCAAAATATTTTCTTTCTTTTTTTATTTTTATTAGTTTTCTTTATTTTTTATTTTATTATATTTTTTTATCAAAAACTAGATAAGCTTAACAAAAGGTCCTTTTTCAGAACTTTCTATTCTATTTTTTTCATATTTTTTTTATTTTATTTTAAAAAAACCTTTCTTTTTTTGTCAATTAAAAAAAAGGTTTAAAAACAACAAAAACATGAAGAAGCAGAAAACACCATAAAAAACCAAGAAAACGAAGAAACAGAGCACAAATAGGGAATGTTGTGGTTTTGCATAGGGTGGTTCAACTGTTGTGTTGCACGGTGACGCATAATGGCATAGCGGAACTGGCTACTGTCTGGGTCACGGTGTTGTCGAGGACGGTGGAGCTTCACGATGGCTTGTGTGGAGACTTGTCTGAGGTTGCTGCAAACGGTGGCGCAGCAGTGTGGCAGTTACAAGGTGTGAGCAACGCTGCTGCTAAGTGGTGGGTCACGATGTGGTGGTGCAGAGGTTTTGGGTGGCTAGTTGGTGGTGGGTCACGGTGTGGTGGAATGGATCTGCTAGTGGTGCAACGGAGCTGCGGCTATGGTGGCTAGATGGGGGCTGTTAGGACGTGGTGCGTGGGGAAGATGATGGTTGTTGGTGGGTCGTGGTTGTTTGGGTGGTGGGTGGTCGACCGTGGTGGTGAGACGTGGCAAAGCAACCACGAAAACAAGGGAGGCTCCGTGGTGATGGGATGATTATGAGGTTGGTAGGTGGAGGTTTGGACATAGTGATTAATGGTTATGGAAGCTGTTTGGTGGGTTTGGTGGTTATGGAGAGAGATTGAAGATGAAGGCGGTTATGGAGGGGTAGTTATGGTGGCTCTTGATGGGTGGTTAATGGTTATTGATGGTGGTTTTGGGTGGGGTGGTTTGGTGAAGATGAATGAGGGTGGTGGTAAGAATTTTGGTTTATGTATGGGTGGCAACAAGGTGGTTATGAGGAAGGTAAGGTGAAGATGGTGAAGGTTGATGGTGTTTGGATGTTATGATAGGGTGTTTGTTGGTGAGGGTGAAGATGGAAATGGTGAAGTGATTGGTTATGGATGAAGGTGATGGCTAGGTGGATAATGGTGGCTATGAGGTTGAAGATTGTGAGATGAGGATGATGACAGCGTAAAAAAAATGGCTAGAGTGATAGCTGTGAGTGTAAACTTGTGTTAGTATTTCTGTCTGAATTTCTGTGTGCGGGTTATGGGGTTTTTATAGGAGGAGATTATGATTTAGAGAGTGATGGTGGCTAGGGTTTTAGATAAGAGATAGGTGGCTGCTAGGGTTGTGTTTAATAGCATATGGATTATAAGTTACATAATAGGTCGACGGGTCAAGTTTATGAGACATGAGTTTATTGGGTCATTAATATTTTTTTTTAATTTTTTTATTTCTTTATATTATTTTTTAATTATTTTATTATTATTTATTATTTATTTATTATTTATCTTTTTATTTTTTATTTTATTTTTTATTTATTTTTTTACTATTTTTTATGAATAAAAAAATCTTAATGTCCCAAACAAATTTGGGTGTTCACAGTTGTGATAGAATGACTCCCCTTATCATTGTAATGTTCCCACCACTAGCTTCGTTCAACAAATGGGAGTCAGCAAATGGATTACTCTTGGCTTTTTGGTCCACCGAACAATAATGCAAGTTAAGGGAATTTTTCTCATGTTCATGTTTCTCATGTTGCATGAGCACCGTATCACCTCTGAGTTTGGCTTAAACCTTACATCCCACCTCTTTTCATGGAATGGATACTGTGATAAATGGAAAATTTGTTCATCATTTTCATTTTCTGCAGAAACAAAGTTCAATGAGGCAATCGTCTCAAGTTGCTCCTTGAATTTCTTGAATATGGACTCTGTGTACAACTCGTTCTCATGTTTCTCCAAGGCAACTAACTTTGAACTCAACACTAGGGAAGTGTACTTGCTTCGATAGTCTTGCTTTGCCTCTCTATTCCTCATGTGCCTTAATGCACAACCAAAATAATGAACAAATTCAACCAAGTTATGCTTGCTTTGCAGGACACCCCATAAAAAGGAGTTTATGGCCTCACACTGACCGAACGCTGAACTCAATAAAAAATATAACCGAGTTATACCTATAGCTTGTAGTATAAGAAATAACACTAGATCGTCTCTCAATGATTGTTAAATGTGATTTGATCAGATCAAGCAACAAAGATTAGGGGAAGGAATTTGAGAACTCAAAGCATGTAAATAACATAATTGAAACGATAAATTCAATTAAAAGAACAATTAATTCAGAAACCTATCCGAAATTAGGTTGATTCCATCATAGATCTTTCATCAAACATTTGAAGTGCATTTGAATGGTTAATTCGGATTTAACCGAAATCTCTACATTAAATCTAGAATTCATATTAGACAATCATCTAGAATTCAATTAACAATTGACATATAAATTTGCAATCGCACAATTCATGTTAGATATATGTTAATTTAATCTCTGAATTCAATTAACCTAGGCACAAATCAGTAACTTAGCATCTAATTCTGTGATAAATTCAAATCAATCAACCAAAATTCAATCACAATTCTCAATCTTAAATCAAGATCCAATTAGATCAA
This sequence comes from Ormosia emarginata, assembly GCA_029884605.1. Taxonomy (NCBI): domain Eukaryota; kingdom Viridiplantae; phylum Streptophyta; class Magnoliopsida; order Fabales; family Fabaceae; genus Ormosia; species Ormosia emarginata. Next base: position 5,241,270 of record JAQQTP010000051.1, read on the forward strand.
ACATAAACAGAATCACCATTCATGTATTCAAGATCAAGAAGAAGAAGAAGAAGAAGAAGAAGAAGAAGAAGAAGAAGAAGAAGAAGAAGAAGAAGAAGAAGAAGAAGAAGAAGAAGAGGAATCCAAAAGCAATTCAAACACAAAATAGAACCAAGATCTCAATAATCCAAACCACAATTTCTTCATGAATTCTGAATTGATTACAAAAGCTTAGCCCTCTATGAAAATAAGAGAACTCTGAAAAAGAAAAGAAAAAAACTAAAATCTAGAGAGAAGGGAGAGGAAGAAAGTTCTAGAGAGAAGGTGAGAAAAGTGTAGAATGAAGTCTCTCTCGGTTTTCTCCTTCTAACCCCCAAAACTGCTTCCTATTTTGATTTCACATGATTAAAAACCCATTAATTGTGAAATTGGGTCCATTATGAGCAATTGGACCCAAACCCTATGCAATTTGGAGGTTTACAACCCAAGTTATAGACAAAATAATATCAAAGGGTCTCTGAACTCATGTTCTGACTTCCAAGCCCAATTAGGTCTACTAGACATCCGATTGAGACTTCAAGCTCTCATCAAAGTTGTAGAGTTTCCTTTTAACTTTCGTACAAGGTAAAATGCATAATTTTCAGATATCTAGAACTCAGGTTATGACTGAAATACAGAAACAGTATAAAAACTCATTAATGTTGGAAAAAATCAATTAGGCCCAATTTGAGCCCAAACTTACAAAACATGATCAAGCTCAATCAATTAAGTACATGGAGAGTGTAAATGACTAAAAATGAAGGTTTGTTAATGTATAAAATATATGATTATCATATACCTAGAGGTGGTTCGAACACCTGCAAAGAACTTACCCCAAAGGTAGGCCATACTCCATAATTCCCGCTTCTTACTCAATTCCTCAATCCATTCTCTGTCATTTGATTTCCATTTACTAATCAAGTTATCTCTTGCTTCTTCAAACTTCTCCCTTTCAACAACATTAAGCATTAGGCGGCCAAAGGCCCTAGCGAACTCTAACTGACCAGACTTGGCTTGCACATTATGTTCCAAGTGCAATAGCATAATTGATGGTGTGCATTAGGGTACATCTCCTTTATAGCTCTCCTCATCAACTTGTCACCATCTATGACCACAAACATAGGCATCTTGTTCATCATTGCGACCAAGAATTACCTTAGTATTCATTTATACGTCCCCACGATTTCATCCACCAACAAGGCACATCCAATTATCATCGTGTCATAGTGCTGGTTTACACTACCCAAAATCATCAATAGTTTATTGTATGCATTAGTTTTGCAGGTTGAATCAAAGACTAACACATCCCCAAAGCACTGGTAATCTAATCTTGAACAATCATCTACTCAAAACAAATTTTCCAATCGACTTGTGTCATTCTTAGTGAATAACACAAACAATATTGGGTTAGAACACTTCTTGGCATCCAAGTGTGCCAGTGCTGCCTCTGCATCACCTGCATTAATCTTTTCCAACCTCTCTCTCCCAAGATGGTTGTACAAGTCAACTCTGTTAAACCTTACACTTTCAAACCCACCATTTTGCTCCACCATAAAATTCATGATGGTTGTACAAGTCAACTCTGTTAAACCTTACACTTTCAAACCCACCATTTTGCTCCACCATAAAATTCATCATGTGGCTCATCCTCATCCCTACATCTCGCATCACCTTCAATTGGACCTTGTCAGTTTCTAACAACTTCCTAAATGTTGGAATAAAATGCACATACTTTAGAGGGACAAATTAGTAATTATGCCTTAACTCAACACCTAGCACATAATACTTCTCTTCACCCTTTCCAACATGAGCTATGAGAACAGCAGAATATTTGTTTTGGAAATCACGTTTGGGTTCCCTTTGGCTCTCCTTAAGGTTGCCATATTTGGGTGTCCGAGCACCACCACGTCGACACACCCATTTCTAATAAGTTACAACATCATTCTTTGTACGACAAACACAGTCCTTCTTGATACCAAACCCCATTGTTCTGCCATATTCTAAATACCACTGCTCAGCTTCCTCAAAATTGTCAAACTTTAAATTGTCAAACTTTAGCTATAATACATCTCCTTCATTAAGAGATCTATATGATTCCTTAAAAACATTCTTAACATCTGCCTTTTCTTCTACCCTCTCAAGACTTTGTTCCGCTTCAAAATCACTACTTTCTTCTCCATCTTCTTCATTGTTCCCATCATCATCACCATTATCATCAGGTCCAAATTCATACTCAAAATCACATTTTATGATCGACAACTCATCAAAATCATATTCTTCCATATACTTTAAGTCAATGCTTCCTTGCTCGTCAAATATTTCATACTCCCCAAGATCAAAATCATATTCTTATGTGTAGTTTAAGTCAACTATATTCCCTTTATTGCCATCATATGAATGGCAACTCACCACACCTGCAATGTAGTAGACTACAAACATTAAAATAGTGCCTGAATTCATAAATATTCATTACCAAAACTTTATTCACTTGGATTCCACTACTACTACAGGTAACTTCAATTATACACGTTAATAAATTACGAAAATCATGCAAGCATTACTCAATCAACTAATACAAAGCATGCTCTTGTAGTCAACTACGTTTTGTTTTGGTCTAATTAATGCTTAACCATGCACATGTAGTCTACTATGTCTTATTTTGGTCAAGAAGTTCTTGCTTCCATCGCCTGAGAACCTTGAACCCATGCCCTATCAACATTTATTAAACTAAGGTAATACCTAAAAATGTCCCAAGCAAGATGGCTTTCGCCTTCTTTTATCACACCCCATCTCCTCATGATCCACTTCGTACTTGAAGAATACCTCCAAAACAATCCACTCCTTTTTTATGATGAATGAAACCTTAAACACACATATCAAATTAGTATCACTCCTTCTTTCTTTCGTAGACAATCTCATGAAATTCTTTATGGAGACAGTATAAAAGGGTTCCCCTCTTTATGGAAACTGATATCACAAAAATGCAGGCAACTATGGAAGTGTTTGCCAGTTTAGCATTAATCTTAGCATTAAACTCTTTTTGGTTTCAGCAAAATAAAAATTTCTAACAATTTAGTAGTGCTATTGACCCTCTTAATTACTTATTATTACTTTTTACAGACCAATTATAATTTTTTTATTTTATAAAATTATAATTATTTAGTAAAAAATATCAATAAACAATTAGGAATACAAATAATGTCATGAGACTTTTTTTTATCATTTTCTCACTCTTGCTCAAACCGATTTTCTCTTTTCATTTTACCGATTATTCCTTCTTATTATAAGTTCGCCACGTTGCTAGTTACAATGCAAGTCCAAAATGTGTGGCTCAAACGAAAACAATTATCGCTTACAACCTTCAAAAATAGAAAGTACCGTAAGTAAAGGCCTATTTCCATATATCTAATTGAAATCAACATTATTATGCCAACTTTCCCTGCAACAAACTGGCAAACAAATTCACCGGAATTACCTCTATTTTGTTTTCCTGTTTTGATAATCAACCTTAAAGAGGGTATGAAGAAAAAAAAATCAGATAATAATAAAATTGTTACATTTTCTTGTGGAAGAACTCCATGGTCCTGCATGCATATATTATTGTGGAGAGTTGAATATCTTGAAACTTGAAAGTAGCCGTTGAGATGTCGTGAGACGTAAATAGCCCTCTCTTACTCCAGCGTCGTTTTGGTGAAGTTCCATTAATGCTTATGTGCGTAATGTATCGGGTGTAGTGGATTTTATTATTTCTTAGCAAACAAGAAATGACTGCGTCTCTGTCCCGTGTGGCTCCTAACCTTCCAGTGGGCCAAGGTGGCGCCTTGAGCCAACTTAGCAGCTTTTTTGAGCTACCATCTTATTTCATTAATTAAATATTTAAAAATAAATAAATTTTAGATGAATCGACGCATGTATATTTTAAGAGCTATTCTAGGAATCCCGGCTAACCAAATCTGGAGGAGTCGGAATTTCTTTAAATGTATTATAAATTTTATTAATTAAATAAAATAAAAAATCAGACCAAAATATAAAATTAAAATAAAATTAAAATAAAAAATTATTACCAAAAACGGTAGTACGTGCTAGCTGCGCATTTAAAAAGTCTGGATGAATACCATTTTCCTATTTTAATTAGTTTTAATAGTAGAACATCTCTTATTTGACAAATTAATTATTTAAGGACATATGAAAAACACATTAAAAATAATAGACACATGACAATCTGAGAATATATATATATATATATATATATATGGGATCATATCTAGTGAGAGAAATTTTTATTATGAGAGTGTGAGAGAAGTAAATTTGGCCACCATACAATTATATATGAATGGTCGAGATTAAAAATTACTTAAAGTGTGGCGTAACCACTTAAAAAAGTCGCACACGCATTTATGTTTAATATTGATTATTCATATAAGATCAATAGTGATATATATTAAAAACTACCTCTTATAATAAATAAGCGTTCTCTCATCTAAGTAAGATCATATATATATATATATATATATATATATATATATATATATATATATATATATATGTATATGTGTGAAAACAGTCGTATTATATTTGCACATTATATAATTATTATGCATGCGTGTAATTAGTATGCATATCTCTATTTGGAATTAATAAAAAATTAATTTAAATTATTTAAACTCATATAGAACCATGTGTATTAATTGTAAGCAGTTCTAACTATAATCATATAATATATGAAACAATACATGATTTAAAAAAATTGTCATGTATCTTCATTGTTAATAAGTACATGATTTAATTTGATGACATGTGACAAATAATAAAGTTAAATTTTTGTCATGTATCATTTGATGTGATCTTTTTTTTACGTGTAAAGTGATGTGGCTAATGCCACATTTACAAAAAAAATAATAAATTAATTAATAAAAATTAAATTACTCTAAATCAAAATTACATTTCAGCTTTCTGGTTTCATCTTTCTCAGTTTTTTGATAATAGAAAAAAAAATTATACTTTTTTTGAATGAAATACAAAAGTATAATGAAACCTGAAAATATTCATTCTTTGTATAAAATAGAATAATATTTTTGTAATACCCCGAACTTTCTATCTTAAGAACAGTAATTTTGACAGTTAACAGAATTTTATTGTTTAGTAATTTCTGGATATTGTAAAATTATTTTGATTATTCCGTCAGCATATTTGATAGTTTTGAGTAAATTGCTCCGTGTCATGAAAATAAAAATTTTCGAGTCAGGGAAAAATTTACTTAATTTAATTTTTACTGTTTAGACTTAATTAATTTACGTAATCTGATTTGATATTTGTGAGTTTTCTAATTTTTGTGATTTTATGTGTGATTATGAAATTTTTATATTTTAATAATTTTTGGACTGTATGTGGGCCCGGGGTGGGTCCCAAAAAGTGAAAATTTTTCTACCTTTAGAAAAATTTGTACTGTTTAGATGGAGACAGAAGATCTTACTAAACCTGAATCGGAAACAGTTTTAGAAAATTTCTTTTACAGTGTTTTGTATTGTATTTAATTATCGGACGATAAAAATACAGTAAAAATATTATTTGTAGTGTTACAGCAGACAAAAATAATAATTATACTGCTTGGTCAACAATAGTGATTATGACCACTTTAGGACTTTGAATATCAACCATTGATTAAATCAACAGATGAGATCGATCTTATAAAATGGCTAGGACCATTAATAACCGTTGGATCAAAATTAAATCAAGGGTGGAGATTTAGTCTTATAAATGACTATGACCATTATCAACCCTTGGATGTAGATTTAATCAATGGTGGAGATGGATCATTAATGACCATTGGATTTGGATTTAGATCAATGGTGGAGAATTGGTCATCAAAAATGACTACAACCATTTTGGACCCTTGGATGTAAAGTTTGAAGGTGTAATCTTGACCCTTCATTTTGGAGACACATTCAATGGTTAGGATTGCAAGCCAAAAATGATCCAATGGCTCAAATAAAGTCTTCCATCTATAACCTAAACCTAATAGCTATTTTAATCCAAACCATTCTTTTAATCAAGGGTTAGGATGGCTTAGGATGATGGCTATGAAATTTGTCACATTTTTATGAAGCATGGAAGGGGGGACGGTTTTGGTGATGCAAAGGAGGGGGGAGATAATTTAGAGTAGGCTTTTTAGGTCAAAGAAAAAGATGAAGATAATAATCTATCACCTTGTCCATTATTGCAAGTTTGCATGCAAAATAACTTAGCAAAAATTCTCTCCTTTTCTCTCCAAGAAGCAAGCTACGGCCACCACCCCAAACCACACCTTCCATCACTCAACAATTCTAAACAACCATATTTCTTGAATCCTTTCATCATTCTAAGAACCTTTGTAGTTCACACCAAGTTCTAATTCTTCCATCTTGAAGGACTTTTCCCAAGATCTAGCTTTAAGGTTTTGAAGTGAAGTGTAAGGATAACTTCATTTATCCTTTTCTTTTTCATGATTCTAAACCATGTTTGATCTATGGTTCTTCTTATTCAAGCTTGATATACTAATTTTCTTGTATTTGTTTCATGTTTAAGAAACTTGTGTTGGTGGAGATCTTGTTCAAAATACAAAGCAAAGAGCTTTTGAGAATCTTCAAGAGGTAAGAGGGAGATCCATCTCACCAACCAAGTATGGTGGTGAGAGATGTGTTTTCTATTTGGTGGTTGATGAATCCATGTGAGGATTCACATCCATGTTCATGTAATAATTTGTATGTGTTTATGTGCTTTGATTATTTGTTTATGTTTGATATGATTTGCATGGTTTTATTGTTTGTGTAATATGCTTATAATATGCATGATGATGTATGTTAAATATATTATGATGGATGCATGTTGAAATAAGCAAGTTTGGCTCCAAAAGCCATGGAGGAAGTCACGGTTTTGGGCTTCCAAAACAAGGGTTTTTATTGAAATTTTTCAAGAACAATGGAGTTAATTTTTAGTCCTTGAATTTAAGCAAATTTCGGCCAAGACACCAATAAATTTGGTGTTCACAAATTTATATTTTCATGAATGATAAAATTGAATGATTTGGGAAGTAAGGAAAATAAACAAAAGGATTTGTTTTTCAAAAATCAATGTACACGGTTTTAAGTGGTATTTTTATTGATTTATTTTGTGTATAAACAAGAAAGAAACCTAGTTGATTTAAAAGAAAAATAATTCATGGTTTCAATGGCCATGTATATGATTTTGATAACTTATAAAAAAATTTTGATGTTGTGAAGTACAAGAATTTTCATATAAGGATTTTGGATAGGGAATTAGAACATTGTTATTTAAGAGAAGTGGGATTTTCATAAATAAAAGAAAAGAGAGGTTGAAAGGATTTGAACCTCAAATTATTTTAAAGAAAACTAATTTTTAGAAGTGAGTTAGAAATGTAAAGAATACGTTTGTAATTTGAAATTTACTAACGTAAAACTTATTTATTGGTTTTTGGGAAAACGTTAGGAAATCTAAAGTTAGAAATAATAATTAAATTAACTAAATATGATTTTAAATCAATAAAATGTGATTTTGAGAAAATATATTACGAAAAAGATTTTGAGTAAGAATACGAAGGGAATAAAGTAAGAAATTATATTATTATAAGAAAAGCCCAAAATAATATTTTTAAAAATAAGAAATATTTTACGAAGTGTAAAAACGGTGAAAAACGAATTACGTAACTAAAACTATAATTTTTTTTAAGTTACACGTTTTGAAAAAACATTAAAATATTTCTACGCGATTGGTAAAGCGTTTAAATATTTTACACGATCGAAACGTTGTAGAAAAATTGCTATGCGATTTAAAAAAGAAAGAATATTTTTACGCAATTTAGAATACAGTAAAAAATTGTTACGCGATTTTAAAATGTAACAGAAAATGTTACAAATTGTTGTTAACATAACAAAATATTACGTGACTGTGAAAGCGTGACAAAAATATTTTGCGAATAAGAAAAACGCGATAATGTGTTTTCGCTGCTAATTATACAGTAAACTTCACAGTTAAAATTAGTATATGAATACTGTACAAGAAATTGATAAGTTTGCCTGTAATTGGCATTAATACATTTTACGTACATAAAACAGTATTTTCACCTAGTATGAGAAATTATGTGATTTACCTTTGGTTGGTAATTGGTGCATTACACATGCATTGAAAATGGTCCGATGGACTGTATATGGCTAATTGCCTAGGAGAAACGTACACCTCTTGAGTGGGTGCGATACGCGTAGTGTAGGTCACTTGTTGACCTTGGGGGCATCGGGGTGCGGGTTGCTCGTAATGGGCAGTTGGTAGCTCTTCTGTACCGTGGGTTAGACCAATGCAACACACCGATGATCCGGACCGAGACACTATTCTTAATCGAGATCCGATAAAAGATCGTGTATGTGCTAGATGTGCAAGATATAATTATAGCACTTAGTCTGAGGCACATAGTACCGGCAGATCTTTTCGATCAATTTCTCCGACCTGAGTTTAGCTCCATGGAGTAGGAAATCGAGTCTATGTGTTCATGCATTAACATAAATGCTTACATCTGTGAGATATAATAGTTGTGAAATATTGATTATGATAATTGTATTTTTTTTAAAATATCTGCTTAGTGTAGATGGCATTTCCTGTAATTATTAAATGTTAATTTTGATTGATAATATGTTGATGCCATATTTATAATATGACGTGTTTATATGGTATGTTGTTATGTTATCTCTATGCTACCATGTTGGTATTGGCGTAGGTGATCTCACCTCTTTGTATGTATATTTGTATATTGTATTTATAATTGAGTGAAGACATTGAGAAAGAAACGGTGCAAGAAGGAGAAGAGGAACTACTTCTCACGTCTGGGAACGCAGAATTTTGACAGTATGACGTCAAGAACCAGTTTCTTCGGATATGTACGTCTACAATTCCACGGAGGAGCTGGAGAATGGAGGACAAGTCCCGATGAGCGAGGACTTATTTACGAGGGGTATCTGACTGTTAGTATTAGTAGGCTGTTTCGTGGGGATCCGTTTTTCTGTGTGATTATTTTTGTTCATATTGAATTTCCTTTGCATATCAGGCGGCATTGGGATACTAGAATTATGTCCCAACGGAAATCAACATAGTATTGTCAGCCTGGACACCTGTCCGTAGGGCTACTCCTCATAACGGATTCCTATCTGCTGAGGAACCAGAGGAGGACCCGTCTGAGGGGTCTGCTACTTAGTTAAACTTGGGCAAGTTGGAACTCTGATATAAACTATGTCTGTAATTATTTAAGTGTGTTGTAGTTTGAGACATGGTCTGTATATAAATAATCCTGGCAGCACTTTTGTAATATGTATATGACGTAAATTATGAGTGATGATGTATAATAGTTTTATTTTTCGCTAAGTTTATTTTATTGTTATCAAAGAGGAAAGAAAAAAATTTACAACTCGTATTTTTATCACAACATCACCTTTTATGACTTTGAGGGTATTTGGATAATTAAGTAACATAAATGTGGCACCCTACAGTGGGTGTTACATTAGTTGGTATCAGAACCCAAGTTAGAGTCTTTTGGGGTTTGTGGTTAAGTCTGCCTTATTTGTGTTGTGTGATTCTCTGTTAGTGGTTTCTTGGTCTGAAGATGGATTTTAACTTTCTTGTGTTGTTCAGTTTGAGTAGGGAAAAAGTAATGACTGGACGAGGACGTGGACGTGGGAATCATAGAACAAATATGGAACATAATGGGGATGATAATTTGAATATGGTTGCAGCTGTAGCAGCAATGCAAAGAATGGCTGAAGTGATTGTACAGCAAAATCAAAGGGCTAATGAAGATGTTCACAGTTTATCAGAGTTTCGAAGGAATAATCCACCGAAGTTTCGTGGAGAGTTTGACCCAGAGAAGGCTGAACTTTGGATCCAAGAACTTGAAAAGATATTTGATGGCATGGGTTGTGCTGATGAACGGAAACTTACGTTAGCAACGTTTGTGCTGGTGGGCAGGAGCCCGAAGATTGTTAGAAGCTGAAGGGAGAGTTGTGACATGGCAACTTTTTAGACAGAAGTTTCTAGAGAAATATTTTCTAGCAAGTGTGAGGCATATGAAGGAAATGGAATTTCTGAGTTTACGATAAGGGTTGATGTCTGTAAGTGAGTATGCAGCAAAATTTAAAAGTCTGTCTCAGTTTTCGAGATATTTGCATATGAACCCAGATGAGGGCTGGAAATGCAGGAAATTTGAAGAAGGGTTGAAGCTGGACATAAAAAGAGCAGTGGCTACTCTGGAGATTAATCAATTTCCAACTTTGATTGAAAAATGTCGTAAAGTTGAAGAGATTGATCATCAACGAGCGGCAAGGAATAAGAATTTTAGACCCACGCGGTTCCAAAAAGGAAAGGGTAGCAGAGGAAACCGTTATCAACAGAAACCATATGCAAGACCGACTAGAGGCCAGAACAAGCAGCAGTCTATTGGAGGAAGCTCTAGTGGGAATAAGGCAAGTCAAGCTGGGACTTCCCCAATTAGATGTTTCAAGTGTGGGAAGGATTATCACACCAAGGACTGTCAACATAAAAGTGTAGTTTGTTTTAGATGTGGAAAGTCTGGTCATTTCTCGAAAGAATGTGATCAGATAAAGAAAGAACCATTTGTGGGAAATGTTCGAACTACAAGGCCCCAGGCGGGTGGTCGCGTATATACAATGAGCGGAGAAGAGGCCGCGAAATTGGAGGATTTGATAATGGAGGAGTGTGCTATTAAAGGTAATCCTTTAACCTTACTTTATGATTCAGGAGCAACGCATTCTTTCATTGCATGTGATTGTGTGGAGCGTTTGGGATTGACTGTGACCGTATTGCCATATGATTTAAGTGTTGCTACTCCTATTGATAAGCCTGTAATTACTTCAAAAGTATGCCTGAATTGTCCTGTCTGTGTTAGGGATAGAATCTTTTATGTGGATTTGATCTGTTTGCCTCTTTCCAAGATTAATGTAATCTTGGGAATGGATTGGTTGTCTTCTAACCATATCCTAATTGATTGTTCGAATAAGACATTAGTATTTCCTGAGGCTAAGGATTCTAGATTTCTAACGGTTACTCAAGTGGAAGCTTGTCTGAAGGACGGAGATCAAGGGTTTTTCTTGTTGTCTTCTTTGGAAGTTGAATGTGATGATGTATTAAAAGATATTTTTATAGTTAATGAGTTTCCTGAGGTATTTCCTGAAGATATACCTGGACTACCGCCAGAAAGGAAAATTGAGTTTACTGTTGATTTAGTACCTGGAGCTAGACCTATATCCATTGCGCCCTATCGGATGTCGCTGGTGGAATTGGCAGAGCTTAAGAAACAGCTGGAGGATTTATTGGAGAAGCAATTCGTGAGACCTAGTGTGTCACCATGGAGAGCTCCAGTATTGTTGGTAAAGAAGAAGGATGAGACTTCTTGTCTATGTGTAGACTATCGGCAATTGAACAAGGTTACGATTAAGAATAAATATCCACTTCCAAGGATAGATGATCTAATGGATCAATTGCAAGGAGCCGTAATATTTTCCAAGATTGATCTACGTTCTGGGTATCACCAGATACGTGTAAAAGTGGAGGATATTCCCAAGACTGTATTCCGGACACGCTGTGGGCATTACGAGTATCTTGTGATGCCATTCAGTGTGACAAATGCACCAGCTATATTCATGGACTTCATGAATAGAATTTTTCGTTCATACTTAGACAAGTTTGTTGTTGTCTTTATTGATGACATTTTGATCTATTCTCGAAATCAGGAGGAGCACACTGAACATCTCAGAGTGGTTTTTCAGATATTAAAGGAGAATAAATTATATGCCAAGTTGTCCAAATGTGAATTTTGGTTGAGCGAAGTTCAATTTTTAGGACATGTAATATCGAAGGATGGAATTGAGGTTGATGCTTCAAAGGTGGAGACAATTGTTAAATGGGAAAGACCAAAGACTGTAACGAAAATCCATAGTTTTATCGGATTAGCGGGTTATTATAGACGGTTCATTGAGGGGTTTTCAAAGATAGCAGGACCTCTTACCCAACTTACACGAAAGAATCAACCATTCGTGTGGACTGACGCTTATCAAGAAAGTTTTCAAGAGTTGAAACAACGATTGACTACTTCACTGATATTGATTCTACCTGATCTAAATGAACCATTCAAAGTATATTGTGATGCTTCGTATCAAGGATTAGGTTGTGTACTTATGCAAAATCGGAAGGTTGTAGCTTATGCTTCAAGGCAGTTGAAGGTGCATGAAAGGAATTATCCGACTCATGACTTAGAGTTGGCGGCAGTGGTGTTTGCATTGAAAATTTGGAAGCATTTTCTCTATGGAGCTATGTTCACTGTTTTTAGTGATCATAAAAGTTTAAAGTATCTGTTTGACCAAAGAGAGTTGAACATGAGGCAAAGGCGTTAGTTAGAATTTTTGAAGGATTATGATTTTCAATTGCAGTATCATCCTGGAAAAGCGAATGTGGTAGCAGATGCATTGAGTAGAAAAGCACTTCGTGTTTCTTCTATGATGATCAAAGAAAAAGAGTTGATAGAAGAATTCCGGGATATGCGATTGTCGGTAAAATTAACGCCAGGAAAGCTGTGTGTAAACATGATCATCATTTCAAATGATTTGATGGATAGAATCCGTGAAGGACAAAACAGTGACCAGTATTTGCAAGAAGCAAAAGAAGCAAGGAGTCAGGGAGCAGAGATAGAATTTAATGAAGGTGTTGATGAGATTCTAAAGTTCAAAGGAAGGGTTTGTGTGCCCAATAATCAAGAACTTAGGAGAATGATTTTGGATGAAGCTCACAGGAGTAAACTGAGTATGCATCCAGGAGCCACAAAGATGTACCAGGATTTAAAACAATTATATTGATGGCAAGGAATGAAGAAAGATGTTGTAGAGTGTGTATCATCCTGTTTGGTTTGTCAGAAGGCTAAGGTGGAACATCAAAGACCTTCGGGAATGTTGCAACCTTTGCTTATTCCTGAATGGAAATAGGATGACATAGCAATAGATTTTATGACAGGTTTACCAAAAACTCGAAAGGGTTATGATGCTTTTTGGGTAATTGTTGATCGGCTTACTAAGTCAGCGCACTTTTTGCTGATTAATCTTAAGTACTCAATGGAGAGGTTGACCCAATTATACATCGGTGAAATTGTTAGGCTTCATGGTGTAGCAACTAGTATTATTTCAGATCGAGATCCAAGATTTACTTCGAGATTTTGGAATAGTTTGCAAGAATCGATGAGAACTAAGCTACGTCTAAGTTCTGCTTACCATCCACAAATAGATGGTCAGTCAGAAAGAACAATTCAGTCTCTAGAAGATTTATTGAGAGCTTGTGTACTAGAGCAAACTGGAGGTTGGGATGAATTCTTACCATTGATAGAATTCACATATAACAACAGTTTCCATTCAAGTATAGGGATGGCATCCTATGAAGCATTGTATGGGAGACGATGCAGAACACCGTTATGTTGGTATCAAGACGGTGAGAGTACTGTGTTAGGACCAGAGATTGTCCAACAGACAACTGAGAAAGTGAAGATGATTCAAGATAAAATGAAAGTGACCCAAACTTGGCAAAAGAGTTATGCTGATAAAAGGAGAAAATCTCTTGAGTTTGAAGAAGGTGACCATGTATTTTTGCGAGTGACGCCTATGACGGGTGTTGGGCAAGTACTTAAATATAAGAAGCTCACTCCAAAGTTTATTGGGCCGTATCAGATTTTACGTCGGGTAGGTTCGGTGGCATATCAGATTGCATTACCACCTTTTCTGTCAAATTTTCACAATGTATTTCACGTATCACAACTACAAAAATATATTTTTGATCCTACTCATGTTATTGAGCCAGACACAGTACAACTGAAGGAAAATTTAACCTATGAAACTTTTCCAGTAAAGATTGAAGATCGAAGGACAAAGCAACTTCGAGGTAAGGAAATTTCATTGGTTCAAATTGTTTGGAATGATGTAAGTGGAGAAGCCACATGGGAACTAGAAGAAAAGATAAAAGAACAATATCCATATTCATTCTGAAAGTGTGAAATCGAGTTTATCAAGTTTCGAGGACGAAACTTTTGTTAGAGGGGGAGAGTTGTAACACCCCGAACTTTCTATCTTAAGAACAGTAATTTTGACAATTAACAGAATTTTATTGTTTAGTAATTTCTGGATACTGTAAAATTATTTTGATTATTCTATCAGCATATTTGATTGTTTTGAGTAAAGTGTTCCGTGTCATGAAAATAAAAATTTCTGGCCGGGAAAAAATTTACGTAATTTAATTTTTACTGTTTAGTCTTAATTAATTTACGTAATCTGATTTGATATTTGTGAGTTTTCTAATTTTTGTGATTTTATGTGTGATTATGAAATTTTTATATTTTAATGATTTTTAGACTGTATGTGGGCCCTAGGGGTCCTACGTGGGCCCGGAGTGGGTCCCAAAAAGTGAAAATTTTTCTACCTTTAGAAAAATTTGTATTGTTTAAACAGAGACAGAGGATCTTACTAAACCTGAATTCGGAAACAGTTTTAGAAAATTTCTTTTACAGTGTTTTGTATTGTATTTAATTATCGGGCGATAAAAATACAGTAAAAACATTATTTGTAGTGTTACAGCAGACAAAAATAATAATTATACTACTTGGTCAACAATAGTGGTTATGACCACTTTAGGACTTTGAATATCAACCATTGATTAAATCAACAGATGAGATCGATCTTATAAAATAGCTAGGACCATTAATAACCGTTGGATCAAAATTAAATCAAGGGTGGAGATTTAGTCTTATAAATGGCTATGACCATTATCAACCCTTGGATGTAGATTTAATCAATGGTGGAGCTGGATCATTAATGACCATTGGATTTGGATTTAGATCAATGGTGGAGAATTGGTCATCAAAAATGACTACAACCATTTTGGACCCTTGGATGTAAAGTTTGAAGGTGTAATCTTGACCCTTCATTTGGGAGACACATTCAATGGTTAGGATTGCAAGCCAAAAATGATCTAATGGCTCAAATAAAGTCTTCCATCTATAGCCTAAACTTAATAGCTATTTTAATTCAAACCATTCTTTTAATCAAGGGTTAGGATGGCTTAGGATGATGGCTATGAAATTTGTCACATTTTTATGAAGCATGGAAGGGGGGGACGGTTTTGGTGATGCAAAGGAGGGGGGAGACAATTTAGAGTAGGCTTTTTAGGCCAAAGAAAAAGATGAAGACAATAATCTATCACCTTGTCCATTATTGCAAGTTTGCATGCAAAATAACTTAGCAAAAATTCTCTCCTTTTCTCTCCAAGAAGCAAGCTACAGCCACCACCGCAAACCACACCTTCCATCACTCAACAATTCTAAACAACCATATTTCTTGAATCCTTTCATCATTCTAAGAACCTTTGTAGTTCACACCAAGTTCTAATTCTTCCATCTTGAAGGACTTTTCCCAAGATCTAGCTTTAAGGTTTTGAAGTGAAGTGTAAGGATAACTTCATTTCTCCTTTTCTTTTTCATGATTCTAAGCCATGTTTGATCTATGGTTCTTCTTATTCAAGCTTGATATATTAATTTTCTTGTGTTTGTTTCATGTTTAAGAAACTTGTGTTGGTGGAGATCTTGTTCAAAATACAAAGCAAGGAGCTTTTGAGAATCTTCAAGAGGTAAGAAGAAGATCCATCTCACCAACCAAGTATGGTGGTGAGAGATGTGTTTTCTATTTGGTGGTTGATGAATCCATGTGAGGATTCACATCCATGTTCATGTAATAATTTGTATGTGTTTATGTACTTTGATTATTTGTTTATGTTTGATATGATTTGCACGGTTTTATTGCTTGTGTAATATGCTTATAATATGCATGATGATGTATGTTAAATATATTATGATGGATGCATGTTGAAATAAGCAAGTTTGGTTCTAAAAGCCATGGAGGAGGTCATGGTTTTGGGCTTCCAAAACTAGGGTTTTTATTGAAATTTTTTAAGAACAATGGAGTTAATTTTTAGTCCTTGAATTTAAGCAAATTTCGGCCAAGACACCAATAAATTTGGTGTTTACAAATTTATATTTTCATGAATGATAAAATTGAATGATTTGGGAAGTAAGGAAAATAAACAAAAGGATTTGTTTTTCAAAAATCAATGTACACAGTTTTAAGTGGTATTTTTATTGATTTATTTTGTGTAGAAACAAGAAAGAAACCTAGTTGATTTAAAAGAAAAATAATTCATGGTTTCAATGGCCATGTATATGATTTTGATAACTTATAAAAATATTTTGATGTTGTGAAGTACAAGAATTTTCATATAAGGATTTTGGAAAGGGAATTAGAACATTGTTATTTAAGAGAAGTAGGATTTTCATAAATAAAAGAAAAGAGAGGTTAAAAGGGTTTGAACCTCAAATTATTTTAAAGAGAACTAATTTTTAGAAGTGAATTAGAAATGTAAAGAATACATTTGTAACTTGAAATTTACTAACGTAAAACTTATTTATTGGTTTTTGGGAAAACGTTAGGAAATCTAAAGTTAGAAATAATAATTAAATTAACTACATATGATTTTAAATCAATAAAATGTTATTTTGAGAAAATATATTACGAAAAAGATTTTGAGTAAGAATAGGAAGGAATAAAGTAAGAAATTATATTATTATAAGAAAAGCCCAAAATAATATTTTTAAAAATAAGAAATATTTTACGAAGTGTAAAAACGGTGAAAAACGAATTAGGAACTAAAAACATAATTTTTTTTAAGTTACACGTTTTGAAAAAACGTTAAAATATTTCTACGCGATTGGTAAAGCGTTTAAATATTTTACACGATCGAAATGTTGTAGAAAAATCGCTATGCGATTTAAAAATGAAAGAATATTTTTACACAATTTAGAATACAGTAGAAAATTATTACGCGATTTTAAAATGTAACAGAAAATGTTACAAATTGTTGTTAACGTAACAAAATATTACGTGACTGTGAAAACGTGACAAAAATATTTTGCGAATGAGAAAAACACGATAATGTGTTTTCGCTATTAATTATACAGTAAACTTCACAGTTAAAATCAGTATATGAATACTGTACAAGAAATTGAGAAGTTTGCCTGTAATTGGCATTAATACATTTTACGAACATAAAACAGTATTTTCACCTAGTATGAGAAATTATGTGATTTACCTTTGGTTGGTAATTGGTGCATTACACATGCATTAAAAATGATCCGATGGACTGTATATGACTAATTGCCTAGGAGAAACGTACACCTCTTGAGTGGGTGCGATACGCGTAGTGTAGGTCACTCGTTGACCTTGGGGGCATCGGGGTGCGGGTTGCTCGCAATGGGCAGTTGGTAGCTCTTACGTCACCGTGGGTTAGACCGATGCAACACATCGATGATCCGGATCGAGACATTATTCTTAATCGAGATCTGACAAAGACTGTCGTGTATGTGCTAGATGTGCAAGATATAATTATAGCACTTGGTCTGAGGCACTTGGTCTGAGACACGTGGTATCAGCAGATCTTTTCGATCAATTTCTCCGACCTGAGTTTAGCTCCATGGAGTAGGAAATCGAGTCTATGTGTTCATACATTAACATAAATGCTTACATCTGTGAGATATAATAGTTGTGAAATATTGATTATGATAATTGTATTTTTTTAAAATATCTGCTTAGTGTAGATGGCATTTCCTGTAATTATTAAATGTTAATTTTGATTGATAATATGTTGATGCCATATTTGTAATATGACGTGTTTATATGGTATGTTGTTATGTTATCTCTGTGCTACCATACTGGTATTGGCGTAGGTGATCTTACCTCTTTGTATGTATATTTGTATATTGTATTTATAATTAGGTGAAGACGTTAAGAAAGAAACGGTACAAGAAGGAGAAGAGGAACTACTTCTCACGTCTGGGAACGCAGAATTTTGACAATATGATGTCAAGAGCCAGTTTCTTCAGATATGTACGTCTACAATTCCACGGAGGAGTTGGAGAATGGAGGACAACTCCCGATGAGCGAGGACTTACTTACGAGGGGTATCTGACTGTTAGCATTAGTAGGCTGTTTCGTGGGGATCCATTTTTCTGTGTGACTATTTTTGTTCATGTTGAATTTCCTTTGCATATCAGGCGACATTGGGATACTAGAAATTATGTCCCAACGGAAATCAGCATAGTATCGTCAGCCCAGACACCTGTCTGTAGGGCTACTCGTCATAACGGATTCCTATCTGCTGAGGAACCCGAGGAGGACCCGTCTGAGGGGTCTGCTACTTAGTTAAACTTGGGCAAGTTGGAACTCTGATATAAATTATGTCTGTAATTATTTAAGTGTATTGTAGTTTGAGACATGGTCTGTATATAAATAATCCTGACAGCACTTTTGTAATATGTATATGACGTAAATTATGAGTGATGATGTATAATAGTTTTATTTTTCGCTAAGTTTATTTTATTATTATCAAAGAGGAAAGAAAAAAAATTTACAACTCGTATTTTTATCACAACATCACCTTTTATGACTTTGAGGGTATTTGGTTAATTAAGTAACATAAATGTGGCACCCTACGGTGGGTGTTACAATTTTAATATTCATTCTTTGTATGAAATAGAATAATATTTTGAAACCCAAAATTTCTAACAAAATAGAAGATTATGTTGAAACCTCAAAATACATATCGGTCTTCTTCTTTGTCGTAGTTGCTTAATCTTCCTCTCATTGGTATAATACTGAGAATCTTACAAATCGTATCAGCGAGCGATGTAAAAGACTCATGACCTTATAAACAAATCAAAATTATGTAAAAATAGAGACAGAGAAGGGAGTTGAGAAAGAAGAATAAGAACATAAAAGAAATTGTACCTGAGAGTACAGCTGCTAAAGCGAACGAGCGGTGACTGGTGGCGGCAGACCTCTAACAACTTCTAGGTTGGAAATAAGAGTAGTTGAGAGATTATGATATTCTTCAAAGTAGCTTTGTTGTTTTTGTCAAAGACCACCAATTGTCAAATTCTATAATTAGTAAATTTTTGAATTTATTGTATAATTATTACCAATTATTATTTCTAATTCCTTCCTATTATTGTAAAAGACTAATTTATGCTTCTTTCTAATTTTTTGCCAACGAATTAATTTAGCTAATTTCCTAATATATATTGTGGTCAACATTAAATATTAGTTTCGATTTATTTTTAATGAGAATCATAATATACAAAAGCCTTGGAGGAATTAATAAAGAATAATATGATATTAATTGCCACATATTATATGATTAGGAATTAATAAATTGATTGATCATTCTTTTGTATTATGTGATTGAATTAATACTTTGAATTTAATAATCAGTCAGCAGCCACCATTCATACAAAAGAATCAAAAATTCTAATGATAACGTATTATATGATTGATCAACATTTAGCTACTTCATCTCTTTTTAACATATTGATTAGGAATTAATTTTGATTAGGAATTGATAAATTTATAAAAAAAATATTGTCACGTATTATATGATTGAAATTTCCTTCCTATTCGAATTAATTCCAATTGATTTTATACATGAAAATTTTTTATTTGATCGCTATATCTAATTATGTTCATTGTGTTATTTTCAAATTAGATAATTTGGGATTCAATGATTAATTAAGGACGATAATTTTGGGTTTCAATATGTTTGGTGATTTGATTTGGCCTTTCTAATTATTCTAAATGAAATTCCCTTCATATTCGAATAGATTTCAATTAATTTTATACATGAAAATTTTTTATTTGATTACTATATCTAATTATGTTTATTATGTTATTTCCAAGTCAGATAATTTAGAATTCAATGATTAATTGAGGGTGAGAATTTTTCATTTCAATATATTAGATGATTTGATTTGACTTTTATTTTATATAACTTCTTATTAAGAATATTAAAGTGACTAACCAAAGTCAACTAATTAATAAGCTTAAAATTATTATCCATAATCTGAATTCTTAAAATAAATTTATTTTAATTATTCTAATTAAAATTCCCTTCCTATTCAAATTGATTTCAATTGATTTTATACATGAAAAGTTTTTATTTGATTACTATATCTAATTATGTTCATTGTATTATTTCTAAATCAGAGTAACCTTCTTACTATCGATCTATATATTTGCAGTCATGTTATACTTCAATACATCTGCAAAGAAGAAACTCTAAGCAGGGTTAGTATAAGAAAATTGCTATTTTCTTTTTTGTTTTCTCATTTCTTTTTTTACGTAAAAAGACATTCATTTTAATTTCATAGTACTAATATCAACCCTATATTCTATTTTTCATGTAGGAAGCACAAGGTTCATAAGCTACTTGGATACAAAATTTACTTACTGGTTAGTCACGCCTATTTCATGAATACAAAATTTTCAATATGCAACACTAAATTTTCAATATCTGCATTAGTCGTTTTCTAATGTTGGAAATTTTATCAAATTTCTAGTGACATCAAATACTTTTTGTGTTGTTTTTGGCTTTGTACAATAATTGAATCACACTACAGATGGACACGATGGACACGTGTGAAATCAGACAAATTTAAGCCAAGTTGTTGTTAAGTTCAAAGTTTGCATCCTTGGGCATCCTCTCTTACTAGCAAAAAGTGACAAAAGTTGAAAATCATGTCTTCAATTCAAAGGTTTATATTGTTGCTGACAAATCTCTTTTGACAACATGTACGTTCAAAAGATTTTTCAATTTCATATATGAATTTCAATAATTATAATGTACTATTTTATTTTTGTTCTGCATGTTAATATATGTTGGGTTTCAATAAAATTTATTCTTCTATTCGTAAACTTAATGTTGATTCTTGTTTTAGTTCTTAGGAGTATTAATAAAAGTAAATGACCACTTTGTTGTTTTTCTTATTCTACTTTCTTTGTTGAAATTCAGCATTTTAGTCAAAATATATATTTCAACATTTTGTTGGATTATGCACTTATATTAGAAGGTGAAGATGTATGGTATTTTGAAGATTATTATAAGTTTAAATGGACACTCGAACATTACAAATCATTGAAGGAGAATATCCATACTTCTTTTGCAATTTAAAGAAGAGTGTCACAACGAGTGAGTATGAATACAAGCCAATAGATGAATCATCTAAGCTTTAAAGATAAACTCTTAGTAATGAAAGTGTGTACAGATCTATACTTGTATGACATTCGAATAAAAACCAAATGAAAATCCTTGAATTGTTCAACAATTTTGATCAATTATTTTTAATTAAATTAATATGTTAATTCTTAAATCCTTCTTTCTTTACTACTCTCACTCTCTTTTTAATTGGTAGTTTTAGAAGATTTGCAAACAAAATATTTACTCAGCACTTTATATAAGAATTATACTAAGTGTTGAAAGTGCTTGAAGAATATTCTTAACGAATTGTTTGGTGAAGTATCTCCAAAAATACTATTATTGAATACTCTTATAAGGATTCTACATTAAAACATAACAAATTGATTGAGTATAATTTATTATTAGAAAATTAACTTTTATTAATTATATCTTTTTGGTGAGATTATTAGTTATATTTTTATTACAAAATGTTTGATGTGTGTATATATATTTGGTGGCTTGCAATTATAGTTTTATGCGGTTATTTTAAATAAATATTGTTATTTAATTAACATAATATGATAATAACAACTAAGATTCTTACTTAAATAAAAATGTTTTATGTATTTTTAAGTTAAATTTATAAATATTTTTTTTTATAAATTATTACATATATTTTATTTATAATTATATTTATTTTTATTATTTAATTCTTAATTTATCTTAGGTGCAAAATCTAGTAATATTATAAAAGTAGTATCTTTTTTTCGTAAACTTGTTTTGAAATCTCAATTTTAGAGTAATGTAACACATTATTGGCAGCAAAATACAAAGTTTCAGCTTTGATATATTTTTTAGAAAAAATAAATAATTCTTTTTAAATTAATTTGTGTGTGTATATATATATATATATATATATATATATATATATATATATATATATATATATATATATATATATATATATAATAATATTAAATAAGTTAATTTTTTAACATTCGTTTGAGCAAGTAATTTGATATATGAGGTTAGAAAAAATTATTTATTTAAATCATGAACCGTGATACTACTTTCTTAGTAAGAAAAAAATATGTTCATATGAGAGAATGTTTGTAGAGATAAAGCCTGAAGATCCTAATATATATATATATATATATATATAATAAGAGAAATTTTATTGTAAAATAATAATATGAATAAATTTTGATCATACAATTATATATAAATAATTAAAATTAAAAATTATTTAAAAAGTCATGTAATTACTTAAAAAAGTCACATATATTTATATTCTAATCTTAATTATTCATATAAAATTTAATGATTAAAATTTATTCATTTCATATCTTACTATAAATATTTTTTTCACTAAATATACTCCTTTATATATATATATATATATATATATATATATATATATATATATATATATATATATATATATATATATATATATATATAAAGCAACAATGCACCATGGTGACCATGTCAAAAAACTTTTAAAAAAAATCAAGGTGGGGAAAGGGCAACAACATATTTGCATAATATAAAAAATGTTAGAATGTATATATTATTTTTTATTTATTTATTTTTAAAAAAATGATATAAGAATAATGTAAAGAAAATAATGTGTATTGAAAAATAATGTACAAATATTATTACTCTAATAAAAAAGAAAAGAAAACAATGTAAAAAATAGAAAAGAAAAGAAAACTATGCTTACTTTGAAATATAATTTTTATATAATTACTTATTATTTATTCAAAAAATGAAGTGAATTATGAGTTTTTGTTTTTCTTCGTGCTGAGTTGATGATTACATAGTTTGGTTTTATTTATCTTCAGAATAATTGCGTGATTTTTTTTTTGACTGGATAATAATCACGTGATTTAGGTTCTATTCAAAATAGTAATATATTAACATACCAAACAGTACTTTTAAGCATTTAACCGATTTTTTTTTCTACAAAAGAAAAAAAAAACCTATTAAACTGGACAATCTTCCACTCAAATGAACTTTTCTAGTAGTAAAAAATGCTAATCCAAGTAAGATCAAGATTTGACGTCATAATACTAAAAATGGACTGGTCAAATTTGCAGAAAATAAACAAATGGTTAATATAGTTAAGAAGTTGTAATATGTAATAAGCACCTTTAAAATTTTAGTTAGTATAACTAACATGTTCTCCTTTTCCCTTCCTCGCTGTCCTTCTGCATTTTATAGCTGTGTCATAAACAAAAAATGAATAATTTTTACTTACACAGAAAAGGGTCATATTTTTATTTATTTACTTTTTTATTTTTTATTTTTATTTTCAAACGAACATAAACAAGGAGTGGTATATACGCTTTTATAAGGTAAAATGTTTACAAAGCTTTGAGAACTAATAATTGCAGTAATGATTAACCAAAGCCTCAATTCTAAGTCCTTGCTATTAGAATCAAACATCAAAGAGCACTAAAACTAATAATTAAAATCACTCAATCATATAACCAAAAAAAAAAAATCATTCAATCACACGGTATAAATCTGCTTTCTAAAGTAACAATGAAATCACAAAAAAGACAAAACTACAAAAGGTTCACCAGTTTAACGTAACAGCATGTTTATTTCAAATGCAACTTAAAAAAAAACAAAATCATAATATTTCCACATTATCTTAGTAACATAGTTTTATATCTGATTTTACTTCTTAATGAAAAACTCATCACAAATGTGGTTTAAGAAAATCATATTGAAAAAGGGATGTAATAAAAAATTATGTAAATGTTTTTTATTTTATATTTTAGCAGAAAAATTTAATTGTTACAAAATAAAAAAGTAAAAGACAAAAATAATTCAATAAAAATGAGTTTAAGAAGAAAAGGAGAAAAGGATAATTTTGATACCAAAAAGTGAAAAATAAAGAATAGTATGTTATATATATAAAAAAAAAAAAAGAGAGAAAAGAAGAGTAAATGCGGTCTGTAAACTCCGACAAAGCCACCGCGAACCGTTCACTCACCCGAATCTCGCTTTTCCAACGTTCATCGCCTTCTTTTCTCTCTGTTCCTTCTTTTTCTTTCTATCTCTCTGTGGGAGAGAGACCCATAACAACAAAAAATATCAAATAACACGAAACACGAAAATGGAGAATCATAATTACACACGGAAAAAAACAAATCCAAAAAACACAGCGAAAAAATGAACCAAACAACCAAAAAGAAGAAAAATTTCTAGGGTTTCCAAATCATCATCATCAATTCCCTCCTTCCCACCAATCACCGTTCCCGCTCCCGTATTATTTCCTCCCTAGAAAGCGGGCATTAATTCACTGTTTTCGGGGCTTCTCGATTGGTAGCAGCTGGTGCTCCAATTTCAACTTTTTTTATTTTTATTTTTTTACTTTTTACTTCGTTTGGGTCCTAAGTTTTTCTGGCGAGGCTGAACTTTCCGTGAAATTTTGACATCCGTTTTCTGCTCCCTGCGACCTTCGCCGCCGGCTGCTATTGATTCGTCAACGGCAACTCCTTCGAGGTGTGTTCTTTTATTTCTGGTTATTTCCCTCCATTTGTCTTGGCAGCAAATTTTTCCTCTCGAAATCCTTAGCTCCGGGGAAATTAGTTTCCGTGGTAAGGTTTTGAGCTTGTTTCGCACAAGGGAAAATAAAAATGAATCGAATTTTATTTCTGGGGTTGGATATTTTCTTTTTCACCACGCTGACGCTGTAATTTTACTTTTTTTAAAAAAAAAATTGTGTTTGTTTATTGCTATTAGGTTTCATATCGTTGTTTTTCTCTTTGTTATAGGTTTGCCTCTGATTGGTTGATCCGAGAGGGATAACGGAGAAGGTGCTTGGCATGGTGGGAGGGGAAGAGAATGGTTGATGGTGGTATGGTTTGAAAGTGAGAGAGGATATCAGAATTTTAATTGATGAGATATTTTGTTACCAGATTCTTGATTTGTTGAAACCATTGGTGATTTTTCAAATTGTTAAGAGTTTGAATGCGCTTTGATCTATGGATTCGGAGGTAGTTCCATCTTCCAGGGATTTGTTGAAATGTTGCAACTGCGGGTGTAGTTACTCCTTAGCAGCTCAATCTTCGGGGACTTGGATGCGTTCCATCAAACGGAAGCATGATGAGTTTGAACTGGATAGCCATTTTCCTGTGCCTGCGTTTGCACGGGTTGAAATTGAGAACGAATGTGCGGCCTTACGAGA
Organism: Ormosia emarginata; assembly: GCA_029884605.1. Lineage (NCBI taxonomy): Eukaryota > Viridiplantae > Streptophyta > Magnoliopsida > Fabales > Fabaceae > Ormosia > Ormosia emarginata. The sequence goes on from JAQQTP010000051.1 coordinate 5,266,630, forward strand.
GATAGTCAGCAGTCAGCAGAAAACTATACAAGATTTGAATGCTGAATTGGAGGAGGAAAGAAATTCTTCATCCACAGCGGCGAATGAGGCCATGTCAATGATATTGAGGTTGCAGAGGGAGAAGGCAGAGATTCAAATGGAAGCCCGTCAATTCAAGCGTTTTGCAGAGGATAAGATGTCACATGATCTGGAGGAGCTTTTATCATTGGAGGATTTGTTGTATAAGAGAGAACAGACAATTCAGTCACTTACTTGTGAAGTTCAGGCTTATAAGCACAGGATGATGAGTTTTGGGCTAACCGAGGCTGAGGCAGAGGGTGATGAATATGAACTTCCAACCTATGAATACCCTCCTTTGAAATGTAATGTGATGCATGGTCCCGTGGATGCTGATAATGATGACACAGATATTGAAAAATATGTATTTGGTGAAACTCCCAGTGACCGTTTGAGGAACTTGGAAAATAGGATCTCTCAAATGGAGAGAAGTCCAACTTACAGCCAGATGGATGGGGATTTTACAGGAAAAAATACTCTAGAGAAGGTGATTGTTGGACAGTCTCCAAGACGGACTAGACATTCCAGGAAATTTTCCTCTGACTCAACTTCATTTGGTGGGATGGGTAGAGAAACAGGTCCTGTGTTTCTGATGGATTCTCCCAAGATCAATAGTAACTTGAGGAAAGATTATTTCTCACAGTCAGAGGACCATTCCAATTTGAAGAAGGTAGATAATGCATCAGAAGGTGATGATATGAGTGACAGAATTTATACAGTTGACTCTGTTCATTGTGGGGCACCATATAATGGTTTCACTGAGTTCAAAGTTGGAGCTGGTGTTTTTGAAGATTATGCAACCTCACCAAGGGAGTCGGGGAATAATGCTGATTTTGAGGATCCCTACATAAAGAAGCTTTACATGAGGCTTCATGCACTTGAGGCTGATAGGGAATCAATGAGGCAGGCAATCATTTCAATGCGCACAGATAAGGCGCAGCTTGTGTTACTGAAGGAAATAGCTCAACATTTGTGCAAAGAGATGTCACCACAGAGAAAAATGACAATGAGGAAGCCATCAATTGTTGGCTGTTTTTCTTTCTTGACAATTTTTAAGGTAATTTAGAAATAAAATTGGTTTCTACTAATGCAATGCATGTGTTTCTGCCATATATTTGATGAGACGGACTCGTCCTGTTTAATTTGTCCATCTTTTAGGTTTTAGCACAAGCTTACATTAAGATAATCTCTTCAAGCATCAGTTTGCTTATCATTGTTTGCCCTTCAGTTAAAGATTTATTGCAAGAGGCTTTCAGCAAACCAAGTTATCTTTTCCAAGTTTTTGAAGGGCTTTTTTTTATCATACTTCCATTGATGGCAAAACTATTTAACAAAATGTTACTCTTTTGAAACTATATACCAAAATGTTACCCTTTTGTCCAGCGTGACATTTTTTATTTTTTTTTCTATCCATGTAGATAACGCCATCAATGTTGGTACTTCCATGTAGATAACTCCAAAGCGTTTAGCGTTATTTAGTGGATAACTCCAAACGCTTTGGCGTTATTTATGTGGAAGTGCCAACGTAGATGACGTTATCTAGTGAATAACTCCAAACGCTTTGGCGTTATTTACGTGAACAGAAAAAAAAAAAAAACATGCTGGACAAAAGGGTGACATTTTGTATTGATTGTAATGAAATATGTTATATCTGTTTTTTAGTTGGACATTATAGAGTGGCAGTTTGGTTTGACTACTGACGCTACATTGGGTTTTAGTATGGCGGCCCTTCGAGAATCTGTTGAGCAGATCTAACATTCATTGCAGGAGGCCGAGTCATGTGCTGGCTTGTAGAAATGAAGTCCTCAGGATGTTGAAGTCGTGTCCGAGTACTCGTTAACCTAGTCCTCCTTTTACGTCTCGTCCCCTGTTCATTGGACTCCTCAGGTAGCCCTAGAATGTCATCTACTATTGGAGTTGGACGAAGTTGTTCTATTGAAATGTGATTATACTCTTGCAATGAATGTAAGATTTGCTCAACAGATTCTCGAAGGACTGCCATACTAAAACTTGATGTAGTGTCTATAGTCCAACCAAACTACCATTTTGTAATGTCCGACTAAGAAACATATATAACATATGTCATTACAATTAATACAAAATACCACCATTTCGTCCAGCGTGACATTTTTTATTTTTTTTCTGTCCATGTAGATAACTTCATTCACGTTGCCGCTTCAACGTAGATAATACCAAAGCGTTTGGATTTATCCACTAGATAATGACATCTACATTGGCATTTTCATATAGATAACGCCAAAGAGTTTGGAGTTATCCACTAGATAACGCCAAATGCTTTGGAGTTATTTACGTAGAAGCGTCAACAAACGGTGTTACCTACGTGGAGAGAAAAAAAAATGTGACGTTGGACAAAATGGTGACTCTTTGGTATATAGTTTCAAAAGAGTGACGTTTTGATAAATAGTTTTATCATCAATGACAGTTTGGTAAAAAAGCCGTTTTGCAGATGCCTTACGGGCTAACTTATGAAGTGAAATGCATGAAAAACATAAGTTTGTTATTTAACAGCAGAAATAATTCATGTTGGCTGTTTCTCCTTTCATCTCTGAGAGGGTGCATTTTTTCTCTCTAATGTTTTGTTGATTATTCTAGGCATTGCCTTCGTAACCCCACCCCCCTGGCCCCCCCGCCTTGTAAAATACTCAATGCTATTGTGTGAGAGTCGTCTGGCAAATGCATTCTGTTTTTCACTGGTTGCATTGTTGAAAACATGCATTCTTGTGATGAAAGATTTTGAAAGTAGCACTCACACCATTTCATCTTTTTGGTGTTCAGTGGATCACATCAGTCGTTTTCTGGAGAAAGAAAGCTCGTCAAAGCAAGTAAGTCACAGTAACATATTTTCTGATGGCTCAAAATATACTTTTACCTGATGCAAAATTATTTGTAATTTTGTCTCTTTTGTTGTGTAGCCTACTGAAGTAAGAGCAAAATCAGGCATAATTCTCACAACTACCTAACCCAAAAATCATTTTAAAGAGAACACGATCCTTTTGGATTTAAGTGGACTATGCTCATAAGGCATAACTCCTACAATAAAATATTAAACATTGAGCCATATCTTAATTGTTGAAATTTAAACATTGAGCCATATCATATTTATTTTCAATTAATAAAGTATACTTGACATCCACTGGATTAGATGTTTGACATAATCATAGATTCTTAATCAGTTCTCAATAAATTACTTTCTTTTTTATAACAGCACCAACATCAAGTGTATTAGTTTTTGAATAATATAGGAAAATATAAGTTTGAGGGGGTGAAAAGCTCTTATTACTTTTTGTTATGGAACTTTTCATGTTGTTTCTGAGAATTGGTGATTGCATATTGATACAGTTCTCCCAAAGCATAGGCATTTTATTCAAATAGCAGTCTCACTGTGATGATGTCTATTAATTATGCTAATATTTCTTATATGGTGGTTTCAGAGGGTGTGTGCGTTGTTTTTGACCTGGAAGGAAAAAACGTTTGTTAAGGATAATCCTTGAATGAGATGATCTTTAACAAGAAATTATCCATCATCTAAAATGCTTGTGACTGCAGGTATATGTTTGGGCTACCAGCTGACAGTGTGGGCTTGCTGCTGCTCCTGGACAAGGGAACGCGTGCAAGGCCATGGAGATGTATTTCAAGTACACAAGTGGGAGATTAGTTCTCCAATTCCTGTGTCAAATGTGGGAGCACCAACTGAATTTTAATAACATTACTACGATGAGATTTTTTGTTTATACCCCCTGGATCTTTCTCGCTGAAAAAGTGTATTGTGCAGTGTTCTTTTATTTCTTTTGTATGAAATTGAATGTAATTTGTTGGTTGATTGGTGAAACTTGGATATGATATGACATATGAGCATTCCCACTCATATGGTTTGTTGGAGTTAAGCGAGCTCGAGGTACGTCTTTGGACAATCCTCTCCCATACATGACATATTCTCAACCTCAATTCTACTACGTGCAGCTTTGTGTGTGGAGTGTTGTACATTCAGATGTACCATAATTCCCAACCCTCCACATCTAAATTTTCACTATTCAGTGCAGAAGCGATGGTCTTGAATATTATTATTTTATTTATTTATTTATTTTTACATTTATCAGATTCATGTATATTTGGCTGTTTTTTTTTTTTTTAATGAAGACTTCTCATGTCTGTCATTTTACCAATAATGTAAATTATTAAATATTAATATGTATGTTTTATGAGATTGATCAATCACTTGAGACGCCTATGTTTTACGGTTTCTTCGATCCCCACACTTCTCTTTTTCTAACCTACTGAATCGATGCAGTGCATTGAGAATTAATTATACGTAATTCTTCTATACATAAGAGGAACACAACTTTGACCAGGGCATGTGGACAAAACGAAGTTGTGGCTGCTTTTTGCTTACCATTCTCTATACGTGTTGACCGCGATGGTAGGTATATTTAGCGGTGAAAATAAGTCAGGTGAGATTAAATTTTACTTTAAATATATCTGTTATGTATTTTAATTACAAGGCTTGAACTTGGTCTATGAGTCTGTAATAAGTTGATTTTTAAGGTTTGATCTAACTTTTTTAAAAATCTGGTTTGACTTGAAAATTTATTTAAATATTTATTTTGTAATGAAGCCTTTAAATAAGTTAACAAATTTATTTTTAAATAAGTCAATAAGTTTTTACATAGGCTAACAGACTTACTTTTAAATAGGCTAAAATATCTTTGCATAGACTAATAAACTTACTTTTAAATAAGTTAACATGTCTTTACATAGGCTAACAGGCATAAGCCTTAAAATAAGTTAATGAGCCTATTCAAGGCCGATAAGTCTTTGTTATAACTTAACACTCACCTAAAATAAGTTAATGAGCCTATTCAAGGCCGATAAGTCTTTGTTATAACTTAACACTCACCTTATAATTTTATAGATGTTCACTACTTTCTTACTCTAGTCTTTAGTCGATGTGAGACTTAGAAATATACTAAGTTGCAAAATTTTATGACTTGATATATTTCCAAGTCTCACATCGACCAAAGACCAGAATAAAAATGTAGTGAGCATCTATAATAATAGGAGATGAGTGTTAATTTATTATTTTCTTTCTAATAAATATATTACATTAAATATATTGATAAATATGTTATTTCTATTCTAACTTACTAACTTAGGTTTTAGTTACTAATTTTTATTAAAATCTAATTGAAAAATATATTAATATATTATAATAAATTTATAATTATAATTATAATTATAATTATTATAATAATATATGTTATATTATATATAGTTAAACATGTCGTCATTCGCTGAAGCTTAACAAGCCTATTAGATGGCCTGAAGTCTGACCTTTTTAATTAAATAGACTTTTAAAAAAACTTTGACCTAACTTGTTTAGTAAACAAATCAAGTCAAGTCAGGCCTCAGGCAGGTCAGGGCATAGGCCCATGATGGGTAGCCTGACCTATTTCCACCCGTAGGTACACTAGAGGTTTGCACTCTTTTGTATGGAAATGTTTGACCAAAAATGATGGAGGTGATGCATGTACCTCTATTACGTAAACTATGTTGTTTGAATTTTATTAGAGGAAAATGAGAAGGTAAAGAATAAGAAAGAATGATATATTGTAGCCTTTTACCCCTATGCTGGTTTATGCAAGAAAAATCGAGAAGTAATAACTAGGAAACACTTTATTTTTTTAAAAATGTCTCTTAAACAATGTCTGATAATGTAAATTCGAAAAGAGCACGTGAAAATTGAAATAAGTGAGTTTGAAGATTTTTTTTTTTGGTATTAGGGAGTTAGCGTAAAACTGATTGGCCACCATGGGTGTTGGGATTTTGGCTCATGTATCTTGATAAGATAATGATTGATTTTATTTATGTTTATCATTAACAAATGTATCCTTGAATATTTAGGGAATCTAAATTAGGAATATGATAAAACTCGAAAGATTTTGTGAAAATCAGAAAGATTTGGAAATCTATTAGGATTTTGGTAACTTGGAAACTAAAGATTCTTGGGAACCAAGGGGTTTACTTGGAAGCCAATGAGGTTTTGCTATAAATAGAGCTAATGGCCTAAGTGTGCGATGACATAGAAAGAGAACAAGTGACAGAGGGGTTCTTCGAGTTATGAAGAAGGCGTAGAAGGGGTTTTGGGGCGAGTATGGGTTAGGGTAGTTAACTCTAAAATTATTCTTGTATGTCATTTTTCTCTCATAGTGAAAATGTTTTAATCCTCTGGGGTGGACGTAAACATGTGACTTGTCGAACCACATTAAATTCTTGTGTCTCTTTGCTCCGTGTTGTCATCTTGTTTATTTTTCTCCCCTTGATGGTACCCCAACAAGTGGTATCAAAACTGATGGTTTGGATTGGCTAGGATGAGCTTATAGTCTGGATAAACTTGGATGAGTTTTGGAGAAACGGTGGTTGACAACGGTATGAGTCAGTAACCCTCTGGTGATGAGAAGTAACATGTTTAGAGACGTGGCTCAGTGAGTGATGAAGAGCAGTAACACGTATAACGTGACTCTTAGAAAAAGTAGGTGTGAACACCCAATTTTGTCCGGACATAAATTTTTTTTTTTAAATTAAAAAAAAAATTAAAATTATTATTATCATTATTAAAAATTAAAAAAAAAAAAAAAAAATTTTAATTGAATAATAATAATAATAATAATAATATAGAAAATAATAAATTTAGAAAACATAATGAAAAAAAAAAAAAAAGGGGGGGGAGAGAAGGGATTTGGGCCGATCGACCCCAGAAACACTAAACTCGGATCCTTCACCCATGACCCGGATCCACTGAACCCAGACTCACCCATGACCCAGCACCCATTTTCGTTTGACCCCTCTCTGGAAACCCTAACCTCATTCACCCCAAGCCCCATCAGCCTCACCCACAGCAGCCGTCTCTCCCTACCTCATCCCTATCCTAGCTCCTGCGACAGCCTCCATGAGGGAGACCAGGTGGCAAACCACCCATTCACGCAACCTCCATCACGAGCTCCAGCGCACCATAGCCGACGCGTTCTGCACCCCTAACGTGGAGAGCAATGGCCAAACGGTCCTTCCCCTTGGATTCGCTTTAACCCGCGGATCTCTGAGCTCTACACACTTCTGACAGAGCTCACGGCGCGAGGATACCATTTTGGGGTAAGATTTTGAGTGGAGCAGAGGAAGAGCATGCAAAAATGGAAGTTGTGAGGGGAGTTCAAGATTGCAGGAGTCAGAGGGTGGAGTTTGCGTGGAAGAAAGGAAAGAAATACAAAAATGGAAGGTTTGAGAGGACAGACGCTCTGAAGCACAGGCAACCGTCATGTTCCTCACCCAACCAGCCACCATAAATACGAAGGATGAAGACGAGAAAAGGGTTCGGTTTTCTCTTCCCCTTGGTGAATTTTTATTTTTCTCTGAGTGTTCGATCGGAAAGAGGGTCCTCTGAGAGAAAATTAGAGGGATTGGAATTTTTTTTTTCTAGAATTTCTTTTTCTCTGAGAACTCAGTAGGAGGATGCAATAAAAAAAAGGGGAATTTTCTGTGTATCTTTCAGAGAGAAAATTGGAGGGAAATTTCTGTAATTCCCTGAGAGCATTAGAAAATTTGAGAAGAGAAAATTGAGGGATCGAAAAATCAGAAGAGGGTCAGAGTCATTGCTGTATTCAACAATTTAGAGAAATCCTCATTCGGTAATGTCATTTTTTTTTGCCATGGCTGTATTGAGAATAGGGAATGAATGAGAATTATCATATCATATTTTTGGTATACTTCGATATTCTGATTGAAGTTGGCATATTGGTTCAGTTTGTCTCTGATGTTGTTTAGTTTTTTTATGTGTTATACACTATTTGTTTAATGAATTGACCATTTGATACTGTGTGTTCAAACCTTGCATTTCTGTGAGTTTTTGTTCCTGATTAAACTATCTATTCTCTGCCTGATCTGAGTCGCTGGGTTCATTTTCGTGTTGTGGGTTATTAGAGTGCTTAGTCTAGTTTACAAGAGGTTTGGGGTTGAACTCTGGTATATAAAATTATTCCTTTTCTATGATTTTGGTTCGTTTTGCTCCCTAAGCTACATGACTAAATGTTGGAATGGTCTGTGAGAAAATTGATGGTAACTATTGGAGAATGTTTTTGGTGCTTGCTGTTTTGGCTTTTTTTTATCTGCTCTACTGAATGGCTGGTCATGCTTTGTCATAATTTCGTATTGCCTAGTCTTTATAAGGGAGGAGTGAAATTGACAAAAGAATTGCCTTAGTTATAATGCCTAGATGGCAGAAGAGAAGTGAAGTATTATGGTTGGGGTTTTGAATGCTCAGTCATTGTTTGTTTTGGCATGCAAATCCTGTGTAATAAGATCGTTCCTCTGTTTCAGCAATTGAACAATAAGCCATTTATAACGAGTTTCTCAGGATGCCTGGTCAATTAGTTTGCCATTTTAGTTGATATGGAATGATGAATATAGGGATGGTGTTCTGATCCTCACACTCCATCTTGAGTTAGCCCTTTTTTTTAGCTTTTACACGTTTGTAACTCGAGTTCTTGCTTTATTGATGATGTTGGACATGAAGCTTACTAGTTTGGAGTCTTATGAGAAGGTATATCCTGTCTCCTTAAGGTTGCTGCTATGTTAATAAAAAAAAAATGCACCGTAGTGAAGGCATGATGCTGCTATCTTGTAGTGGGGGGAATAGGTTGCTGACAAGTTGCAATAAAAGGGTTTATTGATGCATGTCTATCGAAGACATTAGACTTTGTTCTCTTCAAACTACTGTCAACGCAAATACAATTGGGTTTTATTTTGTGTTTGGTTTTCCTTGGTTGTTAGATTAAAGGAATCTTAGATTTTGCCTTAAAAGTTATAAGGTACTGTTTGCAATTTGATCATCCACGATGGTGTAGATATGACAATTCATTACTGAATATTGTGCCAATTGGTTAAGCCATTTACTTGGTTTCGCTCTTGCTTCCAAAGATACATAAGTGAAATTAATCCTTTCTAAAAGTCATGTGATGGTGTACGATTCATGCTCCTGCTGTGATGCACTTTAATGGATAAAAGAAAAAGGAGTTTTTGTCTTCCCCATGTAGATGATGAAATGGAATTTCTTTTGATTTAATGGGTTGAGTTTGCATCGTTCTTACTACCTTTTTTACTATTCTATTTGTGCATATTGACCCTTGCATGCTTTTACACACTTATATTTTAATCTCATTTTTTTTTTCTTCTTCTTCTATCTCTTTACTAAAAATAAATAAACAATTAACTCTAAATTTTTTTTAAAAAAAAAACAAAAAAAAACAAAAAACAATTGAACTTTGTATGGAGAAAATAAAACAAGAATAGCTGAGTTGTGACAACTTGTTAATCTTGTTTCCTTTTAGAATCATCTAAATTGTGACAGTTTGATGATTTATTTTCAAAAAAATCTGAGTAAAATTTTGACATGAAATTAAATTCTCATAATTTATTCATTTATAAAAAGGGGAAGATAAAAAAAAAAGGGATATAAAAAAAATAAATAAAATAAAATAAAAATAAAAAATTTTGAGCTTTGTGAAAAGAAAATAAGATAAGATTAATTGAGCTGCGACAGCTTGTTAATTTTTTCCTTTTAGAATCATTTAAATTGTGACAGTTCAATGGTTCAGTTCTCTAAAAGATTTTGAGTGAAATTTTGGAATAAGATTCTTTCAAAATTAAATTTTCATAATTTATTTCTTTGTTTAGTTTATCTTTTAATAAATGGGTAAAATAAATATTTTTAAAAGTTATAAAAATTTGCATAACTGATTTAAGGTAACCGTCTTAAGGCGGATGTATTAGGGGTGCTGTGGGGTTAAGTCTTCACCCTTCCCTGTGCATAATCAGACTCCCGAACCTGAATTTTTGAACGTAGACCATTATTTTTGGTTTTCCAATTTTTTCAAATAAAAAAAAAATTGGTGGCGACTCCTTAAATTTTGTATTTTTAAGTCGTTATCCCGCCGCGATCACTGTCGCGACAGTAGGCTTTGTACCTAACCTAGTGTAACACGGTAGTTAAGACGTGGCTTATATGGAAATAGGTTTGCCCCAATAGTTTAATATGTTAAGTTTTGATAATGACAAATACAAGACAAAAAGAATGATGCTTATGCTTGATAGATGTGCTTTATAGATGACAAATGTATCACAAAAGAATATTGATCATGTTACATATATGTGCTTAAAAGAGATATATTGGATCATGCATGATTATGTACTTTATTTAGTTATACTTCACTTAATAATCATGCAATGAGATATATGCAACATTCTTATATGCATGTTAGACTAACTAGAGTTATATATTTATGAATCATGTATATTAAGATATTAAGTTATGAATTTAGACTAACTATGCTTGTTTTGAGTGAGCAATACTTTATAAGATAGTCTTAGTACCAAGAGTGAGCATTGCAACAAGAAAGCAAAAGATCACAACTATGCTCAACTCAAGAAGAATGAGAATGATAAAGATGTTCCAAGCAATTTACGAGATTTGAAGAGAAGAAATTTGTAGAAGCTTGGATTGCATCAAGAAGCCTAAGGACTAGAATTGATATATTTTCCTTTTAGGTTTTCTCCTATGTAAAGATAGAGGTTTTACAAAAAAAGAGCTCAAATATGTTTTTAAGTCTTTAAAAATGGTTCTTACATTTTAAATGCCTAACAAACTGCTTTTGGAAAGTTAATCTTGGTGGTAGTTCACACCTTTAAAAAATAGCCAAGTTTGTGTTTTGTAAAACTGACATTTGGTTACTATTTTGATCATAACTTTCAAACTACTTTGAGTTTTAAACTTATTGCATATGAAAATAGACTCAAATATCTTTCTAATGAGTGGTCATTTACTTTAAACGGATAAGAAATGAAGAAGTTATGACCATTTAAAGTCAGTTTTCAAAAACAGTCAAGTTTGAGTTTTGAAAAGTTGACCTTTGATTACTCTTTTAATCATATCTTTCAAAATACTTTGAGTTTTGTTCTAAAACTTATTTCATTTGAAAATATACTCAAAGATCTTTCCAATGAGTGGTCATTCGCTCTAATCGAATAAGAAATGAAGAAGTTATGACCTTTTAAAGTCAGCTTTCAAAACCATAAATGTTGTAATCGATTACACAAGTCCTGTAATCGATTACAACGTTGATAGAAGCCATGTAATCGATTACCAGAAGTGTGTAATCGATTAACAAGTACCCAGAAATGTTCCCAACGGCTATAAACAACTAGTTTTCATAAAAAAATCATTTCTAAACACTACCAACAGTTATTTTATCACTTGGGCTCTATATATAAGTGTTGTATGAAGCTTATACACCTCTTGAACACTTGATTTGATCTTTGAATCAAAATCATATTTTGAGCTCTTTATTGCAAAATCCTTCTATTCTTTTATTCTTCAATTTGTATTATTCACTCTTGAGAGAGTTTTCTATCATCCATACTTTGTTCTTCAAGTAGTATATCTACTCTTGTGAGGGTTTCTATTCTTTCTGTTCACCTTGAAATCATTGTAAGAGGGTGAGGTATCCCTCAAGAGAGAAAAGAGTGAGGTATCCTTTGTAATGAGACTCAAACCCAAAAGGTGAGGTATCCCAAAGGTGTTGTGAGTGCTCTTGATTATAAAGGTCATCAAGCACCTGTGATGCTTGAAGAATTGGAGGCTCTAGCACAAGGGTGAGGTATCCCAAGGTGTAAGGAGTGCTCTTGTTTGTACAAAGGTTTTCTTAGCACCCCTGAAGTCTAGGAGATAGTGAAGAAAATCTCAAGTTAAGCTTGAGGACTGGACGTAGGCCACAAGTGGATTGGTGGCTGAATCAAGATAAATCTTGTGTTTGATCTTCTCAACTCTATCTCTTTACATTTGTGCCTTAATTATATATGCTTGAGTTAAATTTGATATCTAGCTTATTTACTTGATTTATCCTATAACCCAAGCAGTATTTGTGAAATCTCTAATAGTTGCACCTTTGTTAAACTTATTCCGCTGCATTTATTAATTGAGTTATTCAAAATGCTTAATTTCTCAAAGTTGCATTAAAATTTGTAATCACCCAATTCATCCCCCCTCTTGGGTAATGGTTGCCATGGCTAACAGCTTAGTCTAGTGAAAAGTGGTAACATGTGTAGATATGTGACTCTTGGAAAAAGTGACGTGGTGTGCTTGGGGAAATATCATTAACTGTTGAGTACTCGGAGAGGGAGTGTGAAGATGATGGATTGTGGGGCTACACATGTTCATTAGCTGATGAGTTTGAATCAAGTGGAGCCATGGTTAATGGTTGATTCAGGTTGTGTGTAACTGGTACACGTTAGAAGCCAGTGGCACTTATTTGTGGTTTTGACAAACAAGGGTTCTTCATAGTATTCATGAAGGTTGACACGAGACTAGGCGGCTTGGATCAAGGTGAAGCAATTATGAATTTCCAAGGTGGCGGGACATTTGCCAAGGTGGAGATTTGTGTAAGCTCCAAAGTCCTTTTGTGCGTAGTTGTACATATTTAGTTTTGATAATAGCTAACTATGTTGTAAATTGAATGTCACTGCTCTTAGTATTTGGAATGGAGGATTGAACTTTGTATAATAGAATACTTCAGGGTGATTAGAGAGACCTAAAAAGCTCAATTTTTGACTTGAGAGAGTTTAAGGAACACTTGAGAAAGTTCCTGGGAACATGAGGAAGTTCACCTTGAAAAGATGGTGAGAAAGTTCTACTGGAGATTAGAAAAATGGAGTTTCCGCAAAACCAGATTCAAGGACAAATTAGTCATCAAAGAGCAGTCATAACCATTTGAATGATCAAACAGTATTTTCAAGTATGGTGTCTTTGAAGATGAAAAGATTGAAGTTCTTCAGGCTATGAGAAAGTTCGATGAGAAAGTATGGTGAGAAGGTTGCTCTCTAGATGAACCTTTTCACTGACTAATACTTAAAACACATATGCTGACTCATTAAAAAGGACAAGAATACCGAATACCTATCAAGGAAAGGACAATTACTGTTAGAGGACTTCGATAGTTATAACCAATAACATCCATACCTAAAGCTATCATGCAATTCTTTCCATATATCTCACATTGAGACAAGAAAATGCATAACACATAACAGGAATCACTAAACAAGCTCAAGCATAGTCAGTCCGTACCCCGACTCAACATGATGAACTACTTTGATACCATAATGTAATTCTCCAATATTAATATCTCAGTATATCTAGAATATACACAAGCAAAGGCACACCACTTCTAACCATTATGTTAATGTCACAAATTATGAACTATGGATGTAGTTTTTGTGAAAGAATGATATTCAAAGTTGTGACATTTTATTAATTGGCTTTGAACCTAAAGATGTGACATTAATATTTAAGAGAAAAGAATGTATGTCTTCTAGGACCCATTAAGGAGAGTCCATGGGGCTAAGGCACGGTGGAATTTAATGAGAAGTCTTACACGAGTCACTTTTATTGGGCTCCTCGATTGGAATGACCACAGCTAGGGGATGCCCTAGAAAGTTTGATATCTCAACTATAATATGTTATGTTATTGGACATGTGAGCAAGAAGAGAAAGTAAATTTAATGGAATGTGAAAGGATACTATTTAGTATGCATTTTATTGATATAAAGCAAAATTATGTAGTACTCTGATTGAAATTTATTTTCTGCAGTGAATGCAACTGGACATAACATAGTTCAAAATAAATGATTTTATAAATTATATGATTTCTCTATTGAGAATTTTAAATTCTCACCCCTTATCTGTTATGTTCAAAGGAACAAGATGGTGCGTAACACGTTGCTGACTAATATTGATGCTCACTGTGTTTTTCACCCTGGTACTGAAGAAATTCATATAGTGATAAATGGCATTAACATCTGCTACTTTATCATGCATGATTCAGACTACTGACAAGCATGTATGATGTGACTGTATATAGATGTAAATAGTTGACTTGGCTGTTTTTTGGGTTTGCTTTGTATACTGATGTACTGACCAACATTGATGATTTAGACATTTTAGATGTTTTTTTGTAGTTTTGAACTCGCTCAGGGTTTGTAAATATTTTAGACAGATGTACTAGTACACCATATGTAAATTAAATGTAAAATGTAATTAGTGAGTTGTTAAATTTTCTGTTGTACTTTATTAATTTTGTGTTCCATTTATACGTTTTATTGTATGAATTATAAATATTATATATATATATATATGAAAATTACAACTTAATTAATTTAAGTATTTAAATAAACTTCATTACGTATTTAACAAGTTACACATATTTTATTAAAACTTAAATAAATAATGAAGTACATATTATTCTATCGGTGTCAAGTAAAATATAAATATAAATGAGGTACGTATCAATTATTTTAGTATATTATTAAAATATAGTTAAATTACTGGTATAATGTTATAACCAGCAAAGTCTTTCTAACACTTGATCAATAAGAGAAAGAGGGAAATGATCTTTTTTAGTTACAATATTCAATTTCCTATAATCAATACACACTTTCCACCCTGTTTGTACGATAGTTGGAACTAACTCATTGGCTTCATTTTCAATCACAGTTATTCCAAACTTTTTAGGCATAACCTGCACAAGACTAACTCATTTAGTATCAGAGATAGGATAGATAATCTATACATCTAACAATTTCAACATCTCTTTTCTAACAACTTCTTACATGATTGGGTTTAAATGCCTTTGGGCCTCATGAGTAGCTTTAGCACCCTCCTCTAAATGAATCCTATGCATCACTACTGAAGGACTAATACCCTTAATATCTGCAACTGACCATCCTATAGCTTCCTTATGCTCTTTCAACACGTTCACTAATTGATGTTCTTAGTAGTCATCTAAATCAAAAGCTGCAATGATAGGTAATGTCTTATTAGTGCCTAAAAACACATACTTGAGGGTGCTTAGAAAGGGCTTCATTTCTAACTTAGGTGGGTCTATAATAGATGGCAAAGGTGGGGATGAAGACAAAGTGATTGGCTGGACTATGGGTTGCCACCTATCCATATTCATCAGAGGAACATAATCTAACAAAGAATTTGTATCCCTAATGATTGAATCAATATCAAAATCAACATTAACATGATTCAAGCATGCCAATAATGGATCATTATAACTAAAATGCATAAATGAGTCATGAGCCAAACTATCAATCAAATTTAATTCATTCACCTTATATATCATTATCATCAGGCATTTGTTTACTGATATGAAAAACATTAAGCTTAACAGTCATGTTCCCAAATGATAGTTTCATCACACCACTCATACAATTAATCAATGCATTAGATATAGCAAGGAATAGCCGAACCAAAATAACATGAATTAGGGGATAAGGACCACAAGTAGGCTCAATATCAAGTACAACAAAGTCAACTTGAAAGTAGAAATTCTCAATTTTTATCAACACATCCTCAACAATGTTCCTAAGATATTTAACAGATCTATCAGCTAATTAGAGAGTCATCTTAGTTAGTTTCAACTCCCTTAGACCCAACTGCAAGTAAACAAAATAAGACAACAAATTAATACTTGCACCTAGATATAGTAAAGCTCTCTCAACACGATGATCCCTAATTTTACAAGAAATAGTGGGTGATCCAGGGTCTTTATACTTAATAGGATATTTATTGAGAATCACATAACTTACTTGTTCTGTCAAAAAGGCCTTATTGGGAACATTAGACTTCCTCTTCACAATGAGAAGATCCTTCAAGAATTTAGCGTACGCAGGCACCTGCCTAATATCATCAAGAAAAGACAATTTAATTTGCACCTGTTTAAAAATCTCCAAAATATCACCTAACTGCAGTGTTCTTGGGGTTAACTAATCTGTGAAGAAAAGAAGCCCTAGGCATATACTCCTTCACTTCAAGCTCTACAACTTTAGCAATAGACATATTCAACTTTGAGAGCACATTATCCTCATCTGAGTTATTCTTATACCTAGAATTATTGGTTTCTAACTTCATATTATCCCTCATAACATGATTATCTATTTGCTTCCCAGACCTAAGGATGATGATAGACTAAATCTGCTCATATTCCCTATTAGAGCTAGATGTTTCATGAACTACATACTGTCCCTTGGGATTAAGGATAGATTGACTAGGGAACTTTCATTTCTCTCTTTCTGCCATCGGACTAGCCAACTGACCCATCTGAACTTCTAACTTTTCTATAGCATTAGTGTGCACTTAGGTAACATTCTTGATCTCTTGAATGGAATTGATAGTCACTTGACTGGTATTTCTCATCTTTTGCATAAATTGACCAAGAGTCTCCTCTAGTGACGATTGTTGCCTAGACTGACCTGCTCCTCGATTTGGAAAATATGATGACTGTTGGTAACCTTGGTTAGGCTGTTGGAACTGAGTCTGACTCTCCATAGGTTGAACACCTAAGTTACTTGAAAAATTATTTTGCTTTCAAGAAAAAATAGGGTGATTTCGCCAATTAAGATCATAAGTATTTAAAAAAGTATCAGAAAAAGATCTTCATATTGCGTTTCCTTGCTCAACAAAATAATCATTATTAGGTGTAGAATAAGAACACATAGAAGAAGCATGTATATTACTATCACAAAATGCACAATTTTTTTATTGGACATTATTAGCCTGACCTACTCCTTTATTGAGTGATATGGACTAAATTTCACATACAATAGCATCTAGTCTAGCTTTAATATCTGTATCCGCACTCACCTCATATAAACCTGATTATGCCCAAAGAATAATGCGGTAGTTGTAACACAACTTTGGGGTGTCGATTCCACAGAGAGACAAATTGAAATAATAACTAAAGAAACAAAGAATCTAAAGAAAAATATTAAATGATTAATAGTAAATAAAATTAGTTTTAAATGCAAATTAAAGTGAAGCAAAGTGTCAAGAATCCCTTGCATAAATTCGGTATTTTAATTATCCTTAATTCATTGAATAACTCGATTGGAAAATCAATTTCCAAAATTCTCAATCGAAAAGTATAAATTTATAAACTAAAATTAAACCAAATATAACATTTTGAAAAATCATTCACCTCTTTTAGAATACATAAATTAATATCCCTATTGAGAAAATTCAACAACGACAATATACTCAGGGCGCAATATTGCAGCAAAGAAGTAAACTAATATAGGTAAATAATTGATCCAAACATAATCAAAGAATTAAACCATTCAATAGAAAAAGCATGACTGAATCTATAAACAAAATAATTTCTATGATTATTCGGAGAAGAAAATATCAACAATGAATTGAGAATGATAAAACAAAGGAGTTTTAGTAATTGAAAATTAAATACATAAATTAAAAATAATTTGAAAATACCATCTAGTATGCAAGTTCATCTCTAGCCTTACTTGAGAATTTAGTTCTCCATATTATGATGATAGACAAATAAATTCTAGAGAAAAATTCTTCAAGTCTGTTGTCTCTACGCGTCCTCTGCCCTTTTCCTGCCTTGCAGCCTCTCTTCTCCTTATCGATTAATAAGAGATTTTACTTAATAAGAGTGTATCTTGCACAAAATCTTTTTAATTGGTTCCCAAATAATAAAAAGATATAGATTAGACTTAAGAAACTAAATTTAGGAAACTCAATCTCCTTAATTAGTCTTCAAATAATAAAAATATATTGATTAAATTTAAGAAACTAATTTTAGGAAACTTAATCTTCTTTTATTGAAGGCTACCAAAATTTCGTCCTTTTCTCTCTTTATTTTTTGTGGGACCAAGTCTTGATTTCTTCCTTCTATTAAACTTGCTGCCAAATTGCCATTATTTTGTCCAATATTTTTTAACAGATTCCTTACAATTATCACAATAATTAAATCAATGAGTTCATTAAAAAAATAAATTAATAGTATTATAAAGTCACTAAAATCAAATATAATGAGACATAATAATGCCTATTTTTATAAGAAAAAATAGATAAAAAGTAAGTATTATCACAACCCCCAATCAGCTTGTTATTAGTCTCTAGCAATGAAAACAACTTGAAACAAAGCTTAAAATGAATAATATCTCCAACCAATTTAATCAAATTTAATTTATCTCAACTTAAGAATATCAGTCATGCATCAGAACATCACGATTGCCACAAAAACTCTACCATCATCGAACTCAAAGTGTGTGAACAATATAACTTCTATGACATATATTCATTGTCTCCAAATATCACAACTAAAACCTCCATCAGAAAACATCTTTAAATCATTTACAATCCTCACAAGAGTTGCACTCAATAATAAAAATCACTCAGAAGTATTGTGTCACTCATAGCAAGTATATATGAGTGAAGTAATACACACAAATCAAAACAAATATCTCACATATGAAATGATAGAAAGAACATTGAGAAAATAGAACGAATATCATTTCATGAAAAGATGTCAAGAAAAGATTTTACATCACACTTTAAGATTAATCATGTATATTGAAAAAACCATGCAATCCCTTAAGATGGAATAGGACTTTATTAATATTGTAATATGGGTAAATACGAAAATATGAAGGCTAAGGAAAACAATGAAAACCAAAAGTGTTTCAAGAATATTTAGAAGCTTGATTTCTACACTTTTAACACAATTTTCTTTACTTTCTTTAAATCACTTTTTTTAAAACTCCCAAAGTGGATTTTTTTAACTTCTTTTATCAAATTTTTTCCAACTTTGTAACTTTTCAAAAAAAAATTCTTCTTGCACTTTCACTTTCACTTTGCTTTTTTTTTTTTTCAATTTTTCATTATTTTCTTCCCTTATACCTTCTCATATTGTAATAATATTGCTTCTTTCTTGAAATACTTTGGGAAAAAATTAAGAAAGAAAGGCTCAATAAATAGGTTCAAATGGATGACTAGCGGCAATATGTGAAAGAACAAAAACATTATTCCAAGACACAAAATAAAAAAACATGCTCTAATATCATCTCTCAAGAAAACACACAATTCTACTAACTTTCCATGACATCTGATTAAATGCAAGTATGATATAAAACTTCTCTTTAGCCAAAATAATAATGAAACAATCTATGAAAAAAAATCATGAGCACCACAATAAATATTAGATGACCAAGAAAACACTTTCATAATAAAAATGAATGACTTAAAACTCGCTCGGCAAAAATATGGTATCCACATGCTTTCATCAGGTTTTTTTAATTATTTCAATTTTTCAACAAAGAGACATGCAGAAGCAACTATGAGTAATGTAAAACAAGTTGAGCAGGATGATAGAAAAATTTTCCTCACAAAAGTGGCATAATGATAACGGGACTGAAATTCAAGTAACTCCTTCCCCAAATCAAAAGCAAACATTGTCCTCAATGTTTCAAATTAAATCCAGACTTAAGAAATAATCAACAATATGCATCAAAGAAATTATTGGGACAAAAATAAATAGACTAATGGGGATGAGTCACATAACTGAAATGCTTAGCAATTAAAAAGAGAAAACGAGAAGAAGATAACTACACCTTGATAATGGTTAACAATGACAAAAATAACAAAAACAAAATAAAGTAAAATGACATAAATAAGCATGTAAACTTATCGCAACCGAGATCGCGGCGGGAGCGGCGAACAAAAAAAATTGTTAGGAGTCGCCACCAATTTTATTTAAAATAGGAAAAATTGGAAAACCTTGTTTAGAAAATGGTCTTTGGAGCCAGATTGGATTCGGTAGTCGATTATGCATAGGGAAGGGTAGAGACTTAACTCCACAGCACCCCTAAAGCATTCGTCCTAAAACGGTTATCCTAAATTAGTTATGCAAAACTTAATAATCTCATAATATATTTGTTTTACCCCTTTTAAAAAAAAGTAATTTGTGAAAATTTAAAATTTGACTTGACAAAATAAAAATTCTGCTCCTACGTACCCTCAGGTGCAATGAGGAACTTAAAGTCACGTAGTTCAATAGAAAATAAGTGTGGGTTAGTTGATTTTATTTAAAGAAAAAATTTAACTTTTTATTTTTATAAAAATTTGAATTAACAAGTCGTTGCGACTCTGTTAATCAAATTAAAGTTTGAATAGGTAAAGCTTGCGTCACACTAGAAACGTCACCCACTGATTATTGAATTTCTTACTATTAAATGAGATTTTTTTAATCTAAAATTACCTAAAAAAAGAACAAATAAAAAAATGAATTTTGAGTCTTTATTAAATAGTGATTTATTTTTAAAATAATTTGAATCATTAGGTTGTCACAACTCAGATGATCCAAAATAGTTACAAGATTAACAAGTTATCACAACTCGGTTAATCTTGTTTCATTCTTAAAAAAATATTTTATATTTTTACCCTTTTAAATTTTATTTTATTATTATTATTTTTTTACCTTTTTTGGTTTCTTTTTTTTTTACCCGTTTTTAGTTTGGCCCAACAAGCCCATACACTTAAGCACAAAAAAAAATCAAACAGAAGATGCCTTACAGAAAACTGAGAAAGAAAAGAGGGGAATTATTTTGTTTCTTTTTCTGTGAAGTTTCGCAGAACCAACAAGGGGCCAAGGGAGCAACTGGCGCCGATGGTGAGCGGGTCAGAAGGTGGATGGTGGTGTGCGGTGCTGCGCGTGAGACAGCGAGGTGGCCTAATGACTGGTCGGAGTTGGCTTCGCAGTGCGGGGCTCGGTGGTACGGTCTGGACGAATAGCAGCGGCGCGGTCTAGAGAAGGCTTGGTCGAGCGACGGGGTCTGGAGCTTGCGGAGTTGGTCTGGTGTGGGTCGGAATAGTGCTTGGCGTGAGGCGGAGTGGTTTCGTGGCTGGTGCGGGTCGCGATCTGGAGACGAGCAGCATCGGACGGTAGTGACCAGTCGGGTAGCGGTCGAAACTGACAGAAATGCAGGACACGGTGCTTGTCTGACCGGTTTTGGGAGGGGCAGATCTGTTTTCAATGGGTGGTGGCTCACGGTTTTGGAGTTGGCAGGGGGTGAAGGAAGGTGTATAGTGAGGAAGATGGGTTTTTGGGTGTTTGGAGTAAGTTTGAAGATGAAAAGAATGGAGGGGATGGAAGGGCGTTTGCTATTGGAAGGAGTGGGGAATGGTGAAGGTTAAGAGAATGTAATGAAGGTTTGGAAGAGATGATGAATAGTGGTGGGGTTGTGAAGATGGTAGCGAGTTGACTGGGCTTTTGAGGTGAATTGACTCAGTTTTTATTTGGGATAGAAGATGAAGGTGAGACTGTTGTTAGGAAATGCTACGTGAATGAAGCAAAAAGTGTTAAAGCTGAGAGTGCTTAGGCTCCAAAAAAGTCCCCTTTTTCTGTGTGTGAATTATGTATTTTTATAGAGGGATTAGGCTAAGTGTTTGAGTTATAGTGTGGTTAGGATTAATTTAGGATGATAAGTTGTGATCTGTTTAGGATGAGTGTTTAGGATAACTGATGGGGTTTAGTTAAGATGGGTTTGTTTAGGATAGCCGATGAAATTTGTTTAAGATGAGTGTTTGAGTTGGTTTAGGATATAGGTTGGATCATGTATTATTTGTTAATAGGTAGGATCATGGATTATGGGTTGGATACTGGGTCAATAGGTTGGATAATGGGCCAATGGGTGAAAGTTGGGTCTCTTTTCTTTTCTTTTTTTTTAACAAAATACCCCAGATAAAATTGAGTGTTCACAGTTGTCCATCTTTACTTGTTTCTTACTAAATAAAAAGAATAACTGAAGCTTTTCATTTTATCATAGTAAGCAACGAGTAAAGAAATGAACTCAAATTTTGTTCGGGAGAAAGAAAAAAACAATGTGAGAATAAAGAGCGGTGCGCTTAAAGGTAAGATGACAGAAATCTAAATGACAGGAGTCGATGCGCTCAAAAGAAAATGACTGAAATTTAAAATGCATAGAACTGATACGCCCAAAAGGGATTTCAAATGTAGAGAGCCAATAATTGACAAAAATTTAAAAAGTATGGAGCTGATGCTCTCAAAATGCAAGGTGTTGGTTTGTTCAAAACAATTTAAAAGTAAGGAGCCAATGCGCTCAAAAGAATTTAAAAACATGGAGCCGATGCGCTCAATGATGCATGGAGCTAATGCGCTCAAAATGATGCATAGAGCCGATGCGCTCAAAATGCAGGGAGCTGATGCGCTCAATAATGTATGGAGCTAATGCGCTCAAAATGATGCGTGGAGCCAATGCGCTCATAATGAATGGAGCCGGTGCGCTCAAAATGTAGGGAGCTGATGCGCTCAAAATGTAGCGAGCCGATGCGCTCAAAATGTAGCGAGCCGATGCGCTCAATGATGCATGGAGCTGATGAGCTCAAAATGATGCATGGAGTCAATGCATTCATAATGAATGGAGCCGGTGTACTCAATGATGCATGGAGCCGATGCGCTCAAAATATAGGGAGCTGATGCACTCAAAATGCAGCGAGCCGATGCGCTCATAATGAATGGAGCTGGTGCACTCAATGATGCATGGAGCCGATGCGCTCAGAATGATGCATGGAGCCGATGCGCTCAATGATAAATAGAGCCGATGTGCTCATAATGATGTATGGAGCTGATGCACTCAACATGCATGAAACAATTTGTGCTAGTAAGTCATGGACTTAAGATCTTTTTCTTCTCAATTTTTTTCTTTTTTCTTTTTTTTTTCTTTTCTCTCCTTTCTTTTCCTTTTTTTTTCTTTTTTTTCTCCCTTTAAAAAGCATTTGTACCAACGACAATTCTAGAAAGCTTTGACTAATCAAACTCTTGTTCACATGCTTTTCTTCGTTAGACCCTTCGGTTGGTTTGGAATCCTCTTGACTTTTATTCTTTCTTCTTCTTCATTTTTTCTTATTTTTTTTCCTATCTCTCCCTTTGAGAAGTGAGATGATCATCCCTTATGGTGAATCCTTGCTTGGGGCTACTAAGTATTTGTGAGAAAAATTTTGTCCCACTATTTGTTCCTTGATCATCATCCAATTGATTTCCTGCAACAGTTTGATAACTTAACCGCTGTCTATGTTGCTACTTGCTTCAATATATATTCTCTTTAATCCTTCAAAAATTTTGTCCCAGTGTGGTCAATAGCATGCAAACAAAATTTTTTAGTTTAAGCTATGTTAATTTATTTGCCCTGACTTTTGCTTAAACCACTCTTTTGGGTTTTCATCATGCTCTTTTCCTTTTTTTTTCTTAGTTACATCTTATTTCTGGATTATCTATTGGGATATTATTTTCCCTTTTAATTAGAACTTTTGAGTTCTTTTCGATCCGAACTATTCATCAAGGGATCATAGTGTTGTATTGATATTCACCTTACCTGAAGCATTCCATAACAAGCATGCATGGATTCAAAAGTACCACAGAAGAGGAAATGAATAACTTCTAGATTAGTCTTGGAAGTTTGACTACACAAAAAGGGACATATATAGAAAAAGACACAAATGATAGGATGGGTTTCAAAGAAGTGTTTCCCTGACATGGATTGGCTTGATTCTCATGAGAAAGATCTTTAGTTTCCTACTAGACATGATGTCCAGGGATTTTTCTGTTGGACATCTAAATTATGCCGAATTAAACCAAAGAGAAATTTGCCCCAGTCTAGGACTAAATTGAGTAGGACCGAGACTCAGAATTGAACCAAGAAAAATTGCCCCAGTTTAGAGCCGAGTCGAACATGGTATAAATTTATCCTAGAGTAAGGTCAAATGGAACCAACAGAATTTGCCCAGTATAGGTCAAATTGAACCAAGTAGAAATATGCCCTGGTCTAGGGCTGAATTGAATTAGGTCGAAAATTCGCCCTAATGACCAAAAGATTTGTCCTAGTGTAGGACTGAATTGAATAGGACAACAACTCACTTTATTGACTAAAAGATTTGCCCTTGTGTAATACTGATAAGCACCTTCTTCTCCCCCTTTTTTAGGAGCAAGGAATTGAAAACTTGAAAAAGTATGAACATTTTGTCTCAAAATTAAAATTAATGAAAATGACAACAACCCTTCATTGATCAGAATAAACTTTTTAAGGCCTGTAACATGACTAAGGTTAAGGTATATGAAAGAAAAGGTATAAGGCTCAAATAAGTGTTTAAGGGTTAAATGAGATAAAGGATCCTTAGCAAATTTTGTCAATTGGCTTTGACATTATTAAGAGTACTGATTGTTTTTTTTTACCTTATCATTTGCCCTTGTTATCTCATTCTTCTTTTCCTTTCCTTTCCTTTTTTTTTCTTTTTTCTTTCTTTTTTATTTCTTTTTTCTTTTTTTTAGAAATCATCTCTTTTTTTTACTTTATGCTAACCCCCTAGTGTAGATGTGATCCTTGTCCAAGGTGCTTTGAAAAACAATATATATTTTTTTAAGCCAAAAAAAAAGGTAACAACAACATCACAAATTATTTTATGGCAATAATTTCAATTAACAACCTCAGATCTCCAATTGTTCAGAGGTTTCGAGTTACTGGCACAACATTTACTTCATTCCTTCCACCAGGATTAAGGATTGAATTGTTAACAATACTGGGTCCGGCCTCCTCTTCAATATCCAGCTTTCCACAAGTGATTAACTTCTTTACTGCCGTCT
Source organism: Ormosia emarginata (assembly GCA_029884605.1). Taxonomy (NCBI): domain Eukaryota; kingdom Viridiplantae; phylum Streptophyta; class Magnoliopsida; order Fabales; family Fabaceae; genus Ormosia; species Ormosia emarginata. Next base: position 5,291,262 of record JAQQTP010000051.1, read on the forward strand.
TGAAAGATTCATGATTTTTGATTGAGTGCCCCAGGATATCTATATGGTATTTGCAAGTTAAATTCGGGTTGTACCATGCTGGAAACAGTGGTTGTAGGGGATGTATAGGATTTTCTGAGATGAGGTGAACATCAAACAGCCTTTGGAATAACTCTGCATTTGAAATGGATAGTTTTGGGAAAGAGAGGAGGTTTTGGGAATGGAAACAACCTTGATTTTGAATGCTTGGTCGAGACTATGGGTGATTTGGAATATTTTGTGGAGGTGCAGAATGGAAAGTATTTGGGTTATATGCAGAGGCTCAGTAGGCAGGGTAAGATGGTGGATAGCAGGCTTGTGAAGGTTGTTGGCTTTGCACGTAGCTCACCTCTGGCTCTCTTTTCTTAGGAGGAAACCCCTTTTTGAAACCATCTTCATTATTACTAGTTGGTAATTTTCTAGCATTTACCAGAATTTCAATCCTCTCTCCGGCAACCATTAAATCAGCAAAATCTCGATACGCAGTGCCTGCCATTGTCCCTATATAGGGAGCTCCCAAGGTCCCCGAGAAGTATGAGCACATTTCTATCAGAGTCAATGGCGGTTGCACTTGTGCTACGAGAGTTTTCCACCTCTGGGCATATTGCTTGAACGTTTCTTCATTTTTCTTCTGCAGTGTTCCCAACTGCTCTCAGGTTGGGGCTGTATCCAGGTTGAACCGATACTGTCCCATAAACAAGTTTGCCTAGTCATCCCATGAAGAGATTTTAGAAAGGTCTTGTTAGATACACCATTCCAAAGCAGACCCAGTCAAACTTTCATGAAAGAAGCTGACGAGAAACTTCCAATCCTTTGGCCAAATTGACATTTTGGTAATGTATGTTTTCAGGTGGAAGAAAGGATTGGTGCTTCCATCATATTTGACGAATTCTGGAATTTTGAAATCCTTGGGAATGATGATGTTAGCAGTGGGGCATAATTCTTCTATCCCAAGGGATCCATGGGTGCTAGGACCCTTGATCGCTTTAATTTATTCTTCCATCTTTTTCATCCATTCTTCTCTCATCTTGTCATTTTGGATGGCCACATGACCAGTCCCAACAGGAAATCCCGTTGACATTAGGATGTACATATGCGGTGGTTCCCATGCACACTCAGCATTACCATGAACCTCATTTCGATTTCCTTCCAAGGAATGATATCCTTCTCCAATAGGAAGTACTAGTAATGCAACATTTGTTGTTCCTCCCACAATAGGTATCTCAGTAGTGACCCCAAGGTTTGCCCTCATGTGAGTGATATTCGGTGGGTGCGAATGTGCCCAAGTTACCCCTATACCTCTGGCTGCCCCCATCAAGGTGAGGGTCTCCTTCATGGCTAACAACATTTCCTCTATTCTTCTCCGAGACTCTATCATCTCATTTATCCTTCCTTTCACTTCATCTACTTCCATACTTAGATTTCTTCCCTCATTCTCAACTGCCATAGCTGCAAGCTTTGTTCGAGCCCTTGTGTTGTGAGCTCGAGTTTGATTGGTGTCTTCTTTCCTTGGTCACGCAATGGTGCTGAGCACGGTAACACCAAACAAAATAATGAAATGAATGAGATTCATGAGATGCATAAGATAAAATGAATGAAATGAAAACATTTTTCTTTCACTTTTTTTTTTAAAAAATGCAAGGAATGCCATGAAAATGTATGATTTTTTTTGTTTTTTTTAGAATGCTAGGAATGTCATGAAAGAAGGATGGATAATTAGATAAAGAAGAAGTATGATCTCTTCGTGTCCTAAGGGGTTGCCTTAAATTGATGATTATATTCTAAGGATCTATGAGTTTTCTAATTCGTGAGAACTCTCATTGGGTGACTCTTCTATTCTAAATGTCTCTAGAGCCAAGTCCCATTTCAGAATGTTTGACCATGAAATAGTGGATAAACCACTAGGTGTGAAACATTCATGAAAAAGGCACGCTCTATATGAGATTTTCACAATAACCAAATAGGATGTACATCCAAAACGGCAATCACTACGCAACTTTTTCTTAACTTAAGCTTCACTCAAACCCGGGTATAGGGCCCTACTCGGATGTGTGTGATAAACGTGTATGTGCGGTGGGTGTAGGGAACATACAAACTTTGACACTCCTAAAGACTACCCACATTCTGCAAAATAAAGCAAACACAAAGTAAACTCCAAAAGTTCTCTACCCTAAGGTTTACATAAAAAAAAATATAAATAAAAAAATCCAATAAGTAAATAAAAAAAAAAAAGGGTATAACAAACATATAAAGATCACAATATTTGCATAACCTACTTGTAGGTTTGACTCTCAAAAATCCCCAGCGGAGTCGCCATCTGTCGCGACTGAGATCACGGCGGGAGCGGCGAACAAAATAAATTGTTAGGAGTCGCCACCAATTTTATTTAAAATAGGAAAAATTGGAAAACCCTATTTAGAAAATAGTCTTTGGAACCAGATTGGATTCGGTAGTCGGTTATGCATAGGGAAGGGTAGAGACTTAACCCCACAGAACCTCTAAAATATCCGTCCTAAAACGGTTACCCTAAATTAGTTATGCAAAACTTAATAATCTCATAATATATTTGTTTTACCCTTTTTAAAAAAAATAGTTTGTGAAAATTTAAAATTTGACTTGACAGAATAAAAATTCTGCTCCTACGTACCCTCAAGTACAATGAAGAACTCAAAGTCACGTAATTCAATAAAAAATAAGTGTGAGTTAGTTGATTTTATTTAAAGAAAATATTTAATTTTTTTTTATAAAAATTTGAATTAACAAGTCGTCACGACTCTGTTAATCAAATTAAAGTTTGAATAGATGAACCTCACGTCACGCTAGAGATGTCACCCACTGATTATTAAAAATATTAAAATTTTTTAATCTAAAATTACTTAAAAAAAGAACAAATAAAAAAAATAAATTTCAAATCTTTATTAAATAATAATTTTTTAAAATAATTTAAATTATTAAATTATCATAACTCAAATAATTCAAAATAATTATAAAATTAATAAACTGTCATAACTCGGTTAATCTGATTTCTTATTGCCTTGTTTCCCATACGTTTCTCCTATTTGTAAGTTTTTCTACCACCGCCTCGGCACCAATTAGGTTAGGTCCTTTTATGTTGTGGTCCTTTTTTTTCAACGGGTGGGCCATGTGGCTTTTGAATTTATTCTAGCATTTTTTTTTTTCACTTTCTTCTATTCACGGGTTCTAATTGACATGCTTTCACATATTTGCTATCAACGTGAGTCAACTTTAATTGTAGCAAATTGTACTTATTAACAGAAAGTCCATTAAATTTACAAATTTAATCTTAAAATTTATCACAATAATTAAATTAATGATATCACAAAATTACTAAAATCATATATAATAAAATATAATCATATTTACTTTTATAAAATATATAAAAATTAAGTTATCAATTTCCTTATCATCACTTGAAAGTTTTTGGTTACCTGTGTTACGTTCATACACACCATAAAAGACGAGACAAATTTGATGAAAGGACACTTCGATACATATTTGTTGGATATCTTCATGGGCAAAAGGGTTGGCAAGTCTATGATCCAAAAACTAAACAGATTTTTGTCTCTAGAGATGTAATTTTCTGTGAGCACATCTTTCCTTATGAGTCCTCCACCATATAGCCCAACCAGTCACCTACTGAGGCTAGCATTCCTATTTTTCCCAAGCCCACAATAGACCAACAGACCCAAACACCAGTTTATTGCCCATTCCATCAAACACCTATTATCATCCGAAAGAAGAACCAAATACCATACCCCAAGAGCAGACATTGGATGAACTGCATGAAGTTATATCACCGACCCACCATAACCCAAAACCAAGAAATGTGGAGGAAGTGCATAAGGGAGATGAGGATGATGGCAGTAAGGAGGAAGCAATCGTGTAATGACCCGATTACCTTATCAAATCTTGTGGAAATTGTGACAAGGAAAAGATAGCGACAACCTCCCAATTATCTTATAGACTATTACAGCCATACTGCCACCGAAACCCCACCTTAGTCATCAACTTGATCAGTTTCTTCTGGTAAGGCCTATTCATTGACTCATTGCATTGGGTATAATCGTTTTTCACCTAATCATCGAGCTCTACTAGTGGCCATCACTTATCATGATGAGCCAAAGACACATTCACAGGAAGCTCAAGAACCATATTGGAGGGATGCCATGGCCAAGGAGATTGCTGCTCTTGAAGCAAATAACACATGAACAACTGAACCATTACATCCTGGAAAACAGGCCATTGAGTGTAAGTGGGTATACAAAATTAAATATCGAGCTGATGAACAGATTGAAAAATTCAAAACATGGTTAGTCGCCAAGGGATACACGCAAGTTGAAGGCGAAGATTTTATTGAGACCTTTGCCCCTGTACCAAAAATGGTTACTGTTCTATGTCTTTTAGCTATTGCAGTAGCCAAGGGCTGGGAACTTCATCATATGGATGTGACTAATGCCTTCCTCCATGGCGATTTATATGAGGAAATTTAGAAATACCTCTTGGGTACAACGTGCAAAATTCTGGGTGTGTTTGTCACTTGTGGAAGTCTCTCTATACGGCCTTCGTAAGCTTCTCACAATTGGTATGCCAAGCTTTCTGTGGCATTAATGCAATATGGTTTTGTTCAGTACCCTTTGGACCACTCATTATTTACACATTCCAACAGTGAAATTTCTCTTGCTGTACTGGTCTATGTTGATGACCTTCTTATTGTCGGAAACAATCATGCAGCATATGCCGCATTCAAAGGTTATATGAGTGTTTATGAGTAAATTAGGTTAAGACAAATTCTAACAAATAAATATATTTTTTCAGTCGAATATGAGTTTAGAGTTATGTGATAATCTCGTTTTGAAAAAAGAAACTTTTGAAAACAAACTGAAGATAAATAGTAGAAGTGAAAGGAAAGAAGTAAAAATTTATAAAAGCTTTAAAATGTTGCAGAAAAGTAAAGAATTGCAGAAAATTAAAATGCAGAAAATATAAAAGATAGGAATTTAAAGTGCATAAAATTAACGTGCAGAGAAGTAAAGTGCAATAAATATAAAGCGCTGAAGATTAAAAGTGCAGAAAGTTAAAATGCAAGAAACGTAAAATGCAGAAACTTAAAGTGTAGAAATGTAAAAGAAAGCAAAAGATAAAAGAATTCAAAATAATATTGTATTAAAGTAAATGACTTGAAATGGAAATGGAAGGCATACTTGGAGTCAAATCCGTTAATCTGCTCGGGTGAGATATTAGGATTGTATATCCAGTAATCAACCCATTGTACATCATGAACACTAATATTTATAGGCAAACTATGAAAGTATCTGACTCCTAAAATCTAGGCATGTATATGACAATTATACCACGTTTTTCTACATTAATATTTTGCTCAACAATGAGAGCAACTACTATTCGACCAAAACCAACGCCTGACTATTAACACTTGCGATGTTCTATCACTTAGAAAATTTCTTCAATGTCATCATCCAGGTGTCGCAAGTCTTCGTCGAATTAGAACAGAAACAATCTTCGTCGAATTTAGAACTTGTAATTTTACTCCCAACAAATAACATTTGCAGTGATCCAACACTTGGAAAATTTCTTCAATGTCATCCTCCAACTGTCGAAAATATCTTTGTTGAATTAGAACCTGTGATTTTACTCCCAACAAATACCCCCCAAAATTTTCTTTCGACATCGTTGGAAGAAAGATAAATTTTAATCTCATCTTCTAATCTTCGACGCTAATACCTTGTCAAAATCTTGTTGAAGATATTTAAATTTTCGATTTGATTTTTCAAAAATCAAGTAAAAATCTTCCGTAAACTTCTCGAAAGCCACAATTGAAACTTATCATTTCAGATATTAAATAGTCATTTTCCTAATAAATAGGGATCATAATTACCCCTATCTGAAAAATAGCTTTTTGAATTTGCAAAAACAACGTGTCTTTTCACTTCCTTCTTCACTGTTCATTATCTCTTTAAATTCACAAAATCACGCCACTTTTCACTCCATTCTCTACTGTTCATCATCCTTAACTTCATTCTTGCGCATCTTTTCTGCAAAACTTCATTCTCAACAATGGCTTCTTGCTCTCAATCTCCTAACGAAACATCAATGGATTTGGGTAGCCACACCATTGTACGAGACCCAGTTCTGGAGAAATTTGAACTACGGAACCTCTCCAAGGTAATTTTTCCTATTGAAGACTCTTCACTTTTTTTAACTCCTCCATCTGCTTTCTTGGGTCCAATTCTTCCCAAAGAATCCATCACCAAAGAAATTCATAACTTTTTCCCTTGTAAAAATCTCTAAGAAGAAGCTATCTTGGCTTCTCTTCATTCCATTCCTATAAGTTATTTTAGTAAATCTGAGAGGCTTTTTAGAACCCCTCATGGCCAAATCAATAGGTATCTTGATGGGCTTGATAGAGTTCAGGCCTCTAAAGAAACTTTATAGAGGAACATAGGTATCTTCGATTGCATCCAGCTCTCATGTTACCCCATAAAAATGGATTCTTGCATGCTGGGTGCGTCATTTTTCTTCTGGAATAAAACTACCAATTCTTTTCATTTCCCTTATGGCATGATGAGACCTACACTCTTTGACGTGACTGCCATAACTGGTCTTCGACCAGATGGGGAAGTCATAACTCCTATCCTCTTATCTTTGAATACCATTGATGTCTACTCAAAAGCCCCAACTTCTTTTTCAAACTTCGTCAGTTTCTACTATGCAGAAACAAGTTTTGTATCCAATGAAGAACATGTTGCTTTTCTTCTTCTCTGGTTGTCGGCCTATGCTTTATGCACCAAGTCAGTTCAAGTGTCCAAATCTTACCTTCAACTTGCCATTCTTCTTCATGAAGGTAAAAATTTGGCTCTTGGTCAATTCCTCCTTGCCAATCTTTACCTTGGCATTGGCGAAATTGTTCAAAGCATTCGATCTCAAACAAAGAAAACCAACGCTGGTGGCCCATTATGGCTACTTCAACTCTGGCTAAATGTCATCTTAGGAGATTACCTGGTTGACACTTCTCCTCTAACAGTTTCTTCTGCTACCTATGTCTTGAAATAACATGTTTATGTTTCTCAATATTTGTTGTATATCCTTTCCTTTCTTTTCATATACCCCTTACCCTGGCTCGACATTACAAGCTGTTAAAGACCCTTTTGATCCTCAGTTATGTGTGCTTTACATTAGTGGAGAGAGAGTTTAGGATCAATTTTGTGGATTTTATGATTCATATGCATGTATGCTTATAAACTTATCCGGATGCGTATGATTTGAATAAGAAAAGTTTATCTTGCATGTTTGTGAAAAATGTGATTTGCATGAAAGGATGCTGGGTTGTTAGCATGTTTAGGGATGTGTATATGTGGAGTTGATTGTGAGATTCTTGCATTCATTGAGGATTGATACAATCATGTATTAAAAATTGAAAATTTTCCTCAAAAACCCATCAGTAATAGTCAAACTCAACATATGACCATGTTAACATGGTGACTATCATCATTGCATACTGTAAATATCAATACATGTTACACAAATTTAATATTATAGTAACAAAAGATGCAATGATACTCCTCCAAACCAAATTGAAATTGTAACACCCCTTGATGTAGCAACCGGAGCATAATCGTCATTACACCATAGTTACTAAATCCAAGTGTGTCACAGTCATGATAACAGTAAATAAAATTCTCAAGAGTCTATATTTTTTTTTTTTTTCCTTTTTCACAATTTGCATAGGTAGAAAATATGAGCCTCGAATGAAATATAAATATATTCAAGCCATGATACAACCACTGAAATAAAATCATATCTCTTATACATATATATACAAATAATTTACACAAATCATTGGTGACATAGAACATAACAATTACAGAGTCCAATAAAATACAATGAATAAAACACTAAAAGGGGGAAAAGTAGTGACCTGTGGATAGGTACTACTAGCGCAGACAAAGCCGCAACCCCATATACACAGACGACGCCGGAGTCCCAAGCCAACAAGTCGCATCAATGCCTCCACGCAATCGCACTCGTACGTAGCCGAAGGAACCTTGTCCAAACGCCCAATCCAATCAACCAGGGTGTGATCCTCTTTATCTTCCTCATGATCTTTTATCATTATAAACATAAAATGTAAATACAAAAATATAGAAAACACAGGAAGAGGTAAGATATCCTACCATCAATACCAATACAAAGAACCAAGAACCGAACGGCGCATAACGCCCACATAGCACGTAGAAACAAATAAATAAGCTTTTAACAGATAACCGGTCCAGCAATCATTAATAAATACAATGAATAATTCATAATATCCAGGCAGATGAATTCGTACGCTTAAATATCATGTAAACAAGAATTCTCGATGACAAAATATTCCATGATGCATGGACACAACAATCGATTTCCTACTCCATGGAGCTAGACTCAAACGGTCGGAGAGAAAGATCGGGAGACATGTCGTTGACTCTACGCCGAGGCCAATGTGCTATTCATCAATAATTTCCACGTGCACGATCATGGCATTGCACCGACACCGCGCTCGATCACGACATAGGACAAGTGTCAAGTCCGGATCGTCGGTGTGTTTGCATCGGTTTGCCCCACCTGCAGAGGAGCTCTAGCCCCGCCCATGTGGAGGACCCGCACCCCGACGCCCCCGAGGTCATCACACGACCCACACTTGTCTATTCGCACCCGCACAAAGGTGTGTTCAATCTCCTAGGCAACTTGGCCTTACAAATCCACACGGACATTCACAATGCATAGCACTCTATGCATGAACATGTATGATTCACAATTCATACAATGGCATAACACACCACGTTTGATCAAGAGGGTGCAATAAGCATAATCCACAGTTCATACAATGGCATAACATACCACATTTGATCAAGAGGGTACAATAAGCATAATTGCATCCAAAGAGAACCCAATATCAACGTAATATCAATTTATAATTCAAGGAACACATTTTAGGTCCATTATGGATTTCTAAAACCTCCAAGTCTTATGAAAATTATCTCATTGGTTCACTTACTTGTCCTTTGATTCAAGTTATTTGATTCTTATAATTACCTTCCAACTTAGCTTATTTCCTAAGTCTTAACCACAATCCATTATTATTGTTGCAAGTTTCCTATTATCAATCTACATTTTTAATTGCTTGATTAACTCAAGTCTTGATATCTCAAATTTGTTAATCTTTTCCCTCATTCAAGCCCTCAAAACCGTGGCACTCAAGAGAGTCTTAGATCACAATTTTCTTCTCACTAATTTAGTCTTCCTTTACTTAACCTACCTAGCATTATTCTTGGCACCATGACAACCAAAATTCTGCTCCTATAACAACCCAAAACCGTGGCACTCACCAAGGTTTAGCAACCAGAATTTTGTCCATCTAAACCAACCTTAACTACTTGATTTTATTAGCCATGCATTGATCATAAATTAAGCATTACTTTAACTCTTTTTCCAGCACAAAACAGCCCCAAAAACAGAGCCAAAACCGTGACTCACTCAAGGTTCCCACAACCAGAATTTTGCTCACTTTAATCTCACTCAACTACTTGATTTAATTAACCATGCATTGATCATAAATTAAGCATTACTTTAACTCTTTTTCCAGCACAAAACAGCCCCAAAAACAGAGCCAAAACCGTGACTCACTCAAGGTTCCCACAACCAGAATTTTATCCATCTAAATCACTCTTAACTACTTGATTAAATTAGCCATGCATTGATCACAAATTAAGCTTCATTTCCATTCAATTTCCAGCATAAAAGCAGCCCCAAGAACAAGCCAAAAACCGTGGCACACATAGTAGTCCAGCAACCAGAATTTTGCTCACTTTAATCTCACTCAACTACTTGATTTTATTAACCATGCATTGATCACAAATTAAGCTTCACTTCCACTCAATTTTCAGCATAAAAACAGCCCCAAGAACAAGCCAAAAACCGTGGCACACATAGTAGTCCAGCAACCAGAATTTTGCTCACTTTAATCTCACTCAACTACTTGATTTTATTAACCATGCATTGATCACAAATTAAGCTTCACTTCCACTCAATTTTCAGCATAAAAACAGCCCCAAGAACAAGCCAAAAACCGTGGCACATAGTAGTCCAGCAACCAGAAATTTCCAGCATTCATGCATGAATTTCAATCACAAAATTACTTAATCAATCAACTACTCAAAGCCAAATTAAAATCACATTCAAGAAATCAATTTCAAGCACTTTCAAGAACAACCACCATGTGGTTCTTCTTCCAAAAATTAAATACAAGATTCCTAGTTGCTAAAGAGGTTGAGGAGGATTAATCTTCCTCTTACCAAGTTGATGAACCAAGAAAACTCCAAGAATCACCCTTGATTTTCTGATTTGAAGCTCAAAAACCCTAGAAAATTTGGTCCAAGTTAGAACAATGAAATGATGTGTAAAAGAAGAAGAAAATGGCCATTAAACCAAGGAAAAACAGAAACGAAAATGGAAGGAGAAGGCTGGAATTTTTCAGCCATGGGAGCTCACCTTCAAGGCTTGAGAAGTGGTTGAAGATGGAAGCTTTCTTGAAAACTCCAAGCACAAAAGATGAAGAGGAGGAGTAGGAGATCAAGAAAATGTGAATGGTTTAAATTTTTATGAAGGTTTGGGATTTAATGGGGTGGCTGGACGTATGGTGTAGGAAGAGGAGAAAAGAAATATTAGAAGAAGAAAGGAAGAAGAAGGATACGTAAATGAAGAAGAAAATGTGTTTTGGGTGAAAATGAGTTAATGATTTATTTGGATAATTAGAACCAATTCTTTCTTCTTTGTGGGCTGCAGATACGTAAAGAGAGAGGGAGAAATGTGAGTGAAAAGTGGCTTCCTTTGGAAGCTAAGCATGTGGTCAAAGTTTGGGGTCAAAGCTTCTTAAGGAAGCTTTGATTAAAATACTCTTAAATTTGAATTAAAGTGGTTTGATTGGACATAAGGCGGATTACATTAGGATAATGTGATAGTATTTTTATTACACACTATTATCCATTAGATAATAGTTACAAATGATGTAAGTCAAGATTTAATTAATCCGACAGATAAAATTTTCGCCGTATTGATTTAATTGTATCAGAAGATTTCTCGGAAATTTGCGAAACTCAGAATCGTGTCAAGTCCCGGGTTTAGTAAGATCCCCGTTGACTTATCCATAGTTCCAGGTTCGCAGAGAAAACATCGCGTTTTCCTGCTCCGGCCAATACAAGCAAAACGAGGAATATACTGTAATATTCGACGTTTCCTTAAAATTCCTGTAAAATTCCCAAAAATTGCAAATATTATAAAACGACTATCTGTCATATAAATTTCCAATTTTTAAAGCATTACAATCGTTTTCACGATCGCTCAATATTAACGCAAAACGAGGAATATATTAAAATATTCGTCGTTCCGAAAATTCTCGAAAGAATTCCCATAAATCACAAATATTGGAAAATGACTATTCATGGTGAAAAATCAATTTCCGGAGTGTTACACTGGTCTTAGCAATTCCCAGCCCAACAGTATACACGTAAAACGAGGAATAATATTAAAATATTCCGCGTTTCGTAAAAAATCCGTAAAAATTCCAGAAAATCCCAAATATTGAAAAATGATCATTTATCTGGAAATTATAAATTTTCGGGATGTTACAACACTCCTTCAAATAGAAATTTCGTCCTCGAAATTTTCATCCCTTAGATTAAACATTAACGTGTTTCCTTATCTTATTTTCTTACCCTCGATCGTGTCTCTAGTTACGTCAATTCAGATCACCCTTACCAACCCGATCTCTATATCTTTGTGTTGCTTTATTCTTCTATTTTCAATCTTCGCGAGAAGTTTCTCATAGATCGACTCTCTCGAATTGCACCGGTTTAGCTTGATGACATGGTGGATCGGTGACATACTTTCGCGAACGTGACATATGGAAGATATCATGGAGATTTAGAAAGAAAGGATGACAGAATCTGTCGACAAGCTATTGAACCAAACCCGAAACGAAATTTGATATAGTCCAAAGAATTTTGGAATGGGTTTATTAGTGACCCAGACAGGACGACACTGAAACTAGGCGTCATACTTCTTCAAAAACTCTAATTACCTTTCCTGTCTCATGTTCAGCCCCTTGTTATCAAATAGATACTTCAGGTCCTTGTGATTGCTAAAGGCGTTGATCGTAGCAAGTGTCTCCATATTCTAGGAGCAATTTTTAACTACGGCCAGCACCAAATCGTGAGTTAGGCAACTCCCAATGTGTCCTCAACTACCTTGAGGTGTAAGTCACAACTTTCCCAACCTTGCATGAACACATATCCTAGATTTTAATGTGAAGCATAAAATTCTCTAAATAGTTCTCTGGGATTAGGTAGAACCAAATCTGACAAGCATTCAAATGTCTCCTCGACCTTTAAAATCTTTCTTCACATGCGTTAGTCCATAGAAGTTTTGATTCCCTTCTCGTAAACTAAGCAAAATATCTGGCTATTTTGGAGGGTCCATTGATACTCCTTCAATCTATGTGTCTTCTTCGATAGAACTAACTAATTCCACCAGCTTATGTGTCTCTTTTGCGGTCTCCGATCTTTCCTTTTGGAGAACTGCTTCAATCTCTTGGGAATCCACAACAATCCCTCCGTTTGGAATTTCATGATCCAAAACTGAACCTTCTCAATTAAGAATCCGTACTCGATACTTTGGCATTTATTCTCTCTCCTTTAAAGTCAGGAAAACCATGCCGAGATGTCCAACGTGTATCTCCATACTTTCGAGAATAGCTCAGAATGTCATCATTAATGACAATGACAATTCTGTTCTAGGTAAGGACAAAAGATACAGTTCATGTCACTCATGAATATGACAAGAGGATTTGTTACTCTGAACGGCATCACGAGACACCCATAATGCCCATAGCGTGTTCGAAACCATTTCGGGGACATTCTCAATCTCCCGTGAACTTAATGATGACCAGGACGTACATCTTTCTCCGAGGATACTCACCCTTGATCCTAATCTCGTTAGTTTGATAATGGTGCTCATCTCATTGAGATGTTCCATTCTTCTCCTTAATCGACAAAGACTCGTAGTTCATCACGAGAAACTTATTGACTACAAAGGTGACAATCATATTCCCTTTTCTTTCGTCTTCTACAAAAGGTAACACGTGTCCTTGGATTTCTTTTCCCTCACAAAGCTTCAACTTTGTTGGTTGTTACGAACTTCAAAACTCTTAGTTTCAAAAATCACTAAGGTGTTGATCGGAATGCTCTAGCAAATAATAACTAGAGAATGACCAATCGATTTCTAGAATCAGAAACTCTAATAGACAAGATTTTAGGTAAGCAAGACAGATCAACGAAAAAAAAATTCGATCTTTACTAAAAATAGATTACATAAGCTTAAGTGCTAACGACAAGTCTTAGCAACAGGAATGGAAGCAACTTAAGTTGAAGATAAGGAAGATACAGATGAATCCGAATGATTCATGCAGCTACAAATTGAAAGAGGAAGGGTTACCCCCAGAATTATACAAGACGATTATCGGGTCGTCATTTTAGGCGTAACTTCCCTTGTTTAGATCTCCAAATGTCGAGGTCTGATTGGATCTACTACTACTAACACTTTCCCTACGGGTTGGGCATTGTTGTTACTTTCTTGGTACCCGTGATCATAGCTCCCGTTTAAACTTATTGGCTTTCCCATTATTCCTCCGTCGGGATCTAGGCAGTCCATGGTTGCTCCAAATTCGATTCTCCTTCAACAGATTCTGAACTTCAGCTTCCAATTCTAGCTGCTGTGCGGCCCTCTGATTTTGGTAAGCTGTCACGCTAGCTATCCCTTGCATGCCTCCTGCAGTCGCAGTCATGCTTCCATCGTCTTGTCTTGCACTCGCATGCGTACATCTACCACGAGCCATCGCCTTTGCACGTCTACCGCGAGCCATTGACTTTCTTCAAAGACAGACAAAACATAACCACGTAGTTATTTCAAACCATTTTGTCCCCTTTTGGAAACTAAACAAAAATCACACAATTTAAACAAGACAAGCTCAATTCACGAATCCTAACGATCTCCAGCTCGAACTCCTTCATTCTCGCTTCCACAGCGTAATCTTTCGTAAGTTATCAACTTCCAAACAGCTTCTCAAACCTAATTTACACCAACTATTTCTTTCTCCAGAAGATCGGTTTTCCAAAACCTTTCGATCTTCTTACAAAAATTTCCTATTTTCCTAACGTAGTACGCCTAGGCGAAGTCATAGTTTCCTGTACACACGTAACATTATATATTGAGTAGGCCAGTCCTCAATATCATGCAATCAGTATAACAAAGAGCTATCAAGATTCAACCTATAGCAAGTCATGCATTCCTTTCCCATCATCTCAATCAAGAGACAAGGAAGTGCATAAATGATCAAATTCTAATATGCCTAAACATAGCAAGTCCATACCCCGGCTCAACAGATGAACTCGCTCGATACCACCTAATGTAACACCCTTGATGTAGCAACCGAGCATAATCGTCATTACACCATAGTTACTAAATCCAAGTGTGTCACAATCATGATAACAAGAATAAAATTCTCAAGAGTCTATATTTTTTTTTTTTTTTCCTTTTTCACAATTTGCATAGGTAGAAAAAATATGAGCCTCGAATGAAATATAAATATATTCAAGCCATGATACAACCACCGAAATAAAATCATATCTCTTATACATATATATACAAATAATTTACACAAATCATTGGTGACATAGAACATAACAATTACAGAGTCCAATAAAATACAAGCGGGAATAAAACACTAAAAGGGGGAAAAGTAGTGACCTGTGGATAGGTACTACTAGCGCACAAAGCCGCAACCCCATATACACAGACGACGCCGAGTCCCACCAACAAGTCGCATCAATGCCTCCACGCAATCGCACTCGTACGTAGCCGAAGGAACCTTGTCCAAACGCCCAATCCAATCAACAGGGTGTGATCCCTCTTTATCTTCCTCATGATCTTTTATCATTATAAACATAAAACAGTAAATACAAAAATATAGAAAACACAGAAGAGGTAAGATATCCTACCATCAATACCAATACAAAGAACTAAGAACCGAACGGCGCATAACGCCCACATAGCACGTAGAAACAAGAATAAGCTTTTAACAGATAACCAAATGTGCAATCATTAATAAATACAATGAATAATTCATAATATCCAGGCAGATGAATTGCACGCTTAAATATCATGTAAACAAGAATTTCGATGACAAAATATTCCATGATGCATGGACACAACAATCGATTTCCTACTCCATGGAGCTAGACTCAAACGGTCGGAGAGAAAGATCGGGAGACATGTCGTTGACTCCTACGTCGAGGCCAATGTGCTATTCATCAATAATTTCCACGTGCACGATCATGGCATTGCACCGACAAATCCGCGCTCGATCACGACATAGGACGTTGTCAAGTCCGGATCGTCTGGTGTGTTTGCATCGGTTTGCCCCACCGGTGCAGAGGAGCTCTAGCCCGCCCATGTGGAGGACCCGCACCCCGACGCCCCCGAGGTCATCACACGACCCACACTTGTCTATTCGCACCCGCACAAAGGTGTGTTCAATCTCCTAGGCAACTTGGCCTTACAACAACAGTCCACACGGACATTCACAATGCATAGCACTCTATGCATGAACATGTATGATTCACAATTCATACAATGGCATAACACACCACGTTTGATCAAGAGGGTGCAATAAGCATAATCCACAGCTCATACAATGGCATAACATACCACATTTGATCAAGAGGGTACAATAAGCATAATTGCATCCAAAGAGAACCCAATATCAACGTAATATCAATTTATAATTCAAGGAACACATTTTAGGTCCATTATGGATTTCTAAAACCTCCAAGTCTTATGAAAATTATCTCATTGGTTCACTTACTTGTCCTTTGATTCAAGTTATTTGATTCTTATAATTACCTTCCAACTTAGCTTATTTCCTAAGTCTTAACCACAATCCATTATGAAAATTATTGTTGCAAGTTTCCTATTATCAATCTACATTTTTAATTGCTTGATTAACTCAAGTCTTGATATCTCAAATTTGTTAATCTTTTCCCTCATTCAAGCCCTCAAAACCGTGGCACTCAAGAGAGTCTTAGATCACAATTTTCTTCTCACTAATTTAGTCTTCCTTTACTTAACCTACCTAGCATTATTCTTGGCACCATGACAACCAAAATTCTGCTCCTATAACAACCCAAAACCGTGGCACTCACCAAGGTTTAGCAACCAGAATTTTGTCCATCTAAACCAACCTTAACTACTTGATTTTATTAGCCATGCATTGATCATAAATTAAGCATTACTTTAACTCTTTTTCCAGCACAAAACAGCCCCAAAACAGAGCCAAACCGTGACTCACTCAAGGTTCCCAACCAGAATTTTGCTCACTTTAATCTCACTCAACTACTTGATTTAATTAACCATGCATTGATCATAAATTAAGCATTACTTTAACTCTTTTTCCAGCACAAAACAGCCCCAAAAACAGAGCCAAAACCGTGACTCACTCAAGGTTCCCACAACCAGAATTTTATCCATCTAAATCACTCTTAACTACTTGATTAAATTAGCCATGCATTGATCACAAATTAAGCTTCATTTCCATTCAATTTCCAGCATAAAAGCAGCCCCAAGAACAAGCCAAAAACCGTGGCACACATAGTAGTCCAGCAACCAGAATTTTGCTCACTTTAATCTCACTCAACTACTTGATTTTATTAACCATGCATTGATCACAAATTAAGCTTCACTTCCACTCAATTTTCAGCATAAAAACAGCCCCAAGAACAAGCCAAAAACCGTGGCACACATAGTAGTCCAAAGCAACCAGAATTTTGCTCACTTTAATCTCACTCAACTACTTGATTTTATTAACCATGCATTGATCACAAATTAAGCTTCACTTCCACTCAATTTTCAGCATAAAAACAGCCCCAAGAACAAGCCAAAAACCGTGGCACACATAGTAGTCCAAAGCAACCAGAAATTTCCAAAGATTCATGCATGAATTTCAATCACAAAATTACTTAATCAATCAACTACTCAAAGCCAAATTAAAATCACATTCAAGAAATCAATTTCAAGCACTTTCAAGAACAACCACCATGTGGTTCTTCTTCCAAAAATTAAATACAAGATTCCTAGTTGCTAAAGAGGTTGAGGAGGATTAATCTTCCTCTTACCAAGTTGATGAACCAAGAAAACTCCAAGAATCACCCTTGATTTTCGGATTTGAAGCTCAAAAACCCTAGAAAATTTGGTCCAAGTTAGAACAATGAAATGATGTGTAAAAGAAGAAGAAAATGGCCATTAAACCAAGGAAAAACAGAAACGAAAATGGAAGGAGAAGGCTGGAATTTTTCAGCCATGGGAGCTCACCTTCAAGGCTTGAGAAGTGGTTGAAGATGGAAGCTTTCTTGAAAACTCCAAGCACAAAAGATGAAGAGGAGGAGTAGGAGATCAAGAAAATGTGAATGGTTTAAATTTTTATGAAGGTTTGGGATTTAATGGGGTGGCTGGACGTATGGTGTAGGAAGAGGAGAAAAGAAATATTAGAAGAAGAAAGGAAGAAGAAGGATACGTAAATGAAGAAGAAAATGTGTTTTGGGTGAAAATGAGTTAATGATTTATTTGGATAATTAGAACCAATTCTTTCTTCTTTGTGGGCTGCAGATACGTAAAGAGAGAGGGAGAAATGTGAGTGAAAAGTGGCTTCCTTTGGAAGCTAAGCATGTGGTCAAAGTTTGGGGTCAAAGCTTCTTAAGGAAGCTTTGATTAAAATACTCTTAAATTTGAATTAAAGTGGTTTGATTGGACATAAGGCGGATTACATTAGGATAATGTGATAGTATTTTTATTACACACTATTATCCATTAGATAATAGTTACAATGATGTAAGTCAAGATTTAATTAATCTGACAGATAAAATTTTCACAGTATTGATTTAATTGTATCTCAGAAGATTTTCTGGAAATTTGCGAAACCTCAGAATCGTGTCAAGTCCCGGTTTAGTAAGATCCCCGTTGACTTATCCATAGTTCCAGGTTCGCAGAGAAAACATCGCGTTTTCCTGCTCCGGCCAATACAAGACGCAAAACGAGGAATATACGGTAATATTCGACGTTTCCAGAAAATTCCCAGAAAATTCTCAAAAATTGCAAATATTATAAAACGACTATCTGTCATATAAATTTCCAATTTTTAAAGCATTACAGTCGTTTTCACGACTCTGCTCAATATTAACGCAAAACGAGGAATATATTAAAATATTCGCTGTTCCGAAAAATTCTCGAAAGAATTCCCATAAATCACAAATATTGGAAAATGACTATTCATGGTGAAAAATCAATTTCGGAGTGTTACACTGGTCTTAGCAATTCCAAATACCAACAGTACACGTAAAACGAGGAATAATATTAAAATATTCGCGTTCTTTAAAAATCCGTAGAAAAATTCCAGAAAATCCCAAATATTGAAAAATGATCATTTATCTGGAAATTATAAATTTTCGGGATGTTACAGAAATAGTGTCCATTCTCTCCATGGTTTCTAGGGTACCTGAGCCTATTACAATATTGAAAATGTGAGAGTTGGGTATACTACAATAATATTAACAAAAGAATGTAATATGAATAAGAAAAATTGAATATGAACAAAATATGTACAAAATAGGGTATCACGCCGCCGCGCACAGCATCCACGCCGCGACATTCAACGAAAACCCAGTAACGTCGCGACATTCAACAACCACACTGAGACATTACCCAAATTTTTTTTTTTTTAAACAAGTTTTTTTTAAAAAAATTTTTAAACAAGTTTTGCAAGTGAGCACCGCGGCGTTGAACTTGCCACGCCGCGGCACTGAGCTCTCTGGATTCTGGCTTGATGCGCATAAAATAACTGTCATGCAGCGGTGTGCAACAAACTTACGCCGCGGCCTGAGAGATCAACCTGCAAAATTTTGCAGCAAATTCAGTTTGCTGCAGAATTTGGTCCATAGAGGTCTTCAACACCTCTAAAACTTATCCAAATAACTAAAACATAAAATATACAACTAAAAACTATCAAAACTACAAAATCAACATATTAACCTATATATGGCTCAAGGCTAAACATAAACATAAAAACTAACTAAACTTATAACAATCAAATATACTAATATAAGACTCAAAACAAGAGAAAAACATAAAAACTAACAAAACTACAAAATTAAACATACTAATATATATAAGACTCAAAACTTAACAAACACATACCAATTAACAAAAAACATAAAAACTTGGGTTCTCTTCCCAAGAAGGGCTTGAGTTATAGTCCCGGTAGGACTTTCACAAGGCAAACAGCCAAACTGCACTTCAGTTTGCATCTCCTTGGAGTATGGCCGGTTCGATCCCAAAATGGATGGATCAGATGGTAGGCCTTCTTTTGCCTAAGTAAGGTTCTCCATTGGGGGTTCTTGAGCTACCTCAAAGGCCTCGAATGATTAAGTTCATCCTCCATTTATTGTACCTAAAATTACAAAGAATGAAGACTTAAGTTAAACTGTACAAAAGAAAACTTGAATTATACATCTTGAATTAGAACTAAATAAGCTCATTATTAATATTAGTAATATAAAAATAAATTGTCATCCCTAGCAATTGCTAAGGAATAAGTCTAAACTATACGGAAATAAACCAACATCCCCGGTAATGGCGCCAAAAACTTGTTTGTCCCTTTATTAGGCCGCAAGTGCACGGGTCATTCAAGTAATACAGATACAAAGTAAAAGTTTATTCCCACGAGGATGATTGACTTCCAATACAAGTATCAACCAATAGCTTATCTAAATTCTATTCAAGAACATATAAAATAGGGGAAAGTGCAATAAAGTTAATCTACAGCCAGAAAAGCGATAAATGAAAGTAAACATAATGATTTAGAGATTTAGGGAATCCTTCTTCATCTCATACTTCAAATAATGATATGTAATCCTTATAAGTAACATTAATGAATATTTAAGTTAGCTTAAGAATCTAATTTAGTTAAAAGCCTATGTCTAGGTCAATCAACCATAGCTTTATTTACCTAATCCACTATATTTCCATGAGATCTAGTGCAAACTCCACTCATTAAGATCTATTCTCAAACTCCTGCTATGCATGACTAAGAGGTATATGTCTATCACATTAACTAATTAACTTATCTAAGTCAATTGAACTCATCGAACATGCATCAACCATACATATGATCTCAAATCCAAATTCTTATGTCTAGGTTCATTAGATTTCAACAAATCACTTAAAAGTTAGCCAAACTATCAAGATTATTAAGATCTATATGATTGAACATAACCAAACATTAATATATACTCAAAATAATACAAAAACATCAATATTCATACAAAGATTCAAAGTAATATCTAAATACAGCTCAGCTACATCATGAAACACGAAAAACTATCACAAAAGTCATGTTCATGGAAGATGGAAGAGAGAAAAAAGAAGGAAGAAGGAAGGAAACCATGGATATGATCTTTGATGCTTGAATCTCCTTCTATGAAAAAGATGGCCTCCAACCTTGGCTCCCTTGGCATTCTCTCAGCCCAGAAATGAAGTCCCAACCACAGTTTCTCTAAAACTTAAAAATCTCTTCTTGTAAAATCTATTAAAAACGTATTTATAGGCCCAGAAAACAGAGTCACGCCGTGACATTAACATGCCTACGTCGTGGCGCGTATACAATTAGGTCACCACGCCGCGATATTAACATGCCTACGTCGCGGCGTGCAATTTTTGTAGCTCTCTGTCTGGATGCAGGGGATTCCTCATGCCACGACATTGATATGCTTGCGTCGTGGCGTCAACTGCCAGAATGCTTCTTTGGCTTTCTCTTCCAATTTTAGGTCAAATGCTCCATATATCAGCTTGTTTGGAGCCCTTCCTACAATAGAGAAATCACCAACTCATTAACAATTGTAAATTCACTTAATCAATAACAAAATAAGCACAATTTGCTCAATATCATATAGGAAATGTATTAGAATTGAATATAATAAATATAAGCACAAAACCTTCCAAATATATATACAATGAGGACTTAAACAATTAATGAAAGCATAAATATATGACACAAATAACTGCATTTTATGGAGTTATCACCTATGGCGTAAAACTTTGCTATGTTAAACATGAAAGAATCCATAAACAAAACTTGGAGAATTTCATGCATTTCTTTAGCATTTTCATTCCATCTCTTTTAACACTGAAGACATCTATTTTGCGCCATTCGCCGACTGTTCTCTTGACCCGAGTGGTTTATTCGACCATTAATTTCTAATAATCTTTCAACTCAGGCCGACAATATTTCCATCTCGTCTAATTTTATTTGTCAACAAGTTCTAGTTGCTGGTCTTCCTGGTTCAACGAATAAATCCTTAGAATTGCATCTGTCAAACATGGTAGCTCGACAACTAGGATTTTGTCAGACCATTCCAGCACCATTTTCTCCAAAAGCCAAATAGCACCTCATCAATGGCCGTTTGTCAAACATGGCAGACCTCTTACGTGTGGCTATGAAGAATGAGAGATACAAGCATCATTTCTTGATTTCTACATTCACACCTTATAGAGGGGTTACCAAAGATTTTGTTGAATGGTGGACTAAATATTATAGTCCTTACCATGTCGATATTGAAGTTTGTCGAAGCCGTATTACTGAAACTCTTATTCCTGTGCAGGATCAAGAGCCTTTGACAAATACCAAAGGTAAGCATGTTCAAGATATTAGAGCTTTTTAGAAGTACTACAAGATCAAATGGGACTTCAGGTATCCTGACTTCATTGTTCGACATTGTGAAGAAGTTGTGGCCAAACTAAAACAAGCGCACAAGAAAAAATGCTCTGCTAATTTCTTTGTGGTTTCCATAAAAAAACCCTTTGGCACGACTTGAACCTTTTTAACTTCCTTTTTCCAAAACCAGTGCCTCTTCCTTGTGCTCGTTTCAGTTTGGCCGACGAATTCTCAGGTATACCTACCAAGGTTGGTAACTTTCCTATTCTTGATAGGATTTATTATGTGAGCAACATCTTTCTTACAAGAACTCCAGAAGTTAACTTTACCCGTCGGTTTGCCTTGTCGCACAAATAATTTTCCAAGGATACCCGAATCATCACTAAAATACCCGAAAGTACTTCTTTTCATATTATGTCGTTTACCTCTTATCCCATCTGCTAATTATTATTCTTTTCGCAGCAACCCCATTAAAGAGGCCTTTGGAGTACAAACAACCACAAGAGAGGGAAGAGGAAGAAGAAGAAGTTTTTTCATCAAAAAAGAAGAAAGGCAAGAAAACGCAGAATCCTCCTATCCCCAAAGCTCCGAAAGCCAAGACAACCAAAACAACTTCAACGAAAAGTCCTGCTAAACGCAAGGCTACTATTAAGCCTTCAAAAGGAAGAACTCCCAAGGTATCTTTTGTGACCAGAATTTAAAATTTAAAAAATCTTTTAAACTCGTCGAAACTAAACCTTTATTGAATATAGGTTGGTGATTCTACTTCCATCTCTTCTATTGAAATCATCGAGTCTTTAAGCCCATCTTCTGAGAACCCTTTAAAGGTATGTCTTCTATTGCTTCTTCTTATGTCTCTTTGTAAAATCTCACCTTATTTTACCCTTGCAGAAGAAAAAGAAGAAGACTCAATCTTCAAGTTCCAACTTAAAACCCACAGCTGAACTTGAGACAGAAACCACCTAAATTTTAGTCGACATAATTCTTGTCCTCAAGTATTGAAACTTGGATTCCATTCAACGTTTGATTTCTCTCCCATTTCAGGACCCAGAAGCTGAATAAATTGATGAAAATCCTTCAGGGCTCAATGTCGAATTAAATATTGAAGAACAAATTCGACAACCGTCCGAGGTAAAAATACTTTGAATTTTAACTGTAATTTTCATGATTTTATTTGTTCTAACATTTCTCTTATTTGTCTACAGGAATCAAATCCTATTGTACTCGACAGTCCTACCCGACAGTATCATGAGAATCTTTTTCCAGAAGTCAAACTTCTCTAACTCCTGTTGTCTCTTTGCCTCTTCTGACAAAGGTTCAAACTCAAATCCCTTCGAGTGCTGGGAGTCCTTCTCAAGCTAATAAAGATAACCCTGTCTAAATCTTCACAGACGATTTCAACATGGACACCCTTATAATTGAAACTGGCCCTACCAATCCATCTCCATCTTCTCCAATAAATTTAAATGTTGCAGGACCAAAAAGTGTTGAAGACACGGAAGTGGATTTAGATGAATTAATATCCATGCTGTCAAGTAGTCACAGAAGTTCTTTGTAACACCTGCCGTAGGGTATCACATTTCTTACTTAATTATTACTAAACCTTACCCAATTTCAAAATAAATTGTTAATAGGATAAAAAATATAAGTTGTAAAATTTTTCTTTTGTGGATAATATAATTAAATAAATTAGACAAAACGTAAATACGTAAGATTAAACCATGCACACTACATATATATATATATATATGTATATATACATATACATATACGTATATATACATATACATATATATATATATATATACATATACATATATATATATATATATATATATATATATATATATACATATATATATATATATGTATACATATGTATATGTATATGTATACTCGACACAAAACATATAAAATACAAATTGTTTTAGGAAACATAAATCGTTTTCACACATACATCTAACTAGAAGAACCCTCAGAAGGATCTTCCTCGGAAGATAAAAACCCCGGGTGATAGGTAGTCCTATGGACAGGAGTTCGGACGGACGACACTACACTAACTTCCCTAGGGGTACGGTAACGACCACCCTAGAATTGTCTAATAGATAAAGTAAACTCTATGTGTACATGTACATTAACAAAAAAAGAAAGGATCCCCGTGGTAGATCCTACTCAAAGAGATAGTCAACTCTCCTTGATAAATAAGACCCTCTTCATCAAGACTAAGACACCAGGCCTCAGCACCATCATGAAACAGTAGCCTTACGTAACCAAAGAAACAAGGTCTCGACGCCATAATAACAAAGTATACTAATAAAACTGAGGTGCTCCCTTCTCCTCTTCTTCACCATCTTTACCAATCATAAATATAAAACAGAATAATACAATAAAGAGGTGAGATCACCTACACTAATACCATCACAGCAATAGAGAGATAGTAACAACAGTAATATCATACAAATATAACAAACAACATATACAGTTGTGGCAATCAAGCATTTAATCACTTTGACATATACAAGATGTCATAATATTATGCAGACGGACTATACACATGTATAATGAACCAATTTCCTACTTCATGGAGCTAAACACAAACGACAGAGAGAATGATCTAGAAGATCTATCTGTATCTCGGTCGCCTCAGACCAAAGTGCTATAAATTTATTCATCGTGCACATCAAGCATTATACAAGACAGTCTACGCCAGATCGTGATTAGGAATAGTGTCTCGGTCCAGATTGTCAGTGCGTTGCATCGGTCTATCCCACGACACAGAGGAGCTATCAACTGTCCATTGTGGAACACCCGTGCCCTGACACCCCCAAGGTCAACAAGTGACCTACACTACGCCCATCGCACCCGCACTTAGGTGTGATTCAACTCCTAGGCATATAGCCTTAACCGACACTGCTAGTACAATGCACGAGAATGGCTCAATGCACAATAACAATATGCCACTATGGGCCAAACATCATAATTTCACATTTCCAGGTCCAGTACATCAACTCGACAGTATTTTTAATGTTTCTCAATCGCGTAGCATTTTTACTGTATTTTCACAATCGCGCAATATTTTTGTCGTGTTTTTAAATCGCGTAACCATTTTTCAATGTTTTCTCAATCGCGCAAAAATATTTAAACGTTTTCTGAATTGTGTAGTTCAAAAATTCACATTTTTGAATTGCGTAAGATGTTTCTACTGTTTTTCAACCCTATAAAATAATTCTTGATGTTCTAAATTCAATTTTGAAACTTTCTATACTTTAAAATATATTTTGACTTTAAATTCTTCTTTTTCTCATAAAAATGCTTCTAAGAAATAACTTCTGATGTTTTTTTTTCCAAAAATCTGCATTATTTCCTTTTAATATAACCTTCTTTATATATTTTACCAACAATCCTCTTTAATAAAATACCTAAAGTCACCACTTCCATTTAAATCCTCATTTCTAATATTATATCCAAAAATCACCATTTGTGAAATAATAAAGTTCATTTGTTTCTTGTTTCCATCTTATAAGTCCTTAATTAATTTCTTAACATCTAATCCCCTAAGTTTACCATTCATAATCCAATTTAGTACTAATTTTACCCATTTCAAGCTTCTTGGCCGTGAACCTTATGGCCCTTGGAACCAAAATTTATCAATCCATTTTCTTACTTCTTAGTCATCTAACCTTACCATAAAAATTAATTTTAACTTGGAATACCCATTTTGGGGCATAGTGGTTGTAAGCCTCTTGGTCCATTTGAGACAAAAAAATTGTTTTCCTTTCCCACATAAATCATATCACATACTATCCATAATCATCAAAATCCATAATAACACAAGTCATGCATAATAATAAAGCTTATAAAAACACATACTATAAAACATGCATAAATCATAAAAGCACATAACTAAAACAACCACAAACAATTAATTTGCACAACAAGTGAAACAAATCCTCACATGGATTCATTACCCACAAATCACACCAAAATATGTCCCTCATCACCATGAATGGTTGATGAGGTTAAATCTCCCTCTTACCTTTTGGTGATGCTTCCTTAGCTCCTTGCTTGTCTTCTTGAATAGATCTTTCACCACTAAGAGGTTCTTGAAAATAAAAACAAACACAATAACATCTAAAACTTGAATAAGAAGACCATGGATCAAAATATGGCCTAGAGCATGAAGATGAAACAAATAGTGAAGTTTTCATGAACTTCACCTTAAAACCTTAGAACTTAAGCTTTGAAAGAACTCTTTGAAGATGGATGATTTTGATCAAGGCTTCAACTACAAAGTGTCTTAGGATTAGGTAAGGATTCAAGAAATAAGGTTGTATGAAATTATAGAAGAATGGAGGTATGGTGTGGGGGTTTGGCCATGAGGTGCTCTAGAGAGAAGATCAGAGAGTTTTGTGAATTTTGCTATAGGAAGATGATGAAGATATGATAAAATGAACTAAGTGTCATCTTTTGGCCTTCCTAAAAGCCCTTGGCCGTGAGCCCCCTTAGACACCAAGGAGTGTTCAGGTTTATCCTAGCCACCAAGCTTAGCTAGCAAGTCTTTCACCCATTGGTCACAAAGAGTCATAACCACTTTGTGAGACTCCTCACAACCATGGATAAAATCAAGGGTGGATATCCAAAGCCTTCACCTCTAAGCTTGTTTCTCATTGGTCCATCATAAAGATGTCATAGCCATTTTCCTTGACTAAAACCTTGCTTAGCATTGAAGTTCTTCATTCTTATTAGCTTACATTAAAGTTGTCATAACCATTTATATGTAGGGCATTGCAGATCAAAATATCTCGCAGCGGAAAAAAAGAATTCCCTCACAGGATCCATGCGAAAAGTCCATAATCCGAGTTTTAAAAGTTTACCTCTTGAAACGTGATGAACGCAAGCGAGGTGAATCACCAACACCGTAATAGCGACGATGTTTCTGCAGTATCCACACAAAAAGACTTGCAAAAAGGAGTCATGCCTCTGTTTCGCGGTGCTAGCTGTGAATAGAAGAGAAGAACCTTTCACTATCTTTCACTCACTTTCTTAGGTGCGGCTAGGGTTGTGATGTAACATACGTAGCAGCCCCCTTAGCAGTACTATTTATAATAGTGGCTGCCTTAAGTGAGTGTGAGCAGTAGCAAGGTAAGTTGTGCAACCCTAAACCCATCTATCATGAGTTAGGCCCACAATTGAATCCAAGTCCAACTTAGATCCTTATTGCTCCAATTTAGTCTGCTCTAAGTGTGCGATCCTGCAGGTTCTCATAACGTTGGTAGTAATATTAAAATCTCATTTTAATATTACAAACAGTGAGCGGTATCTAGCAACACATCACTGCTACTCAAGTAATGAGAATGTCAGTGATTTGACATAACCTATCCGTGACCAATGTTTCTATGTAGTTTAGTCCCTTTGTCCAGATATCCAGATTGAACACAAGGTATGGAACGTGTCACCCTTGTTTAGTTCAATCTTGAGTTTCCTGATTCCCGAGTAGACATAGTAATAACAAATGAGATCAATATCTCATATTGACTCATTTGAGCATGGCCATGCATTTCGTAGTCTCATTCAATCAGGGGCTCTGAAGATAGCACTCCTGTTATGTAGGAGGGACAAATCCCATCTAGGTCACTCACATCCCTCCACATGTATCGCAGTATATCTAATAACTAACTTTATAATCATCTTGTTACAGATGACGTTTGATGGCATTAAAACACACAACTCCTCATGTAGGAATCGTAGTGATTTCAGGTCAAAGGACCACATACACCATTATCACTATGAGAATCGCTTATGACACTCACGTAATGATCCACGTAGCGTTCTCATGGCAGGTCTGTCCAATACATCATTACTCTAATATGTATCCATGTGTAGACTTGATATCTCATATCCATGACCCGTGAGATGTGGTCATCAGTCTATGTACATACTAGTCTCAATGCATTATTGTTGTCCTAATTAACAATAATACTTGACTAGGGACATTTAAGAATAGTATTTTATCTAATAGGATCTCACGATCAAGTCATCCACTTGATGTCCTATGGTATCAAACTTACTATTCTAAGGACTTTATTATGTCTAACAAAAAAGAACACAATAAATGAAATGCCTCATATAAAAAAATAGCATAATACAATGTATGTAAATACAGACAAACTGTATTGGCCTCTAGGGCATACACCAACATTATATTGACTAGGCTTTTCTATTGGTTCCTAATAAAGTTGTTATAGCCATTATGTTGGACTAGCCATCAAGATAGTAGCTATTACCCAATGGACAAAGGCTACTGCTTTTAAAACTAGTATTTATTGTCCAATGGATACTAAAAACAGAACAAAATTACTGTAAAAGAAAATTTTGAAAATTGTTTCCGATTTCGGGTTTAGTAAGCTCCTCCGGCTCAGAATCAACAGTCTAAAATTTTATGGCCTTGAAAAATTTCTATTTTTTCGGGCCTGCCTCGAGCCCACAAACAGCCTAAATAATACTAAAATAATCACAAATTCAAAAAAAAATCACAAATTTCCAAAATCATAAAAATTATAAAAATGATATATATTCAGACAAAACGAAAATCCGGGGTGTTACACCGGATGCAAGAAAAGTAGTTTAGTCTGTCTCTTATTTTTGCCCCCTACGCGGGGCATTTTTTCATTTGTAAAGACAATTTCCCCGTTTGGCGGAGTGCCTTAATTTAGTTCCGCTTTTATGCGTTTCTTATCCGTGGTCCTGCATTCGGTCCAATGCCCATTATAAATGTGCATTTGGTAACCATGTTAAGGACTTAGGAGAATTTGTTGAATTAAGGCCTTGGTCTGGGGTCCAACACCCAATCATAGAGCATTCAGAACTCCCCTTGACTTAGGCAAAATTTAAGGTGACCTGTAACCAGGGTCTTCAATGTTTACGGTCTTAGTACGTAAAATCATTTAAGCAATTTTTACTTTCAAAACCTGTTTATTATAAGACATTCATGGCAGATACCTCATGGTGGAGCACAAACGTTGTTATTCGTTTTGCCAATTAATTTCGTAACCATGGAATGGTCACGACCAAGTGTTAAGGATTAGGTGTGAACTCATAACTCTCGACCAAAATGCTCAAATGGGTTTGGTGGGTTATTCTTTTTAACCTGGGCTCTAAGGTGCCTCAAATCCCATAAAGAACGAGTTTTAGACTCTCTCAAGGCGTTTTTCAGCTTGAGGTCTTTCGTTTGTTGAAATGTATACCCCATAAGTGACTGTCTCAGTGGACAATCTCAAGGCGGAGTCCGACTTGAGGGTCCTTTGGGACTTTAGATAATGCAAGATGATATCTGAATAACTCCATTTTATTGATAGATATGAGGACAGAAGTCTATACAGAGTGTATGCTCACCAAAATTAGGGCAGATCAAACATGAAGTAAACTAAGATAATACCTTACGAGACACTTAGATATAGTACTTTCTAAGTTTGTTCGCATTCCAATAGTTCTTGATCGGCTTACCTATTAATGTCTCCAAAGTGTAAGCTCATTTGCCAGTGTTGATCGTGATGTGGTAGAGGCCTTCCCAATTAGGAGCTGACTTTCCTTGGGAGGCATTCCTACCTCCAATTTCTGCTCTTCGGAGTACTACATCTCCTAGTTAGAGCTTCCTTGGATCAACCTTCCAATTATACAGAGTTGTCATCCTCTACTTGATGGCGGCGTCACGTATATGAGCAATGTGCCTTCTTTCCTCCAAAATATCCAAGTCTTCTCTAATTAGTCCGAGGTTACTATCAAGCGAAAAATGTTGGAGATGCTAGCTCAGTTCCTTTATCTCCCAGGATCATAGCCTCACACCTATAGGTGAGTTTAAAGGGAGTTTCACATGTTGTAGAGTGAGGCGTAGTCTAGTAGGCTCAGAGGACATGGTCTAGTTGCTCGTGTAACATCCTAATACCAATAACCAAGTATACCTAGCATATACTTGGATAAACAATATTAGCTATGTTACTTCCAACTTAAACATCAAACTAATCCATATCCTCTACAAGTCAACCCGATATTAAATCACACACCTAGTATGCTTAAAAATATCATACTAATTCTGATTATCTTGAAACTTTAACTACATCCTCATCCACATATTTGTGTCCTAGAAATGAATTATCCATATTTATTTTCCTCATATAAACAATAAAAGCTATTATATGAGTTGTTTTAAGCTACTTTCCATATTCTGTGTTATAGCAAAGTGCCTAAACTAACTCATTTTGTCACAAAACTTCACAGGCATATTAAGCAAGTATTATGCTACCTCTGTAACCATGCACAAGTCTAATATGTTATCGAGGGTGTTACATTTCTCCCACCCTTTTTAAAATTTTGTCCCCAAAATTTGGTTTACCAAATGTAAGAAGTTTCATACAACCCATATTTAAAACAAGTAAAACCAAATCTCAAGGAAACAAAATCATGCACATAACTAACCTTTTCCTGAACTAGAAGTCTACATAGTCTCCTTGCTTTGCAAGATGTACACCATTCCCGAGTTGTGGGTCTGGCATCCATCTTTGCCTTTTCTTTCTGCGGACACTCCTTAGCAAAATGCCCCGGTTACCCGCATTTATAACATACTGATTGCCCTGTTAAGCAAGGTTTGTCACCATGCCTCCTTCCACACTTAGGGCATTGAGTTCCCTTTAACTCCTTTTGAACCTGTCTGCCCTTGTCTCCCTTCGTGAACTTCTCATCACTGTGCTTCCTCTTTTGTGAGCGTTGAGATTCTTGGTCCACTGGAGATCTTCTAACATGTCCTACTACTATCCTACACTTGTTAACCAGAGTAGAAAAATCCGTGATCTTTATGGACCATATCGCCTTTCTAATTTCATGCCTCAGACTAGACTCAGATTTCAAGCACATCCAGTTCTCATTTGGTTCATGTCTGAAATGAGAAGAAAACTTTGGCAACTCTTCAAACTTGGCCACATACTGGCCCACTGACAAGATTCCCTGCTCAAGCTTTATAAATTCCACCTCATTCTCATCACGCAAGGTAAGGGTGCACACAAGTCGAGTTGGGTCAGGTTTAGGGGAAATAAAAATCTGAGTAAACTTCCACTTTGGTCCCTGAAATTGTATACACCGGTCACATTCGTCTCTGAAATATGAAAAACTCCACTTTAGTCCCTGAAACATCAATCCGTACAGTCATTTTGGTCCTTTAAACCCTGTCACATTAGTCCCCAATAGGACCAAATTGACCGTACAGATTGATGTTTCAGGGACTAAAGTGGAGTTTTTCATATTTCAGGAATGAATGTGACCGGTGCATACAATTTCAGGGACCAAAGTGGAGGTTTACTCTAAAAATCGAAACCAATTAGCTGAGGTCGGGTTAGGTTGGATTGGGTTTGAAATTTTTTTTTCCTGGTAACCCGAATCGAACCAACTTGATTACTATCGGGTTGGTTTGGGTCGTGCAGTCAGGTTGTTCAAAGAAACTCCTCCACTATCAACCAGGAAGATACCACTACTCAAGCCATTTCAAAATCAATGCATCAATGATTTAATCCAATCTTTAAATCCCAATATAAGTAAGCAAAATAGAACCCCAACAGTAGAAAATTAGACCACTGTAACCCCAAACCAAGATGTTCATGAGTTCAGAAGCAAAACAAAATAACAAATGAGACATGATAAGTCACTCAGATTCTGTTTGCACAAGAGGAAAAAAAAACCAGTCGATTAATTTGAACAGAGAACAAACTTAATCACACCACAAGCTAGAATTATTGCATAGGAACTTTCATCAAATATGTAATGTGCATTAGAGAGTACATGTGATTATCCAAAAATTTCCCAACCCATTATATAATTTCAATCATAGTTTTCAACCAAATCACTAAATCCATTCTGTAAGCATAGAAATTTAAGGGAAAACACCAGAGAAATAAAAGTGAAATAAATAAAAAAATGAGTTACCTTAATTCCCCCTACGCTTAACACCAATTGAGGAACAAATTGTGGGCTTCTTCTCCTCTTCCTTTCCAATTTCAGATTTCGCAGCTTCACACTCTTCTCAAAGTCCCCCATCTATCTCTGTTTTAACCTTCATTTTCTTCTCTCTGCCTTGACCAAAGGAACCCCTTGATTGAACTAACTTTGCTTTCTTATAGAGTCCTTTCTATTCTCTTGCTTCCTGTCCTCTTTGCGTGCTGAGTAACAACACCGTGTGATCAGTGAAGGAATTGAGAGGGTTTGGCTTCGACCCGCAACCAATGCACCAAAACGTCTTCCTTTTTCCCTCGTCGATCTGAACCGCTAGTAGCTCCACTTGCCCAATCATGCACCACCGAACCAATAGCGCACCACCTCCGCTCTGCAGCAAAAGTAGGTGGCCAGTCAGATCCATATATGGCGCTGAGCAACGACGTATGGTGGCTGGTCAACGTGAGGTCAGATCTCCCCTATCGCACAACGCGGATACGTCTCACCTTATCCATCGACCAAATTTGCACCTCACCTCACCCATCGACCAGATCTGTGCCTCACCTCGCTAAATTTCATGGTGGCTGGTCAAATATCACCCATCGACGTCATGATAGGGACTGGGGAGGACAAACGAAGGTGGCAACTGGCAAGGAAAGGGCTAAGGTTCATAAACGTGGAAGGAATTAGGAAATCAGAAACAAAGATAAAGAAGAGCTTGACACTTAGGGTTAGGGCAGGGGAGGGAAGGGATTTAGGAATAAGAAGGAAAGTGGAAGGAGAGAAATTAAGAAATTGAGAACGAGAGAGGTTGCAAAAACAAAGGTGATATTTAAGGGACTGTACAAAACAATGTCATTTTTATTTGGGTCATCGGGTCGGGTCATTAGGTTGGTTTACTGAACCTGTCAATCAAGCTAATAAGAGGACGGGTTGATCAGGTTCAACCTGAACAGACCTAATTACCCAATCCAACCTGGATATTTTAAATCGGGTCTAGTCGGGTCAAGTCAGGTTCTCGGTACATCGAATCGGGATATGCAACCCTAACACAAGGTTTGTGGAAAATACTTTTCCAAGAAAGCTGTCCAAAACACTTCCCATGCCATTTGAGCTCCAGCTACCGCTATTACTCTTATGGTACTCTTCCACCAATACTCCTCCTATTCTTTTAACATAAAAGAGGCAAAAGAAACTTTCTGCTCATCAACACAAACCATCACCTCAAAAATCTTCTCCATCTCATTCAACTATTCTTCCGCTTTCAGTGGGTTATACTCGTCGTCGAAGAGTGGAAGGTTCATCTGTCTGAACACCGTGAGATCTTGAAAATTTTGGTTCCTTTCCACTTGTACAACTTAGGCTGGCTGAGGTTGTACTAGCTATTACGGCTGATTATTCCTCATTTGCTTAAACATCCTTGCAGTTACAGCTGCCTGTTCCCTTATGGCATTCGCTATTGCTGTTGCCTGGTCTCGCATAGCATTAGTAGTAATGGTAGTCTATTCTCACATCACATTGGCCATTGCTATCACGACTTCAACCATATCCGAACCTCCTTTAGTGGAGTTCCTGGCTTCACTGGTTCTCTTTGGTGGTGCCATAGTTTCCTATACGTACAAAATAATAAATATTGAGCTGATTAGTCTTCAATATCATGTAACCGTGTAACAGTAACCAATAACAATCCAACCCAAGGTAAGTCCTGCACTTTTATTCAAACATCTTAAACAAGAGACAAAAAAATGCATAATACACAAAGGAACTCCTAAACAAGCCTAAGCATAGTCAGTTGCCCAATAGGATAAATTGCTCTGATACTATAATGTAACATCCTAATATCAGTAACCATATATACCTGGCATATACCTAGATAAACATTGTTAGCTATGCTACTTCTAACTTAAACATCAAACTAATCCATATCTACTACAAGTTAACACGGTATTAAATCACATACCCAGTATGTTTAAAAATACCAAACTAACTATGATTATCTTAAAACTTTAACTACATCCTCATCCACATATTTGTGTCCTAGAAATAAATTATCCATATTTATTTCCCTTATCTGAGCAATAAAAACTACTATTTGAGTCATTTTAAGCTACTTTCTGCATTCTATGTTACAACAAAGTGCATAAACTAACTCATTTCGTCATAAAACTTCACATGTATATTAAGCAAGTATTAGGCTACCTCTATAACCATACACAAGTCTAACATGTTATCAAGGGTGTTATAACTCGGCCCAGTTTCCCTTAACTTCATTCAACCTTCTCTTGATTCCACGAACAATAACTCGGTCAACGGCTTCGGCTTGTCCATTTGTCCTGGAGTTCTCAACGGAACTACAATGATGTTTGATTTTCACCTCGGTAAACAGCTCTTCGAAACCTTTATCTTTAAACTGGGTTTTGTTGTCCGTTACAATGGACACCGGAACCCCGAACCTAGTGATGATGTGACACCAAGTAAATTTTTAGAACCTAGCGGAGGTGATTGTGACAAGGGCCTTTGCTTCGATCTTTAGTAAAATAATCTATTGCCACCACCAAGTATTTTAGTTGGCCAAGTGCTTGAGGGAACAGACTCAGAATATACATACCCCATTTGTAGAATGGCCAGGGTACGAACATTGTGGATAGTTCCTCTGAGGGAGCCTGATAATGGTTCGAGTGGCACTGACATTTGTCACAAACTCAGACATGTGTAAAGGAGTCAGTTTTCATTGTTGGCCAATAGTATCCATCCTTGAGTGCCTTTAGAGCTAAGACTTTTCCTCCTGAATGTTATCCACAGCTCCCCTCGTGAATCTCAGCCAATACATATTCAACTTCTTCTAGTGTGAGGCATTTGAGGAGAGGTGAGGAAAACCCACGTTGGTATAACTGTCCATTGCATATGGTGTATATGACCGTAATCTTGACTAGTTTGGAGGCTTCCTTTGGATCAGAAGGCCTGGTTCTAGACTATAGATATTCCATGATCGGGGTGATCCAAGTAGACTCTCTTTATTCCATGTGAAAAATTACTGCATCTGTGATGGGGGGTTGCGAGAGGGTCTCTTGGATCACAAAATGGTTATTACCCGGGCTTTTAGTACTAGTCAGTTTGGATAAGAGGTTGGTTCTGGAGTTCTACTCCTTAGGTATGTGCTTTATCTTGACATCTTGTAAACTTTTAAGGAGCGCTTGTACCTTAGCTAAGTATCTCTGAAGGAAAGGTTCCTTAACCTGATAGTCACCTCAGATATGGGAGGTCACAAGTTAGTAGTCACTACAAAGTGTAATCTTATCTGCTCCTAAGTCCTTGGCCATCACCAATCCAGCAATACATGTTTCATACTCTGCCTGATTGTTTGATGTAGGGAACTCAAACTTTAGGGAGCTTTCCACTGTCACTCCTTCAGAATTTTCCAAAATCACCCCAATACCACTTCCCTTGGGGTTCGAGGAACCATCAACATGTATAGTCCAAGAAATCCCTTCGAGGTCGTCGGGTTCTAACTTAAGTTCTACTAGAAAATCAGAGAGTGCCTGAGCCTTTATTGCTAGCTGAGGCTCGTATGCGATTTCGAACTTAGAAAGCTTAATAGACCAAACAATTATTCTCCCTGCTAAGTCTGACTTATGCAGCACCTAGCGTATAGGTTGATATGTCCTTGCCACCACGGGATAGCACTGAAAGTATTACTGGAGTCTCCAAGCTGTGGTGATAAGTCCAAAAATAACCTTTTCAATCTTTTGTATCGTAGCTCTGGCCCTTGCAAAACATTCCTTGCGAAGTAGACCGGCTTTTGTCCCTCCGCCGTCTCTAGTCTTGTCAGTATGAAGCGAGGGGACAGAAGGTTTTTCCATGAGGAAAATGCATCTTCACACTCTTAGGTCCATTCAAAATCCTTCCCTTTTTTGAGCAATCTGAATAGGGGAAGGGATTTGTGAGCAGCTTTGGAAAGGAAATGTGTGAAAGCATAATCCAGCCAGTCAACTGCTGCACTTCTTTAATACTCTGAAGGCTACTCATGTTAAGCACAACTTGGCCTTTATCTGGATTAGCCTCAATTCCTTGATGAGTCAACATGAAGCCCAAAAACTTGTCTGCTTAGATCCCAAAAGCGCACTTTTTTGGGTTAAGTCTTATGTGATACTTTCGGAGTTGGGCAAACACTTCTTCGAGGTCTGCCATATGGGATCCGTCTTGTGGGGTATTCACTATCATGTCAGTATTGTAAACCTCCAGCATCTTCCCGACTTGGTCTTCAAAAACTTTGTTCATCATTCTTTGGCAGGTGGCTTATGCATTTTTCAATCTAAAGGGCATAACCTTATAGCAGTAGCTTACCCTGTCAGTAATGAAGGCAATCTTGTCTTCGTCCCTAGGATATATTGGGATCTAGTTGTACTCAGAGTATGCATCCATGAATGACAGCAAACGGAAACCTAAGGAGTTGTCCACCAGTTTGTTCACATTGGAAAGTGGATACAGATCTTTAGGGCAGGCTTTGTTTAGGTCTATATAGTCTATGCACATTCTCCACTTCCCATTGGACTTCTTCACCAGGACCATGTTAGACAACCATGTGGTATATGGTACTTCCTTGATGAAGCCAACACTGAGTAACTCATTTACCTGTTCTTCGATAACTTGGCTCCTTTCTAGGCCAACTTTTCTTTTCTTCTGGGAGACCAACTTTGCATCTTTCCTGATAGACAGGTGATGACAGATGAAGAGGTCTTTATTTTTATGCAAGAGCTCAATCAGCTGATGCCTTTCCTCTTCTTCCAAGTTCGCTCTAATCTTGGTGACCTGTTCCAGCTTGGCACCAAGTTGGAGGGGATGCAGCTCACCCTCTGACTGGGATTTGGTACCCCAAATTTCTTCTCGCACATCTAGTTCAGTCATAAGGATATTGACTTGATCCAGAGTCGGGCTAGATGTGTTAGCTTTTGCTTTCTTGGGCACCTTGCAGATTCTGAGGCTTTTGTTATAGCATTTTCGGACTGCAATTTGGTTGCCCTTTACTATGACAACCTCGTCGTTCTTGCTGATAAACTTCATGGTCAAGTGGGTAGTGGATACCGCGGCACCTAGAGTGTTTAAAGTAGGGTGGCCCAAGATGATGTTGTAAGTTGAGGAGTAGTCCACGACTAGAAACCTTACTTGGACTATCTTGAAGAGTTTAGGGGACCCTAGGATCAAGTGGGTCTCATAATATCATGTCGGGGTAATCTTCTCACTAGTGAACCATGTAAGCTCCCTATCATAGGGAGTTAGCTTCGTCCATGGAAGTTCTAGCTTCTAGTAAAGGTCCATGAACATGATGTCTGTTGAACTTCCTTGGTCCACAAAAAATACATCGAACCTTGGCATTAGAAATTATTCCTGAGATAACTCATAGGTCATCATGATCTGGGATAATTCCATCGTAGTCTTTATCTGAAAAAGGTGATAGGGGACGTCTTTCGTTCTCTGGTCTATAACTTAGGCTTAGAGTGGAAGACACTCAGCATTGCCATCCACCAATAATAGTATTAATAGTTTTGTTGGGCTGGGTATTGCGATCGTCGTTGTCATTAAATGGAGCGTCTTGGCTCCTGCTCTGCTAGTTGTCTGTGACACAGTGAGGTGGACTCTGGGATCTTCTCCTAGGGCTCTGGGTTCTTCGTCTTTGGTGTGGAGATGGACTTCAGTGAGGACTGCGTCTCCTTTCCTTTCTTCCTCTTTGGCGTCCATCACTTTGGACATTGCTGATGTATTGATCAAGTCGTCCTGCCCTAATCAAGGACTCGATAGAGTCTTGAAGTTGATAACAGTCTTCTATTTCATGGTCATAGCATTTCTGCTATGAATAGTATTTGGAATGATCCTTCTGCTTATGTTTCTTCAAAGGGGGTGGCCTCTTAATGTCCTAGAACTCTGTTTGCAATACCTCCCTTAAAATTGTTTCATGCAGGGTGTTCAGAAGCACGTAGTTGGAGTAATTACCCCGAGGTGGACTATTCTTAGAGAAGTTCTGGGTCCATAAGGAGTTATGGTTGGCTTTTTGCTAAGAGAACTCACCTTTCTTCAAACTCCTCTAGGCCTCAATTGCCTTCTCAAGGTTTATATACTTTTGGGACCATTATTAAAATTCTTTCATGGTCTCTGGTTTTTTCTTTGCTAAAGACACAAAAAACTCAAAACTATCCTGGAGGCCATTTCTGACATAGTGGAGGGCGATTCTGTCATCGAAGTTCTCGACGTTAAAACAAGCCGTGTTGAACCTTTTAATGTACTCGTGAAGGGGCTCATCGCAGCCTTGGCGAATTTTGGACAAAGATTCAATAGACCTAAGTTGCTCCTTGCTAGTAGTGTACTGAAGCAAGAAACGTTCTCTGAGGTCTGACCAGTTGACGACGGATCCCCGTGGCAGGGTCACAAACCATCTCAGGGCTCCCTTCTTTAGGGAAAGAGGAAAGATATGACATAGCAACTATGAGGATCCCCCATGAAAGTACATAGATTGGACGTAGAGGTCTACGTGTTCCTGGGGGTCCATGGTCCCATCATAGAGTTTCACGTTGACAGGAAACTTAAAGTTTCTTGGAACTTTAAACTCCATGAGTTAGGTAGAGAAGGGCTGCTCCTGATCGCCAAGGTCTAGGTTGTTGTCAACAACGTTAGACATTCTAGCGTCTGTATGCAGTCTCCTTTGGTTGATGTTCATATTCTGCCTTCTGTCGTTATGGTGAGATCTGGATTGGCTATCATGCATGGACCTCTCTAGATCCTCTACTCTACATCGCTGTTCTTCGATTTGTCATCACAACAAGTCTAGGCAGCGATTTTTGAACATTTTAGGTGGGATTATTGACGAGCGCCGAACTCAGTCAAAATTATAACCGAAGTTATTACCTAAGCTTGTAGCACAGTGACAACACCGGATCGTCTCCTCAAGGATCGTAAATGCAATTTAATCAAATTAAGTGAAAGTTAACAAAAAGGGGGGTTTGACAGTTTAAGATCGTACTTAACAAAATTAAAGGAAGAAATAATAATTAAAGAGCAGTCAATTTAGAAACCTATCCAAGATTGGGTGGATTCAATCATAGACCCTTCATAGAACACTTGAAGCGCAATTGAATTGTTAATTTGGATCTAACCGAGATCTCTACATCAAATCCAGAATTCATACTAGACGATCGTCTAGAATTCAATTAACAAGTGATAAACACAAATCCATAATCGCACCATTCATGAAAATTTATGTTAATTTCAAGTACCGAATTCAATTAACTTAGGCACAAATCGGTAACCTAACCTCTTCAATTCGTGATTAATTTAGATCAATCAGTTCTAAGTTTCATCACAAATCTCAATCTTCATTTATGTGATTAGTTTAGATCAATCAGTTCTAAGTTTCATCACAAATCTCAATCTTAAACCAAGATCAATCGGATCAACATAAATAGAATCACCATTCATGCATTCAAGATCAAGAAGAAGAAAAAGAAGAAGAAAGAGGAATTCAATTACAAATCAAATACAATGCATAACCAAGGTCTCAAGAATCCAAACCACAATCTCTTCAAGAGTTCTAAATTGACTCAAAGTAGCTTAGCCCTCCATTACCATGAAGGGGAGCATCAAAATATACAAAACTATGAGAAACTATGAAGAAGCAAGAAGAAACTTAGAGAGAAAATGAAGGAGAATTACATGTTGTTCATGATAAATGGTGCCTTTTATAGAAGTCTAAGGTAACAAAATGACAAAGGGAAGTGGGTGGATGAGTGGGTGAGTGAGTGGAGTGTTTGAGTGGATGGATTAGTGGGTTGGTTTAGTGGATTGGTTTAGTGGATGAGTGAGTGGAATGGTTGAGTGGTTGAATTAGTGAAAAATGCCAAAGGACTTTGGTGAGTGGGAAATTATGGACATGAATGGGTGAGTGGATGGATTAGTGGATGGATTAGTGGATGAGTGGGTGGAGTGGTTAAGTGGTTGGATTAGTGTATGAGTGGATGAATGAGTGGATGGTTGAGGACGAAAATTTCGTGTCTGACTTGGAAGCCAAAAACGACCCACTATACTTCAGAACCACAAAAAGTGTTCTTCATGAAAATTGTAGATCCTTGTCTTGGCTATAAAATGGATAGCTGGTTCGTCCAATTTGGCTTCCTTAAGCCCAAGATATGTCCCAAATACCGTAGGTTGCTCAAACCCAACTTCAGCACCTCTGTTCCGACTTGCAAGCTCAAAATGACCTACTAGACTTCTTTTTCTCAAAATGTGTTCTTCATGAAAGTTGTTTATTTGGATCTTGACTATCCAATGTCCAAATTTCAGCCGATCTCCATTATTACATCTTGAGATATGATTTTTTTGAGTGCACACTGTTCGGATTCTACTGACAGAACCCGTATTCTGACTTCCATGTCAACTTAGGTCCCTTAGACATCTGAATCAGACTTCGAGCTCTTCATCAAAGTTGTAGAGCTTCCTCTTAGCTTTCCTACAAGATAAAATTCATGTTCATCAGATATTAGAAACTCAAGTTATGGCCAAAATACAGAAATAGTGTCAAATCTCAATAATGCTGGAAATATTCAATTAGGACCAATTTGAGCTCAAACTCACAAAATCATACCAAACTCAATCAATTAAGAATATGGAGAGTGTAAATGACTAAACATAAGGGTTTCTTAATGAATAAAATATGTGATTATCAAATTCCTCCACACTTAGCTTTTTGCACTCCTGGGCAAAACTCAAGACCAAAATTTTACAATCAAGAAGAACAACCAAAGGTTCAAGGGATCAAAACATTCATGAGTTAACAATTCTCCACATCTCAAACCAACAAGCAAGGTATCTTCAACATGAATCGAGAATGATAGATCTTCACAAGATTCCCTCTCAATCTCTCAAGTGTTTAAATGGTAGGTATTTCACTCAATTCAACCCATAAAAATTGCACTACCATAAGCTTGCTTATCTTCTACTTCTCCACTACTCAAAACACATGCACACACAAATCATGAGGACTTTATTCAAGGTTGTAGTGAGGTCAAGGTAACAGAAGAGGATAAAATGGATATGAGAAGATAAATACTAAAGAGAATAAAAGCAAATGAGAGTGAGTTCAATATAACAAGCATAAAAGTTCATCCCAACTCTAGTGTATATCCCTTTACATATTCATTTCCCAATCCTTTTTTTTTTTTTTTTTTTAAACACTTGGTTTTTTTTTTTTTTTTTTTTTTTTTTTTTTTTTTTTTTTTTATATATGAACATAACTATATACATATTAGGAACTCATCTTTTTGGGCACTTTTTTCTTTTTCAACAACCATTTTGTACACACACCCCCACACTTGTTCAAAAACTCATCCATTAACTAAGCTAATGTTCTTTTATTCCCTAAGGTAAAGTAAGAACACGATTTCTCATTTAAGGCACATAATGAGCTAGAAACAAGGAATGGTCAAATAAGCTCAAAGGGGTTAAGCAAAGGAAAATATACAAGGTTGGCAGGAATCAGAGAATTTTCAAGAAGTCAAAAGAGTGCTTGATATCATATTAAAAACATGGTTGGCTATTTGGTTAAACTAGCTAATTAAGAAAGAGAGCCTCAATCATGTTCATGCATGCAAGTGAAATGTAGCCTCAAAAAGAATCAAAGCAAGTTCTAGAGTGGTCATTAACATGAGTGAAAATCACACAAGAAAGAAGAGAATGACATAAATGTTAAATCCATCTATTAGGCTCAAAATCTCACAAGGTATGCATCCATCAAACTCAATTCATCAATTCAATCATCCATTACTAATCATATCAGTTCAAGAAGGGAGAAAAGTTATTCAATCATGCAATGA
The DNA here is from genome assembly GCA_029884605.1 of Ormosia emarginata. Classification (NCBI taxonomy): domain Eukaryota; kingdom Viridiplantae; phylum Streptophyta; class Magnoliopsida; order Fabales; family Fabaceae; genus Ormosia; species Ormosia emarginata. The sequence continues at coordinate 5,332,998 of JAQQTP010000051.1, forward strand.
ACCCTCTTTTTTTTTTACAAAAAAAAGAACATGTTGAAATCTCTCCCCCACACTTAATATAGACATTGTCCTCAATGTGAAAGTGATAATTAAAACGGAAAGAAAAGAGCAACACAACCTGATGAGGGGCGAGATAATGGCAAGCAGAAAAGATGCGCAAGAATCAAAGCTGCAGCAGAACCTGAAAACTCACAAAACACATGAGTAGCATTTGAAACTAAAATACAAAAACAGCTAGAAGAAGAAAAATAAGGAAGAATTTCCACAAAGTTCTTAAAAGCAAATCTAGTTGGGTTGCCTCCCAATAAGCGCTTGTTTAACGTCGTTAGCTCGACATTGGGACACTTCTTAGTGATCTTTATAATGTGGATGGTAAAAGCCCATCACTTTCACTTCCACATTTTTCGGCTTGAGATGGTGTCCATTGGTCTTATTAAGTGAGGTTGGTGAAAAGACTCCACCAGGATCCCATTGGTTGAAACGTGATGACCAAGTTATGGTTGACACAACATGATAGCTTTCACTACGGTCCCATTGGTTGAAGTGTAACGACCAAGTGAAGCTTGAAGCATGAGGGTTCACATTGGGGTCCCATTGGTCTTCCTTGACTTCACCAATGGCATGCAATATGTGTAATTTTGCAATCCTCGCTTTCATTGATAATCTTTGGACCATGGCCCAAAAACAAAATCCACTTCAGTAGTTCTTGTCATATGTTGTCTTTCCTCCTTCTTTGAAAATTCCTCAATGGCCTTCAACTTCACCTCCCTATGTGTTTCAGATTCTGCAACTGCATTGTTGATAGACCCTTCAATATCATTAGATGCTGCGTAAACAGAATCATCAACTTTCAAATATGCAGAAATCTCAGCACATGCAACACATTCTATATTACCATCACAATCAGTACATGAGTTGCAATTGATAGAATCATTAAAACCAATAAAATCAGGAAATTCAGCACACAACTCATCATGAGTTTTCTCAACTAAATCTGCAGGTAAATCAATATGGCAATTAGAGTGCAGGGAGTTAGGAATTGTTTGGGAAGAGAGTTGGTCTGATTCTTGACTTCTCAATTCATTAACAGTGATTGTCAACTGCTCAATTTGGGTTGTTAAATCCTGAATAGTGGCAGTAAAAGTCTGTTGGAACTCAATCAAGTCCTCTACTGAAGGCGTTGTTGGACTTGTTATCTGTTGGAATGGCTGCTCATATTGTAATGATTGCTGTTGTTGTGATGCCGCATAGCCATATCTTGGATCCGAATAGTCTCTCCAGCCAAGGTTGTATGTGTTGAAGAAGGGATCATAACTCTGTTGTTCTGCTGGAACTGTGGTTCATCAGGAAAATAACCATTGCTTTGCAACAAATTGATCTGGAAAAACAGAATTAGCATCTTGAAGTGTAGGGTATGCATATGTGGGGTGAGATGAACAAAAACAAATGTTACACACAAGTGTAGCTTCCTGCACAGGTGATTGTTGTCTCACTACTATATGTCTTACCAAAGAAGTCAACTCCTCAAGTTTTGACTCCATTATGCATGGTCCATTGTTAGAAAAGTTAATAAAAAGCAAAGGTTAGTAAAAACACTTAAAATGAAAAGATTACACTTACTAATCCCCGAAACTAGCGCCAAAATTTTGTGGCGCCGAACTCAGTCAAAATTATAACCGAAGTTATTACCTAAGCTTATAGCACAGTGACAACACCGGATCGTCTCCTCAAGGATCGTAAATGCAATTTAATCAAATTAAGTGAAAGTTAGCAAAAAGGGGGGTTTGACAGTTTAAGATCGTACTTAACAAAATTAAAGGAAGAAATAATAATTAAAGAGCAGTCAATTTAGAAACCTATTCAAGATTGGGTGGATTCAATCATAGACCCTTCATAGAACACTTGAAGCGCAATTGAATTGTTAATTTGGATCTAACCGAGATCTCTGCATCAAATCCAGAATTCATACTAGACGATCGTCTAGAATTCAATTAACAAGTGATAAACACAAATCCGCAATCGCACCATTCATGAAAATTTATGTTAATTTCAAGTACCGAATTCAATTAACTTAGGCACAAATCAGTAACCTAACCTCTTCAATTCTCGTGATTAATTTAGATCAATCAGTTCTAAGTTTCATCACAAATCTCAATCTTCATTTATGTGATTAGTTTAGATCAATCAGTTCTAAGTTTCATCACAAATCTCAATCTTAAACCAAGATCAATCAGATCAACATAAATAGAATCACCATTCATGCATTCAAGATCAAGAAGAAGAAAAAGAAGAAGAAAGAGGAATTCAATTACAAATCAAATACAATGCATAACCAAGGTCTCAAGAATCCAAACCACAATCTCTTCAAGAGTTCTAAATTAACCCAAAGTAGCTTAGCCCTCCATTACCATGAAGGGGAGCATCAAAATATACAAAACTATGAGAAACTATGAAGAAGCAAGAAGAAACTTAGAGAGAAAATGAAGGAGAATTACATGTTGTTCATGATAAATGGTGCCTTTTATAGAAGTCTAAGGTAACAAAATAACAAAGGGAAGTGGGTGGATGAGTGGGTGAGTGAGTGGAGTGTTTGAGTGGATGGATTAGTGGGTTGGTTTAGTGGATTGGTTTAGTGGATGAGTGAGTGGAATGGTTGAGTGGTTGAATTAGTGAAAAATGCCAAAGGACTTTTGGTGAGTGGGAAATTATGGACATGAATGGGTGAGTGGATGGATTAGTGGATGGATTAGTGGATGAGTGGGTGGAGTGGTTAAGTGGTTGGATTAGTGTATGAGTGGATGAATGAGTGGATGGTTGAGGACGAAAATTTCGTGTCTGACTTGGAAGCCAAAAACGACCCACTATACTTCAGAACCACAAAAAGTGTTCTTCATGAAAGTTGTAGATCCTTGTCTTGGCTATAAAATGGATAGCTGGTTCGTCCAATTTGGCTTCCTTAAGTCCAAGATATGTCCCAAATACCATAAGTTGCTCAAACCTAACTTCAGCACCTCTGTTCCGACTTGCAAGCTCAAAATGACCTACTAGAATTCTTTTTCTCAAAATGTGTTCTTCATGAAAGTTGTTTATTTGGATCTTGACTATCCAATGTCCAAATTTCAGCCGATCTCCATTATTACATCTTGAGATATGATTTTTTTGAGTGCACACTGTTCGGATTCTACTGACAGAACCCGTATTCTGACTTCCATGTCAACTTAGGTCCCTTAGACATCTGAATCAGACTTCGAGCTCTTCATCAAAGTTGTAGAGCTTCCTCTTAGCTTTCCTACAAGGTAAAATTCATGTTCATCAGATATTAGGAACTCAAGTTATGGCCAAAATACAGAAATAATGTCAAATCTCAATAATGCTGGAAATATTCAATTAGGACCAATTTGAGCTCAAACTCACAAAATCATACTAAACTCAATCAATTAAGAATATGGAGAGTGTAAATGACTAAACATAAGGGTTTCTTAATGAATAAAATATGTGATTATCAATTATGCCCTCTTAGCAAGACATGCGATCCTCTACATTGTCGTTCGTGGGTCCTAGGCACTGGTGTACTGGGATTTTGGACCCTTGAGTGTTAAGATTGACCTCCTGTACATGGTTACCAAGTCTATCCCTCACGGAGACCCTACGTGATAGGTATGGGCTTTTATCAGAAAGTAAAGTTTCATGCCCATCACGTAGAACTTCATCATCAGGTGCCTACTTTCCCACGGCAGGGGCCTCATCAACTAGTGGTGGGAGAGGGTGATGAGCAGGCTGTGTCGTTGGTCCTCATCTCCAGGCTGCAGAGGTTTGCAAAGTTTTTTCTCTCTTCGAGTTCTATTATCTTCTGTTCACCATGGTTGAGTGGGAATAGAAGTTTATGATTTCCCACAGACGACACCAATGTTCTGAAGTAGATTTAAATGTGTACCTAAGATAGGCATGTCACAGTGGTTTCCTCCTTGTGCAGCAATAGTAGAGCGTGTTGAACTGAGGGGTTGGTACATGCAAAGGGACTCTAATACTCAAGTCAGGCTATGCACAAGTAGGGTTTTTACAATGAGTGATAAGTTAGCTGTAGAGGTGAATAAACATGGTATTTATAGTGGTTGGAAAGATACGATCTCGCAATAGTCGCAGGGTGAGATATGTTCCCTTGTTAGTTGCTGAGGATCTCTATATTATCGGAATGTTGATACTACAATCATGAGCAGCTAAGGGCGGTTATGAGTGCTATTATTTCGCAAGATCATGATTGGCAATAGCAGATATTCTCAGGATTTATCCATTGCGTAGATCTCGCTGCAATGTTATTACTACCCAATGTCGTGGTTCGATATGTGTAGAGCTGGGGTCTTGTTTGTCGTAAGCGAATCCAGCTGAGGATATCAACGACGAACCCTAGCATACTGCAAGCCAGGTCGATCTATGGGACATGATCTCAGATTACAGTCTAGAACAAAAACAATTAACTATATTACAAATTGGGTAAATGTTAAAACAATTAGTTAGTGATGTCAAAGTAAGTGATTTCAAAATTTGGCACACAATTAATTGCCAATCAATGCCTAGTATTTGTGCATCAGTCTTCATCTCTAGCATTCTCCCTTTGTTTATAAATATGTATATATCACTTTGACAAACCATAACAAAGTAAACTTGGCTTGTTTTCTTTGTAAACCAAGTTGAGCTACAATATGTTGTTGCTTGTTGCTATTATCATTACTTTGATAGGAAGCGCACAAGGAGAAGTTCCTTATTGTTGCATGTTGTTAGGAGTAAAATCACAAGTTATAGTTCGACAAAGATATTTTTCGACAGTTGGATGATATTATTGAAACATTCGACTAAGATATTTTCGACAACTTAGTGATGATATTGAAGAAATTTTTTAAGTGTTGGATCAACCTGAGTATTAATATTTGGGTGTTGTTTTTTGTCGAAAAAATTTATAACTGCTCTCATTTGAGTAAAATATTAGTGTCAAATATATGGCATAATGATAATCACATATTTTATTCATTAAGAAACCCTTATGTTTAGTTATTTACACTCTTCATGTACTTAATTGACTGAATTTGATTATGTTTTGTAAGTTTGAACTCGAATCGGACTTAATTGATTTTTTCAGCATTATTCGGGTCTTACACTGTTTCTGTATTTTAGCCATATCTTGAGTTCTAAATGTCTGATAATTATGAATTTTACCTTGTAGGAAAGATAAGAAAGAGCTCTACAACTTTGATGAAGAGCTCAAAGTCAATTTCAGACATCTAGTGGAGCTAATTGGGCATGGAAATCAGAATACGGGATTTGTGACTGGAACCCGAACAGTGTGTAGTAACCAGAACATAATTCGAGTTTGGGCATATAAAATGGGCTGAAAATTTGTAATCTGAAAGTTAAGACCCATATGTACAACTTTCATGTCAAGCACAAAACTTGATTCGGGCTCCTTGATGGAGATATTGGGTCTGAAAGTCAAAACAGAGGTGCTGAAACTGGTCCTGAATAGTCTGTAGTAATTGAGTCATATCTTGGGCTGTAGGACGAATTTTGGGTGTTTCCAGAGCCATTGGAAAGCTTAGACAATTTCCTAGAACTTTCATGAAGACCACTTGGCTCAGAAATGACGAAATCAATGAGTTCAGCAATAAAGAATTTCGGAGACAAGGTAGCTCACCTACTCACCCACCTACTCATCCACCTACTCATCCACCTACTCATCTACCTACTAATCCCATCTACCCATCTACTACTACTCCGAATCATCTATAAAAGGAAGCATGTGGAGAGTTCTAGGAACACACACACTTGGTGTTAGAGATAGCTTTTCATAGTTCTTGTATATTTTTCCTTCATTGTAATGGAGAGCTAAGTCACTTCTAGTCAATTCGGGACTCTTGAAGAGATTGTGGCTTGGATTCTTGAGACCTTGGTTATGTAATGTATTTGATTTATATTTGAATTCCTCTTCTCTTCTTCTTCTGTTTTCTTGATCTTGAATGCATGAATGGTGATTCCGTTTATGTTTGATCTGATTTGATCTTGGTTTAAGATTAAGTATTGTGATGAAATTTAGAAGCTGATTGATCTGAATTAATCACATAGCGAAGATTGAGATTTGTGATGAAACTTAGAACTGATTGATCTAAACTAATCACGTAATTGAAGAGGTTAGGTTACTGATTTGTGCCTAGGTTAATTGAATTCGGTGCTTAAATTGACATATATTTACATGAATAGTGCGATTGCAGATTTGTGTTTATCACTTGTCAATTGAATTATGGACGATTGTCTAGTATGAATTATGGATCGATGCGAGAGATCTCGGTTAGATCCAAGTTAACCATTCAAATGTATTTCAGGTGTTTGTTGAAAGGTCTATGATTGAATCCACCCAATCTCGGATAGATTTATGAATTATTTGTTCTTTTAATTGTTATTTTTCTTCAGATCTTGTCATTGTAATCCTTGAACAATCAAACCCCCCTTTCTAACTTAACTTAATTTGATAAAATTACATTTACGATCCTTGAGGAGACGATCCGGTGTTGTTCACTATACTGCAAACTTAGTTAATAACTTCGGTTATAATTTTGACTGAGTTCGGCGCTCGTCAGAATTTTGGCGCCGTTGCCGGGGATCTCGTAGGTGTAATCTTTTCATTTTGAGTAACCTTACTAATTTTTGTTATTTCTTACCTATTCTAATAGTTATTTTTCATTTACTAACATTGTTCATACCATACTAACATTTTTATCTTAGCTTTTGAATTTTTCTGATTTAGGAAAGACGGAAAACAGGTGATTACGGGTAACTATTGCAATTTTCGAACTAAAACATGCCCAGAATGAGCTAAAACTTGGTTGGTTGAAGGAAAACAGCCTGATAAACAAGACTCACAGTAAACTGTGAGGTCACCCCTGGTTTTTCGAAATTCTATCATTTAGACCACTTTTTCAATTTTTTAATATTTTTTATTGCATTTTCTAGTTTCATTTTTATGTAGATTTTGTTCTGTGTTGATTCCATAATTTTTAAAAATGTTTAGACATATTAACTAGATTTATTTTTGCATATTTTGAGTGTTGTTTAGTGTATTTTGCTTAGTTGTAGTTTTTGTGTTTTTGTGCTTTAGTTTGATGATGCATGACTAGGTCCAATCGATATCTTGCTTGATCTTGATCCCGAGATTGATAGGACCTTGCATAGATTAATTAGAGCTCGTGTGATAAATTCAAGAGTTAATTCTGAACCTAACTTTGATTTTGGGAGTGAACACGATAACTTAAGTAATCCACGAAATCATGGCTAATAGAACCCTTAAGGAACTTCTTTGCTCCGATGTATCTTACCAATCTTTGTGCATTCAATATCGATCTTGATGCAGATTTTGAATTGAAATCTGGTTTGATACACTTGTTACCAAAGTTTCATGGTCTTGTGGGTGAAGATCCTCATAAGCACTGAAAGAGTTCCATGTTGTGTGTTCAACCATGAAGCCACAAGGCATCTTCGAGGAACACATCAAGTTAAAGGCATTTCCCTTCTCACTTGTCGATGCGACCAAAGATTGGTTGTTTTATCTTTCACCAGGTTCGATCGAAGTTGGAATGACATGAAGAGGTTGTTCTGGAGAGATTCTTCCCTGCCTCTAGAGCTGCTTTGCAATTAGGAAGGATATATGTGGCATAGACAAATGTACGGTGAAACTTTGCATGAATCTTGGGAGAGATTCAAGAAGTTGTGTTCGAGCGCCCTCATCACCAAATTAGTGAACAGCTCTTGATTCAATACTTTTATGAGGTTTTGCTGCCAAATGATAGAAGCATGATCGATGCTGCCTCTAGAGGAGCCTTAGTAGACAAAACTCCTACCGCCGCAAGAGATCTGATAGCAAACATGGCAGCCAATACCCAACAGTTTGGCTCGCGGATCATCACCGCAACTAGAGGAGTTAATGAAATTCAAGCATCTCATATGGACCAACAAAGAATGGAACACGAGACTAGATGAATTGACTTCTTTGGTAAGACAGATAGCAGTGGGTCAACAACCACCCTATGCGAGATGATTTGCATCGGTGTATGGAATTTGCTCTAATTCATCTCATCCTCTTGATTCATGCCCTACACTTCGGGAAGATGGTTCCGCTTTTCCAGATCAATGTGTTGCTGCAGCTGGTGTTTTTCTGGTAAACCCCAATATCAGCAACAACAGCAACAATCTAGATATGATCTATTTTCTAGTACTTATAATCCTGGTTGGCGAGACCATCCCAATTTGAGATATGGGAATTCTAGCCAGCAACAACAATTGACCCCAGAAGCCGGCAACAACAATTTAGAACAACAATTTAGATACCAAGCTGTAGGTCAAATACCAACAAATACCCCCTGCATTCAGACAACAACAACCTGTTCAGCAGTCTGTCCAATCCACTCCAACTGAGCCATCATTGGAAGACCTGATGAAACAAATGGCCACAAATAACATTCAGTTCCAGCAGAACGTCAGTGCCAACATTCAGAATTTACAAACTCAAATTGGGCAGCTGGCAACCACTGTGAGCGAGCTAAAGAGTCAAGGTTCTAGCCAATTGCCTTCACAAACAGTCAACAATCCAAGAGGCAACGTAAGTGCAATTACCTTGAGAAGTGGCAAAGAAGTTGATGTTTCAACCTTACAACAATCAGAAATTGACCAAAAACGGCAGAAAATGGATAATTCAATCCAGAAATCTGTGCCACTGAAGAAAATTGCAGAGAATTCAGATGTTACCATTCCATTACCTTTTCCAAATAGGATCACACAATCCAAGAGAACAATGCAAGCAGAAATGGAAAAAGAAGTCATGGAGACATTCGGGAAAGTGGAAATCAATATTCCCTCCTAGATGCAATCAAGCAAATTCCAAAATATGCTAAATTTCTCAAGGAGTTGTGCACTCATAAGAGAAGGTTGAAATGGAATGAGAAGATCGGCATGGGTAGAAATGTTTACGCAATGATTACGCCAAGCATGCCACAAAAATGCAAAGATCTGGAACTTTCACAATTTCTTGCACAATTGGCAACTCTAGATTTGAGCATGCAATGCTAGATTTGGGTGCTTCGATCAATGTCATGCCCATGTCGGTTTATAAGTGTTTAAACATTGGTACTTTGCAACCCTTTGGTATCGTGATTCGGTTGGCAAATAGAGCCACTTTGCTCATCCTGCAGTGTCTTTGGAAGATGTGTTAGTTCGGGTGAATGAGTTGATTTTTCCAGTGATTTCTACATTACGGACATGGAAGATGAGTCTCCAACAAACCATGCTCCATTGATTCTAGGCAGACCATTCCTCAAGACCGCCAAGACCAAGATAGGCGTGCATGCTGGCACCCTTTCTATGGAGTTTAGCGACGATTTGGTACAATTTAACATTTTTGATTCCATGAAACACCCACAGAGGAGCATTCTGTTTTCCATGTTGATGTGATTGAGATCTTTGGTTGATGATGTCTATATTGATTTATATGTTGAATTCACGATATTGTTGACTATCTTGGTTCTGTTTCTTGTGATACATGTGCGACTTGTGATGTTGAACCATGTGCTGCATGTGTTGAGATTTGTTCTGTTATGAGTAATGATACAGCTGCTGATGATACAACAATTGAGAATGAGAGTCAGTACCATGCTGAAATTAATGGTGCTGAGATAGTTGTTTCAGATCACTTGTTACCTTCCATTGTGCAACCTCCATCTTTGGAGTTGAAGACTTTACCAGACCATCTTAAATATGCATATTTGGGAGATGGTGAGACACTTCCAGTGATCATTGCTAAAAACCTACAACCTGATCAAGAAGAAAAATTACTGCAGATTTTGAGACAGAATAGGCAAGCCATCGGATGGACTCTTGCAGATATTCCTGGTATTAGTCGCTCCACAAGCATGCATAAGATTTTATTGGAAGAAGGGATCAAACCAGTTAGACAGCCCCAAAGGAGACTAAATCCCCTGATTCTAGATGTGGTGAAAAAGGAAGTCACAAAGCTGCTTCAACCTGGCATTATTTATCCCATATCTGACAGTCAATGGGTGAGCCCCGTGCAAGTGGTTCCCAAGAAATCTGGGGTCACAGTGGTTGCGAATCAGAACAATGAGCTTGTGCCCACACGAGTTCAAACCAGTTGGCGAGTTTGCATTGATTATAGGCGGCTTAACCAGGCTACCGAGAAAGGATCATTTCCGCTGCCCTTCATTGATCGGATGTTGGAGCGGTTAGGCGGCAAGTCACATTATTGTTTCTGGATGGATATTCGGGCTATTTTCAGATTCATATAGCCCCGGAAGACCAAGAGAAGACTACTTTCACTTGTCCATTTGGCACATTTGCATACAAGAGGATGCCCTTTGGTGCGTGCAATGCTCCGGGCACCTTTCGAGGTGTATGGTAAGTATCTTTTTTGATTTTTAGAAAATTGCATGGACGTATTATTATGGATGATTTTCTTGTCTATGGATCTTCCTTTGATGCATGTTTAGATAGTCGGCTCAGGTCTTGCATAGATGCATTAAGACTAACCTCGTTATAAACTTTGAGAAATGTCATTTCATGGTAGAACAAGGTATAGTCTTAGGGCATGTGATATCTCGTGAGGGTATTGAGGTAGATCCTGCAAAAATAGATGTTATTTCATGCCTATCTTACCCACATGCGTGCGGGAGATTCGTTCTTTCCTTGGTCATGCAGGTTTCTATCGGCGGTTCATAAAGGATTTCAGCAAAATTACACTTCCGCTATCCAACTTACTGCAAAAAGATGTGGAGTTTCACTTTGACAAGAAGTGCCAGGATGCCTTTAATCAATTGAAGCAGGCATTGACCAAGTACACCTATCATCCAACCGCCGGATTGGACACTTCCATTGGCGATGTGTGATGCCTCTAATTATGCATTGGGAGCTGTTCTTGCACAAAGGGTCGGTAAAGTATCTCATGTCATTTCCTATGCTTCGAGAACTTTAGATCTGCACAAATCAACTACACCACAGCGAAAAGGAACTTTTAGCAATTGTTTTTGCTTTAGATAAATTTCGATCATATTTGCTTGGTTCTAGAGTGGTTGTGTTTTCGGATCATGCGGCATTAAAGTTTCTCTGAAGAAGCCCAATGCCAAGCCCCGGTTGATTAGGTGGATGTTGCTCCTCCGGGAGTTTGATATTGAGATCCGTGACAAGAGTGGAGCGGAGAATTTGGTGGTGATCACTTGAGTCAAATTGAAAGGGAGGCAGATGTTTTTCCCATCCATGATGTTTTCCACGATGAGCGACTTTTCAAGTGCAAGGCAACATCCCTTGGTTTCTTGATTTGATTAATTTCTTGGTTGCTAAAGCAATACTGCACATTTCACAAAGGCTAAGATTGATAAATTGAAAAGTGAGTCAAAGTATTATGTGTGGGATGATCCTTACTTATGGAGATTTTGTAGTGACCAAGTAATTAGGAGATGTGTGTGCCTGATGATGAATTCCATTCCATTCTTAGCTTTTGTCATAAACTTGCATGTGGCGGCCACTTCGGTCCTCAACAGACTGCTAGGAAAGTTTTAGACTATGGATTATATTGGCCCACTCTATTTCATGATGCATATATGTTTTGCAAATCTTGTGATCAATGCCAGAGAACAGGGAATACTTCTCGTAGGAATGAAATGCCCCAGAAACCCTTATTATTCTGTGAGATTTTTGATGTTTGGGGTATTGACTTTATGGGTCCTTTTCCTGTATCATTTGGTTTTGTTTACATTACGCTTCTTTGTGGATTATGTATCTAAATGGGTGGAGGCTAAGGCCACTCGGATGATGATTCTAAAGTTGTTGTGGATTTTATTAGATCTGATTTTTACGTAGGTTTGGAGTCCCGAGAGCCATCATTAGTGATCAAGGTTCACATTTTTGCAATCGAAGCATGGAGGCTTTGATGAAGAAGTATGGAGTCCAACACAAGGTTTCTACACCCTACCACCCCCAAACCAATGGGCAAGCCGAGGTCTCCAACAAAGAAATTAGCAGATACTCCAGAAGACAGTTCAACCTAACAGAAAGGATTTGGAGCAAGAGGCTTGAGGATGCTTTATGGGCTTACCGGACTGCTTATAAGACACCAATCGGGATGTCTCCGTATCGGGTTGTTTTTAGAAAAGCATGCCACCTGCCGGTGGAAATTGAGCATCGAGCATTCTGGGTGGTGAAAAGGTGCAACTTGGACCTAGATCAAGCAGGTATGGAGAGAAAGCTGCAGCTGCGAGCAATTGGAGGAGATCCGCTTGGAGGCTTATGAAAGTTCCAAACTTTATAAGGAGAAGACCAAAGCCTTCCATGATAAGTTGATTCGAGGAAAACATTTGAGATTGGTCAAAAAGTTCTCCTCTATAACTCCCGCCTCCGACTCATGCACGGCAAATTAAGGTCTAGATGGGATGGACCATTTATTGTTACTAATGTTTTTCCTTGGTCTTTGTTCGGATTAAAAGTGAGGTCACTTTGCCAAAGCTTTCATCGTAAATGGACATCGCCTCAAACAAGATTATCATGAACTTCCAGAGAATACGAAGTGGAGGTGATGAACCTTCTCCAACCGCATTATGAATAAAAAAAAAAAAAAAAAAGAGAAAAAAAAAAAGAAAAAAAAAAAGAAAAGAAAAAAAAAGAAAAAGAAAAGAAAAGAAAGAAAAGAAAAGAAAAAAAAAAAGCAATTTGTGTGCCCGACAATGCGGTAGGTAGTGTCACTCAGAAGCATGTGGAGGTCATTTTTTTTCTTCAGCGACAACAACTGCAAAAATCTTGCAGTATGGATTTTATTGGCCTACTTTATTAAAGGTTTGTTACACCTTTTGCAAAAGCTGCGGAAATTGGTCAAAAAAGTTTTGCTTTGAGATTATCATCTGCACCTACTCCTTGGAAAAATGAGATCTAGGTGGCGCAGTTCTTTTGTTGTCAGACACGTGTATCCTCTGGGGACGTAGATATTGAGGATCCTAGGAATGGTACTGCGCTTAAGTTAATGGACAAAGACTCAACCATTCCTGGAAAACCAAGTTCTTGAGTTCTTTGTGTTGCGGTTAAGTGGCGGATACGGTATCCGTGACTCTTGAGTCGGTTTATTCTTCGGTTCCCAAAATAACCGAACCCTTCTTCTCCTTCAAAATGGATGTCATTCTTTCAAACTGAGAAAACATTTTCCTTCTCTTCCTCAAAATGCTCGATAAAAATCTACAAAGTTCGATGTGAAAGATTGAGAATGTTAATGCACAAAGGTATGCGAGAAGATGTATGTTGGATAATTGAAGCAAAGGTCCGATTAGCTGGTGAGTCCTCAATTTCATTTGACTCATATATGCCCGGTCTTGGAAGAAGTTCATATTCTAAAAGGAGAAGAGCAAAAAGGTTAGAAGTCTGTCACAAATGTGGACGATGGAACTGTAACAAGCGATGTCGTACTAAGGGGATGGTTTCCGCAAATAGAGAAGATAAAATTTTCTTCATTAAGAATGGACTGAGTAAGGAGTCATTAGATAATATCTTATTGACTCTTGAGACGCATTCTTGTGGATTGGTGCATCGTGAAATTCTTAAATTGTGGAATCTCTTCAAGGATGAAGTAAAACGCTACGATCTTGGGAATCGACTCTAAAAGACCCTGTTTGCCAATTTATAAGAAAATTGGATGGGAAGCTTATCCTCGACTCATAGAAGACGTTTAAGCCGTTACTGGACGTTAAACTAGAGGCAGATGTGAGTCACATCCACAAACAATCTGTACATATCATCTTCTTCTTCTTCTTCATGTCATTTTTCAAAAAAAAAATGAAAAACAAAAACAAAAACAAAAAAATAAAAAAAACAAAACAAAACAAAAATAAAATAAAATTATATATACGTCTTAGGGTTGGCTTTGGTAACACAAACCGTGAATGGGGAAATGCATGCATCCTGATCCAGCCTTCTTAATTGAAAAACAAAGAAGGTAGATTGTATCCACATGTGAGGCGGCCGGTCGTATTATGGTCACTTGTCCCTTGCGGGAGCCCTATGTTATTTGGTGTCCGGAATGGGTCGAATCTTGGTCAACAATGCTTTGGCACAAAGCCGAAAAAAGAGACTACCTCCATCCCAATCTTAAGTAAGTATACACTCATCTTTCATCAAGTTTTTCTAACAATTTCACAAAAAAAAAAAAAAACGGACGTGATGTCTCTTTGCACTCATGCCTTGCACAATATAAAGATACGCCATGAAAAGCGTACATACGGGTATGTCATCATTTTCTATTTCTTTTATCTTTGTATCATTTTATTGTATTTTGATTTTTGTACAGACGATCCTTTGAGCAGGATCCTTCAGGGGTTTCTAGACTTCTTTACCTTGATGGTTTTCTTGAAGTAAAAAAAAAAAAAAAAGATTCTGTGTCTCTTAATTTCAACCTTTTCGACACGACCAACCTACCCTTATAGGTGCAATTATTTCCCTTTCCATTCTTTTTCTTATTTAAACACTCCATTTTCTCCATTTTCCTTCAAACTCAGAAACACTCAAAGGGAGGAAGAGTATAGAATGGGGCCTTCTATTCGTAACCTCAAAAATGTCTGTGTTTTTTGTGGGTCGAGTTATGGGAAGGGATTAGAGTTTGTAAACGCAGCTAACACTCTTGGTCGATCACTTGCTGTGATGAATATTCATCTTGTATATGGGGGAGGTTGTCGTGGGTTAATGGGGGCTGTATCACTTGCTGCCTTTTTAGGAGGCAATCAGGTTTTAGGTGTTATTCCTAAACTTTTAGCTGAAAATAACATCACTGGAAGGACCGTTGGAGAAGAAATTCAGGTAACATCTATGCATGGACGAATGAAAACAATGGTTGACAATTCTGATGCATTTCTTGTCTTACCTGGTGGTTTTGGTACTTTGGAAGAAATTTTTCAAATTGTCTGTTGGCGAACCGAACATCCACCATAGACCCATTGGTTTGTTGAATGTTAATAATTTCTTTGATCTTTTGTTATCTTTTCTTGACAAAGTTGTGGAAGAAATTTATCACTCCTTGGCAAGATAACTTCTTATCTCTGCCTCCACTATTGATGAGCTCATTGATAAATTAGAAGCTTTTGAGTATGTACGATCCAGGTATTAGCTCAGATAGATTGGTCAACAAGAAGCAGCGAAGGAAGTAACAAGAAACAAAAGCCAGATCTGCGACTTCATCTTTAATGGGTTTGATTTTATTGTGCTTTATTTCTGTTTAAATTTGTGTCATCTTTCTCCAACAGGTAATATCTTCTATCCTTTACTCATCTATATTTTAACATTGAGGACAATGTTGTGATCTAGTTGGGGGAAGGATAGTTGATCCAAAAAAAAATAAAATAAAAATAAAATAAAAAAATAAAAATAAAAAAATAAAAAAATAAAAAAAAATAAAAAAAAAAAAAAAATAAAAAAATTAAATTTGTTGTTTTGTTTGAAAAGTATGATATGATTGTCATGTACTTATTAAACCAATTAGTAATGGCAGAGTAAGGAGTAATTTTACTCTTGAGACGTATCTTAATTGGTGGCGAGTAAGGAGTTTTTTAGGTAGTAACTAATTAGTACTAAAGTTTTATTGTTTGATTTCTTTTCGAGTCGATGCTGATCTTGACAGTGTGTTTCTTTCTACGCTTGGCGTTGATTCACTTCTTATCAGGTTGTGTTGCTCTTTTCTATATCTCTCTTTCACATTGAAGGCAATGTTATATTAAGTGTGGGGGAGAGATTTCAACATGTTCTTTTTGTAAATCAAAAAAAAAGAAAAAAAAAGAAAAAAAAAAGAAAAAAAAGGGGTTCATTGCATGATTGAATAACTTTTCTCCCTTCTTGAACTGATATGCTTGGTGATGGATGATTGAATTGATGAATTGAGTTTGATGGATGCATACCTTGTGAGATTTTGAGCCTAATGGATGGATTCAACATTTATGCCATTCTCTTCTTTCTTGTGTGATTTTCGCTCATGTTAATGACCACTCTAGAACTTGCTTTGATTCTTTTTGAAGCTACATTTCACTTGCATGCATAAACATGATTGAGGCCATCTTTCTTAATTAGCTAGTTTAACCAAATAGCCAACCTTCCTTTCAATATGATATCAAGCACTCTTTTGACTTCTTGAAAATTCTCTGATTCCTACCAACCTTGTATATTTTCCTTTGCTTAACCCCTTTGAGCTTATTTGACCATTCCTTGTTTCTAGCTCATTATGTGCCTTAAATGAAAAATCGTGTTCTTACTTTACCTTAGGGAATAAAAGAACATTAGCCTGGTTAATGGATGAGTTTTTGAACAAGTGTGGGGGTGTGTGTACAAAATGGTTGTTGAAAAAGGAAAGAGTGCCTAAAAAAAAAAAAGAAAAATGTATGTATATAGTTATGTTTATATATATATATATAAAAAAAAAAAAAAAGAAAGATTGGGAAATGAATATGTAAAGGGATATACATTAGAGTTGAGATGAATTTTTATGCTTGTTATTTGAACTCATTCTCTCATTTGCTTTTATTCTCTTTGGTATTTATCTTCTCATATCTATTTTATCCTCTTGTTACCTTGACCTCACTACAACCTTGAATAAAGTCCTCATGATTTGTGTGTGCATGTGTTTTGAGTAGTGGAGAAGTAGAAGATAAGCAAGCTTATGATAGTGCAATTTTCATGGGTTGAATTGAGTGAAATACCTACCTTTTAAACACTTGAGAGATTGAGAGGGAATCTTGTGAAGATCCATCATTCTTAATTCATTCTTTTCAACGAAAGTTTCCTTGCTTGTTGGTTTGAGATGTGAAGAAATGTTACCTCATTTATGCTTTGATCCCTTGAATTTCTTGTTGCTCTTCTTGCTTCATTGAGTCCTTTAGAGCTTTTAGCTTTTAAGTTTGTGTCGTTTGTCTTTGTCTTCTAACTTTAGTTTTATATGTTTTGCCCAGGAGTGCAAAAAGCTAAGTGTGGGGGAATTTGATAATCACATATTTTATTCATTAAGAAACCCTTATGTTTAGTTATTTACACTCTTCATGTACTTAATTGACTGAATTTGATTATGTTTTGTAAGTTTGAACTCGAATCGGACTTAATTGATTTTTTTAGCATTATTCGGGGTCTTACACTGTTTTACGTATTTTAGCCATATCTTGAGTTCTAAATGTCTGATAATTATGAATTTTATCTTGTAGGAAAGATAAGAAAGAGCTCTACAACTTTGATGAGAGCTCAAAGTCAATTTCAGACATCTAGTGGAGCTAATTGGACATGGAAATCAGAATACGGGATTTGTGACTGGAACCCGAACAGTGTGTAGTAACCAGAACATAATTCGAGTTTGGGCATATAAAATGGGCTGAAAATTTGTAATCTGAAAGTTAAGACCCATATGTACAACTTTCATGTCAAGCACAAAACTTGATTCGGGCTCCTTGATGGAGATATTGGGTCTGAAAGTCAAAACAGAGGTGCTGAAACTGGTCCTGAATAGTCTGTAGTAATTGAGTCATATCTTGGGCTGTAGGACGAATTTTCGGGTGTTTCCAGAGCCATTGGAAAGCTTTGACAATTTCCTAGAACTTTCATGAAGACCACTTGGCTCAGAAATGACGAAATCAATGAGTTCAGCAATAAAGAATTTCGGAGACAAGGTAGCTCACCTACTCACCCACCTACTCATCCACCTACTCATCCACCTACTCATCTACCTACTAATCCCATCTACCCATCTACTACTACTCCGAATCCTCTATAAAAGGAAGCATGTGGAGAGTTCTAGGAACACACACACTTGGTGTTAGAGATAGCTTTTCATAGTTCTTGTATATTTTTCCTTCATTGTAATGGAGAGCTAAGTCACTTCTAGTCAATTCGGGACTCTTGAAGAGATTGTGGCTTGGATTCTTGAGACCTTGGTTATGTAATATATTTGATTTATATTTGAATTCCTCTTCTCTTCTTCTTCTGTTCTCTTGATCTTGAATGCATGAATGGTGATTCCGTTTATGTTTGATCTGATTTGATCTTGGTTTAAGATTAAGTATTGTGATGAAATTTAGAACTGATTGATCTGAATTAATCACATAAGCGAAGATTGAGATTTGTGATGAAACTTAGAACTGATTGATCTAAACTAATCACGTAATTGAAGAGGTTAGGTTACTTGATTTGTGCCTAGGTTAATTGAATTCGGTGCTTAAATTGACATATATTTACATGAATGGTGCGATTGCAGATTTGTGTTTATCACTTGTCAATTGAATTACGGGACGATTGTCTAGTATGAATTCGGATCGATGCGAGAGATCTCGGTTAGATCCAAGTTAACCATTCAAATGTATTTCAGGTGTTTGTTGAAAGGTCTATGATTGAATCCACCCAATCTCGGATAGATTTCTGAATTGATTTACATTCTTTTAATTGTTATTTTTCTTCAGATCTTGTCATTGTAATCCTTGAACAATCAAAACCCCCCTTTCTAACTTAACTTAATTTGATAAAATTGCATTTACGATCCTTGAGGAGACGATCCGGTGTTGTTCACTATACTGCAAACTTAGTTAATAACTTCGGTTATAATTTTGACTGAGTTCGGCGCTCGTCACATAACTGCCATGTACGTGCCTAGATTTTAGGTGTTAGTTATTTTCATAGTTTACTTATAAATATTAGTGTTCACGATGTACAATAGGTTAGTTACTGGGTATACAATCCTAATATCTCACTTAAGCATATTAATGGATTTGATCCAAGTATGCCTTTCATTTTCATTTCAAGTCATTTACTTTAATGCAATGTTCTTTTAAATTCCTTTATTTTGGGTCTTGTTCTTTAAATTTATTTATATTTTCTACATTTTTAATCTTACACACTTTACACTTTTTGCATTTTAATTTTTTGTACTTTACTTTCCTGCACGTTAAATTTATGCACTTTAAATTCATGTCCTTTATATTTTCTACACTTACATTGAACCTTTATAAGTTTTTAGTTCTTTCCTTTCACTTCTATTATTTATCTTCAGTTTGTTTTTAAAAGCTTTTTACAAAACAAGATTATTACATAACTATGAACCTACATTCGACTGATAATATATATTTGTTTGTTGGAATTTGTTTAAATTAAAATTCCCCATAAACAAATTGGCATGCCCAGTGGGACGAGTTCAGAATAACTCATAGTGTCACGAATTTCTTTGCATAACAGATGGTTTTATGCATTTAAGAAGTGAAAAGGTAGTCTATTCTTCCCCTTCTCAAAATAGGTAAATTATGAGTGACGCAAATAATCAGGCATTGAATACACTTTTGATTGATGTTAGTGCGCCACTTTCGACAGCCGTTACTGCGCCACCCTCAACCGTTGTTAGTACGGGTCATGTGGTGGATGCAATAGTAACTGGTACTCTCTGAGGTAATCCAGTGTTAGAACAAGTGGTGCCTAGAGTGACTCAGCCTTCACCAAGTCAACCAAGTAACCAAAGTGTAATGAATTCAAATTCAAGGTTTATACCACAATATGATTTACCGCCCAACTATGTTCCTTTTGTGTTGGCACAAATGGGACTTGGCTCTACTTTGGCCAATATTGTAGGCCAAACAGCAGTTTCACAAGGCCAACCACAAATAAGTTCAGCTTTAGTGGGTTTCAATGGTCAAGGAACAGGGGTTGCAAGTTCAACTAATCCAACTCCTTTTTGACATGAGACATTGAATTTGGGACCAGTCTTCCCAAATATGTCGTGGGACATTCCTCAAAATGTAACAGGGCCAACCATGAATTCATTGGCCAGTTTTTGACAACAAATGGATGAAAACAACCATGACATGGTGCATATGTTCACCAAGCAAATGGGTGCCGCAATTACTCCAATCATGGAAACTACAAATAATGTTTATAATACATTGGTTCAACAAATGGCAAGGCTAAACCAAGCCTTGGGAATAGAAGGATTAGCCAATGAAAATGCTCAAAGAGCCCAGCCTGGGGCGAATGCAGGAGTGACTGCACCCTAAGCAGACATGGGACAAGACCAGCAAAATCTTGGTCAACCTGGGCAAAATAATCAACTGCACTTGAAATATGACAATGTCCATGTGCTCCGTCGAGGTGATGAGGATCAAATGGTTAGGAATGATGCAACCATGAGATTGCTTTGACAGAATCTTGGGAGGCACCAAGTGGTTGAGCAGAATGTAAATCAAGTGGTGGAATAAGTGCTTAATAGGTTTGGATTCAATGATGGATATGACAACGAACCCTACTTTATTTCGGCCTTTCCCGAACGGGTGCAACAAGTAGAAATGCCCAAGGGAATTAAAATTCCTAAACTTTATAAGTTTGTTGGTGAATGTGGGGAATCGACCGTCAAACATATCGCACGGTATACTATAGAAATAGAGGAGTTGGCCACTATTGAAGGCCTTAAAATAAGATTCTTCCCAAGTTCCCTTACTAAAAATGCATTCTCTTGGTTTTCGACATTGAGACCAAATTCGATTCATTCTTGGACTTAATTAGAAAGAAGTTTTCATGACCAGTTCTTCAGGGGAGATTTGAAAGTGGGACTCACAGATCTCTTCAATATCAAGAGAATGTACAATGAAACTGTAGATGATTATCTAACTAGGTTCTGACAAATGAGGAGTAGATATTTTACTTCCATACCTGAAGTAGAAATAATGAAAATTACTGCAAGAGGTCTAGACTATTACATAAGGAAAAAGTTAGTGAACTAACATTTAGTTGATCTTGCCCAACTAGGTGAGAATATTAGGCAAATAGAATAATTGAAAGCTGAAAAGGTTCAGAAACAAAAGAGATTCTTTAAAAGAAAGAAAGTAGCATTGAGGTCAACATTGCTGAACTTCAGACTGGTCCTCTTTATGTGTGTCAGGCTCTACAGCCTACAAGAAATATGAAGAAAATGAATTATGTCAATAAAAAAACATATACATTTGATGTAACAAAAATGGACAAAATCTTTGATTTATTATTAAAAGATAAACATATTAAACTGTCGGAAGGTTATAGGTTATTAAAACCTGATGAAATAAGAGACTAAAAATATTGTAAGTTTCATAATAATTTCGGACATGTTACTAATACATGTATTCGTTTCAAAGATTTGATTCAGAAAGCACTAATGGATGGGCATTTGAAGTTTGCTGACAAGCCTAAGGCGGATATGAAGGTTGATACAGATCCATTTCAGGCTGGAGTTTCCTATGTCGATCAACAGGTTCCTCTAAATATTGGAATGATAAACATAAGGAATTTGCAGGAATTCAACATTGATGTGGAAGATGCAATGGATATTTATCCAAAGCCAGGAGAATCTCTTGAAATATTCCTTGAAAGGAAGAAAGAGAAAGGCAAAGTAAGGTTATGTCCAAGATGCAATGCAGTGTATGATGAATTTGCTGCGAAAAAGGTTGCTGAGGAATAACAGAGTAACTCACAGGGTAAGAAGAAGATTTTCAACAAGAAAGCTTGGAAACCAAAATAACCCGTTTATACTCCAAGACCAAGGCCGAGTTATACGCCTAGGTCTAACATGAATGGCTGGTTGGTTGAGTTATCTGGTGAGTCTGTGGGAAGCAATTCATTTCCCAGGGGCTATGTCGGACCAACTAGGATCAAAGTGCCACCTGCTAATGTTGTTGTGGACAGATGAGTTAAAAATTCTGCAATGGCGTGCCACCCACAACTTTGACTAGAAGTGGCTACCAAGAAGAATAGGTTTCAGAGAGATCAACCATTCTGGAATGAAGATTACATAAATAGTAAGATCAACCAAGATGGAGTTATGATTGGCTAAAATGTAGCAGGGCCATCAAAGTCTTTACCATTATCAAAGAGTCGAAAGAAGAGGTTGCAGAGGTTGAGACAAGCGCAGAAAAGAAGGAACATGGTTGCGGGTTTAGTTATCAAAGAACAACCCATAAAAACGGGATGTTTAGTAGTTGAAACTAAGCCAACACCAGACAACAATAAAGAACATAAGAAATTAAAGAGTTTTGTCAGAAAAGAATCTGCAGATACAAGGGGACAATTCTAATTGAGCCGACTACTGCAGTTAGACAACTCAACAGGAATGATAATTTTTGAAAAGAAAAGCTTGCAGAAATGAAGAAAGGAGAAGAGGTGCAAGGACCTGTTCCAAGTAAAACTGGAGGAAAATGGCCAATTGGGCTAGTAACAGTAGAAAAAGAAGCGAAGAAAAATAATCTAGCAGTTAAGGAAGACAAGAAAGTGGCTAGATTGAAAGCTGAAAAGATGATAATGAGAATAGCTGAAATCAAGGACTTCAAAATTGAAAATGGTAAAGATGTCGAAGATTAGTCGAAGGAAGAAATCATGAAAGTCCTGAAAGATCCAGACTAAGATATTGAATGGAGGAAGAAAATGTTTGGCATAATCAAGGAGAACAAAGAAATGGTTAAGCCCGACTGCCAAACCTCAGACTTGGATTTAACAACTAATGAAATTATTGAGGCCTTGAATGATCCAGATGATCTTTTAGGCTTTGGTGATCATGAACAATTCGACCTAGATTTCAATTTGGACAAAGATCTGGATGACATAATAATGGCCATGGATAGCAATTTGTCATCGGATGGGTCAATTGACAAAAGTTACTTCAGGATTAGAGGGTACAAAAGTGAAGAGTTGACTGACGAAGAAGAGTTCTTAAAGTCAATGAGCGTGAAGTTCATTTCAGTTTTACCTGCTGAGTTCGAAAGGTATCATGAAATTGAGTATATTGGAGAAAATGAAGAAGACCTGGATGACCTTAGTGATCAGTGGCTTTTCTGTCAGGATAACATATTAACCGTATTTGATAATACAACACAATTTGAGAAGCCAATAGAAGAGCAAAAGGCTAATCTCCGCCCATTACACATCAAGGCTTTGTTAGAAGGTAAACCGACAAATAGAGTCCTGATAGACGGGGGACAACTATCCATTTGATCCTAAAGGCAATGTTTAAGAAGCTTGGGAAGAATGAGTTTGATCTGATGCCGACTAACATGATTGTCACTGATTTCAGTGGCAAGACTTCCCCGTCAGACGGAGTAGTAATGTTGAATGTGCAAGTTAGATCCATTCTGAGGTCGACATTATTTGTTGTAATTCTGACGAAATCTAGTTATAATCTTCTGCTGGGAAGAGATTGGATATATGTAGGCAGAGCAATACCATCGACGGTCCATCAGAAGCTCATCCTTTGGAATGTAAATGATTAAGTAGAAATTGTAGAGGCAGATGATAGCCCTTGCTATTTGTAATAACTTAATGTCGATTTTAAAATTTATGCTCCAAATGTCAAGCTAATCATGACAAATGATGGAGTCGTCGACAAAGATGGACTTGAAGCATGTTTGATGGACCAATTTGGCATTCGACTAGTGAATGAGCCTGAAAAGGATCAGCCAAGCACTAGCCATGAGTGTTAATAATTAGTTAGATAGATTGTCGGCTTATTTGGCCGACAGAGCAGTATACACCATTGAAGGTGTATTGTCAGATTGCATAATAAATTATAGTCCTTTGGGATTTGAGAAAGGACTTGATGAAAAGCAAAATGTAAAGTGCGAGGACCCTTTGGAAGAGATAAATTTGGGCACTGAAATAGACAAAAGGCCCATATTTGTGAGTTCATTTCTGCCAAAGGAGTTCAAGGAACAACTTGTCAACTTAATTAAAGAATACAAAGATTAATTTGCATGAGATTATGATGAGATACCTGGGTTGAGCAGAGACCTTGTCGAACATAGATTGCCGTTGAAGGAAGGATGCAGATTTGTCAAGCAAGCCAACAGGAGATTTGCACTTGAGGTGGTGTCAAAGATAAAGGAAGAGGTTGAAAGATTGCTCAAAGCCAAGTTTATTAAAACGACTAGGTATGTCGAATGGCTATCTAATATAGTTCCTGTAATTAAGAAAAATGGCAAGTTAAGAGTATGCGTAGACTTTAGGAATTTAAATGTTGCAACTCCTAAAGTTGAATATCCTATACCGATTGTGGACATGTTAGTTGATGCCACATCTGGACATGAATTGTTAAGTTTTATGGATGGCTATGCAGGTTATAATCAAATCTTTACAGCCGAAGAGGATGTGTCAAAAATTACGTTCAAATGTCCAGGAGTGATTGAGACATATGAATGGGTAGTCATGCCTTTTGGTTTAAAGAATGTAGGGGCCACTTATCAAAGAGCAATGGACACTATTTTTCATGATGTCATTGGAAAGTTCATGGAGGTGTACATTGACGATGTAATTATTAAGTCAGAAACAAAGGAAAGTTAGTTAACAGACTTGAGGCAAGTATTCAACAAGATGAGAAAGCATAGCCTCAAGATGAATCAGAAGAAATGTGGTTTTAGAGTGTCGGCTGCTAAATTCTTGGGTTTCTTAGTTCATAAGAAAGGTATTGAGGTGGACAAAAATAAAGGCAAGGCAGTTTTGGAAGCTGCATCACTGACGAATAAGAAGGAACTACAATCTTTCTTGGGAAATGTGAACTTTCTGAGAAGATTCATATCCAATTTGTCGGGAAGAACTAGAGTCTTTGCCCCATTGGTCAAGTTAAAGGCTGAACAAGACTTTGTGTGGGAGCCTTGCCACCAAGAAGCCTTCGACCAGATAAAATAATACTTGACAAATCCACCGGTCATGATGCCTCCAGTGCCTCTTAGACTGTTGAAGTTGTACATATCAGCGTCAGATGAAACCATAGGAAGTATGTTGGCTCAAGAAGATGAAAATGACGTCGAGAGAGCCGTATATTCTCTTAGTCAAGTTTTGAATAATACTGAAAGGAGATATAGTGCAATAGAGAAACTTTGTTTAGCATTATATTTCTCATGTACTAAACTCAAGTATTATATGATGCCTTGTAATGTATTGGTTATGTCAAAGACTGATGTAATAAAATATATGTTGTCAAAGCCAGTGCTAAATGGACGTATTGGTAAGTGGACCATTGTTTTGTCAGAATTCTCTTTACAATATGTTCTAATGAAAGCTGTTAAAGGCCAAGCAATTGTTTATTTCTTGGTTAACCATCCATGTTTGGATATTGATAGTATAAATTGTGTCGGGTTAAAACCTTGGCGTTTATATTTTGATGGCTCAAGACATCAAAATGGAGTTGGAGTGAGAATTTTAAATGTTTCTCCTCAAGGTACTCCAACTAAGTTCATGTTCAAACTTAAGTATGCATGCTCCAACAATGAGGCTAAGTATGAAAGCCTTAATTGTCAGGCTAGAAATACTAATAGAAATAAAAGCACGGAATGTGCATATTTTTGGGGTTTCACAATTGGTCATCAAACAACTCACCCAAGAATACAAATGTGTCAGTTATAATCTGACCAAATATTGCATTGTGGTGAGTAAGTTGATGAAAAAGTTTGACGACGTTACTCTCGAACATATCCCCAGAAATTTGAATGAAGAGGCTAATGAATTAGCACAGATAGCCTCCGGATATAAAATTTCATCCAAGATTCTAACAAATTTAATGGAGATTAGAGAACTTTTATATCCATTAGAAGAGAGAGATGTACTACAAAATTATATTTTGACAACTAATGACTGGAGACAACCAATATTAAGTTATTTGAAAAATCCAAGTGAAAACGTAGATAGAAAATTTAAATACAGAGCGTCGAAATTTGTGGTACTTGAAGGGGCATTGTATAGAAAATCTGTCGATGGAAATTTAGAGGCTTGCCTGAGTGAAGCAGAGGCTTATATTGCCTTAGCAGAGGTCCATGAAGGAATTTGTGGAGCTCATCAGGCAGGTGAGAAGATGAAATGGGTCATTCGATGACAAAAGTATTATTGGCCTACACTAGTCAGAGATTGTATAATGTTTGCTAAGTCTTGCGAAGAATGTCAAAGACATGGCCATATACAAAATGTTTCAGCTAGTGAATTACATTCCATAGTCAAACCTTGGCCTTTTAGAGGATGGGCTTTGGATTTAATAGGCTAAATTCATCCTACATCGTCGAAGAGACATAAGTACATTTTAGTAAGAGTTGATTACTTTACTAAGTGGGTTAAGACTGTAGCCTTAAAAGATCTAACCCAACAAGATGTAATTGACTTTATAGAAAATAATATAGTTTGTCGGTTTGGAATTCTACAAACTTTGACAACCAACCACATGATGATGTTTATTAGGAGGAAAGTTGTCGAATATGCCAATTCGAGGAAAATTAAAATGCTTACGTCGACTCCATATTATGCTTAGGCAAATGGCCAAGTAGAGGCCATGAATAAAATAATCATAAGTTTGATTAAGAAGCATATTCGTTGACAACCTAGAAATTGGCACAATACCCTTGACCAAATTCTATGGGCTTATAGAAATTCACCAAGAGAATCGATGGGTACTTCACCATATAAGTTAGTTTATGGTCATGATGCAGTGTTACCAGTCGAAATTAATCTTCAGTCAGTTCGTATTCAAAAACAATATGAGTTACCAGTTGAACATTACTGAGATTTAATGTTTGATGAATTAAATGAATTAAGTGATGAGAGATTGATTGCTTTAGAAAACTTGATTTGACAAAAATAAAGAATGGCTAAATTTTAAAATAATCGAGTTAAGTATAAGTCTTTTAAGGTGGACGACTTGGTTTGGAAAATGATTTTGCCCATGGATAGGAGTTGTCGAGAATATGAGAAGTGGTTTCCAAAATGGGAAGGACCATTTAAAGTTACTCAAGTATTTTCTGGAAATGCATATGCATTTGTCGAAGTTAATTCATGTTTAAGAATTAAGTCTTTTAATGGCAAATATTTGAAGTCATATAGGCCGATAATGTATGAAGTAAAGATTGACAAGGAATGAATAAAAATATATTTCATTCATATGACAATTACAAGTTACATGAAAATGCTTGAGATATTACAACTTGTTTAAGTTGTCAGGACTTTACAGAGAAAAATAAACCTATTATAAATAAACCAGAAGCTTCTCCCCAGCTGAGGCACGTGTTCCGTTTGCCTCGTGGGACCTAAGGAAGAGGAAGAAATAGACGACCTTTGATTTGTCTTGGGCAAAATGATGGTTGGCCATCTACTCCCTGATGAGTCATCTTTATCATAACAACCGTGTTTTAGAAATACCAGGTTGTTACGATGATTACTGAAGCTCATCAGGAATATGACGATTCTTACTGAAGCTAAAGATGAGTATCACTATTAATACAGAGTCCTCCTTTTGATAAAACAAAGTTAAACCATTTTTCCTATGGAAAGAAGAGGAGATTATCTGAAGACATGGTGAAAGTTGTTGAGAAATGAGAAGGAAAGGGTCATATTACACTTTTTGAATCATAGCGTTCCAAAGAAAATTATTTATAAGGGATTTTGCTAATAAAGTTATTATGCAATGTTTTGTAACTTGCATTATAATTAATTAAGATAGTTATGATATGCAGTTACAAGATACATTGAAAAGAAACGGGTCAAAAGAGCATTTAAGAGTATAGAGTTACGGAGCAATAAAAAAAAACATGCTGGAATTGATAAAAGGAAATGTTTATTTGGTGTTGGCCTAGAAGGCCATACAAATCTTGTCGAATTATTAAACTAACAGTGTAAAAAAAAAGGAAAAAGAAATACATTCAAGATCTTTGCAAAGCTTCCCAAGAATCTTCCAAGGATAGTGTGTCGACACAAGCTGTGTGATATTCTGCTTCAAGGGAATTTATCTTTGCTAACACTATCTTGGCCTCGACAGCCCATTGTTTGGAGCTGTTAGCAATACTTTGTTGCCTAGCAGTCCCTTGTTGCAATGCAATGCTAAGCTTTTGCTTCCGATGTCGAGTCTCTTCAAGTTTTTTCTCCAAATCTTCAATTTCTTTGTCCAGCTCTGCCTCCTTATTTTTTCATTTGACGAGATAATCTTTTAATTTATCATTCTCCTTCTTCGCGTCAGCCAGCTGCCTTAAGAGCTTAGATTTTTCTTGAACTTCTTGATCATAAGCAGGAATGACTCGATAGATGGTAGACATTTTTATTGACAGATTTTAGAGAAAATCTTTGACAGTTATAGGAAGGGCTCAACTGGCTATTGGCAACTGTTGAGATAGAGGTTCCAACTTGGTCACAATAGCCATCATCCTTTCTCGGGAGGTTGGTTAGAATCAAGTGCTCAAAAGAGTAAGTAAAGGCATTCTTCAACTCAGCTAATAGTTCAGTGACATAAGAATCACTAGAATCTTGTCCATGCTAAGTAGAAAAACGAGCTGACTGTGGACAACTTCTATGACTACCCGACAATATGGACATTAGTTCAACCAAATCCACTTCCATGTGTTCAATATTTTCTGGTTTTGTAACAGTTAAAGTGTTTGGAGATGGTGGGGGTGAATTGGTGGGTACAATTTCGTCCATAAGAGTGTCCACATCGAATTCGTCTGTGGAGGTTTGGACGAGTTTGTCCTTATTTGGCTGAGAAGAACTCTCAGCGCCCGAAGGGATTTGAATTCTTTCCAACTTCATGATAATTTGAATTTCTTTCGGAAGAGGAAGAGAAACAACAGGAGTTGGAGAAGCTTAAACTTCTGAAAAAGGATTCTCATTATCTTGTCTGGCAGGACTGCCAAGCACAATGGGATTTGTTGGCTCCTGTAGACGAACAAAGGAAATGTTAGAACAAATAAAATCATGAAAATCACAGTTGAAATTAAAGAATCTTACTTCAGGAGATTATCGAATTTGTTCTTCAGTACTTAATTTGACATTGGGCTTTGAAGGATTTTCATCAACTTGTTAGCTTCTGGGTTCTGAAATAGGAAAGAAATCAAACTTTGAATGGAATCCAAGTTTCAATACTTGAGGAAAAGAATTATGTCAACTAAAATTTACCTTGGATAGGATTGAGGTGGTTTCTGTCTCAAGTTCAACGGTGGGTTTCAAGTTAGAACTTGAAGATTGAGTCTTTTTCTTCTTTTGCAAAATTAAAATAAGGCGAGATTTTACCAAGAGATAAAAGAAGGAGTAACAAAAGACATAACTTTTAAGGGTTCTCAGAAGATGGGTTTGAAGACTCGATGATTTCGACATAACAGACGGAAGTGGAGTCACTAACCTATATTCAACACAAGGTTTAGTTTCGACGAGTTTAAAGACTTTAAGTTTCAAATTCTGGTTACAAAAGATACCTTAGGAGTTTTTACTTTTGAAGGTTTAGCAGTAACCTTGTGTAAACCTTGTGTTTAGCAGGACTTTCCGTCGAAGCTGTTTTGGTTGTCTTGGCCTTTGGAGCTTTGGGGATAGGAGCATTTTGAGTTCTCTTGCCTTTTTTCTTTTTCGAGGATAGAGCTTCTTCTTCTGCTTCTTTTTCCCCCTCTTGCGGCCGTTTGTACTCCAAAGGCCTCTTTAATAGGATTACAGTGAGAAAAGAATAATAATTAGCAGATGAGATAAGAGTTAAACTACAGAATATGAAAATAAGTACCTTCGGGTATCTTAGTGATGATTCGGGTATCCTTGGCAAATTGTTCATGCGACAAGGCAAACCGATGGATAAAGTTAACTTCTAGTGTTCTTGTGAGAAAGATATTGCTCACAGAATAAATCCTATTAAGAATAGGGAAGTTACTAGCACTGGTAGGTTTACCTGGGAATTCGTCGGCTAAACAAAAACGAGCACAAGGAGGAGGCACTGGTTTTGGAAAAGGAAGTTGAAAAGGTTCAAGCTATGCCAAAGGGTTTTTTATGGAAACCACAAAGAAATTAGCAGAGCATTTTTCCTTGTGCGATTGTTTTAGTTTGGCCACGCCTTCTTCGCAGTGTCGAACAATTAAGTTAGGATACCTAAAGTCCCATTTGATCTTGTAGTACTTCTCAAAAGCTCTAATATCTTGAATATGCTTACCTTTAGTTTTTTATGAAGGCTCTTGATCCTACACAGGAATAAGAGTTTCAGTAACACGACATCGACAAACTTCAATATCGACATGGTAAGGACTATAATATTTAGTCCACCATTCGACAAAATTTTTGGTTACGCCTCTATAAGGTGTGAATGCAGAAATCGAGAAATGTTGCTTGTGTCGCTCATTCTTCATAGGCACACGTACAAGATCTCCTATGTATAGCAAGTGGCCATTAATGAGGTGCTCTTTGGCTTTTGGAGAAAATGGTGCTGGAATGGCCTGACAAAAGCCTAGTTGTCGAGCTACCATGTTTGGCAGGTGTAGCTCTAAAGATTTATCTGTCGAACCAGGGAGACCAGCAACAAGGATTTATCGACAAAGAAAGTTAGACCAGATAGAAATATTGTCAGTTTGAGTGGAAGGATCACTGGAAATTAGTGGTCGAGTAAACCACTCGAGACCAACAAAACGGTCGGTGAATGGTGCAAAATAGATATCTTTAGTGCTAAATGAAATAGAATGAAAAATGCTAAAGAAATGCATGAAATTCTCAAAGTTTTGTTTATGGATTCTTTTATGTTTGACATAACAAAGCTTTATGCCGTAGGTAGCAGGAGAAATTGTCGGAGGCAAAGTATCGACCAGATAGTCTCCTAGGATGGCATTTAGCCAGACCTGAAGTAGCCATATTGGGCCACTAGCGTTGGTTTTCTTTATTTAAGGCTGAATGCTTTGAACAATATTGCCAATGTTGAGGTAAAGATTAGCAAGGAAGAATTGACCGAGAGCCAATTCTCGACCTTCATAAAGAAGATTGGCAAGTTGGAGATAAGATTTGGACACTTGAACAGATTTGATACACAAAGCATAGGTCGACAACCAAAAAAGAAGAAAAGTCATATGTTCTTTGTCAGATACATGGCCTTTTTCTACAAAGTAGAAACTGACGAAGTTTGAAAAAGAAGTTGGGGCTTTTGAATAAACGTCAATGGTATTCAAAAGTTGAAGGATAGGAGTTATAATTTTCCCATATGGTCGAAGACCAGTTATGGCAGCCACGTCGAAGAGTGTAGGTCCCATCATACCATAAGGGAAATGAAAAGAATTGGTGGTTTTTTTCCAGAAAAAGAACGACGGGCCTAGCATGCAAGAATCCATTTTTATGGGGTAACAAGATAGTTGAATACAATCAAAGATACCTATGTTCCTCCACAAAGTTTCTTTAGAGACTTGAACTCTATCGAGCTAATCAAGATACCTATTGGTTTGGCCTGGAGGGATTCTGAAAAGCCTCTCAGATTTACTGAAATAACTGATAGGAATGGAAGGAAGAAAGGCCAAGATAGCTTCTTCTTGGGGATTTTTACAAGGAAAAAAGCTATGAATTTATTTAGTAATGGACTCTTTAGGCAAAACTGGGCCCAAGAAAGTAGTTGGGGGATCTAAAGAAAGCAAGGAATCTTCAATAGGGAGAATTACCTTAGAGAGGTTCCACAGATCATATTTCCCTAGAACTGGGTCTTGCACAACAGCGTGATTGCCTAAATCTATTGGTAGTTCATTAGGGGATTGAGAGTTGGAAGCCATCGTGGAGAATGGAGTTTTATAGAAAAGACACGCGGGAATAATATTAAGGATGATGAACAGTAAAGAAATGAGTAAAAAGAAGTGTGATTTTATGAACTTAAAGAGACGATGAACAGTGCAGAAGGAAGTGAAAAGACGTGTGATTTTTGCAAATTCATAAAACTGTTTCTTTTAGATAGGGGTAATTATAATCCCTATTTATTGGGAAAGAGCTATTTAATGTCTAAAGTGATAGTTTCAGTTGTGGCTTTCAAGAAATTTACGGAAGCTTTTTACTAGATTTTTAAAGTCAAATTGAAAATTTAAATACCTTGGGAGGTTGATAAAGTATTGGCATCAGATTAGAACTAGAAGATGAGGTTAAAATTTATTTTTCTTCCAGCAATGTCGAAAGAAAAATTTTGGGGGGCATCTGTTGGGAGTAAAATCATAAGTTCTAGTTCTACGAAGATATTTTTCGACAGTCAGATGATATCATTGAGATAATCGATGAAGATATTTTCGACAGCTCGGTGATGATATTGAAGAAATTTTTTAAGTGTTGGATCAACCTGAGTATTAATAGTTGGGTGTTAGTTGTTGTCGAAAAAATTTATAATTGCTCTCAGTTGAGCAAAATATCAGTGTCAAATATGTGGCATAACTGCTATGTATGTGCCTAGATTTTAGGTGTTAGTTATTTTCATAGTTTGCCTATAAATATTAATGTTCACGATGTATAATAAGTTAGTTACTGAGTATACAATTCTAATATCTCACTCAAACAGATTAACAGATTTGATCCAAATATGCTTTCCATTTTCATTTCAAGTCATTTATTTTAATGCAATGTTCTTTTAAATTCCTTTATTTTAAGTCTTGTTCTTTAAATTTCTTTATATTTTCTGCATTTTTAATCTTACGCACTTTACACTTTTTGCATTTTAATTTTCTGCAGTTTACTTTCCTACACGTTAAATTTATGCACTTTAAATTCATGTCCTTTATATTTTCTGCATTTACATTTAGCCTTTATAAGTTTTTACTTCTTTCCTTTCACTTCTGTTATTTATTTTCAGTTTGTTTTCAAAAGCTTTTTTCAAAACAAGATTACCATATAACTCTGAACCCATATTCGACTGATAATATATATTTGTTTGTTAGAATTTGTCTAAATTAAATTTCACCATAAACATATGTATAACCCTGATTGCTGCCAGAAAAATCTCGGTGACACTACAAAGCCCTAAAACTTTGTAGCTCTTATTCTAGTCTTGTAATCATCAATTTAGGTTTGAAGGAAGGCCCATTCAGTATGTAATAATTTGTCAAAATAAATGAGAAATTGAACTTCCTTTTTCTCTATGTTGTTAGCATTTTCACTTTACATTTTTTATGAAAACTTTTATCACCTTAGCTCAAGTGTAAGGATGAGTGAAACTAGATAGGTTCTATGCTTGTTTCTTACTATTCTAAAGTGGATTCAGAAGGTATCTAAGATAAGCACGTGTATGATGGTTTCCTCCTTAGGCAGCTGCTGCCAAGCATATTGAACTAGGGGGGTGGGTACCTGTAAAGGTACTCCAACGCTCAAGTCAAGCACTGCACAAGTAGGGTTTATGCAATGAAATAACAGATACCTCATTAGGTTAACTTGACCTAGTATATGTAGAGCGTGACTGGAATCCTCATGCAATCTACATAGGACAAAGGTACATTATGATTGTGCCTTGGAAGAGGTCTCAGCCCACAATCGTTGAGGTCCGTCTCTAACCTATCAGGGCTGTCCCACGATCATTGAGGTCCATTTCTGACCTGTTAGGGCTGTCTCCTTAGTGGTCAATCCTTATTGCAGGCAGTTATGGTCCCCATATATAGCGTTGTGGTCGGCAGTTGTAAGAATCTGCGTGGGTCTGGCGATCATTATAGTCCGATGTCGTGGTTCGAGGTCATAAGGCTTAGGCTAGGGTGTTGATGACAGAGTCCGGTGGTTCGTGTGTTGGGTCAATCCTTCTGGATGGGTTCCCGAACCATAGTCTAGAGGCACTTGGATAAGACCTAAGTGTCAAGGTATAGGATCATTAGGCTCGCAACGGACTACGCCCTAGCTTTAAGGCCAAGTTTCGTGGTGTCTCGTATTGAGGCCGAGGTCCATCGTTGGGTACAGGGTACCCCGGAGGTCGTGATGTGGTTGGAGACCGCGATGGCTCCTTTCTTACATCACCATTCCTTGTTCCGAGATTTTCCTCCTGTTGCCCCCGAGTGTGGCTTACGGGGTTTCTTAGCTTGCAGCAACATCCTTTGTTGGTCTTTGGATTCTTTGGAAACCGTTGCTTTTGGTTTCCTCGAGAATTAAGGAGCCTTTAATGGGAGGCGTTAGCTTTGCGTAGTTTCCAATGGTTCGCTGCTCTTGTAGCTAATGGGAACGGGAGAGCATTAAACGCAGATTTTATGGTTTGACAGGCTCTTCCTTCCAAGGAACCAATCAAAGTGTTCCATTTTCTTTATAAATAAGGGATGTTTGCGTTCGACTTTGGCATTCCTTTTTCCCTTTCTGTATCTCCATTTGGAAGTGACTTCTTTCAGAGAAATGATTCCTTCTTTCCCTGTGCATTTTTGGATAGTTTTGCCTCTTGCGGGAGTTTTCTTCTTGTTATTCCCTAAATCTCTGAAACTTTGTCATGTCTTTGTAAACAATTTTTCTACTAGATATCTCACTTTCTCAGCGTATTAACGGTAGATGTCTCACTTTCCCAGCGTACGAGGGTGTATTTGATCTACACTCTGTCGTTGGGGAGGCTCATGATATCTGTCGTGTTAGACAGAGGCAATTGGAGAAATAGAGCCCAAAGTGGTTCTCCCTGCCAACAAATCCTTTAAGAACATTTGGATATGTAGGAGGAACTATTGGGACTGCTATGCAATTTAGAATGGCTTAGGGTGATCACGGTTCCAGTGGAATAGTCTTCCCCAAGAACAACTGTGCCCTGTCCAACAAAAGGAGGTGCACCTCGGTCTCTACTATCCTAGCGAAAGACGCAGTGAAGAAGAATGTGGTAGAGCCCTAGAGTTCGGCAGCAGTGTTCTGTTTCGGGTTGCGAAGCCAATCCACTTTTTCAAGAGGCCGCTTCACGGGAAGGAGACCAGTGCTGGTTCTGGAGGAAATGTGGATGCGACATAGCCGAGGATGCTAGTGGTGGTGTTCTTGTCTTTCTCTAGGCTGCTCTTTGTTTATAAATTTCATGTCTCAAATGTTTCCACTTCCTCCTCTTTTTTATTTCTAACAATGTATGGAATAAGAAATTAATAAAATTTTTCTTTTGCTTTGAATCTTGTGTCTTCTATTTTTCTCTCTTCTGTTATTCGTGGTATTGATATTATACCAAGGTGAGTCCAACGTTCACCTTGATGATGCGATATATTAAGTTGCCCCCAGCTTGGTACTTAGTCGAGACCGGCAAAGTGCCAAGTTTAAATACTTGGATCCGGGGTCTTTGTACCTTAGGGGAACTTTCCCAGGGTAGTCAAGCTTCTAGGGTCTGAACAAGTTTTCCGAGCTCTTGGACCCTGAGGTTACGTGTCTTTTAGTTTGCTAGATAACTGTCTTCTCGACTGCTATGACGGCTATGTAGGCCATGTGGCGTGCTCGGGTTGAGTGGACGTGCATAGTGCTTCGCACACCATGATTAATATCTTTTCAAATCTGAAATGCTCGGATGGAATTGCCCCCTAACTATAACCCCTATAAGTTGGGTTTTAACCTTTTTATTTCATTTTGCTGATTTTCATCAATACTGGTGGCCTAAGGTGATTTCCGATGAGCGTTGCGACGGCGCGAAGTGGTTCTAGAATTTTTGGACTTCCCAGAGCTTGATTTCTTCCTTCTACTTCCATTTTCTTCAAGGTATTTCCTTTTTCTTGACTTTGATTCTGTTTATTTTCGTTTCGTGAATGGTTACGCAGCCTTTCTTTACTGCGAATAAGGGTGGGGAAAACTATTTCCCCCATCTTCTGATGGTGTTACCCTACGGAGCACCTCTTCCATCGCACTGCGTGCAACGGAGGTGTCCTTCCAAGGTTTTAACCTTGATGGGTTGGAGGCCAGTGCATGGGCGCATTCAGTCTTCTTCTATTCGCCCATTGCCATGTTTGGATCTTTGAACTTGAGTGGTTCTGATCCTACGCCTCTATGTGCCTTACACCTGGGTTGCGAATGATGCCTTCAATAGGATCTCTCGCTATGAGTTTGAGGCAGAGTTGAACAAACTAATAGAATATTTGGAACTTACCGAGGGAGGAGCCCGGGATGACGAGTTCCTGATCGTGTCCCCGGGGAGAGAACGGGTGTGTTCGACCCGTCAAGTGAGGAAACACTTCATGTTTCTCTATGAGGACTTCTTCACGAGGTTTGGGCTTCGCCTCCTCTTCAACGACTTCCACATTGTTGTCCTCCGGACTCTTCATGCTGCCCCAGTCAAATCCACCCCAATGGTTGGGCAAATATCCTGGCTTTCGAGAGAATATGCCGGTTGGTGGGGTTGCGATGCTCCGATGGGGCATTTTTCTATTTCCACATGAGGTATTCCATTCATGGTGCCCGCGCTCATTAACAATCTTGGTTGTCGATGTGATCTCGACAAGGAAGAACGATCTTTTTTCCATACTTGGAAAGTTACAAGGACTTTAAAGAAAAGTTCTTTAAGTTAATGGCGGCCGACGACACTCGTCCTTTCTAGTTGGGGAGTGACAGGGAGCTAACATTTAGCCTATACTAGAATCCGAAGGCATGGAGCATCCCCCCAATCATTCGAGAGGGAGATCGGCCACCTGAATGACGAGGATATTGAATGTGTCAATTTCTTCAAAATGTGGGTTAGCGAGATCGGTAAAATCCGACCTAAAGATATATTGGATGTCGTGGACGATGTAGAGCTTTGGGTTATGCTAGATAGTATAGGTCGTTGTTCATGCTTATTTTCTTTTCCTTTGCCATTATATGGATCCAATTGCCTATGTTGATTTTTTAGAGAGGTTGGTCGAGATGTCTCAGGATGGGAACGCGTTTGCCATTCTTGAAGCCTTTAAGGCTAGAAGTGAACCGGGGTCGTCAAACCTCACCGCTGGCGTTATGCCAGTCTCATCACCTTGTCCGACCGAGGTCTCGATCACTGAGAGGGAACTGAGCTACGTGGAGGATTCCCCCCAGTGCTTGCGATGCATAAGAGAAAAATAGCTGGCGAGGGTCAGTCAAACGACCGGGGTAAGAGGGCCGCGGTTGAAGAAGACACCGGTCCAATCAGCACCAGGCCAATCAATCTATACCGTGAGGATTCAGATCCTTATGAGTTCATCAACTTCTAGCTCCTAGATGAAGAAATTGAATCTCATCTAGCCCTACGCGGCAAGAAAGATACCTTCTCCTGGTTTGAGACTTTTGGACTCCGTCTTCCCTTGGAGACTCGATACTTGGAGTATATGGTTTAAGACCATGAGCGGAAGTTAGCGGAAAAGGCTACTGCCGTGGAAATGGGTGAAAGCTAAGCCTTAGAGCAAAGAAAAAGGCTGTAAAGGCCAAAAATGATGCTGAGGCCCTGGCCCGAGAGCTAGAGAGTGAAGTGGCCGCCCTGAAGGATGCGGTAAAAGAAAATGAGGCCAACTTGATGGAGGTCAAAAGGTGTGTGGCTGAACTGAAGCCTGAGAATAAAGGTCTTCGGGCCGAGAACAAATGATGCCCAAGTTACTTCCTTGCGAGGCGATGTCGGGTAGCTTATTACTGTTTGCACTGATATCAAGGAGGAACAATTCCAAAATGCCATCATTCAAGTTCAACTCTTCAATCCCAGGGTTGATCTGGTTTTGGATTCCCTGGACTCTGGGAAGGTAGTCCGAGATGGTCGTCTCGTGCTTCTTTGTCTCACTATTGAGGGTCCAAGTGTTGAAGGCTCTTCTGCCGAGGTCTGCAGTCTAGATACCGCCGCAGAGTAATTCTAATTTTTATTCTTGCCCCTTGCATGGGGTTTTGTTTTTGTATGGACAATAGTGCTACCCCGATTTTCGGGGTTTTAATCAAGTTAGTTTTTGTTGCATCCCTTTGTCTATTTCGGGGTCCAATGCCCTTCGTGTTGTTTTGACTTTGTGAATTTGATGAGTAACGACCGCGGTCCGGGTCCAATGCCCATTACCGTTGAGCGCTTATGGTTCCCTTTAGGACTTCACATGATAAGAAATTTAGAAACCTTGGCTTAGGATCCAATGTCCAAAGTGGATTGGCATTTGGGATCCGTGCCTAAGGTAAGAAACCTTGTCCGGGGTCCATTACCATCTGCTTTTGTATTCAAGATGCCACATGACTTTGGTTTGAGAGACTAGTCCTGACCGGGGTCTTTCATGCTTATGGTTTGGTGCGAGAATTTTCCCAAGTCGGAATTTTTCTACTACACGACCTATCTAGCACAAGACAACTTCACGCTTGGTACCATGGCATCTTGGGACATCGTGGTGGGTCTTTGAAAATTTCGTTTAACAAAATGCACTAACTCCGTGATGCTTGTTTCATTAAATATCTTGAAGGACTAAGGTCCATATAACAATTAGGGCAGATCAAACATAAAGTAGACTAGGAGACTAGGCCTTAAAAGGCACTTAGCTGTAGTACTTTGTAAGTTTGTTCACATTCCAAAAATTCTTCACTGGTTTGCCCATCAATGTCTCTAGAGTATAAGCTCCTTTGCTGGTACTGATCACGATACGGTAGGAGCATTCCCAGTTAGGGGCTAATTTTTCTTGGGAGGCATTTCTTCTGCCGATGTCAGCCCTGCGGAGTACTAGATCGCCTGGTTAGAACCATCTAGGAATGACCTTCAGGTTGTACCGGGCTGCCATTCTTTGATTGATCGCGGTGTCGCGTATGTGTGTGATGCACCTTCTTTCTTCCAATAGATCCAAGTCTTCCCTGATCAGTTCGAGGTTATTATCAGGTGAAAAGTTATGGAGACGCTAGCTTGGTTCCCCTATCTCCACTAGGATCATTGCTTCATATCCATAAGTTAGCTTTAATGGGGTTTCACTCGTTGTGGTGTGAGGAGTGGTTCGGTAGGCCCAAAGGACGTGGTCTAACTGCTCAGCCCAATTTCTTTTGGCTTTGTCCAGTCTTCTCTTTAACCCCCTGATGATAACACGGTTTGCTGTGTCAGCTTGCCCGTTTGTACGGGGGTTTTCTACGGCACTGCAGTGATGTTTTATCTTTAACCTGTCGAGTAGTTCTTCAAACCCTTTGTCTTTGAACTGCGTTCTATTATTTGTCATGATTGATTCCGGGACCCCGAATCTGGTAATGATGTGGCACCAAGTGAACCTTTGAATCTGGGCCGAGATAATGGTGACCAAGGGCTTTGCTTCTATCCACTTGGTAAAGTAGTCCAAGGCTACAACCAAAAACTTCAGCTGCCCGAGAGCTTGAGGGAAAGGTCCCAAGATATCTATGCCCCATTGATAGATTCGCCAGGGTATGGATATCGTGGACAGTTCTTCTGGTGGGGCGTGGTAATGGTCAGAATGTCGTTGGTATTTGTCACATATTTGGACATGCGCAAGGGAGTCTGCTTCCATCGTGGGTCAGTAGTAGCCTGCCCTGAGTGCCTTTAATGCTTGAGCCTTACCTCCTAGATGGTGCCCACAACTTCCTTCGTGGACTTCGGCCAGGACGTATTCGACTTCTTTTTGGCGCGAAGCATTTGAGGAGGGGTGAAGAGAATTCATACCGATGTAACTGCCCATCGAAGATGCTATATCTGACCGCGGCTTTCTTTAACTTAGCAGCTTCCTTTGAGTCCTCGGGGAGGTTATCGGACTGTAAGTATTCTAATAGTGGCGTGATCCAAGTACGTTCTTACCCATCGACTTGGAAGACAACTATGTCAGAGACTGCGGGGTACGGGAGGGTTTCCTGGATCACTAAATAGTTGTTGTCCGGACTCTTGGTGCTAGCCAACTTAGATAAAAGGTCAGCTCTGGAGTTTTGTTGCTTGGGTATATGTTCCACTTTAACTAGCTGGAAGTTTGTGAGGAGTTCTTACACTCTCGCCAGGTATTTTTGCAAGAGGGACTCTTTGGCCTAATATTCACCTAGGATCTGGGAGGTCACGAGCTGGGAGTCATTACAAAGTCAAATCTTTGCGGCTCCCAAGTCTCTGGTCATTGCCAGTCCGACGATGCATGCTTCATATTCTCTCTGGTTGTTTAAGGTTGGAAATTCGAACCTTAGTGAATTCTCAACAGTCACCCCTTCAGAGTTTTCCAAGATTACCCAGGCACCGCTTCCTTTTAAGTTTGAGGACCCATCAACGAACACGGTCCAAGATATCTCCTCGGTATAACTAGAGTCTGAAGTGAATTCGACCAAGAAATCCGAGAGCGCCTGTGCCTTGATTGCTACTCTGGGTTCGTAGGCTATCCCGAACTCGGAAAGCTCAATGGACCAGGCAAGCATCCTCCCTGCTAAGTTCAGTTTATGTAGTATCTGTCGGATGGGTTGATCTGTCCTTACTACCATGGGATGGCACTAGAAGTATTATCTTAGTCTCCTGGCCGTGATGATGAGCGCAAAAGTGACCTTCTTTATCTTTTGATATCAGAGTTTGGGGCTTTGCAATACTTTACTCACAAATAAACTGATTTCTAACCTTCCGGTGTTTCTCTGATGAGTACCGAACTCACAGCCTCTTCATGGACGGAGAGGCACACGTAAAGTGTTTCACCTGACTCTGGCCTTGTAAGAATGGGAGGAGACACTAGAATGTTCTTCAGAGATGCGAAAACGTCTTCACATTCCTGTGTCCACTCGAATCCTATCCCTTTTTTCAATAGCTTGAAGAGAGGGAGGGATTTGTGAGCGGCTTTGGCTAGGAATTTGGTGAGAGCCACAATCTGTCCAGTTAACTGTTGTACTTCTTTCACGCTCCAGGGACTATGCATATCGAGCACCGCCTTACATTTGTCGGGGTTTGCCTCAATGCCGCGGTGAGTCAGCATGAACCCCAATAATTTTCCAGCTTAGACTCTGAATACGCATTTTTCTGGATTGAGTCTCATGTCGTGCTTTCTTAACTGTGCAAATACTTCCTCAAGGTCCGAGGTGTGTGATCCTAATGATGGGGTCTTGACTATCATATCGTCGATGTAGACCTCTAGCATTCTCCCCATATGTTCTTCAAAGACCTTGTTCATCATTTTCTGGTAGGTGGCCTCGGTATTTTTCAACCCGAAAGGCATTATCTTGTAACAGTAAC
The DNA here is from genome assembly GCA_029884605.1 of Ormosia emarginata. Classification (NCBI taxonomy): domain Eukaryota; kingdom Viridiplantae; phylum Streptophyta; class Magnoliopsida; order Fabales; family Fabaceae; genus Ormosia; species Ormosia emarginata. The sequence continues at coordinate 5,373,832 of JAQQTP010000051.1, forward strand.
TTGCCCTTTTGGTGATGAAGACCATTTTATCTTGGTCTCCGGGATACATCAAAATCTGATTATACCTAGAGTAAGCGTCCATGAAGGACAGTAACTGAAATCTGGAAGAGCTATCAACTAGCTTGTCAACGTCTGGGAGGGGGTATGGATCTTTAGGACATGCCTTGTTCAGGTCGGTGTAGTCCATATATATCCTTCATTTCTCATTTGACTTTTTTACCAGGACAACATTTGAGAGCCAAGTGGTGTACGAGATCCCCCTGATGAAGCTGGAGTTTAGTAATTCCTTGACTTGCTCCTCAATGGCCTGTTGCCTCTCAGGGCTAACTTTTCTTTTCTTCTGGGAGACTGACTTGCATCTCGTTTAATAAATAAATGATGGCAGATAAAAGCGGGGTCGATCCCAGGCATATCAGCGGATGTCCAAGCAAAAAGATCCTTATTTTTCTATAAGATCTCTATCAATTGGATCTTCTCATGCTCTTCGAGGTTTGCTCCTATCTTGGTGACTTGGTCAGGTTTATCACCCAACTGGAGTGGGATCAATTCTCCTTCAGGCTCGAGTCTTGTGCCTCAGATTTCCTCATGGACATCCAACTCGGTCATCATAATGTTGACTTGATCACAGGCGGGGCTGGATGTTCGTGCCTTTGTTTTCCTAGAAGCCCTACTGATCTTCAAGCTCTCGTTATAACACTTGCGGGTTGCAATTTGGTCACCTATGATTGTGACCACTTCATTGTTCCTATTGAGGAACTTCATGGCCTGATAGGCAGTAGAGACTACAACGATAATACCATTTAGCGTAGGACGGCCCAGGATGATGTTGTAAGTTGAGGGGCAATCCACGACCAAAAATCTCACTTTAATTGCTTTGTACGTGTTGTTGTTACCCAGGGTCAAGAAAGTTTCAAAGTAACAGACTGGGGTAACTTTTTCTGCGGAGAAACCGGTCAGTTCACCTTCATACGGTGTGAGTGCAGACAGAGGGAACTCTAGTCTTTCGAGGGCATCCATGAATATGATGTCCGCTGAACTTCCCTGATCCACAAAGATACAACGGACTTCGGCGTTAGATATTATTCCGGATATGACCAGAGGGTCGTCATGATCTCGGATAATGTCACCATAATCCATGTCGGAAAAGAAAATGGACGGTGCGTCCTTGTTTTCAACATGGGGTCTTCGCAAGGAACCAGATACACTTAAGACTGCTGTCCGGAGTGTCTTTTTCCAAGAATTGTTAGACAGACCACCCCCTGCAAACCCTCCTGAGATGGTATTGATGAGTCTGTCTTTTCTGTTACCCCCACCTTGAGTATCCCGATCCTGATCTTGTCTATTTTCAACATTGCAGCATGGTGGGGTCCAGGATCTTCTAGCAGGACTCTGGCTTCTTCTTGGACATTAGTTTGGACTTCGTCGGGGGCTGCGACTTCGCCTCCAATCCCTGTGTCTTCCATAGTCGTCGCCTCCTCGGAAACTGCTGATGTACTTTTACAACCGTCTCTCTTTGATTAGGTACTCGATAACATCCCGGAGTTGGTAATAATCTTCTGTCTCGTGGCCATAGCTCTTGTGCCACTTGCAATGTTTCGAATGGTCCTTCTGGAATTGATTCTTTAGGGGTGGTGGCCTCTTGATATCCTAGAACTCAGTTTGAAGGACCTCCTTCAAGATTGTCTCTCGAGGGTTGTTCAAAGGAGTATGCTCAGAATACTTGGGCCGATACCATTTGCTCTTGGAGGAGTCACGGGGTTAGTTGGTGTTTTGGTTCTTTTTCTGATGGACCAGTTCACCTTTCTCCAGATTCTCTTTAGCTCTGGTAACTTCCTCTAGCTCGATGTACTTATCTGCACATAGGTGAAACTCATCTAGACTCATCGGCTTCTTTTTTGTCAACGACATGAAGAAGCCTGAGTCAGTTCAGAGTCTGTTTCTGGCATAATGGAGGGCTATCCTGTCATCTAGGTTTTCAATGCCCACACAGGCCTGATTGAACCTTTTGACATATTCGCGTAAGGATTCAGAACTTCCCTGGCGGATTCTGGAAAGAGAGTCAATCGATTTCGGTCGCTCCTTTGCTGTGGTGTAGTGTTGCAAGAAATGTTGCGTAAAGTCTTCCCATCCTGTGATCTTTGTTCGTAAGGTGACAAACCAATGGAGGGTGTCCTTCTTCAGAAATAGGGGAAAAGCTCGGCATAGCAGTTCTGGGGTGCACCCGTAGAGTTGCATGGACTTAGTGTGAGCGTCCAAGTGCTCCTAGGGATCTGTCGTCCCATCATAAGCCTCCAAATTACTCGGAGGCTTGAAGTTCCTCGGGACCCTATATGCCATTAGAGCATCTGAGAATTATTGTTGACGGCGGGGGACTGGGTTATGGTTTCCAAAAACCATGGCGCCAGCACGTTGGGCTGCTTGCTCATTATGAACTACATCCCGTTCTTCATTGGTCGTTGTTCTACCAGCTGATATCGTTGACCCTCGATGAGTGCTGTTTGTTGGCGCAACAACTCTTAAAGGCCATTCTTTGTCGTTTCAGATTGGACATTGTCTTCATAGTGAGATGCATGGTCTACATCGTTATGGGAGTCCCCAAGCGAGCATGCACAGGGATCCTAGCTCCATGGTTTGCTCCATGGTTTGTATTGTTAGCCCCACCATGAGGAAAGACAAGCCTGTTACGGATTGAAACCCTTCGAGATGGAGCGGGGCTTTTAGTAGAAGCTGAAGCCTCGTGTCCATCGTTGAGTGTTTCCACCACAACAAGCCTGTTTCTAGCGGCGGAGGTTTCTGGTGGTGTGACAGAAAGAGGGTCGCGCTGTGCTGCTGGGCCCTGTATTTGGCCAGGGGCAGCATGTGCAGTGCTTCCCTTCTTATGGTTGTGTCTCGTGCTCACCACAGTTAACGCGGGAATAGAAGTTTATCAGATTCCCACAGACGATGTCAATGTTCTGAAGTGGATTTAGAAGGTACCTAAGATAGGCACGTGTATGGTGGTTTCCTCCTTGCGCAGCTGCTGCCAAGCGTATTGAACCAGGGGGATGGGTACCTGCAAAGCGACTCCAACGCTCAAGTCAGGAAGTGCACAAGTAGGATTTATGCAATAGAATAATAGATACCTCATTAGGTTAACTTGGCCTGGTATATGTAGAGCGTAACTGGAATCCTCATGCAATCCGTATAGGATAAAGGTACATTAGGATCGTGCCTTGGCAGAGGTCTTAGCCCACGATCATTGAGGTACGTCTCTAACCTGTCAGGGTTATCCCACGATCATTGAGGTCTGTTTCTGACCTGTCAGGGCTGTCTCCTTAGTGGCCAATCCTTATTGTAGGCAGTTATGGTCCCCACATATAGGGCTGTGGTCAGCAGTTGTGAGAATCTGCATGGGTCCAGCGATTGTTATAGTCTAATGTTGTGGTCCGAGGTCATAAGGCCTAGGCCGGGGTGTTGATGGCAAAGTCCGGTGGTTTGTGTGTCGGGTCGATCCTTCCGGATGGGATCCCAGACCACGGTCCAGAACACTTACATAGTTGTAAAACTAGGCCAAATAAAAAAATTGATGACTTGAGTACCATGCCAATCCAAGGAACCATATTTTTGAAAGAACATGTCAAACACAATTAAACCAATATAAATCTTCCTAAACCTAATATAAACTAGATTTCTTGCTCTGACCTTGAACTCCATGATCATGATATGGACTTAGACTTGCTAAAGTCCCTGATCTATGTAAACGTTTGTAAAGTAAGGCCCAAATCTATAATTCAACGAGGTAGGTGTTGTTGCCATTGTCTAGCCAGCATTGGATCCTAGAGGCTTGAACGATCATAGTTATTTGGAATGAAAATGAGCACCCCTATGTGATGAAAATTAATGAATTGATTTTTAGATATGATAGTCATGCTTATGGTCTTATGGTAATCCAAAGTTATTTATGATATATTATGAGTTATACATCTTACAAATTAGATATTGATCTTAAACCTATTCGAAGAAGTTCTAGTCCTGATAGTCTTGGTCTTGTGGTAATCCAAAGTCATTTACATATATTATGATTTCTAGATTATACAAATCATATATTGATCTTCAACTTATTTTTGTAAAAGTTATAGCCCTTTGTTGGCTATTCGTTTGACTCCATATACAATATACTAAATATCGTTCTCAAATGTGATAACCTAGAGGTTTTGAAAGCAATGTAAGTTCCTGAAGTGTCTTAGGGCTCGTTTGGTAATCAGGATAAGAGAGACAAGATAGGATAAACTATCATATCCTGTCTGAAACTGTTGTTTAGTGAATCAGCAGGATAGGATAAATCAATCCTGTCACCTATCTTATCCTGTCTATTTAGTTCAAATTCTATCCTGAGGGGAGGGCTGAGTTAGAACTCAACATGATATGATAAGGTGATTTAAAGTATAATATAAAAAAATATTTTAAATATAAAATAATTAAAGTATAATAAAATATAACATGGTTACCAAAAAAATGTATAATAAATATAAAATATTTAAAATAATAAAATACTAATAATTAATTTTAAAAATTATTTTTATTTTGTCTCAAGGCTAATTTTGTTATTTATATTATTTTAAAAACTGAAAAATATAAAATTATTCTAATAATTTAACTATATATAAAGTAAAAACTAAAAATGAATATTTAAAATTATAAAAAATTAATTTAAGTTAAACAATATTTTCAAAATTTTAAAAATTATATGTAATTTTATCATAAGGATAAATTGGTCTTTTTATATAATTTAAAAAAATTAAAAATTATAAAAAAATAAAATCAAATAAAATATGAAAACATTCCGAATAAAAAAGAAAAATTTTAAAATCATACTAAAATTATAATGCTATCCAGTTGGTTATCTGGTGGACACCAAACGTCGGATAGGATAACAGCTTATCCTGCTAATATCCTATCCTACTCCTATCCTGCTCTCTTATCCTATCTGCTCTTATCCTATCTTGACCACCAAACGAGCCCTTAATGTTATCTATAAGATATTATTCATATCTAATAATTCATAGTCAAATTAGCTCAAGTTTTAAATATTTTTATGGGAACGTTTTCAATGCTCCTAAATGGATTTGGAGCATCAATGTTCCATGTTTAATAGCCATTGATTTTGTTTAAAAAATGATTAAAATTGATCAATGGTTCAGAATCATCACTTGTAACCTGTTCAATAGGTTAAAGTGTCAAAATTACTTTTCTCTCCAAATCCTCCACCACCACCACCATCACCACCACCACTGGCATCGCCAATAGTACCACCAAAACCATTCCTATACAATTTGTTCAAGTTCTTCGTGTTAGATCCATGGCCGTTCTTTATTTCCTCATACGCAAATCTAAGAAGGAACATAACCACATTTGAAAAGCAGATCTGAAAACCCTTAACCAGATCTGAGAACGAGCAACAAGCATCTGAAAACCAGATCTGAGAACGGTGAAGTTTGCGGATCTGTCGCGGACGGTGGAGATCTACCGCCCTCTATGGTTAGAGTTCGACGGGGACGGCCATGACCGCGAGGATGTCAGTGGCTTTGACGGCGGCCTTGTGGAGGGCATCGGAGACATGGGTGATGGCTGAAGTTCGCGGATCTGTCTTGGACGATGGAGTTCTACCGCCTTCCACGGTGGGAGAGTTCGACGAGAACGGCCATGGCGGCTAGAATTCGGCAGCCTTGTGGAGGGCGTCGGAGACGAGGGTAATGGCTGACAATCATGGGGTTGTCGGTGGTTGATGGCATCGGAGCTAGAGCCGTCATCTTCTGCCAGTCCCTAGTGATGTCCGGTCGGCATGGTGGAGAAGGAGGAGAACAGAGGAGGTTAGAGAGAAAAAAAGTCAAAGGTAATTTACCTATTGTAACAAGTCAGAATGGTGGAGCATCCATGGTCAATTCTTTGATAGGAGCATTATAAAAGCCTCCTATTTTTATACGGATGAGTTTAGGTTTTCATCTCCAAAACTTGCAGAATAAGTTGGAGCGGGCAGGGTGCTAATTTAGAGTGAGATCCGGTTGAAAAGAATCACCCCGCCATTTCCAAGTCAAATGAAATTAGAGGTGATATTCTTTTGCCCTTTTTTGTATTTCGAAAAAATGAGTTGTTTAGGTTTAATCTCCTAGAAGGAATGGTTCTCAAGTCTAGGACATATAGCACGTACTCAGTTACCTTGTTGGGATACTGGGGTTTGTGAAATTCTGAGTTTGTGTCAATTGACAGGGTATAAGAGAAAATGAGTAAGCACTTTTATTTAGGTTTGCGGCGTTTGGCATCTTATTAGAGGAAGGGAAATACTGTTAGATAACAAACCAAATATATGAAAACATGACATATGTAATAAGTTTCTTGTTACCAGCATTACAATAAAAACTCTTCTCATTATATATATATACCTCTAAAAAGATTAAATATTATATAAGACTAGCATTTTATATTTGTACAGTACAGGAAATAATTAATACAAAATTTATTTATGAAGCAATGGAAAATATAAATGAAAACTATTTTGTGATAAAAATAGAATTAAAAAATTAAATATTTAAATAAAAAATTTAGATTTTAACTAATTTTATTACGTGTTCATGTAATGTTTTTACTCTTATGTTTTCATGAAAAGTTTTCACCAAGTATAACATGTAAAGTTCCCTAGATAATTCAATATAATCCTAATAAAAAATTGAAAACAAAAATTTAGAAATAAAGTAAACCTAAAATCAGATAAAAAATTATTAAAAAATAATAAAATAAAAAATTAACCTATATTAAGGCTCAAACAAAACGGAGAAAATTGGAATAATTTTTTTCTCAGTAGACTATTTTGTAAAAGAAGCCATTTCTAAAGTAGAAATTTTGAATAAAAGATAATAACATAAAGAAATGAAATAATTAGACACTAAAAAATAAAAAAAAATCATGAAAAGGAAGAAATAAAAACATTCCTAACATGATATGAACAATGGTCATGAAATAAAATTTCCATAATTATTTACTCCTTATTGGTGATTTTAATTTAAATAATTATAGGACTTATAAGAATATTTAAGTGGGTATCTAATTGGCATAATAATTTCTAACTTATTTCAAACATTTTTTTAATTTATTTCCATTTTAAAAATTTTTAAAATAAGAAAATTTTGAAATCTTTATATTTGAGGACGTAAAATACTCTTAAGGAAAAATCAGTGTATGAATGAATATTTGAGACGTGTCATGGGTTTCCTTTATAATGAAAAAGATAAATAAAGCAATTGAAATGAAGCAATAACATTTAAATAAGGAAATTTAATTTACAAAATTCAGAAAAATAATGAAACAGTAACTATTTCCTCTTTATTGTTGATTTTAATTGACATAATTATAAAAATATGTGAGAATATTTGATTAGAAATCAAATTGAAATAATTTATTTCTTCGTTGTTTCAAAATATTAATTATTTTAAAATATTCCCAAATTTTCAATTTTAAAATATGGAAAACTTTGAAACCTTTCTATTTGAGGAAACAAAATACTCGAGGGAAAATCAAATGAATGAAAACTAAACACGTGTAATTGGGTTTCCTTGTTGGCTGTTGCAAATGCAAAGGCAACGAAGCAATGAAATTTAAATAAGGCAATTTAATTTACAAAATTCAAAAATAATTTAACATTAATTATTTCCTCCTTATTGTATATTCTAATGAACATAATTATAATATTATATGAATATGTTAGAATATTTGATTAGATATGTAATTGTAATATTTATTTCTTCCTTATTTCAAAAGAATTTTTTAAAATTATTTCTAAATTTTTAATTTTTGAAATATGATAATTTTGAAACCTTTCCATTTTAGGAATCATCATTTTGCATTCATGCTTACCTTTTGTACTTATCACTCTTTACTTAATGATAAAGTATGAATGTTTCTCTTAATTACATGTTTATGATATTCTACTATGATAATACTTGTCCACGTCTATTGTTCAGAAAGATAAAAGATCTAAATATAGTTTGTCATCATTAAAAATGAGAAGATCGTAAGCTCCAAAGTCCTTCAAAAGCATTCACCTGCTGAAGTTCTTTAGTAGCTTATGAATTTTGATGATCAACAAAATTAACTTTAGAACATTTTATTTAACAAATCGTCTTTAGTGTTTAAAAGAACAGATTGAGAAGACCCTCAGACTCTTTTTACATATATCAAGAATCATCCAAGTTCCATATGATGAGAATCTCTTTGAAAACAAAGCTTTCTTCAAAAGATTTCTGAAGAAGACTAAGTATAGAACTGAAGTCTAAAAGCAATAACTGTTCCTTCATGAGGAAGTTGCGAAAAATCCTTCAGAAGTAAAAGTTCTAAAGAAAAGTTCCTCAGAAGATAAGTTTCTGAAGTCAAAGTTCTTTAGAAAACAAGCTTCAGAAACTAAGTTCATCAAAAGATAAGTCTCACAAGCAAAGTCAATCAGAAGACAACAATCAGAAAGCACCACCATCAAAAGATAGTCTTATTAGAAATATCAAGCATCAAAAGAATCAATCTTTTCATAAGCATATAAGTTCAGAAGATGTATCCTATTCAAAAATAGCAAAGTCCAAGTAAGAAACACTCGGAAGTTTGAAACTTCTGTCTATCACTAGAAAAAGACAAAAACAATTAAAGAAAAGCTGATTGGTCATTATAGGACAAAAAAATGGTAATTGTACTTAGAATAGTAACTGTTAGAGCTTCAAATGACTAGTTTATAAAAGTCTATAGATTGAAAAGCCTGGAAGTTGGAAGACATGAAGTGAACTATTATTTTTCCAAACTTCTGATCAAACTTTTGAACGACTAAATCTTGCTCTCTGATCAAGTTTCTCTACTGAAACCTTCTTCTAATCAATTTTTTGAAAAGAGAAACCCTTCTCTCAAGTTTGTATTTGCATATAACCATTCTTTGAGTGTTAGAGAGTTTAGAATCCCATTCTTATCTCTGTATCTATTTGCTTAAATTCACTCTTTGAGTGTTGAGAGATACACAAACCCAAACTTCTCTTTGTATCCTAATCTGTTAGTGATCTTAGTAATAATCTAGCTGGAAGAGGCTAGGGTGGAACAAAGACTACTTGTAATATAGCTTGGAGAAGCTAGGGTTGATCAAAGAATACTCGTGGCAATATAAAATTACAATTTCTTACTAGGGATTGGAACTAGCCAAATGGTTTGGTCGAACCAGTATAAACTTCTGAGTGTGAATCTTCTAAACTCAAACTTTAATCTTTTTGATAACTTAGTTCTTATCTTTAGCACTTGTATTTATATCTGAACAGTTTCTTAACTTCAACAAGATCTAAGTTCTAAGTTAAGTTTAAATTAAATTTCTTTCAATTAAGCAACTCTTTCTATCCATATAAACTTCTGATCCATACTCTGATATATCCAAGTTGTAAAACTTGAGAATTTGCAAAAGTTTTTAGGATTCCTTCAAAAATTAGAGGCATGACTCAACCCCTCATTCTCATGCTCTTGCCACTTTCAGTTGGTATCAAAGCTTTACTTCTGGGTTGAGTGCTAACCTTAACAAGTGAAGAGGAAAAGTCCTAAAGGGAAGATAGCAAATCAGAATCTCTATATTGCTTAAGGACAATCCATCAACCATCCTCATGCCTTCACCAGAGAAAACTATCATTACTGAAGAGACAAAATTAAACTTTTGTTGACGCTAGATCTATGCATGAATATGTTAGTATCACAATTTGTACGTTCAATATATATATAGAGGGATGATCAACTTACACCAGTGTAAGTTAATTTTCTCTTACACTCATTTTCAGCTGTTAGATCTACTTTCATCTAATGGTTACCTTTAATGAAATAATCTTAACCATTAGATGAAAGTTAAACTAACGGTTAAAAATGGGTATAAGAGAAAAAAGACTTACACTGGTGTAAACGGATCCCTCCTCATATAGATATATACATTTGAAATATAAATGTGTATATTTGTAACAGTAATTATATTAATATATATCTTTGTTATGGTTGCAGGAGAAGTTCACCAAGAAAAAGGCTCATAAGGAGAGCTAGTAGGAGAGTCAAGGAATGCACAAGCCTATTGACGAGACATGCCTCTAGGTCGAGTTAGTAGGAGGGTCGAAGAAGGGATGTATATATGGGTTGGGTTCCTAAGAGCCGCTTCTATAGGATGTTAGTGCTTTGTCATCATATCACTCCAATTCATCTTAATGGTTAATATTAGAGCTGTCAATTTGGGCTATAGCCCATGGGACAACCCGTTAAACCCTGCATAAGCCCATTTATTTTATTAGCCCATTCATTAATAGGGTTTTTTGGCCCTTAACCCACAAAGCCCTATCTATAAGTGGGTTAGGGTAGGGCTGTATGATGGGTCAGCCCCATCTCAAGCTTTTTATTTGTTTAATCATTTTTTAAATTTCAATTCCCAATTTTTTTAATCCCTAAAAACCCTAAATGCTTCAGATACATTGTTGTACCAGAAGACAGGGAGGTGTAGCAGACGTGCGGATGAAGTCGGTGGAGCGTGGTGTTGCAACTCGTGCGAATGAAGTCAGTGGAGCCGCGGTAGTTGCCGGTGGTTGCGCAGTCATCTCCGGTGGTGTCGGTTGCGTGGAGATTGCAGAATGCGGTTGCGATGAAGAGGACGGAGAGGAGGAGATGATGAGGCCGTTGGGTTCTCAATCTCATTTTTCTGCTGTTAAGGTTCCAAATTCCAATAGTAGGATCGTTGACTCATGATTTATTAGCATTCGTCGAATTCTTGTTGTTACTATGGTTAACTTTCTGCAAACTTGGATATAAAAGAAAATTTTGTGTCAAACGAAGGTGTTGGTCAGAGAAATTTTTCTGGTATGCTATTGTGGAATTTGAACTCAAACAGTGAAAATATGCATTTGTGAACAAATAAAAGAATGTGAAAATGTGGGATAATGTGAAATGGGTAGACTTGCTTTGCTTAGCTGGAAAGATGCTTAGGCTGGAATTGAAGCCCCCACAGATATCATCATGGATGCTATGTTTTATTTCTTTTCTTCTTATTTTTTGTGAATGATGCTATGTTTTTATTTCCCCTCCTTTACATTATGCTTTTAATTTTCTTTTTGGTGGGGGCAAGTGGTTTCATGTTTACCCTTTTGGTTGTCCTCATGCTCTGAGTTTGTAAAGCCATGATATGAAGTGTATGTAAGAGAATGAAATTCATTGAAGGAAACTAACGCATGTAAGTATCCTGAGATGTTGTCATTCTCTAGTATCCTCTAGTAGTTGCTCTTAATTGAGGGAATTAGATGAAAATGTCAGAAGTGTGGATTTATGTGTTTGGTTGAAGATAAAGTTGCTAACGGGGCAGGTGAGGGAAAGGATGGTTGATGCCTCAACAGGGGACAATGCTTGTCTTAAATTGATTTGAGATCAGAAGCTTTAAGGCTTATCCTTTACTTTAAATTTCCATTTAGAGATCATAATCAATGCATTTCAAGTGAGACTATCATCAACCAACTGAGAGGCTTAAATGATTGTCCAGTTTTCCATTTGTATAATATCCTTTTTTTCCTATTGTTTTGTGTTTTTTTTTATTTGTTTGGCTGTTTAAATGCATACATTTGAATTTGGTGTCTTATATTTCTGCACTTTATGTCTTGCTCTGTGTTACAGTGATAATGTTCTGTTTGATCACTTGCTTCAACTCGACGAAAGTCTGACTCGGCACTTCACATTTCTTCAAAAGAAAGCCAAATATACCATGCCCAATCCATGGTCATCTTCAGAATATTCATTTAAATATCTATCTTTAATTTGAGACTTCTTATTGTCAAAATACCCCACCAATACTTCCTGGAAAATATTAAAAATCCTCTGGAGTTCAGACTTAAATACTACTTGTTATTGGCTCTTTGACCTTGTTCTGGTGAGGTAAGCAATTAAGCATGATCAGAGAATGAACGGTATTGTTTCATCAGGTTTTAGGATTTGTTTTTGTGAGTTTTGTTAACTGTACATGGTTTTTAGGTGGTGGCGGTAGAGATGGGGATTTATTCAATTTGTGGTGGTTGGACTGAAAATAGTCCACTGCTGCTTAGTTTATTCTGTAAATGGGATTTCAAAGACATGAGAAGGGAACAATTTTGCACTTTTTTCTGCCTTTTTTGGGATATTTGGGGGATGAGAAAAATTAGGTGTTATACAAATATAGTTGGATCATGTTGTTTTTAATGTAAAAACTTTATTGCCTTCAACATTTCTATTGATGTTCTTTTTTAATTGACAATTTCATTCCTTTAAGTATGTAATTGTCGTGGTCATCCTGATATTATCATTCATTGCTTTGCTGTTTGTCTGACAAGTTGATATTAGCAACACGTTTTATTGTTTTAACACTACAATTAGTTAGTCATGGTCCCCTATGTTCCTCTCTTTGTGGCTACGCATCTTGTCTTTGTCTGACGCCTCAGTATGCTTAAAGGGGAAATAGTTGTCTGGTTCAATTATAAATATGTTAGGGAGTTTGTTATTCGAAGATGTTCTGGCATTCCTTGGAAAGCCTGGCTTTGGAAATGTTTCGGTGGAGAAATTTTGTTTTAAAACACTAGTTACCTTTTGGATTGATGTTTAATTTAGCTGGTAGTGGCATCCTAAGCATTTAGTCGTACAAGGTTGAAATTCTACTCAACCTTAGCTTGACTGACAGTTGTTGTTCCTGAACAGGATAGTAATTTTACCTGTAAATGTACCATTTTTTTTTTTGCCTGCAACTTTATATTGATGCTGATGCAGTGGAATGACCAACATCCGTAACTTAATGCCATATAATGTAACTTAGGTATTAAGATTTTTTTGTGCCAATATATTACACACGCATTTTTTTAATGTATTCTTCCGCTATATATTCTTGTTATTGGCTAATGCTTCTCAATTTTTGCTCTTGGTTTGTATTTTGAGGCTTGATATGCTTAGGCTATAGGCTGTGAAAGAATTGGTTAAAATTTTTATGGTTGAAGATTCTCAATCTAATTGCTCCTACGTTAATTCTATTAATACAATATGCTAAAATATTATTGTTAAAATACTTAGTGTCAACTCAAAAGAGTAGTATCTAACTTGGTGTCATGGATCTATCTTTTAAATTGGTTTTAAGTAGGCTGGTTCCAAATAATAGACTTAGTTGTGCAAGATATTCATTTAATGGGTCAGCCCATGGGTGGGCTAGGGTCAGCCCATGGGTGGGTTAGGGCCAACCCATTAAATAAGTAAGTTAAATAAAAAAAATTTGTGAACTAGCCCATGGGTTAGCCCTAACCCCACTTGGCCCTATGGGTTTTTGGCCCTGTGGGCTTTTTTGTTTTGTGGGCTTTTTGACCCTATGGGCTTTTTGACCCTAGCCCACGTGGGCTAGGGCTTGATGGGTTGGGCTGGGCCTTTTTGACAGCTCTAGTTAATATAACGTCAATAGAGCAGTTTAATGAAATGCTAAAGAGGGCTATTACTGAGTTATCGACCGAAACGAGAGCATTGTCGTAGGTGAACCAACAGCCAAAACAAACCATTGTGCATCTCAAGTCTAATATAAGGTTGCCCTATCCTGATGTTCACCCACCTCCTCCTGATGCTCATGTTGACGACCAGTCCTTTGGTGATGATGATATGGGGATGATTTAGATGCCTTATAGACATTTTTTACTTTTTCATTGTGCATTTTTTTTATGGTACTTGATTTTTTACATTTTTACTTTTATATACATTTGTTATATTTTAATTAATGTAAAAACTTTTTCTTGAACTATTAATTACTGTTTTTAATTTAAAAAGATTTAAATTGATTAAAACATAATTGAAACTAAATCATATTACTGATGGAGATATCACGAGTGAGACTCATTTACCAAATAAGTGTAAATAGAAGTAAAATTTATCAAATAGGTGCAACTCAAAAAATAATTACCAAAATGGTGTAAAATGAACAGTATATAATAGTAAGTCGTGCCTGAGAGCCATGACTTACATTTGGTCATTTTTTTTATTAATTTTTTAGGGTAAGTCGTTGGTACGAATTACAACTTACCAATTGTTTTTTTTTATTATGGCACAATGAAGTCGTGTTTCACAGGTACGACTTATTTTTTTTTACTGAAGTTGTGACTAGGAGCCATGACTTTTTTTTTAAAATTTCAAGTGAAGTCGTGATTTACGTACACGACTTGCTTAGGGTAATTTTATACAAGTCGTGACTTTGAGCCACGACTTGCATAGGGTGATAATTCCTGGCTTTGAGCTATTAAAACACCCTCATTTTAGAAATACCTAATTGGCAAGTGGCTACTACTTGTGGTCTACTAAGTTAGTATTAAGATTTTTTAGGGTAGAAATGGTCAGCCACTTTCCAGGCTTCCATTTTCTACAAGAAAACAAGGGCATGCATGGCATAATACTATCTGAGATCAATGATTGCCATTTTTTCCATTGATGCACCATAACAACTAGAAGCTACTAGTATGTGTATATAGTGTAAATAGAAGTAAAATTTACCAAGTAGGTACAACTCTGAAAATAATTACCAAAATAGTGTAAAATGAACAATGTATAATAATAAGTCGTGGTTGAGAGGTATTGCACTACTTCATATATATTCCAACTTCCTTAAACAAATTTTAAGTTCTTTTTATCACTACTACTTTATATCAAATTCAGTCTATTCTTGTTTAATTATTTCCACTAGAGATATTTATTAAAAATGTTAATTATACTTTCGTTTTTAATATTTTTAAAGTTAATTCATTATGTTAAAAAGAAATATTTCAAGAAGGTACAAGAAAAATTTATTGATTTATAATTTGATTATACAAAAACATTACAAGTTAAAAAACCTTAACTCTCTATGTTTGGCTTCTTTTTCCTCTTGTTCTTACTCTACCGTCTCTTGTTTTTGGTCTTTGTTGTAATGGCATGGGGTTCCCATTATTACCATCATGTTCAGTGTCCTCATTAGGTATAGTAGAATGATAATTATCTACTTGTGAAGGCATAGTTGGACGATAATTTGAATTCACCAATGTTGAGAACGGAGTGCCTAAATGGGTAGCAAACATTGGTGATGATGATTCAAAAAGTTGATAAGTGAAAGGAACAAGGTGGGATGATGATGGATGTTGTTGATATGCTGAAAATTGAGAAGTGGAAGGAACATGGTGGAATGATGGTGGATATTGAGATGTTGAAAAGCCTTAGGGAACATAGACATTTTCATGTGCCTGAGTTTGAGATGTATGTGGATGGTCATCAACATCTTCTCTTTGACGCGGTTGCACACATCATCTTTATCTTTGTCTTTGTCTTTGTTTTTCAAGCTTCTACTCAGGTATAGTAAAATGTTGAGTAGGAGTAGCTTCCTCATGTATTGTTGAGAAAGCTGATGGATGGATCTCTTCTAAGGCATTAAACATATCACGACAGGCTCAATTAATGGTTTGTATAGTGTGTAAGGGATTTTGGGCAGTGTTTAGAGAGACAGTGTAGTCCTGAATTGCATGTACAAAAGAATACTGAAAAAAAAATCATTATATTGTTAGTGATACTTGATGTTAACATAATAATGCTTTTATACCACGTTAATTTGAATAATTAAAGAATGATCGTATCACACCACTAGAATATGTACTCTCTCGAGAGATATATCATTGGGTGCGACATAAGTACCACTGTATATACTCAAAGTTCTCATGTAAATGACCATTACATGTGTTGCCCTGAATGACTTGATTATGATAGTCCATCCACAAGGCAATCCATTGTCGATATTTATTAGGCCAGTATACTTCCTCTGTACCCCTCATGTCAATATTATGAAGGGTATCAAAGTTGTATGGGTCTATTGGAATGCATTGTTGCAATCCGAATTATCACATGACCCGATCTGGGGGGGTGCCACTCAATTGTGGCAAAACATATCAATGGCACCATTGCACAGGAAACTTCAGAGACATCATGAATATTTAGCTGCATGATTTCAGGTGTAGCATATGGTGTCCATATAAACTGGTAAATATGTGTAGTTGTTAAGTTTTATAATATTAACTAATATTATTGTTCAAAGAAAATAGAAATAGAAAAGTAGATTTAACCTTATTAATACGTAAACGCTCTAAAATTAACCATATGACGTCAGTATGACCAAGTATAAATGTTATGCTCATGGGATGGCACCACATGTTACACACACACACACACGGATATATATATATATATATATATATATATATATATATATATATATATATATATATATATATATATATATATATATGTGTGTGTGTGTGTGTAACATGTGGTGCCATCCCATGAGCATAACATTTATACTTGGTCTAAAATTAACCATATGATGTTAGCAAAGCATGACCAAGTATAAATGTTATGCTCATAGGATGGCACCATATGTTACACACACACACACACACACACACACACACAGATATATATATATATATATATGTATGTATGTATGTATATAATTAGAGTAAAATTATAAAGTAAAAAAAATAGAGGATGACCAAGTCCTTCTTGCACCTCATCATTAGATAATGGTTCTAGTCGTGGTGCAATGCTAGGAATGTGATCCCACGCTCATGCTTGAAGAAGTAATAAGCATCCTCTAATGTCAGGCTGTGTAGGATTAGTGGCACGATACAATCCTCGGTATAGACCGGCCAGAACAGCTGAACACCAACTATAATTCCTAGCTTTAGATAAACCAGCCAATAAAGGGATATGCATCAAGTGAATTCAAGAGCCTGATGTATCTGGCATAAGAAAACCTCCTATCATTCGCAATATATATGCTCTTGCATGTTGTTCAACAACAACCTGAGTAGCATTAGGTGGAAGTTCCATGAACATTTCTTCTAACCAAGTTAGTCTAATAGTTTGTCCTTTGAAGTCCTCTAGCTCAGGCACCACTCCTAATAACCGTTTGCATATAGTTGGCCAATCACCTTGGGTAGCTCAAGTCACAACTTGTCCATCAATAGGTAGTCCAAGTTGGATAACAACATCTTCTAGTGTCACCGTGTACTCGCCATGTGGCAAATGGAAAGTATGTGTCTCTGGTCTCCACCTTTCCACCAATGTTGTCATGAGATGATTATTGATGAGGACTTTGGAAATTGTTAAGGCATGTCCAAAACTAGCTTCATTTATCAAGTCCAGCACAGACTGAGGTGGCAAAGCTCCCCGAATATAATTATGCCTGCTTCTTATCACACGTTCCTCTCCATTCCAAATTTGCATGTCAAGAATGTCCCATCCATTTGAACAATTGGCTTACAATATATAAACCCTTGAATTCATGGCTTGAATGACCAAAACACAAATTCAAGAACCACATTGTTGGGATCTTCCATACCATCTACATAATTTGGAGAAGTGTGTTATCTCATGATTATACCAGGTACAAAGTGTTAGACAACAGCCATCCATTTGGGTAAGTCATTATATGATTCCTCCTAACCACTGAAAAGTTGGGCAAATGCCATCTATTTTGCCTTCTACGCTTTTCTGTACGTGACAGTATAGCCAAAACGAATTCGTACATTTGCAATCAAGGCCTTTATTGAGATGCTAGGATTTGCGCTCACTAATTCAACAACACATGAAGAAATTAGTGATGAATCTAATCTATGGTGATCTTAAGAAATCAATAAAGATGTGCAAGTGTGTCCCCCTATAATTTTTTTAATCTCCCACATGTCACATCTTTTATTGAATGATGCCCTAATTCTCTATTCACACCCGTTACCAAATTTCTTACACCTAGCGACGTATCTGTCAGGTATACTCTCTTCAACCACATAGTCGAATGAGTTCTGAATGTGGTAATACTTAGTTGCATTGACTGTTGCTTGTTTTGATTCAAATCGCATGCTAACCCACAAATTAATATTCACATCCATTTGCACTGCTTCCTCTCCTAATTCCATAATTATCAAGAAATTCAAAAGCATGCATTGCATGCAAATTAGTATTAGATAAAAAGGAGGATGAAGTAGCATAAGTTATAGTCTCTGGTTCATCCATGCTTATCTCATCTGCTACGTTGCCCTCATCACCTTCTTCATACTCCTTCTCTTCACTAAATTCACTAACATTATCTCTTATACCTGGAGTTACATTATCTGGATCATATGATTCTGTTGAATGAATATTTATCCCAATAACAAGGTTAGTGATCATAGGACTTAGAGGCCTATAAGGATCACTATATTCATAATCATAAATATTACTAACATTAGCAACAAATGAACTACAAGGAGGGTCAAATGATGACATTAGTTAACTTAAGAAAAAAAAAAGCAAACTTTATATGAGTAAACGAAAAAAAGTTGTAGTAATAAAAAAATATAATTCACATTTTTAATAAATACCTCTAGTGGAGAGAATTAAACAAGAATGAGCTAATTTGATATAAAGTAGTAGTGATGAAGAGAACTTAAAATTTCCTTAAGCAAATTGTGAACAACGAAACGAAATATGAAGTAACAATAGAATGAAAGGATGTTGTATATATATAGGCAGGGAAGTTAATTCAAGTCGTAACTCAAAGCCATGAATTACTATTACCCTATGCAAATCGTGACTCAAAGTGGTGTATGTAATAAAATTACCCACGACTTATGAGGCATGACTTCATTATGCCGTAATAAAAAAAACTAACAATTGGTAAGTCGTTATTCGTACCAACAATTTACCCTCAGAAATTAAAAAAAAATGACTAAATGTAAGTCGTGACTCTCAACCATGACTTACTATTATATATTGTTCACCTTGCATCATTTTAGTAATTATTTTCTGAGTTGCACCTATTTGATAAATTTTACTTCTATTTACACATATTTAGTAAATAAGTCCACGAGAGATGATTACAATATAATTACTGACTGAGGTTGTCATCATTGTCTCCAATGAACTTTCTTATGGCATATACGTTGGTAACTTTCAATAGTCATTTATATATGAAAGTTCATTATTCGTCCAATAAAAATACGTTCAACCTTATCTAACCTACTCACAAAATCATTATATATGTTGCGGGAATGCTATAGTCACATACAACATGATTTGACATCTTTCTCATATTAACATACAATATAAATATAGTATACGTATTCTGGTTTACATAAAACATTTATCGTATATGAAACACTTCCGTCAGTAAAATAATGCACTTCACAAGTCAACTCTGACGGCTCTTAATGACGGGCCTAGTTAACGTACCTAGTGGCACTTGCCATCGATAATATTTTGACTGATATAAAATTCATTCGTAATAATTTACCATTGTAAGTTTCTCCTATAGCCTATACTTCATTGATAATTATTACTGCCAATGATTCTTACTTATACAATGCTAGTTTTCCTTTGACAATATGCTACTTTCTAGGGAAAATTCTAATATGGATCTCTTAGGAAGAGATCCATGGATGAACCATTGATGTTTTGGCCATTGATTTATTACTAAAATAAATTAATGGTCCAGATTAAAAGTTAGATTTTTATAGATTTTAACTAATAGTACTCAGATTTGTACAAAAATTTAGCCAAATTACTTTTTCTTTTTTTTTTTACGAATAACTATACATATAAGTAACTTACATTTTTTAATTGATAATTTTTTTATACACCCAGATTTACATATAATACTGTCAAATTGACAAAAGAAGTGGTTCATCCATGGACCCAAACTTATTAGGTCCATGATAGACTGCTCCTACTTTCTAGTAGTGTCCTTAAAACACCAAATGGTCATCAATTGCTTCAACTTTAGAAGGTCTTAATTTCCTTAAACTTTGTTTTTTTAGAAAAAAAAAATACCCAATATCCCCATTCAATTGATTCATTTATTTTTTACATTTTCTTTTTATTTTTTTAATATTTTCAATATCTTAATTAATGGATTGAAAGATTAATTTGTCATAGATAAAAATTCAAGTGAATTAGTTTAAAAAAAATGACAAAATAATAATTATCAAAATATTAAAATTGAAGGGAGTTATTCACTTTTTTTAAGTATCATATAAATTTAAATTATAAAATAAATACATAAGAATATCATTCTTTCTAGCGTAAAAGAAATTAACTATCAAGGAAAAAAATGACTATCGCTTTTGTAGTTTAGGTAAAAGGCTAAAAACACTGTACAAAAAAAAAGCTAAAAATACCACACCTTAATTTTATTTTTCTTTTTTTTAATTGTCATTTTAGCAATTTAAAAAATATTAGTTGACTCTCTATACAAGTTTTTTTTTATCAATCTTTTTTTTAGTTGACTCCCAATAGGGTACTCCACAAGCATTGCAATGAAACTAACTCCTCGAGCACTATCGCATTTAGAAAATTCTTTCAACATTTGTGTTCTCTAAAATTAGAATTTTGGTTATCCTGTGAGAGGGTGGCTTATTTACCATGTCTCTAACCCATATTGGTAGTAGCCGTTAGGGGTATTCATTGGTTTGGACTGACCCAACAAACTCAAAAAAACCAAGCCAAACCAATTAAAATAGTTTTGATTGGTTTAGGAGTTTGGGTCTAATTGAGTAAAACACATTCAAAATCAAACACTGATGTGGTTAATGGGGACGGACTATAAATTCGTTGGCAATATGTCTACGCTAATTCAAATCCAACTCGGCCTAATAATTTGCCTATCCACCATGAAATGATATAACCCATTTGTTGTTCTCTGGAAATGCTCGATGTGCTCTGATACGGAAGAACAAAAGTATGATACATCCCTAGCGCTATTTTTTTTTCCGTATTATGTATTATGTATTTTTTTCCACAAATTCGAATATTGCTAATGATCTGGATTCCTATCAGAATCTGTAAGTATAAAGTCTAAGGAAAGGATTAAAGTAAACATTCTTGAGTTCTACAATTTGGAACCCAACCACCCGAACATTGATGGACCCATCTTTTTTTTTTTAATTTACCGTTAAGCGTTACGTTTAGATTGGAGTTGATCATTCTCTAATCCTTCATTCTAAACCTTGCTACTCCTCACCCAAAGTTCCAAAAGTTGTGCCATCTCTCGCCCTCTGCTGATCGGCAACAAGAGCCATCAACGACAAGAGCCACTAATAGAGAGCTCACCTCTCACCCAAACGCTCCTCATCGCGTGTTGATGTGACAAACTTGTAACACCCCAAATTTTCTAGCTATTTGACAGTAATAACAGAATTCTACTGTTTAGTGATTTTTGTGTACTATAAAATTATTTTGACTATTTCATGAATGTATTTGATCATTTTGTGTGATTTACTCTGTGTCAGGAAAATAATAGTTTTTGGGTCGGGGAAAATCTTACGTAATTTAATTATTCATGTTGATTCTTAATTATTTTTTCAAAACTAATTTGATTTCCATGAATTTTATAATTTTTATGATTTTGTGGATGATTATGAGATTTTATATTTTTTTGTTTATTTTAATATTATTCTTGGACTGTTTGTGGGCCCAAGGGGTTGTATGTGGGCCCAGGCAGACCCAGAAAAGTAAAAATTTTTCGGAGCCAACAAATTTTGTACTGTTGAGACGGGGACAGGGGATCTTACTAAATCCAAAATTGGAAACAATTTTTGAGATTTTCTTTTACTGTGTTTTGTATTGTATTTAATTATCAAGCAATAAAAATACAGTAAATATTATCCGTAGGGGAATAGCAGCTAGAAAAATATTATACTACTTAGTCAAATTTAGTGGTTATGATAACTTTATGAAGGACCAATAGGAAGCAAGCTTGGTGAGGAAGGCTTTGGATATCTACCATTGATTTAATCTATGGTGGAGATTGATCTCACAAAGTGGCAAGGGCCTTTTGTGACCCTTGGATGGAAAGTATGAAGAGTAAATCTTGACCCTCCATTTTGGAGATATATCTAATGGCTAGGATTTCATAGAGGAGAGATCCAATGGTTTAGATTTGATCATATCACTTGGAAGCTTCTACCAAAGCTCAACCATTGATTTAATCAATGGCTATTAATGTCTAAAATGGTGGCTAATGTATTTGCACATAACCCTAGTGTTTAAGGGGGGTCAGTTTTGAAGACCATTTAGCCATAGGAAAATTTTCATTACTCATCTTTACCATTTCCTAAAGCAAAGCTTCACAAAAACTTTTCTCTCCTTTTCTCTCAACCTAGCTCATGGCCAAGAGGCCAAAATCCTGCTATCACTCATCAAAAATTTCAACCAACCTCACTTCTTGAATCTATACCTCAATCTAAGAACCTTTGTAGTTAAGCCCAAGTCCTAAATCATTCATCTTCAAGGACTTTGTTCAAGATCAAGTTCTAGGGTTTTAAGGTGGAGCTTATGGAAACTTCACTACTTGTCTCATTTTCATGTTCTAGGTCATGTTTTGGTCCATGGTCTTTCTTGTTCAAGCTTTAGATGTTAATAAACTTGTGTTTGTTTTATGTTTAAGAAGCTCTTAGTGGTGAAGGACTTGTACTAGAAGCAAAGCAAGAGGCTTTGGAGGTTTCTTCAAGAGGTAAGAGGGAGTTCTATCTCACCAACTAAGTATAGTGGTGAGAGATGAATTTGTATTTGATAGATGGTGAATCTATGTGAGGATTCATATCCATAGTTATGTAATTTATTTGTGGGTGTTTATGTGCATTAAATTATTTATTTGCGTTTGTATGCTTTATGTGATTTTTATTGCTTTATGGTATGCTTGATTATATGATATGATGAATATGTATATGTATGCCATGATTTGATGATGGGAAGGAAAACAAATTTTGGTGCCAAAGACCAAGAGGCTCACGGCCTCAACACCTCAAAATAGGTGTTTCCAAACTAAGATCTTTATGAATGGTAAAATTGAATGTTTAGAAAGGAAAGGAAAAAGAAAACATGTATTGGTTTCAAAGACCAAGTGCTCACGGTTTTGAAGGCTTGAAATGAGGAAATTTTGTATGAAATTATGATTTAGAAATGGAAAGTAATTAATTTTAAAGAAAATGAGAATAAGGATTTTAGAAATGGAAACTAAGTGTTTTGTCACTTAAAAAATAGAAATTTCGTTTATAAAAGAAAAAGAAAGGTTGAAAGTGTTTGAACCTCAACTTATTTTAAAGAGAATTGAGTTTTAGAATTGATTTAGAATTACGGAGAATATGTTGGTAACTTGAAATTTACTAATGTATAGCTCACTCATTGGGTTTTTGAGCGTGTTAAGAAATTTTAAGTCAGAAAATATGGAAAAGTAAAGCAAGAAATGGTATGAAATTTTAGAAAGGTCAAAATGAGGTTTAGAAGGTTGAGAAATATTTTACGTAGTGGAAAAATGGTGAAAAATACTTTTTGTAACTTAAAAACGTGATTTTTAAGCTACGCGATTTCAAAAATGTCAAAAAATGGCTATACGATTGAAAAATGATGCAATATTTTTACGCGATTGAGAAAACGTTGAAAAATCAATATGTCATTTTAAAACGCGATAAAAATGTTGCGCGATTGTGAAAACGCAGTAAAATACTTACGCAATTGAGAAATACAGTAAAATTACTGTTGGGCCAATGTGTGGGACCCATTGAAGTGAAATATGAATTTAGTCTGTGTTTGGCTTATATGCATTAAACATGCATTGGAAAGGTCCGATGGATTGGATAAGGCAAATTGCCTATGAGAGAATACACCTCTTGAGTGGGTGCAATATGCATAGTGTAAGTCACTTGTTGACCTTGGGGGCATAGGGGTGCGGGTTGCTCACAATGGGTAGTTGGTAGCTCTTCTGTACTGTGGGTTAGACTAATGCAACACACCGATAATCCGGACCGAGACACTATTCTTAATCAAGATCTATTAAAGACTATTGTGCATATGCTAGATGTGCAAATACTTATGAGAATTGTGGCACGTGGTCTGAGGCATGTTGGTATAGACAGATCTTTAAGATCAATTTCTCTAACTTGAGTTAGCTCCATAGAGTAGGAAATTGAGTCTATGTGCACATGCATAATTGAGGCATTTATATTTGTGTGATATTTGAACTGTCGAATAATTGGATAATGTTGAGGGCATGATTATAATTATTATTTATTATATCTGTTATGATGATGGATAATGTTGAGGGCATGATAGTAATTATTATTTACTATATCTGTATCATTGTATGATATATCTGCATGATGTACTGTTTGTGTTATCTCTATGCTGCCATGTTGGTATTGGCGTAGATAATCTCACCTCTTTGTATATTATTTTGTATTATATTTATATTTTGGTAAAGACACTGAGAAAGGTACCAATCAAGAAGGTGAAGAGGAACAGATTCCTACTGAGGAAGCTGAGTTTTGATCGGATGGCAACCCAATCGAGTTTCTTTGGATACGTGAGACTACAGTTCCATGGTGGAGCTGGTGCTTGGAGGATTAGTCCCAATGAGGAGGGACTAATATATCAGGGACATTTGACAGTCAACATGAGCAGGATATTTCATAGAGATCCGTTCTTTTCTTTTACTATTTATGTACATATAGAATTTTTGCTGTCGATTAGACAGTATTGGGGTGGTAGGTATCACATCCGATCGGAGATCAGTATAGTGTCGTCTGCACGGATACCAGTCTGTAGGACTTCACGTCAAGTTGGATTCCTACCTGCTGAGGAATCTGAGGAGGACCCGTCTGAGGGTTCTGCTATCTAGTCATACTTGGACAAGTATGTTAGTTTAAATAATGTCTAATACTTTTGAGAACTTGGTCTGTATATAAATAATTTCGACAGTACTTCTGTAATGTATATGATGTAAATTATTTATGATGATGTTTAATATTTTTATTTTCTGCTAAGTTTATCTCATCGATATTAAGAAATTTTATAACTCGTATTTACATTAATAAATAATATTTTATAACTTGGGGTAATTCGGTAATAATAACATTAAAATGTGATACCTTACGGTGGGTGTTACAAAACTACACCCTATGCAGTGAACGAGAGGCTGTGATCATCCCTTCACCACTGACCAGGAAGCCATCGGCGACAAACAAGAGGCCATCGCCACAAGCCTACACTATGTTTGTTCTCTAAGTTGTGACAAGTTGTGAGCCTGCAAGCCCTAGTGGAAGATGTGGTTTAGTTTGTGAGTCATTTGATCTCATCCTCTCCCTCAAACTCGTAGAGCACTATTAGAAATTTCTGATTTAGAGACGGAAACCGAGATGGATTTGATGAATCACAAAGGGAAAATAAAATTTAAAATTTAGAGACGAAATTTAGAGACGGAAATTATCCATCTCAGAATTTTTTGTCTCTAATTCTATCTCTATTTGGTCAATTAAAAGTCAAATATACTTAGAGACGAATTTTAGAGACAAAATTTATCTGTCTCAGACTTTTCCGTCTCTAATTTCATCTCTATTTAGTCAATGTGATGTTTTAAAAAGTCAAATATTTGTAGAGACAGAATTTAGAGACGAAATTTATCCGTCTCTTAATTTTCCATCTTTAAATTCCGTCTCTATTTATTAAAATAATATTTAAAAATGTCAATATTTTAGAAACGGAATATTGTTTCCGTCTCTAATATTTGTAACAATTCCTAATTCTAACTCAGAATCCCCATTTCTCCCGAGCCCTAATTCTACTCAGAACCCTCATTTCTCTCCTTCCCTCATCTCCACTAAGAACCCCCATTGCTGTCATTCCCTCATCTCCACTCAGATCCCTCATTTCTCTCTTTCCCTCATCTCTGACCACGTTCCCTCATCCTCATCTCCAAGCTTGTGCTAGTTTGGTCTCCTTCTCTAAGCTTGTGGTAGTTCAGGTATGTTCTCCCTCCATATTTGACCTCGTTCTCCCTCCATTCTAACCTTGTTGTCACTCACGTTCTCTGCTTATTCTCGCTCCATCTCTCAGCTCGCGGTAGCACGTTCTCAGTTCTCCATCTCTTAGGTCGTTCTAGCTCATTCTCAGCTCTCAATCTCAAAGCTCTCTCTCACTTTTACACGTACAGCTCAGGTCAGATCTAAATCTCATAGCTTTCTCTCAAATTTTACATAGTATGCTCTCAATCAATAGTATCAAATAATATCACAGATAATAATGTTATAATGCATGACACAAATGCAAATGAAATACGACTCGTTCCTACTCCATGGAGCTAGACACAGATATCAGAGAGAATGACTCGCAAAGATCTATCAGTACTTTAGGCTACCCAACCAAACTATTGCACTGTCTAACGTTGTGTCTATAGCCCACTGTCCAATCATCGTGTAGTAGCACACAGTCCAAATATCGTGTAACTACAGGCATTGTAATAAAATAGTCTTTACAAGATCTTGATTAAGTATAGTGCGTGTCGAGATCACTAGTGTGTTGCCAGTTACCACGGCCCAGAGGAGCGACCAACTGTCCACATGTGGAATACTCCGCATACTAATGCCTCCAAGTCCATACAAAGAAATGAACCACACTACGCTTATCACACCAACAATACGGTGTTATTTGCCTCGTCAATCAAATCACCAATAATCAACCATACTGGCGTAACTCAATGCATGAATAAAAATAGTAATTACCAAATTACCCTTAGTCTCAAAAATATACTCATATTTACACAAATGCCCTCAATGGCAAAAATCTTAAATATAATATGTTCCCACTTGACGTACCATATTTCCATATGTCCAAAATACAGTACGTTCCCACTTGACGTACCATATTTTCACATGTTCGGGTCCACCACTTTGGCCCGACAGTAAAACTCGTTGTTCCAATTAATCGCATAGAAATTTTATCACGTTTTCACAATTTCATCGTTTTTATAAACATTTTTAAATCGCATGAATATATTTTGCTGTTTTTAAAATCGCATAGTATTTTTAAATCGTTTTCTCAATCGCGTAAGATTTTTAAATCGTTTTCTTGATCGAAAAGCTTTAAAATCTCTGTTTTAAAACTACGTAAGCTATTTTCACTACTTTAAAACTACGTAGAATAATTTTTCTTACGTTATAAATATATTATAAAATGTTCTCTTTTATTTGTCTGTTTTTAATAAATTTTGACAGCATTTTATCTATAAATTCTATTAAAAATGTATTTTCTACGTCTTTCCTCTAAAATTTCTTTTGTTTTATTTTATAATTATAAAATCCACTTTAGAAATCGTTATTATACTTTAAAATCTAAAAGTAAGTATTTTTCAAAGGTTTTGTTCATTATTCTACTATATCACTTTTCTAATAAAAATTGGTTTACTTCTTTAATTATTGAAAATTCATTACAAATGCATTTCTTTTTAGGTTAAATATCAATTCTACACTTAGCAAATAAAGTTTGAATTGATTTCTCATTTAGAAAGCATTTGGCCGAATTTCACAAAACATTGGCATTTGATCTTTGGATCATTTTCCATCTTCTAAATCATTTTGATTTTCAATCATTTACCTAATTCTATTAAATCATTCCTTTAGAAAATGGTTGAGAACATTTTGGTTCTCTTTTCTTGATTGAGGCCGTGAGCCTCTATTTTGTGTTCTTTGGAACACTCATGCAACCCTCACATGTTATTCACATCCTAAGTAATATTCATGCATAATCACACATACAATATATTTTAAAGCTTGTAGATATGGATACAAACAATATCATACACAAGTAAGAAAGCATTTAAACAATCAAACACAAGTGAATCCTTATGGATTCTTCACACATATACAAGTCCATTTTCTCATCACCACACATGGTTGATGAGATTAAATCTCCCTCTTACCTTAAAGGAAGACAAAATCTACTACTCCTTCTCCTAGTGGTTTCGGTTTCACCTCTAAGGAAACCTAAAGATCTTAAACAAAAATTTCAAGAGTTATAACTATAGGAGAAAATTACAAACCATGGATAAATCATGGCTTAGAACCTTGAAAAAGAAGTTAGAAATGAAAAATAAAGATTTTCACCTTCTAGAAAAAATCTCCAAAGTGATTTTCCAAGCTTAAGATGATAGATTTTGGAAGAACTCTCAACTAGAGATGTTCTTAGAATAATGGTTAGGTTTAGAAAAGTAGGTTGGATAAAATTTTAGATGGATGGATGGTGGTGTAGGTGGTGTGGCCAAATGGCTCAAAGAGAAGCAACAATGGTGGTTCTTGATTTTGGAAGAGAGAAAGTATAAGCCAAGTGATAGAAATTGAAGTGCAAAATGCCCTCCAAATGTGCATGGCCGTGGAGTTCAATAGAGAGAAAGGTGGCCACTTTGTTTGACCTTCCAAGACTCCATCCTAGCCTTAGATGTGATCAAGGGTTGAGATCAAAACTTGATCACCAAGCTTGTCTTCCATTGGCTAATCCATGCCTTGTCATAAGCCTAGTCACTTGTTCTTGAATGTTCTTCCTTAATGATGATCACTAATTAAGTTACTAATCTCATTAAGTTTCTATGCACACTTAATCTAGTTTAATTAGGTTAATTTGTGACATTACTAATTAATTAACATTCTTGTAATCTAAGCTTCAAGAGCCATTGATTAAATCAAGGGTTCACATTAGGTAGTGATATGATCAAATCTAAACCATTAGATCTCTTCTCCATGAAATCTTAACCATTAGATTCATCTTAAAACAATAAAGGGTCAAGATCTTCCTTACATTTCTCCTCATCCAATGGTCACAAATGATTCTAACCATTTTGTGAGACCAATCTCTACCGTACAATTGATCAACGGCAGATATCTAAAGCTTTCAGTAGTAAGTGTAACACCCCTTTGGAGGATGTCACACATAAAATAAAATAAAATAAATAGAAATAAAATCTACCCAAGTTGCGGAATATTTGTTAAAATTATTACGGGTTGTAAAAATAATTCCTGATAAACAGAAATATGAAATAAAAAGATAATACGAAATATATGAAATAAAAAAAAAAAACATCATCACTAATAATATACATATGGTTAAGTTATAAACTGTACATATAATTTACAACTAAGACTATAACTCTTTAAACAAGAACAAGAAAGAAAGCAATAAAAGAGTTAATATATACGAGACATCTGTTGACGCCAAAAAATAAAAAAAAAACATCATGATTATCTACTCCTCGATGGATCACTCTCGGTGTGAAAATGATCATCGGGAGATAAATATCTCGATGTCTCGACATACGGCGATAACGGGATCGCGTTAGTCGATACGATGCTTATCTCACTAGGCTCAGGGTTTTCAGCACCCCAATAACGCCTAATGGATAAGGGCAACTCTAAATGCAGAAAAAGCGTCGTCGTCGCAATCGGATCTCCATCAAACTGATGACGTAGAATCACGGTCATACGTCCAAGATAGGTAACAGAAGCACGATCTCCTCGTAAATGCCAAGCCAGATCACCTCCATGGAATACCGGCTCTACAAATCCCAAAAA
Source organism: Ormosia emarginata (assembly GCA_029884605.1). Classification (NCBI taxonomy): domain Eukaryota; kingdom Viridiplantae; phylum Streptophyta; class Magnoliopsida; order Fabales; family Fabaceae; genus Ormosia; species Ormosia emarginata. Next base: position 5,403,273 of record JAQQTP010000051.1, read on the forward strand.
TGCAGTGTGTCGCCATCCCCCACACAATCAATCCGAGGGTATGGATGATCGGATGGTTCTTGCTCGTAAAGCGATCGTCGGTCCTGTGATCTCCCTCTTCCTCAGGGTACACGATCTCAAGAGGCTGTTCCTCTTCTTCCTCTTCAAACTCTTTATCGCATAAAATAAATAGACAATAGACACATACAACAAAGAGGTAAGACAACATAAAACCATCACAACATGGCAAATAAGAAGACGACAAATAACAATTACACGGTTTATACAATATGAAGAAGCTATAACAGTAATACATATTAAATATCCTAGGGTTTCGAACATCATAGACAGATCACAAATAAAGAAAATCACATGATAAATCAATCTTACAGATAAGATAAGATAAGAAATAAACAACTAACATAAAAATTATCAGATAAATATAAATAGAGAAAATGTAAAAATATCCAGGATATTACCAGATAAAGATAAATAGAGAAAAATGGAATATTATCCAAAATAAAATCAAATACACCAAAACACAACCCTACTCCATGGAGCTAAACCCAAACAGATATCAGAGAGAATGACTTGCAAAATCTATTAGTACCACGGCTGCCCAACCAACTATTACGCGATCACACGTTGCGTCAATAGCCTACGACACGGGAATCTACCATCCAGCGTAGTATAGTTCACAGATCTCCCGTTGTGGCACTATAGGCAATGTACTACTAGACTTTACAAACCTCGATTAAATATAGTGAATGTCGAGTACATTAATGTGCTATCGGTTTACCACGGCCCAAACGGAGCTACCAAGTGTCCACATGTGGGATCCCGTACACTAAAGTCTCCAAGTTTATTAGAACAATAAACAACACTACACTTATCGCATCGACAACACGATGTAATTCGTCTCGTCAACCCAAAACACCAAAAATCGGTATAAAGACAAAACATAATTCCAAATATATGAAATTACGAAAATGCCCTTAAGATAGAAATATATGCCCTCAATGGCAGAAAGCCTGTACGGGTTCACTTTTTCCCGACAGCAAAATAAATACGGTAACGTTCAATCGCGTAGAAATTTTATCGCGTTTTTGAAATCTCGTCGTTTTTACAAACGTTTAAAAATCGGGTAAAAATATTTTTCTGTTTTTAAAATCGCGTAGCATTTTTAATTCGTTTTCTCAATCGCGTAGGATTTTTAAATCATTTTCTTATTCGAATGCCTTTAAAATTACTGTTTAAACAGATAGAAATAATATTTAGTACCTTTAAACTACGTATAATAATTTTTCATACCGTATACTGTCATTAGGATATTTTGACTATCTTATAGGTTCATTTTTACTAAAAATTGACAAGATTTTGTTTGGAAACTTATAATAATGGTTTTCTAATTTTTCCATAAAAATTTCTGTTTACCTAATTTTTAACCATTTCATTAAATTCTTTTTGAAATCTCTAACATGCTTCAAAACCAAAAGTGAGCTATATGTTAGAAAATTTCTTAACATTACTGTATTTCCTTCCTAATGATAAAATTATGAATTTTAACCCTTTAGATTTACTTCTAATCAATTGGTTCCTTCATAAATTATTATAGAAAATTTCTTCTTAACTTGTATTTGTTTCTTTTTAATTGAAAAAGGTTTAGAAACAAGTTTTTAAAATCATGAATTCCTATAGTGGCATGTTGGCCGAAATTTTATAAAACTTTTACATTTGATTTCCAAAATGTCTTTCACCTTTTAAAATGTATTCTATAGTCTAAGTTCATTAAATCATTTTAGAAAATAGTTATCTATATTCAATTTAATCCTTTAGGCATATTGGCCCAAAATACTAAGTTTGTACCATTTGATTTCTAAATGCATTTTTCTTTGATCAAATCAATTAGAAACTTTCTTGATTCTCCTAGGTTAATTAAGCTACACTTTAGGAAAAATCAAGAGAACATTTTGGTCCTCCAAACTTTGGCATTGCCGTGAGCTATTGGATTGTGTTCTTTGGAACACTCATGCAAACTTACACATGTTATTCACATCCTATGACTTATCATACAATTTCTAACACATGCATTATATTTCTAACATATGCAAAATATTTCTAACACATGCAAAATATTTTCTAACACATACAACCTAAATTAAAGCTTGTAGACATGCATTCAAAAGCTATTAGACATGCAAGATTATTACAATTACCAAATAAGAAAGCTACTAACACATAACACTTAAGCTACTAGCAACCACAAAAATTAACAAATACACACATAAATAACACATGACCACCGAATCCTTATGGATTCTACAACATCACAAATAACTCCATCTTCTTACCACCATCAAGGGATGATAAGAATTGTCTTCCTCTTACCTTAAATGAAGACAAAAACTTGCTTTCTCACCTCCTTAGGTCACGGTTTTCACTCCACCAAACACCTAAAATTTTCAAACAAAACCTACATGTTACTAACCATGAAAAAAGAAGCTAAACCATGGAAAAATCATGGCTTAGAACTTTGAAAAAGAAGAGAGAAAAGAAAAGTATGAAATTTCACCTTCTAGGTAAAACTTCCAAGGTTGGTTTCCAAGCCTTAGATGGAAGAATTTGAAGAAACTCCCAACTACAAAGGTTCTTAGAATGGTGTTTAGATTAAGGAAACTTGGTTAGAAAAATTTTTGGATGGTTGGATGGTGTAGTTTGTGTCTTGGCCGAATATGGTGGAGAAAATGGGCAAGAATGGTGGCTAGGGTTCTTGATGAGAGAGAAGAGAGAAAGTGATGAAGACAAAGTGATATTTTGGTCACCAAAGGCCTCTTGGCCGTGGACTTCAAGTGGGGTGCAAGGTGGGCACCTTGCTTGGCTTCATCCAAGCCATTGGATGAATCAAAGGCTAAGATTAAGCCTTGGTGAGCAAGCCTTCTTCTCATTGGTTAGCTTATGGTGACTCACATGCCGAGTCACACTTGTGTATTTAATTTTTCGCTGAGTCACTAGTGAGTCACTGTTCTGGAAAGTTCTACGACTACGGTGATTAATTAAGCTACCGATCTAACCGATTCGCTAATTGTGGGTCCCGCAAAATATTTAGGGTCCATTGTCACTAAAACATACCGACTAATAAAATAATATTATAATAATATAAAATTATTTTATTGGACGATTAAATCCTAAAAATTAAAAGATTATTTTTAGTCTCATTCGAGAATCGGGTTAAGTAAGATCCCCCAATTCTAAATAATCAAATAAGATTTTCCCCGGCCCGGAAAATATTATTTTCCTGCCTCGGAGCAAATCACACAAAAAGTTCATATAAAATCACAGACAGTATTTTCTGGCATTAAATCAAGAAGAAAACAATTAAAAACAGACAAAAACAGAGAAAACAGTACGTTCGGGACGTAACGGTCATTTCCCCATTTTTTCCCACAACGTAGGTAATTATCCAAAACGTTCAAATAAAATATCCAGCAGTATTATTTAGCTGTATATCTTTCAGAAAAATTAATACAGTAGCTCAGAAAAATTTTTATTTGACCGTCTCGAAGCAAATTACGTAAAACGATCAAATAAAATTTGAACCTGTATTATCGAAATTGTTTTCATACAAAAATCAAGAACAGAAAAACAGGGACACAGCGGTCATTCATACAAAAGCATGAAAAACAGAAAACAGTACATTCAGAATATTTTCTAAAAATTGGGGCGTTACAACACTCCCCAACAAATAAAATTTCGTCCTCGAAATTTGATGTTTATCCGAACAAATGAGGATACTGATCCTTCATTTTATCTTCCAGTTCCCAAGTAGCTTCACCCGTCACATCATTCCATATAACTTTTACCAGCTCGATCATCTTCCCTCGAAGTTGTTTTACCTTTCTGTCCTCTATCCTGACAGGTAAAGTTTCGTAAGTCAAATTCTCCTTTAATTGCACGTCATCTGGTTGTATAACATGTGTCGGATCTGGCATATACTTCCGTAATTGAGACACATGAAACACGTCATGCAAATTGGATAGGAAAGGCGGCAAAGCAATCGATATGCTACAGACCAATACGTCGGATAATCGATATGGTCCAATGAATTTAGGAGTAAGCTTCTTAGACTTAATTACCCTTCCGACACCGGTCGTAGGAGTAACTCTCGTAAACACATGCTCACCCTCCTCAAATTCAAGAGGTCGTCTTCGCTATCCGCGTAACTCTTTTGTCGCTTTGCGTCGTCCTCATCTTTTCTTGTATCATCTTGACTTTATCCGTAGTTTGTTGTACAAGCTCGGTCCAACAATGATCATACTTTCTCCATCTTGATACCAAAGATAACGGCGTTCGACATCGTCTTCCATACAATGCTTCATAAGGTGCCATTCCGATGCTTGCGTGAAAACTATTGTTGTAGGTGAATTCCATCAAAGATAAAAATTCATCCCAACTTCCCGTTGTTCCAAAACACAAGCACGCAATAAATCCTCCAAAGACTGTATAGTTCTTTCAGTCTGACCGTCAGTCTGCGGATGATACGCTGAACTCAGTCGTAACTTAGTTCCCATAGCTTCTTGTAGACTTCGCCAAAATCTTGACGTAAACCTCGGATCTCGTCGAAATTATACTTGTCGGTACACCATGTAGTCTGACAATTTCACTGATGTACAACTGGGTTAATCTTTCCAATGAATATTTGATATTGATCGGTAAGAAATGAGCCGATTTCGTAAGTCTATCGACTATAACCCATATTGCGTCATGACCTCTCCTTGTCTTTGGCAAACCAGTAACGAAATCCATAGAAATGCTGTCCCATTTCCATTCTGGAATCGATAATGGTTGCAACATCCCAGCTGGTCTTTGGTGTTCAACTTTCGACTTTTGACAAACTAGGCAAGTTGACACGCATCTAACTACATCACCCTTCATTCCATGCCACCAGAATAACTTCTTCAAGTCTTGATACATCTTTGTTATGCCTGGATGCATACTCAACAGACTAGTATGGGCATGTTTCACAATATATCTTCTCAGTTCTCGGTTACGAGGAACACAGACTCTACCCCGAAATCTCAGAATTCCATCAGTTCCTTCCTTGAACTCTAGTGTCTCGCCTTGCTTCATTTGCTCCCTCATTCTTTGCAAAAATTTATCGGCATTTTGCTTTTCTTTTATGTCTTCCATCAGCTCGCTCGAGATAGTAACCATGTTAATACAAATCTTCCCCGGTTTTAACTCAACAAACGACCACTCATCTCTAAACTGTTCAATGAGCTCTTTTTCTTTAATCATTAGCGCAGAAACACTAATAATCTTCCTGCTTAAGGCATCGGCCACGACATTCGCCTTACCAGGGTGGTATAAAAGTTGAAAATCGTAATCGTTCAGAAATTCTAACCACCTTCGCTGCCTCATATTCAGCTCCTTCTGGTCGTACAAGTATTTTAAACTCTTGTGATCACTGAAAATGTTGAACGTTGCTCCATAGAGAAAGTGTCTCCATATCTTTAAAGCAAAAACCACCGCAGCCAATTCCAAATCATGCGTAGGATAATTCTTTTCATGAACCTTCAATTGTCGAGAAGCATACGCCACCACGTTCCGATTTTGCATCAACACACATCCTAGTCCTTGATAAGAAGCGTCACAATACACATCGAAAGATTTCGTCGAATCTGGTAGGATTAACACCGGCGCAGTTGTTAACCTCTTCTTCAACTCTTGAAAACTAGCTTCACGTTCTTCCGTCCATTCGAAAGCTTGACTTTTCCTCGTTAGTTGTGTAAGCGGTCCAGCAATCTTGGAAAAACCTTCGATAAATCTCCGATAATAACCAGCAAGTCCAACAAAAACTTCGAACTTCATTATTGTCTTAGGTCTCTCCCACCGTAAAACGGTCTCCACTTTCGATGGGTCCACCGCTATACCTTCTTTAGAAATTACGTGACCAAGAAATTGAACTTCTTCTAACCGAACTCACACTTAGACAACTTCGCATACAACCTGTTTCTCCCTCAAAATCGAAGAATAACACTTAGATGTTCAAAGATGCTCTTCCTTCGATCTAGAATAGATCGAATGTCATCGATAAAGACAACGACAAATCTGTCTAGATACGGACGAAATATCCTGTTCATATAATCCATAAATATAGCGGGAGCATTCGTCACCCCGAATGGCATTACACGATACTCATAATGTCCATAACGAGTTCGAAAAGCGTTTTCGGCACATCCTCCCCTTTCACACGAATTTGGTGATAACCCGATCGTAGATCTATCTTGGAAAATATCACGGCTCCTCTCAATTGATCCATCAAATCGTCGATTCTTGGAAGCGGATATTTATTCTTGATAGTCACCTTGTTCACCGCCGATAGTCCACACAAAGTCGTGACGTTCCATCCTTCTTCTTGACCAAAAGTACTTGGCGCACCCCATGGGGAAACACTAGGTCGTACAAATTCTTTCTCCAGTTCCACTAATTGCTTTTTCGGCTCCTCCAACTCTACTCGGCGACATACGATATGGTGCAATTGAGATAGGACCTGTTCCGTACTAAATCAATTGAGAATTCGATCTCCCGCTCAAAGCGGTAAACAGTACATCTTCGGGAAAAACATCCAGGAAATTCGTTGACAACGGGAATAGTATTCACATCCTTCTCATTCTTAACTTCTAGAGAAGATAATACCGAGATATCCTGCGCTCCATCTCTCGGTAAAGACTTGACCTTAACAAAGCAGTTAAGAATCCAGACTCTTCTTCCTTAGGAAAAACTATAGTTTTCTTCGCACAATCTATGAGGATATGGTTAGAACATAACCAGTCCATCCCTAAGATTACATCTATCTCAATGAGAGGCAAACAAATCAAATCAACCAAAAACAAACGGTCCTTCACAACAATAGGACAATCCAAACAGACCTTAGAAGTAACTACAGGTTTAGCAGTTGGCGTAGATACATTCAACATAACATTCAGAGAAGATATGGGCAACTTCAACCTTTCTACACAATCATATGCAATAAACGAGTGTGTAGCACCCGAGTCATACAAGACAGTCAGAAGGTTACCTCCAATGTCTCCTTCTCCCTGAATAAGATCATCAGACTTAGAAATCTCAGATCCCACCATTGTATATACTCGTCCTCCAGATCTCGGTTGAGTACTTCCAGATTTTTGCTGATTAGCTTTAACATACCGAATGGCGGGTTTTCTCTCCTATTTGTGGACAATCCTTTGCTATGTGCCCGGGTTGTTTACAATTGAAACAAACCGCACCTTTAATCGTACACTCGGGAGAAATATGACCTTTCTTCCCGCACTTAAAACACGTTGGCGTAAACGCCACCCTGCCGACTCCACTTCCACTTGCACTTCCACTAACAGATGGTCGTTGAGATTGACTTCTGTTGGCCGGTGTACGGCTTTACGCTGAAACCGATTGCATTACCACCTCCACCTCTTTGAAACCTTGTCGGTCCAAAATTCCGATTCCTTTGATCTCTAGATGGCTCCAACTCCTCCAGTCGAGCACAAGCATCCACCAAAGCATGAAACTGAGTCATCCTCAAAGATACCACTCCTCGTTTCAGTTCCACCCTTAAACCTGATTCAAACTTCCTGCATCTCCACACATCATCTTGTCGTGTCTGAGCATAATCTGAGAATTGAGATAAACTCTCAAATTTTGTGGCATACTCATTCACCGTCATATTCCCCTGTCGCAAACCAAGAAATTCCATTTCCTTGGCATGCCTAGCACTCGCAGGAAAATATTTATCCAGAAAAGTATTAGAAAACACTTCCCAAGTGATCTCAGTCCCTTCAGCTTGCAACACTCGGCGGATTCCTCTCCACCAATGTTCTGCATCTCCTCTCAGCATGAAAACAGCATAAGTCACTTTCTTTTCATCGGTACATCTCATCCCCTCGAATATTCTCTCTAAATCTTGCATCCACTGACTCGCTTTCTCCGGATCCACCTCGCCTCTAAATTGTGGCGGATTATGACGCCTAAATTCAGATAAATTTAGGGCATCTGCTGTAGCATCTTGTTGTTGGGCTGCTCTCAAATTTTGCTGAGTTATCACTTCAGCCATCTGCCGCATAGCCTCAGCAGCAACCAACATCGGGTCCTCATCTCGATTTACGTTAGCACGTCCTCTACCTCTACCAGCCATCTTCTTTCTTCAAACATAACAAAACAGTCGGATACATCCTTTAAGATATTTCCAAAAGGATATAAATCACAAAGATCACTGAGAGAATCACACAAAGACAAACAAAAATAGACCCAACCACAACCCCAAAAGACTCTAACTTGGGCTCGATACCAACTATATATGTAACACCCCTTTGGAGGATGTCACACATAAAATAAAATAAAATAAATAGAAATAAAATCTACCCAAGTTGCGGAATATTTGTTAAAATTATTACGGGTTGTAAAAATAATTCGCTAAACAGAAATATGAAATAAAAAGATAATACGAAATATATGAAATAAAAAAAAAAACATCATCACTAATAATATACATATGGTTAAGTTATAAACTGTACATATAATTTACAACTAAGACTATAACTCTTTAAACAAGAACAAGAAAGAAAGCAATAAAAGAGTTAATATATACGTACATACTGTTGACGCGCCCAAAAAAAAAAAAAACATCATGATTATCTACTCCTCCGATGGATCACTCTCGGTGTGAAAATGATCATCGGGAGATAAATATCCACGATGTCTCGACATACGGCGATAACGGGATCGCGCGGTCGATACGATGCTTATCTCACTAGGCTCGGGGTTTTCAAGCACCCCAATAACGCCTAATGGATAAGGGCAACTCTAAATGCGAGAAAAAGCGTCGTCGTCGAAATCGGATCTCCATCAAACCGATGACGTAGAATCACGGTCATACGTCCAAAGATAGGTAAATGAAGCACGATCTCCTCGTAAATGCCAAGCCGAGATCACCTCCATGGAATACCAGCTCTACAAATCCCAAAAATGCAGGTGTCGCATCCCCCACACAATCAATCCAGAGGGTATGGATGATCGGATGGTTCTTGCTCGTAAACCGATCGTCGGTCTGCATTGATCTCCCTCTTCCTCGTGGTACACGATCTCAAGAGGTCGTTCCTCTTCTTCCTCTTCAAACTCTTTATCGCATAAAATAAATAGACAATAGACACATACAACAAAGAGGTAAGACAACATAAAACCATCACAACATGGCAAATAAGAAGACGACAAATAACAATTACACGGTTTATACAATATGAAGAAGCTATAACAGTAATACATATTAAATATCCTAGGGTTTCAGAACATCATAGACAGATCACAAATAAAGAAAATCACACAGATAAATCAATCTTACAGATAAGATAAGATAAGAAATAAACAACTAACATAAAAATTATCAGATAAATATAAATAGAGAAAATGTAAAAATATCCAGGATATTACCAGATAAAGATAAATAGAGAAAAATGGAATATTATCCAAAATAAAATCAAATACACCAAAACACAACCCTACTCCATGGAGCTAAACCCAAACAGATATCGAGAGAATGACTTGCAAAATCTATTAGTACCACTACGCCCAACCAACTATTACGCGATCACACGTTGCGCCAATAGCCTACGACACTGGGAATCTACCATCCGGGCGTAGTATAGTTCACTGATCTCCCGTTGTGGCACTATAGGCAATGTACTACTAGACTTTACAAACCTCGATTAAATATAGTGAATGTCGAGTACATTAATGTGCTATCGGTTTACCACGGCCCGTGAGCTACCAGCTGTCACATGTGGGATCCCGTACACTAAAGTCTCCAAGTTTATTAGAACAATAAACAACACTACACTTATCGCATCGACAACACGATGTAATTCGTCTCGTCAACCCAAAACACCAAAAATCGGTATAAAGACAAAACATAATTCCAAATATATGAAATTATGAAAATGCCCTTAAGATAGAAATATATGCCCTCAATGGCAGAAAGCCTGTACGGGTTCACTTTTTCCCGACAGCAAAATAAATACGGTAACGTTCAATCGCGTAGAAATTTTATCGCGTTTTTGAAATCTCGTCGTTTTTACAAACGTTTAAAAATCGGGTAAAAATATTTTTCTGTTTTTAAAATCGCGTAGCATTTTTAATTCGTTTTCTCAATCGCGTAGGATTTTTAAATCATTTTCTTATTCGAATGCCTTTAAAATTACTGTTTAAACAGATAGAAATAATATTTAGTACCTTTAAACTACGTATAATAATTTTTCATACCGTATATCCTGTCATTAGGATATTTTGACTATCTTATAGGTTCATTTTTACTAAAAATTGACAGTATTTTGTTTGGAAACTTATAATAATGGTTTTCTAATTTTTCCATAAAAATTTCTGTTTACCTAATTTTTAACCATTTCATTAAATTCTTTTTGAAATCTCTAACATGCTTCAAAACCAAAAGTGAGCTATATGTTAGAAAATTTCTTAACATTACTGTATTTCCTTCCTAATGATAAAATTATGAATTTTAACCCTTTAGATTTACTTCTAATCAATTGGTTCCTTCATAAATTATTATAGAAAATTTCTTCTTAACTTGTATTTGTTTCTTTTTAATTGAAAAAGGTTTAGAAACAAGTTTTTAAAATCATGAATTCCTATAGTGGCATGTTGGCGAAATTTTATAAAACTTTTACATTTGATTTCCAAAATGTCTTTCACCTTTTAAAATGTATTCTATAGTCTAAGTTCATTAAATCATTTTAGAAAATAGTTATCTATATTCAATTTAATCCTTTAGGCATATTGGCCCAAAATACTAAGTTTGTACCATTTGATTTCTAAATGCATTTTTCTTTGATCAAATCAATTAGAAACTTTCTTGATTCTCCTAGGTTAATTAAGCTACACTTTAGGAAAAATCAAGAGAACATTTTGGTCCTCCAAACTTTGGCATTGCCGTGAGCTATTGGATTGTGTTCTTTGGAACACTCATGCAAACTTACACATGTTATTCACATCCTATGACTTATCATACAATTTCTAACACATGCATTATATTTCTAACATATGCAAAATATTTCTAACACATGCAAAATATTTTCTAACACATACAACCTAAATTAAAGCTTGTAGACATGCATTCAAAAGCTATTAGACATGCAAGATTATTACAATTACCAAATAAGAAAGCTACTAACACATAACACTTAAGCTACTAGCAACCACAAAAATTAACAAATACACACATAAATAACACATGACCACCGAATCCTTATGGATTCTACAACATCACAAATAACTCCATCTTCTTACCACCATCAAGGGATGATAAGAATTGTCTTCCTCTTACCTTAAATGAAGACAAAAACTTGCTTTCTCACCTCCTTAGGTCACGGTTTTCACTCCACCAAACACCTAAAATTTTCAAACAAAACCTACATGTTACTAACCATGAAAAAGAAGCTAAACCATGGAAAAATCATGGCTTAGAACTTTGAAAAAGAAGAGAGAAAAGAAAAGTATGAAATTTCACCTTCTAGGTAAAACTTCCAAGGTTGGTTTCCAAGCCTTAGATGGAAGAATTTGAAGAAACTCCCAACTACAAAGGTTCTTAGAATGGTGTTTAGATTAAGGAAACTTGGTTAGAAAAATTTTTGGATGGTTGGATGGTGTAGTTTGTGTCTTGGCCGAATATGGTGGAGAAAATGGGCAAGAATGGTGGCTAGGGTTCTTGATGAGAGAGAAGAGAGAAAGTGATGAAGACAAAGTGATATTTTGGTCACCAAAGGCCTCTTGGCCGTGGACTTCAAGTGGGGTGCAAGGTGGGCACCTTGCTTGGCTTCATCCAAGCCATTGGATGAATCAAAGGCTAAGATTAAGCCTTGGTGAGCAAGCCTTCTTCTCATTGGTTAGCTTATGGTGACTCACATGCCGAGTCACCTTTGTGTATTTAATTTTTCTCACTGAGTCACTAGCCGAGTCACTGTTTCTGAAAGTTCTACGACCTACGGTGATTAATTAAGCTACCGATCTAACCGTTCGCTAATTGTGGGTCCCGCAAAATATTTAGGGTCCCTTGTCACTAAAACATCTTGACTAATAAAATAATATTATAATAATATAAAATTATTTTATTGGACGATTAAATCCTAAAAATTAAAAGATTATTTTTAGTCTCATTCAGAATCGGGTTAAGTAAGATCCCCAATTCTAAATAATCAAATAAGATTTTCCCCAGGAAAATATTATTTTCCCGCTCGAGCAAATCGCACAAAAAGTCCATATAAAATCACAGACGGTATTTTTCGGCATTAAATCAAGAAGAAAACAATTAAAAACAGACAAAAACAGAGAAAACAAGACGTTCGGGACGTAACGGTCATTTCCCCATTTTTTCCCACAACGTAGGTAATTATCCAAAACGTTCAAATAAAATATCCAAGAAGTATTATTTAGTGTATATCTTTCGAGAAAAATTAATACAAGAAGCTCGAGAAAAATTTTTATTTGACCGTCTCAAAAGCAAATTACGTAAAACGATCAAATAAAATTTGAACTCAGTATTATCGAAATTGTTTTCATACAAAAATCAAGAACAGAAAAACAGGGACACAGCGGTCATTCATACAAAAGCATGAAAAACAGAAAACAATACATTCAGAATATTTTCTAAAAATTGGGGCGTTACAGTAAGCTTATCTTTACAACCATAGATTAGATGAACGGTTGATATTCAAATCTAAACCTCCTCATCCAACGGTACAAATCAAGTCAAGCCCTCTTTGTTGACTAATTTCCTATTGGTTCAAAATAAATCAAGCCATCAGTATTGACTACTTTCTCTAAACGTGGGTCCTACAAATCAATTTAGGGTCCTACAAACCAAAAGTGGGTCCCACAGACATTTCTGGGTCCACTGTTGTTTTATTTATACTGACTAATAAAATAATATTATAATAATATAAAATTATTTTATTGCACAGTTAAATCCTAAAAATTAAAAGATTGATATACATATCTTTCAGAATTGGGTTTAGTAAGATCCCCCAGTTCCGAATAATTAAAATAAGATTTCCCCGATCCGAAAATTATTATTTTCCTGACTCAAAGCAAATCACACAAAACACTCAAATATGAACATGAAACAGTCAAATATATTTTATATCATACAGAAAAACATAAAACAGTACAATCAGGACATAAGGATCATTTATCCTAAAGTTGGGGTGTTACAAATTCTATGGTTTTAACCTTATCACAACATAAAAAAAAAATTCGTATTGAATAATGTGGAATCTCCATTACAGATATTGATTGGACTATGAGAAATATGACTAAATGAAATACAATACAAATAGGTTCTAGCTTAGGAAATAGTCACATAATTCAAGCCCTTGGGCCTTGATATACTCAATTTTTATTCCAAATGATAAGGTTTAGGAATATTGATATGCAATTTAAGTATTTGACAACTTTGGACTTAGAACTTTTTGAACATGCCATTACCTATCTAAATGTATTCAGCACTAACAACATTTACAGATTCTCTGGCTAAAAATAAATTCTTTCAACTTATCTGCATAAATGAAAATATTCCATTACCATTTCTCTGTTCAATATCTGACATGGGTAAACTAAATTGTGTCTGCTTTGGAGCTGGCTCTTCATTTTTAATGTTTAGTTGCCATATGGTACTTGACTAGTTGTTGTTAGTCACTTGTTTTGATATGCTACTTTACAAGTTTCTGTTTTATAAGGTGTAATACTGCCTATTTTCATTTGAATTTTTTATGTATCTTGTCATAAGGTTAAACAAAACTCTATTTCCTTTTCAACTTAACCATGTTATTTATTCCACTACTACGCTTTGTAAGTATTGTTAAATTCAGGTCATGTGTAAACTTGTTAAGCGAAACTAGTTACAGCTAATTGCTTGCTTACAACTGCAAAAATGCTAATCAGCCGAACAACTTTCATAGTAACCTTTTCTTCTAATAAAATACTTTTAAGTTGCAAGCCTTTTTAACAATTATTTAATGCAAATGATTTCTAAAACAATATTCAATTGAATAGGGAAAGCAACGTTGGTTTTAATTGGATGGAAATTACATTCAGAACACTTTCTTGCTTTTTAGGCTACTACTAATACTTGCTTTTTGTCTTTTCAGGTGAATCAGATGTCTAGGGAGCCAAACTTTTTTGACATCTACAAGCGGCTTCAACGATCTAAGGAGAATTCAGAAGAGTTTAACACTTTGGAAGCAACAAAGATTGCGGTAAGCATAAGTTAACATTTAAGTTACATCAATTTTTAAGTACAAATATCTTATAACTACTTTTTAGGAAGAGTATGAAAGGCGGATGGCTGAGTGGCAATCCCAGCATGGTGAAGGTAGCAGTAGTCAAGACTCTGCTAGCAGTATCTATTTAGATGTTGTTGGAGGACCCAACAAGAAAGGGCGCATATATGGATTGGGTTCACAAGCAACTAATGTTATTGGATCGTCTTCCACTCCCCCTCCTCTTCCATTGATGGAGTATCATCAACAGAGATGTCTGCAATGAATGCCAAAATTCAAGCTTTAACAGATGAGCTTCATCAAAAGAATCTTGAACAAAAAATGATGAAGCAGAAGATAGAACAATGGGAGAGGAGAGGTTTAGGATTCTTCTTGTGGGTAGTCAATTTAGAGCGCCATCAGTTGTAGCTTCACAACCTAAGCCTTCTCAAATTGCACCTAGAGAAGATGATGACCATCATGATGATGAGATGGGTGGCGATGTTGATGATAACGTAAATCTATGATTAGTTTTATTTTTTATATTTTCATTGACAATTGTTACTATTTAAATATTTCTGATGATAATTAATTATTACTTTGCATTTTGGTACAAATATTTGTGATGATGTTAACAAATTGTGATTTCTTATGCTATTATTGTGATAGTTAATTGCATCGAGTTTAGTTATAAAATATAATTTTGAAAAATTTAATTTTAGAGATGGAATTAGAGACAGAATAGGTTGTTTTCTATTTTTTAAAAAATTGATTTTTGGATTTAGAGATGGAATAGTTTTGTCTCTAATTTTAGAGACAGAAATAGAGACAAAGCCCTATTTTGGATTTAGAGATGAAATTAGAGATAGAATAGTTTCATCTTTAATTTTAGAGATGAAATTAGAGATAGAGCCCCATTTTGGATTTAGAGACGGAATTAGAGACATAACACATTTTTGGTTTTAGATTTGAAATATTGTCGTCTCTAATTTTAGAGATGGAATTAGAAACAGAAGAGTGTCGTCTCTAATGTAATCATTTTATATTTTGAAGACAATATCCGTCTCTAATTAGAGACAAAATTTTAAGTTAGAGACATAATTTATCTGTCTCTAATTTAGAGACGGAACTCATTTTCCGTCTCTAAATATTTAGAGATGCCAAATTTAGAGACAGAATGATTTCAATCTCTAATTCCATCTCTAAATCTTTAGAGACAGAATTTTACCCATTTAGAGACGGAATTCGTTCCGTCTCTAAATCCAAAAATTCTAGTAGTGGAGGTAAATGACGTAGCTCTCCGCTGGCAAGTCCACTAGCTCTGAGAACTTCACTATAGACAAGATTTCCTGGATAAAGAGGGCGGACACGGATTGGAATTTGGGAATCCGGTTGGGCAGGGCATTCAAAATAAAAAAAAAGAGAGAAAAAACTTAAACAACCTAGCCACCTGATCTGAACTAACCCATTGCTGTTCGGTTGAGTTTGGTTCGAGTTTGATTAAGACAAATTACAAAAAATTGAACCAAATCAAATTAATTGATTTTTATCGATTTAGATTTGTTTTATCCCTAAAATCAAACCAAATTGATCAGTGTACACCATTAGCCTTTGTTGTTTTTATATCATAAACCTTGTAGCCCTCCATAAAATTAAAACAAAAAAAATATGGCTTGTAGTATAATAATTATGGATTAGAGCAGGCATCTCACTTTTTCTTTGTGTGCTAATCATAGTAAACACAATTGACGTTTTCGTTGGAAGTTTCATTTCCTACGAAAAAAAACACAGCGATGGCTTTTTAAACATTGATTAATCTACCTACCAAAATAAATGAATAATGTGGCAAACATATACATTTAGAAAATCCATTCTTTTTAGGTGATTTTTTTCGGTGCAACTGAAAATCATGTGCTACCGGTGGCATTCTATCTTCATCCAATATGAATTTGACACATAAGCAATTAGTCAAAGTCATCAATCCATGTCACAAGGGTCTTTTATAAATTTTTATTTACTTCAGTCCCCTGTTGAAGGTTGCTGTGCAAATTTGGAAAACTCAATACACGAATTTGTTAACCACAACCACAGAAATTAAATCACCCTAAATCCCCAAATTTGTTGCAGGCACCCTCACCCTCTCTTCCTCTCACTGTCGGCCCAACGCTCCCTCTGACGTCTGAACGCTTCCATCTCACGGTTGACGGCCGCTTGCATCTCACGGTCGTAGGCTTCTGTGATAGTGGAGTTATTTATCGTGGAAGAACCCATATTTCGTGGAAGAAAGGTCATGCCCTTACACAGCATTTCATAGAAGAACCCCCCATCGGCAACAACATGACACCACCCAAAGCAGCCCCAGCAGTCGCGTTCCAGCAAAGATCAGTTCCTCTGTGATGTCACCATCTTGTTTCTTCTATCTGTTGCTAATTGTGTTCCACTACCCATTGGTCTGAAAACCTTGTCTTCAAACCATAACCCTTTTACATTCTATCGTCGTTCCTTTACAGGCGTGCGAGTGGAGCTGAGAGACGATGACTAGCAGTGGAGTAAACCAGGACTTGCAGTGGAGTTTCGAACTACTTGCAGCTTCAAATGGTAAGCTGAGCAGATTTTGTTGTGATTGGTTAGAATAGTTTTCCCCTTCCGCATAATGTTTAGAGAAAGTAGCTTTAGTGTTTTACATACCGTGAAGAACCCTTCCAATTTTTTTCTAAAATTTATTTAAATTTAACTCATCAACAATTTGCTGAAACTGTTATGTGTTTTTCTGTGTATCTGACGTGTTATTAAGGAAGTGTGAAGGAGTTGGGACCCTCGAGCTAGCATGACTGCTTTTGCTTCAGTCCTTATTTAGCTTAGCCATATAGATGGGTAAGGGAGAAAGAGCAATTGCTAAATGAAGTAAGGCATAAGAGTGAAAGGGTTCTGAAAAGGCTTTTGTTAGTAACAGTTTTCCATCAAACTGGAAAAGCTTGCAGATCAATTTGGATAAGGCTAGAGGTTCAAGTTAGACTATCTAAAACTAAGTGAAACTACAGAAGACCAGAACTAACTCCTTCCCAAAAATAAGAAATCCTAGTTAGAACTTCAATCACGAGTGATTATAATCAATGTCCATGTGATAAAGCATAATAATAGATCCAAGTTAGGAAATAAAAGGAAACCTACAAATGGCATGATCACAAACCCAGAAAATAAATAGATCAACTTCAACAGTCCCATCATTTTGTATATTCACTACGCTAATGATTAGTTTTTGCTAAGAAGCAATGTAAGAAAGTTTTGTGATCAATCAAAAAGAATTTGGCAACTCTGATGCATAAATCACAAATACTGACCACAATGTCAAGAAGAAAGCTACAAAGGCCAGCAACATATTTTTCAAATAAACCCAAAACATTTGAAAGAGCAATAGGCATAAAGGTTTTTCAGAAGTAGACAAGCTGAGCATGCCATTGGCAGAGCTTTAGCTGGGTAGCTTGTTTAATCCAAGGTAGAGTTTTCTCAATTATAATAACACAACATGGAACTATTAGAAAATATTGGATTCTGGGTGCTTGAGGTAGGGCTATGTCATATGCAAAGCAAGCTATGTCAATGGAAGTGTAATCCTACATCCCAATCTCAGTCTCAAACCCAAGTCCCTTATCTTAGGTTGGATTTTTTCACACCCTGACTCTGCTCTTGTCAGTTGTCTCCCTCTTCCAAAACTAGGATGCAAAGTATGGCCTCCACACTCAGTCTTCTCAAACTTTCAGTTCTTCCCAACAAGCCACATCTATCAACCTCAAAACTTCATCCACTTCCCTCCATCTCTGCTAGATTTAATATCTCAAAATATCCTCCCAACCCACAAAAGTCGTTGGATCAAAATAGTAATGTTCTCAAAACTGCTTCTCTTTCCCTCACAGCAATCACATTTTCATTCTTATTTGAACAAAAGGCAAGGATCTACCTCCAATTGCTTTTATACATAATGATCCAATCCAGCTTAGTCACTTATGTTGTTCTGATGGTTGTCCCTCTTTGTCAAATAATAATGATTATTGTTGACACAAGATGCACTTGCTATTGATGGGGGAGTTTGGGTTATTGGAGGGCAGAACATTTGATCTCATATGCCCCATTGTGATGGCTTCTTGTTCTTCTATACCTTGTGGGCAAGATATTTGGGGTGGCAATGGCGGCGAGTAAGGAGTATCCAAGTTGAGATTAATGAGCTCAAGAAACAAGTGAAACCTATCCTAGTCACCCCAGAAGGGAAACCACTGGAAGCACCACCATCACTTATTGAACTCAAAATTCAGCAACTTACTGAGATACCCTTGCTATTGCTGCTATTGTTATCCTGCAAATTTCTTTATGGTATGCTTGGTAGGACTGAAAATGGGAGGAATGATGAAACAATGATACTTTATAATGTCTGTCGTACTCATGTTAGATAAGTATCCGTATTCGTATCAGATACTTGATAAATGTTAGGTTAATTTTTTAACAAAAGTCATATCTCCGTACCATAGTTGTGTAGGAATCAAATTGACATGGTGTTTGGAAACAATGTTTGCTTTGATGTAATGAAATAGATTTTCCAAATTATGAACTCGACCCTAGCTTATATCATTAGCTGAAAAAAATTACCCCTTGCATGACATTTATTTATTTATTTTAATCTTGGTACAAGCTTTCAGACATGTGGCATTGTTTCATTAATTACTGGATGTTGGATTGAAATTGTAACCAATATAATCCATGGATTTACTTCTAGACTGCTGAATGAATTATGATGACTACCTAATTTATTAGCTTCTCAAATTTAGGAGAGGAAAGAACTGCTCAAAGGCTCTTACAGGGATAGGCACTACAATGCAGGATCCATACTTTTAGGATTTGCGGTGCTTGAGGCAGTTGGTGGAGGACTGAACACATGGATAAGGATTAAAAAAAAAAAAGACAAATCAATTGGAAGAGTTTGGTAATTTTTGTAGTTATCTATATATATATATATATATGAACTATATGTTTTAAACATGTAGCTTTTTGGTTTATGTTGGTAACTATATGTTTTAAACATGTAGCTTTTTGGTTTATGTTGGTAACTTGGTATGGAAAGTGATTGTTATGCAATTTTTGTCCACCAGCTATTACAGTGTTATGGGCACTGGCAGCAGCCCTAGTACACCATCAATGCAGAAAGGGAGTGAAACAACTAGAAGTCTTCACATTGTGTTGAATACGTTAAATGTTCTGCTCCTCGTGTCGCAGATTCCCACTGGATTTGACATTTTATTGAAAGCATTTGAGTTCACAAAATGGCCTTGAATGTTCCCTTGTATCAAAAGTATGGTTCATCTATCTATTGGTTTCTAGCTAAGATAATAAAGTATAATATCTTCAAAATCTATATTTATGAAAGCTTTTGTTTTCAGAATTTCAAAACCAGAAAAAAAAAATTAAAAATGTTTACAAGTATATATGTGAGCATACTTTTATGAATTCTTGGACGGGGTATATATTCCCCAAATGAAAAGCTTCGAGCTTCACCACTCAACGCTGACTTTAATGACATGAATGTTATATATGCCAAGTTTCTATAGAACAAATGAAAGCTACAATTTTGAAGGTAAAATCTATTGCAGTTGATAGTTAGGACTTTGGATCAAATCTCACTTTTCACACATTTGTGACATATGAGCAAAGTTCAGCATGGCCCCTCTCTAGGTGTGTGAGTTAATTCCTTCTATCATAAAATTTGAAGAGAGAGCTTCACAAAAGTGTCAAATTGGAAAACATTACAACCTTCATTTGAACATTTTTCCATTATGTAATTCATACTTTGTATGGTCGAATAAAGAATAATAGTACTAGTTTGAATTCTGAAACCATTCTCAACGAAGGCTAATTAAAGACTTGCCATAACCCTTCTTTTGGGTTTGTCTACCTTGCCCTTTATAAAAAATTTTAATAAAATAATAATTGAATAATTGTAGATAAGATATATATATTTTTTAAATCTTCTCAATATAGTGACCAATAAAGAAGCAAATTGACACCAATGACGCATTGACCTACCTCTGATTTTGGTTCTTTTATTCCGTATTGCAGAAATAGGAAACCTAGTATCCGTGATAGCATGCAATGGCACCTATTTTACGCACAATGGAAATCCCTGGCAACATCTTGAAAATAACGAAAAGGGATAGCACAAAAGTGACAAACAGAGACAGTAAAAGAAGGTGATATTGCCACAGAATCCAACTTTTGCAGTGCTTGAATCTTGTTAATTGGGAACCATGGTTAAGAATCCTAAGTAAGTATGAGAGAGGTTATTTGTAAGCATGAAGGAGCCGCCACAAGTACAGTAAGCGCAATCCACCATATAGGCACAACACATGAATAGTTAAGAACTGACAAATGCCACATTCCACAATCCACATGGTTCTTAGTGACCGAAATTTCAAGTGTCCACGCTTGAAGATGAATGACATTACTGAACTCATGTATTTATTCAATTTGTGTCAAGAATCTCAAGATAAAAACATATGCTACCTAGCAAAAAAAAAAAATAGATGCTACCTGATCAATTTGTCCATTGTCAATTGTCAAAGCAGAACCTTCCACAATTGTTCATACGGCTATATTTAATTTTTTATAGGAAAAGAAAAAAAGTTAAGGAACCCTCGATTAGCAGTATTGCTCAGATGTAGGACGTATCATATTACTTGTGCACCAGTTTGTGGTAAGATAGTTGCTTAAAAACAGCATTACTCCAACTCAGTAATTCTTTTATATGTACATCTACATTTTTTCTCATGCCACCTTCATTTTCATGTCCAACAACATTGTCACCATCTATGTCATTCTCCTCTCCACCATTATTGCCAACATTCATGAGGTCATTCTTAGAACCTCCATCACAATACTCATCATTGGAACCTCCATCAGATTGCTAACCATCACATTCCTCATCGCTTGAACCTCAATCGGATTGATGACCATCGCACTCTTCATCACTTAAATGTCCATCACCTCCAATATCATCATTCAAATCATCACCGGACAAACCAACAGACCCATCACCATCACCTACAAATACATCTGTATCCTCATTCAAATTTACAATTGATTTTTCACTATTGCCAGACATCTGCATAAAAGTACACACCTTTTTAAAATTTCAGCATCTTTTGTAGTTTTTAACACAATACCAACCGAAATTTCACAAACCACGACATATAATAACATATAAACTATCATAAACCCTAAACATATAAACTACCATAAACCCTAAACATATAAACCACCATAACTGAAGTTCTAACAATAAATTCAAATAAAGACTCGCTTCACACCACAACATATATTCCTAAGCTGCCAATAAATTTTACAGTATAAACAAATATAAATTTAAGACTATGTTTATTTCTTCCCCCCTCCCCCCGTTAAACATCAGTTCACTACACCCACATAGCCTACTTAATGGCTATTAAATTAGTGTTATGATACCAACATGCACTTTAATAGAGAAGATTTAAAAAAGAAGAAACACTACAGCCAAACAAGACTAGTCACAGAGCTATCTGCAAGTAAACTCAACATGAGCCCTAGATGATGATCAATCCAAGTATTCAAACTTCTTCATCATGCGCTTTTCACATGGTTAGGAAGTCAACACAGTGGTTAATTTCAACATTCCAATCATTGCAATGCCGAAATTAAACCCAGTTGTGAACGTGAGTTCAATTGTTCTCTGTTTCAATTTTCAACTAATAAAGAAAGAAGTAATGAAAACCATTAGACCATCTTACAAGTAAAACTCTACTGTATGGGGGCCCAAAGCAGTCCAGCAATATTCTATACTTCTAGAGTTTTACTAGTTGTTTCTAAGGGACCAATAATAGGAAATTCTGGTATACTCTCTTTTTAATGTATCGAGAATATGATATTAAATTAACTTCAAAGTAAAATTTAGATTCTAAGGTGAATTACATATAGAATATGTAAGAATTTTCATTTCATTGTCAAAACTCAAAAGGGTGTTGCTTGATTGAGTTCATTCAATTTTAAGAGAATTCATCAGACAAAAACTTGGACTTAGTGACAGAAAAATGTTGAAATTAGTTTTCTAGAATCTCCAATGGCAGGGATATAGCATAAGATTGATGCATATCTTGTGGGTTTTGAGTTGATATGCCGTCACCAAAACAAAGGAAGATGGAAAAAATGCTGAAATAACTGACTCTGGAACTGAACTTCGAGAAGTCACTTTTTTTTTCATTTTCATTTTTTATTTTTAAGTGAAAAATGAATCACATTTTTTAAATGATTTTGCACATTATTTTCTTTTTATATAACTTGTTTATTCTAAAATCTTGTATTATAATTAATACTTATATATTGAACTTACATATTTTTTTTACAGAAATCAAAACATCATTATGCAAACATTGAGATAGTGTAAAGATGGTATCAAAATATCAATCTATACGTGAAATCCTATCTAGCTTCTCTCTTGATGACAGATCATGGTTATTTGCAATAAACTCGAGTTTTTCTCATCCCTTCCTTCTCTTCTTCAATTGATGAGTTCCTTTACTGTAATCACAATAACTTAAAATTAATCTTCCCCTTTTAGTTATAGCCAGATTGTCTATTCCCTCACCCCAAAACAAAAATTGTGTCTAGAAGAAAATTATATTTTAGTTAAAATGTGGCTTCTGCAAGCACAACTATCACAATGTTTGCCAAAATTTTGTTTCTGACAAAAATGATTATGGAAATGGCTACAATAATTAAGTAGTAAGTCATGTTAATATTCGATGATTAAGTAAGAACTAGTGAAGTAAAAATGTTGTCACATGACTTTTGCTTTAATTTCTTTGATTCTAGTTATTTCTCTTGTACTTGGTTGAATAACAGAAAGGGGAAAAAAGAGTGGAAAAGGAAGGACGAAAATGACAAGAAGGAGAGAGATCATGACCTTGTTTAGCGATGACATCACGACCTTTCTCTTTGTCTGCTTTTTTTTTTCTCTCTCAGCTCCACTCGCACGCCTGTAAAGGAACGACGATAGAATGTAAAGGGTTATGGTTTGAAGACAAGGTTTTCAGACCAATGGGTAGTGGAACTCAATTAGCAACAGATAGAAGAAACAAGATGGTGACGACGCAGAGGAACTGACCTTTGCTGGAACGCGACTGTTGGGGCTGCTTTGGGTGGTATCGTGTTGTTACCGATGGGGGGTTCTTCCACGAAATGCTGTGTAAGGGCACGACCTTTCTTTCACGAAATGTGGGTTCTTCCGCAATAAATAACTCCACCGTCACAGGGAGCCTACGACCGTGAGATGCAAGCGACCGTCGACCGTGAGATGGAAGCGTTCGGCCGTCAGAGGGAGCATTGGGCCGGCCGTGAGAGGAAGAGAGGGTGAGGGAGCTTGCAACGAATTTGGGGATTTAGGGTGATTGGATTTCTGTGGTTGTGGTTAACAAATTCTTGTATTGAGTTTTCTAAATTTGCACAGCAACCCTTAATAGGGGACTGAAGCAAATAAGAATTTATAAAAGACTCCTATGACATGGATTGATGACTTTGACTAATTGCTTATGTGTCAAATTCATATTAGATGAAGATAGAATACCGTCGGTGGCACATGATTTTCAATTGTACCGGAGAAACCACCTTTTTTTATTATTATTTTAGAATCTGTTCCCATTTTGTCAACATAACAAAAAGTATTTCTTATATAGTTATGTTATTCAGTTTTTTTCTTTTGTCAACTGCCATTGTAATAATTAATTAAGAAGTATAATTATTTACACTACAAAAACTAGAAAAAGGAAAAGTATTTAATTTTCAATTCAAAAGCTTGCATTATTATATTTTAAATTATTATTATTACATGCATGCATGCGATCTGGCTTTTCTCTTCATGCGCAACAAGTTACATGAGCTGGACGACATGTGCCATGGCGTCTTCTCCATTTCTGAATTCTGAATAATAACAACATACAACAAACAATCTCACACCGTTTCTTTCATCTTTTCCTCACCGAGTCACGACTCAGTTCTTCGTCAATTTTTCTCTAACAACCACGGAACAAACATTCTTCGTCAATTTCTCCGAAACAAACACCACTCTCTCACACATTCGTCTCGCTGAGTTCACATTCACCTTCGTTCAATTCCATTGTACCCAAACATCAAATTCTGATTCAAATGACGCCACATTTTTCTCTTCTTTTTCTATAGAATTCAAGAGATTCAATTTCAACCTCCGTTTTTCTCTTCCAGATTCCGAATCCCGTTTCGATGAAAATTCAAGATCGTTTAATCATTTTTCCATGAAATCTAGAATCGGAAAAATCTGAAATTTTGAAGATCTTGAGTTCGAATTGTTCAGGGTGCACGCAACGCGGTTTCTAATTGAAATTAGGGTTTCTTCAATCTCTCCAAATTCACCGTCAATGGCGTCGTCGAGAGAGTGGAGGAGGAGAACAACGCGGTGGTGAAGGATATTTCCAATTTTGATGGGCAACAACTGCGTGGGACCAAACTACCTCGGTGGGAATGGGTTCCTGCAATCCGTTTCGGCGGCGGTGTGGAGAACCCGCCCGCCGGATGCCAGGCTTCCGCCCCCGAACGACGCCTCCGACAACAAGAACAAATCCGCGGCGGCGGCGCCCCCCGATTCCTCCAAAGATTCGAGTGCCGCCAAAGGTTCTGATGGTTCCAGAGGCAATGATCCTCCCATGCCGGTTCAGAGCACACCGCCTGAACCGGTGAAAATCACCGCTGTGGAAACAAAACCGGTTCCGGCTCAACCTGAGAAGCCGGCTCCGGTTCAGCCGGAGAAGCCGGTTAAGCCGGTGGTGAATAATGAACCGGCACCACCTAGTACTGGTGGTGGTGATGCAGGGAAAGCTAAGAAACCTACTCATGTTAAGAGGGTTTCTAGTGTGGGGCTTCAAGTGGAATCTGTGTTGGGCAGGAAAACTGGGAACTTGAAGGATCTTTATAGTTTGGGGAGGAAGCTAGGGCAAGGGCAATTTGGGACAACGTTTCTTTGTGTGGAGAAAGGGACTAATAAGGAGTTTGCTTGCAAATCAATTGCCAAGAGGAAATTGACCACACAGGAGGATGTTGAGGATGTTAGGAGGGAGATTCAGATCATGCACCACTTGGCTGGTCATCCCAATGTCATACAGATAGTTGGTGCTTATGAGGATGCTGTGGCTGTCCATGTTGTCATGGAACTCTGTGCTGGTGGGGAGCTCTTTGACAGGATCATACAGAGGGGGCATTACACTGAGAGGAAGGCTGCTGAACTTGCTAGGTTGATTGTCAGTGTTGTTGAGGCTTGCCATTCTTTGGGTGTCATGCATAGAGACTTGAAGCCGGAGAATTTTCTATTCATCAATCACGAAGAAGAATCGCCGCTTAAGACCATAGATTTTGGACTCTCGGTGTTCTTTAGACCAGGTATATCAATAGTTTGCATATCATTGGTGTTAAGAATCATAATTTAATAGTATTTAAGTCGACTGTGATCATAAGTGACACACCAGATTAGCGTGAACACAAAGCTAGCACTCGAATAACATAAATGATCCTATACCACGAATAACAAAAATAAAATCATTTCCTATTTTTTAATATTCTAAACACAAGATTTAATTAGATTTGATTTACAAATCAAATCATTTCCTATTTTTTTACATTATAAACACACTCTTTCGGAACTTTTCTGCTAGACTTCCTACGTCAATAAGTGCTTGCAGAAACATTATGATATATTTATTGTTGAAGTGTGTGCCCCCGCCTGCCCACAAAATTGCAGCAATAGAAAACAAACGGCGTTGATCTGAGAGAGTTACCGATTTGATTGAGAGTATAATTCATGTTTCTAGTTTTACAAATTTGCAAAATTATCAGTGACATTTACCATTTGTTCAACTTATTTGTTTCTTTTGATAATCTGTGGTTATTGACTTCTATCTATGCTGCTATTGTAGTGGGCAATGGATTTGCTATTTATAGAGCTAATTATATTAATTTGAAATTTGAATAGGTTGTCTCAGTCCTCTTTCATGTCTACTATGAATAAAGAGTAAAGATATGGCACAGACACTTCCATAGGTATTTGTTATCAAAAGTCGATTAAACTGATTTAATTCATACTAATTTTGAATCGATTTCAAAATGTAATTAATCTAATTCAATTTAAATCGATGTAAATTACATTACTTGAATTGATTAATTTTTTGACTCAAAATCAATCCAAATTGAACTGCGAATACCCCTACTTCCGTAGGCATTTGTTCAAACATTTTCCTCTTGATGTTTTAACGTTTGTCAAATCAAGTAAGAGTTTTGATGTTTCCCCAAAAAAAACAAAAATCAATATGCAAGAAGATTACTTCCGCGGTTCCACCATTTTTTTCTTCACTGTCTCCCCTATAACCACGTTTTACTTTTCTTTCCGAAATTAATATTTTGAATTAAGTAATTCTCTTCATGTGAATTACGTCTTAATTGATTAGTAATTTTCAGTTAGCTAATTTCAGGGCATTATTATGGCTACTTTATCTTAATAAAAGTGAAGAGGATCTGTTTGGCCTTTCTTCCCATAAATTGTTGAGAAGGAAGACCAATATCATATTTGTTTAGATACAGTAGGATGACTACTCTGCAGATGCATAGATAATTAGATATGCAATTTATCACCTCAACAGGCTGTTTACTAAGAAGTTGAAGAATCATACATGTAAAGAAGAATCTGTTTACTATAACAGTAGTGGTTTATAGGGCTTATGGTTATGGAATTCTACATTGAAGAGAGAAAATGGATGACTGGCTGACCATGTGAGGTAAATATTAAATATGCAAGCAAGTGTAATGCAGGGGTTGTAGGGTGAGTGCATTTGAGTTGTATAAAATATACATAAGACATCCTGTTATCCCACATCAAAGATACATTCCCCTGACATACTAGGGTGAGCTATTTTGCTTAACTGTGTTCAACAGTACACTTTGCTTTTCCCTTTTTTTATGTAGTTTGTTGCAGGTGGGATGCAGAAAAGGATTACATATATTCTTTAATAATCTTTTTCCTATTTCACATAAAAACTACTACCTAGTTGTTTGGTTTGTTTATTCTGAATTTAGTTTTTTCTAGTTCAGATTGATAAAAATATTCATCATTTCAGGTGAAACGTTTACCGACGTGGTTGGGAGCCCGTACTATGTGGCCCCTGAAGTTTTGCGGAAGCACTATGGTCCAGAATGTGATGTTTGGAGTGCTGGAGTGATCATTTATATTTTACTAAGTGGAGTTCCCCCATTTTGGGATGGTGAGAATGCTATGCCACCTGATTTTTTCATTACAAATCCTTCGCAGTATTAGTTGTGTTTGTGAAGTGTCTTTACAAGGAAGTGCCTGATGTATTTGGTTTTTGGATCAGAAACGGAACAAGGAATATTTGAGCAAGTTTTGAAAGGAGACCTTGACTTTGTTTCTGAACCATGGCCTAGCATATCTGAAAGTGCAAAGGATCTTGTTCGAAGAATGCTTATAAGGGACCCTAAGAAGCGGATGACGGCGCATGAAGTTCTTTGTGAGTATGCATGTCTCGTTGATACTACATGATTTGATCTGAAATGCATCTTGGAAAAGTTTTCACATTTTTTTTTTATCACTAGAGATCAGTTTCAAGCAATGTAAATAGATAGTCCAGTTATGCAAGATTTTCTTTTTTTTTAGCAATTTTATATTCATGATGACAGATTATCTGGTTAATTACTACTTCACTACTATAAACTAAAAGCTGCACTTATGATGCTTATTACAGACTGAGAGCCCTCTCATTTAAATGAAAAAATAATAAATTCTGAGACATTTGTTTTTAATACAGAATTTCGGGGAGGGGGGGGGGGGGGAGGAGGAGAGGAGAAAATCATGGTTCTCAATAAATTATGGCCATTAATTTCACATTGCCTGTACTGGTTTACTGGACATATTGGATAGCACATGTGAGTGTGTGATGGTGAGTGGGTAAAGTCAAACATGAATGCTTTGTAAGCTTGGTAGAGCAAATGCCCAAATGGCTAGCTTTTTTGGTTTAAGTGGTTCTAATCCAAGTATGATAGTTTTTATGCCAAATATGTCCAATTGGTTCATTACTCTTCCAAGCCCAAATGCCAACATGCTAAACACTCTCCAAGCTCAAATTATCAAATCCCAATGCCAAATGCCAACACGAGAAACATTGGTACATTGCCAATACACCTTAGTATTTGAAGTTAAACCAAAGTTATGATCTTTGTACGGTCAATGGACATTCCCATTTGACATTTCGGATGAAATGACACCCCATTTCACATTTTTGGTGATATTACGTCCCCTATTCCTTTTTCACATAACAGACATGGAAACTATGCAATATTCATATGAATGAATATAATTTTGAAATTGGAAACGTAGTAAGATAATTATGGCTGAATCACTACATTTCTTCCCTCCTTTTCTTTTTGGTTATTATTATTTATTACTATTTTGCCCTACTAGTTAGTGGGCTGTTATTCATCAATCAGTCATCATTTGTGCTCCCTTGGAATTCTCTCTTCCTAATAGGGTTCAAGTATGTTACTAGATAACATATTTAAATGAGTGCTCCTTCCACTTTAAATCAGTTTTCTTAGCGAGACAAAAGGTTTCAAGGAGCATTTAATTTAATGTTGAAGAGATATATACAGGATTCTAAAAAGTGGCATAAAGAGGAGCAACATTATCTATTTATCCATCTTTGTTATTTTTCTTTTTGGGCTGCATAATCATGACATTTATCTGATTATTTTCAATAATAACCATAATTTATGTTCTGTAAGAAAATTGACACATATTAATCATCTTCATTTTTAAATATAAGTACATTTAAGTTAACCCCGATGATGTGCAGGCCACCCCTGGGTTCAGGTTGGAGGTGTTGCTCCTGATAAACCGCTTGATTCTGCTGTCTTATCTCGTTTGAAGCAATTCTCTGCAATGAACAAGCTCAAAAAAATAGCCATTCGAGTGAGTTCCCACCAGTTATTTGGGATTAGAAGTATTGCATGTCGCAGTCTCACACATGGCAACCTTATACGTAATCTATATTTTTGCTGTGATGCTGTTCTCTCTCTCTCTCCCTGAAATTTTCTTTTGTGACTTAAGCAATCAAGAAATTACAAGGTTAGCTTTTTTGTGCTCAAGGCACCATCGGAAAATTCTGGAACCGGTCCTCCTCCGGTCTGTTCAATTAAGCCTCCAAAACCGGTATGTTGAGAACCGGTTTTGGAACTAGTGAATTGGTCACGAACCGGCCAAATCGCTTGAACCGGTCACAGTTTGGGAGGTTGGACCGGTTTTAGTATAATGTGAAAATTTACAAAACTCCTTCAGAGTGTTGAACTTGGGTCTTGAGTATGTAAAGGGAGTTTAAAAACACTAGGTTAGTACTTCTTGTTGTGTTATGAGGTCATATTATTTAATATATTGTATTGCTAATAAATATAGAATAAATGTTTAATACTTAATAGTCAAGATTTGAACTTAGATCATATTTTATATTAAAGGACATTATACCACTACGAAATTTGATTATTTTGTAAAATTTTTCAATGATTTATTATATTATTGATAATTTAATATTTTTTTCTTCTTATTCTTACTTATATACTTCATATATATTTATTTTTTTAATATAATAAAACTCTGGTTTGACCTTAGCTCAACCCCGATCTGACTTTTAAAACCTTAAACCTTTCTTTTTTCCGGTTCAATGACTGGTCTGGTTCTGAAAAGATTGACAGAAACAATCTCTATAAATGGAGCAAACTTTTCTAATTGGTTAAAGCCTTATTCATTTGAAGAATAAAGCAGAAACAATGCGGCTATTATTGATAAAATTGAAAATTCTGCAAACAAGGAATGAAGTGTGACCGTTGGAGATAATTGCTTTGTTCAGGAAATGGCGCTGACAAGTGCTCTATTTAGCAAATTGTTTATATCACTTTAGCTCACCTGTAGCATTAGGATGTAGTTCTAGTTTGTTCCTTAGCTTTTTTGTTATGGTGTATACTTTTCTGCTTGATGGCTTCTTTGATGTCCTTGTGCCTTGGAAATTCTTCTTACGTTGTTCTAGGTTTTCATTTGTATTATGTGGTATGACTTGCTGTATTGTACCTTGGCAGATAATAGCTGAAAGTCTATCTGAGGAGGAAATTGCAGGACTGAAAGAAATGTTCAAGATGATAGACACAGATAATAGCGGACAGATCACTCTTGAGGAACTGAAAAATGGTTTGGAGAGAGTGGGTTCAGTTCTTAAGGATTCTGAAATTAATTGGTTGATGCAAGCGGTATGTGTTTGCATGCTATCCAAATTGGCAGTTCTATGTATAGCCATGTTTCTTGTACTAAAGGATTTGGGACTGTTTATGGTTTGATTCGTTTGAATGCAATTGCAAGGACCTTAGTAGATATTAATTATGGAAAAAGTTCCTCAAATACAAATTTTTCCCTTACACCACTTACACTTTACTTGATTTAGTAAAAAGAAGGAGAGTGTACTGAGAAGTGTGTTTTCCTTATTTTATTATTTAGAAAAGAAATAGTGTAAGAACGGTGTAATGAAAGTGGTGTCTGTGAAAATTGAAACTCAATAATTATTTATAAGAAACCATTATACTTCAAAAAGAATGACTAGATGTAACTCTTCTAGAAAAACAAGAATGCCGTTTCTTTTCCTCTTTTAGATAGATGCACTGGCTTTCCACTATTTATGCACTGTTGTGTTCAACCGGATGATTGATTCTATTCTGTATTTCATCTGATCAATTTTTTTTGCTCTGTTCTTTAAAATTCAGGCAGACATTGATAACAGTGGTACCATAGACTATGGTGAATTCATAGCAGCTATGCTTCATCTAAACAAGGTCCAGAAGGAGGATCATCTATATGCAGCCTTCTCCTACTT
The DNA here is from genome assembly GCA_029884605.1 of Ormosia emarginata. Taxonomy (NCBI): domain Eukaryota; kingdom Viridiplantae; phylum Streptophyta; class Magnoliopsida; order Fabales; family Fabaceae; genus Ormosia; species Ormosia emarginata. The sequence continues at coordinate 5,434,582 of JAQQTP010000051.1, forward strand.
TGACAAAGATGGGAGTGGATACATCACACGGGATGAGCTCCAACAAGCCTGTGAACAGTTTGGCCTAAAAGATAATCACCTAGATGATATAATCCGTGAAATTGACCAGGATAATGTAATATATTGCATTCCAGTGGTTTACTATGCTTCCTTTCATTTCCCCTAACAAATATGGATACCATTTATTTTCTTGTTTTCTTTATTTAACCTGTATTTTGCACTGTTTTCAGGATGGACGCATTGATTACAGTGAGTTCGCTGCAATGATGCAAGACACTGGTTTTGGCAAAAAGGGGCTACTGATAGCATGAGGAAAATTGTGAATGCCTTCAAGCAGTAGTGAACTCTTGGTCATGCCAAATGAGGACTTGATAGATAACTTTCAGCTAGCATCTTCTCTTTCAGATGCCAGATTATGTAAGTGGATGCTCTTACAAATTGTTTGAGCTTCAGGAGATGAAGCATGAATGGCCTGCTAATTACAGTGTTTATGTATTTACAAATCATTTTTTTTTTTTGTTGAATATAATCAAATGCAATAGATCACAGTTTTTCCCTTTGAATCCGTTACCCTTTTTTTGGGGCAAATGGATGATAGAACGATTTTCAGCATGTGACTTAATGGTGTTATTGAGTGCGGGTTCGCACTCTACATCAAATTCCGGGCAAGTTTCCAAAAGCAGTGTTGAAGTACATGTATTTATGCGATCAGAGTGCTCTTCCAGTAGCACAGGTCCTTGTTACTTACATGCCATGCATGCCTAGCCATTTTGTCAGTCAGTCTCAAACCATGTGCTCATGCTGAATATCATGCTGTATCAACTCATGTACCAGATCGGATTCATGTATAGAGCTAAGTTATCTGTACCTTTTTGTTAATGATGTTTCATTTCCAGTGGATACACTCCAAAAAGTACTTTCTGTTTTGTTTTTTCTTTTTTGTAACTTTCTATTTTTGCTAATGACACGAGCCAATGAGTTTGATATGTTGCAATGCCGTAAACTTCATTTAGAACACAAGCCCGTCCCTACGTTCACTTTGTCCCATTTGGTTTAGTTATAAATTTCTCGAGTTCTCAACAAGCAGGATCATCTCATGAACTAGACTTGGCCGAAGCAGGTTTTGTTGGATACGCCCTTCTTTTTCTCTCGTTGAATGCTAGAATAATTCAATTGTCAACATGAACATCAAAGAAAAGGAAAATGATAAATTATTTTCATGTCCAAGTAGGACTTTTTAGTCTTTGACAATATTACTGTACGTTCACATAAAAAATGATGCTATATATTTTATGAAAAGTCTCAATGTCGGCTTTATAGTTTATATTATCGACGAATAGTAGAAAGTGGTTTTTCCTTTGTCGGTGAACCGTGAATCGTGAATCAGCAGTAGTCTTTAGTTATAAATTAGATAAAAGATTATTAAACAGAAAAAACTCCACATAGAATTACATTTTGGTTTATATTTATTTTATTTTATTTATTTATTTATTATCATTTTTTTTTTGCTAAAGTTGAAAACCAATAATTGTAAATGTAACAGTTGGTTTAGTGGCATCCACAAAAAAAAGTTGGTTTCGTGGTCAATGTGCGCATGTAATGTGTGTTTAACAGGTTAAGGATACTGTTATAAATGTAATTTTACGCTTAAATAACATTTTGGTTGTTATAATTTTTATTCATTTGAGTTTTGGTCTCTAATTTTTTTATTTAAATATTAGTTCTTATATTTTCATTCATTTCGATTTTAGTTCTTAGGATCCAATACTTTAATAAGAGGAAACTATAAGGGGTACTCTTTCTCGAAATATAGGAATCAATACCTTTATAAATATAAATTATATAAACTAAAATTCAAATGAGTAAAAAATATAGAGACTGATATTATTGTATTTCAGAGAGGAAGACTCGGAATTTTTCGTATATCAATTGATTGTAAAAAACATAAGAATATATAAGAGAAAACATGGAAACATGTCTACTACTGAATTTTTTTAATTCCAGTAAAAATATCTTAAATTAAGGAAACAAATCAGAATAGAGAGATTTTAGGAAACAACCTTCCTAATCTCTATATTAAAACTTTGACCTAACAAAAAGGAAACAAAAAACTTAAATAAGGAAGTTGCAAATAATTACTAATAAATAAGATCCTAAACTTTAAGGATTGAGATCAAAATTTAACTCTCTCTCTAAAGCTGGTGAATAGATGTTGATCAATCCCAGCTTGGACTTCAACTCTTCAAACTTGATTTTAGAATGAGCTTTTGTTAGGATATCTGCCACTTGGAGATAAGCATGTGTGTAGATCAGGTTTAGAATTCTTGATTTGACTTTTTCCTTGATAAAATGACGATCTAGTTCCATGTACTTAGTTCTATCATGATGAACAGGACTTTTTGCAATACTAATTGCAACCAAGTTATCACAAAGCACTTTCATTGGTTTTGTGGTTAAGATCCTTAATTCTTTAAGTAATCTTTTTAGCCATAATCCTTCACATATACTCTGAGCTAAGGCTTTGTACTCTACCTCGACATTGCTTCTGATGACAACTAATTATTTTTAACTACACCATGTTACCAAGTTTCCCCACACATAGGTGCAATACCTAGTAGTTGATTTGCGATTTGCAATAGATCATGCCCAATCATCATTGAGCACTTTTCAATCCCTTTATTTGCCCCTTTATGAAAGAATCTTCCTTTACCCGAACTCATCTTCAAGTATCTAAGAATTGTATTGAACCCTAACACTTTCTCATCATTGTTTCTAACCTTTGTTTAATTGTTTTGATTTACTTTATTTAATTTAAATTATTTTCTTGTTACTATTTGCTTTTATTATTACTTTTATTAAACTCTCATCTTTCGGTAGTTTAGATAGTGTTTAATTAACAAAATTAGTAATTGACATTATAATTCTTGTGGGTCGATACTCTATTCACTACTTTATTACTTTTAGATTTGGTACACTTGTCAATATCGACAACATCAACCAGTCGTGGAATCAGTCGTAGCTTGCCCGGAACCCAGATAGAACGGGAAAGAGACTTCTTTCACTGGAGAGAATCTCTCCTCTCCTTCCTTGAGGATTCTGGCGAGGCAACGCCTTGTCCCTCAAAGAGCACCTTCTAGGGACGCTAGGTAACAGGCGCTGCAACGTGTAACACCCTAATTCTAAATATTGTCATATACCCTAAGTATACTAAGTAAATAGAATTAGTATGTTACTTTCTAACTAAAGTGTAAATTTACAACCTGTTCAATAGCTATTACCAAGTAAATATATAGAGCCTTTACAGAAGTAAGAGAACAAGACATTTTTACACCTCAAGAAACTTGCTCTTTACTATACATCACTTGATATATCTGAGATTACAAACATTTACAAAACTAATTACATAAACTTAATTACATAACCATTAATATAAATACAAAACGAATATATTTACATACACAAATTAACTAAGTCTTCATCTCCTTGTCGTTATGCTTGCTTGGATCCTCTTCTGGATTTATCATGGAAAACATAAAGAAAAATGAGGTGATAATTAATAATTCTCAGTAGTGAAATTTTAATCGTGATATCATGGTAAATCCAGCTGCTTTGAGATAAAACACAAATTATTCTTAATCATTTGAAAAGGTGGCATAAGCCAAATCTCAGTCATTTTCCTTCCTAAAGCAGACAGTTCATTCAATTACAAATAATTCATTTATTACATAACAATCAATTCAAACAACATGTACTTTAAACATTTATCATCATAGTAGGAACAACACTTAATTCACTTTAAATATTGTTCTCAACCTTTTCTAGCTAGCTTTTATCCTTAATCTCCACATTTAATAAAACAAGACAATCGCCCATACAATTGCCAATTTTATATAATGCATGGTAATGTATGATTATGCTTAATGAAAATCCTAAAGTATGCTCATGCAATGATTTTTAAAAGATTTTGTTTTAGAAAAACACATGTTATTTGAATATTTGCAAGAAGCCCTTTTGTTCCAAGAAGCCTTTTTGTTCCTTGTATTGTTTCTGGTTAAGCAAGATGCCCTTTTGTTCCTTGCACTACTAAACATTTATAACTTGGTACTTGAAACCCTTTTGTCCAAGCCACTTGGAGCCCTTTTGTCCAAGTCATAAGTTTACAATACATAAAAATATCAAATAATAAGTTTGAAAACAAAACATGCATAATATTAACAACCTTTCCTTCTTTAACTTTTACTTGATCATATTTTTTTTTACATAATAGGGAAGCAATTATCATAATCATTAAACTTTTCATTACCATACATGTTTGTAGAGAGGAACTCGTTCAACTTCATCTACCTTTACACTTTCTTTTAAATTGTTTTCCAATATCATACTCATCAACATCATTTGTTAATATGCATATCTTAATATGCTCATTAATATCAATCACATTATATCATGGCATAAACAATGATTTACAACATCCACATTTTGTTTTGCCATTTCAAGATATTATCCTTTCCTTTTTCTATCAACATTCACTACTTAACCATTTCATAAAGCTTAGTGTTCACAATAAACTTACACATAATCATAACACAACTCCATGCATCATTTTTGTTTTTATCCTCATACAATATATGGCTCAAGCTCTCATCTTTTATCATTCTCACATTGGAAAATCACAACATATCATTTAAATTTAAAAGCACGTATATTTCATAGCACTTTAAAACAAAATTCTCATTTTTTTGTATGAGGGTCCCGACTCCTGCCCTAGAAGTGTTGCGGCTCCTCCCCTTCTTCTGCATAATCTTGCAAAACAGAGACTTGGGGGCCGCGACTCACCCTATTTTGTGATGCGGCTCCCCTTTGAAATCTTAGGTTCTGCATAATTTTGTAAAACCTCAACCGAAACTCACCCATTCATCCATTCCAAATGATTCCAAACCATCACTTTGATCCTTAAACACTTCTAAACATTAATCACACCATCTATATAACTTCTAAAGCATCTAAACATAATATTTGGGAATCAAAATCCTAATTCAAAATCATAATAAATCAAGCATACACATGCTTAAAATCAATATCATACTTCAACCAAACCAAAAATATTAAACCAACTACAACCCTCCAAACGAAAATCAAGCATAGAAGCCCCAAGTTATCATCCAAAACCAGTTTTTATTTCTTATAGAAACTCAAACAAAGGGAAGAAATGAGAGAAAGAAGTTGTAGAAAGAGTTTCCCCTACCTTTGTTTCCATTGGTACTTGATCTTGCTTTCTTTCTCCACCATTTTCTTCCTTTTCTTCTTCCTCTTCCTATTTTTTTCTTCTATTTTTCTTTTTTGTTTTCTCCCCCTGGAGACGCATGAGAGAAGTGAGAAAGATGAGAGAAATCGCATCTTTTAAAAGATGAGTTATAAGGGCAATTTTATCCTTTTGCTAATTTCGTATTTATTAAAAACACTTTGTTTTAACTAAATTAAGTTTCTTGCTTTTCAACAACCTTAGAATAAATTATAAGATCAATTTAAATTCTAGTTTCATCATTTCTATAATTTTTTATATCTACTGTGCCTTAATCCGGTACTTAAATACTCACTCAGTATCCTTAAAAATACCAAATTGACTCCGTTTGCCCTAAAAATTTAACTACATCATCTTCCACACATTTGTGACATGGAAATAAAATTTTCCATATTTATTTCCTTTAATTACGCATTTATGCTATTTTCCTGAGTTAAATTAGCAATTTTACACGTTCTGTGTTGCGGCAAAGTTCTTAAATTAACTCAAAACGTCACAAAATTTAACGGACATGTTAAACAAGTATTAAGCTACCTCTCTAACCTTATACAAGCCTAACATGTGTAAAAAAGAGGGTGTTACACAACATCTTGGTGACCGGGTGGAAAATGAAGTTCAGCCTCATCGGGGTATGACTAATCACCAGGAGCTGTCCAGAGTGGAACTGCTCTTCTTAGTTAGGGTCCATGATGAGAGGATTCACCGTCAAGGTGAGAGAATCCATAACCTAGAGAGGGCTGCTAATCAGGGCAACGAAGCAGAGAACCGTTCCTTACTTAGGAACTATGAAAAAAAAGAGATCAATACTGGCGCGATGACCGTCAACTAGAGAACTCCAGGATCACAGATCCTGGTCGTCAAGATGAACCTGTCCACACAAGAGAGCAGGATCACATAGTAAGGGACAAGGTATCACAAAACCAACCCTTCTCTGACATAATAATGGCCTATGAGAGCCCGAAATGCTTCAAGTATCATGTCAATATCAAAATTTACAATGGGACCATGGATCCTCAAGAACATGTGGATGTTTACATGTCCACACTCTTGTTTGTTGGTGGAGATGACTTTCTCATGTGTCATGCTTTTCCCTTGTCTCTGAAAAAAGCTGCCTTGAGATGATTCACCACTTTGCCTTCGAGGTCCATGGATAACTAGGGAGACTTGTCCTCAAGGTTTTTGTTGCACTTCACCATCAACAAAGTGCAACCTAAATCTATTTCAAGCCTCTCCCAAATAAGGCAAGGAAAAGAAGAGTCTCTATAGGACTTTATATCATGGTTCAACAAGGAAATCGTAAATGTGCATGACTGGGATGAGAGACTCAGATTGTTCTACATCAGGGAAGGACTTCGTCCGAGACAGTTCTTTTCTCGTTGGCAAAAAAGGAGCCGAAGACCATGGATGAGTTTTAGGCTAGCACCGATAAATATATCAACATCGAAGATGTTCTTTGAGCCAAGAAGCATCTTGACAAAGAAGATGCTAAACCGAGGTCTAGGGAGTAGTTGAATAAACAGTGGAGGAATCCAAGGCCACCTCTCAAGGGGAAGCATGACAATTATACTCCCCTCAAAGCACCACGGGCCCAGATCTACTAGGAAGTTATGAACACAGAGCTTTAGAATGTACCTAGGCCTCCCCCTTAAAAAAACTTGCATGGAGAGACACATCCAGGTACTATGAATGGCACGATGGTTCTGGCCACAACACGAAGGACTGTACCAACTCCGAGATGGCATTGAGTCCCTTATCGGGGATGGCCATTTGGGCCGATATGTTCAGACGACCCAAAACAATCAGAGGAGAGGTCATTATAGAAAATAGAGCTATAGCCCATAGAGTCCCCTTCCTTTATATCAGAGAAAATGTTCTCCAATGAGAATGACAACCCAGGCCCACGCACCTCGGGATAATGCCTGTGATCAAGATAGAGCGCGACCGTGGGACGGTAACTAGGAGAATAATTGTGACCACAAAGTAACATGTACAATCATGTAATACCTTGTAATCTTTACTTCTGTTGTGTAATGAATATCCTTTTATATCAGTAGATTGGCATTTCTTTATGAGTGTTGTCTTATCTCAAAGCTGGTACTTCATATGTGACCTTGAGTCCATGGGTACTCCAGCTTATCAACATCTACAGCCAGTATCTCGGAAGTGACCTCAAGTCCCTGGATACTTAAGCCTGTCGCAACCCACAAGGTCACCACACCTTGGTGAGATCTAAAGAATACAAGGTCTGAAAGGGTAAACTATTCTAGCATCTTTACATGATGGCTAAACTAGGGAATCCACTTGAACATCCTTCGAGGTCAAGCAGAGCATTCAAGTGTTTTCACCTATACCCATTTGAGCTTAAACTTAACCCATAAACCCAACCATAGTTTACAGAGGTTAAGTGTAGTTTTACTTGATGACTAGATAGGGGAATCCACTTGAACACCCTTCGGGGTCAAGCAGCATATTCAAGGGTTCTCACTCGTACCTTTATAGCCTAACCTTAACCCATAAACCTACCATAGTTTACAAAGGTTAAGCGTAATCAACTGTAGCCCGAGATCGTGGACCCCACACACAGAGACTTTCGTGTCACATGCATTAAATAAACTCAACCACAGAGATTCGAGTTTTAGAATCATCTTGGCTAGCAAAACGCGTGTTCGTCTAGTTGAACGAACTCAACCACTTAGATTCAAGCATTGGACTCATATTGGATGGGCAAAATGAGCATTTGTTAATTTGACAAAGTAGCTATTGTGGTCGAGTATTAGACCCATCCCTGTTATTTACACATCAAGACTAAGTGTCAAACCCACCTCGATAAGCATGACACAGTCGTCGAGATCGAGCATTGGACTCATCTTAGTAAAGGAAACATATAATAGAAAACAAAATATCCAAAGAACAAGTTTATTATTATTCATATTCCATACATCGTCAATTTTATAAGAGGAGCCTATAAACTGCTCTAGCTCAAAATTGCCCTTTTGAAGGAATTTAAGAAGGTAGCTTGGTTAGTTAATGATGATGGTCAAGTGCCAACCGTGATTGCCTCAATGGATCCTCAAAGTGCAAGTGAACTACCACCTCTTCCTTGATCAGAGTGAAGATAGGTCTCATGACCCTACATTTCCTAACCACCCCTGCACACCCACGATAGGGTAGCAATCAGGGGAGCAAAAGAAGAAGGTGATGTAACCCATCCACGCCTCACAGGAACTACAGATAGAAGCTCTAAGCCTTTCCAGTGGAAGCAGAAACTTACCCATTACTACACATGCCTAGAAGAAAATGACTTTTGTTGCTAAGAGAAGGGTTGACCAAGATGCATAAGGAAGTTAATTGGTCCTCGCATGACTATTATGCTTGGAAAGAAAGGCCTCCACCAGAGGAATATGCGGGGAAAAAAGAAACACCTTCGAGAATTTGGAGAAGAATTGGAAGATGGTCTCTGAAGGGGACATGGCCCTCCATATGTTCACAAGAAGCAGAAAAGGGACCATTCTCTGGAAAAGACCCACTTTCAGCTACAACCAGAAAATGAAAGAAACAAGTGTCAACCCCGCTGCAAACATTCCCTATTTATAAAGTGACTAATGTATTCTGATTGACTCCCAAAAAGATGAACTGGTTACATGTTTGAACTCATGTTTAATTGTTCATCCTCTACGATTGGGCTCCAAGGCAGTGGGCAATTGGGAAACAGAGCAAAAAATTACTATGGCCATTAAAGTAATCTTAATTCCCAATAAATTCAAAGTAATGATTCCCCAAGCAAGCATAGATTGCTACAAATTGCAGAGCAAGGCTACTAAAAGGAAACCAAATTTAGAGCCTTGCCACCGAGATCTAGCGTTGGACCCATCTCGGTGAGTTATGATAGCAAAATTGCTTAAGTGTAAAGTCAACACCACGTTGAGCGTCAGACCCATCTCAACGTTGCAAAGGCAAAAATTCAACAAGCATGAAAGCGGCACCAAGATTGAGCATTGGACTCATCTTGGCAAAAGTGCAGACATCATTGAAAAAGAACAAGTATTAGAAAGATAAAATGCCTGAGGCCATGACTTGTTCAAATACATAAATACATCTGGGGCAGCTCTCGAAGTAACTATGTCCACAATATAACCATCCTGGACTTCTTTCAGAGCATCGATCCCCTCCTTGTTAAGGCTAGGGTTAAGAAGGTATAGTTGGCTAAGGGCATTCTCAAAATCCTCCTCTATGGATATTAACCAATCAGCTACTGTTTGGTCAAGTTCACCCTGCAAAAGTTCATATTGAACCCGGGCACTAATGATGGTAGACTCGATCGAGAACAAACTCTCCTTCAGCACATCCTCCTGAGCCATTGCCTGACTAACTTGGACCTAAAGATTGTCGATCGCAACAACCTTGACCCGGAGTGCCTCCACCTCGGTAACCTGGGCCTAGAAGGAGGGGACATCGACAACATTTGCAAAAAGGCGGGCAAACTCAACTCAAAGTTTGTCCAGAGGCATGCGACTTAAGTTGCTCATCCTTTTGGTTTACATCTGTGATAACCTAGGTGAGTTGCCTATCCTTCTTGGCAAGGTCCAACTCGAGTTTCTGGTTTTCACCTCGAAGGGTATTGAGCTCTCTCCCCAAGTGTGTAACCTCTAGGATAGACCTATAAGTCCTTTTTGCAAATCAAAGGGCTGAGGTGACATGCAAACTCCGAAGTTGGGCCTCATGAAGGATCTCTTCCACATCACGCTCAGTTAGCACCTTGGCCTTGGCGGTGCTCAGCAAGTGGCCATCAATAAAGCACATAGGGTTAGCCCCCCGAGTCCATACTGATCCTGATAGAAAGAGATGTGGAGCCACCCTAAACCTCGAAGCATCCTCAAGACCAGAACCAATTAGAACCTCGCCTACTTTAGGCTCCTCCGGAATGCCCTCGACTGCCGGCATATGTCCTCTATCACCTCTGCTACTCTCCGCCTGCCTCTTCTGGGATCGAAGCGGCGGTATAGGAGAGCTCGGTTCAACATCTCAAACCCCAGGCACTAGGAGAGGTGGAGAAACCACCACGGCCACAAGAGGAAGGACCGCACTACTTGAAGGAAAAGGGACAACAATAGTCACCCCTTGAGTAGTCGTTAGGCCCCAAGATCCTGAAGCCTCACCGCTCCTAACCACCAACCTCTCAGCCAAGTGCCGAAGTTTAGACGATTGAGTCATGCTTTCTGTAAGAAAAAAAAAGAGAAACATTACAACACTTAGGTAAATTAGTGCAAAAAGGCAAGTACAAAAGAAAAATATGTAGGAAAAGATACCTAACGTGGCCTTTATAGAATCTGCAGACTCATCCAAGACATCCTTGAAAGAGATGACCCCTTTCTCCGTGACCCAATCAATCAAGAACTCCAGAACCCAGGCCTTAGAAGGAAGGACCTCGGAATCTAGAATCTTTAACTCCTTGTTGCTTTGCCCCCAACTGACTTCATTCTAGTATAAATGGAGGCGTGGCTCACCTTCCAGTGTGAGAAAAAATGGTGTCTTACCTGGAGCTCCTTCTTAAAGTACTCTTGGTAGGGCTTGAAGACTGCGCACCCGCTCTGCGCCTGTAACGCGACCCATCCTTTGATTTGGTTGCTTCTAGAGGTCATCAACCGGGAGAAAAGGAAAAAGAGAGATTTGACCGAGTATGGCAACTCAAAGACTCAATAGACCAATTCGAACACCTGGACAAACCCTAAAGCATTCGGGTGAAATTGAGTGGGTGCCATTCGTAGGTGATTTAGAACGCCTATCTCAAAATCAGTAAATGGCAATCAAACCCCAATCTGGGTAAAAAAAGCTTCTCGCCCTCTATACGAGGTGAGCACACCTTCTCTTCCTCCAAGGGGTATCAGAACGTAAACTCCTGGTCTCTGAGTCCCTCCACGGTTAGCTACAAATATTGTTGATTCTCCAAGGCATCTTCTATGGTCCACACGTCGGAAGGAGTGCCCAAAACCTCCTGGTCCACCCACCGATATCTGTCGACATCTTGAGGGAAGACGAGCTTCCTTTGTTCTGCAAGTACAGCCCTCCTCGTCTCTACAAGTGTAGCCTTCCGGGTTCGCATCATACCTATAGAGGAAGTACCCGAGTCAAATTCAAAAAAATCACCTATGGAAGAATCGCTCATGTCCCTCATTGTCATCATAAGTTTGGAGAGTGGATAGAATGGCCTATGCCTTGCCCATTCTCTGGTTTGGTCCACCCTCCGGGGCGGCTCCAAGATCCTCATCCTAGTAAAGGGATTCAAACCCTCATTTGAATCCCCACCATGGGCTCCAAGCCCCCACCATGGCTGAGGAGATGAAGACAAATGGGAACTCGAGACCTCTACTAATGAGCCATTATTATGCATAGTCTCCTCACTCCTAGACATTTTCCCCCGCTAAATAACTCGAAGGAAACACTACAAGAGTGCACAAAATTGGCAATAACACATTTACATCAACTGGGCCTTTATTGCTATTAAGTATAATTTTCCAGCAACCATTTACTGATATCGAGGTACTCAAAAAATTTGTTGGGCTTTTAATAGAAAACAACGAGCCTTGCTTCCAAAAGGTGAAAAAAGTTGCTACAATATCACCAAAAGCAAAGGCGCAAGCAACTTTCTCCTTCTTTTCTTCTTATTGTTATTTTTTACTTTCTTCGCTCCAAAAACCAAAAAAACCCCAACCCAAGATATGACAAATTGCACAAGGCAAAATTCTAAATTTCTTTCTCCACCAAAATTCCCAATTTCTTCCAAGACCATCGTGAGCTAGTACAACTTACAAGGAAAAAATTCCCAATTTCTTCCAAGACCACCATAAGGTAGTACAACTCAAGGGCATGTTTGAATGTAGTCATACTTGTTTCTATGGTAATAGTGAGGAATCTAAAAGTGGATTAAAATGGGAGTAAAGCCAATTTATTGATTGTTTAAATTTTAGCAGTATCTATTCTTTCATGTATTTTTTTTTTGTTTTCTTATTGAATTGAGTCAATGCTTAATTCCATGACTTCTAAACAGTGGACTTAGGTGATTTAATCATGAGCAAGGATAAAAATGAGGAGGGGATTTTAATCAGGTTAGTTAATAATGTGAATGGTTAATGATTCAATGTTTAAGCAATTTTTTGCTTTACTATGGATTTGTTAGATTGTGTTTTCATGGTGTATGGAATGCGATTTGAGTCAGTGCTTTAAAAGTAAAAAGTGGATGTTAATATGCAATTTGTGATCTTTGGTTAATTTTTTCTTTGGAATAAAGCTGGGTATAGATTGATTTTGGATCTTCACTTGTATTGCCCTATTTTTTTTACTTTTTATGAAGTATTAGTTTTTCATATGCCTAGTGTTTCTATCCTTTTTTTTATAAGGAATGACAATAAGTGGATATAAAATAAAAATTCAAAGTTATCAATTTTTTATTGGTGAAAAAGTTATCATCATTTTACTTCATAATAATTGAATGATAGCAACGAACAAAACTACCTTACATTCTACTTTTAATGTAAGGGGCATATTTGAATATAGTTATACTTGTTTCTGTGGTAACAGTGAGGAATCAGAAAGTGGATTAAAATGGGGGTAAAACTAATTCATTGGATTATTTGGATTTTAGCAGTGTCTAGTCCTTTTTTCATGCATGCTTTTTTTTTTTTGGTTTTAGTATTGAATCGAGTCAATGCTTAATTTCATGACTTCAAAACAGTGGACTTAGGAGATTTAATCATGAGTAAGGATAAAAATGGGGAGTGGATTTTAATCAGGTTAGCTAATAGTGTGAATGGTGAATGAATCAATGTTTAAGCAAATTTTTGCTGTGCTATGGATTTGTTAAACTGTGCTTTCATGGTGTATAGAATGCGATTTGAGTTAGTGCTTTAAAAGTGAAAAGTGGATGTTAATATTGAATATGTGATCCTTGGTTAATTTTTTTTTCTTTGGAATAAAAGTGGGTATAGATTGATTTTGGATCTTCAATCTTGTTTTTTTTGCTTTTAATGAAGTCTTAGTTTTTCATATGCCTAGTGTTTCTACCCTATTTTTATAAGGAATAACAATAAGTAGATATAAATTAAAAAGTTAAAGTTATCATTTTTTTTTCTGGTGAAAAAGTTTTCACGTTTTTACTTCATAATAATTGAATGACTACAACGAACAAAAATACCTTACATTCTACTTTTAATGTAAGGGGCATGTTTGAAAGTAGTCATACTTATTTCTATGGTAACAGTAGGGAATCTGAAAATGGATTAAAATCGGGTAAAACCAATTCATTGGATTGTTTAGATTTTAGTAGTGTCCCTTTTACATACATGCTTTTTTTTTTACTATTGAATCGAGTCAATGCTTAATTTCATGATTTCTAAACAGTGGACTTAGGTGATTTAACAATGAGTGAGGATAAAAATGGGGAGGGGATTTTAATTAGGTTAGCTAATAGTGTGAATGGTTAATGAATTAATGTATAAGCAAATTTTTGCTTTGCTATGGATTTGTTAAACTGTGCTTTCATGGTGTATAGAATGTAATTAGAGTCAGTGCTTTAAAAATGAAAATTGGATGTTAATATCAAATTTGTGATCTTTAGTTAATTTTTTTTCTTTGGAATAAAAGTGGGTATAGATTGATTTTGGATCTTCACTAGTGTTGTCCTATTGTTTTTCTTTTTATGAAGTCTTAGTTTTTCATATGCATAGTATTTCTGTCTTGTTTTTCACATACCTCGTGTTTCTATCTTTTTTATAAGGGATAACAATAAGTGAATATAAAATAAAAATTCAAATTTTTCATTTTTTTTGGGTGAAAAAGTTATCATCTTTTTACTTCATAATAATTGAATGATAGCAACGAACAAAATTGCCTTACATTCTATTTTTAATGTAAGGGGCTTGTTTGAATGTAGTCACACTTGTTTTTGTGGTAATTGAAACACCCTTAACAACATGTTAGGCTTGTATATAGCTATAGAGGTAACATGATGCTAGTTTAACATGCTTGTTAAATTTTGTGACAATCTGAGCTCATTTAGGCACTTTGCTATAACACAGAAAGTGAAAAGTAACCTAAAATGACTCAAATATTAGCATAAATGGCTTAGCTAAAGAAAATAAATATGAATAATTTATTTCTAAGTCACAAATGTGTGGAATGCGATATGGTTAGTTTTTTAGAGTTAACTGAGGTCATTTGGTATTTTTAAGTACACTAGGAGTGTGTTTTAATACCAGATTGACTTGTCACAGACATGGAAACTTATGAAAAAGGTGAAATGAGTATTAAGATAAATTTTAGGATTTATTTTAATGTCTATGGAAGTTAGGAAACTTGATTTAGAGAAATCTAAGTATTCTTAACAGATACAAAGCTGAGCAAAAGGACCAAAATGCCCATAGTGCTCATCTTTAAAGTGAAATTTCATTTCACTTTCTTCTTCTCTCTCTCACGAATGGACAACAGTAGCAATGGGGGGGAACGTAAATAGAGAAAAGGAAAGGCCAAGGTGTGATCTTCATCTTCAAGAGGTAGGGGTGTTTGTTATCTTGTTCCTCCATATTCTATTTCTCTTCTTCATGCTTATTACTTATGGGTTTGGAATAGAAAATGAGTTTGGATGAGATTCTTTAAGTTTGAGTTGAAGGAACTCTTAGGAATCTAGAAATGGGTTTATTTTTTAGTTGAGCTATGCATGATTTATGGTTTGAGCCATAGTTGTATCCCTGAATCTACTTGGGTTGAGAGTTGTAAAATGGGTATGGGAGCTTAGGATTTGGTTCCAAGAATCATGCTTGCTTAGTTTGAGATCATACATGTGGTTGTGATTGGCATTGTTTCAAGAAATTGGTTTTGATGTTTACAAACAAGAAAGGATGGATGTGCATTGATCAAGCTTCAAGAATATTCAAGTATAGCACATAGGGCTTAGATATTATGTTAAGGTATTTAGGATTCACTCCAAAGCTCATTCAAATGGTTTTTCACTTGACTTAAATGGCTTTACAAAATCATGTTTTAATCTTGTGAAAAAAATTGGTTTATGTTTGAGCTAAAATGTTTTAATGGGATAACATGTTAGTGACTTGATCAAGAACAAAGTACTAAATCTTTTTAAGAGCTCCTAACCAATTATGAACTCCAACTAATTGGTTATTCATCAAGTCAAAACATGTTTTTCTAATTGCTCCTAACCAATTAAACCTTTTCACTAACCAATTAGCATTTGTTATAAAAGCTACGTGAACCATTTTTTTAATTGCCTAACCGATTAGGCATGTTTGCTAATTGGTTAATGTGCTTTTATATGTCACAGAAACATTTTGTAAAGGACCTAATCGATTAGAACAACTTGCTAATCGATTATTTGAGAACTTTCAGAATCCATTTCTAAAGTGTCCTAACCGATTAGAGTCGCTAATCGGTTAGTATGACCATTTGAAAGATACGTGGGCTCAAAAGTAACCGATTAGGATATCTTGCTAATTGATTATTTGAGAAACGAAGCTATTTCTAAAAGTATCCTAATCGATTAGGATAACCAACTAATTGATTATTTGATAACTCAGAATCAATTTGTAAATGTCCTAACCGATTAGAGCTTTTTGCTAATTGGTTAGTATGCCTTTTTATTTGTCACGTGAACTGCTTTTTTAATTGCCTAACCGATTAGGGAAATCTTGCTAATTGATTATTCTTCAAAACAGCCCTGGAACTGATTTCTAAATGGTCTAACCGATTAGGAAGAACCTCTAATCGGTTATCTGGAAAACCAGTAAACTCGTTTTAACGGTCATTTTACAGAGCATTAAATGCTACCAACCATCCCAACGGATCTAATTTGCCTCGGTTATAAATCTGGTTGTTGGGCATTGATTGAAGGTTGGAGAACAAACGAAAAACTTACAAAAGCATTGAACTCACGTTTTCTTGATCTCTTAAATCAATCTCTGGTTTTGGGCTTTAGTTGAGTGAATCCTTGACGCCTTTAAGCTTCAACTTGTATTACTTATTCTTCGAGAATTTCAAGACACTCAAATCTTATTCAATCTGTTTTAGTGAGGGTGAGGTATCCCTCAAGTATTGTAAGGGTGAGGTATCCCTTTGAAAATAGAGGCTCAAGCATTAGGGTGAGGTATCCCATAGTGTTGAGTGCTGTATAGTGGAAAATCTCAAGTTGCATTGGGATGGACGTAGATCACAAGTGGATTGGTGATCGAACCGGGATAAACGATTGTGTTTGTTCTCTCTAAACCCTTCTCTTTATTTGGTTTCTTGTTTTATTGAATTGATTAGATATTATCTCCTTTGGCTATCACATTTATAAGTAAAAGTGTTAATCTCATTCATCCATTTATCTCTAATCGTTTAATAGCTTCAACGAAAATTGTTTATCAAACAATTTGCGAAAGATTTGCGAACTTGTTCTACTTACTCAATTCACCCCCCCTCTTGAGTATTGAGGCCACTTGGTAACAGTGGTGTATTTGATGTTTAGAGGTATTTGAGGATCATGTTTATGAGTGAAAACCCTTTGGGTTAGTAGACAAGACTATTATAGTCAGGGTTGCTAGTGTAAGGGTTAGTATTAATACTCTTACCGTTGTGAGGGAAGCGAGTCCGCACATCACCAGGTAGTGTCAGGGATTTGGTGCTTATTCTACCCAGTATATACAAGGGAACGCGGTTCCTAGGAATAAGCAATTAACATGTGTTTTCCTAAAACAAAAATCTACATTAGCATTGCATAATCATACGATTAGACCATTGTGTGAGCATGACTATAGAATAAAGCATTGCATCTGTTGCTGATGGTATGATCAGTTGTTTAATATTATTGTTCCTTATATAAGTGAGTTAAGATTATCGCTTGCCTTGTGAATGTTACATAGAGTTGTATGCATATTCTGATAGTGTTGAGCAATGGCTCATTTATCGGTTGTAGGCATAATCTTATGTTTATAGTGTGGTTTATTCATTGTGAATGAATAAACATTAGTATTGGTACCTTCTACTGAGAATTATGAATTCTCACCTGTGTGCTGCCATGTAAATCCAGGTGAAAGCTCTTCCAAAGAAAGAAGAAGAAGAAGAAGAAGAAGAAGAAGAAGAAGAAG
This sequence comes from Ormosia emarginata, assembly GCA_029884605.1. Lineage (NCBI taxonomy): Eukaryota > Viridiplantae > Streptophyta > Magnoliopsida > Fabales > Fabaceae > Ormosia > Ormosia emarginata. Next base: position 5,452,015 of record JAQQTP010000051.1, read on the forward strand.
AAGAAGAAGAAGAAGAAGAAGAAGAAGAAGAAGAAGAAGAAGAAGAAGAAGAAGAAGAAGAAGAAGAAGAAGAAGACTAGAGTAGTTTTTATTTCTTTTAATGAGGGCTCTAGTATGGCTAAAGCAGTTATGACTATGGCTAATCCCATGAGGGAGCAAGCAGTCACGACCGCAGATGCTATTAGGGAGCAGTCAACCACCACTGCTAGGATGTTTGAGAGGATGCAAGTGAACTAACATCAGCAGCCTATACCACCACCAAATCAATCAGAGCAACCAACCCAAGGGGCACCTATGGGAAGGAATCAAAACTTCCAAGACCTCTCAAAATTCAGGAAGTCCAACTCATCCTCCTTCAAAGGGGGAGTATGACCTGGACAAAGTTGAGAGCTGAATAAAAGAGATGGAGAAGATCTTCATTGCTATGGTTTACTCGGATGGGCAGCGAGTGCTCTTTGTTTTCTACTTGTTGGAGGGGGAAGTAGAGGATTGGTGGAGGAATGCCAAGAGTTTGTTTGATGCGTCAGGGACTCTTGTCACATGGAAGATCTTTAAGAATTTTTTTTCTGGAGAAGTATTTTCCACAAAGTTTGCCAAATGCAAAGGAAATGGAATTCCTAAGACTGGAGCAGGGCGAGATGTCTGTTGATCAGTATGTGGCCAAGTTTAATGAATTGTCTAAATTCTCATCCTACATCAAATGCAACCCAAATGAGATTTGGAAGTGTGTTAAATTTGAGGAAGGATTAAGGGAGGACATTCAGAAGGTGATTCAGCCTTTTCAGATCCAAAGCTTCACAAGTTTGGTGAACAAATGCAGAGTTGTTAAGGGTCGTGATGGTAAGTCTCAAGAGGAGTGAAGATCGCAGGACCTTCTAAAGAGGAAATGGGTGGATGATGGGTGTAAAGAAATTATTTCCACACCCAGCGATCCACAAGATGAGTATGAGGAAAATGTTTCTACATACAGTTCTTCAGAAGATGATGAAGACGATGAAGATGAGCAAGTTCAGGGTGAAACCTTAGGGCCTGAATGCCTTGTGTGTGGAAGGTCATATGGCGATAAAACCTGTGTGGTGAGCTTTGTGTGTGGTCAACCAAGGCATTATGATAGGTTGTGTTTACAGAGGCAGGGAGTTATGCCCAACCCAAAGCCGCAAGCTCTAGGAAGGGTGTATACTATAGTTAGGATAGAGGAGGCTCAATCTTCTGATCCTATGCAAGGTATCCTTTTGTGTGTGCCATTAGTTAGAAATTCATCTGGAGCTTCTTAGGTCTGGCAAGATATTATAGGAGGTTCATAGAGGGCTTTTCTCGGATAGCATTGTCCTTGACTAGACTAACTAGGAAATGTAGTACTTTTGAATGGACCCAAGAATATGCAAATAGTTTCCAAGAGCTAAAGTTGAGCTTGACCACCTCACCGTTGTTAGTAATTCTGGATCTTGAGGAGAACTTTGAGGTGTATTATGACACTTCAAAGATGGGCGTAGGGTGTGTTCTAATGCAACATAGGAGAGTAGTTGCTTATGCATCTAGGAAGTTGAGGTCGCAAGAGGAAAACTACCCTACCCATGATCTGGAATTAGTTGCGATGGTGTTTGTCCTAAAGGCTTGGAGGCATTACCTGTATGGAATCCAATTTGAAGTGTTCAGTGATCGTAAGAGTTTGAAGTACTTATTTGATCAAAAGGAGATGAACATGAGACAATGAAGATGGATGGAGTTTTTAAAAGACTACGACCTTGAGTTAAAGTATCTTCTGGGTAAGGCCAATGTGGTGGCTGACGCACTAAGTAGGAAATCCTTACATGTGTGTCGGATAATGATCCAAGAGAGTGAACTTCTTGAGAGCTTTAGAGACTTGAGTCATGCAGGGACTGTATTGCCACGTAGCCACAGTATGAGTAAAGTGGATATAGTGAATAACTTGAGGACTCATAGCTTAGAGGCTTAAAGGGAGGATAAGACTCCTAGGGATGTAAGTGAGCAAATCTTCTTAGGAAACCCAAGAGAGTTTGATATGGCAGAGGATGGAATGATTAAGTTTATAGGTAGACTTTGCATTCCAGGTGAATCTGAAATCAAGGAACAGATCTTTGAAGAAGCTCATTGTAGTCAGTACACTATCCATCTGTGGGCCACTAAGGTGTACCAGGATTTAAAGGAGATGTTTTGGTGGCTTAGAATGAAGAGGGACATAGTAAAGTTTGTCTCTAGGTGCATGACTTGTTAGAAGGTCAAGATAAAACACCAGAAACTCTCTAGACCTCTACAATCTTTGGAAATCCAAGAGTGGAAACGAGATAATATCACAATGCACTTTATAATGGGGCTACCCAAGACTCAACAAGGTTTTGATACGGTTTGGGTTTTTGAGGATAGATTAACCAAGTCTGCCTATTTCTTACCCATTAGAGCTAACTACTCATTGGATAGACTAGCCCAGTTATACCTTTTGGAGATAGTTAGGTTGCATATGTTCCCCTTAGCATCGTTTTATATAGAGGCCCTAGATTTACATCTAGATTTTGGCGAGCCTAACAAAAAGCTTTTGGGATAAAGCTTAGCTTGAGTACGACATATCATCCACAGATTGATGGTCAATTAAAAAGGACTATCTAAACCCTCGAGAATATGCTTAGAGCATGTGTGTTAGAGCAGAAGGGTAGTTGGGACAAATTCTTATCTTTAGTAGAGTTTTCCTACAACAACAATTACCATACCAGCATAGGCAAGGCACCGTATGAAGCACTTTATGGTAGAAAGTGTAGGTCCCCCTTGTATTGGTATGAAGTTAGAAAGAAAGCCATCTTAGGGCCTGAGTTGGTATAGCAGACCACTAAGCATATCAGAGTGATCAAGGATAGGTTGGTTAGAGCTCAAAGTAGGCAAAAAAGTTATGCTGATAGAAGGAGAAGACCTCTAGAGTTCGAAGAGGGAGAATATGTTTTCCTGAGAGTCTTCCTACAATAGGGATTGGTAGAGTATTGAGAACATGGAAATTGAATCCTTGTTTCATTGGTCCCTAACAGATCCTAAAAAGAGTTGGACCTGTAGCTTACCACCTCCTAGTTTATCGAACCTTCATAATGTCTTCCATGTGTCACAACTTAGGAAGTACAATCTAGATCCTTCACATGTCATAAGAAATGAATCTGTGCAGTTAAGGGATGATTTGTCTTATGCTATGCAACTGGTAAGGATCGTGGACAGAGGGGTCAAAGAGCTTAGAGGAAAGCAGATTCCTCTGGTGAAGGTGCTTTAGGGTGGTGCGGGCTTCGAGGAGGCTACATGGGAGTTAGAGTCCCACATGCAACAAGACTACCTACAGTTATTTTTATGAGTTAAGCAATTTTGAGGATACAATTCTTAAAAAAGAGGGGAGTAATGTAACACTCTTAACAACATGTTAGGCTTGTATATAGTTACAAAGGTAACATAATGCTAGTTTAACATGCTTGTTAAATTTTGTGATAATCTGAGTTCGTTTAGGTACTTTGCTACAACACAAAAGATAAAAAGTAGCCTAAAATGACTCAGATATCAGCATAAGCTAATGAAAATAAATATGGAGAATTTATTTCTAAGTCATAAATGTGTGGAATGCGATATGGTTAATTTTTTAGAGTTAACTGAGGTCATTTGGTATTTTTAAGTACACTAGGAGTGTGTTTTAATACTAGATTGACTTGTTGCAGATATGAAAACTTATGAAAAGGGTGAAATGAGTATTGAGATAAATCTTAGGATTTATTTTAATGCTTATGGAAGTTAGGAAACTTGATTTGGAGAAATCTAAGCATTCTTAACAAATACGAAGTTGAGCAAAAGGACCAAAATGCCCCTAGTACTCATCTTTAAAGTGAAATTTCATTTTGCTTTCCTCTTCTTTCTCTTATGAATGGACAACAGTAGCAAGGGGGCAATGAAAATAGAGAAAAGGGAAGGCCAAGGTGTGATCTTCATCTTCAAGAGGTAGGGGTGTTTGCTATCTTGTTCCTTCATCTTCTATTTCTCTTCTTCATGCTTGTTGCTTGTGGGTTTGGAATAAAAAATGGATTTGGATGAGACTCATTGAGTTTGAGTTGAAGGAACTCTTAGGAATCTGGAAATAGGTTTGTTTTTTAGTTGAGTTATGCATGATTTATGGTTTGAGCCATAGTTGTATCCAAGAATCTACTTGGGTTGAAAGTTGTAAAATGGGTACAGGAGCTTAGGTTTTAGTTCCAAGAATCATGCTTGCTCGGTTTGAGATCATATATGTGGTGTATTCGATGTTTAGAGGTGTTTGCGGATCATGTTTATGAGTGAAAACCCTTTGGAATGATTGAAAAGAGTCAAGGATGGAGTGTGTTCTTGAATTTTCTAGGAAACCCAGAAAATTCATGGGGAGCTGTGGCACTTCCCCATGCAGAGCCACGGCACCCAACTCTCTACAACTTATGAAATTCCACCCAGGAGCAGGGAGCCATGGCACAAAAGGTGGGGAGTCGCAACACAACTTGGAAAATGGCCCAAACTTGCTTCCTTGTGTAATTTTTGTTAGGGAATGCATGATGTTTTGGCATGAGGTGATATAATGGGATACACTCATGCTTGATTGATGAGATGGTAATGCCTTAGGTCATATTATGAGATGGATTGGTGAATATGAATACTCCTGATAAGAAAACCCTAGTTGCTTCCTTAGTGGTTGAGTTTGAGCTTGAATGGTATGTGAGACCTGTGTTGCTCTCTTTTTGGATAAGGTTGAACTAGGATCTTGTGGTAAAAGTGTGTTGGTTCCTTTATGTTATAGAGTTGAGCCATGTGCGATTGTCTAGGTGCATAAAGTGTTCCTTTATGAGTGAAGTTGAACTAGAATGCATGTGTGGAACAATTGTTCTCTTAATTACTCAGATTGGGTAATAGGGAGTACTAGGAACATGATCTTGCCCTATGTGTGATAAAGGTGAGCAGGGTGGAGTGTTTGCTAGTTTCCTTTCTCACTTAGTTGTGTGAACCTTGTGTTGTGCTTAAGTACCTAGAACCTTGTTCAACATGAGGTTGATTGTGGAATCACTTATGAAGTGATGGTGTGAGGTTCTAGATACAAGAGTATTAGTGTTGAGGCACTAATAAGGGTATTCCTTAGAGAGGATAACCCTATAGTATAAATGGATATTTGAGAAAAACTTTATGCATTCAAAGGGTGGTGGAATGCCATAGGGTAATGTTGAGAACCTTGAGCATCCAAGGGTTATGAAATGCTATAGGTTAAGTATCTAGGACCTTGAGTAACATGTGGTTGCATTTGATATCACTTGTGAAGTGATGAGGTTGGGTTCTAAGTATACGTAAGCTAAGTTTACTTGGCTAGGTTATAATATTTCACTTGGTTAGGGTGAACCTTGTGATGAGTGTATGGTTTTCAAAATAGCATTTGCATGTTTTGTTTTCAAACTTGCTATTTGCTTCTTCCTATGTAATATAACCTCAGATGGTGTGCACAACCATTGGACCAGAGAATTGTAGGAGATGACCTTGGAGAGATATGGGATCCTAAATTCTCGTAGCAATCAAGGCTATTATAGTCAGGGTTACCGGTGTATGGGTTGGTATTAGTACTCTTACCATTGTGAGGGGAACGAGTCCACACATCACTAAGTAGTGTCAGGGCTTTGGTGCCTATTCTACCCAATATATACAAAGGAACGCGGTTCTTGGAAATGAAGATGTAACATGTGTTTTCCTAAAAGAAAATCTACATTAGCATTGCATAATCATACGATTAGACCATTGTGTGAGCATAACCATATCATAAAGCATTGCATTTGTTGACGATGGTATGAACGGTTGTTTACTATTACCATTCATCATATAAGTGAGTTAAGATTATCACTTGCCTTATGAATGTTACATAGAGTTATATGTATATTCTGATAGTGTTGAGCAATGGCTCATTTATCGGTTGCAATCATAGTATTATGTTTATAGTGTGGTTTATTCATGGTGAATGAATAAACACTAGTATTGGTAACTTATACTGAGAATTGTGAATTCTCACCCTGTGTACTGCCATGTAAATCCAGTTGGAAACTCTTCCAAAGGAATGAAGAATAAGGAGTATAAAGACTAGAGTAGTTTTTATTTCTTTTAGTACAAAGCATGTGTAGTGGTATATTTGCTTTGAGTTTGTATAAAGTTATGTATTACTATGTACCTTGTGAGGCTTATGATGTATATGTATAACTTTTAGTTTGTCGTGACTCTCCATAATTATTTATATGAATAAATGTCATGGGTTTAGTTTGCTGTTTTAGGTTAGAGTAGCATTGTCATTCTTGATTATTCTTATATATGCCAAATATAATAAGATATCAGAATGGGGATGTTACAGTAACACTGAGGAATTTGAAAGTGGATTGAAATAGGGTAAAACCAATTCATTGGATTGTTTAAATTTTAACGATGTCTAATCACTTTTTCATGCATGTTTCTTTTTTTGGTTTTACTTTTGATTCAAGTCAATGCTTAATTTCATGACTTCTAAATAGTGGACTTAGGTGATTTAATCATGATTGATGATAAAAATGGGGAGGGGATTTTAATCAAGTTAGATAATAATGTGTGAATGGTTAATGAATCAATGTTTAAGCAAATTTCACTTCGGTATGGATTTGTTAAACTGTGCTTTCAGGGTGTATAGAATGTGATTTGAGTTAGTGCTTTAAATGTGAAAACTGGATGTTAATATGAAATTTGTGATCTTTGGTTAATTTTTTTTTCTTTGGAATGAAAGTGGGTATAGATTGATTTTGGATCTTCGTTGGTGTTGTCCTGTTTTATTGCTTTTTATGAAGTTTTAGTTTTTCATATGCCTATTGTTTCTATCCTATTTTTATAAGGAATAACAAAAAGTGGATATAAATTAAAAAGTCAAAGTTATACTTTTTTTGGTGAAAAAGTTATCATCTTTTTGCCTCATAATAATTGAATGATAGGAACCAACAAAAATATCTTACATTCTACTTTTAATGTAAAGGGTATGATTGAATGTAGTCATACTTGTTTCTGTGGTAACAATGAGGAATCTAAAAGTGGATTAAAGTGAGGTAAAACCAATTCATTGGACTGTTTAAATTTTAGCAGTTTCTAGTCCCTTTTTCATGTATGTTTTTTGTTTTTTACTATTGAATCAAGTCAATACTTAATTTCATGACTTCTAAATAGTGGACTTAGGTAATTTAATCACGAGTGAGGATAAAAATGGGAAGGGGGTTTTAATTAGGTTAGCTGATAGTGTGAATGGTTAATGAATCATTGTTTAAGCAAATTTATGCTTTGCTATGGATTTGTTAAATTGTGCTTTCATGGTGTATAGAATGTGATTTGACTGAGTGCTTTAAAAGTGAAAACTTGATGTTAATATCAAATCTGTGATCCTTGGTTAATTTTTTTATTTGGAATAAAAGTAGGTATAAATTGATTTTGGATATTCACTGGTGCTCTTGTTTTTTTGCTTTTTATGAAGTCTTAGTTTTTCATATGCCTAGTGTTTCTATCCTATTTTTATAAGGAATGACAATAAGTGGATATAAATTAAAAAGTCAAAGTTATCATTTTTTTGGGTGAAAAAGTTATCATCTTTTAATTTCATAATAATAAAATGATAACAACAAATAATAATACATTACATTCTACTTTTAATGTAAGGGCCATGTTTGAATGTAGTCATACTTGTTTCTATGGTAATAGTGAGGAATCTAAAAGTGGATTAAAATAGGATAAAACCAATTCATTGGATTGTTTAGATTTTAGCAGTGTTTAGTCTATTTTTCATGCATACTTTTTTTTTTTTTGGTTTTACTTTTGAATCGAGTCAATGCTTAATTTCATGACTTCTAAACAGTGGACTTAGGTGATTTAATAATGAGTGAGGATAAAAATGAGGAGGTGATTTAATAATGAGTAAGGATAAAAATGAGGAGATGATTTTCATCAGGTTAGCAAATAATGTGAATTGTTAATGAATCAATGTTTAAGCAAATTTTTGCTTTTCTATGGATTTGTTCAACTTTACTTTCATGGTGTATAGAATGTGATTTGAGTCAATGCTGCCAAAATTGGATGTTAATATCAAATATGTGATATTTGGTTAATTTCTTTTCTTTGAAATAAAAGTGGGTATAGATTGATTTTGGATCTCCACTAGTGCTATCTTTTTTTTTTTTTACTTTTCTTAAAATCTTAACATGTTGACTTTCGATCATTAAAGTTATTTTGAACACCTCAGCTGTGTTTTTACCATTGGGTCAACAAAATCCACGTTAAATCAATATATGTCCTTGTCCTCATGAAGCTGAGTAGGTGTAAAGGATGACATCCTAGTTCAGTGGTCATTAATAGGATAACTAAAATGACTATGTATGTCCTTATTCTATTTTAAATGTTAACAAAATAAAAATGAAAACATCTATACATGTTTACTTGTTTAGCTTCAAAGTCTCAAAGCTTGTTTCATTTTCTTCGAGATTATGCAGATTGTACATTTTTACAACACAAGAAAGTTGCCATCAAGTTATCTTAAACCAATATATGATTATGGATTTGCTTAGAGAGTGGCCTGGAATTATTATAATCCATGGCTTAGTCATTTAGGCATTATGAACAACTAATAATCAAAGGGGAATAAAGATGGAGTTCCATTCCGCATATAAAATGCTAGCAAGAATGAAATTTATATTGAGAAGACAATCTGTCAGCATTTTAAATTGTGATGGTTCATTCCCTGTGTCTCCATTAGGTCCTTCTATGTTTGCATTTTTTTGTTATATTATTTTATTTTTCTTAGTGATTCAAAATGTTTAACAATGTGATTGCAGTATAATCCCAATATATTGAGTGAAGCCTCACTTTTAATTTTTCAAGTTATTTTTTATTGTTATTGAAATTCAAACATACTAAGTTTAGTAATGTTTGAAGGGATATGATTGATGTTCTAAACAAAGTTTACCAACTCATAATCTTGTTTAGCTTTAGTCCTTTAGTTTTGAATTTGGCTCTATTCAATTCATTTCAAGTGGTTTATTTAGTTTCATTCCACAAAAAAATCTTCACCCCAAAAAGGATTAGAGGTAAAAAAAAAAAACTTGTAACCACATAAATCAAATTTTACATGATTTCTTAAAGATGAATGGATTTATAAACTATATTATAAAACTTGAAGCCTTGGTTTTTTTAACAATATTATTGTAAGAACTATTGGCATTGGTTTACTTTATTACTATATATCCTTTTTTATTTGTTTACTTGTTAACCTATTTCTTGGTATTTTTTGAAGGGGCTAAAATTGTCAAGACAGGGAACAACCAAGGCCTACAAGTAGTCAGAGCATAATATTGACAACAACCCAACAAAGGTTTCTATATTTCTAACTTTATTTACGTGATTTGAGTCTTTATCTCTATGTTTAATTAAGAGTATTATAAATTTTTCAGAATTAAAATATACATTTCTACATTTTGCTTTTTGGAAAAAATAGATGGTCATTACAATCTTCATCCATTTGAATTAAATTACCCTTAGATTGTTCAATTCTATGAATGTGTAAGCATGCTTGTTATTTGTTCTTATCTTTCAATTAAGGCTCTATGTTATGTTTTTTAAAATCATTAAAACAAAGCTTTGGAAGTCTTGTATGTTATTGTATTTTACCCTCCTGTGAAATCATGATAATAAAGCCTTTGGAAGTCTTTGTGTTCTTATGGTAGTGCTTTTATATAGAAGAAAATATTAGTGTAGAATATTATAAAATAAAATACAAGTTTTCTTACAACACAGGGAAAGTCACAAAGGAAGAAGAGAGGAACCATAAGAGTTGGGTGTTCATAGGAGATAGGCGGTTACCAGAATATTTAAGTGGAGTGGATGAGTTTCTTAATATGGCCACTTTAGTTGCAGACAAGAAGGATAACATTAAGTGTCCATATTGTAAATGTAATAATCGCCTAAACAAGTCAAGGGAAGAAGTAAAGGGGCATTTACTTTGATAAGGAATAGAACCAAGTTATATAAAGTGGGAATTTCATGGAGAGTGTTCTTCTGATGATGAAAGCATATATGATCAAATAATTGATGAAAGAAATGTTGATGGTCAAGTATATTCAATGTTATATGACATGTATAGATGCGATAATGTTGATAACATGAACAATGAGTTTCATGAGATAACATCTAGTCATGAATTTGAGGAGCCAAATGAGGAAGCTAAGAAGTTTTATAGATTGTTAAAAGATGTTGAACAAAAGTTGTATCCAGGTTGCATTAAGTTTACAAAACTGCCATGTGTTGTCTGACTTTTCTAAATGAAATGCATGAATAGATGGAGTAATACTTCATTTGATTCGCTGTTGAAACTACTTAAGAAAATTCTTTTAGATGGCAATATATTTCTCGAATCATTTTATGAGGCAAAAAAAAATTGTTAAAGATCTTGGGCTTCATTATGAAAAAATGGATGCATGCATTAATGATTGCATACTATATAGAGATAAATATTCTAATCTTGACAAGTGTCCTACATGTGGGGAAAGAAGATGGAAAACAAGTAATAAAAATGACTTTGATGAAGATGCTCCCAATAATTCAGAAAGACAAAGAAGGAAAAAAAAACCTATTCCACAGAAATCCTTCGACATTTTCCTTTAAAAGACATGTTGCAAAGGTTATATATGTCTCCTAAGACAGCTGGGCTTATGAGGTGGGACAATGACAAGAGAGTTGATGATGGAGTATTAAGCCACCCTATAGATTTAATGGCTTGGAAGCATTTTGATAGGGAACACCCGTTCTTTAAATCTGATTCACAAAATGTTAGACTTGGTCTAGCAGCTGATGGGTTTAACCCTTTTGGTAATGTGAGTACTGCATATAGTATATGGTTTGTTATTCTCATTCCATGTAATTTGCCTCCATGGTATTGCATGAAACAATCTTTTTCCATATTGTCCATGATAATCCTTGGTCCAAAGGGGCCTGGAAATAATATTGATGTATATCTTGCACTATTGATTGAAGAATTAAATGACTTGTGGAGTGTTAGAATTAGCACATATGATGCATCGAAGAAACATAATTTTAAGTTGCATGCAACTTTGTTATGGACCATTAATGACTTCCCTACATATGCTATGTTAACTGGGTGGAGTACTAAAGGAAAACTAGCATACCCAAGTTGTCATTCAAATACTCAATCTCAGCGTTTAAAACATGGTAAAAGTATTGTTATATTGGTCATTGTAGGTTCTTACCTTCTGACAATTCTTGGCGTAAAAATAAAACTTCCTTTGATAATACTGTGGAAAGTAGGCATGCGCCAAAACCTCTCTCTAGAGATGATGTGCTTGCACAATATGATACATTTTCATAAGTAGTGTTTGGTGATAGTAAAAGGAAAAGAAAGAGAGATACTGACGTGCATCATAATTGAAAAAAGAAAAATATTTTCTTAATTTACCATATTAGAGAACACTTTTGTTGAGACATAACTTAGACGTTATGCTCATTGAAAAAAATATATTGGATTGTGTGTTATGAACATTATTAGATATCAAAGGCAAAATAAAAGATTCCTTCAGTTCTCAGTTACATCTTAAAGTTATGGGAACTAAAGCAACACTTCAGCCTACAAAAATGGGGATAAATATGTGCTTCCTTCGGTTAGATTTACCTTGTCACGTGAAGAAAGGTCTCAATTTTGCCAACGAATTAAGGATGTTAAGTCTCTTGATTCCTATGCCTCCAACATGGCTCGTTGTGTCGATATTAAGGAATGCAAAATTATGGGACTAAAAAGCCATGATCATCATGTCTTGTTTGAGGGAGTTTTGCCACTTATCATCAAGGATCTAATGCTAAAAGAAGCAAGTGATCCATTGACTCAATTATCTTTATTTTTCAACTATTTGTGCTCCACAGAATTAACAGTTGATACTTAGACCAACTACAAAACAGCATTGCAGTAACTCTTTGTAAGCTCAAGCAAATATTTCCACAAGCATTTTTTGAATTCATGGTTCATTTGCTAATTCATCTAGCTAATGAGGCAAAGATTGGTGGGCCAGTGCAATATCGTTGGATGTATTTTGTTAAAAGGTACAACTTAATTTGAATAATATTTTCCTTGAATTTCATTGTTTTTTTTTCATATATATATTAATTAAGTTTGTTATTATACTTGTCAGAATTTTATGCACAAAAAAGCATTATGTGTGTAATAAAGCCCATCCCGAGGGCTCCATTGTTGAGGGCTATATCTCAGAAGAAGCCATGACACGTTGTGAACGGTACTTGAATGATATGGATACAAAGTTAACTCAACCATATTGCAATTCTTACTCTTGTCTTGGTAATGTTCATGGCTGCTTGTCTGTGTTTGATAAAAATGGTAGAGCATTAGGTGGTGAAGAATGGATAAGTATGGACTTGAATGAACTTAAAAAAGCCCATTTTTATATACTTGAAAATTATGAGGAAGTCAAACCATGGATTGAGTAAGATATCTAACATTTTTTTTCATTTATCTTTGCTACATTTCTCTGCTAATATGATGTCCTAACTTGTTTGAGTTTTCTTTTACATTAAAATGTTCTAGAGAACATAAAGAAATACTTAAGAGAGAAAATAATGGAAACATAGAAAGAAGACATAACAAGGAATTCATTTCCTAGTTTGAAAAGGAGGTACAAGTTGTTTAAAATTATATTATCATTATACTAAAAGTTCAAATAATATGGACATATTCTGACTTTGAATATTTGGATTATAATTTATACAGGTGGTATATTTACATATTGAAAACTATTTTCGAGTGACTTCACAATTGCTAGCATTAGCTAGAGGACCATATTGTTGTGTTTGTTCTCATAAAGGATACACTCATAATGGTTTCAGGTTTCGCACAAAAGAGAGTAAAAAAAATTGAAAACTCAAAATAGCGGGGTAATAGTTAAGGGTGATGAACTCAATAAGAATCTTGAGTGCTATAGTGCAATGCAAAAGATATATGAGATAGGATATGTGGGAGGAATTTAGTAATATTATTCAAGTGTGATTGGTTTGAGATTCCACCTCAAGGTAGATGGTGTTAATAGTAATGATTGCAACACCCTAACTTTAGAATAAATGATTGTTATGTCCTGATTGTACTGTTTTATGTTTTTCTGTATGATATAAAATTTATTTGACTGTTTCGAGTTCATATTTGAGTGTTTTGTGTGATTTGCTTCGGGTCAAGAAAATAATAATTTTCGGGAAGGGAAAATCTTATTTTAATTATTCGGAGCTGGGGGATCTTACTAAACCCAATTCTAAATTATACGTGTATTAATCTTTTAATTTTTAGGATTTAACTCTGTAATAAAATAATTTTATATTATTATAATATTATTTTATTAGTCAGTATAAATAAAACGACAGTGGACTCGAAAATATCTATGGGACCCACTTTTGGTTTGTAGGACTCACAATTGATTTGCGGGACCCATGTTTAGAGAAAGTAGTCAACGTTAGTGGCTTGATTTATTTTAAACCAATAGGAATTAAGTCAACAAAGAGGGCTTGACTGGATTTACACCGTTGGATGAAAAGGTTGAGTTTTGAATATCAACCGTTGATCTAATCTATGGTTGTAAAGAATGAGCTTGGTGAGGAAGGCTTGGATATCCGTTGTTGATCAATTGTACGGTGGAGATTGGTCTCACAAAATGGTTAGAATCATTTGTGACCATTGGATGAGGAGAAATGTAGGGAAGATCTTCACCCTTTATTGTTTTAAGATGAATCTAATGGTTAAGATTTCATGGAGAAGAGATTTAATGGTTTAGATTTGATCATATCACTACCTAATATGAACTCTTGATTTAATCAACGGCTCTTGGAGCTTAGATTATAAGAATGTTAACTAATTAGTAATGTAACAAATTAACCTAATTCAACTAGATTAAATGTGCATAGAAACTTAATGAGATTAGTAGCTTAATTAGTGATCATCATTAAGGAAGAACATTTAAGAACAAATGACTAGGTTTATGACAAGGCTTGGATTAGCCAATGGAAGACAAGCTTGGTGATCAAGTTTTGATCTCAACCTTTGATCACATCTAAGGCTAGGATGGAGTCTTGGAGGGTCAAACAAAGTGGCCACCTTTCTCTCTATGGAGTTACACGGCCATGCACCACTTTGGAGAGCAAATTTCACTTCAATCTCTAGCACTTTACTACACATTCTCTCTTCCAAAATCAAGAACCACCATTGTTGCTCTTCTCCAAGCAATTCGGCCACATCACCTACACCATCATCCAACCACCCAAAATTTTATCCAACCTACTTTTCTAAACCTAAACACTATTCTAAGAACATCTCTAGTTGAGAGTTCTTCCAAAATCTATCATCTTGAGCTTGGAAAATCACTTTGGAGATTTTCCCTAGAAGGTGAAAATCCTTATTTTCCATTTCTAACTTCTTTTTCAAGGTTCTAAGCCATGATTTATCCATGGTTTATGATTTTCTCCTATAGTTATAACTCTTTAAATTTTTGTTTAAAATCTTTAGGTTTTCTTGGAGGTGAAACCGAAACCACTAGGAGAAGGAGTAGTAGATTTTATCTTCCTTTAAGGTAAGAGGGAGATTTAATCTCATCAACCATGTGTGGTGATGAGAAAATGGACTTGTATGTGTATGAAAAATCCATAAGGATTCACTTGTGATTGATTGTTTAAATGCTTTCTTACTTGTGTATGATATTGTTTGTATGCATGTCTACAAGCTTTAAAATATATTGTTTGTGTGATTATGTATGAATATTACGTAGGATGTGAATAACATGTGAGGTTTGCATGAGTGTTCCAAAGAACACAAGAAGAGGCTCACGGCCTCAACCAAGAAAAGAGAACCAAAATGTTCTCAATCATTTTCTAAAGGAAGGACTTAATGGAATTAGGTTAATGAATGAATTACAAAATGATTTAGAAGATAGAAAATGATCCAAAGATCAAATGCAAATGTTTTAGGAATTTCGGCCAACATGCCTAATAAAAGTGTAATCAATCCAAAAGTTATTTTCTAAAGTGTAGAATTGATATTTTACCTAAAAAGAAATGCATTTGTAATGAATTTTCAATAATTAAAGAAGTAAACCAATTTTTATTAGAAAAGTGATATAGTGGAATAATGAACAAAACCTTTGAAAAATACTTACTTTTAGATTTTAAAGTATAGTAACAATTTCTAAAGTGGATTTTATAATTATAAAATAAAATAAAAGAAATTTTAGAGGAAATACGTAGAAACCACATTTTTAATAGAATTTACATCCAAAATGTTGTCAAAATTTATTAAAAACAGTCAAATAACAATCAAATAAAATAAAACATTTTATAATATATTTATAATGTAAGAAAATTTATTCTACGTAGTTTTAAAGTAGTGAAAATAGCTTACGTAGTTTTAATACAGAGATTTTAAAGCATTTCGATTAAGAAAACGGTTTAAAAATCTTACGCGATTGAGAAAACGATTTAAAAATACTACGCGATTTTAAAATCAGCAAAATATATTTACACGATTTAAAAACGTTTCTAAAAATGACAAAATTGTGAAAACGCGACAAAATTTCTACGCGATTAATTGGAACAGCGAGTTTTACTGTCCGGCCAAAGTGGTGGACCCGAACATGTGAAAATATAGTACGTCAAGTGGGAACGTACTATATTTTGGATATGTGGAAATATGGTGCGTCAAGTGGGAACGTACTGTATTTTGGATTTTTGCCATTGAGGGCATTTGCCTAAATATGAGAATATTTTTGAGACTAAGTGTAATTTGGTAATTATTTTTTTTTCATGCATTGAGTTGTGCCAATATGGTTGATTATTAGTGATTTGATTGACGAGGCAAATAACACTATGTTGTCGGTGTGATAAGTGCAGTGTGGTTCATTTCTTTGTATGGACTTGGAGGCATTAGTGTGCGGAGTATTCCACATGTAGACAGTTGGTCGCTCCTCTGGGCCGTGGTAACTGGCAACACACTAGTGATCTCGACACGCACTATACTTAATCAAGATCTTGTAAAAACTATTTTAGTACAATGCTTGTAGTTACACGATGTTTGGACTGTGTGCTACTACACGATGATTGGACAGTGGGCTATAGACACAACGTAAGACAGTGCAATAGTTTGGTTGGGCAGCCTGAGGTACTTATAGTTCTTTACGGGTCATTCTCTCTAATATCTGCGTCTAGCTCCATGGAGTAGGAACGAGTCACATTTCATTTGCATTTGTGTCATGTATCATAATATTATTATCTGTGATATTCTTTGATACTGTTGTATTAAAACTGCTGTATTAAATTGTATTATTATTTATGATGCTATAGTATGCTTTATTGTATAAACTGTTATATTTGTTATATTTGGCGTTTTCTTAATTGCCATGCTGGTATTGATGTATGATTATCTCACCTCTCTATATGTATTATTTTTTGTATTATTAAATTATGTTGTAAAGAGTTTGAGGAAGAGGATCAGCCTCTTGAGTTGTGTATCCTGAGGAGGAGGAGCAGCAGCAGACGGGGGATCAGTTTGACGACTACGAACCTTCTGATCATCCATATCCATTGGACTGATTTGGCAAGTATGACGCTGTCGGGATTTCTTGGTTTCGAGAGACTTGTGTTTCATGGGGGTTCAGAGGCCTGGCGTCTGCAAGAGGATAGAGATTCAGTGGTTTACGTGGGACGGTTGACTGTGTCCCTACGAACAGAGTTTGATAGGGAACCTGTTTTTACTACTACTCTGTATTTGCATTTAGAGTTGTTGCTGACTATTAGGCATTATTGGGGAGGGATGTTCCATGCGCCTAGTGAGATTAGCAGTGTGTCGACAGCACGGACTCGTGTCCGTAGAGCTTCGAGACATCCTGGATACCTATCACCTGAAGTTTCATTTGAGAGTGATCCTTTAGAAGGTTAGGGATCTATGATGTGCACTTGGGCATTTTTTGATGTAGTATTGTATATTAACTCTCTATAACTTTGTTTAAATATTTTGTAGTTGTATATTATTTGCACTACTTAAAACAAAATCATATGTATATTATGTGTGATGACAGTTTGTTTTATTTTATGTTTCGTGTTATTTTATTTAGTAATATTCTGTATAAAAGGAAAAAAATTTACAACCCATATTATTCATGTAACAAATGTTTTACAACTTGGGTAATATTTATTTATTTTATTTTATTGCATCATAAATGTGACATCCCCACAAGAGTGTTACATTAGTTGGTATCAGAGCCCAAGTTAGAGTCTTTTGGGGTTGTGGTTGGGTCTATTTTTGCTTGTGTTGTGTGATTCTCTGTGATTTACTTCCGAAAGGATGTATCTAACTTTGTTTTGTTATGATTGAAGAAAGAAGATGTCTGGCAGAAGAGGAACACGTGCGAACGTAAATCGTAATGTGGACCCAATGATTGCAGCTGCGGAGGCTATGCAATAGATGGCTGAAGTGATAACTCAACAAAATGAGAGAGCAGCTCAACAGCAAGAAGCTACTGTTGATGCCCTAAATTTATCTGAGTTTAAGCGTAATAACCCGCTGCAGATCAGAGGCGAGTTTAATCCTGAGAAAGCAAGTCTAAGGATCCAAAACTTGGAAAAGATATTTGAAGGAATAGGATGTACAGATGAGAAGAAGGTGACGTATGCTACTTTTATGCTGAGAGGAGATGGTAAACATTGGTGGAAAGGAACCCGCCGATTATTGCAGGCTGAAGGAACTGAAATTACTTGGGAGGTATTTTCTGAAGTATTTCTGGATAAGTATTTTCCTGCCAGTGCTAGACATGCCAAGGAAATGGAATTTCTTGGTTTACGTCAAGGCAATATGACTGTTAATGAGTATGCTTCTAAGTTTTAGAGTTTGTCTCAGTTTTCGGATTATGCTCAAACCCGACCGAATGATGGGTGGAGATGTTAGAAATTTGAAGAAGGGTTGAGAGTAGAATTGCGACGAGCAGTGCTACCCTTGAAGATGAATCAATATCATGCTTTGGTGGATACTTGTGCACGACTTGAGGAGTTGGAGCCGTCACGGGATCCAAGGAACCGTAATTTTGGACCAATGAGGTTTCAGAAAGGAGGTAGTAGTAATAATAGTCAGTTTCAGCGCAAGCTGTATTCGAGACCACCGGGAAGTCAATCTCAACGACCATCTGTTGGGGGAAGTGCTAGTGGTAATAGAGCTGGTCAGAAAGTGGCGTTTACGCCGACGTGTTTTAAATGCGGAAAGAGTGGCCATATTTCTACGAATTGTTCAATCAAAGGGATAGTCTGTTTTAATTGCAGACAACCTGGACATGTATCTAGGGATTGTACTTAGCCGGAAAGGAAACCTGCTGTGAGACATATTCGTGCTAATCAGCCGAGGTCAAGAGGGCGAGTATATACCATGACTGGAACTGAAGCTTCTCAGTCCGAGGATCTTATTCAGGGGGAAGGTGTCATTGAAGGTAATCTTCTGACTGTGTTATATGATTCAGGTGCAATGCGTTCGTTTATTGCATATGATTGTGTGGAAAGATTGAAACTGCAAGTGACTTCTCTGAGTTTTCAATTAGTTGTGTCTACACCAACTGCTAAACCTGTAGTTACATCCAAGATATGTTTGAATTGTCCTGTTGTTATAAAGGATCATATGTTTTCGGTCAATTTGATTTGTTTGCCTCTTATTGAGATAGATGTAATATTAGGAATAAATTAGTTATCTTCTAACCATATCCTTATAGATTGTGCAAACAAAACCATAGTTTTTCCTAAGGAAGAAAGTTCTGGATTTTTGACTGCTGTTAACGTCAAGTCATTGTTGAGAGATGGAGCACAGGGATATATGTTATTATCATCTCTAGAAGTGAAGAGTGAGAAGGATGTGAATGTTATTCATATCGTCAATGAATTTCCAGAGGTTTTTCCTGATGATGTACCTGGTTTGCCACCTGAGAGGAAAATCGAGTTTTCTATTGATTTGGTACCAGGAGCAGGTCCTATCTCAATTGCACCATATCGGATGTCGCCAGCGGAGTTGGTGGAATTAAAGAAGCAATTGGAGGAGCTATTGGAGAAACAATTTGTGCGACCTAGTGTTTCACCGTGAGGAGCACCAGTGCTTTTAGTCAAGAAGAAGGATGGAACTTCTCGACTTTGTATAGATTATCGACAGCTGAACAAGGTGACTATAAAGAATAAATATCCACTTCCGAGAATTGACGATTTGATGGATCAGTTGGAAGGAGCAGTGGTATTTTCTAAGATAGATCTAAGATCAGGTTATCATCAGATTCGTGTCAAGGTTGATGATGTGCCAAAAATAGCTTTCCGAACTAGTTACGAGCATTATGAGTATCAGGTGATGCCGTTCGGAGTGACGAATGCTCCTGCAATATTCATGGACTATATGAATAGGATTTTTCGTCCTTATTTAGACAAATTTGTCGTTGTCTTTATTGATGACATTCTGATCTATTCTCAATCTAAGGAAGAGCATGCTGAACATCTCGGTATAGTTCTTCAGATTTTGAAGGACAAGAAGTTGTATGCCAAATTGGCGAAGTGTGAATTTTGGCTGGAGGAAGTTCAGTTTTTAGGTCATGTGATTTCCAAGGAAGGTATTGCGGTAGATCCATCTAAGGTGGAGACTATTTTGCAATGGGAAAGGCCTAAGACAGTAACGGAAGTCTGAAGTTTTGTTGGAATGGCCGGATATTATCGGAGGTTCATAGAAGGTTTTTCCAAGATTGCTGGACCGCTTACGCAGCTCACGAGGAAAAGTCAAGCTTTTGATTGGACAGAGGAATGTGAAGTGAGTTTCCAAGAATTGAAGAAAAGGTTGACAACTGCACCAGTGCTAATTTTACCGGATCCTAACAAGTCCTTTGAAGTGTATTGTGACGCTTCTTACCATGGGTTAGGGTGCGTATTGATGCAAAACTGGAATGTGGTGGCTTATGCTTCTAGACAGTTAAAGGTTCATGAGAGGAACTATCCAAAACATGATTTGGAATTAGCCGCAGTGGTTTTTGCATTGAAGGTGTGGAGGCATTTTCTGTATGGAGGTATGTTCAATGTCTTTAGTGATCACAAGAGTTTAAAGTACTTGTTTGATAAAAAAGAATTGAATATGAGGTAGAGGCGATGGTTAGAAATCTTGAAGGATTATGATTTTCAACTCCAATACCATCCAGGAAAAGCTAATGTGGTAGCTGATGCCCTGAGTAGAAAGGTGATCAGTGTTTCTACGATGATGATAAAAGAGGTAGAATTAATTAACAAGTTTAGAGATTCGTGGATGTCAATGGAATTGGAGCTTGGAAAGATTCGCCTAGGTAGGGTTGTGATCTTGAATGAAGTACTTGATATAATTCGAGATAAACAGGAGGAGGATGCGTTTTTGCAAAATGA
The DNA here is from genome assembly GCA_029884605.1 of Ormosia emarginata. Classification (NCBI taxonomy): domain Eukaryota; kingdom Viridiplantae; phylum Streptophyta; class Magnoliopsida; order Fabales; family Fabaceae; genus Ormosia; species Ormosia emarginata. Next base: position 5,472,514 of record JAQQTP010000051.1, read on the forward strand.
AAGGGAATTCTTGGAGCAAGGTCATAAGGCAACAGTGGAGGAAGGATCAGATGGAATCTTAAGATTCAAGGAAAGAATTTGTATACCTGATAACCCTAAACTTAAGAAAGCAATTATGGATGAAGCCCATACTAGTGATTTGAGTATGCATCCGGGGATGACCAAGATGTACCAAGACTTGAAAAGGTTGTTTTGGTGGCCAAGGATGAAATGAGATGTAGCGGAACGTGTGGCGTCTTATCTGTTTTGTCAAAAGGCAAAGGTGAAACATCAAAGGCCAGCCGGTATGTTACAACCGTTAGCTATTCCAGAGTGGAAGTGGGATAGTATCTCGATGGATTTTGTTACCAGATTGCCGAGAACAAGGAAGAGGCATGATTCGATATGGGTTATAGTTGATAGGCTTACGAAGTCAGCACACTTCTTGCTGATCAATATTAAGTATTCATTGGAAAGACTAACCCAGATATACATCAGCGAGATTGTTAGACTACATGGTGTACCTACATGTATAGTTTCTAACAGAGATCCAAGGTTTACATCGAGGTTCTGGCAAAGTTTGCAGGAAGCCATGGGAACTAAGCTACGATTAAGTTTTGCTTATCACCCGCAGACTGATGGTCAGACAGAAAGGACTATACAGTCTTTGGAAGATCTGTTGCACGCTTGTGTACTGGAACAACGAGGAAGTTGGGATGAATTTTTATCTTTGATAGAATTCACCTACAACAATAGTTTTCACGCAAGTATAGGTATGGCACCTTATGAAGCGTTGTATGGAAGACGATGCCGAACACCTTTGTGTTGGTATCAAGATGGGGAGAGTTTGACTATTAGGCCAGATCTTATGCAGCAGACTACAAAAAAGGTAAAGATGATACAAGAAAAGATGAAGATGACACAAAGCAGACAAAAGAGCTATGCTGATAAGCGAAGGCGACCTCTAGAATTTGAGGAGGGTGAGCATGTATTTTTGTGAGTAACTCCTACGACTGGTGTCGGAAGGGTTATCAAATCCAAAAAGCTTACTTCTAAGTTTATTGGGCCTTATCAGATTATTCAACGGATAGGTCCTGTAGCCTACCAGATTGCTTTACCACCTTTTCTATCCAATCTGCATGATGTATTCCATGTGTCTCAATTAAGAAAGTATATTCCCGATCAGACGCATGTTATACAGCCTGACGACGTGCAGCTAAAGGAGAACTTGACGTATGAGACACTTCCTGTTAGGATTGAAGACAAGAAAGTAAAGCAGCTTCGAGGGAAGATGATCGAGCTAGTGAAGGTGATATGGAATGACGTAACAGGTGATGCCACATGGGAGTTAGAAGACAAAATGAGGGAGCAATACCCTCAGTTGTTTTAATGTATGACGAATTTCGGGGACGAAATTTATGTTTGTAGGGGAGAGTTGTAACACCCCGACTTTAGGATAAATGACAATTATGTCCTAATTGTACTGTTTTATATTTTTCTGTATGATATAAAATTTATTTGACTGTTTCGAGTTCATATTTTAGTGTTTTGTGTGATTTGCTCTGGGTCAGGAAAATAATAATTTCTGGGCCGGGAAAATCTTATTTTAATTATTCGGAGTTGGGGGATCTTACTAAACCCAATTCTGAATGATACGTGCATTAATCTTTTAATTTTTAGGATTTAAGCGTATAATAAAATAATTTTATATTATTATAATATTTATTTATTAGTCAAGTATAAATAAAACAACAGTGGACTCGCAAATGTCTGTGGGACCCACTTTTAGTTTGGAGGACGCACAATTGATTTGCGAGACCTACGTTTAGGGAAAGTAGTCAACGTTAGTGGCTTGATTTATTTTAAACCAATAGGAATTAAGTCAACAAAGAGGGCTTGACTTGATTTACACCGTTGGATGAAAAGGTTGAGTTTTGAATATCAACCGTTGATCTAATCTATGGTTGTAAAGAATGAGCTTGGTGATGAAAGCTTGGATATCCGTTGTTGATCAATTGTACGGTGGAGATTGGTCTCACAAAATGGTTAGAATCATTTGTGACCATTGGATGAGGAGAAATGTAGGGAAGATCTTCACCCTTTATTGTTTTAAGATGAATCTAATGGTTAAGATTTCATGGAGAAGAGATCTAATGGTTTAGATTTGATCATATCACTACCTAATATGAACCCTTGATTTAATCAATGGCTCTTGGAGCTTAGATTATAAGAATGTTAATTAATTAGTAATGTAACAAATTAACCTAATTCAACTAGATTAAGTGTGCATAGAAACTTAATGAGATTAGTAGCTTAATTAGTGATCATCATTAAGGAAGAACATTCAAGAACAAGTGACTAGGTTTATGACAAGACTTGGATTAGCCAATGGAAGACAAGCTTGATGATCAAGTTTTGATCTCAACCTTTGATCACATCTAAGGCTAGGATGGAGTTTTGGAGGGTCAAACAAAGTAGCCATCTTTCTCTCTATGGAGCTACACAGCCATGCACCACTTTGGAGAACAAATTTCACTTCAATCTCTAATACTTTACTGCACATTCTCTCTTCCAAAATCAAGAACCACCATTGTTGCTCTTCTCCAAGCAATTCGGCCATATCACCTACACCATCATCCAACCACCCAAAATTTTATCCAACCTACTTTTCTAAACCTAAACACTATTCTAAGAACATCTCTAGTTGAGAGTTCTTCCAAAATCTATCATCTTGAGCTTGGAAAATCACTTTGGAGATTTTCCCTAGAAGGTGAAAATCCTTATTTTCCATTTCTAACTTCTTTTTCAAGGTTCTAAGCCATGATTTATCCATGGTTTATGATTTTCTCCTATATTTATAACTCTTTAAATTTTTGTTTAAGATCTTTAGGTTTTCTTGGAGGTGAAACCGAAACCACTAGGAGAAGGAGTAGTAGATTTTATCTTCCTTTAAGGTAAGAGGGAGATTTAATCTCATCAACCATGTGTGGTGATGAGAAAATGAACTTGTATGTGTGTGAAGAATCCATAAGGATTCACTTGTGTTTGATTGTTGAAATGCTTTCTTACTTGTGTATGATATTGTTTGTATGCATGTCTACAAGCTTTAAAATATATTGTATATGTGATTATGCATGAATATTACTTAGGATGTGATAACATGTGAGGTTTGCATGAGTGTTCCAAAGAACACAAGAAGAGGCTCACGGCCTCAACCAAGAAAAGAGAACCAAAATGTTCTCAATCATTTTCTAAAGGAAGGACATAATGGAATTAGGTTAATGAATGAATTACAAAATGATTTAGAAGATAGAAAATGATCCAAAGATCAAATACAAATGTTTGAGCAATTTCGGCCAACATGCCTAATAAAAGTGTAATCAATCCAAAAGTTATTTTCTAAAGTGTAGAATTGATATTTTACCTAAAAAGAAATGCATTTGTAATGAATTTTCAATAATTAAAGTAAACCAATTTTTATTAGAAAAGTGATATAGTGGAATAATGAACAAAACCTTTGAAAAATACTTACTTTTAGATTTTAAAGTATAGTAACAATTTCTAAAGTGGATTTTATAATTATAAAATAAAATAAAAGAAATTTTAGAGGAAAGACGTAGAAAGCACATTTTTAATAGAATTTACAGACAAAATGCTGTCAAAATTTATTAAAAACAGTCAAATAACAGTCAAATAAAAGAAAACATTTTATAATATATTTATAACGTAAGAAAAATTATTCTACGTAGTTTTAAAGTAGTGAAAATAGCTTACGTAGTTTTAAAACAGAGATTTTAAAGCTTTTCGATTAAGAAAACGATTTAAAAATCTTACGCGATTGAGAAAACAATTTAAAAATACTACGCGATTTTAAAAACAGCAAAATATATTTATGCGATTTAAAAATATTTGTAAAAATGACGAAATTGTGAAAACGCGATAAAATTTCTGCTCGATTAATTGGAACAGCGAGTTTTACTGTCTGGCCAAAGTGGTGGACCTGAACATGTGAAAATATAGTGCGTCAAGTGGGAACGTACTGTATTTTGGACATGTGGGTGCGTCAAGTGGAAACGTACTGTATTTTAGATTTTTGCCATTGAGGGCATTTGCGTAAATATGAGAATATTTTTTAGACTAAGGGTAATTTGATAATTACAATTTTTTTTGCATGCATTGAGTTGTGCCAATATGGTTGATTATTGGTGATTTGATTGACGAGGCGAATAACACCGTGTTGTCGGTGTGATAAGCGTAATGTGGTTCATATCTTTGTATGGACTTGGAGGAATTAGTGTGCGAAGTATTCCACATGTGAACAGTTAGTCGCTCCTCTGGGCCGTGGTAACTGGCAACACACTAGTGATCTCGACACGTACTATACTTAATCAAGATCTTGTAAAATCTATTTTAGTACAATGCCTGTAGTTACACGATGTTTGGATTGTGTACTACTACACGATGATTGGACAGTGGGCTATAGACACAACGTAAGACAGTGCAATAGTTTGGTTGGGCAGCCTGAGGTACTTATAGTTCTTTACGGGTCATTCTCTCTAATATCTGTGTCTAGCTCCATGGAGTAGGAATGTGTCGCATTTCATTTGCATTTGTGTCATGTATCATAACATTATTATCTGTGATATTCTTTGATACTGTCGTATTAAAACTGCTGTATTAAATTGTATTATTATTTATGATGCTATAGTATGCTTTATTGTATAAATTGTTATATCTGTTGTATTTGGCGTTTTGTTAATTGCCATGCTGGTATTGATGTATGATTATCTCACCTCTCTGTATGTATTATTTTCTGTATTATTAAATTATGTTGTAAAGAGTTTGAGGAAGAGGATCAGCCTCTTGAGTGTGTGTATCCTGAGGAGGAGCAGCAGCAGTAGACGGGGGATCAGTTCGACAACTGCAAACCTTCTGATCATCCATATCCATTGGGCTGATTTGGCAAGTATGACACTGCCGAGATTTCTTGGTTTCATGAGACTTGAGTTTCACGGGGGTTCAGAGGCTTGGCATCTGCGAGAGGACAGAGATTCAGTGGTTTACGTGGGACGGTTGACTGTGTCCCTACGAACAGAGTTTGATAGGGAACCTATTTTTACTACTACTCTGTATATGCATTTAGAGTTGCCACTGACTATTAGGCGTTATTGGGGAGGGATGTTCCATGCGCCTAGTGAGATTAGCAGTGTGTCGACAGCACGGACTCGTGTCCGTAGAGCTTCGAGACATCCTGGATACCTATCCCCTGAAGTTTCATCTGAGAATGATCATTCAGAGGGTTAGGGATCTATGATGTGCACTTAGGCACTTTTTGATGTAGTATTGTATATTAACTCTCTATAACTTTGTTTAAATATTTTGTAGTTGTATATTGTGAACACTCAATTTTGTCCGGACAAAAGAAAAAAAGAAGAAAAAAAAAGAAAAAATATAAAAAAATATATATTGATTTTTCGTTTTATTAAAAAAATAAGAAGAATGATGATGATTTTTTTTGTTTAAAAAAAAAGGGAAAAAAACGAAAAAAAAAAAAAAAAAAAAAAAAGGTTGTTGCTAACGTTGGTGGCTTGGCTTGCCAGCCACCAATCCCAGAAGAAAAACACAAGGCTCGAAATGAGCAAAAATGGTAAGACGTGAAGCGGGAGAAGTTGACAGTCTAAAGAAAATACATCAAAATGGAAGTTTGATTTGAAAGCTCAAGCTGAGCTATTTTCTTGGGGGGAAGGGAGTTACAGAAATTGACTTCTATTTACAAAGGAAATAGCTTACAAGAGGGGCTCACTCTCACGTACAAGGGAAAAAAATAGAGGGGATTTTCGGGAGAGCAGGAAAACCAAGAGAACAGGATATCTTCAACACTGTGACTCATCTTCAACCTTTCTCACACTCCATACTCACAGTCCTCACCATCACTTCACCACTATCTTGCTGCAACCCATCCTCTCCTTCAATCACCACCAAACCCATAACCCAGCAGCCACCACAAGCTCACCTGCACCCATCGGACTGCACCAGGCTGCCCATCACCGGAACCGCCGCACCACCGCGCCACCAGTCAAGACCCACACCGAGCAGTCGACGTCGCCTCTGACCCGCAACCCACGCGCAGCACCGCACCGTGCCAACTTCGCCCCATCGAACCCGCACGCGACCTCCGCCGTGTCCGCCGTCACAACCGCGAACCAGCCAAATCGCTCCACCACACAACCCGCTCGGAGCTCCACCGAGCTCAGCCGCAACAACCCGCAACACCTCCGTCCCACGCATCCGTAACCCGCCAGTCCAAGCTCGTCGGCAACATCGCACCTGGATCGCGCCTCAGCCTGACCCATGCGTTTTGGCTAGCAAACCGTGAACCACGAAGCCGCCAGAGACCGAAACCACCAAGCTAGCACCATTCAAAGCCGTCGGACCTCAACCTGGAAAGCTCAGATCCATCGTCGCCCGAACCAGATCTGGGGAGACCCGAGGTCGCAACCTCCGCTCCCGTCGTTCAGTCGTGCACTGCCCAGACCGGACTAAACCTCCATCCACGCCACGAGATCCAGCTACCACCGTCCTCTCCTCTATTTTTCGCCAGATCCGGCAGCTCCTCCTGACCACCGCACCACACAGCAACCCGCGGTCACCCTTCGACTCGTCCTTGCTGCGAAACACCGTCCGCCCGCGCGACTGTTTCTGCCCCACCGCTGAACTTGTGAAAATCTCTTCTCCAAACGTTTTCTGGTGTGTATTTGTTAATAATTCTAGAGTTTGCTATTCTTGTTTGACTTGTTTTAGTGTCTTTTTCCTTTGTTTTTTTAGTGTTAAAATTTGAAGCTAATGGGCTAGTAGCCCATTCAAAATTAAGTACCACTAAAAAAAATCTCTTTGGTTAAAAAAAAAGGTGGAGACCCGTAAAAAAAATCTCTAATAAAAAAAAAAGAAAATTGAAAACATTTAAAAAAGAGGTGGGTTTTAGAAGGGTGTTTTAATTGGCAGATTGATTTTCTTTTTTGGACTAAGATTAATTTGTTTAGTAATTTAGAGACGTAATGAAAAATAAATTAAAAATGTAGGGACAAAGTGTATAGGATTAGACAATAATAAAAATACCAAAAAATGAAAGAATGTAAAAATAAAAATAAAAAATGAAAATAAAAAATATGTAATAATTTAATCAATGCAATGACCAGCGGTGATGATTGAATAGTGGATGTTATCTTCAATATCGTTTGGATCATAAGGGTTTATTGAGTAGTCTGATGCTACCTTGAACCCTGTGCAAGAATGGACTTGTTGTCAAACAAAATCCTTTTTCAAAACCTTTTTTTTTCTTTAATTAAAATAAATCAACTCACACTTATTTTCTACAGAACTACGTGACTTTGAGTTCCTCATTGCACCTGAGGGTACGTAGGAGCAGGATTTTCATTCTGTCAAGCCAAAAATTAAATTTTCATAATTTGGTTCTTCTTTTCTTTAAAAAAAATAATAAATAAAAAATAAAATAATTACAAAGTCTTTTTAATATGGGTAAAATAAATAAATTTGAGGTTATCAAGTTTTTGCACAACTGATTTAAGGTACTGTCTCACGACGGGTGTGATGGGGGTGCAGTGGGATTAAGTTTCCACCCTTCCCTATCCATAACCGACTCCCGAATCCGATTTGGTTCCAAAGACCATTTTCTAAATAGGTTTTCCAATTTTTTCTAAATTTAAATAAAATTGGTGGCGACTCTTTTTTTTAAAAAATCACGCGAGTTTGCTATTTCACCGCGATCTCGGTCGCGACAGATGGCGACTCCGCTGGGTACACTTGGAGAGTCAGGCCTGTTGTAGTTAATTGTGCAAAATTTTAATAATCTCTATGTATTTATTTTACCCTTTTCCTTGTTTTTTTTGTTTTCTTTTTTGTTTGTAAATAGTTTTTGATTAATACTTTGGTGTAGTGTAAATATTTGATAGCATCATCTTGTATATATTTTTGTCTTGTATATATATTGTTATGCTTAACCCTAGGGTAGATGATTGTTGCTTGGTTGTTGTATATATGTTTTGCAGGTTGGGGGTAATTTTTGGTCTTTTTAAATTTTTGGTACAGGTTTGTATGCTCCCTCACACACGTCGCTGCCACTTACCTCACACAATTTTTTTGGGCTCTATACCCGAGTCTGTGCGAACCCGAGGAATAGGAGGGGTCTCGATCTTTGTTATTGAAGGGCTTCATGCTCACTTAACATTGGTTGAGACACCACTCAGATTGTTACCAATATCATGGACTAATCATATTGAGAGGGTTTATCCCTACTTGTGATTAATTCATGAATTGGATCCTTGTCTTTCGAGATAAGGGCAATCTGGGGACCATAACTTTTAGAGGTCTAGATCTGTCCTAAAAACCTTGCACTGGTAGATGGAATATAGTGGCTGTCAAAATTAGAGTTGTGACTTTATCTAACCTTTAAGTTTCACCTGATTATGACACAAAGGGAGCGTACTCTTTCTTTATCTGTTCATTTCTCATATCATTCATTTTTTTGTTAAAAAAAAATCATAAAAAGGGGAATATTTCATCTTGCATTTTCATATCATCTGCATGACATTCATAGCATTTTTCAAACAAAAGAGAAATAAAGAAAGGACATGCATTACCTTCCATTTGCATGACATTCTCAAAAAATGAATGCATCATCTTATAATTCTATGTCATTTTCTTGCATAAAGAAAAATAAGGAGGGCATGCATCAGCAAATCATGCACAATCCTTTGGGTTTACGACCCTATAAGGATTTCTCCATGTAGAATGTTAGGATACATTATAGAGTCACCTCGATGAGGGGTACCCTTAGGATGCATTCTTCATTTTTGTTGGTTTGCTTACATTCTTCTTTTACTCTTTTGTAGGGTGAGTTTAGTTAGTAAAGTGGAAAGATTAGTGCTCATTCAATAGCAAGGAATGGAAGAGATATGCCAAAGGAAAAACACCAGCAATGCAGTCGATCTTAGGAGGAATATGAAGATTACGATAAATGGCAGTGACTTGAGACGTGTGAAGGAAATTGCTCAACATATGACTCCTAAGGCTCGATCAGAGTTTTCAAGTAGTTATGGACATATCCTAGATTTGTTGCGCATCCCTGTTGAAGAACCTGTTTTGAGTGGCCTTGCTCAGTTTTGGAATTGCTCTCTGAAATGTTTTGAGCTGCCCGACTTGGATATTGCACCGACCATAGAAGAATATGCCATTATGCTGAGACTCCCAATGAGCAAGTACCCTAATGTTTATCTTTATGGAGGATATTATGTGTCAGAAGGAAAAATAGCAGAACTCATAGGGGTTCAGGCAAATCAGTTAGGCATAGAAAAGAGAGGAGGAACACAAGGATCGAAGAAGAGTTACCTGAAAGCACATCTGGAGCTACAAGCGCAGCAAGGAAGGTGGGATCTCTTTAACAAAACATTGGCATTAACCATCTTGGATTGGTGTTATTCCCATTCACCTCAGATGTGGTGGACTAAGCGGTAATGGATACTTTCTTCAAGTTTGAGAATCATAGGTCAAATCCAATCCCTGCTATTCTTGCTGATACTTTCTTGACCATGGAGATTTGCCACAAAAAAGGAGGGGGTATGATCCGATGCTGCACACATATGTTGTATGTTTGGATCATGACGCACATGGATGTACACAATCGCCTGGGCCTCTTACCTGATCCACTAAGGAATTTTGGCCACATTTTAGTGAAGCATCAGAAAGCCCACGAATGGAAAGATGAGTTCATGAAGATGGGATCAGACTCTTTCAAATGGGTTTGCTCTTGGTATCATGGGGAAGAGATATTGCTCCGTTGTGGTGACTTCTCTAATATTCCTTTAATGGGCGTGAGAGGTTGTGTATCATTCTCACTGGTTCTTGTGCTTAGATAGCTCCAATGGACTCAGCACGTGCCTGACGAAGCACAACTTAGAGGATTCAACTTTTTATATACGAAAGATGGAAGCACTACCAAGCAGGAAAAGGAGGTCAGGGACGCTTGGAAGAATATTCATAGGGCAGGGGCGAAAGAATTGGGAAAACGAGTGGTAATTCCTACTCCCGAATACCTGCAATGGAGAGCAACAAGGAAGGCACAAAATAGTACCCCTCAAGCGGTGTCAAGTGATGAAAATCATTCCCAGATTATATCTCAAATGACCACCCAGATAAAGAGGATGAAAGCGCAAATGCAGCTTTTGGAACAAGGGAAGGAAGCCACTGAGTTAAAAGTCGTCATTCACACAAGTCGGTGCCAGAAGTTAGCCGACAAGATTGAAGACTTAAAGGATACGCAAGCTGATGCTGCTGAAGCCCCGAGTCGAGTAAAAAGGGCAAGAAAAGGAAAAGAGGTAGAATCAAATAAGATCACTTTAGAAGTCTAGGAGCTACGAGTGAAGGTAAGTGCTCAAGAAGAATTAATGGAGAAGATTTTGTAAGAGAAAGAAGAATTGGAAGCAAATACTAGAGCACAAGACCAAAGGATGCAATCTTTACAAGAAGCTCTGGTTGAGGTGAAACGACGCTCCGATCAAAGACAGGTTTTGGCTGCAGAATATTATAGTTCACTCAAGGAAGCAAACAAGAAAGCAAGGCGTTTGGAGTTGAAAGCTCAAGAACTAGAGCAAGAAAAGGAGCAATGGAGACTCGAAGCGCAGAGGCAACGACTGCAAAAAGAAGAAAGTGAAAGCGCGTGGCAATGGGCAGCTCAAAATGAAAGGGCTCAAAGGGAATATTGGATGAATAAATATGAGGACATGTCTAACAGCTTGAAGTATCACACTACACAACTGGTTAATCGTTTTGATGAGGCAGACCTTCAGATTCGCATGAATCCCTTGCTACGACTACCATAGAAGATAGCCGAGTTTATGAGGTATTGTCGAGGTCTTGCTAAAGGTCTTAAGAAGAAACAAACAAAGTTGTTGATGTAATGTAGTTTACGTTACACTTCGAGGAGACTGAGACTTTGTATTGATTTTGGAATGAAATGAATGACTAGTTGCAGTATTTTGCTTTGAATGTTGATGTTATTGCTCTTCATTCAGGCACTATTCATTGAGGGGTGAATTCCCCCTTGAATAGGTTGTCAACCGTATTTTTGCCCTAAGACGATTTGTGCTTTAGCGAAAATACGGGAATCTCGGTATTTGGTGAAAGAATGATTGCATTGTTTGAAGAGGGCACCATTAGTGAACCCGCTAATGCTAAATCAAGGATCCTGCCTTGCTATTGAATGACCATGCGCATCTTTCCACAATCGCCAAGCATCATCATAATAGTGTTAAATGCTTTTTCTTTTTTCTTTTTTTTTTCTTCTTTTTTTTCCTCTTTATTTAATATGTTTTTGCTTTAATAAATCAGTTTGGTTCAGGAATCATTGCGCGGCCTAGGAAAGAAGAGACCAATCTAACCCGAGTTCACAATACTAGATCTCGGACCAGAATGGCTGCAGATAATTCTGAGACAGGAAGAAACTTGAGTAGGGAGGTCGACGAAGTGACAGGGAGGATAAATGAGGTGTCAGAGAACCAAGCGAGGTTGGAAGCGATATTGCAAGATATAAGGGAGTCTCTCCACTTAATCAGTGGAAATAGAAATGCAAATGGGGTTGAAACGTGTGCAAATGTGCCATCAGTGACTGCTCCGATCTTTTCAGCCATAACCTCAGGCATCGCTGCAGGAATCCACGAGCGACCACCTCAGACAGCATCAATAGTCATGCCTATTGGGGAGGGTATCACGCTTTGGAAGGCGCTCATAATGAAATCCCTGGTTATGCGGGCCCTACTTGGGAACCACCTCATGTGTCTATTCCGGGGCACGTGACAATGCCTTATTCTGGGAATAGTCACGTCATAACTGAAAAGGATAAGATGAAAGAAGATTGGATGGAGAAAATGGAGGAACAGATCAAGGCGATAAAGGGCCCCAATGCATATGGACCCCTGAGAATAGAGGAGTTGTGTCCCACCACGGATGTAGTAATCCCCAAAACTTCAAGATTCCTGATTTTACGAAGTATGACGGGAGCGGCAACCCTCGTTTCCATTTGATCAGTTATGGGACTAAGATGGCTGTTTGGTCCAAGGATGATAAGTTCCTCATCAGTTTCTTCCATGAGAGTCTTACAGGTCCCGCCCTAGAGTGGTATCTTCAGTTAGATCGCTCAAGGATCTCGCGTTGGACGGACTTGGCTGACCTATTTATGGACCAGTACAAATTCAATCTAGATGCAGCCCCAACCCGGGAACAGTTGAGTTCGATGCAAAAAGGCAATGAGGAACCTTTCAAGCAATATGCACAGAGGTGGAGAGCCTTGGCGGCTCAAGTCCAGCCCCCATTAACATTGTCTGAGATGTGCTCGTATTTCTTGGGGACCCTAGGAAACCCTTTTATTGGGGCGATGGCTGGGGCAGCCTATAAGGATTTCGCAGATTTAATAACTTCTGGAGAAAGAATTGAAATATTGGCCAAAACTGGGAAGTTGCCAATGAGTAGCACAGAGAATACTACTTTCAAGAAAGGATTCCAGCCGAAGAAAAAAGAACCTGAGGTGAATTATATCCGACCTCAACAGAATTTCAGACCGCGATATAGCCCAAGTCATCAGCCATCATACAACACCAACCCTCACTTTTCATACCAAACACTGCCACTGCCTCATTATCCACCCCACCAAATTATACCGGCCACAAACTTCACCCCAACATCACAATTCCAAGTTAACAACGTCCCCTCGCCACAACCATATACACCAACTCGCCCAAACTATACCCGATACCCACCTACACCTCCACAGAGTTACCTAAACCACGCACAACCTCGCCCGAACCTCTAAAATCAAAGCCGCTTTCGTCCCCAAAACCTCCCCCCTTTTCCAAGGTTGTCCATTTCGAATGCAGACCTATTCCAAAGATTGTTTGATGCTCACCTTATTTCGGGAATTCCTGTGCGTCCTTTAGAACCACCATTTCCATCATGGTACAACTCGAACTCAACCTGCAAGTATCACATGGATATCCCAGGGCATTCTATTGAAGATTGTGAGGCTTTTAAGACCGCAGTAAGGAGGTTAATTGCCTATGGGAAGCTTGATATCCAAGAAGAAGCTGGACCCAGTATCGTTAACAACCCAATTCCTAATCATGGTGGAAGGAATGTGGTGAATGCTTTAGATGTGGAAGGACCATCCATAAGAAAGGTCATGATCTTGCGTACGCCAATGGCAAGGATATTCGAAGGGTTGAAGAAAGCTGGCTACAATATCACTGCACCAGCTGCTACGATGAAAGAAAAGGGGAGATATGATAAAGAGTCAAATTGTGCTTATCATTGTGGGGGAATGGGACATGATATTGAGGATTGCTGGGATTTCAAGGTCCGAGTTCAAAGATTGCTCACTTTGGGAGTAATACATGCAAGATAAGGGTTAGCCTCCTCTAAAGAGGTTAATGTGGTCAAACACTTTGTGCTTAAGGTGCCACCTCTCAATCAAGTCTCAACACCGGAGAAAGTAGCGGTAACAATCAAGAAGCCAGTGCCGTTTATTTATAATGACACTCATTCAGTGCCATGGAGTTATGAAACCAAGATAGAGACAAAAGGAGTCGGGGAAGAGATTTCGAAGGCTCGAATTGCTGAAGTACACAAGGATGAGGAGTTGGTGACTAACATAGTCAAGGTAGGGGGAATTACCAGGAGTGGGCGATGCTATGGCCCAGGATAGTTAGAAAGGGGAAAATTGTTAAAGAAGGGAGTAGGGAGGAAATGTCAAAAGAAAATGAGAGAGAGAAAGAAGGTGAAGAGGAGTTCCTGAAGATAATGAAGCAAAGCGAATATGATGTGATGGAACAACTGAAAAAGACTCCGGCTAGAATATCTCTTTTGTCGCTCATCTTGACATCTGAGATGCATCGGAAGGCGTTATTGAGAATTCTGAATGAAGCCTATGTGAAGCCCGATGTTACTCCCGAAAGTGTGGTTAACATGGTGGACCCCGTGAAACGCATTAACATGATCACATTCACTGATGAAGAGATCATTTCTCAATCTGAGAAGAACCCGCGAGCCTTGCACATAACCCTCAAATGCAAAGGGTACATAGTTGCAAAGGTTTTGATTGACGGGGGGTCTGCATTGAATATCATTCCCAGGTCTACTCTAACCTCATTATCAATAAGTGAGGACGAATTGTCGCCACGAGAAATGGTGGTACGAGCTTTTGATGGAAATAGGAGAGGCATTATGGGAGAGATAGTGTTGCCGCTAGAGATTGGTCCAAGCAATTTTCAAGTACTGTTCCAAGTCATGGATATGGAGCCTGGCTACACCATGCTGTTAGGGAGACTGTGGATCCATGTCGCTGGTGTCGTTCCTTCCACCCTGCATCAAAGTGTTAAATATATTGAGAATGGGTCGATCATCACCATACATGGAGAGGAAGAGATTATGCTGTCAAAACCAGTTTCAGTGCCATATGTGGAGAGTGCAGAAAAGGAAGAAGAGAACCTGTGGCATAGTTTCGAAGTAGTTGAAACTGGACTCAGAAAAGATGAATCTCTCACACCAAGTGTGAATCAAGTGGTTGCCCGGATCATGACTATTAGTGGATACCAAGAAGGAAAGGGTTTGGGCTCGAAGCTGCAAGGTACTCGGTCACCGGTGTCACTCCCAGGAAAGTCAGACAAGTTTGGGATAGGGTACGAAGCATCTCTGGAGGAGCATATGAGGAGCATGACTCTTGGAAAAAAGAATAGCAAGGGCAAAATGAAGCATATTCCCCACCTGAGGGAAACATTCCCAGCACCAGCCGAGGTGATTATGCCTGACGAGGTCACTCACCCTCGATACTGCCTCACTATCAATGCTTTGCATGAAGAGGGCCCAGAAGAGCACAAGGCAATCCGTCCTTTTGCTGATGAGGAGACGCTGAAGAACTGGCAATCTGAACCAATTATTGATGTGATCGTTTCAAAGTAATTGTCTAGTCATTTTGTGTTGAGCAAATGTTGAAGTTATTTTGAGCTTATGGTTTATGTATTTGAGACATTGATTAAATGAACTTGCATGAATATTCAGCATTTCTCTTTGTTGCACTTTCTGACTTAGCCTTTTGTAATTTTCTTTTACATTTTTGTACCATGTCTTGTTCTTCCTTTGTCATTCCTACTTTATTATGCTTTTCCAACTCCACACCAAATTGCTTTCCAGGGATCTGAGTTTTGTAGATAGTTCGCCTCATGAAAGGGACCTCGGAAACTCATTAATTGATTCTCTTACGATGTTTGATGAAGAAGACCCTGAATCTGGAGAAGAGGAAGAAGTTGTTGAAAATTTTGCAAAGTTACTAGAGTACTCAGAGAAGGGATGTGTCTTGAATGGTGAGGAAGCAGAGGTGGTCAACATGGGGACAGAGGAAGAGAAAAAGGAATTGAAAGTAGTGGCAAACCCGGAGTTTGAAGAGATGATCACACTATTCAAAGAATATATGGATGTTTTTGCTTGGTCTTATCGGGATATGCCTGGGTTAGACCCAGAGATAGCATCGCATAAAATTCCACTATACCCGAATATTGAGGCAAAGAAGCAGAAGTTAAGGAGGATGCATCCTGATATGTCCCTGAAGATCAAGGAAGAGGTGACTAAGCAGTTGGAAGCAGGATTTGTGGAAGTGTCAAGACACCCAGAGTGGGTAGCTAATATCGTGCCAGTGCCTAAGAAGGATGGAAAAGTTAGAATGTGTGTGGACTATAGAGATCTGAATAAGGCCAGCCCGAAGGATGATTTCCCACTCCCTCACATTGATGTTCTGGTTGATAACACTGCTAAGAATCATAGGTTCTCATTCATGGACGGATACTCAGGATACAATCAAATTCTCATGGATGTCAATGACAAAGAAAAGACCACTTTCATTACTCCTTGGGGAACATTTTGTTGCACGGTGATGCCGTTCGGATTAAGGAATGCTGGGGCTACTTACCAACGTGCCATGGTGGCACTATTTCATGACATGATGCACAAGAAAATTGAAATGTACGTGGATGATATAGTAGCCAAGTCTAAAGAAGGAGAAAGTCATGTGGCGATTTTGCGTAAGCTGTTTGAAAGACTCCAGAAGTACAAACTGAGGTTGAATCCTGCTAAATGTGTTTTCGGAGCATCTACTGGGAAATTACTTGGATTCATTATTAGCAGAGAAGGAATAAAGGTGGATCCAGATAAAACGAAAGCAATACAAGAGATGTCTGCCCCTGAGACGGAGCGTGAAGTGCGAAGTTTTCTCGAGAGACTCAATTACATTGCTAGATTCATTGCTAACTTAACCAGTACCTGTGAGCCTATATTCAAGTTGTTGAAGAAGCATTAACCAGGGAAATGGGATGAAGAATGTCAGGAAGCTTTTGACAAGATAAAGGCTTATTTAATGAATCCTCCTGTTTTGGTACCCCCTACGCCGGGTCGTCCTTTAATTTTGTACCTAACTGTATTGCCAACCTCGATGGGGGCAATGTTGGGACAACATGATGAATCGGTAAAAAAGAAGCCAGCAATTTACTATCTGAGTAAGAAGTTCAATGACTGTGAAGCTCGTTACATGACTATTGAGAAGACTTGTTGTGTGCTGGTATGGACCTCAAAGCGGCTACGACAGTACATACTCTATTACACCACGTAGTTGATCTCTCGAATAGACCCTCTAAAGTACATATTTGAAAGTCCTCATGTTTCATTAAGGGTTTCAAAGTGGCAAGTGATGCTATCAGAATTCGATATCAAGTACATGACTCGGAAATCCATCAAAGGAAGTGCAATTGCTGATCATTTAGCTGAAAACCCTCTTGAGGGTGGACAACTAGTGACATCTGAGTTCCCTGATGGAGAAATACTGATGGCAGAAGAAGAAGAAGAACCTGTTTGGAAAATGTATTTTGATGGAGCGGTTAACATGCATGGTAGTGGCATAGGGGCTGTGGTTGTTTCACCAACTGGAAAACAATACCCAGTCGCTATCAAGCTGGAATTTGAGTGCACTAATAATGTTGCGGAGTATGAGGCCTGTGCTAATGGTTTACAAGTTGCAATTGACTTGGGGATCAAGCAGTTAAAAGTATTTGGAGACTCAGCACTCATCATTTATCAGGTGAATGGTGAATGGCAAACTAAAGATCCAAAATTGGTGCCTTATCAAAAGTATTTGATCCAGTTAGTTGAGAAGTTTGAGGAGGTGACCTTCTCCCATTTAACCCGAAGAATCAGTTTGCAGATGCCTTGACCACTTTGGCTGTAATGACCAAGTTGGATATTCATAATAATGTCCAACCCATCCAAGTGAAACAGTGAGCCTGCGTATTGTGCTAATGTGGAAGGCGAGCCAGATAGTAAACCTTGGTATCATGATATCAAGTGGTATATTTAGCATAGAGAATACCCAACAGAGGCAAGTGAGGTGAATAAGAAGACTATCCGCCGGTTGGCGATGACCTTTTTCTTGAATGGAGAGGTTTTGTACAAAAGGAGTCATGATGGTACTTTACTTAGATGCGTGGATGCTTGCGAAGCTCGTATAATCATGACTGAGGTCCATGAAGGAATCTGTGGAACTCATGCTAACGGTCATTTGATGGCTTGAAAAATTCTAAGGAGTGGTTATTATTGGTCCACAATGGAAACAGACTGCATAGATTATGTACGGAAGTGTCAAAATGCCAGATGTATGCAGATCGAGTCAACACATCTCCTTTCCCTTTGCATAATTTGGTATCTCCCTGGCATTTCTCAATGTGGGGAATAGATGTCATCGGGCCTATTAATCCCAAAGCTTCCAATGGTCATCGCTTCATCTTAGTGGTGATTGACTATTTCACCAAGTGGGTAGAAGCTTCTTCTTATGCCAGCATCACTCAAAAAGTGTTTTTGAAATTCCTCAAAAGGGATATTGTCTGTAGATATGGGATTCCAGAAAGGATAATCACAGATAATGGTACCAATCTCAATGGTGCTGAGATTAAAAAGTTCTGTGAGAATTACAAAATTAAGCATCATAATTCAGCTCCTTACAGGCCTCAAATGAACGGTGCAGTTGAAGCAGCAAATAAGAATGTGAAGAAAATTGTTGCTAAGATGGTAGTGAACTACAAAGACTAGCATGAAATGCTACCCTATGCTCTGCATGCATATCGTACCAATATACGATCAAGCACTGGGGCAACGCCTTTCTCTTTGGTATATGGGATGGAAGCAGTCTCTCCAATAGAAATTGAGATCCCTTCCCTAAGGGTTTTGATAGAAGCAGAGTTAGAGGAATCTGAATGGGTGAAGACTCAACATGAGCAATTGAATATGATAGAAGAGAAGAGATTGGCAGCTATTTGTCATGGGCAATTGTATCAAAGCAGAATGGCTAGAGCCTTCAACAAGAAAGTTCGTCCTAGGGAATTCTGTTCAGGGGATTTGGTTTTGAAAAAGATTCTCCCTAACCAAGAGGATGCCAGAGGAAAATGGGCTCCGAATTATGAAGGCCCGTACATAATCAAGCAGGCATTTCTAGGAGGAGCGTTAATTTTGCAGAATATGGATGGAGAAGAATTGCCAAGGCCCATGAATACTGATGTTGTCAAGAGATTCTATGCCTGAAAAAGAAAAAAAAAAGGGGCTCGTTAGGTTGAAAACCCGAAAAGGCGGCCTAAGCAAAAGTTAGAGCAATTGAAAAAATGAAAAAAAAAAAAAAAAAAAAAAAGTCCGTTAGAAATTTGAAAACACGAAAAGCGAGTCTAAGCAAAAGTTAGGGCAAATGAATAGGCAAAATCTTAAAGAAGGTGGGCCTGAAACTCTTCGAGGAACTCACCAAACTGGGGCAATTTTTGATGTGCGTCCAATCAGTTATACAAAGAGGGCAAGTCGTTTGCATTAAATGGATCATACTGGGGCAAAATTTTTGAGGAATTAAAAAGGGTTCGTGTTGAAAGAGGTATCAGCAGAGACAACGGTTAAGTTGTCAAGTACTTGCAATGAATCAATTGAATGAGGAACAAGGAACTAATACTGGGGCAAATTTTTTATTTTTCTTGCAATCTTTCTTTTGTCTTTCAAGTATGTGTCTTGCCAAAAGTTCATGTACAATTACATTACCAAAATAATAAAAGGAAGTTTGTTCATTCAACAAATTTCTTTCTATTCATGAATGCATGTTTACTCATTAATTTATGTCTCAAATAAAATAAACTTAGGGTCGACAATTTGATTTGACAATTGTGCAGCAATCCTTCAATGATTAATTTAGATTAAAGGATCTCAGTAACTTAAGACACGGGTTGCAATATCTTGCCAAGGAGAACGAGGTGGTCAGAATAATGAAAAAGAAATGAGAAATTTCTGGGGTTTCTAAGCTAACAAAAGGTCTGATGAAGGAAAACACGTGGACAAAGGGTTTGATTGGTCAAAGCTTTCCAGGATCGCCGTTAGTTAAGATGACTTTGAAAAAAAATGACAAAAAAGGGGGGAAAAGAAAAGGAGAGAAAAGAAAAGAGAGAAAAGAAATTTTTTCCATGCACTTTATTTTTCTGTTGAGCGCATCGGTTCCATGCATTGTCATTTAATTTTTGGGACGCAGTTGCCCATTGCATTTTAAGTTTCGGGACGCAGTTGCCCATTGCATTTTAAGTTTCGGGACGCAGATGCCCATTCTATTTTAAATTTCGGGACACAGTTGCCCATTGCCATTTAATTTTCAGGACGCAGTTGCCCATTGTCATTTAATTTTCGAGACGCAGTTGCCCATTGTCATTTAAATTTCGGGACTCAGTTACCCATTGCATTTTAATTTTCGAGACACAGTTGTCCATTGTCATTTAAGTTTCGGGACACAGTTGCCCATTGCATTTTAATTTTCGGGACACAGTTGCCCATTGTCATTTAAATTTCGGAACTCAGTTGCCCATTGCATTTTAAGTTTCGGGATGCAGTTGCCCATTGTCATTTTAAATTTCGAGACACAGTTGCCCATTGCCATTTAATTTTCGGGACGCAGTTGCCCATTGTCATTTAAATTTCGGGACTTAGTTGCCCATTGCATTTAATATTTCGGGACACAGTTGCCCATTGCATTTAAATTTCGTGACGCAGTTGCCCATTATCATTTGTATTTCGGGACACAGTTGCCCATTGCCATTTAATTTGGGACGCAGTTGCCCATTGTCATTTAAATTTCGGGACGCAGTTGCCCATTTACATTTTTAATTTCGGGACGCAGTTTCCCATTGTCATTTTGATTTTCGAGACGTAGTTGCCCATTGCCTTTTACCTTTGAATGCATCAGTTCCATGCATTTTAATTTCTTGCTTTATTTTGCATTGCCAGACAAAATTGAAGTTCATATCTTTACTCCTTTCTTACGATGATAATACGATAAACCACAGCTTTTCTTATTATCTAGTAAGAAACAAGTAAAGAGGGGCAACTGTGAACACTCAATTTTGTCCGGACAAAAAAAAAAAGAAGAAAAAAAAAGAAAAAAAAATATAAAAAAATATATATTGATTTTTCGTTTTATTAAAAAAATAAGAAGAATGATGATGATTTTTTTTGTTTAAAAAAAGGGAAAAAAAAACGAAAAGTAAAAAAAAAAAAAAGGTTGTTGCTAATGTTGGTGGCTTGGCTTCTGCCAGCCACCAATCCCAGAAGAAAAACACAAGGCTCGAAATGAGCAAAAATGGTAAGACGTGAAGCAGGAGAAGTTGACAGTCTAAAGAAAATACATCAAAATGGAAGTTTGATTTGAAAGCTCAAGCTGAGCTATTTTCTTGGGGGGAAGGGAGTTACAGAAATTGACTTCTATTTACAAAGGAAATAGCTTACAAGAGGGGCTCACTCTCACGTACAAGGGGAAAAACAGAGGGGATTTTCGGGAGAGCAGGGAAACCAACAGAACATGATATCTTCAACACTGTGACTCATCTTCAACCTTTCTCACACTCCATACTCACAGTCCTCACCATCACTTCACCACCACTATCTTGCCGCAACCCATCCTCTCCTTCAATCACCACCAAACCTATAACCCAGCAGCCACCACAAGCTCACCTGCACCCATCGGACTACACCAGGCTGCCCATCACCGGAACCGCCGCACCACCGCGCCACCAGTCAAGACCCACACCGAGCAGTCGACGTCGCCTCTGACCCGCAACCCACGCGCAGCACCGCACCGTGCCAACTTCGCCCCGTCGAACCCGCACGCGACCTACACCGCAGGCCACCTCCGCCGTGTCCGCCGTCACAACCGCGAACCAGCCAAACCGCTCCACCACACAACCCGCTTGGAGCTCCACCGAGCTCAGCCGCAGCAACCCGCAACACCTCCGTCCCACGCATCCGCAACCCGCCAGTCCAAGCTCATTGGCAACATCGCACCTGGACCGCGCCTCAGCCTGACCCACGCGTTTTGGCTAGCAAACCGTGAACCACGAAGCCGCCAGAGACCGAAACCACCAAGCTAGCACCGTTCAAAGCCGTCGGACCTCAACCCGGAAAGCTCAGATCCATCGTCGCCCGAACCAGATCTGGGGCGACCCGAGGTTGCAACCTCCGCTCCCATCGTTCAGTCGTGCACTGCCCAGACCGGACTAAACCTCAATCCACGCCGCGAGATCCAGCTACCACCGTCCTCTCCTTTGTTTTTCACCAAATCCGACAGCTCCTCCTAACTACCGCACCACACAGCAACCCGCGGTCACCCTTCGACTCGTCCTTGCTACGAAACACCGTCCGCCCGCGCGACTGTTTCTGCCCCACCGCTGAACTTGTGAAAATCTCTTCTCCAAACGTTTTCTGGTGTGTATTTGTTAATAATTCTAGAGTTTGCTATTCTTGTTTGACTTGTTTTAGTGTCTTTTTCCTTTGTTTTTTTTGTGTTAAAATCTGAAGCTAATGGGCTAGTAGCCCATTCAAAATTAAGTACCACTAAAAAAAATCTCTTTGGTTAAAAAAAAAGGGTGGAGACCCGTAAAAAAAAATCTCTAATAAAAATAAAATAAAAAAAAAAGAAAATTGAAAACATTTAAAAAAGAGGTGGTTTTAGAAGGGTGTTTTAATTGGCAGGTTGATTTTCTTTTTTGGACTAAGATTAATTTGTTTAGTAATTTAGAGACGTAATGAAAAATAAATTAAAAATGTAGGGACAAAGTGTATAGGATTAGACAATAATAAAAATACCAAAAAATGAAAGAATGTAAAAATAAAAATAAAAAATGAAAATAAAAAAATATGTAATAATTTAATCAATGCAATGACCAGCGGTAATGATTGAATAGCGGATGTTATCTTCAATATCGTTTGGATCATAAGGGTTTATTGAGTAGTCTGGTGCTACCTTGAACCCTGTGCAAGAATGGACTTGTTGTCAAACAAAATCCTTTTTCAAAACCTTTTTTTTCTTTAATTAAAATAAATCAACTCACACTTATTTTCTACAGAACTACGTGACTTTGAGTTCCTCATTGCACCTGAGGGTACGTAGGAGCAGGATTTTCATTCTGTCAAGCCAAAAATTAAATTTTCATAATTTGGTTCTTCTTTTCTTTAAAAAAATAATAAATAAAAAATAAAATAATTACAAAGTCTTTTTAATATGGGTAAAATAAATAAATTTGAGGTTATCAAGTTTTTGCACAACTGATTTAAGGTACCGTCTCATGACGGGTGTGATGGGGGTGCAGTGGGATTAAGTTTCCACCCTTCCCTATCCATAACCGACTCCCGAATCCGATTTGGTTCCAAAGACCATTTTCTAAATAGGTTTTCTAATTTTTCCTAAATTTAAATAAAATTGGTGGCGACTCCTTTTTTTTTTTAAATCACGCGAGTTTGCTATTTCATCGCGATCTCGGTCGCGACATATATTATTTGCACTATTTAAAATAAAATCATATGTATATTATGTGTGATGGCAGTTTGTTTTATTTTATGTTCCGTATTGTTTTATTTAGTAATATTCTGTATAAAAGGAAAAAAATTTACAACCTATATTATTTATGTAACAAATGTTTTACAACTTGGGTAATATTTATTTATTTTATTTTATTGCATCATAAATGTGACATCCCCACAAGGGTGTTACAATGATCATAAGTCAAATCCTTACCAACTTAATGAATTAGTTGAGATATGGATTGACTTGACTCAATATCACATTCATATTAATAATGACATTCTTAGAAGGGATGATATTGTTGGAGTTAGCGTTGATGAAGCTACCCTAATTAAAGAAGAAGAAGAAGAGGTTGTTTATGCATCCGCAACAGATTCTGAAATTGAAGATTATGACTCTAGTTATTCAAACGGAGGCACATCCAGTAGTGAAGAACTTAAGGATGATGATTGGCAATAGTTTAGGAATACTATTGTGCATATTTTGTTTATAATATTTTGTAGCCATTGTTGAAATGCAATCTGTATTCACCTTTGATTTTTTGAAGTCAATTTTTTTTTAGTTGTTATACTATTCAACTTTAAAGTTAACAGGGTATCTTTATCATACTATTCTTGTTTGTCTTCACTAATGATTTAAAATGCTCAACAAATTTAGTATTATCAATAGGTACTTTACTTGTTTCTAATTTTCATCTTATCAATATGACTAATACAAACCCAGTTTCAAATGGGGGTAGTTCACAAGGGACATCTAGCAATTCAAGAACTCAAGCTATAGGTATATTTAGATTTTACTTCTATTAAGCTAAAGTATACAATGTTGCCTTTGAAATACTAGAAAGTATATCATTGTTTAAGTGTCTATATATATATATATATATATATATATATATATATATATATTATGTAACAATATCTTTGAAACCTAAAAGAGGACCAACTAGAGGCTTGAGAGTTCATAAAAAATGCTGAGCAAGATCTAATGGAAAGTTGGATGTCATTATCCCTCTAGACAAGAATGTTGCAGTAGGTGAATGTGCTAATGATTTTGTGACTTCTCTTTTAGTCATAGTCCATCAACACCTTACAAAATGTAGAAACATGGAAGGACATTCCAGATATTGTTAAGGAAAGAATAGTGATGAATGTGCTGGTATAAATGCTATACTTTTGAGTTTCAAGATTTCCAAACATTTAGAATTATGCTTTAATATACGTTTTTCTTAGTTATTCATATTTCACCCTTCAATTCATGATTCATTTAGACTTCCAGATACTAACACAATTAAAAGGGCTATTCTAAATGAGGCAAGAGACCTATTTCATTATAGGCACAGTAGGTTGCATACATATTTTCTGAAGTTTGCAACAAAGGAATAATGCCTAAAGAACAAGCCAAATGACTTATCAAAGGAAGAGAGGGAATATTTGGATGATAATTTTAGTTCTCCAACTTTTATGGTATTATATCTCTACTTCTCTCTTATTGGAATAATTCCATTTTCTTACAAATTAATTAGAGGATAACTCAGGTTCTTATAATTTTTGTGAAGTAGCATTAATTTTTAGGTTACTATCCTTGTATGTCTTTACTAGCTTACTAAGCAACAAATAGGGTTCATCATATGAATTGCTCTTATTAAGCAAATAATTATGGAGCAAATTTTATATGTGGCAGAGAGTTAGTCAAAGAAACAAGAGAAATAAGGCAAAACAGCTCATAAACCATTGTTGTGGTAGAAAAACTTTCCAATGTGTTAGCTATGACAAGGTGATAAATTATTTTACCTTAATTCTGTATGTTATGCTTGAGTTATTTTTATCCTAATTAGTTGAATTATATGTGAGTAGAGGAATCTAGAGACAAGAAAAGAGCCTAATCTTTAGCAGCTATGGCAAATAACTTATATTAAGAAAAATAAAGATTGGGTTAACAAGGGTTCTAAGAAAGTTAATGTAAGGAAATTCTCTATTGCTTAGTAGCTTATTTATGAAAATTATTTATTTGATATTTTAGAATTAACTTTATCATTTGTATTTATTTTAGGAAAAAGTTAGTGAGCTTGTCCATGAGAAGCTACAGGGCATTGAGGAAGGTACAGACCCAACTTTAATAATTAATACAACCTTTGAATCAACAGTTAGATAGAGATCAAGATATTGCCGAGGACGTGGAAAAGGACCAAGGCCAACAAATTCTAAATTTTTTGAACTTGAAGCTATTCAAGAACAACTAGTGTAACGTCCTTAATAACATTACTAATAACGTATCCAGATTTGAGGTATTAGTAAATAAGATTAAGCACGTCACTTAAAATTAACAAAATAATTTTAAGTATATTTTGTTGACATATAGAAAATATGATCTTATTACAGAATAATATAATGAACGTATACTGAAAAAGGATAATATACAACAAAATTTTCATTACTCAAGTTACATAGTCTATCACAAATATTATTTATACATCAGAAAATACAAAATAACGTTTAAAAAAGCTATTCTACTTTTTCTTCAATAATCTCCTTACTAAAAAGCTCGTACTTGGAAATATTACAGAAACATGAACAGAAAAGGGGTGAGAATTCAAAGAATTCTCAGTAATATATTTAAAATCAATGACATCATAATACTTCCAGCTGTTTTAGGGAAAAACAATTTTAAAACTCATTTTATAACGTAGGAAAGTGGCAAAAGCCAAATTCAGTCTTTCCTCCTCTCGAAATAGAAATCCAATTATTGATAATTTCTAAAAACGTTTATTGTTAAACATTACAAAATACATCCACATATATCTTCATAAACACATTTTCAAAAAAATATCATAATTTAACAATTACATCTAATTTCATCATAATGTTCATTTAAATCTCTTGGTAGTAGCCTGCTTTTAGGTTAGTGCACTTCAACCTATTCATGACGATTCTCCAGTCACACAAAACTACTCCGAATAATGAGTAACCCAGGCCACTTCTAGTGAGGGAATGTCCATCCTCAACTACTAAGATAGGGAGGACATCATCCATCCTCACACTATCCACAAACTAGGATCACCTCTACCAGCTAGGAAGAACTTGAGTAAAGAGCGAGGGCATGTCTATCTTCAATCTCAACTACTCCGGAAGGGAGGGAGTGTCTATCCTCACACTTCCATTCTAACCTAGGATAAGGATACATTCCTATTTCAATCTCTTGGCCATGTAAAATACTAAGGGCTACTCATACAAGTCACAACAACCAAAAGGTTTCCATACAAACATAATTTGTACATAATTCAAATACTTTCCTTAATATGGAACACTTGGCTGTGAGTCTTGTGAGCATCATGCTTATTCCAAAACCAACATTTTTAATCAAACAAAGCTTCAATGCATACAAAATGCACTCAAGTTATATTTGTAACATGGCAACCTTCAACCTTATGTTTTTGTTCACATTTTAAGCCATAATTCCATGTACAAAGGATGTCAAAATTATGGTTTTTAAGGGTAGCATTATGCCAAGACCTTTATTCATTCATTAAGTCACAATATCATGCATAAGAAATACAAAATTTATGGTCACATAAGGTAGCATCTTGCCGTGACATTCATGTACTAATCAAGACACCATTTTTATACATAAACACATCAAAATTTTGGACATCAATGGGAAGCCTTCTGCCTTAGATTTTCAGCATCATTTTGGTCACAATCTTAAGCAAACAAATGAACAAAATTCTGGTCACAAACACGGCATGTAGAGTCGTGACCTTCATGCATCAAAATCCAACCATTTTCTCATCAATACAACATCACAAGTCAATACAAACATCAATAGAAATAAATGAATAAATAGAAGAGTACAACCACCTCTAAATCCCCACATGACCATGAGACATAGGTCAAACTTTTACTCAAAAACTCATAAGAGAAATAGAACTAGAGAATGGTAGAAACAAAGGCACAAAAAAGATAAAAAAACAAACCATCTATTTTGTTGGTGCTGGCCATGACCCTCATGGGTCCTAAGATTCATATTTTTAACTCAAAATAATGAGAAAGGAAGAACAAAATCAAGGTAAAGAACCCCTACCTTTACTCTTAGCTTTGGTCCCTTGAACTTCCTTGCTTTTTCTCTTGTTTTTCCTTGTTTTTTTCTTTTTTCTTTTCCTCCTCCTTCCTCATGTTGTTGTTGCTATTTTATGCCCTATTTCTTCTCTGTTTAACTGTGTAGAAATGAGAACAAAAGAATGCAATTGTCTGGAGAAAACTAGACAAAAAGAGTCGTAGGATTTGGCCAAAGAAATTGTCAAAAATTTCATACAAAAACTTTTGTATTTGCTAAGCACACTTTAATCTTTCAAAGCTAAGTTTTCAAGTGTTCATAAGTGTTATGAAAAATTTTAGAATTCAACTTATTTCTTGGATCCATTTTTTCATAATTTTTTGTATACTGTTATTTATCAGTTTAGCTTCATTACTTGATCCCAAGTTAAATTAAATCGATGGATTAAGTAAATATGCTTAATTATACTTATCTTGGTTGGTATTTTATGCCAAATTATTCTTCATATCTTACTTATTATCTCCATGAAATTTCATAATTTTTTGAGATACTTAGCTATTTCATTACTGTTCTCTTAATTCCTCTTCGGTATCCTTAAAAATACCTAACTAGCTCAGTTGTGTCTCGAAAATTTTCTACAATTTTTATCAATTGTTTATGGTTAGGAAATAAATTTTTCATATTTATTCCCATTATATCAACTGTTTACGCATAGATTTTGGTTATTTCATTGTATTCAATGTTATAAAATTATGCTCAAACTAGTTTTGAAAATTACCCAAATTAACAGATAATTGCTACCAGTATTACTGAACTTCTATAACCTTGATTAGGACTATTAGGTTAGGGAGGATGTTACATTTCTCCCCCTTTTTTTTTATAAATTTTGTCCTTAAATTTTACTTTACTTATTTAAAAAGTGTTGGATAGTTCTGCACCACATTGGATTTAAGCTCCCATGTAGCTTCCTCCGAGTCACCACTTTTCCATAACACATTCACTAGAGGAATTTTTTTCCTCTAAGCTTTTTCACTACTTTATCTAAGATCCTTACAGGTTTAACTACATAAGTTAAATCATTTTTTAACTGTATTGATTGAGTTTCTATGATGTGTGAAGGATCTGGATTATACTTCTGGAGTTGGAAAACATGAAAGACATCATGAAGGTTTGATAAATTGGGTAGCAAAGCAATTTGGTAGGCAACCGGTCCAATGCTCTTTAAGATTTGGAAAGGATCAAGGAAGCTAAGGTTCAACTTTTTAGTCTTTATAGCCCTACCAACTCCTATAGTAGGAGTGACTTTGAGGAATACATGTTCTCCTTCTTTGAATTCTAGAGGCCTTCTTCTCTCATCCGCATAACTTTTCTGCCTACTTTGGGCTACTAACATCCTATCCTTGATCATTTTGATTTGCTCTGTAGTTTGCTATACTAGTTTTGGACCTAGAATAGTTTGTTCCCTAGTTTCATACCAACACAATGGTGACCTATATTTTCTACCATACAAGGATTCATAGGGTGCCATTCTTATGTTGGCATAATAACTATTGTCGTAGGCAAATTCTATTAAAGGTAAAAACTTATCCTAACTACCCTGATGGTTGAGCACACAGGCCCTAAGCATATCTACCAAGGTTTGTATGGTTCTTTCAGTTTGGCCATCAGTTTGCAGATGATAAACCATACTGAAATTCAGTTTTATACTAAAGGTATTATGAAGTGCTCCCCAAAACCTAGATGTGAACCTAGGGTCTCTGTCTGATGTTATGCTGGAAAGGATTCCATGTATTCTAACTATTTATTAAAGACATAATTGAGCTAACTTATCCAATGACCAATTATCTTTTATAGGTAGAAAGTGTGCAGATTTAGTTAATCTATCCACTATAAACCAAATGGCATCTTGACTTGAGTAGGTCTTTGGCAACCCCACAACAAAATCCATTGAAATGCTTACCCACTTCCATTCTGGGATTTCTAAAGGTCGCAAAGTTCTCGAGGGTCTTTGGTGTTCAATTTTGACTTTGTGACAGACCAGAATTTGGACACATTCTGTAATATCCTTTTTCATACTTGGCCACCAAAACTTCTTTTTGAGGTCTTGATACATGTTAGTTGTTCCAGGATAAATGGTGTATTTGCTTTTATGGGCTTCTTTTAAATTTTTTCTTTGATTTCAGATTCTCTAAGAACACACAATCTATCTCTAAACATTATTGTCCTATTTTTAGCCCTTCTAAATTCATTTTTCTTTCCTAGCAAAATTTGTTCATCTATTTCGCTTAAACTTCCATCTTCTTTAATTTGAGTCCTCAAATCATTATGAATTTATAATCTATTTAAATAGAGACTATGTGGTAACACAATCATTATCAGACTCAAATTTCTAAAGCTCTCTAAGAGTTCCATTTCTTATATCATCATAGTGACACATGCAGAAGTTTTCTACTAAGTGCATCGGCCACTACATTGACCTTACTCAGATGATACCTCAATTCAAAATCATAACTCTTTAAGAACTCCATCCACCTTTTTTGTCTCATATTCAATTCTTTTTTGTCAAACAAATATATCAAACTTTTGTGATCACTAAAGACCTCAAATTTAACTCCATACAAGTAATGCCTCCAAATCTTTATGGCAAAAAACAACTACTGCTAGTTCTAGATCATAGGTTGGATAGTTTTCTTCATGGGGTCTTAGTTGCTTAGAAGCATAAGTAACTACTCACCTGTCTTGCATTAAAACACATCCTAACCCTTTTTTCAAAGCATCACAATAAACTCAAAAGTTACCTTGTGGATCTGGAATCACTAGAATAGGTGTGGTAGTCAATTTTCTTTTTAATTCTTGAAAACTATTCTCACACTCTTGTGTCCATTCAAAAGTGCTACCCATTCTGGTCAGTCTGGTCAAAGGTAAGGCTATTTGAGAAAAGTTCTTTATAAATCTCCTATAATATCAAACTAAATCCAAGAAACTCTTGATTTGAGTTATAGTAGTAGGTCTTTCCCACTACAAAACTACCACTACTTTATTAAGATCTACGAATATACCCTCTCTAGATATCACATGTCCTAGAAACTGTACATCTTTCATCCAAAATTCACACTTTGATAATTTGGCATACAGTTTCTTTTCTTTCAAGATTTCTAGAACCAACCTAAGATATTCCTCATGTTCTTTAGTTGTCTTTAAATAAATGAGAATATAATCTATAAAGACAACCACAAATTTATCTAGGTATGTGATAGCTATTGAGACTATCAAATTAAATCAATTTATAAATTGATTCACCAAAAACTTGTAGTATGCAGTGTAGCCGGGTTGATTCCTTAGATTACTCTAATTAATCAATTATATTAAGGGGTTAACAAGAGGTTTGGTTTGCAATAGTAATTAAAAGAAACTAATTAAAAACTGTAAACATAGTTAAGTAAATAATCAATCTAAGAAAATCAACTATTCTTAAGTTTAATCCATCCTTGATCACTAAGAATTCATTTAATTATTAACCAAGTTCTTGGCTTTAGATCACATTAAGAAGCCTTAAGATAATCAATGAATTATCTACTAGATAAGCATCTAGAATTTAATTAATCAAGATTAAACCAACATGCTTGGTTGTACACAATTCAAATACTTTCCTTAATAAGGCACATTTGGCTGTGAGTCTTGTGAGCATCATGCTCATTCCAAAGCCAACATTTTCAATCAAACAAAGCTTCAATGCATACAAAATGCACTCAAGTTATATTTGTAACATGGCAGCCTTCAACCTTATGTTTTTGTTCACATTTTAAGCCATAATTCTATGCACAAAAGATGTCAAAATTATGGTATTTAAGGGTAGCATTTTGCCAAGACCCTTATTCATTCATTAAGTCACAATATCATGCATAATAAATACAAATTTTATGGTCACATAAGCATCCTATCATGACATTCATGTACCAATCAAGACACCATTTTCATGCATAAACATATCAAAATTTTGGACATCAATGGGCAGCCTTCTGCCTTAGATTTTCAACATAATTTTGGTTACAATATTAAGCAAACCAATGAACCAAATTTTAGTCACAAATAGGGCATGTAGATCCGTGACCTTCATGCACCAAAATCCAATCATTTTCTCATCAATATAACATCACAATTTAATACAAACATCAATAGAAATAAATGAACAAATAAAAGAGTACAACCACCTCTAGATACCCACATGGTTGTTTGATATAGGTCACCAAAATACAATCAATATATCAAACTTTTACTCAAAAACTCATAAGAGAAATAAAACTAGAGAATGGTAGAAACAATGGCACAAAATGGATAAAAAACACCATCTATTTTGTTGGTGCTGGTTGTGACCCTCATGGGTCCTAAGAGTCAAATTTTTAAAAAGGAAGAACAAAATAAAGGGAAAGAACCCCTATCTTTACTCCTAGCTTTGGTCCCTTGAACTTCCTTGCTTTTTCTCTTGTTTTTCCTTCATTTTTCTTTTCTCTTTTCCTTCTTCTTCCTCACGCTACTACTACAATTTTGTACTCATTTCTCCTCTGTTTAACTATGTAGAAATGAGAACAAAAGAATGGAATTGTCTAGAGAAAACTAGACAAAAAGAACTGTAGGATTTGGTCAAAGAAATGGTCAAATATTTCATGCATAAACTTTTGTATCTGCTAAGCACACTTTAATCTTTCAAAGCTAAGTTTTAAGTGTCCATAAGTGTTATGAAAAATTTTAGTATTCAACTTAGTTCTTGGATCCATTTTTTCATAATTTTTTGTATACTACTATTTATTAGTTAAGTTTCATTACTCAATCCCGAGTTAAATTAAATCGAGGGAGTAAGTAAATAAGCTTACTAATACTTATCTTGGTTAGTATTTTATACCAAATTATTCTCCATATCTTAATTATCATCTCTATGAAATTTCATAATTTTCTGAGATACTTAGTTGTTCCATTACTATTCCTTTAATTCCTCTTCGGTATCCTTAAAAATATCTAACTAGCTTAGCTGTTTCTCAAAAAATTTCTACAACTTTTATCAATTGTTTATAGCTAGGAAATAAATTTTTCATATTTATTCCCATTATATCAACTATTTACACAAAGATTTTGGTTAATTCATTGTATTTAGTATTATAGAATTACGCTCAAACTAGTTTAGAAAATTATCCGAATTAACAAATAATTCCGACTAGTATTGCTAAGCTTCTATAATCTTGATTAGGACTATTAGGTTAGAGAGAATGTTACAACTAGTTGCACGACAAAGAGAGGCAAATGAAGCTATAAGGCATACCAATAAGGTCTTGACAACTTTAGTTGGGGTTCAAGCCCAATTAGTGGAAGAGCATCAATTGAGAGAAGAGATGGAGGCTTGTTTTAAAGATCACCAAAGAGAAATGCAAGAAAGAATGAGAAACCAGTTTCAAGAAGCTATATATGTTGTGCTATCACAAGTGAAAAATCATTTGACTAAGTCTTTCAAATATTATATTAATTATCTTAATTTGTTCTAACTTAACTACTATGCTTACAAACAATGGACATTCATTTAATTATTCTACTTAAAGGTTTGAATTTTTAGCATTCTTACAAGTGCTAAAGTGCGTGACTAAAATAATTTGTAGATAATAAATCAATTGCCTCTATTTTTGATAGGTTGGGGTTTTTAACATCAATATTAATTTGGACTTCAATCAAAGTACTTGCTAATGTTTTAGAATGTTAATGCATGTTTTCACTCTGGATAAGATACTTAATTGTGCAAGTAGCTCCCTTTTTAGTTTAACTCTTGTTATTAGCTTTGTGATGTAGATTAATATATGTATTTTGGTCATGATTGATTGGTGTCAGAAATCTTCTTATTGCATGATGTTGCTTGTGTGTAGATTGTATAAGTACATATTCTTCCTTCCTTTCAAACAATTGAAATGAATTCATTTGGATGAATTTAAGTTATAAAATCTCTACCTTATTCTAGCATGTACCAATATTTATGTGTAAGAACCTTCACATCTATTAAGAGTTTAAACCATTCATATTGTATGTGGTACTTATAAGCTATTTTCTTGTCATTAAGTAGGCTTTAACTAGGGTCACCTTTAATTGGCTTGGTTTTTCTATTCTTTGTTTTTCAACATATAGCATATGACTTATGACTTATAGTACTATAGCTATGACTTCATGAAAAATATTTAACTTAAGCAAATATGGTGAAGCTCAAGTTGGCTACCTTATTCTAAACTATTTTTTGGTTGTTGATTGGAGCATATTTGATATAGCAAAGATAATGTTGCAGGATTGTTCCTCAAACTTTTTGCTAGGAGGTTGAAAGCATCTAGTATAATACGTGACTGGTCTTGAGTTTAGTTTTTTTTGGAAGCAATATCTTATGTGAAAGCATATGTAGCCACTAACCAATGTTGTCTTTTAACTTGGATCATTTCAAATAGCCTAGGAGTTATGTATATAAGCTTATTGAACAATTTGTAGTGTCACTAATTCTTTTGTCTAGGACTAATTTTGAACATTTGTATAGTGAAATGTTGAAGTGAAGACAATGTATGGCTATATATACACATATAATAAATATTTCATGTTGTTTAGCTAATTCACATTTTTTTGGTAAAAAAATTCAATAAATAAAAAATAAATTTAATTTTTTTTATTGATAATTTTGTTACATTTATACTTATACATAAATGATGCTAAATAAACCTAAGTAAGTAGATTAATAAGGAATTAGTTCTCAATTTTTCCATTTGTAAAAAAAAAAAAAGGTATTTCGCAGCGACATTAGTTACTGCCGGCTACCAGGGGTGTTTCAACAAACATTTGTTACATCTGAAATTGAACATTTTGCAGCAACAATATTGGTTGCCAAAGGGTTAATCTATCGTAGCAACAATAGTTGTTGCCAAAGGTTTTTCAACAGTTATTTGTCTCATATGAAATTAAACATTTCGCAACAACAATATTGGCTGCGAAAGGGTAATCTATTGCAGCAAGAAAATATTGTAATGAATTAGTGTATATTAGCATCAACATCCTTGGCTACAAAATCATCACCTTTTGCAGCAACCCAAAAAAGTGCCTGCAAGAACCTTTCGCAACAACTTCTAATGTAGCAGCGTGCAGTGACTCTATTTCGCTACAAAAGGTGTCTTATTGCAGCAGAATCTCTCTTTTGTAGCTACTTTTTCTCTGTAAAAAGTCTCATTTCTTGTAATGAAAGGGCGAAGATTGAAAAAGTGAAATGAGAAGTACCTTGAGTAGGAAGAAGTCTCTAAAAGGCTTCTGAAAGGCGAAGGAAATGTTGAAAAAGCCTTGTAACATCCTCCCTAACTTGTTAGACTTAATTATTGTTATAGAAGTTCAGTAACTCGGGTATCTATTAACTTTGGTAACCTTTTCAAGTTAGTTGGGCTATTTTTCTATAACACCGAGTGTCAAAAATAACTGTTAATAGTCCAGAGAGTAGCATAACCTGCTTATGTGATCGAAATAATTAAGGATAATTTATTTCTTGCTCACAAATAAATAGGATATGATGTGGTTAATTTTGAAGAATTAACTAAGACAATTTAGTATTTTTAGTAACACTGAATGAGTGTTTAAAGACTAGATTAAATAGGAAAATATCTTGAAAAATTGTGAGAATTTGAGAATATATCAAGTAAAGGATAGAGAATTTTCTAGTAATGAGAACAGGTTAAGGTTGGTGTCTGTAAGCATGTTAGTTTATTTCCTTAGGTTTAGTTTAACTTGAGGAAGAGTAATAGAACTTAGGTGACAATTTTAGATGTATGAAAAGTTATGAAATGATGGGAATATGATTGAGAAGAATCATATGATTTTTCATAACACCTATGGAAGTTAGGAAACTTGGTTTAGTAAGATCAAAGTATTTCTAAGAGATATAAAGTTTCCAGCTAAATACCTCAAGTCTATCCTTATCTCTCCACTGTCCTTCATCTTTCAAGCCTTCATCTTTGACTTTTCTCTCATTTTCTCTCCTCTCATGTCTCCAAGCAGCATCAAGAGAAGAGAAAGAAAGGGAAAGAAAGAAATAATGACGAAGAAGAGGAAAGGAAGGGAAGGAAGACAAAGGGAAAGTTAGAGCTTGAGGATCATCAACCACACCACTAGAGGTAGGGGTTTTTGTTATCGAATTTCTTCCTTTTCTATATCCTTTGGATGCATGAGTTATGCTTGTTTGGATAGGAAATGGATTTCTAGAGGTTTCCTAAGAGTTTGAGTTGGGTAAACTTAATTAGAAGTTTGGAAATGATATGTAATGGGTTGAGACATGTGCACTAAAGTTTTAGAGCATGTGAACATCCATAAAACTCCATGATCTAGTGTTGAAGAAATATGGGTTTTAGGAAGAGAGTTTTAGCTTACATGTGATTGATCATTATGTTGAGTGATTTGAGAATGTGTATGAGAGAATAGTATGTTTAGAGATCATGTTGGTAGTTGAAAACCACTTAGGATCTATGTTTGAGGGTCTAAGTGGAGTTAGAAACTCAATGGAACAAGAAGCAAATTTTCTGGTGCTTGAGCACTTAAACACCCATGAGTGAGTGCCTAAGACCAGTAAGGACGAAGAGAAGTTATGGTGCTTGAGCGCCTAAGCACTGGGAAGTGAGCGCCTAAGCGTTCAAGGCCAAAAAGCAGAAATAGTAGTTTCTGGTACCAAGGTGCCTAAGCGCCTAAGAAGGGAGCGCCTAAGTGCCCAAGCCTAGAGAGAAAATGTGTTGGGTGCCTAAGTGCCTAAGAGTGAGCGCCTAAGCGCTTAAGGGCAGTAACTCCCAAGCTTTTTGTTTTGAGGAAATGAAGTTTCCTTCTTGTAGAGATCTTTTATGCATGCTTTTTTATGTGAGTTAAGACATTATTAGGGATATTTCATGAAAGAAATAACTACCTAGTATATGTGTAAAAGATTAAGCCTTGTGCATCCAATGGTTGTGGATTGCTATAGGTAGGTATCTAATTCCTTGAGCAACATGTTGTAGCATGTGATATCACTTGAGATATGATGGTAGGGAGTACTAGATACAACTAAATTGTGTTTGTTTGGCATGGTTTGCTTATCATTATGCACGAGTTGCCCCTTTATGGTGAAAGTTGAGCTTAAGGTGCAAGAATGATAAGTGCTCCCTTATTTACCAAGGTTGAGTTATGAGAAAATTCTAAGAATATGAAGTTGCTCCTTTGTGTGAGAAAGTTGAGCCGAAATCGCATGTTTACTAGATTTTGTTCTTTCACTTGGTTAGAGTGGACCTTGTGATGACTTATTATAATGTGTATATTGAGTTGAATATAACACTACATAGTTTCACACACTTGGTATTCCTATGTATTGTAATCTTATATGGTGTGCACAATCAAATGGCTAAAGAATTCTAGGTATGTCGAGAAATTCTTTGAATAAGGACTAGTCCTATATTCTTAGAGCGAGGACGCACTTAGGGTCAGGGTTATTGGTATTATGAGATGGTATCAGTACTCTCACCATTTGTGAGGAGGAATAGTCTATTCATTACCAGTTAGGTTAAGGAGATAACAGATTCCCTCCCTATCCAAAAAAATATAAGGAATCGGGTTCCTGGGAATAGCTAAGTCTCATGACATTGCACAAAACACTGCACAAGCATATCTTTAGGACATTGCATAGGCATAAGGAAGTGGCATAACATAAACATTGCATTCAATTGACAATTGTATGGGCAGTTTTCTTCTTAGTGGGAATGATGTGAGTTAAGGATTATAGTTTGCTTGGAAATATTACATAGATGAGTATGTGAATATTCTTGTAGTAATGAGCGGTGACTTATGTACTTGTTGCAGATATAATCCATTGTTGGCAAGTTATTCTTGAGGTTAACTATAGGTTATGAATTACTTTGTGGATGTTATATAGAGAGAGTATGTTAACGATCCAAAGATGTTGAGTAATGGCTCATTTACTAGTTGTAATCATAATCTATTGTTAATAAGTTTGTTTATTCATTGTAAATGAATAATTGTGTGATAATTATGCCATGTTTGAAAATGAATGAACTATATGCCTCGGAAAGACAAAGGAACAGTTTTTGACTTTTGCCTCCTTTCTAGATGTTATTATTTGTTTTTTAATAACTTGTTTTTTTCCGAAGCAGTTGGAGGTATCATGATGACATGTTTTGGAAACATATATCGAGAATTATGAATTCTCACCCTATTTGCTGATTCCATGATAAATCCAGGTTGTAGCCCTTCAAAGGGAAATGAAAAGAAGTAGAAAGACTAATATAGTTTATTTGAGCTTGTATTTATTATATTTGCTTTATGATGTTTAAAGAAGCTATGTATTACAATATGCTCTTTTGAGGCTAAGATTGTATATATATAATCTTTTTTTTCCTTTGACACTCTTTATAATAACGTGTAAGATTATTATGAATATAGAATGTTGTTTTAAGTTAGAAGTAACTCACTTAATTTTGTTTACTTATTTGTATTGCGAATGTACTAAAGTAATAAGGATTAGGGTGTTATAAGCCTCGCTGAGAAAGCCTTGAATCACTAACAACCACTACCAAGGTGCCAAAAATTACCTAAGTTGGGAGAAAAGAAAATCTGGAGTGTAGGAATGAGCGAAGAGTGGGAAGGGCCAAACCTCATCCCTATTTATATGCATGAAAAGTCACCCCAAATTGTTTCTATTAATGGGGGCAGATACATCTTTTTGTTCGAAGTGCCCTATCATGATGCCTTTTTAGTTTCAAAATTCGAAAACGGCTAATATAACGCTTCAAACCCCAAACGACAGCTAGGGGTGGGCATTAAACCCATATAAACCGACTTGGACTTTAAACCACACTGAACTGCACTAAAAAAAATTGAACCACTTGAACCAGTTCCAAAACAATTCAGTTTTATTTTCCTCAAAGTGGTTCAGTTATTTGATTGTGAAATACGGTTTGGTTTATACCAGTTCACCAAACCAAATTGATACTTCATCAAAGATGCAAAAGAACTCAAGAATATGAACGGCGCCATAGGGACTCCATGGACCAGAAACTGGCAAGTGTTCCAGGAGGCAGTGCAGATGGTGCTCTGGCCACTAACGAGGCATAAGAAACAGAAGTTGTCGATGAGGTTCTGGTGGTAAACGGCAGTGTAAGCCATCAGAGTAGCTCATGGTGGTGGAGACAGTGCTCTACGGTGGCTCACTCTTCTCAGCGTGAACGCTTCTGCTCTGGCCACTGACAAGGCATCAAAAGCGGAAGTCATCATCGAGGCTCCGGAGGCAAATGGCAACGCAAGCCATCAGAGTAGCTCACAGTGGTGGAGATGATGCTCCGTGGCAGCTCACTCTTCTCGGCCTAGACGCCACTGCTCTGGCTACTAACGAGGCATCAAAAGCAAAAGTCACCATCGAGGCTCCATAGGCAAACGACAACGCAAGCCATTGGAGTAGCTCGTAGCGGTGAAGACGGTGCTCTGTGATGGCTTACTCTTCTCAGCCTGGATGCTCCTGCTCCGACCACTAACAAGGCATACAAAGTAGAAGTCACCATCGAGGTTTTGGTGACAAACAACAAAGCAAAACCCATAATGGTTAACCGATTAATTGAACCAAAATAACCAATTTCTTGTGGTTCAGTTATTTTCTTATGAATTGGATACAGTTTGGATTACATTAGGTGTCAAAACCGAATTGTGTAAGAAGTTCATTATGGTTCAATTCAGTTTTTTGAACCGAACCTAACTTTGCCCACCCCTAACGACAGCCTCCACTATTCCTCAACTACATGGCGCACCGTTTCAGAAAAAAAGCATTTGAAAGGACAAGACACATAACGTTCGAAATTGAAGTAACGTGTGGTATTCAAGAACACTAAACCCGGATCATGGACCCTTAAGGAGCCACCATGGTGTAACAACACCTCGAACCCCAATCCAAATCTGGGAGAAATAATACAAGACCCCACAAACTACACATGGGGGCAATTCATTACATACCCCAAACAACGGAACAATGACGTAAGTGGAGCGATCCAACTCAGATCCCGGTCTTGCTCATCAGCCCTGGGAACCTATTCTGATACATCACGGACCTTGACCATTTGGGAAGAACATCACGAGACTCGATATCAACACTACTACTCAGATCCCTTTGTCCATCGCGCATTGTGTGCTCTAGACGAATACATATCTTGACACTTTGCTGTCCCACTAAAGCGTCGAGCTAGGGGCAACTGTTCTGAACTAGGTTATAGGCCTAAAAAACTAAAGCAATCCGACCCGTCAAGCTGGCACTCAAGCATATAGTGTGCATGAAGCAGCCTAAACGCCAAACTTAACGACAGGAACAAATCTTGATCGTATCACATATAAGCAGGAGAATAAGGACAAATTAATAACGATCTCCACAGCCTTGTCCCCACGATCCTGCCTCCCACGATCGTGTCTCCACAATCTCAAGTAGCAGCATTCGGTACACATTGAATGTTCAGACACCACATACCCTAAAATGCTCATGTAAATACAGTAAGCAAGAGAGACAATGTATGAGCTAATTCTCAAACCTCATTATACTCTCCTTGAGCACCTAATGACTTGAGCGACGGAGTATCTTTTGCAAGTACTCACCTCTTCGCTTGTTGTTATTGTGGCTGCGTTACGGAAGAACTTATCATTTCATATCTATACAGGTAACTTTCAGAACCTAGTTCTAAACACTATTATAAACTGAAACATTTTACCATGTGTTAGTTTTACAGTAGCAGAGAAACTCATTGAGTCCCATTGAAAAAGATGGAGAATGTATATAAAATAAAACAGCCACATCAATTCATTACGTAATTTCAGATTCTGATTTTAGGTGAAATACAAATTTGCTTCCAAAATATTCATGAGATCGTATATAAAAAAGGATTCATGAGATAATTTTTTATTAAAGGGGAATTTCAAATTAATTAACAAACTTATTTAGGAGTTGAATAACCAACATGGTGACCTTTTTAAAACAAATATGAAAATCAAGCATAAGATACGTTCTCCATGCTAAGGAGACATTCAAACTTATTCAACTTTATTTTTTAGATTATATCGGATATATAGGACCTCCCTGAAAGAAATTCAACTAGTTTTTAATAATATTCTTTGCCATTATTCATTCTGATCGAGTTTCTGACAATTATACAAGTATTTTTAAAAGCAGATATAAAGCTTAGACTTTTGTTGTAAGTAACCACTAACCTCCAAAATCTGCGCAAGTTCTTTCCTTGAAATTTCATTAGCCTAACTTGTGCCTTATTGGTTATTGCCCCCACCAGCTTCCTGTAGCCTGTGATGTCAGTTTGAAATTTTTACACATTAAAATACTAGTTTGCTTCCATACAAATAACGAATCTTGTTGACTAAGACTTCACTTCTATAATTCCTCTCTGGTATTCTACTACCTCTCGCTCTCTATACATGTGTGTTTTTCTTTCATTCAAAGTTCAAATCTTCATGATCATGACCTACTCACAGGAATAACGCCTTTCTCTCTCTTCACCGCGCCGGCAAAGACCCTTTGGAGGAACTTGGACCGACGTATATCTGCCAACACGAAGCACTTTGCAGTGTCACTGTTTTCCTCTTCATTTTCAAGTTTCAACATCTGAGACTTTCCATTACATTCTTGTTATTTTCTTTTCTATCTTTGGAGAAATCATCTCTTTCTTTTTTTTGTTTTTGTTTATAATGGCAGTGCCAGATGTACATACCAGAATGGAGAATCAGCTGGGAACGAATGTTGATTTTGAGAAATTCACATGGAGAATTGAAGATTTCTCAAAACAGAATACCATGAAATTACGCTCCAAGGCTTTCAAAATCCGCGGCTGTACATGGTACTTGAAAATGAATTTACTGTCGTTAAAATTGTTTTGTTTACTTTCAGATATTGCATGATTAACAAAACTGAAAATAAGTCGTGAAAAATGATGAAATATTTTAGATATATATAATCATGTTTTTTAAAAAAATTTGAACCTTCTATTTTTACTTTTATCATGTAGTGATATGATGAGAGAAAGATAATAACATAATTAGGACAAAGTAGTGGCCTTAATTCAGTGTAATGTCTATGAAAGT
This sequence comes from Ormosia emarginata, assembly GCA_029884605.1. Taxonomy (NCBI): domain Eukaryota; kingdom Viridiplantae; phylum Streptophyta; class Magnoliopsida; order Fabales; family Fabaceae; genus Ormosia; species Ormosia emarginata. Next base: position 5,513,663 of record JAQQTP010000051.1, read on the forward strand.
AAAAAATTTAATTATGCTGTGCGTCTTCATCGTGTCACAGGAGGATCCTTGTGTATCCATTGAGGAGGGATGTGAACCATTTTTCGTTGTATTTGATGGTTGCTGATTCTTTACCACCGTATGGATGGAGCAGAAACACGTTTTTCAAGTTAGCTCTAATTAACCAGATGGATAGGAAGAAGTCAATTGAAAAGGGTACCTAGCACTCTTAATTGTTCTCTTTTGTCGGTTTTGTCATATGGTATTAGTATATGTAAATAAAATTTTTGTCCATGTTGAGATACTTGCCATCTGATAATAATCATATTTTTGTTGAATTTAAAGCTAATTCTTGATATATATTCGTCATTTCCAGTGACTCAACAGAAGTTCAATGGAGGATATCGCTGCTGGGGTTCATTATTCATGAATCTCAGTGAGTTCTATGATTTTAAACAAGGGTATCTTGTGCGGAACACATGCATCATTGAAGCTCATGTTTGTGTCTCCGATTTTGCACCTAAGATTCAAGACAACTCCTTGAACCCAAATTTAACTCCAACCCATGACTCTAAATTAGGTGATCAAGCAACAGAATCCTCGGATGAGGGGGAGACACTTAGTCCCACAACCTCAGGATCTAGTCCAGCGGAAGGGGGAATTCAAAATTCAGATTTGACACTAAGAGACCTCATAGATTTGGAGAGTTTAGGGTCAGAAGAAGAAGCTTTCTTTCCACTGTTGGAGGAGGTTTGTATATGGCATCCTTCCCTGATACAGAGCCAGAGGAAAAGCTCTCGCTGGTTCAGACTATGGGCATTCACATCTTTGGGCCAAGTTCTGCATTTCCTTAGGAAAAGGAAGGTGAAGGACATAAGTGAAGATGACTGCAAGCACCTTCAAGGTTTGTGGGAGGAACTTGTTAAGTCCTCTGGATTTGACTTGGCTTGGCTGGAGCCATATGTTCAATCCGCATTGGGTGTGAAAGCTCATTTGGAAAGAGCACAACAACTGAAGAAACTAAAGGATAATGTGGTTGCATTGGAGATTAAAATGAAGAAGCTAAGGGGAGAACTGGCTGCTGCGGAAGCGGAGTTTGAGGTGGCCAGGAGAGGCTTGTCAGAAGTTAGAAGAGGTTTCCAAGAGATGGATATAAATGCTGCAATAGGTTATGCTATGTTTTAGACGAATTGTACGTTGATTCCTGAACTACTTTTGGTGAAGGATCACAAGGTTTCATTTCTGTACAAATTATGGGGAAATTATACGTTGGGTATATTTTAAATATACCTAGTAATTGTTTTTTTTCTAATTACAAGTAGGGATAAAAATATATCATGCCTGTTAGGATTTTATGGTCTCTCATGTTTACTAAATAAGTTAAGTCAAGATTTTTTAAAAAATTTGTTTAATTAAAAAGGTCAGGCATCAGACTATTTAATAGGTCTTTTAGGCTAACAAGTCGATCTGTCTTGTTTAATTATATATAATATAATATATATTATTATAATAATTATAATTATTAATTTATTATAATATATTAATATATTTTTAATTAAATTAAATTTTAATAAAAGTCAGTAATTAAATCTAAGTTTGTAAGTTACAATGAAAACAATACATTAGAATTATATTATAACTTAACACTTATATCCAACTTTTATAGATGATCACCACTTTTTTACTCTAGTCTTTGGTTGATATGGAACTTTGAGATATACCAAGTTACAAAATTATTAGAAATATATAGTTACAAAACATGAAGATTGATGTGTGTGGCATTCCTCTTGTTGAGTATGTGTACTATCTGCCTTGTGCTCGTTGAGCTTGGAAAAGATGTCTTCACACATCAAGACTAGAGCAACACAATAAACCTCAAGTATCAATAAAAGTATACTAAAAATGAAGATGTGGTTGGATAGACGTTGGCAGAGAGTTGGTCGTGGTCATGGTGCTAGGTGGAAGGTCATGGTGGCTATGGCGTGACAGCCAAAGAGTGTTAATCATATTAAAATATATACTTTTTAAATTATTAATATATTAAAGTTATTATTTGAAACATAATTCCCATTGATAGAGTGTTAGATGGTGAAAATGGTGAGCTATGGAGGTTTTATGGTGAAGCTTGGTGAGAATGTGACATATTTTCAAATCCTACATAGATCAAAGACTAAAGTAAGAAAGTTATGAGCATCTATAAAAGTAAAGGATACGTGCTAAGTTATAATAAAAATATATATTAGCATGTTAGAGTTATATTATTGAATTAGAATATTATATTTTAATATAATATTTTAAAAATTACATACTTGTTAACTTAGTCCTGTTAGCCTATTTCAAGGCTTAGGTCTGATATATGTAAAGATTTATTTGTTTATTTAAAGGTAGGTCTATTAACCTATGTAACAGTTTGTTAACTTATTTAAAAATAAGTCTGTTAGCTTATTTAAAATTTTTATTGTAAAGTAGACCTTTAAATAAGCTTTTAGGCCAGATCAGATTTTTTTAAAAATGTCAGGCTAGGTCTTAAAATTTGACCTATTTTAAGCTCATAGGTCAAGCTCAGATCTTATAATTAAGATACAGATCATGCATGTTTAAAACAAAATTAAGTCTGACATGACCTATTTCTACCTCTAATTACAAGATATCATAATTTAAATATACATATTTTATAAATTATACGTAACGGAGAACTTTAAAATTTAAAAAGGGGAAAAGGCTAGGCGCGGAAGGGGAGGGGGTGTAAAAACAAAAAATCGATAAAGAGAAATATAAATGATTGTTGAGATAAGACTGACTTGGTCTACATCACATTTGAATTGTGATTTTCTATGTTTGTGCGTGAACTACTGCTTGACAAATCTTCCTTAACATGGCCCCTCAATATTGAGGTGCCAATATTGGAGATTCCAATTTTGGTTCAAACTTCCAAGAGCAAAGAAACTTTGTCTAGACAGAGTTTTTAAGTGCATGTACTTATTTCATAGAAGTATTTAATATTTTGAAGTTAAGTTCTAAATAGTCATCAAGAGGTATGTATACCTATAAATATTCTTATAGTTGTAATCTTTATGTAAGACCAAGAGAAAGGCAAGTAAGCCAACAAAGTAGATTATAGTCAAGTGAGGACAATAGTAAAGCCATTAGAGAAATAAGTGAAAGTAAAATAGAAAAGCAAGAGTAAGACAAAGTGCAAGGAAAATAAGCCAAGAGCAAATAATAAATTCAAAAATATCAATATAAAGTGAGTTTCTTAATTGTGTGAGTGTTTGACCTCTCTACTAACCATCTTTAGAAATACAAGTGACTTGCAGGTTATAAATCACCAATACAGCTCCTTGGCTGTCATATCAATGTCTGATACGTTCCAGGTGCGGGTACGCGTTCTGAATAGCAGGAAACACATGAATTTTGTTCTGAATGGTGGGTTGCTGGTGACGTTGGCTTGGTCAGTGTTCAGAACTAAGTTTTGAGGATTCCTTAAAAAGGTATAGGATGCACTGAGTTCTTCAAAGGCGCAGCAATACTACAGTAGTGGAGCAAGGTGTTAGTGAAAGACACTCTGATGTCCAAGTCAGTAGCTGCATAAAGAGGATAATGTGTAGTGAGAGTGGTGCATACATTTGTCCTCTTGTTTAGCCTTTATATAGAGACGTATAAGCGTGTAGAAAGTGTGGGAGTTTTGAGCGTCTCAATGCATATTATACACTATCTCCTAATGGTGTGGGAAATCCTCATTCCATATGTTCCATCCTCTCCATCCGACTGGAGTGGTGTATCATCTTTTCTATCGAGGGGAAAGGCTCAGCAGACAAGTTGTTTCCTACTCATGACATGTCCAGGGGTCAACCTGACGGGTCATGTTACTCTAGTTTTGTAGGTCTGTACTCGGTCCAAAATAGGTGGGTTTTGCAACTTCCTTCTCCGGTTGCGACTTTGCCTTACCAGTGCTAGTTGCTACTGCAACTCTACCTTGTCGGTGTTGGCTGCCTCGACTTCTCACTTTTGTGAGGAAGACTCAGTGAATCTGTGACTCTGCTTAATGTTGGACCGTTGTTGGCTTTCACTGTGAGTGAATAACTAAATATATTTTAATTTTTAACCATTAAATAATGGTGGATAGTGATTTTTTGTTTTACATGGCAGCTTTTGATTTTTATTTATTTATTGAAATCTTGCTTTTGCTCATCTCTATCATTTCATTCAAAATATAAACTCTACAATTTGTTTGTGCTTCTCTCATTTTAAATATATCACTCTTATATTTTTAAATGTTTGAATGATTTCAAAAGGCATATCCTATGGTTTTTTAAAATAATTTTATAATAGATTTATATATTTTTATTACATTTAAAAAAATGTCATATTCTTATATTATACTTACCCGTATCGATACATCATATCTTGTAGGAGAACTTGTTGCATTAGAGTCTTGACGAAATTAATGAACATCTCTGAAGATGTGTTCAATTTTGTTTTGCAAAACAGTATTATGACTTGGGCAAGTTACTCCAACATTGTCACAAAGAATAAGAGGTTTGCATTTAACTTGACTCCAAGTTCAGTCAGAAGATATTCTAGCCATGCAAGTTCGGCGTACAAGGTTAGAGGGCTTCTACGCGCATCCATAGATGGGCTTTTTGAGATGCAGCACAGTAAGGATGGAAAGGATCAACAAAGTAAGCTGCTGGTTGAGACATGTCCACGTCCTCAATAAACTTGCCAGGTTAAAAAAGCATTATTAATTAACGTCCAGTTCACCGATGGGCTAGTTGGGGGAAACAGCCGCCAGAGTGAGAACAAGTCTAATGAAAATTGGTTTGACCACGGAAAAAATTGGTGTGGTCAATACTCAATACCAAGTTGTTACTGAAACCCATATGCAACTATTCTGGCCTTATACGCCCCCTATGGAACCATCATGATGGCGTTTTATTCAAAAGACACAAAAATAATCATGTTAATAAAACAGTCATTAATTTATATGGTGAAATTTGGAAAGTAACTTATATATTTGAAGAAAAGAAAATTTACATTATGTTTGAATGATATGTAATAAAGAGAAGGGAATGAGAATAAGAAGAAAGTAAATAGTTTTCTTTATTTGAGAGTTTTAAAATATATGTAAAAGGAAATAAACACATGAGAAACTATTTTTTTTCTCTTTCCCTCAAATGTCAAACTTTTGTTCCCTCTAAAATTGAGGTAGAATAGAAAGAACACATGAGTAATGAAATTTCGTTCTATTTAGTAAATGAAACTTTCAAATAAAGAGCATGGTAATTATATTTTATTTATTCCCTTTCTTTTCCGGTCCATCTCTACTTACTCCATTTCGTTTCATTAATAAAAAAATACTCAAACACAAGGTTAGTTGAAACTGTAAAATCTAGAAGAAAGGAAAAAAAATTGTTTGTTTCTTCAAATTTTCAAAGTATTTCTGTTCTTCTCTCATGCATGTTCAAAATGCCTTGGATATGAAGATTGAATACTTAATTATTTATTTATTTTTAGGAACTGTATGAAGACTTTTCTTGAGAATATATATATATATATATATATATATATACACACATACTCTCGTTAATTTTGGTCTTTGACTTTAACATATAAAAAAAGAAATTCTTGTTCAGGCGTATCTACATGGCTAGCATACAGATATTATTTGTTTGATTCTCGTTTTATGTTATTTTTCTTGGAAAGGAGATTTTCTATTTGTATAAAGATAATAGTAAGTATCTCGTGCATTGCATAGTTTTTTTAAATTTAAAAAATAAATAAAAAGAAAAGATTGTTTAAAATTATAAAAAAAATATCATAGTTCATTTATTTAAGCCGAATAAATAAATATAAATTATGAAAAAATATTCTAAAATTATAGAAGATATTCATAATTAATTTAAAATAGAATTTGAATTTTAAAATTTAAAAGATGAAAAGTTAAGAATGATTCATGTTATTATGTGAAAAAGAAGAGAGTAAGAGAATAAATCACTCTCAAAAGAGTGTATTCTAATTCATCATATAGAAGTGATTTTTTACATTTTTTAAAGTGACTTAAAGTTAACATAAGAATTAAACAAATTATCATTTCAATAATAACATGAGATAAAAAAACTAAGAAAAGTAAATTGAAAATAACCTTTTATATCAAACATGAATTCACGTTTATTACCAAAATTACCTTGTTGTCAGACGACCTTTGATACATGGGTTTGTCTAATATGAACCTCAAAATATATGGTCCATTGATGGACCAACAATAATAAACTATTGATTTATTAATTAAAAAATCAACAGTTGAGATTGATTACTTACAACCTTACAGATTATAACTAGTAACACTTATATTTACACACAAATTTAGTCAAATCACTCTTTTTTTTTATGAATAATTGTACATATAAGAAATTTAAATATTTCAACTAATAATATTTACATACACTCAGATTTACATATAGATCTTGTCAGATAAAAAAAGTGATGCATCCATGGACCCAAACATAATGGGTCCACAATAGCAAGCTCCTACGAAGTTGACTTGCATTCCTCAAATAACTAGTCAGGTTATATGTTGCTCTTATATTATATATAGGATAAAAAATACATAGACTCCTTAAACTTTGACTTTTTATAAATTATTATCATAAATTTTAATTTTTTTAATTAATTCTTGAATTTTAATTAATATATCAATAGATCTTTTTATTTAATTTGGATATGTTAATTCACTAACGATAATATTATATGATAACATTTTATTCGTATTAACATTAATTATGAACTATTTATTAAAATTTAATTTGACATATATTTTATTCCTTACAAAATAAAAAAATTATTTAAAAAAATTGTTTTTATTTATTTTTTGTAATAATAAAATGTATTTATAATCAAATTTTAATAAATAAATTAATAATCTGTCCAAAATTAATGTTAATACGGATAAGATGTTGTTATATAATATCATCATTAATGAATTAATAAATCTAAATTAAATTTAAGAATTTATTAATATATTAATTAAAATTTAAGAATTAATTAAAAAAATTAAAATTTGTGATGATAATTTAAAAAAAATTAAAGTTCAATAAAACAGCGACTCTTTTCCCAATATATATATAAGGGAGGATTACCTTATACCAATATAAGTCTTTTTTTTACATTAATTTTTAATCATTAATTTTATTTTCATCAAATAATTATTTTTAATAAAATAATTTTAATTATTAAATAAAATTAAATAATAATTAAAAATAAATATAAAAAAAATTATACTAATATAAACTGATCTCCTGTATAGATATATTATCTTTGCTTTCTTGTTACTACTGTAGCAGCAAAATACACAGTGGCCTAATCTCTCTTGTAATCATATGAAGACGTAAGCAGTGGATGTTTCCTTAGGAATCTACTTATTTTAAATAAGATGTAAGATTGCGAATCAACTTGTTGGTAACTCAGTAAAGGTGGGCTCAGTAAGGGTGGGGAATTAAATTTAATATTCCTCCTTTCCTTGGTAGCAAACGTGCTAGACGGTTAATGGCTGAAATTATAACGGTTTCAGCTTTCAAGAATGAAGCGTGATGATGATGTTAGAGATTTCATCTTTCACTAAATCACGTATCTCTCTCCTAGCCAACATTTTGGCACTCCTTTTTTTTAAGGTAGTAACTGGCAATCATTTTTGTAGTAACCTATGACTTTATTCTTAGTCATTATGTTTTACATGTCAGAATTGGGTGATAGAAAATAAGAAATTTTATTAACAAGATATCAACAGAAGAGGTAAAAATCAATTTTTTATTTTTGTCTCTAGATTGTTTCAAGGATTTGGGGAGAGATTATAAGCATCATCCTGTGGAGGAACTCTAAAGGATTGAATGAGTTTTGATCGCCTTGCGGCATTCTCCTCCATATGGCTGGGATCTAGAAGTTAAACTCCAAACCTTAAAAGGTAACTCATTATTGCGTTCTCTTCTGCTCTACTCCAACGTGAGAGGCTGTAATGATTTTGAAGATGATATATTCCAAACTTACTCAATTTATTAAATTTCTATGTCGTGTTTGTCTAATACATTAAGTACCTAATATTTATTTAGCTGAAATTTCTTTGCTTGGCATTACAGTCTATTTTCTGTCAGTTGGAAGTGTTGGAAAAATATGTTATTAATTTGAAGAGCTACGTTGATAAGCTATCAAGGTATGTGGAAAAACAAATAAGAAGTTTTGACATATTGAAGTTAGAGTTGATGAATTTATTTAATGTTGAGGAGGGTGAGAAGGATGGGAACCCTAGAGAGGCAGAACCTAAGGCCAAGGTGGAAATGACCCCGGTTAGTTGTCAAATTGAGGCCAACGACGATGAAAAGGCAGGGGCAGAAGTTGAAACTGAGATGGAAAGCAGTGAGAAGGCAAAGGCAAAAGTGGGCGGTGTATCGATTGATGCAACTTACCAGCGTAGGCGTAAGCGTAAGAGGGTAGTGCAAGAGAAGGTGGAAGCACATGGTCCTAACATAATTGATGTATATATAGGTTTAAAATTTTAGTTTTATTTGTGTGTTTATTAGAATTTAATTCGTTTTAATTTTTCTTAGAAATGTCTTCATCCCTTACTCTAATCTAATTGTATCCTAACCTCATACCTATCTTTGAGAAGATTGTGGCACCTCTCAACTGGTCTATTACGTCATCTATCCTAGAGAGGGGATATTTGTTCTTAATGGTCAATTTGTTGAGTTGTCTGTAATCAATACAGAGTCTTAGAGTCCTATCATTTTTCTTCACTAGGAGCACTGGTGCTCCTCAGGGTGATACACTAAGCCTAATGAATTGTTTGTCTAGTAACTTTTCAATCAGCTTCTTGAGTTCACTAAGTTCTAAGGGAAACATCCTGTAGGGTGCTATAGACATTGACCTTATTCCTAGAATCAATTCTATAATAAACTCGATCAATTTCTCTCTCAAGAGGTCAACTATTCATATGCTTCAGGAAAACCTCTGGCTATTCCTTTACCACAAGTATGTTATCTAATTCTTGCTCAATCTCATATTCTAAAGAAAATAAGAGAACATAGCATTGAGATCCTTTTAATAGACATCTATTCACCTAGGAGGCATTCAGATATAATGACTTAGAAGATTTTATAGCATTGGGATTCTTAGATAATAAGATAAGAGATTTATCTGAACAATTAAGCATGACATGTTTAGTAGATAACCAATCCATTCATAGTATAATATCAATACTAGCCAAAGGTAAGCAAATAAGATCAACAACAAAGGATTTATTATCTATCTGTATAAGGCAATTCAAACAAGTATGTGAGGTTAATGTTAGCTTTCTTGTTGGTCTACACATAGATAAGTCATATTGAAGTCTTGACACAAGCAAGCCTAACTTTTTCATGACGAACTTGTAAAAAATCATGTTTTTCCATAACAAAATCTTGGTTTTCATCCTCCTCCATCCCTTTTGATTGAGCCATATTCTTGAATTTTATCATGCTTTTGTTGAAGCAGTATTTTGCAATTGTAAATGAATTTAGGGAAATATGTGATCAATTTTCTTTATTATATTTTGTTGTTTTAAATTTGGTTGTCATTACGTGTTTGAATTGCTTTCTTAGGTAGTTACATAAGGAAGAAGATGGAAAGCTTGAACAAGAAATAAGAAAGAAAATTTTGAATTTTGGATGATCAATCACCTACTTCTCAATGATTAATCGTTTGCTGGGTAATCAAGAGGTGCATTTTGCTAGCCACCGATTAATCATCTATTTTTTGGATGATTAATTGCCCAAAACTCTAGTGCAGCAAATACCCACATAACTAATCGCCCAAAAAGTGGTTGATTAATCACCCATGAACAGAAGAGTAATGCTACTGTCAGCTAATGATTAATCGCCCAAAAGTGGGTGATTAATTAATCAAAGGAAATCACGACATGTTTTGTTGCACCTATCAAATGAGAAAAGGTGCTTTTGGGCATTGATTATGAATGGCAGGAGATGGAAAAACCCGAGTTTGGCATTGGAGCATCCAAGCTTGAAGATTAAGAGTTTTCTTCCATCTTTCCACTCTTCTTCCATGGAGTTTGTTGATTTTGTTTTTGTTTTTGTTCTTCTTTTCTCTATGTGTAACTAAGTTTTTCTAGCTATGATGATGATGAATCTTGTTCTTGGATGATGTAAACTCAATTTTATGCTTAATCTAAGTTTATATTCATGATTCAAGTGTTTATCTCTTCTCTTAATGTTTTTCTTGACTTGGCTATTCTTAAAATGATTTTAAGGTTTTATGTACGATTTGGGAAAATTGTGCATGAGCTTGGAACTTCTGATAAACACCACAATCTCTTCAATTTCTAGGAATAGGCATTGTAGGTTGTGTGGTCTTGCTGTTGATTCCCTTGTTTGTGATAAAACCTTCTTTATTTAGGATTATACTAAGGAATTAGTTAATTCTAAGTTGCTTGAAGAGGACTAATATACCAAGGATTTAGATATTGGTTAATTTTGGGAATGTGGCCATGAATCTTGTAATATAACTTGGTTAAGCTAATGTTTGAGTTTGCTTCAAAAGAGTTCAAGTGAAGTCTGAACCCTAACACGTTTACTGCAAAGTAGACTTTCAAATAGGCTTTTATGACAGACCAGACCTTAAAAATTGGCCTATTTTAGGCTCACAGGTTAGGCTCATGTCTTATAATTGGGATGCAAGCCAGACCTGTTTAAGGCAAAATCTAACCTGACCTGACCTATTTTCACCCCTAATTACAAGATATGATAATTTAAATATACATAGTTTATGAATTATACGTAATGGAGAACTTTAAAATTTAAAAAGGGAAAAAGGCTGGGCGCAGGGGGTGTAAAAACTAAAAACCGATAAAGAGAAATATAAATGATTATTGAGATAAGACTGACTTGGTCTACATCACACTTGAATTGTCATTTTCTGTGTTTGTGCATGAACTATTGCTTGACAAATCTTCCTTAACACAACCTCTCAATATTGAGGTGCTAATATTGGAGATTGCAATTTTGGTTCAAACTTCCAAGGGCAAAGAGTCTTTGTCTAGACAGAGTTTTTAAGTGCAGCAGCCAACTGATCTCGAGTTGAAATTGTTGAAAATTAAACTTTATATATGCATTTAATTAATCAGTATATATATATGGTGATATTTATGCATTTGAAGGTTTTGGGTATTTAATTTTGCATGTACTTATTTAATAGAAGTATTTAATATTTTGAAGTTATGTTCAAAATAGTCATCAAGTGGTATGTATGCCTATAAATATTCTTATAGTTGTAATCTTTATGTAAGGCAAAGAGAAAGGCAAGTAAGCCAACAAAGTAGAGTATAGTCAAGTGAGGACAATAGTAAAGCCATTAGAGAAATAAGTGAAAGCTAAAATAGAAAGGAAAGAGTAAGCCAAAGTGTAAGGAAAATAAGCCAAGAGCAAAGAATAAATTCAAGAATATCAATATAAAGTGAGTTTCTTAATTGTGTGAGTGTTTGACCTCTCTACTAACCCTCTTTCGAAATTCAAGTGACTTGTAGGTTATAAATCACCAGTACCGCTCTCTAGCTGTCATATCAATGTCTGATACGTTCCAGGTGCGGGTACGCATTCTGAATAATGGGAAACACATGAATTTCGTTCTGAATGGCAGGTTGCCGGTGACGTTGGCTTGGTCGGTGTTCAGAACTGGGTTTTGAGGATTCCTTGAAAAGGTATAGGATGCACTGAGTTCTTCAAAGGCGCAACAATACTACAGTAGTGGAGCGAGGTGGTAGTGAAAGACACTCTGATGTCCAAGTCAGTAGCAGTATAAAGAGGATAATGTGTAGTGAGAGTGGTGCATACATTTGTCCTCTTGTTTAGCCTTTATATAGAGACGTATAAGCATGTAGAAAGTGTGGGACAAGTTGCTTCCTGCTCATGACATGTCCAAGGGTCAGTCTGACGGGTCATGTTGCTCCAGTTTTGTAGGCCTGTACTTGGTCTTGAATAGATGAATTTTACAACTTCCTTCTTTAGTTGCGACTTTGCCTTGCTAGTGCTAGTTGCTGCTGCAACTATGCCTTGCTAGTGCTAGTTGCGGTTTCCACTACAACTCTACCTTGCCAGTGTTGGCTACTGCGACTTCTCACTTTTACGAGGAAGACTCAGTGAATTTGTGACTCTGCTTAATGTTGGATCATTGGGTGTTTAATGTTGGACCGTTGTTGGCTTTCACTGTGAGTGAATAACTAAATATATTTCAATTTTTAACCTTTAAATAATGGTAGATAGTGATTTTTTGTTTTACATGGCAACTTTGATTTTCTATTTATTTATTGCAATTCTGCTTTTGCTCAGCTTTATCATTTCATTCAAATTATAAACTCTACAATTTGTTTGTGCTTCTCTCATTTTAAAATGTTTGAATTATTTCAAATGACATATTTTATGGTTTTTTAAAATAATTTTATAATAGATTTATATATTTTTATTACATTTTAGAAAATTATATATATATATATATATATATATATATATATATATATATATATGGAGTGTATCAAGGTGAGATGAGTGTTTATTGTGAGAGGGTGAGAGGAGAGATTCTTGACTATTGGATCTTATATGAATGACCAATATTAGAACATAAATGTATGTGTATGTGTGTGTTGTGTCGTATCTTACTGTATTCATATATTAACTTTTTAAAAAATGTCATATTCTTATTATATTGGTATCATATCAAATATTTATACCTGTATCCATACGTTATATCTTGTAGGAGAACTTGTTGCATTCGAGTCTTGACGAAATTAATGAATATCTCTGAAGATGTGTTCAATTTTGTTTTGCAAAACAGGATTATGACTTGGGCAATTACTCTAACATTGTCACAAAGAATAAGAGGTTTGCATTTAACTTGACTCCAAGTTCAGTTAGAAGATAATCTAGCCATGCAAGTTTGGCGTACAAGGCTATAGGGCTTCTACGCGCATCCTTAGAGGGTCGTTTTATCATGGACCCTGCTATTTAGGGTCCATTGGTAGTCCTTCTTAAATAAGCTATTGGATGTGTTAAAAATTAAATCAACGGCTATAAATCATTACTTGTCACCTAGTAATAAAGTAAAAAGCATAAGTTTTCTGATTTTACAATAAGATCATGATATTATTTTCATTTTCATATTGCTCCTTTACCGTTGCTGGTTGCACCTCTTCTTTGCTGCTACCAATCAGCTTCCTCTTCTTTGCTGCACTTCCGCCGGGCCTCATCAAAACCACGACCAGCTTCCTCACAACCATCAGAAACTTCATCCAAGCACAAAAGAGGAGTTTTTCTCCAAATGGCTCTAATGGCTCCAACAATATCCATCTCAGATCTGGTGTGCAGTGGCATGCGCAACTCTCCGTCACTAGCCTCGACCACGTCTCTGCCATGGTCTCCTTGCTCTTGTTGGCGAGTCGAGCGACCACCAGTCTCAGATCTGGTCACGACCATGGCCCTCCCTGCAACCCCCAGGGCTAGCCGTCCACTCGAAGACCAAACTAAAGCATGAAGCCGCGGTCGTGACCAAACGAAGCATAGCCACAGGAGCTCATTCTTTGCAATGAAAGATCTGTGTGTACCAGTCTTCCATGAATGATCCGCGGATCTGCGTCGCTTGAAGCCGCTCAGAGCCAGCCACCACAAAGCTTATGCTAGAACTGCCACTGTCAACAACCCAGTCGTTGTCATCGCAGATTCGCCCATCTTCGCCGTCAACCCGCGAGCCACCGTCGCAACCCACCAAGCACCTCCACACCTCACCACCGTGTCGTAACGTAAAACCCCAACCGAAAACACCCACGAACCACCAGATCTACCACGCCATCATTGGCCACCACATCCGTCATCCTTGAGCAGCGAATCCACCAAGCCACCACCGCACGAACCGCCTCCATGGTAGAAACTCAGATCTGCCACCTGCGCCTTCTCCACGGGTTGGCAGGGAGTTCTCCTGGTGGTGGCTCCCGCCTTAATTCTCACCGGCAAATGAGATTAGAGAGATATAGAATAAGTAAAAATAATAAAAGTTACAGAAGTAAAATAAAATAATTAAATAAATTATTTTATAAATAAGAAAAACTTACTATAAATTAAAAGACTTATGTAAAAATATAATTATTTTATGAGTATAAAAGTAATATAAAAATTTACCTATAATCATTAATAAAATTAAAAATCTTATCATAGACATTTGACTGCAGTGTTCATATTAAACTGACCCATCCTTAGATGGGCTATTTGAGATGCAGCACAGTAAGGATGGAAAGGATCAATAAAGCAAGCTGCTAGTTGAGACATGTCCACGTCCTCAATAAACTTGCCAAGTTAAAAAAGCATTATTAATTAACGTCCAGTTCACTGATGGGCTAGTTGGGGGAAACAGCCGCCAGAGTGAGAACAAGTCTAATGAAAATTGGTTTGACCACGGAAAAAATTGGTGTGGTCGATACTCAATACCAAGTTGTTACTGAAACCCATATGCAACTATTCTGGCCTTGTACGCCCCCTATGGAACCATCATGCTGGCGTTTTATTCAAAAGACACAAAAATAATCATGTTAATAAAACAGTCATTAATTTATATGTTGAAATTTGGAAAGTAACTTATATATTTGCAGAAAAGAAAATTTAGTTGAAACTGTAAAATCTAGAAGAGAAGAAAAAAATTTGTTCGTTTCTTCAAATTTTCAAAGTATATCTGTTCTTCTCTCATGCATGTTCAAAATGCCTTGGATATGAAGATTGAATACTTAATTATTTTTTTTTTTTTAGGAACTGTATGAAGACTTTTCTTGAGAAGTCAGAGATGCTGTGTATATATTTATATATATTCTCGTTAATTTTGGTCTTTGACTTTAACATATAAAAAAAGAAATTCTTGTTCAGGCGTATCTACATGGCTAGCATACAGATATTATTTGTTTGATTCTCGTTTTATGTTATTTTTCTTGGAAAGGAGATTTTCTATTTGTATAAAGATAATAGTAAGTATCTCGTGCATTACATAGTTTTTTTAAATTTAAAAATAAATAAAAAGAAAAGATTGTTTAAAATTATAAAAAAGATATCATAGTTCATTTATTTAAGCCGAATAAATAAATATAAATTATGAAAAAATATTCTAAAATTATAGAAGATATTCATAATTAATTTAAAATAGAATTTGAATTTTAAAATTTAAAAGATGAAAAGTTAAGAATGATTCATGTTATTATGTGAAAAAGAAGAGAGTAAGTGTAACACCCACCCAACGTAGGGTGCCACATTTATGTTATTTTATTATTAAATTTCTCCAAGTTATAAAATATGATGTTATAATAAAATACGAGTTGTAATTTTTTTTTTATGACAATAAAATAAACTTAGCGGAAAATAAAACTATTATACATTATCACACATAATGTACATCATTATACATAACAGTCATCACACATAATTTACATCATTATACATATTACACAAGTGCCGTCAGGTTTATTTATTACAGACCATTTCTTGAAACAACAAACACACTTTAATAATTACAAACATTATTTATATCAGAGTTCAAACATGCCCAAGTTTAACTAAGCAGAAGACCCTTCAGACGGGTCCTCCTCGGGTTCCTCAGCAGGTAGGAATCCGTTATGACGAGTAGCCCTACGAACAGGTGCCCGGGCTAACGACACTATGCTGATTTCCGTTGGGACATAATTTCTAGTGTCCCAATATCGCCTGATATACAACGGAAATTCAACATGAACAAAGATAGTCATACAGAAAAATGGATCCTCACAATACAGCCTACTAATACTAACAGTCAGGTACCCCTCGTAAATAAGTCCTCGCTCATCGGGACTTGTCCTCCATTCTCCAGCTCCTCCGTGAAATTGTAAACGTACATATCCGAAGAAACCGGCTCTTGACGTCATACTGTCGAGCTCTGCGGTTCGACGATGTGAGAAGTAATTCCTCTTCTCCTTCTAGTACCGTATCTTTCTCAACGTCTTCACCTAATATAAATATAATATACAGATATACATACAAAGATGTGAGATCACCTATGCCAATACCAGCATAATAGCACAGAGATAATACAAACAACATATTATACCAAAAATATCATATCATGATCACAATTATGCCATCATCATAGTGTAAGAATAATAATTACCATCATGCCACTATCACTATTATCACAAAATAATTACACAAACACCATCACATAGATATAGATGCTCAGTTTCATGCATGCGCACGTAGACTTAATGACCTACTCCATGAAGCTAATACTCAAGTCGGAGAAATTGATCGAAAAGATCTGTCGGTACCACGTGCCTCAGACTAAGTGCTATAATTATATCTTGCACATCTAGCACATACACGAAAGTCTTTATCAGATCTCGATTAAGAATCGTCTCTGCCCGGATCATCGGTGTGTTGCATCGGTCTAACCCATGGTGCAGAAGAGCTACCAACTGCCCATTGCGAGCAACTCGCACCCCGATGCCCCCAAGGTCAACAAGTGACCTACACTACGCGTATCGCACCCACTCAAGAGGTGTATGTTTCTCCTAGGCAATTAGCCACATACAGTCCATCGGATCATTTTCAATGCATATGTAATGCACCAATTACCAACCAAAGGTAAATCACATAATTTCTCATACGAGGTTCAAATACTGTTTTACGTTCATGTATTAATGCCAATTTCAGGCAAACTTCTAAATTTCAGTACAATATTCATATACCGATTTTAACTGTAAAGTTTACTGTATAATTAACAAAAAAAATACATTACCATGTTTTTCTCATTCGTAAAATATTTTTGTCATATTTTCACGGTCACGTAATATTTTATTACGTAATCAATGATTTGTAATATTTTTGTTACGTTTAAAAATTCGCGTAACAATTTTCTACTGTATTAAAACGTGTAAAATATTCTTTCATTTTTAAATCGCCTAGCGATATTTTTCTGCAACATTTCGATTGTGTAAAATATTTAAACGCTTTAAAAATCGCGTAGAAACATTTTCACATTTTTCAAATTGCGTAACTTAAAAATTATGTTTTTGAGTTACGTAAATCGTTTTTCACCGTTTTTACCCTTCGTAAAATATTTCTTAACTTTAAAAATATTATTTTGGATTTTTCTTACAATAATATAATTTCTTACTTTATTCTTTTCTTATTCTTAGTCAAAAATCTTTTCCGTAATATATTTTCTCAAAAATCACTTTTTATTGATTTAATCTTACAAAATCACATTTAGTTGATTTAATTACTGTTTCTAACTTTAAATTTCCTAACGTTTTCCAAAATCCAATAAATAAATACTACGTTAGTAAATTTAAGTTATGAACATTTTCTTTTATATTTCTAAATCACTTCTAAAATTAATTCTCTTTAAAATAATTTGAAATTCAACACTTTCAATTTCTTTTTCCTTTTATTTATAAAAATTCCACTTCACTAAATATATTATACTTTAATTCCTTTTTCCAAAAATCCTTATTTGAAAATTCTTGTATTTTATAACATCAAATATTTTTCTAAATTGTCAAAACCTTATATATGGCCTTTGAAACTACCAAATATTTTTCTTGTAAATCATCTAAGATCCATTCTTGTTTTCTACACAAAATAAATTAATAAAAATATAACTCAAAAACCGTGTGCCTTATTTTTGTAAAACAAACCCTTTTATTTAATTTCCTTACTTCTCAAATAATTCAATATTGTCATTCATGAAAATATAATTTTGTGAACGCTAATTTGGTTGATGTCTTGGTTGAAATTTATTTTAGTTCAAGGACTAAAAATTCATTCTATAATTCTTGAAAAATTTCAAATTAAACCTTAGTCTTGGAAGTTCAAAACCGTGACCTCCTCTATGGCCTTTGGAGCCAAAATTTTGCTTATTTCAACATACATCCATCATAATATATTCAACATATATCATCATGCATATTTTAAGCATACCATATAAATAAATAAAAATATAAAAATCATACTAAGCATGCATACACAAGTAAATCATGCAAAGCATATCAAGCATAAAAAAAAATAATCAAAGCACATAACACACATAAATTATTACATGACCATGGATAGGAATCCTCACATGGATTCACCATCCATCAAATATAAAACCATCTCTCACCACCATACTTGGTTGGTGAGATGAATCTCCCTCTTACCTCTTGAAGAACCACCAAAAAGCTTGTTGATTTGTGTTTTGAACAATATCTCCACCAACACAAGTTCTTAAACATGAAACAAATACAAGAAAATTAGTATATTAAGCTTGAATAAGAAGAACCATGGATCAAACATGGTTTAGAACATGAAAAAGAAAAGAATAAATGAAGTTTTCTTACACTTCACCAACAAAAACTCTAGAACTTGATCTTAGTGAAAGTCCTTCAAGATGAAAGATTTAGAGAAAGTCTTCAACATGAAAGTTGTTTAGAATGAGGTAAAAATTCAAGAAACTAGGTTGAATGAAATTAAAGAGTGATGGAGGAGAAGATTGGAGTGCTTGGCCGAATGGTCATATTTTGGGAGAGAAATGGAGTTTTCTTGGTTTGGTTTCTTTGAAGTTAAAGTGATAAAGTGAAGAAGTGATAAATGAAGTGTAGAATAGTCTTCCAAGATGGCATTGCCGTAGCATGCCTTGGAGAAAAATACAAAGTGCAATTTGAAAAACATAAGCATTAATAATCAATAGTAATTTGTCTTAACACTTGGCTATTTTCTTTATCCTTTTCCATCCTTTTTATTTGGCCTAAAAACCTATTCTAAAATGGTCTCCCTTCTTCCTTGCTCCTTCAACCGTCCCCCCCTCATCATGCACTCCAAAATGTGACAATTTGATACCATTTTTGTTTTTAGTCATTTTAGGTATTAATTAAAAGCATTATAGGTAGAAGACTTATTATACGCATCATTGGATCTTTTCTCTTTAAACCTTATCCCTTAGATGTGTCTCCAAAAATGAAGGGTCAAGATTACACCTTCAAACTTTACATCCAAGGGTCCAAAATGGTTGTAATCATTTTTGATGACCAATTCTCCACCATTGATCTAAATCCAAATCCAATGGTCATTAATGATCCATCTCCACCATTGATTAATTTTACATCCAAGGGTTGATAATGGTCATAGCCATTTATAAAATTAAATCCCTACCCTTGATTTAATTTCCATTCAACGGTTATAATTAATCCTATTTACTTTTAAGATCAAATCTCCACCGTTAATTAAATCAAGATTAATTCTCCAACGATAATTAAATTGATAGTGGATATCCAAACCACTAATGTTATCTTAACAAAGATAGAATTTTATTTTTATCTTCTGTTTCTAACCTCAAAATATATATATATATATATATATATATATATATATATATATAATTCTCGTATTTTTAATTAAATACAATACAAAATACTGATAAAGAAAATTTTCTAAAAGCTGTTTTCGGATTCGGGTTTAGTAAGATCCCCTGTCTCCGTCTAAACAGTACAAATTTTTCTATTCGTAAAAAAAATTTTCATTTTGCGGGACTCACCTGGGCCCACATACACCTTGTGGGGCCCACAACACAGCAAAAATTTTAAAATCACACATAAAATCACAAAAATTAGAAAACTTACAAATATCAAATCAAATTACGTAAATTAATTAAGACTAAACAGTAAAAATTAATTTACGTATATTTTTCCTACCGAAAATTATTATTTTTTGACACGAAACAAATTACTCAAAAAGATTAAATATACAGACAGAATATTCAAAATAACTTTACAGTACACAGAAATCACTAAACAGTAGAATTCTGTTAACTGTCAAAATTACTGTTTAATAAATAGAAAGTTTGGGGTGTTACAGTAAGAGAATAAATCACTCTCAAAAGAGTGTATTCTAATTCATCCTATAGAAGTAATTTTTTACATTTTTTAAAGTGACTTAAAGTTAACATAAGAATTAAACAAATTATCATTTCAATAATAACATGAGATAAAAAAACTAAGAAAAGTAAATTGAAAATAACCTTTTATATCAAACATGAATTCACGTTTATTACCAAAATTACCTCGTTGTCAGACGACCTTTGATACAAGGGTTTGTCTAATATGAACCTCAAAATATATGGTCCATTGATGGACCAACAATAATAAACTATTGATTTATTAATTAAAAAATCAACGGTTGAGATTTATTACTTACAACCCTATAGATTATAACTAGTAACACTTATATTTACACACAAATTTAGTCAAATTACTCTTTTTTTTATGAATAATTGTATATATAAAAAATTTAAATATTTCAACTAATAATATTTACATACACTCAGATCTACATATAGATCTTGTCAGATAAAAAAAGTGATGCATCCATGGATCCAAACATAATGGGTCCATAATAGCAAGCTCCTACATAGTTGACTTGCATTCCTCAAATAACTAATGAGGTTATATGTTGCTCTTATATATTATATAGGATAAAAAATACATAGACTCCTTAAATTTTGACTTTTTATAAATTACCATCATAAATTTTATATTTTTTTAATTAATTCTTGAATGTTAATTAATATCACAATAGATCCTTCTATTTAATTTGGATCTGTTAATTCACTAGGGATAATATTGTATGAGAACATTTTATTTGTATTAACATTAATTATGAACTATTTATTAAAATTTAATTTGACATATATTTTATTCCTTACAAAAAAAAATAAAAACAAATTTATTTTAAAACAAAATTGTTTTTATTTATTTTTATAATAATAAAATGTATTTATAATCAAATTTTAATAAATAAATTAATAAACAAACCAAAATTAATGTTAATATAAATAAAATATTGTTATACAATATCACAAGTTAGTGAATTAATAAATTTAAATTAAATTAAAAGATTTATTGATACATTAATTAAAATTTAAAAATTAATTAAAAAAAATAAAATTTGTGATGCTAATTAAAAAAAAAATAAAAGTTCACTAAAACAACGCACTCTTTTTCATATATATATATATATATATATATATATATATATATATATATATATATATATATATATATATAATCTTTGCTTTCTTGGTACTACTATAGCAGCAAAATACATAATGGCCTAATCTCTATAGTAATGATATGAAGCGTAAGCAGTGGATGTTTCCTTAGGAATCTACTTATTTTAAATGTAAGATGTAAGATTGTGAATCAATGATAACGGTTTCAACTTTCAAGAATGAAGCGTGATGATGATGTTAGAGATTTCATCTGACACGAAATCACGTATCTTTCTTCTATCGAACATTTTGGCACTCCTTTTTTTTAAAGTAGTAACTGACAATCATTTTTGCAGTAATATGTAACTTTATTCTTGGTCATTAGTTTGAACACATTAGAATTGCGTGATAGAAAATGAGAAATTTTATTAACAAGATATTATGAAGAGGTAAAAATTAATTTTTTACTTTTGCTTCTAGAATGTTTTAAGGATTTTAGGAGAGATTATCAACATCGTCCTGTGGAGGAACCTTAAAGGATTGAATGGGTTTTGATCGTCTTGCAGCGTTCTCTTTCATTATAGTCGGGATTTGGAAGGTAAACCTTAAACTTTAAAGGGCAACTCATTGTTGCGTTCTCTTTTGTTCTACTCTAGCAAGTAGCATGAGAGGCTGTAATTATTTTGAAGATGATATGTTTCAAACTTATCCAATTTATTAAATTTTTATGTTGTGTTTGTCTAATAAATTAAGTACCTAATATTTAATTAGCTGAAATTTCTTTGCTTGGCCTTACAGTCTGTTTTTTGTCGATTGGAAGTGTTGGAAAAATATCTTATTAATTTGAAGAGTGACGTTGATAAGCTATTAGGGTATGTGGAAAAACAAATTAGAAGTTTTGACATAGTGAAGTTAGAGTTAATGAATTTATTTAATGTTTAGGAGGGTGGGAATCCCCGAGAGGCAGAACTTGAGGCCAAGGTGGAAATGACCTTGGTTAGTTGTTAAATTGAGGCCAACAACAGTGAAAAGACAAAGGCAAAAGTTGAGACTGAGATGGAAGGCCGTGAGAAGGCTAAGGCAAAAGTGGGCAGTATAGCAATTGATGCAACTTACCAGCGTAGGCGTAAGCGTAAGAGGGTGGTGCAAGAGAAGGTGGAAGCACATGGTCCTAACATAATTGATGTATGTATAGGTTTAAAATTTCAGTTTTATTTGTGTGTTTATATAGAATTTAATTCGTTTTAATTTTTCTTAGAAATGTCTTCATCTCTTACTCTAATCTAATTGTATCCTGATCTTAGATCTATCTTTGAGAAGATCGTGGCACCTCTCAACTGGTCTATTATGTCATCTATCCTAGGGAGGGGATACTTGTTCTTAATGGTCACTTTGTTGAGTTGTCTATAATCAATACAGAGTCTTAGAGTCCTATCATTTTTCTTCACTAGGAGCGCTGGTGCTCCTCAGGGTGATACACTAAGCCTAATGAATTGTTTGTCTAGTAACTCTTCAATCTGCTTCTTGAGTTTACTAAGTTCTAAGGGAAACATCCTGTAGGGTGCTATAGAGATTGACCCTATTCTTGGAACCAATTCTATAGTAAACTTGAACAATTTCTCTCTCAGGAGGTAAACTATTCACATCCTTCAGGAAAACCTTTGGCTATTCCTTTACCACAAGTATGTTATCTAATTCTTGCTCAATCTTATATTCTAAATAAAATAGGAGAACATAACATTGAGATCCTCTTAATAGACATCTATTCACTTAGGAGGCATTCAGATATAATGACTCAGAAGATTTTAAAGAATTGGGATTCTTAGATAATAAGATAAGAGATTTATCTGAACAATTAAGCATGACAAGGTTGGTAGATAACCAATCCATTCATAGTATAATATCAATACTAGCCAAAGGTAAGCAAATAGGATCAATAACAAAGGATTTATTATCTATCTGTATAGGGAAATTCAGACAAGTATGTGAGGTTACTATTAGCTTTCTTGTTGGTCTACACATAGATAAGTCATATAGAAGTCTTGACACAGGCAAGCCCAATTTATTCATGATGAACTTGTAAAAAATCATGTTTTTCCATAACAAAATCTTGGTTTTCATCCTCCTCCAACCTTTTTGATTGAGCCATATTCTTGAATTTTATCATGCTTTTGTTGAAGCAGTGTTTTGCAATTGTAAATGAATTTCGGGAAAGATGTGATCAATTTTCTTTATTATATTTTGTTGGTTTAAATTTAGTTGTCATTACGTGTTTGAATTGCTTTCTTAGGTAGTTATATAAGAAAGAAAATGGAAAGCTTGAACAAGAAACAAGAAAGAAGATTTTGAATTTTGGATGATCAATCACCCACTTCTTAATGATTAATCATTTGTTGGACAACCATGGGGTGTATTTTGTCAGCCACCGATTAATCATCCATTTTTTGGATGATTAATCCCCCAAAACTCTAGTACATCGATTACCCATGTGACTAATCACCCAAAAAGTGGCTGATTAATTGCCCATGAACAAAAAAGTAATGCTATTGCCAGCCAATGATTAATCGCACAAAAGTGGGTGATTAATTGATCAAAGGAAATCTTGACATGTTTTGTTGCGCCTATAAAATGAGAAAATGTGCTTTTGGGCATTGATTCTGAAAGGGAGGAGATAAAAAAACCCTAATTTGGCATTGGCGCTCCAAGCTTGAAGATTAGGAGTTTTCTTCCATCTTTCCATTCTTCTTCCATAAAGTTTGTTGATTTTTTCTGTTTTTGTTCTTCTTTTCTCTATGTGTAACTAAGTTTATCTAGTTAGGTGATAATGAATCTTGTTCTTGGATGATGTAAACTCATTATTATGCTTAATCTAAGTTTATATTTCATGATTTAAGTGTTTATCTCTTCTCTTAATGCTTTTCTTGACTAGGCCATTCTTGAAATAATTTTAAGGTTTTTTGAATGATTTGGAAAAATTGTGCATGAACTTGGAACTTCTGATAAACACCACAATCTCTTCAATTTCTAGGAATAGGCATTGTAGGTTGTGTGGTCTTGCTTTTCATTCCCTTATTTTTTGATAAAGCCTTCTCTATTTAGGGTTATACTAAGGAATTGATTAACTCTAAGTAGCTTGAAGAGGACTAATATATCAAGGATTTGGATATTAGTTAATTTTGGGAACGTGGCCATGAATCTTGTAATAAAATTTGGTTAAGCTAATCTTTGAGTTTGCACCAAAAGAGTTCAAGTGAAGTCTGAACCATAACACTTTTATATCATTGTCTTTCATCCTTTAACTCGTTAGTTGTGTTTACTCTAGTTGATTTTAATAATTTTCTTGTTAGTTGTTGTTGTTAGAAGTTTTATATTAAGATTGATGGGATATAATTTTACAGTTTCAAACCCAAGTGTAGGTTGTTTCAAGTAGTAAATTCTCAGGAGTCCGAGGTCGATCCACAGGGAATTGATGAAGAGAAAATTATTTGAGGTACGGAGAATATTTGTCACAATACTAAAAATAATATAAGTTGTTCACAGATGAAAAAGATTTGCTTGGGTTAGGAGAGACACTCTTGGTAATAAATTAAAAACAAGATTATTTTGTTTTATAACTCAATTGAAATCATGCATAATGAAGATTCCAATCGGAAGATTTAACATTCAAAGTTCAATCATGTAATCACATAATGGTTCTAATAACTATCTACCAATACTTGTAAATCGTCAAAAGCATCCACTGTGCTAATCCTATTATCTACAATGGATCAAGATATTCATTATACAAGAAGAGTTCTAAATTAATTGGAAACAACATACAACTCATATAAAGATCACATAAAAATATATCATTTAAAGCACAAGAAAGAAATTAATCTAACCTTAACTTATTACCAAGAGCTTCACCTTTTCACCCAAGCAAGATGAAGATTTAGTTACTCATAGACAAGAAGAAAGAAAGAGAGAAGAAGAGAAAGATGAACATAACTTCAATTAAGAACAAAAGAAAATTACAACAAAGGAAGCAATTAACATATAATCATGAAAGTAAAATCTAGACTAACACTAAGCTAACACCCCCAAATGATCAGCCATTGCCTCTTTTTATAGAATTAGAAGAGTACAAATAGCCAAAAGAGATGATGGATGATGAGAACAAAATGCTAAAAGAGATGAATGGTGGGTGAATTCTTGTCTCTGAAATGTTTCCCTTCTGAACTTATGGCATGCATCATTTTTGAGTCAAGTAGTCTTCATGAAAGTTCTAGCAAATTATCTCAGCTTTCCAGAGACACCAAGTTTAGTTAAATCCAATAACCACAGCCCAAGATATGGCCCAATTACTACTCATGGGTCAGGCCAAATGTCAGCACCTCTGTTCTGACTTCTAAGCCCAATATCACCTTCAAGGAATCCGAACTAGCTTTTGTGTTCTTCGTGAAAGTTGTAGATATGGGTCTTAACCTTCCACTATCAAAATTTCAAAATTATTGAACTCCAATAGCCCGAGATATAGCCTAATGAGTGCATAAAGGTCAAGCTGTCAGGTTCAAAACACTAGATTTTGCTTCAACTCCAATTTGAGTTATCCAAACATGTGTTTCTGGTCTTGAGGCCTTCATGAAAGTTGTAGAAATTTATCTTAGCTTAAAAACAAGACCAAAATCACATCCATCGGATATTTGTAACTCAAATTATAGCCAGTTTACTGAAAAAGCTAAGTAAAAAAGTTATACAATAAATGAAATATATCACTATCAATGTGGCTCTTGCTATCAAGTGAATAGTTATTAGAGATTTATCTAAACTTTCTAACAAGACCAGAATCACATTAATCAGATAATTACAACTCAAGTTGTGGCCACTTTACTTAAGAATGCAATCACCCAAATTAATGATAATTTAAGCAATAATTTCTTCAATGAACCAATTAAGCTTAATTTCATAAAATGTGACAAAATCAACTTAATTAAGCCAAATTGAACCTTAAGAAGCCTAGTGAGAGGATTATAAAATGTATAAAATACATTGTTATCAAATTCTCCCACACTAAACTTTTGCACTCCTGGGCAAAACACATAAAAAAACTAAGGAACAAAGAAAAATGACACAGACTCAAAAGCTAAAAATTCTAAAAGATTTAATGAAACAAGAAGAGCAACCAGTCATTCAAGGGAACAAAGCATTTTTTTTAGGTAATATTTCTTCACATCTCAAGCAAACAAGCAAGGAAACTTCAGTTAAAAAGAACGAATCAAGAATGATAGATCCTCATAAGATTCACTCTTAATCTTTTAAGCATTAAAAAGGTAAGTATTTCACTTACTTCAGCCCATGAAAAATTGCACTACCATAAGCTTGGTTATCTTCTACTTCTCCACTACTCAGAACACATACACACAAAAATCAAGAGGACTTTATTCAAGGTTGTAACAGGGTCAAGGTAAAGAAGGAAGGATAATATAAATATAAGAAGATAAATACCAAAGAGAATAAAAGAGCATTATGGTACAGTTAGAGTGGAAAAGATATTTGAGAACATTCATCAATAAGGACAATGACCAATATTTGACTAATGTTTTGTTGAAGATTAATCCCAAATTGATGAGTTGAATTCATTGTTAGGCATAAACCTTCTCCTTCTCTTCCTGTTGTTTCCAAGCATCTATCTTTATTCTAGATATAGATATGTCACATAGTGTATCAGATGGTCAGCTTTTTCTTTCTTTTCTTTTCTTTTTTTTTTATTTTTTTTTTTCGTTTTCTTTTTCCCTTTTTTTCCTTTTTTTTTACACACACACACCCCCACACTTGTTTAAGAACAAAGTCAATGCTCTCTTATTCCCTAAGGTTAGGTAAAAACATGTTTCTTTTTTTTCCTTTTTTTTAAAGGCACGTAATGAACTAAAAACAAGAACTAGTCAAATAAGTTCAAAGGGGTTACACAAGAGAAAATATACAAGGATGGCTATTTGATCAAAGTAGCTATTTTAAAATGCCTCAATCATACTTATGTATGCATGTGAAAATGTAGCCTAAAAAAGAATCAAAGTAAGTTCTAGAGTAACAATTTCACAAGTGAAAATCACACAAAAAAGAAGAGAATGGTACAAATGTTCAATCCATTCATCAATAGGCTCAAAATCTCACAAGGCATATTTCTATCATTCTCAATCCATCAATTCAACATTCATATCCAAGCATGTGATTTATAAGAAAGAAAAAAATTTATGCTATGACCCAAGATATGCTTTTTGCTACTTCTAAAACCATTTTTTCTTTCAACTAAGATGCGTCTCAAGAGTAAAATTACCTTAAGGACAAAAATTTTCTCCTTACTCTGCCATCCTTAATTGGTTTTGTTGTAGGTTTCTGATAGTCATCTCACTAAACATACTTTCTTCAACTAAAATGCGTCTTAGGAGTAAAATTACTCCTTACTCTACCAATATTCATTGGTTTAGCAAGTTCATGAAAATCATATCATACTTTCCTACTTTTTTTTTAACTATTTAACTATCCTTATCCTTCCCCTCAACCAGATCACAACATTGTCCGCAATGTTAAAATATAGATGAGTAAAAGATAGAAAATATTACTTGCTGGAGAAATCTGACACAAATTTAAACCAGAAACAAATGACGATAAATAAAATCAAACCCATTAAAGATGAAGTGTCAGATCTGGCTTTCTTTTTTTATTACTTTCCTCACTCTTTCCGGCTGACCAATCTATCTGAGCTATTACTTTATCAGGTTCATACTTGAAAGCTTCTAATTTATCAATGAGCTCATCAATAGTGGAGGCAGAGATAAGAAGTTTTCTTGCCGAAGGAGTGACAAATTTCTATTCCACAGCTTTGTCAAGAAAAAATAACAAAAGATCAAAGAAATTATTAACATTCAACAAACCAATGGGTTTATGGTGGATGTTTAGTTGGGCCCAAGAGACAATTTGAAAATTTCTTCCAAAGTACCAAAACTACCTGGTAAGGCAATGAATGCATCAGAGTTGTCAAACATTGTTTTCATTCAGCCATGCATAGATGATACCTGAATTTCTTCTCCAACTGTCTTTCCAGTAATGTTATTTTGAGCTAAAGGTTTAGGAATGACACCTAAAACCTGACTGCCTCTTAGAAATGCAGAGAGTGATACTACCCCCATTAACCCACGACAACTACCCCCATATACAACATGAATATTCCTTGCAGCAAGTGTTCGACCAAGAGCGCTTGCTACACTTACAAACTCTAAACCCTTCCCATAACTTGACCCACAAAAAACACAGACATTTTTAATGTTACGAACAAGAGGTCCCATAATTTCACCTTCCCTCTGAATGATTATGAGTTGGAGGAAAGTGAAGAGAATGAAGTGTTTAAATAGGGAAAAGAAGGGAAAAAGTAATCATAGCACTTATATGGGTAGGTTGGCTGTTGTCAGAAAAGTTTGAAAATAAAAAAACAGATTTTTTTTTTTTTTTTTTTTATTTTTTTTTTTTTTTTTATTTTTTTTTTGTTTTTCACTATTTGATTTTTTTTAACTTCAAGAAAACCATAAGGGTAAAGAAGTCTAGAAACCCCTGAAGGACCCTGCTCAAAGGTTCGTCTGTCCAAAAATCAAAATACAACAAAATCATACAAAGATAAAAGAAATATAATAATAAACGAAGACATACCTGTATGTACAATTTTCATGGCGTATTTTTATACTGCGTGTCATGAATGCAATAGTGGCATGTATTTGAGTTGCGTGTTACCAGTGCAACATATGAATTCCACAAGGATTGCCGAGCCGACAACAAGAACCTTTGAATCCTTTCCGTCCTGCTTATGGAAGAACAACCCTCTATCTTCCTGCAAACCTAATTAAAGGCCTGTATTCTAAGAAGATAGTACCTGACCGCAGCCAGTCAGAACTTGCCATAGAAACTTACTAATTAAAGTAAGTATACAACTCAGATAACAGTTTCCGTTCACTGTAAAGCATGATGCTTCTTTCTGTCCATCAGCGCTACAGAGCCTTGGTTCCAAGAACTGGGAATGTAGCACACAGCTCTTTATAGAGCATGGCACATGAACTTTATTTACATACTGGCGTGTGAAGGTCTCCTCCTGAGTCTATGACAGAACGGGCATCCGCTCGAGGCTCCTAATCTAATTAAAGACCAAGTACAACAGTAATTTCGCCCTCTTTTTAGAAACCTGATGAAAGATGGGTGTATACTCACTTGAGATTGGGATGGAGGTAGTCTGCTTTTTCGATTTTGTGCCAAAGCATTGTTGACCAGTATTAGACCCATTCAAGACCAACGCAACATAGGGCTCCCAAAAGGGACAAGTGGCCATAATACGACTGGCTGCCTCACATGTGGGATACAATCTACCTTCTTTGTTTTTTCAATTAAGAAGGCTAGATCAGGATGCATGTATTTTTCCATTCACGTTGTGTGTTACCAAAGCCAAACCCAAGATGTATACATACTTTTTTTTTTTTTTTTTTTTTTTTTTTTTTTTTTTTATTTTTTTTTTTTTTCTTTTTTTTTTTTTTTTTAAACATGAAGAAGAAGAAGAAGAAGAAGAAGAAGAAGAAGAAGAAGAAGAAGAAGAAGAAGAAGAAGAAGAAGAAGAAGAAGAAGAAGAAGAAGAAGAAGAAGAAAATATGTACATGTTGTTGTGGATGTGGCTCACATCTGCCTCTAGTTTCACGTCCAGAAACGGCTTAAACGCCTTCTATGAGTCGAGGATAAGCTTCCTATCCAATTTTCTTATAAATTGGCAAACAGGGTCTTTTAGAGTCAGATTCCCAAGACTGTATTACTTTTGTTCATCCTTGAAGAGATTCCACAAATTAAGAAGTTCATGATGCACAAGACCACAAGAATGCATATCAAGAGTCAATAAGATATCATCTAATGACTCCTTACTCAGTCCATTCTTAATGAAGAAAATTTATCTTCTCTGTTTTTGGAAACCATCCCCAAAGAACGACATCGCTTGTTACAATTCCATCATCCACATATGTGTCAGACTTGTAATCTTTTTGCTCTTCTCCTTTTAGAATATGAACTTCTACCAAGACCTGGCATGTATGAGTCAAATGAAATTGAAGACTCACCTGCTAATTGGACCTTTGCTTCGATTATCCAGCGTACATCTTCTGGTATACCTTTGTGCATTAACAATCTCAATCTTTCGCATCTAGCCTTGTAAATTTTTGTTAGAGCATTTTAAGGAAGAGAAGGAAAATGTTTTCTCAAGTTTGAGAGAATGATATCCATTTTGAAGAAGAAGAAATCAGTTATTTTGGAAAACTGAAAGAGAGCAAACCAACTTGAGAGTCACGGAGTACCGTCATCTGCCATTTTACCGGGGAGCTAAAGAGCTACAAAACAAAATAAAGCTGCAAAATTAGAGTAAATTTTTCACATAACAAGGATCAGAAAGGGAAATGAATTCTACCTCAGCGGCTTGATATTCTAGAAATGGTTTAAGTCGTGTCCATTGACCTTAGACACATTACCATTCCTAAGATTGTCAATGTCTATGGCCCCATAAAGATATACATGTTTGACAATAAAAGGACCAGTCCACCTAGATCTCAATTTTTCAGGAAAAAGTTGAAGACGAGAATTATAAAGCAGAACTTTTTGACCAATTTCAAAAGATTTCCTCAAAATAAATTTGTCATGAAAAGCTTTTGTTCTTTCTTTATAAATTTTTGAGTTTTCATATGCATCATTTCTCAAGTTCATTTATTTGCAATTTACGTAACTTGCAAGCATCATCAAGATTTAAATTAAAAGCTTTAATGGCCCAAAATGCTTTATGCTCTAGTTCTACAGGCAAGTGACAAGGTTTTCCATAGACTAACTGATAGGGTGACATGCCTAAAGATGTTTTAAAAGCAGTACGGTAAGCCCAAAGTGCATCGTTTAGTCTTAAAGACCAATCTTTATGATTTGGGTTAATTATTTTTTCTAAAATTTGTTTAATTTGCCTATTTGCTAATTCTACTTGTCCACTTGTCTGAGGGTGATAAGGGATAGCAACTTTATGGCTAATACCATATTTCTTCATTAAAGATTCAAATGGTTTATTACAAAAATGTGTTCCCCCATTACTTATGATAGCTCGAGGGATTCTAAATCGACTTAAGACATTTTCTTTTAAAAATTTGAGAACAGTTTTATGATCATTTTGTCGACATGGAATCGCCTCAATCCATTTTGAGACATAATCAACTGCAACCAAAATATACATATATCCAAATAAGGATGGAAATTGACCCATGAAATCAATTCCCCAACAATAAAAAATTTCAATGACAAGGATAAGGTTTAGAGACATCATATTTCTTTTAGAAATGTAACCTAATTTCTAACAATTTTCGCAACTTTTGCAAAAGGTATGGCTGTCTTTAAATAAAGTGGGCCAATAAAATCCACACTGCAAGATTTTCGCAGCTATTTTCTTTGAAGAAAAATGACCTCCACATGCTTCTGAGTGACTAAATTTAATGACACTACCTACCTCATTGTCGGGTACACATCTCCGAAAGATTTGATCAGGAGAATATTTGAACAAATATAGGTCATCCCAATAAAAAAATTTCACCTCAGTCAAAAACTTTTTTCTGTCTTGATGTGACCATTGAGGCGGCATCTTTCCTGTTACAAGAAAATTGACTATGTTCGCAAACCAAGGCATGGAATTGACAGAAAATAAAAACTCATCAGGAAAAGAAATATTGATAGGTGTGCTATCAAAAGATGAGCCTATTGTAAGTCTGGACAAATGATCTGCGACAACATTTTTAGCTCCTTTCTTATCTTTTATTATGATGTTGAATTCTTGAAGCAACAAGATCCACCGTATCAACCTAGGTTTGGCATCCTGCTTAGACATTAAATATCTAACAACAGCATGATCAGTGAAAACAATAGTAGAAGAACCAATTAAATGAGCTCGAAATTTGTCCAATGCAAAAATTACAGCAAGTAGTTCTTTTTCAGTAGTGGTGTAATTCATTTGTGCACTATTTAAAGTTCTACTTACGTAACAAATCACATGAGGCTTACCTTCCTTTCTTTGTCCTAAAACAACGCTAACAGCAAAATCACTTGCATCACACATTAATTCAAAAGGCAAAGGCCAGTCAGGGGATTGCATGATAGGAGCCGATGTTAGAAGACCAAATAATTTTTCAAAAGATTTTTGGCATTCTTGAGTCCAATCAAATGGTGCATCTTTTATAAGAAGATTGCATAATGGTCTAGATATGATACTAAAGTCCTTAATGAATCTTCGATAAAATCCTGCATGTCCTAAAAAGGAACGAACTTCTCTGACTGTTTTTGGGGAAGGCAAATGAGCAATTAATTCAACTTTGGCCTTATCAACTTCAATTCCTTCAGAAGATATCACATGACCTAACACGATTCTTGAAGTAACCATATAATGACATTTTTCCTAATTTAAAACAAATTCTTTTTCTTCACATCTTTTAAGAACTTTATCCAAATTATCAAGACAATTTTCAAAAGAATTTCCAACAACTGTCAGATCATCTATGAAAACTTCTAAATAATGCTCAATCATGTCACTAAAAATACTTAGCATACATCTTTGAAAAGTTACCGGAGCATTACAAAGACCGAAAGACATTCGTCTATATGCAAAAGTGCCAAAGGGGCACGTAAAAGTAGTCTTTTCTTAATCCTCTAATGCAATTGGTATTTGATTATACCCCGAATAACCATCAAGAAAATAATAGTAGGGATGTCCTGCTACTCTTTCTAGAATTTGATCAAAAAATGGTAAGGGGAAATGATCTTTCCTAGTGGCTGTATTTAATTTTCTAAAATCAATACACATACGTCAACTAAATGAAACTCACATAGGTATTAACTCACCTTTTTCATTTTCAACCACTGTTATTCCAGATTTCTTAGGCACAACTTGTGTAGGGCTTACCCACTAGCTATCGGAAATAGGTTAAATAATTCCAACATCAAGTAATTTAAGAACTTCAGCCCTAACTACCTCTTTCATATGTGGATTTAATCTTCTTTGAGGTTGTTGTGATGTTTTAGCATTATCTTCTAAATGTATTCTATGTATACAAATTAATGGATTAATGCCTTTTATATCTGTTAATGTCCATCCAATTGCACTTTTATGCCTTTTAAGTACTTCTATTAACATACCTTCTTGTTCTTCAGTAAGGATTAATGAAATTACTACTGGAAAGCTTTGGTCTTCTCCCAAAAATGTGTACTTCAACCCAGAAGGTAATGACTTAAGTTCCAGTGTGGGTACTTCTTCATGAATATTATCATTCATGGGTTGTAACTCTTTGAATCTCGGCTTCCATCCCTTATATTCCATTGCTTGTGTACAATCAAGCAAAGAACATATTTCAGAAATATCACCATCTACTTGCGTACCTGAATCAAATGAATTAATTAAATAAACTTCTAATGGGTCAAAAGAACTCCCTTTTAGAAAATGATCATCTACAATGGCCTCAATCCCGTCAGCTTCTTCATTTTCATCATTGACTTCATGTGGTTGCTTGCATAAATTGAAAACATTAAGCTCAAGTGTCATGTTTCCAAATGTTAACTTCATCAATCCATTTTTACAATTTATCAAAGCATTGGATGTTGCTAAAAATGGACGACCTAAAATAATAGGAATTGACTTGGAACAATTAATCATAGGTTCAGTTTCCAAGACAATAAAATCCATAGGATAAATGAATTTATCAACTTGTACCAACACATCTTCCACTATTCCTTTTGGAATTTTAATTGATCTATCAGCAAGTAGAAGAGTTACAGAAGTTAGTTTTAACTCACCTAGATTGAGTTGTTGATAAACTGAATATGGAAGCAAATTAACAATAGCACCAAGATCAAGTAAAGCTTGTTCAATTATATGTTCTCCAATAATGCATGAAATCGTAGGACAACTAGGGTCTTTATGTTTCAAAACATTATTGCTTTGAATAATGGAACTTACCTGCTCAGTCAAAAAGGTTTTTTTTTTCACATTTAATTTTCTTTTAACAGTGGATAAGTCCTTCAAAAATTTGGCATAAGAAGGAAAGTATTTGATAGTATCTAACAACGGAATATTGACATTCACTTGTTTAAGAATTTCAAAAATTTTAGTTTGGTGGTCCAATTTCTTTGGTTTGTTTAATGCTTGAGGAAATGGAAGTGGAGGAGACGAGAGTTTGGTTTCATTTTGGCTAGATGACTTATCAACCTCTTCCTTATCTTGGGGAATTGATTCACCATCTTTCTCACAAGGTTCAGAAATTTCTTTTTCAATAACTTTTCTACTCCTAAGAGTTATCACAGAATTGACTTGATTTATTTGTTAGTTTTCTGAACTACCCTCATTTAGACTATATTGACCTTTGGGATTCAGTTGAGGTTGAGAAGGAAATTTTCCTTTCTCGTGAATGGTGAGTGCAAAAGTAAGTTTGGAAAGAGTGTCTTTTATGTCAATCATGGTTTAAGTGTTTTGTTTATTGATGGCCTCTTGCTTTTCTATGAATGCACTCAATGTTCCTTCAAGGTTTTTCCTATATGGTGGGACATAAGGTGCATATCCTTGAGAATTTTGAGAATCTTGTTGTTCCTAAGGAGGCGGTGGTTGCATAAATTGTGCTTGATTATTATTCCTCCAACTGAAGTTCGGGTGATTTCTTTATCCTGGATTGTAAGAATTTGAAAAGGAAGAGGTGAATGGCTTTTTAAAATTGTTCATTGCATTTACTTGCTCATGCACAACTTCTTTAAAAACAGGAATATTAGGACATTCATTTGTCAAGTGTCCTAATTCATCACAAATGCTACAAATTTCTTCATTTTGAACAGATTTGACTTCTTTTAATTTGCCTAATTCCATGGATTCAACCTTTCTAGCCAAACTAGCATACTTTGCATTTACATCTTCTTCTTAACTAAGATGGTATTTTCCTTTTCCTGCATTTGCAAGGTTATATCTAATTGAATTTTCAGAAAGATTAGTACTATGCCAAGATTGAGAATTTTCAGCCAAATTGTTTAAATAATCTAAAGCTTCTTCGGGTTCTTTATCAAGAAACTCGCCATTACACATCGTTTCCACAAATTGTTTAGTTTCAGGTGTTAAACCTTAATAAAAGAAGCTTATAGTCCGCCATTTTTCAAAACCATGATGTGGGCAAGAATTTAACAAATCTTTAAAATGTTCCCAACTTTGAAAATACGCTTCATTTGAATTTTGGAAAAAATTTTAGATTTGTCTTTTCAAAGCATTGGTTTTATGTGTTAGAAAAAATTTCTTTAGAAACTCACTTTGCATTTCTTGCCATGTGCCAATTGATCTTGGTTTCAAAGCGTTAAGCCAAGTTTTTGCTTTATCTTTCAAAGAAAAAGGAAACAATTTAAGCTTAACAATCTCTTCAGTGCAATTTTGATCATTGAAAGCAATACAGACTTCTTCAAATTCTTTTAGATGTAAATATGGGCTTTCATTTTCTAAACCATGAAAATTAGGAAGTAAAGAAATCATACCCGGCTTAAATCTAAAATTATTAGCAGTAAGTGGAAAGATAAAATATGATGGACTAGAATTTCGAGGTGGTTGCAAATATGCACGCATAGTTCGCAATGGTTGATTTCCTTGTTCATCATGTATACTTTCATTTTCAGCTCGTTGTGTTTGATTATCATGTTCAACATGTGCACCTTCAAATTCAGCCATTGTGTTAATTGTGTGTGATTGTGATTCAAATAAATCAATATATAAGTTACTTGGATTAATTTTAACCAAACGACCAGAATTTGAATCGCGATACCAGTTAAGCATAAATAAGTGACATAAAATAAAAATAATGTACAAGTAGGTAGTATAAATCGGCCGTTAAATATTAAGAAGGATGTAGTATAAACCAACCACCCAAATATATATATATATTAACAATTAAAAAGTTAAATAACTGATAAAATAAAATAAAAATTAGATAGTTAGAGAGTTAATAATATACAGAAAATAAAATGCAAAAAATAAAGTGCAAAAAATAAAATACAGAAAATAAAGTGCAGAAAGTAAATTTAAAATATGAAAACCGGAGAGTGGCAGAGCCCCACAGAGCCGGCGAAAGAGAAGAGAAGAAGAAAAATTATTTCATTAAGTTAGATTGCGGAAAAATAAATGACAAAATTTAAAAGTTAGATTGTAGGAAAATAAATGAATATTAATTTAAAAGTTAGACGCGGAAAATAAATAAATGAGCCAATTTAAAAGTTAGATTACAGAAAATAAATGATAGAATAATAATAATAATAATAATAATAATAATAATAATAATAATAATAAAAAACAGAAAGCGTAAATAAAAATAAAATAAAATAAAAAATAAAAACAAAAATAAAAAAACGTAAATAAATGACGTAAATATAAAAGTTAGTTAATAAGTTAGTTAGTAAGTTAGTTAGTAAATTAGTAAATAGATAAATAAAAATGAAAAGAGTAAAGGAAGAATAAACCTGATAATGAAGTTTACTTACAGAAAGAGAACCTCAATATATTAGAACTTCAAATCAAGTCCCCGGCAACGGCGCCAAAAACTTAATGGGATATAATTTTACAGTTTCAAACCCAAGTGCAAGTTGTTTCAAGTAGTAAATTCTTGAGAGTCCGAGGTCGATCCACAGGAAATTGATGAAGAGAAAATTATTTGAGATACAGAGAATATTTGTCACAATACTAAAAATAATATAAGTTGTTCACAGATGAAAAAGATTTGCTTGGGTTAGGAGATCCACTCTTGGTAATAAATTAAAAACAAGATTATTTCGTTTTATAACTCAATTGAAATCATGCATAATGAAGATTCCAATCGGAAGATTTAACATTCAAAGTTCAATCATGTAATAATATAATGGTTCCAATAACTATCTACCAATACTTGTAAATCATCAAAAGCATCCACTGTGCCAATCCTATTGTCTACAATGGATCAAGATATTCATTATACAAGAAGAGTTTCTAAATTAATTGGAAACAACATACAACTCATATAAAGAACACATAAAAATATATCATTTAAAGCACAAGAAAGAAATTAATCTAACCTTAACTTATTACCAAGAGCTTCACCTTTTCACCTAAGCAAGATGAAGATTTAGTTACTCATTGACAAGAAGAAAGAAAGAGAGAAGAAGAGAAAGATGAACATAACTTCAATTAAGAACAAGAGAAAATTACAACAAAGGAAGTAATTAACATATAAACATGAACGTAAAATCTAGACTAACACTAAGCTAAAACCCCCAAATGATCAGCCATTGCCTCTTTTTATAGAATTAGAAGAGTACAAATAGCCAAAAGAGATGATGGATGATGAGAACAAAATGCTAAAAGAGATGAATGGTGGGTGGATTCTTGTCTCTGAAATGTTTCCCTTCTGAACTCATGGCATGAGTCATTTTTGAGTCAAGTGGTCTTCATGAAAGTTCTAGCACATTGTCTCAACTTTCCAAAGACACCAAGTTTAACCAAATCCAATAACCACAGCCCAAGATATGGCCCAATTACTGCTCATGGGTCAGGTCCAACGTCAGCACCTCTATTCTGACTTCTAAGCCCAATATCACCTTCAAGGAATCCGCACTAGCTTTTGTATTCTTCATGAAAGTTGTAGATATGGGTCTTAATCCACTGTCAAAATTTCAGAATTATTGAACTCTAATAGCCCAAGATATAGCCTAATGAGTGCATAAAGGTCAAGCTGTCAGGTTCAAAAAACTAGATTTTGCTTCAACTCCAATTTGAGTTATCCAAACATGTGTTTCTGGTCTTGAGGCCTTCATGAAAGTTGTAGAAATTTATCTTAGCTTAAAAACAAGACCAAAATCACATCCATTGGATATTTATAACTCAAATTATAGCTAGTTTACTGAAAAAGCCAAGTAAGAAAGTTATACAATAAATGAAATATATTGCTATCAGTGTGGCTCTTGCTATCAAGTGAATAGTTATTAGAGATTTATCTAAACTTTCTAACAAGACCAGAATCACATTAATCAGATAATTACAACTCAAGTTGTGGCCACTTTACTTAAGAATACATTCACCAAAATTAATGATAATTTAAGCAATAATTTCTTCAATGATCCAATTAAGTTTAATTTCATAAAATGTGACAAAATTAACTTAATTAAGCCAAATTGAACCTTAAGAAGCCTAGTGAGAGGATTATAAAATGCATAAAATACATTGTTATCAAAGATCTTTATGTTATTGTCTTCATAGCATCTTTTTAATCTCAACTTCCCATAGCCTAGATAGTGTGGATTTAGTGAATTTGGTACTTGACAACGTAATCCCTGTGGGACAATACTTACTCATCATTATATTAATTTTGCGATTTGGTATACTTGTGAAATGAACAACAAGTTTTTGGCGCCAATATAACAATATTCTAGAACCTAAACCATTCAAAATAAAACTCCTATGATAAAAAAAAATCAAGCACTTCACATAATCAATAGAAATAAAGGAGTGCAAGACTCTTGAATCAAACAATACAATTAAGAAATCATTACCCAGTAAGCACTTACCATATATCAGATCAGGAGACTGAGTTTCCTCTTCTCCACTCAAAGTGAAGACCCTTCCCTTTGTTTGTGGCCTGGGATTAGGCTTGGCTCCATTCTTTAGGGTACAATCCCAGTAAATGTGTCCTGGTTGTTCGTATCCATAGAACACACCTTTTCCAGCAAAGCATGGATTGGTCCTATGGTCTTTACCACATTTTGTATATACTTGTCCATTTTGGGCTTGCTTGCCTTTGTTCTAATGAAACTTAGGTCTAAAATGACCTTTCTTGTATTTGTCCTCAAACTTTCTTTACTTCCAGGAGCTCTATCTTTTTCCCACTATTCTCGGCAGATCATAACTCTATATGATACTGCATTTGTTCACCAGAGTTGGAAAATCTCTGGTTTCTAAAGGACCCACTGCTTTGAGTATATCCTATCTCAGTCTTGCCTGGAATTTCACACATTTCCAGTTTTGGTCAGGGTTATGCTGGAAATAGGAGCAAAACTTTGACAGTTCCTCAAACTTTTCCATATACTTGCTCATAGTCATACTTCGATATTCCAACTTTAGGAACTCAAGTTCCTTAGCCTCTTGTAGGTTTTTGGGAAAGTACTTCTCCAGAAAAGTGGTCCTAAATACTTCGCAGGTAATCTGGGTCCTTATTGCCTTAAGCAGCTTTCTAGTACCATTCAACCAACATTCTGCCTCTCCCACTAGCATGTAGGAGGAAAATGTGACCTTCTGGTCATTTGTGTAGCTCATAATACTAAAGATCTTTTCTAATTCCTTCAACTAATCCTCTATGTTATTTCATGGTTGTATTTTCCTTTAAAGGTGGGAGTTCTAGCCTTTTTGAACTCATATAGACCTTGGAAATTAGGATTTCCAATAAGATTTGCATGACCTCCAGGGCTCAAGGGTCTAGCTTGGTTAGCTCTCATTTAGTCAAGCATCCTGTTGGTAGCTTGACTATATTCTCTAATGGTAGAAGCCATCTCCTTGAAAGTTCCTATGAACTCTACCATGTCATCATTAGCACGAGTTTGCTGGGTGGATGTCATTGGTTCCTATACACACAAAATAATAAATATTGAGTTAACCAGTCTCAATATCATGTAAGTAGCGTGATAGAAACTTCTAACAATTACACCTGAGGAAGTTATGCATTTCTAAACTACATAGAAATCTCATCCTTAGATAAGAAATCCTAATTGCATAACTAGCAAAAAAGGGAACTTATACTAAGTCTAGCATAGTCAATCTATTCCCCTAGGCTGTTCATGATGAACTGTATTGATACCACCTATTGTGATGCCCCTTACCCTATACAGTCCACCTTATGCCTAATAGGCAAACTATATAAAATAAGGTTCATCACATATCCTTTTCTATATCCCTTTAATAGTTTGATTATATTACTAACTAGTTTTAACTAACTTGTATTTCAGATTTACTTTTTCTCCTTTTAAACGGTTCGTTGTTATGCTTAGTTCTTTAACATTATTTTAATCTTTAATTGAGTTATTTAGCTCACAAAGTGAGCTAGGTCAGAAGCCTTTAATCAGTATGCAATGGAAATCAATTATATTAGACGTATCTACTTTCTTAGAGTGAGTTCTAACTAGAAGAACTCTAACTCCTTTCATGCATAATCTACTAAAGTTTACAAACATAAGTATACATGAGTCAAGAAACTAGCCCTCATGGCCTTCCGCTTGTTATTATTTGTTAGTTTGCAGGTACAATGTGTCCATAAAACATAAACAAGGCATCAATACCACATATAGTTATCCATTCAGTACATCAAAAGGCAAGTAGTAGTAGCAGAATGTGATATAGGACCAACTAGTAAAACATCGATATCCAGACACATCAAATAAGCACAAATGTATATATAATCAAAATGGGATCTTGATATCTATATCTACCCTACTCAGTCTGGTCCTATATCATGAAAGCTAAACCAATTCCCTCCCCTGGTAGACTAAGGGTATACATAGTGTAAACCTGGATGATCCTAATGAATGAGTAGGTGTTGATGTTAGTAGAATACACCTACTTGCCCTCAATGAACTCAAAATAGATGCTAAACAGAGGCACCTTTAGTGTCTAGATATATCATGGAAACATAAAAAATGGTGAGAATTTTAGGAATTCTCAATAATACAATATGAAAATGACCTCATAATAAATCCAACCGCCTCTGACTAAAAAGTAGATAACATATATAAATTAGAAAATCTTATAAAGTTATTATCTAGAAGCAGAGGTTTATTTTAAGCTAATTTTCTTTATGTGATCATAAAATAATAGTCTATCATTTATAAAACTATTTCAATGTAGTATGAATACAATGCTTGTTTCTTGGTTGTTATTTAACATTTTCAGCAATTCCCCATATGAGGCAACCTTTGTCCTCCGAGGGAGAATGTCCACCTTCTTAAGGGAGAATGACTACCCTCTCAAGGGGGAATGACCTTCATTCTCCAAAACAGTCTGTTTGTTAGACATGAGCTAGCCTACTCTCAGTAGTCGTATATGCTATACAATGGCAATCCAAGCAAGGTGAATTCTACCTTTGCGCATATATAATAAGGACCTTACAATTGTAGGTAAGATACAACTATCCATAATTTAGGAATGCTTTTTCTTATTGATGTATAATGCACATCTTTCACGTAGCATACAACTAACAGGAGTCTTAAATGGCATTATCATAATCTTATGACATCATATTCATACAATGGCCAAAGTAGGGCATACGTCACCACGTTATACATTTACTATCAGCAATAAACAATTCCAGGCAAAACTCTGGCCTCAATAGAGATAACTTTGCAATCAAGTAACACTTGTACATAACCCTTAACATAAAATAAGCATTGTCTTACGACATATAAGTTCTCTATGAGGATTTTGACCTCAGAGATCAACTGAATACTTATTTCTCATTAGTCC
The DNA here is from genome assembly GCA_029884605.1 of Ormosia emarginata. Lineage (NCBI taxonomy): Eukaryota > Viridiplantae > Streptophyta > Magnoliopsida > Fabales > Fabaceae > Ormosia > Ormosia emarginata. Next base: position 5,555,274 of record JAQQTP010000051.1, read on the forward strand.
TAGGTCAATTATGCTTTAATTAACCTATTAAGACTAATCATCATTTTTTTGGTCATATAAATAACCCAGCCTAGGGTTAGGGTCAACCTTGGCTATAAGGTGGAACTAGGGTCATCTTGACTTGAGGTAATTTCAAAGCTCGAGGCCACCTAGGCCATTTCAAAGCTCGAGGTCACTTGGGCCAGATTTTGACCTAATTAACTTATCTCCTTTAAGTGGTGGCTATGGTGGCCCAAGCCACGTTGCACCACAGTGGGTGGCCACCCTTGGTGGTGGCCTCCACCATTAACCATATTTTTCTAAAAAGCTACACATTAGAGAGCTTGAAATGGTGGTTCTTGTGGTGGCCCTTGGTGGCCACCACCACCATTCCATAGTCACCATCTTCGACCACCATGGGTGACAGTGTAGTCCACCCAAAACAAACTCAAACCTATGAAACCCTTGTCTTCCTTCATGGGTGATGTCCACCATGGCCACCACCACTACTCCCTTCATCACCACCTAAGGGTGGTGGTTTCACCCATAAGCGTCGCAGCCATCTTATCTCTTCTTTACCCATCATCCTAGGGTCACAAGAAGCTTGTTGAGCTCCTCCAAAATGTCACGAGGGGGTGGCTACCATGGCCACCATAACTACCTCCCTTCATCGCCTCCAAAGGGAGGTAGTTTCACCATATTTCCCCAATAGCAACCTAGGACAACTTGAACACAGTTCCTTAGCACCACCATCATGGTGCTTGGACTTACCATAGCTCCTCTTAACTCGCTGAAAGGCTAGTCCTCAACATTTTCCTTATAGCTTTCCAACCCCAAAACCATCATCATCAACTTATTATCAACTCATAATCAGAAATTATTTGAAGGAAAAATGGGGAAGATAGCCATGGACGCCTACTTGGTCGCTAATGGCTTGCAGTTACGGTGAAGAAACTGGTTCTGGTGGTATCGCTTAGTTCAACTTATTAAGGAAGGTGGCACGACCTCATTCTTGGTGGCGAAGCTCACATGCAGTGGTGGCAGGTCTGGTGGTCACTCCTTTCTCTCACTAGAAAGCCCTCATCTTTCTCTAAGCTTAGTGTAGACAGTGGAATTGAAGGGGGAGAAGAAGCCCCTTTGCTTTTAAGCCAAAACCATGAGGGTTGAGTGGTTTGGAAGGCTAGAGACCGTGTGGTCTCCTTGCCTAGCAGCCATGGTAGGCTGCCTTGATAGCTTGGACACCAAGTTATTGAAGCAGGATACTTTCAGATTATTTTCGGGTTGTTTCGAGTTTAAAAACGGGTCCTAGGTTGAGTGCAAGTATCCTAGGGTTCCGAATTTAAGACTCGTGAGTTTCCTGAGTTATATTTGGGACCTTTAACAGTCCTATGTAGAGCCTAGGATCCCCATGCACTAACTCTAACTACTAAAACTTATTTTTACAAGTCTTAAAAACTCTTATTTCAATCAATATTATTTATTCTAATACTAATTCATTTAAAATATCTAATTTAACTTTAAAATTAATTGAATGAATAGGAATTTAGTTTAGTAGATCACCTTTATGTGTATGAAATCTAATTGGTCCTAAGCCAATCATTACTTATCTTAAATAATACAATTATATCTAATTTAATTTTTATTTGAAATAATCATATTATTAATTATCATAATTACATTAATAGAATCATACTTAATATTCTAAAATATATAATTTAATTGTACTCTTAATTAATTGAATTAATTACTAATTATTATTTATTTAACTTAATTTATATTTAATTATAACCCTTAATATTCATAAAATACAAATTGAGCACTATGGATTACAAATAATTATATTTATAATTATCTTAGCTAAAATTCTATTTATTTATAATTATCTTAGATTTTAAATAATTATTTTAATTATTCTTATGAGATAACTTGCTAACTAAGTTATCTACCTACATGCACAAATAAGGTAAACAAACAGGCAGAAACATTGCAATAGCTGCCAAGTAGCCCATACAAGCAAGCAAGAAGATGGGATGTTATAATTCCCCTATCCTTATTAAAATTTTGTCTTCAAAATCTGTTACTTGTTAAACAACTCTGTAGAGTTTTGTTTCATACTATCTTCTAATTCTCACGTAGCTTCTTCAGAGTTTATACCTTCCTCAAATCACTTTAACTAGAGAAATGTGCTTTCCTCTAAGTTCTTTAACTCATCTGTCTGCTAACCGTACAAGTTTAATCTTATAGGTTAAATCATCTTACATGTATTGATTCATTTTCTTTTATGTGTGAACAATCAGGGTTGTATTTTCTAAGCTGTGACACGTGAAAGATATTATAGAAGTTTGTTAGACTCAGGGGAGATGCAATATGATAAGCTACTGGTCCAATTCTTTTGAGAATTTGGAATGGACTTAAGAATCAGGAACTTAGTTATTTGGGCTTTAAGACTCTGCCAATCCTAGTGATAAGAGTAATTCTAAAAAATGCATGTTCTCTTTCTTCAAATTCTAAGAGTTTTCTTCTTTTATCCATATAACTCTTTTGCCTAGATTGAGCAATTTCTAACCTCTTCTTAATCAATTTGATTTGTTTAGTGGTTTTTTGTACCAAATCTAGTCCCATTATGGTTTTCTTTCCAAACTCAAACCAACATAGAGGCTATCTACACTTTCTTTCATAAAGAGCCTCATAAGGTGTCATTCCTATACTTGAGAGGTGATTATTGTTATAGGCAATTTTTTCCAATGGAAAATATCTATCCCAACTACCTTGTTGACTTATGGAACATGCTTTAAGCATAACCTCCTAAGTTTGTATCGTCCTCTCATTTTAACCATCAGTCTGTGGGCACTAAGTGGTACTAACGTGCAACTTAGTTCTGAAAACTTTCTGTAAAACTCCCCACAATATAGATGTAAACCTAGGGTCTCTATTAGATATGATGTTAGAGGGTACATCTTGTAGCCTTATATTCTCTTGGATCTACAGTTGAGCCATCTTGTCCATTAGTATATTGGCTTTGATAGGTAAGAAATGGGCCAACTTAGTCAGTATGTCTACATTGACCATACAGAGTCATATCCTGCTTGATTTCTAAGCAAACCTATGACAAAATCCATGGATACATTATCCTATTTCCAGTCAGTAATTGCTAATGGTTGTAAAGGTCGTGATGGTTTTTGATGTCGTATTTTAACTTTTTGGCACACTAAACACTTTGCCATGTGCTGGGCAATGTTTGCCTTCATTCATGACCACCAAAACATGATCTTAAGATACATCTAGGTTGCACAAGGATGTATGGTGTAACTACTTTTATAAGCTTCTTATAAGATTTTGGCTTTCAAGTCTGTGATAACTCCATAAATGTAGTTATTTGTGCCCTATCTCTATGCATTATTGATGGCTTTGTCTTTGTTGTGATGCATTGTTGGAAGGCTTTAGCCTCATTTTCATGTAAAATCCATGTTGAGGTCTTCCTTATCAATCTTTTTTAAATTATTCTTAATCTTTGATTTGATTGAGCTTGATTGCATTTGTATTTGACTGGTTGATTTCTCAATTGTAGGATGGTCCCAAAAGAGTTGATGAGAACCAAGGCACTGCATTGAAAGAAGAATCACAAGACAAGCTCCAGTACATCACGCCGCAGCGCTAGAATGCTTATGCTGCGGCATCCTGCTCTTTGCCTGTGCACCCTGTCATCCCGAGGCTTTCATGCCGCGGCTCAAGGAAGTGAATGTTGTGGCGTTGATGCCCTATGTTTTGCGCATCACGACGCATGTTGTGTAACGCAATGGCATGACACGCTAAATCTGTGAGTCTAGAAATACGTGAAACATAGATTTCAGTGGGGGTTCTGCTAGGTTTTTTTATTTTTTTCTCTTTCTCTCTTTTCCGTCTCTCTTATAACATTTTAGGGCTTTTGCCCATTGGAGAACCCAGTAGCTATGAAGGCATTGTGAGGTTGAAAGAGGGTTGAAGGAGCCAAGATCAGGGGTTCTCTTCATATTGGAAGGAGATTCAAGCTTCAAGGCTCAACCCATTGGGGCTTCTTTTTCTGTTTCTTCCCCTCTTTCTCTCTCCCATTTATCTTGAATACGAATTTTTGTATTGCATTTTCGTATTCAATGTGTAGCTAGTTGTGTTTAGAGTATTCTTTGAATTTTCCTTTGAATATTGATTAATTTGTACCCCTTTGAGTTTATATGAAAGATTTGAGTTTTGTTCTATTATATTATGCTTAATGCTCTTATTTGTCTGATCAACTTGTGGGTGATTTTTTGAAATCTATTATGCCTAGACATAGGAATTTAGGTTTTAGATCTTTTGTATGGTAGATGCACGTTTAATTTCATTCTAATGGCTGAATGTGTTAATTTGTTAATAGGATATACATATACCTATTAGCCATGCATAGTCTTAGTTGAGAATCAATCTTAATGCTTGTTGTTTGCTCTAGTTCTCATGGACGCATAGTGAACTAGGTAAATAACATAGGGTTAATCGTCCTAGGCATAGGCTTTTAACTAAGTTAGTTTCCCAAGCTAACCTAATCTAATTATTTGTTTGCTCAAAAGGATTGCATGTTGTCAGTTGAAATAGGAGGTGAAAAAGGAATCTTTATGCTCTCAACTTATCTTTATTTTTCTTTATGTATTGTAATTTATTTATCAACCTCTTTTCCACTTTACGTTTGCTTGAATAAAATTAATTAAGATGTAGATTAATATTTAGCTTTGGAAGTTACTATAGTCCCTGTTGAGATGATCTTACTTATCATTTTTATTACTTGAGCGATCCGTGCACTTGCGGTTAACAAAAGAGCGGTTGGACTACAGTTAATTTTTGTATTACTAATATTGATATCGAGCTTTGTTAGTTCTAATTCAAGTCTTTTATTTAATTACATTTTGATTTAATATTTCATTCTTTTGTGAATAAGGTACCATCAATGGCGGAAAATAATGATCATACGAGGCCTCTGAGGGAGTTTGCTAATCCTCAAATGGAAAATCTCTAATCAAGTATCAGACGGCCTCCCATCCGCGCAAATCATTTTGAGATCAAACCGGCTATTATCCAAATGATTCAGACATTTGTACAATTTGGCGATTTACTGAATGAAGATACCAATGCACGTTTGTCAAACTTTCTAAAGATCTGCGACACCTTCAGGTACAATGGAGTCTCAGAAGATGTCATTCGCCTCAGGCTCTTTCCCTTTTCTCTCAGAGATCGAGCCAAGAACTGGTTGCAATCTCTACCTGCGAGATCTATAACTACATGGGTAGATATGTGCGAAAAATTCCTCAACAAATATTTTCATCTGGCCAAGATTGCTGGGTTGGTGAATGACATTACTTCATTCACCCAGTCAGAATCTGAATCCTTATACGAAGCTTGGGAGAGGTACAAGGATATGCTTAGAAGGTGGCCACATCATGGAATTTCTCTGTGGCACCAGATTTACTCCTTTCACAAAAGACTACTACCTCACCATCGTCCAATTGTGGATGCGGCTGCAGGTGGTTCATTATTGAGTAAATCTTTCAATGAAGCATGCCAATTGTTGGAAGAACTAGCCGCCAATAGCTACCAATGGCCTTAAGCAAGAAACACTCAAAGGAAGGTAGTTGGAGTTCATGACGTTGATGCCCTCCCATCTTTGTCTACTCAGGTGGCATCATTAGCAAATAAGTTCGATATGCGAGAAACTATCGGCCATCTCAGAACAATCCCTACTCACATCAATACAATCCTGGGTGGAGAAACTACTCCAATTTTTCATGGAAGGATAGCCAAGGGCTAGCATCTTCATCTACTGGCAATGAGAGACCACCATATCCTTTTGGTTTCTCATCGCAAGCAAGGCCACCTATACAAGGAAACCAGCATTGGAAGACATGTTTGTGCAATTTATGGTGAAAATTGATTCATACATGACTAAAATCGATACTCATTTGGCCAAAAATGATTCTCTTCTTCAGAGCCAAACATCTTTAATTAGGGCTCTTGAAATTCAAGTGGGGCAACTGGCCAATGCAGTGAACAATAGGCCCCCGGGGTCGTCTTCAAATAATGATAGGGAAACCTCTCTCAAACATACTCCCCTAACTTGAAGAAGTAGAAAAAGTCTTGTCTGGACTATAAAAAGGCATCTTTTTAGATGTATCCACCTTTTTGTCTTAATTTCTTAAGTTTTAAAAGTCTAGTATGTAATGTATTTGATTTTGATAATTCATGTTATTTTGTTGTTGCATGCATGTGTTAAATCTGCTAGGCAGTTTTTATAAGTAGCTGAGGCCTCATTGAGGTATTTTTGGGTGTTGTGTGATGTTTGCTGCAGAATTTTACAAATAAACCTCTCACACCGTGGTGCTTGCTATGTTGCGCCATGGCATTCTAGTCTCTGCCCGTATCAAGGATATGAGACAGAGAGCAAGCACAGCGCTGCGGCGTGGGTTTGTGCATGCCGCGGCGTCCTGTTCAAAAAAAAAATTTGAAAATTGAAACGTCTGCTTTGCAAACGCACGCCGCGGCATTGGTTAGTTCAAGCTGCGGCATTCACAGTGCATTTTGCTTAAATAAGTAGTAGGGTTTGCGCCGCAATGCAAGCCCTTCAGCTCCCTCTTCTCTGTATTTTCTCTCTAATTTCTTCCTTCACCTACTCTTCCACAATCCCCCATTTCTCTTTTTGTGCATCGCCATGCATTCCATTTTCATCTCCATCTCCAAGTATGTGGTTTTCTCCATCTTCTCCTTTCATTTTTCGTATTTTATTTCAGTTTTAGTATTTGGTTAGTTTTAGGTTCTTTTTAGTTAGCTTTTACCTTAAGTAATATGTATATTGTTTAGTATTAGCTTGATTTTAGTTAGTACTGAGTTGCATTGTGGGTTGTAGGGCTATTTGGGGTAATTTTACGTTCTGCACGTTTGTGCACGCCGCGGCACTCTGTAGATCACGTCGTGGCGTTGATATGAACTTCTTTGAATGCACGGCCTAGCAACTTTGTGCCGTGGCATTGGTTTGAGTATGTTACAATGCCGTGACGTGTACATATTACGTCATGGCGCTGGATGTACATCTTTGAATGCCACGACGTCTGCCTTATTTTTACAAAAAATTGAATGCTTTTAGTTGTCATATTCATTTAATTGCTCAGTTCTGACCCTCTCATCTCATTTTCAAGTTTTTATACTCTACAAATGGGTCCTAAATGAGTTAGGCGCGAGAGCAGCGAGAAGCCCAGGGAGCCATCTCCTCCTCGTGTTTTTAACCACTCGCGTTTCATGTCTGCTGAGGCGCAGGACCGTTATGGGACGCTAGTCTCAAAGAAAGTGATAGTTGAGAGGGGTTTTAGCTTTAAGAACTCCTTTCAACCTGACATAGAGGCCACCACCCGTCATTATCAATAGGGGAAGTTCGCAAAACACCCCAGCAGGGCCCCTATTCCATTGGTTTGTGAGTTCTATGCGAGCCTTGCGTTCATCCATTAGGAGTCCGCCACTGTCGGTGTATGAAGGCGCCGAGTCTCTTTTTCTCCAGAGTCCATCAAAACTGCATTATCCTTGCCTCCTCCTCTTGAGATGTGTGATTACTAGGAGTTCATTAGGTGGGAGCCCGTGGAAGGGATTAACCTGCAGGATGTCACCACTTGCATCTGCGTTGCTGAGTCACAGCCGGTCTTCTAGACCAATTCTTAGCAGGGTCGTGCTCGATTCTTCCCCCGCTTTTGCTTGACTGTAAAGGCCAGGGTCTGGTACCACTTCATTAGTACCAGGATCCTGCCCTCCAACAACCTATCAGAGGTCACGCACGACCGAGCCATCCTCATCTACGCCATCCTGCAGAGATGCTCCATCAATATCGCTTACGTCCTATACATGCAGTTGCGGAGGGCAGCCATGGAGCCACACAACCTTTTCTTTCCCTCCCTTATTCATAGACTATACCTGAGGAGGGGTGTGCCCATCGGGCCACATGAGGAGTTTTTAGAGGTTAAACAGCCTCTCGATGAGCACTTCATCGGGAGGGTTAGAGCAGCTCCTCCAGAGGCAGCAGTCCCCCGTCAAGCGCAGAGACGGGCTCCGAGACTAGCTTTTGAGGCCCAAATTCCCCACGAGGTTGAGGACGTGCGCACGAAGCTTTGCCAGATTGCTACATGCAGACCTACACCGTTGAAAGTATCAAATGGCTGGCAAAGCGGCACCAGATCTCCACCCATGAATTTCCTATTCCTCCATACCCACCCTTCGATGGTGTAGGCCCATCTCACCAGCAGCAGCCACCCTACCCTCCTTTTAATGGAGCTGGCCCTTCGTATCAGCACCAGGATCCCATTGCTCTAGATGATGACAGCGGTGGTGACATTGAGGTTTTCACTGATGTTGATGACGAGTAGCTTGGCATATTTCAGGGTAGTCTCCATCGTTATTTATTATAATTTCTTTATGTTATTTTTCTCATGTATGATGTACAGTGTGGACACTGTTTCCCTTGAGTTTGGGGGATGTCTTAGTATTTTGGTATATATATTGACTTTTTATCAGTGTTTAAATATGATTAGTTTAATTTTTGATATTTTTAGTATTTTTTTTATTATATGATTTGGTGCACATAATGGTTGATTTGTATGATTAATTCTTGTGAAATTATTTGAATGCATAAAATGATGCCATTTGCTAGTGTAATGATTGCCCAATGATAATTAGCGATACAAATTCACCTCAAATTTTTCTGTGAATCCCTATGTGATCTTGGAAGCTTGTCAATCAATCTAGATTCTTTTTATGCATGATGAATTTTCCATTCCTATGCTTGTTTGGCTTCGGATTGGATTTGAGTGCTTTTCTAAAGAATGGTTATGACTAGTACATATGGATATGTCTTACATCTCTGAAATTATTTTGTAACTCTTTTTAAGCAAAATTCCAAATTGTGCATGATTGAAGAAATGATTAGGGCATTCTTTGGACTGATTGAGCATTTCAAGCTTAACCTTACATGATGATATCCATTGGTCCCTTTTGAAGCTTTTTAATTGTTTGGCCTTATTTGTTTTCATTACCATTGTGTTCATTCACATGTTAACCATTCTAATGCATGTGAAAGCATTGCATTTTTTTCCTACCATCAATGTTTATTGAGAGCATGGTATGTTATTTCTTGAAGTGAGTTCTGTGATTAGGGGTATTAATATTCTCAAATATAAAAATGAGCTTGAAGGAACCGAATGCAATAAAAGAAAAAGAAATTGCTTTGTAAAAGTAAAAAGAAAGAAAAAGAGAAGAGAGAAAAGCAAAGCAAACAAAGAAAGAAGAAAAGTTAAAAATAGAAAGCATTGCATGGTTCTGACGAGTTTTGAGCTTTCACTATTGAAAACCCTGCTAGTTTCACTCATTCTCAAGTCTAGAAATCGTATATTTATGTTTCTCAATGTTTGTTTGTTATCCTTTCCCCTTTCTTCTTCACCCCATAACCTTGGCTTTACATTACAAGTTGATAAAGACCTTTTTGATCCTCATTTATGTATGATTTACATTAATAGAGAGAGCGAGTTGTATTATAATTTTGTGGATTCTTTGATTGATATCCACGTGTTTGCTCATAAGCTTATCTAGTTGAGTATGATTTGAAATGAAGAGATTTGACTTGCATGTTTCTGGGAAATGAACCATGTATGATTTGAAGCTTTGATTGTTGGTATGATAAAGATTGCGTATGTGTGAACCAGAATTTTGAGGCATGTGTATTCTTTGAGGTTTAATGCAATCATCATACACTAGTGTTTTAGTTGAGCTTGTCTTTGCAAGTGTAGTCTGACTTTATTTTGCTCGAGAATTAGCAAAAACTTAGGTTTGGGGGTGTGATAACTCTATAAAATGTAGTTATTTGTGCCTTATCTCTATGCATTATTGATGGCTTTGTCCTTGTTATGATGCATTATTGGAAGGCTTTAGCCTTATTTTCATGTAAAATCCATGTTGAGGTCTTCCTTATCAATCTTGTTTAAATTCTTCTTAATCTTTAATTTGATTGAGCTTGATTGCATTTGTATTTAACTGGTTGATTTCTCAATTGCAGGATGGTCCCAAAAAGAGCCAAATTAATGAGAACCAAGGCACTACATTGAAAGAGGAATCACAAGATAAGCTCAAGTACATCACGCCGTGATGCTGGAATGTTTACGTCACGGCGTCCTGCTCTCTACCTGTGCACCTGTCATCTTGAGGCTTTCATGCTACGACGCAAGGAAGTGAATGTCGCGGTGCTAGTGCCTAAGTTTTGCGCATCGCGGTGCATATTGTGTAACGCCGCGTTGTGACGCGCTACATCCGTGCATCTAAAAATACGTGGAACACAGATTTCAGCGGGGGTTCTGCTAGGTTTTTCTATTTTTTTCCCTTTTTCTCTCTCCCGTCTCTCTTATAACATTTTGGGGCTTTTGTCCATTGGAGAACCTAGCAGCTAGGAAGGCATTGTGAGGTTGAATGAGGGTTGAATGAGCCAAGATCAGGGGTTTTCTTCATCTTAGAAAGAGATTCATGCTTCAAGGCTCAACCTATTGGGGCTTCTTCTTCTGTTTCTTCCTCTCTCTCTCTCCCATTTATCTTGAATACGAATTTTTATATTGAATTTTTGTATTCAATGTGTAGCTAGCTGTGTTTAGAATATTCTTTGAATCTTCCTTTGAATATTGATTGATTTGTACCCTTTGAGTATATATGAAAGATTTGGGTTTTGTTATATCATATTATGCTTAATGCTCTTATTTGTCTAATCAACTTGTGGGTGATTTGTTGAAATCTCTTGTGCTTAGATATAGGACTTTAGGTTTTAGATCTTTTGTATGGTAGATGCACGTTCGATTTCATTCCAATGGCAGAATGTGTTGATTCGTTAATAGGATAGACATATACCTATTAGTCATGCATAGTCTTAGTTGAGAATCAATCTTAATGCTTATTGTTTGCTCTGGTTCTCATGGACGTATAGTGAACTAGATAAATAACATAGGGTTAATCGTCTTAGACATAGGCTTTTAACTAAGTTTCTCAGGCTAACCTAATCTAATCATTTGTTTGCTCAAAAGGATTGCATGTTGTCAGTTGAAATAGGAGGTGAAAAAGGAATTTCTATGTTCTCAACTTATCTTTATTTTTCTTTATGCATTGTAATTTATTTATCAACCCCCTTTTTCCACTTTACGTTTGCTTGAATAGAATTAATTAAGTTGTAGGTTAATATTTAGCTTTGGAAGTTACCATAGTCCTTGTAGAGACAATTTTACTTATCATTTTTATTACTTGAGCGACCCGTGCACTTGCGGTTAGCAAAAGAGCAGTTGGTTTGCGTCTTAATAGTCTGCATCCTCTAGGACATATACTCTTCCCTAGAACATAATTGTCCCATCAGTTGCCTCCATAAAGTTCTTATTTGCAAGTGGCTTCAGTACTCAAGAAGGGGGTGAATTGAGTATTTAAAAACTTTTCTTAAATGCTTAGAAAACAAATTTCGTTGAAGCTATTCTTTAAAAGATGTGAATAAAAAGAGAGGATAAAAAACCTTAAGCATAGAAAATAAATAGGTAAACAATAATAAATTAATTGCAGGAAATAAAGAGATTAAGATGTGATAAGCAGACACAATATTTATCAGCCACCAAACCACTTGTGGCCTACGTTCAGTCCTCAAAAAACTATCCGAGATTTTTTACTATCAATACAAGCTTGAATAGGTGCTTACTACCATTACAAACTAGTGCATTTTTCACACATAGGGAAACTCTTCCCTTGTGCTAAAGCCTCAACTTTCAGGGATACATCACCCTCGTTACAAAGAACCAGAATATATATGAAGAGAAACTCTCACAAAGAGTAAATATCACAAATTGAAGCTCTAAGAAGATCTTTAAGGATTTTTCAATGTTTTGACGAAAAGAACACAAGAAATATGAGAAACTTATAAATCACGTGTTAAAGCAAGCAAAGATTGATTCAAATAGTTAGGCAGCTTGCAACGATGACCCAAGGTCACTATTTCTAAAGCTTTTGAAGAAAATAGTCGTTGGAAGAATTAAATCACGTAATTAATATGAATATGGTCGTTTATTTCCAAAACAGGGGTCATAACATTATTCAAATAACCATTGAGTTATTCGAATAACTCAATTTGAAAAACCTTGTAAAAACCAAAACTGATATGTGTTATTCGAATAGCTTGAGGGTTATTCGAATAACTCTGTTTTAAAGCATTTTCTAAGAAATAGGTCTATTCAAATAACTTAAGGTTATTCGAATAACTTATTTTAAAGAAGCCATTCTGAAAACACTCTATTCGAATAACAAAGGTGCTTTTCGAATAGTACTTTTGAAAACAGAGGCGTGCAACAAGATTTTGAAAATGTTATTCGAATAACTCTACGGTTATTCGAATAACCTGTTAAAAACCAAAATTTCTAGAATTGGTTTATTCGAATAAAGAGGCTTTTATTCGAATAACCCTATTGAAAAACATTTGTGAAGCTTTAGAAAACTACCTAGATGGTTTTCATAAAACATCAAAACATTTTAATTAATTCTCAAGGACATTTTTAATTTTAGGTTTATAGTTAAAAAATCATTTTTTATCCTTTCTTACAAAAACAATGAGATATCTAGAAAGACTTTATACAAAAAGACTCTAAGTCCTAAAGCTATTCTTGAAGTTCTTGGACTTGGTGATCGGCGATGTCGCACTCGCCTCAAAATAGACTAGGATTTATGGAATATAGTATAGTGCATAACCTAGGTCATCTCCCAAGGACCAATTCGGATTTCTCAAGCATGTTAGAAGTTATCAATAAGTAGGGGGTTTTGTTCATTACAATAACAGAAAACGAATTCAAATTTTGAGAAAATTCAATTAAGGAAACACCAATTCAAGGTCTTCAATTCATGTGGCAGAATTAATCATTGTTCAAAGAGAATGGAATTCTGTTGCTTACACCTCTTGTTAATTCGAATTCAACTAGATAATCACCTAGAATTTCATCAACTAAAACAGAATCACAATCGCAATTCTTGATTAAGATTGATCCAGGAACAAATTCGGATTAACATAGATTACCAATCGATGATCTATTTTCCATTAAATTCAGATTAATCAACCCTAATTCTAACTTCAATTTCGAAATCATAATCAGAAATCAATTGAAGAAGGAGAAGAGGGAAGAACACAACAGAATTTACAATTTAAACAAGAGAACTCAAAACTCTAATCACAATCATTGAATTCCTTGGATTGATTGGAGCTTTAGCCTTCCATGGCCATTACGAAAATGCAGATAAGAGGGAAAAACGAAAATAGAGAAGATGAAAAGATAGAAAAGGTTTCTGCTCAAATCTGTTAAAACTGAACAACAATTCCCAAAAGGTCAATTCGAAATCTGCCTTAACCTATTTGTAACTAAAAATTCTTATGTAATTCCTAATCTACCCTTGGCCCAAACTGTAGCCCTCTGAATAAGCTTTTCAGAGACATATCATTTGCGTTAATTGGGCTTAAATTGAGAGAGTTAGGCCCAAATCATTGAGGAAAGGTCCAAGCTTTGTGTCAGCAACAGCGTCCTAACTTTGAGGCCCAATTTCGCCTTGAATCCATCTGAATTAGAAAAATTGCATTAGACACCAGATTGTAGATCTTTATCTCATCTTTCAGGGGACTCCAAGATCATCCAAATACAATATTTGTAGCCTAAGTTATGGCCTGTACAAGACAAAAAGGTCAAAATGAGCTAAAATCCGAAAATTAATGAAGTTTTTACAATTAAGCTCAATGAAGACCAATCATCTAAAACTCATCTACGAATATAATATTGGACACAATTAGCATCAATTAGGCTAAATATAAAGCAATAATGAATGGCTCAAAATTGATTGATCACTTGGTCTTCCCATCAACTTCCATGTTTGTTATCATCAAAACCAATCTTTAATGTCTCATAGTCAATCACATTTTCTCCCTTTTTGATGATGACAAACTAACATTGAGAAAAAACATTAGTTCAGATAAATTGGAATTCACAAAGTTTAAAAGTGAGAAACTTACTCCCCCTCTTTTTCTTAAGAGATGATTCATATTAGAGATGTGCGCAGCTCCCCCTTACTATTGGAATCCAATAATCGTTTTAGTTTTTACCTGTATTTTCTCAAGTTTTATGGTTATTTTTCTCTCCCTTTGGCATAATCTAAAAGATAAAAATAGAGAATATATATCATGTATTAAAGGCAAAAAAATAGGCACATAATTGCAGTTCCAGATAGAGTAAAACAAACATTTCTTTAATAATAAAATTAGCCAATTACATGTACAATTGCATAAGAAAACAATCATCCAATACAAAAGCAAGTAAAAAAACAAAAGCAAATTCTAAAAATGAGCATATGGTGGTGGAGAAGGGGAGTCAGGTGCTCTTAGGCTCAGCAATCTGCATAAGGCAGCCTGCTCACGCTCTACACCTTCGATCCTATCAATCAGGATAGAGAAAGTGTTCTCCATATAGGCCCTGTTATCCTACAAGGCTGCCATGATTTGATCCAGAGTTATGGGACCAAATAATAGGAGCAGCACCAGCATCAGCAGGGGCATCTTCAACAGCAGGGGCAACTTCAATAGTAGGGGCAGCAGGTCTTGCTTAAGGTTCTTCATATTCATCTTCCATCTCATCTGGGTATACCCAGCCTTCAGCAGATTTGACCATCTTCATCTTGTGCAGAGTGAAGGACCCAAAAACATAATGATGAGTCAGCTTATTTGCCTTCTCAGTTTCCAAAATTTGAGGGTATTTGCCAAGGATGGCTGAGATGATTAACCTATAAGGCAAGTCCGATTTCTCCTTGCCTTTTTCCTTCATCATGTGTTTCGTGATGAAGATTGGGCAGTTTTCCCTATGACCTCTCTTCAGAAGCCAAAGCATGAAGATGTCATCTTCAGAAAGATAAGCATAATTCCTGCCTCAAGGAGCCAAAATATGGGCATGAGCACAGTGGAAGAGCCTATCTTAGCTTTTCAACATCCCTCCCTTGACATCTTTCTTTAGCAAGGCAAGGCCAGGCTTCACCAAATCCTCAATAGCATGATTTTTGTTGTATTCTTGAATGAGGGGGTTGTCTTCTCCTTTAGTGAGGGTGCCAACAAACTGTATCTCAAATAGAGCAGTCCAATCCTGAGGAGTGATCACAATGTGCTGATCACAGACGTCAGAATAAAGGTTCTGTCCTTCAATCTTCAGGTTATAGGAGAACATCTTTACCAAATCAGGGTAAAGATTAGCTTTATGGGAGCAAAGACGGAGAACGCCTTGAGTGTTCAACAGGTTGAGGAAGTCAAAGCCACCTTCGTTATTGAAGAAGTTTAAATCCAGGAATTTGGGCTGCATAAGGTTGCGCTTCCAAAAGTGGGTGATGAAGCAACCCAGTTCTTCCTGACTAGAGGATAACCTTTGTAGGTCTAGAGGGTTGTTGCAGGGAGTGTTCTTTATGCAAGGACATTTTGCTTTGGAGGAAGAGGAAGTCATGGCTGGAAGAAAAGGTTTGAGGAGAATATGGTGGTGAGCAAGGGGTTGCACAAGTACTGGTCACAGAGAGTGGGGTTGCGAGGGTGGAGAAATAGTGGAGGATAATAGTGGATGATGTGGAGAAGAAAAATGGTGGAGGAGGAAGAATGGTAGCAGCGTGGGTGAAGGAAGGGGATGAAACAGAGGTGGGGAGTTTGGAAAATGAAGAGGTGAGGGAGAGATGGACGGTGTGGGTATATTTATAAGGAACCGAGTTTATTCGAATAGCAAGGGTGTTATTTGAATAAACTTGCATGGAGACCAAAGGTCGTGGCATTTCTGCTAGATGTTATTCAAATAAAATTTTAGTTATTTGAATAACCAGATAGGATTAAGGCCTTTGGCAAGGAATTATTCAAATAAGCTACCACTTATTCGAATAGGATAGATACAAGAAATCACAGGATGGAATTACTAACTTCAGGTTATTCGAATAAAGTTACTGTTTATTCGAATAAAAGCAGAAAATAAAAAAAGCACACGCAACATATTTATTTGAATAAAACATGATTTATTCGAATAAGATAGAACCAAATGCTATGAGAAATAGATTTAGAAAACAGTTTATTCGAATAACTGGAGGTCTATTCGAATAGGACAGACATCAAATACAAGGACTATGGTTGCTGGGCTCAGGTTATTCAAATAAATTGAATGATTCAAATAAAATTGATACGCAACACATATTTCTAAGCAATTGAATGAGTTTATTTGAATAACCACAAGTTTATTCGAATAAATCTACTAGAAAAACATCAGTAAACATGTTCAAATATGTAATTTAAGAATGGGAAGCTTACCCAATAAAGCTATACCTATAAAATAAATTTGGGGATATCTCCGACGCTCAAATCAGTAATAATTCAAGATTAATAACTCAATAATAAATCAATAAATATAAACATTATATATAAGATTGATCCAAAATTCCAAGTTCTTTTCTTAAGTGAAAGAAAGTGTCTTTAGGAAAAGGCTTTGTGAAAATATCAACAAGTCAATTAGTTGTTTCAACAAATTCTAATACACAATCATCTTTTTGAATATGATCCCTTATGAAATGATGCATTATCTCAATGTGTTTAGACCTAGTGCATAATGGGGTTTTTGATCAAATTGATTGCACTAGTATTGTCACATCTTATAGGGATGTGATCTAGCTGAAGCCCAAAGTCTAGAAGTTATTACTTCATTCATAGGATTTGGGCACAACAACTTCCGGATGCAATATATTCAGCCTCAGCTGTAGACAATGCCATACTATTTTGTTTCTTACTATGCCAAAAAACTAAAGAGTTGCCAAGCAAGTGACATGTCCCACTAGTGCTTTTCCTATCTAATTTGCATCCAGCGAAATTAGTGTTGGAATAACCAATAAGACTAAAAGTGGCACCTTTGGGGGTACCACAAGCCCACTTGTGAAGTGCCACCAAGATATTTCATAATTCGTTTTACTACACTTAAGTGCGATTCTTTAAGATTAGCTTAGTATCTAGCACATAAGCATACGCTAAACATAATATCCAATCTACTAGTAGTGAGATAAAGAAGAGATCTAATCATACCTCTGTATTTAGTGATTTCTACGGGATTACCTGCTTCATCCTTGTCCAAGTAACATGAGGTGCTCATTGGTGTGTCCATATACTTTGAATTGTTCATTCCAAATCTCTTGAGAAGTTCTTTGCATTACTTAGATTGGCTAATGAAGGTTCCATTTCTTGTTTGCTTAATTTGAAGCCCAAGGAAGAAATTGAGCTCTCCCATCATAGATATCTCAAATTCGCTTTGCATGATATTAGCAAATTTCTTACACAGAGTTTCGTTAGTGGCACCAAAGATAATATCATCTATATATATTTATACAAGGAGTATGTCAAGCTTTTTATTTTTAATAAAGAGGGTCGTATCAACCTTTCTTCTTGTAAAACTGTTTTCTAAAAGAAACTTACTCAACCTTTCATACCAAATTCTAGGAGCTTGTTTTAAGTTATATAAAGCCTTTTTCAGTTTAAAAATTGATAATCACATATTTTATACATTAATAAACCCCCAATTTTAGTCATTTACACTTTCCATGTACTTAATTTATTGAGCTTGGTCATGTTTTGTAAGTTTAGGCTCAAATTGAGCCTAATTGATTTTTTCCAGCATCAATGAGTTTTGACATTGTTTCTGTATTTCAGTCATAACTTGAGTTATATATATTTGAAAATCATGCATTTTACCTTCTAGGAAAGCTAAGAGGAAGTTCTACAACTTTGATGAGAGCTCAAAGTCTCAATCAGATGTTTAGTGGACCTAATTGGGCATGGAAGTCATAATACGAGTTCAGAGACCCTTTGATAATGTTTTGTCTATAACTTGAGTTATAGACCTCTAAGTTGCATGGGGTTTGGGCCCAATTACTCATAACAGACTCAACTTTGTAATTAATGAGTTTGTAATTATGTGAAGCTAAAATATAGAGTAGTTTTGGGGGTTAGAAGGCATAAAACTGGGACTACTTCAGTCTACACTTTTCTTCCACTCTCTAGAACTCTTTCTTCCTCCTTCTCTCTAATTTTCGTTTTCCCTTCTTTTACTTTTTTGAGTTCTCCCCTTCTTATGGAGGGGTAGGGCCTTTAAATCAATCTAAGAGATTGAACAATATTTGATGCTTAATCTTGGGATTCTGCTTTAATTGTTTACATTCATCTATTAATCAAGTTTCTCTTCTTCTTCTTTTTCTCTTTGTTAATTCTGGTTCTTTGATTAGAATTTTCATATGTTAATTGCTTAATTATCATGTGCAAAGAGATGAATTCAGAGATTAAACAAGGTATTAAAGTTGTTTGATGAAATGTTTAACTTGGTTGGTTGGATCTTGACTTTTAAGTTAATTTGGGTTTCAGATGGATGCTTAATTTGTCTAACATCAATTAATTGAATTCTGGAAGCGTTTCTAGTAGAAGATCTATGGATCATTGAGAGGCACCTTAAAGTGATCTAAGACCAAGGACTTGATTGATAATTGAATGGACCTATAATAATCAAGGATGGATTAAAATCAAGATTGGTAAATTCTCTTGGATTGGTTGCTTTATTAATTCTGTTTTATCATTTAAATCAAATTTTGTTTTTGTTTGTGCATTTTTAATCTTGACAACCCCCAATATCGACTTGATTTAATTAAATTGCAACTAAAATCCTTGAGAGATGATCTAGTGTTGTTTCCTATGCTATAAGCCATAGGCATAACTCGGTTACAATTTGATTGAGTTCGGCGCTCGGTCAAAAACGTGGTTGGGTAGTTCATAATTTTCAAAACCTGGAGGTTGTTCAATGTATATCTCCTCTTGAATAAAGGCATTTAGAAAAGCACTTTTAAGATCTATTTGATATAATTTAAAATCTATGATGTAAGCAAAAGCAAGTAACATTCTAATAGCTTCTAATCTAGCTACAAACGTGTAATTGACTAGCTGATATTGATAATAATTTTGATAATAACAAACATGGAGACAAACATGAAGATGATAAGAAGACCAAGTTCAATATTAGCTCTAGGACTTAGGATCTTTTGTATGGAGACTTTTCAGATATCTCGTTAACTTTGCACAAAAAGATAATAATGATTTCAAATTAATATTCCAAATCCAAAGAATGATCTTAATGTTTTTGAAAATCATTCAAAACTGTTTTGAACTCAGAAGTATTCGAATAACCTCAGAGGTATTCAAATACACCTATTTATATTTTCATACATTTCTATTTTTAAGCTTTCCAAAATCTGTTTTTCTAAATGATCTATTGGAATAACCCTCAAGGTATTCGAATAGACCTACTTACAGAAAGTTTCTTCTAAATAAAGGTATTCAAATAACTCTATGAGGTATTCGAATAACCTTTTTCAGAACTGTTTTTCACAAGCATTTCAAAATAGTAGTATTCGAATAAACCACGAATCCTGATATAGAAGGAAACTGACATATTTCAAATTCAAATACGAAATTAATTCTTCCAACGGGCATTTTTGCTCAAAGGCTCTATAAATAGTGACCTTGGGTCACTTCTGAAGGTGCCTAACAATCTGAATTATTATTTGCTTGTGTTAAAATGTGATTTACATTTTCTCTCTTATTTTCTGTGCTCTTTTTGCCAAAACTTTGAGATATCCGTAGAGAGCTCTGTTAGTGCTTCAATTTTTATTATTTGCTCTTTATGAGAGTTTCTCTTCATCTATTTTCTACTGCATTTCTGGAAAGGTGAGGTATCTCTCAAAGGCATTATAACAAGAGTAAGGTATCTCTTGAAGGTTTGTGAGGGTGAGGTATCCCTCAAAGGCATTGTAACAAGGGTGATGTATCCCTTGAAGGTTTGTGTATGGGTGAGGTATCCTTGACAGTTTGAAACTTTAGCACAAGGGTAGAGTTTCCCTGTGTGTGAAAAGTGCTCTTGATTGTAATGATTGCAAGCACCTGTTTAAGCTTGTATTGAATAGTAAAAAATCTCGAATTGTGTTTCGAGGACTGGACGTAGGCTACAAGCAGTTGGTGGTTGAACCAGGATAAATGTTGTGCCTGCTTTTCTAATCCTTATTCTTTTATTTTCCTGCAATTTATTTATTGGTTGTTCTTAGTGTTCTTCTTCTCTTCCTTTAATTCACATTTTTTAATATTTTATTTCAGCATATTTAATTTGTTTACGCTTTTGCAAAAAAGTTTTTAACACTCAATTCACCCCCTCTTGAGTACTAGAAGCCACTTCGTAACAAGTGGTATCAGAGCTAGACTTTGTATAAAGAGCTTAGTCGCTTTAAGAGAATATGGCTTCATCAAATGGTTTTTCAGAAGGAACTTCCATAAACTGATCACCCTTGTTCAATGGTGATGGTTATGCATATTGGAAAGAAAGAATGAAAATTTTCATTGAAGCTATTGATCTAGATGTGTGGGATGCTGTAAAAAATGGTGCATTTATACCTACGTGAGAGGTCAATGGTGTAAAGACTGAAACATCAAGGAGTGAATGGTCTAATGATGATAAAAGAAAAGTTCAACATAACTTGATAGCCAAAAACATTATTACCATTGCGTTGGGATATGATGAATTTTTTAAAATTTCATGTTGCAAAACTACTAAAGAAATATGGGATACTTTACAAGTTACCCATGAGGGTACTAGTGAAGTAAAGAGGTCGAGAATAAATTCTCTTACTCGCGAATATGAATTATTTAGAATGAACCAAGGAGAAAACATTCAGGAAATGCAAAAGAGGTTCACCTACATTGTAAATCATCTTGCATCAATAGGAAAAAAATTTTCTAATGAAGCTTTGATTAACAAAGTGTTGAGATGTCTAAGCAAGATATGATAACCTAAGGTGACAGCTATTTCAGAGTCAAGAAATTTAGCAACTATGACTCTTGCGACTCTTTTGGAAAACTTCAAGAGCACGAATTAGAACTCAACATGCTTGACCAAAGTGAAGAAAATGATAAGAAGAAAAATGGGATTGCAGTTAAAGCCACCTCCTCCACTATTGATGATGATGATGATGATGAGGATGGAGAAGGCACAGAGAACGTTGTTGTTTGGAGAGAATTATTGGTGATGCTAGTTGGGTTCCCCTATCTCCAATGGGATCATAGCCTCATACCCATAAGTGAGTTTGAAGGGGGTTTCGCTTGTTGTGGTGCGAGGCATATTCCGGTAGGCCAAGAGGATGTGGTCTAGTTGTTTGACCCAGTTTCTCTTAACTTCATCCAACCTCTTTTTAATTCCTCGAACAATAACCTAGTTGGCGGCTTCACCTTGTCCATTGGTTTTGAGATTCTCAACGGAGCTGCAATGGTGCTTGATCTGGAGCTCGACCAATAGCTCCTCAAAACCTTTATCTTTGTACTGGGTTCCATTGTTTGGCACAATGGACTCTAGGACCCCAAACTTGGTGATGATGTGGTACCAAGTGAATTTATGGATCTGAGTAGAGGTGATCGTGGATAGAGGTTCTACTTCGATCCATTTAGTGAAATAATCCACAACCACCATTAAGTACCTAAGTTGTCCAGGCACTTGAGGAAATGGACCCAAGATATCTATACCCTAACTGTAGAATGGCCAAGGTACAGATGTTGTGGATAGTTCTTCAGGAGGAGCTTAATAATGATTCGAGTGTCACTAATATTTATCACAAACACGAACATGCGATAGGGAGTTAGCTTCCATTGTTGGCCAATAGTATCCAGCCCTAAGTGCCTTCAAAGCTAAGGCTTTTCCCCCTAAGTGGTGTCTATAACTCCCCTTATAGACCTTTGCCAAAACATATTCTACCTCTTTTAGAGTGAGGTATTTGAGGAGACGTGAAGAGAATCCACGGTGGTACAACTGCCTATTGTAGATAGTGTGTCAAACCATGGTTCTGACTAACTTGGAGGCTTCTTTTGGATTGCCTGGCCGTGTGCCAGATTGAAGGTACTCCATTATTGGGGTGACCTAAGTATGCTTCTCTCCTTCCACTTAAGTCCATGATCGAAGGATAAGAAAGGGTCTCTGGGATGATAGAGCGGTTGTTTCCCGAGTTCTTGGTGCTGACTAGTTTGGACAGGAGGTCCACCCTGGAGTTCTGCTTCTTGGGTATGTGTTTTATCTTGGCAGCCCAAAATTTTTTTAGGAGCCTTTGGACTTTGGCTAAGTATTTCTAAAGGTGGGGCTCCTTAGCTTGATAGTTACCTAAGATCTGAGAGGTCACTTGTTACCAAGTGGCCTCAAAACTCAAGAGGGGGTGAATTAAGTTTATAAAAAAATTTTACAAATCTTTCGAAAAACTCTTGATTACTAATTTTCGTTGAAGCTATTAATTGATAGAAATGAATGAATGAATAAGATAGATATATATTGTCCACCAATGAACTAAACAAGAGAGAAATAATCAAGTAAGCAAATAACCAATGCACAAACGTAAAAAGAAGGGTTTAGAGAATCAAACACAATGGTTTATTCTGGTTCAGCCACCAATCCACTTGTGACCTATGTCTAGTCCTCAAGCAATCACTCGAGATTTTCCACTATATCTTCAACCTTCAATAGGTGCTTGACTATATTTACAAATTAGAGCACTCAACACCTTGGGATACCTCACCCTTTGTACTTGAGCCTCTTTAAACAAGGGATGCCTCACCCTTTACAATTTGGAGGGATGCCTCACCTTCTTTTACAAAACAATCAAGATTGATAAAATAAAACTCTCACAAGAATGATTGATACAAATTGAAGCTCTAGAATGCTTTTCAAAGATATCTTAAATGATTTTCAAAAAAAATATATCAAAAAAGGATTTCAAGGATTGATTCAAGTATTAAAGTGTTGAAAATATGTTTCAGGTTCAAGGTCAGCCATTAATAAAGCCCCAACTCAAGTATTTATAAGAGATTTGATCAATGGAGTTGTTGGGGGCTTTAATGCACAACATTTAATGCACCTAATTTAGCTGTTGGGCAATGTTAGATCAGTGGTAATCGATTACACAATGTCTATAATTGATTACATAGTTGTTTGAACGTGTTCTTGGCTTTCTGGATAGGATGTAAACGATTACCAGCCTAGTGTAATTGATTACATGGCCTCTGCTAGACTTGTAATTGAATACAACCTTAGTGTAATCGATTACAAGGCTTCTGTCATGCTTGTAATCGATTACATGCTCAATGTAATCGATTACAAGGCCTCTGTTTAGCTTGTAATCAATTACAACACATGTGTAATCGATTACCTTGACCTTTGAACACATTTTTCAAGCCCAATTAAGTATTTTTGGCCACTTCTTACTTATAGGAGCTTGGATTTGTCAAGATTAACATATGACAAAAATCCAAGATTGAAATCAACATTTCCTTAAAATATAAACTTTGAATTTCAAGTTGATTTAAAAAGATCTTGAAAAACCATTTGAAGATAATTGAGATACCTTGAGAGCATTTTACATTGATATCCTAAGACCTATATCTAATATACCTCTTTTGATCTTGGTCTGCTTCTTTTGGTCTTGGTCTTCATCTTGACTTTGTTATCATCAAAAATTTATTTAATATGCTTCAAGACACAAGCATTCACATCACTAGTTGAGAGTCGCTGCATAACATGATCTCAGCCGCTCCCATATCCTTGGCCATCACAAGTTCGGTAATGCATGTTTCGTACTCTGTCTAATTGTTTGAAATGAGGAACTCAAACTTTAGGAAATTCTCTATTGTTACTCCTTTGAAATTTTCCAAGATCACACCTGCACCATTCCCCTTAAGGTTCGAGGATCCATCGACGAATATGGTCCACAGAATTCCCTTAAGGTCGCCGGGGTCTGACGTGAACTCTTCCAAGAAGTCTGAAAGCGCCTGAACCTTAATTACTAATTGGGGCTCATATGCGATTTAGAACTCGAAAAGCTCAATGGACCAGGCAATCATTCTTCCTACTAGGTCCGACTTATGCAATATCTGACAGATAGGTTAGTCCATGCTCACCACCACAGAATGGCATTGAAAGTACTATCTGAGTCTTTTGGCTATGGTGATGAGTGCAAAGGCAACCTTCTCTATTTTCTGGTAGCAAAGCTCGGGCCTTGCAGCACCTTGCTTATAAAGTATACCGGCTTCTGCCTGAACATTGTCTCTCTGATCAGTACTGAACTTATAACTGCTTCACGAACTAAAAGGTACACGTACAATGTCTCACCAAGTTCCAGTCTTATTAGTATACAGGGAAAGGACAAAAGATTATTCAAGGATGTATAGGCATCCTTACACTCTTGAGTCCACTCAAAATCTTTCCATTTTTTGAGCAGTTTGAAGAGGAGAAGACATTTGTGAGCAGCTTTAGCAAGGAAATGTGTGAGGGCCGCAATCTGGTCTGTCAGCTATTGTACTTCCTTGATGTTTTGTGGGCTATGCATATTGAGCACCACTTGGCATTGGTCTAGATTTGCCTCGATCTTGCGATGAGTCAACATGAAGCCCCTGCTTGGATCCCGAAGGCGCATTTCTTCAGATTGAGCCTCATGTTATGTTTCTGGAGTTATACAAATACTTCTTAGAGGTCTAAGGTGTGTGATCTGACTTGTGGGGTCTTTATTATCATATCATCGATGTGCACCTCCAGCATTTTCCTCAGTTGGCCCTCAAAAACCTTATTCATCATTCTCTGGAAGATGGCTTCTGCATTCTTTGGTCCAAAGGGCATAACCCTGTAGCAATAGCTTGCCCTCTAAGTGATGAAAGTGGTCTTGTCTTCATCTTCGGGGTACATTGGGATCTGATTGTACCTGTAATACGTGTCTATAAAAGCAAGCAAACGAAAGCCAGATGAACTATCAACCAGTTTATCCACGTTAGGGATTGGGTACGAATCTTTAGGGCAAGCTTTGTTTAAATCCATGTAGTCTATACACATTCTCCGCTTCCCATTTGATTTATTCACCAGGACTACATTAGATAGCCATGTGATATAAGTTATCTCCCTGATGAAGTTAGCACTGAGCAACTCTTTGACTTGTTTTTCAATGACCAACTATTTTTCTGTCCTAACCTTTCTCTTCTTCTAGGAGACCGACCTCTCATCTTTCCTTATGGATAGGCGATGGCAAATGAAGACGGGGTAAAGCCCATACATATCGAAGGACATCTAGGTAAAAAGGTCTTTATTTTTTCCTAAGAGCTCAATCAATTAGCACCTATCTTCTTCCTCTAAGTTTGCTGCAATCTTGGTAACTTGATCTGGCCTGACACCAAGTTGGAGTGGTTATAGTTCACCCTCTAATTGGGGTCTGGTACCCTAGATTTCTTCTCACACATCTAACTCAGTCATAAGAATGTTGACTTGGTCTAGAGCTGGGCTATATGTGTCGGTCTTTGGAGGTCCTGCTAATCTTGAGACTCATTATAGTATTTGTGCGCCATGATCTAGTCCCCATTGACCTTGAGAACCTCATTGTTTTTGTTGAGGAATTTCATGGTTAAGTGGGTGGTAGACACCATGGCACCAAATGCATTTAGCGCAGAATGACCTATGATGATTTTATATGTTGAGGGGCAGTTCACGACTAGAAACTTGACCTTGAGAGTTCTGAAGAGCTTACTGCTCTAAAATCGATGAGCTTGCCATTATAGGGAATTAGCTCTGAGTCTAGAAATTTCAGCTTCTCACACAACTCCATGAACATAATATCAGTTGAACTCTCTTGGTTTACAAAAATGCATCGGATCTTGGCATTAGAAGTTATCCCAGAGACAACTAGCGAATCATTGTGCTTTGGGATAATTTCGCTATAATCTTCGTCTGAAAAGGAGATGGGGGGTGCCTTCTGATCTCCAACCTGTGATATAGGTGCGGAGTGGAAGACACTAAACACTGTCTTCCAAAGTGCTTTCTTTTGAGTGCTATTGGACAACCCACCACCTACGAAGATGATTCAATTGACCTGGGCATAGTGGCCATCATTGTCATATGACAGAGTGTCTTGCTTCCAATCTTGCCAGTTTTTAGTATTACTGTGAGTTGGACTCTGGCACCTCCTCTTTTGGTGTAGAAATGGGCTTTGCCTTGGACTGGGGTTGCATTTTCTTTCATTCCATCCTCTGCGGTATCCGTTGTATTGGACATGGCTGATGTACTGATCCAGCCGTCCTTCCCTAATTAGGGATGGCTTCATGAAGTTGAAAGTAATCTTCTATGTCATGACCGTAGCCCTTGTGCCACAAACAATGTTTTATACAATCCTTTTGCGTATGTTTCTTCAAATGAGGACCTTTTGATATCCTGAAACTCGGTCTAAAATGTAACATTCTAATATTGTTATTTCGATATATTTAACATATATATGAACAACCGATACTAGCCATGCCACTTTTAACAAAACCCATAACATTCATATTAATAAATCATTATAGAGAGCAACGTTATCAAAGGATTATATATATATATATATATATATATATATATATATATATATATATATATATACACACACACACACACACACACACACACATCACAACCTCAAAGGGCATACTATTGTACATAACCTTACATAAACTAAACAAACATAAAATATATACAAGGTTAGCCTAAAAGAGCATTTATACTATGCTTCCCCCGTCGTCTTCCTCTTTCCTTTTGAAACGCCCCCACCTGGATTTACATGAAAATACAATCGGGGTGAGAAATCACAATTTCTCAGTATAAGCATCCCAATACCAGCTTTTATCCATAACAAGAAAAAATAAAACTATAAACATTCAATTGCACCGGCAACATACAAATGAGCCAATGCTCATCGCCACAAGAATATTAGCATACAAATTATGTAACATTCACAAGGCAATTTATAACTATATCCTCAAACGAAACTGTCAACAATATTATAGAACCGCCCATACAATCGTAAATATCATCGATTAAGGTAACTGCTCATACAATCACCATGCAAATGCAATGCTTGTTATGTTGTATGTTTATGTCTAATTCCTAAGTCAATGAAAATGCAATGAAGTAGAAATAGTGTTGGTGCAATGTCATGAAACTCAACTATTTCTTGGCACTACGATTCCGTTTTACTTCTCTGAGCAGTGAGGCTCTAACCTTTAACCACTACCTGGCAACGAATGGACTATTCCATCTCACAAAAATGAGTGTACGGTTACCATCTCATGTACCATTCACAGATATGTGGAAATAGCAAGTATGTAAGAAAACATGCAAAGTGATATTTAGCACACATTCAATACCACATCGGTTACTATCCTTCATGAGTTCATAATCAATGCCCTTAAACATGTCCATCCTCCTCCACGAGGGTTTTCTAACTACTGATTTAGGAATACTCACATACTCACAAAATGTGTCATTCCCATCACATAACAACATCACAAAAGTAGTAAGGATATTACTCACATTCACTACTCAACAAACATAAAGAGGATATCGCTCACCTCAACTATGTTTCACAAACATATCATTATCACAAATGATAATAAAATCAATCTCATATTGATCACAATTCTAAACACCAACCTAGGCATTCTATCACATTTTGAATGTCTAAACATTTCCCAACTTTTTATATATGCAAGATGACAATTCTCTCTAAGAAATATCCCCAAAAGTGCCTCAACATAGTTAAGAAAGCATATAAGAATGATTCCAACACTTAGGAACTTCCAAGGATATCAAAAACATATTTTTGAAGATTCTGAATCTCACACCTCGGTCCACGTCGCGGCGTGCCAAGCAAAACTTAGATTCTGCAGAATTCTGAAGTCGCAGGTTATTGTTCCATTAGTTCAAATTCCAGATTTTGGCCACTCCAGATTAGTTTCTAGGTGATTTTAAGTTCTTAAGAAGTTCACTAACACATAGGAATCATCAATCACTAACAAAAACCTCTAAATTGGATCCAAGGACCAAAATCATCATTCATGACCTAACTTTTCTCACTTTTTGCATCAAAGGTCCAAATGACAAATTCTAAGCTTCTAACTCAAACTCATTCCATAAACAAGTCATAAACAACCAAAGAGACTCATTCAAGCAAGAAAAACTCTTCAAACAACTCTAAAACCCAAAATGGTCTATTAAGCACCAAGTGTGCTTCAATGGTGAAAATGAAAGAAAAGAGTTAAGAAGAACACAATAACCCCTACCTCTTAGATCAAAGATAGTGAGGATGATGAAGCCCTATCTTTCCCCTTCCTTTTCCTCTTCTTTCTCCTTCCTTGCTTGGCTTTCCTTTGCCTCTCCTATGGAAGCTGCAACCGTGAGAGAAGTTGAGAGAAAATAGTGAAAAATATGAGATAAAACATCTCATTTCAGCCTTCAAATATTAAGGCTGCCGTGAGACACTTTGGTCACTTAAGTGACCATGAATTAATTCTCGATCTGCTAAGAACACTTAGATTTTACCAAATCCAGTTTTCTTAAAGCCAACAAGTTTAAAATAAATCACATGATTCATAAAAATTCACATTGAACCAAAACCACCATTTTCCATATCAGTTGCTAGTCAATCTAGTATTAAAACACATAACCAGTATGCTTAAAAATATCAAACTAACTCTGATAAATCTCATATTTTAACTAAACCTTCTTTAACACATTTGTAACTTAGAAACAAGATTTCCATTAACGAAGTAGCTAAAGCCACTTTCAAGGCTAAAAATTACTATTTTCCACACATAGGGTTACAGTAAAGTGCCTAAACGTGATCAGACAGTCACAAAACTTAACAGACATGATAAATAGGTATTGAGCTACCTTTGTAACCATATACAAGTCTATCATGTTTTCTGGGGCGTTACATAAAACACTTCCTTTAGAATCGTTGCGCGTGGAGTGTTTAGAGGGGTATAGGTTGAGTATTTGATCTGGGGTGGATCGTCGTTAGAGGAGCTCCAGGGCTAAGAGGAGTTTTGGTTACTTTTCTGGTGAGAGGGCTCACCCTCCTCCAAGATTATGTACTTCTAGGACTGTTCTTGAAATTCTTCCATACTCTCTAACTTCCACTTTGCTAAAGATTGAAAAAACTAGGAGTCGGTTCAAAGGTTGCTCCTAACATAGTGGAGAACAATCCTCTCATTGAGGTTCTCCACATTAATACAAGTCCTATTGAACTTATTAAAGTATTCGCGAAGGGGCTCATCACGCCGTTGGCGAATTTTAGATAGAGATTCAATAGATCTTAGTGGCTCTTTGCTGGTGGTGTAGTGCAGCAAGAAGCATTGTTTAAGGCCCTGCCAGCTGGTGACAGATCCCGAAGGCAGGGTTACGAACCATCTGAGGGCTGCCTTCTTTAAGGAGAGGGGGAAAACGCGGCATAGCAATTGTGGGGATCCTCCACTGAAGCGCATAAATTGAACATAGATATCTATGTGTTCTTGAGGGTCCGTAGTCCCATCATAGAGTTCCACGTTGGCTGGAACCTTGAAGTTTCTAGGAATTTTATACTCCATTAATTGAGCAGAGAATGGCTGCTCCTGATCATTAAGGTTCAGGTTGTTATTAACAATAATAGACATTCCAACATTAGTATACGTCATTCTTCCTTAGTCGTTGGCTGTGTTCCACCTTTTGTCATCATGGTGTGATTTGGCCTGGCCCTCATTGTTGTGGATTTTTCACAAGCGTACGGATCGTACAAGTAGTAAAATTAAGATCGTTTCCTCACGGATCGGTTGATTACTAACTCTTACGACGACTTTGATTATTTAAGCGAACAAAAGCAATAATGAAAGTTATACTAAAATCAAAACAAAACTCAAAGCAATAAAGAAATCAAATAAATTTAGAAAAGGTGAGATTCAACAAAGATTGAAAAGTGTAAGATTAGGAAATTCACTACACTACCTCCTATAATAAATTGTAATCATACCTTTGTTAATGTTCAATTATGTTCTTGAAGGCGATTTATTCTAAATTATTTAAAGCCCAATTTCTTGGCACTAAAAATGTACTAAAATTTCATCGATCCTATTCTCATAGCAACTAATCCAAGTTCCAACTCATTAATTTTTATGACAATCGTTTAACCTTCAAAGGATTTAAGCCTATGTATAGGTCTCAATGCCTAAGTTCAATTCTTGGATTATCAAGCAATTAGATTTCATCTTTCGATCCTTCACCTAAAGCCTAAGATCATGTAAATACGACGTACAACATACCACAAACATTAAGCATACTACGGATGAATCAAGAACAATAATTTCACATTAACAAAGAATCAAATTAATAATTCATCATAGAAAAGTAGAGAGATACATCCCAATCCTTGAAAAAGGGGTTTAGCCACTCATGACTAATGCAGCACAATCAAGAACAAAGGTTAAAGAAACAACTATAACTCCAAAATAAAAAAGAGAAGATGGAGAAAATATCTTCAATGGTTAGACTTCAATGACTCTTGTTCTTGTTTTCCAAGTCCTCGCCTCCAATTCTCTACCGTTATCTTTCAAAACCAACCTTCACACAAGTTTCTGCCAAGAAGCCCCCTAGGTTTTGTGATTTTTCCTAATTTATAATTGTTTGGGTTGAAAAACTATTGTTTTTAGGCTCAAGTGACCTCACATGGTCGTGTCTGAGCTCGACATGGCCATATAAGCTTGAAAAATAGTGTAATTTGCACGTTCAGAAGAGATACAGTCGTGTGTCCAAGAGACATGGTCATGTCTCCAAGTCAAATGCTTCAATTGAGTTAGACAGGGTTGTGTCTATTGGAAAAATAGCGTAACTTTAATGTTAAAGGAGACATAGCCGTGCCACCAAGAGACACGACCATGTATTCTAGTCAGAAGCTATCTTCATGAAAGTTATAGCTCCTTTTCTTAGGTTTCCAATGCCACCAGAATCACCTCGTTTCGACCTCCGTAGCTTAAATGCTCATTTTATCCCGCAAAGGTCAAAAACTCTGCGAATCTTGGCCATATAAATTCCGAGCTCAACTCCATTACAATGAATTCATCCAAAGCTTCATAGAGCCATGCCAAAACATCTCTTTTGGACCTAAAATGTTAGTCATGGCAACCATCAACCCAAGAAGGGGGTGAATTGGGTGATTACAAATTTTTACTGCAACTTTGAAAAGTTATGCATTTTGATATTTTCAATCAACACATGCAGCGGAAAAGGTATAACTATTAGAGATTTCTCAAATACCACTTGGGCTATATGATAAATCAAGAAAATAAACAAGATATCAAATTCAACTCAAGCATATATAATTAAAATACAAATATAAAGGAGATAAAGTTAAGAGAAGCAAACACAGTATTTATCCTAGTTTAGCCACCAATCACTTGTGGCCTACGTCCAGTCCTCAAGTAAACCATCCGAGATTTTTCACTATCAATGCAAGCTTGAACAGGTGCTTGCTATCTTTACAGACTAAAGCGCTCCTCACACCTTGGGATACCTTACCCTTGTGCTTGAGCCTCAACTTTCAGAGATACCTCACCCTTAAAATTTCTCCGAGGGATACCTCACCCTGGTTACAATTTCTCTAAGGGATACCTTACCTTCATTACAAAGAATCAAAGAGTAGGATAAGGAAGAAACTCTCTCAAGAGTATGTATTACAAATTGAAACACTATGAAGCTCTTTTAGGATATCTCAAATTTTGGTGAAAAGAGCACAGGAAATAATAAAAAGTATGAATCACGAATTAAAGCAATAAAGAATTGTTTCAGATAGTTTGGTGTGTGTAAAAGATAACTCAAAACCATGTATTTATAGTGTTCTTGAGAAAATAGTTGTTGGCTATCATTTAATATCACATTAAAGGCTTACAAAATAGTCGTTGCGTAATTATGGGTGTGTTTATTTGAATAACCTTTTGGTTATTCGAATAGATCTTCAAAAACACGTTCTGGAACATTTTCTAGTCTGTGTTATTCGAATAACCCTTTGGTTATTTGAATAAATCTTTAAAAACTCATTCAGGAATGTTTTCTGGGGTGTGTTATTCGAATAACGCATCTCTTATTCGAATAGACCACTCAGATTTCGAAAATAGACTTTAAATGGTCATAACTTCCTCATTTTTCATCCGTTTAAAGCAAATAACCACTCATTAGAAAGATCTTTGAGTCTATTTTCAAATGAAATAAGTTTCACTACAAAACTCAAAATATTTTAAAGTTATGATCAAAAGAGTAACCAAAGGTCAGTTTTGCAAAACTCAAACTTGACTATTTTTCACATATTTGAACTATTACCATAACTAGCTTTTCAAAACTTGTTTGTTGGGCATTTAGCATGTGAAAACCACATTTGTAAAGCTTTGAAAAATATATTTGAGATATCCATAAGGCTTCTTACATAAATATCCTAAGTCCTATAAGCTATACCATTTAATCTTCCTTTGGACTTGGTCTTTGACATGACTTTGTTATTATCAAAACTTTCATGAAATAGGCATTCACATTCTCCTTTAGTTGAGCATAATTGAGATCTTTTGCTTTCTTATTGCAATGCTCACTCTTGGTACTTAGACTATCTTACACAATATTGCTCACTTAAATAAACATAGTTAGTCCAAAGTCATATTTCAATATCTTTATATGCATGATTCATAAATGTATAACTTTAGTTTGTCTAACATGCATATAAGACTTTCATAGACACATCCAAATAAGACATTTATTAATTATTAATAGATATGCTCTATATATGATGCAACAAAGAGCACTTTGCACATTTTCATTTAAATAGAGTCAAATCCCATATTAATCATTATAACTCATATAAAGCATTATTGGATATATTATATAAAGAATGTTACACATATCTCATTGCATGATTGTTAAGTGAAATATAATTAGATAAAGTACATAATCATGCATGATATGATATAATCTATTAAGTACATTTATGTAGCATAAGCATCATTCTTTTTGGCTTGTATTTGTCATCATCAAAACTTAACATATTAAACCATTGGGGCAAACTTATTTCAATATAAAAAAATATAGAGAAAGACCAATCATGAGATAACAAGAATAATAGATTAAATGTGACATAAATTCTAGCATAAATCAATCAAAGCACACCTAAATCTACCTCAAATTAAGCAAAAGATGTGTGTATTTTATCCACACATCAAATTCTCCTACACTTGAACTTTGCTTGTCCCTAAGCAAAGAATAGGAATCAAAATCAAGATCAAACTCCACTCTATATAAATTCAGAAACATGAATCAACGGAAATTCCACAATTTAAAAATTTAATTAAGCTCAGCAATCAAATCCAATCAAGCAAGATAGTATAGCACTTAATATAATTAAAGGCTTAAGTCTAGCTTGCACATTTTCTCTTTATCAACCAAATTAGGTCACTCATCTTTCCATCGCTCAAGGGTTTAAGGACAAAGAGATCACTCAAATTTCTCTTAACAAATGCATGACCATAGGCTTGGTTATCAATCTCATCTCCACTTCCAAGTTCACATACAACACTAGAATCAAAAGGACTTCCTTGGTTGTAACAGGATCAAGGGGAACAATGAAAGGTAGGAAAAATGTAAATAAAGTAAAGAACATTCAAGAATAAATCAATACAAAATAGAATCAGGTTGAAAACATAATGCACAATGAGATAACAGATTCTCACTTTCAACCCAACATTCTTATTATTCTTCACCAATAATCATTTTCTTTCCTTTTTTTCTTTCTTTTTCCTTTTTCATTCATTTTCATTTTTTCTCTATTTTTTTTAAGAAATAAACCCTTGAAGATAAAAGCAACCCTTAACGACTTTCCAATTAAGATATCAGTTGCTCCAACAAATCCAACCTGATTATTCAATAAGTATCCAAAGAAATCAAATTCAGGCTCAAGTAGGGCAACTAAGGGATTATTTTATCAATGTGACTCTAAAAATCAAGAAAAAATTAAGTTTAATTGCCTTAATCATGTTCAAGTATATTTGTGAATCATTAAAGTCTCAACCATATATCAAAGCAAGTTATAGCGCACATCAATTAATAGAAATATCACTCTTGAAGAAAAATAGGATTTTGTTTATGAAAAATCCAATCAATAAAGGCTCAAAACTCACTTTCTTGCTAATTTAATAAAGAAATAAAATGCAAGTAGACAAGACTAATTTACAAATAAGATGCTAAATGTTTTAATACTTAATTGAAAAAGATTGCCTTGCACAAAATTAGTTCATGAGTAGTGGAATTCCATCTCAAACATATTTCTATCAACTCATAAATAATCAAGAAATTAACACATAATTCCAGCTTGATTACTAACAATACTCAAGTGTTCATTTATTTCACAAAAATTAAGAGTACTCCCCCCACACTTAAAATAAACATTCTTCTTAATGTTTAAATAAGAAAAATAACAGAACAAAGGACAACAAAACTTCCCTGAAAATGGAAACTCAAGATCGCGAAGGTGGTGGGAGAAGGGGAGCCAGAAGGAGACATGTAGCCATGAACTCAAACATCAAGTCAAACTGAGCGACGACATGTGGTCTAAAACTGCATAAGAAAAACAAAGCAAAAATTGAAAAATAAAATGCGAAAATAAAGAGACTAAAGGAAAGAGAAGAAAAATCTTTTGGCGATCGACAACTATATACACCCCTACAAAGGCTCCAAACTCAAGGAGGCACCTAACTCGACTCAACATTAGCTAACTACAAAATAAAAATAGAAAAATGATAATAAGATAAGTCATAACAAAATAAAAACAAAATAAAAAGAATAAGAAAGTAAAGAAAAAGAGAGAAAATTTAGGTTGCCTCTCAAGAAGCTCTAAGTTGTAGTCATTAGCTTTACTATGGGCTAGTTCTATGCTTAGGTGATGCCAATGGAGTGGTGCTCAGTCCCCACTCCTTCTTCATATTGTTTCACTCTCTGGCCATTTATCAAGAATGTCTTGTGGCCTCCTTTCTTTACCTTAAGCACATCGTACGATAAGATGTGAACAATCTCATATAGTCCATACTCTTTTGACCAAAACTTATCAGAAAAAAAAAAGAGATGAGTTACAAATAAGAATTTTATCCCAAATCTTAAACTCATGCTGCTTGATATACTTGTCATTCTACTTCTTTGGTCCCTTCTTGTAGAGATTGGCATTCTTAAAGTTAGTGGCAGCCTTGGGCAAGGTTTTCTCTAGCATATCATCAGTTACAAATTCTTTTCGGTCCTCTTTTTCTTTAAGTAAGGAATCTTTGGTTGAGAGGACCTTGAGCTCCTTGAATTTACCATTTTGAGAAGGGGAAACGGTTGGACATGCGTCCAAAAGTTGAGCATAGGTCACCACCTCCTCATCTTCATCGTTTGAATTACCATTGTGCACCAAACATTTCTCTAAGGAGTCTTGTGGATGGCTTTTAGTGTGCACCTCTCTAGCTAGTCTTTCGTCCACATTAACCTTCAAGCAAGAATCAACAATGGCCAGTTGCTTGAAACTTAAGATAAATTGAACTCAGTAACTTCTTCACTTACTTTGAGGGTTATTTTCCCATGCTTCACATTAAACACGACTCCAGTAGTGGCTAGGAATGGCCTGCCTAAAATGATAGGGGTTTGAACATTGACTTCTATATCAAGCACAACAAAATCAACTGGTATGTAGAACTTCCCTACCTTCAATGGTACATTATCTAATATGTCAACGGGATGCTTAATTAACCTATCTGCTAATTGAAGAGAGATGGTGGTTGGTTTGAACTCCCAAATATCAAGTTTCTGGGCATCAAACTTACACTTGTCCCAATATCACACAAAGCCTTATTAATATGATTGTTTCCAATTGACCACGGAATTGAAAAGCTACCCGGATTCTTAAGCTTAGGAGGAAGCTTGTTTTGGATGATTGCATTGCATTCTTCTGCCAAAGCAACAGTTTTATAGTCTTCAAGCTTCCTCTTATTGGAGAAAATCTCTTTCAAAAACTTAGCATAAGAAGGCATGCATTTGGGAGAGAGCTTCCGTAAAAGGAATGTTAATGTAAAGCATTTTAAGTATCTCCAAAAATTTTCTAAATTGGTGATCAAGCTTCGCCCGTTGATAGCTTTGAGGGAAGGGCAGAGGTGGAACATATGCCAATAGACGAACATACTTTTTAGTGCTTCCTTTATCT
Organism: Ormosia emarginata; assembly: GCA_029884605.1. Classification (NCBI taxonomy): domain Eukaryota; kingdom Viridiplantae; phylum Streptophyta; class Magnoliopsida; order Fabales; family Fabaceae; genus Ormosia; species Ormosia emarginata. The sequence continues at coordinate 5,591,475 of JAQQTP010000051.1, forward strand.
CCGTCTTTATCCTCGTTATTCTCTTCCTTCTCCTCCTTTTCATGAGTTTGCCTATCTTCAAGCCTTTTTTCCCTTATGGGACCTTCAAGTTACTTCTCACTTCTCAAGAAAATTGCTTGAACTTACTCCCTTGGGTTAGTTTCCGAATGACTTGGTATTCACCCTTGCATAATGTTGAACAAGCTTGCTTGTTGGGCTATTTGAGTTTCAAGCATCTTGGAGTAAGTGACTGTTTGCTATAGGCGAGCATTGATTAGCTTAAGGAACTCCCCATATTGTTGCACTTGTGTTTGAATGACTTGGTTTTGTTCTTATTGAGTAACTATGAAATTCTCTATGAGAGCTTCTAAATTGGACTTTGCACCTTGAGAAGATTATTGCGGTTGTTGAGATTCGGGTGGAGGTCTATTATTGGATGGAACCCCTTAGTTTTGTTAGGTACCATATGAAAAATTAGGGTGATTTCTCTATCTGGGGTTATATGTGTTGGAGAAGGGGTTACCTTAAGCCTTGAAATTGTCATTTTACATATAACTCACTTGCTCCAAAGACGAGTCTTGAGAATAAGTTTTCACTAAATTGCATTCTAAAATCAAATGCCCTTATCCACTTGTGTCACAAACTATATTAGGGGTAGCGACGCCATTGACATTCAGCTTCTCAAATGACTTGGTCAAAGCCTCAAATTTGGCATTTAGCATAGTAATGACATCAAGCTCTATCATTTTGGCTTGCTTCCTTGAAGTTGATCTTTCACTTGGCCACAAGTAAATATTCGAAGCAACTTCATTGATCAAAGCCTTTTCCTCGGTTGGTGTCTTAGCTATCATAGCACCGCCAACTACGGCATCAAGAGTTGCCTTTGTAGAGAAAGTCAACCTAGCATAGAATGTTTGGATGACAACAAAATCCTGTAGGCCATGATGTGGACACTGACAGATAAGATCATTATACCTCTCATATGCTTCATAAAGAGATTCATCTTCCTTTTGAGAGAAGGTAGTGATGTCTTAACGGAGCTTGATTGTTTTTCTAATTAGATAGTACTTGTCCAAGAAAGCCTGCTCCATCAAGTCCCAAGTGGTGATTAATTTAGGGCTCCCAAGTGAATCCACTTCTTTGCTTTCCCCCTAAGAGAAAAGGGAAAAAGTTTAATTCATATAGCATCCGTTGAAATGCCATTAATCTTTATGGTGTCATATAACTCCAAGAACTCATCCAAATACTGATTTGGGTCTTTAGTTGGTGACTCGCTGAATTGCAATTGTTGGACCATCTAGATCAATGACGTCCTGATCTTGAAGTTGTTGGCCTCTACTTGTGGTTTAACAATGGAAGACTGAAAAGCGTTAGCGTTGTGAGTTCTATAATCTCTCAGCCTTCACTCTGGATTAGCGACTTGGTTAGTGTTGTCCGCCATGTGGTCTTCCTCAATTCTCTGTGTTCCTTTTTCTCTTCTAATATCACGAAGTGTCCTCTCGATCTTAAGATCAACATGGATAATAAAATTTGCTTGACTCTTCGTTCTACGCATAAGAAAGAAACAACACCTAAAAATTCAAAGAAAAATAAAGTTAAAACAAAATAAGATTAAAATAAATAAATTAAAAATTACTTAAATTAACCAAATTGCCGCTTGTGTTAATATCAACACGATCTCCGATAACGGCGCTAAAAACTTATTGTGAATTTTTCGCAAGTGCACGAGTCGTACAAGTAGTAAAATAAAGATCGTTCCCTCAAGAATCGGTTGATTACTAACTCTTACTGCGACTTTGATTATTTAATCAAACAAAAACAATAGTGAAAGCTATATTAAAATCAAAACAAAGCTCAAAGCAAAAAAGAAAGCAAATAAATTTAGAAAAGGTGAGATTCAACAAAGATTTAAAGGCCTAGGATTAGGAATTCACGACACTACCTTTTATAATAAATTGTAATTCTATCTTTGCTAATGTTCAATTATGTTCTTGAAGGTGATTTGTCCTAAATTATTTAAAACCTAATTTTTTTTGCACTAAAAACGTGCTAAAATGTCATAAATCCTATTCTCATGACAATTAATCCAAGTTCCAACCCACTAAGTTTTATGACAATCGTTTAACTCTTAAAGGATTTAAGCCTATGTATAGGTCTCAATTCCTAAGTTCAATTCTTTGATTATTAAGCAATTAGATTTCATCTTTCGATCTTTCACCTAAAGCCTAGGATCATGTAAATATGGCGCGCAACATACCATAAGCATTAAGCATACCAAGAACGAATCAAGAACAATAATTTCATATTAAGAATTAAATTAACAATTCATCATAGAAAATTAGAGTTACATCCCAATCCTAGAAAAAAAAGGGTTTAGCCACTTATGACTAATGTAGCACAATCAAGAACAAGGGTAAAAGAAATAACCATGATTCCAAAATAAAAAGAGAAGATGGAAAAAATGAAGATAGAGAAGATTTCTTCAATGATTGAACTTCAATGACTCTTGTTCTTGCTTTCTAAGCCCTCGCCTCCAATTCTCTGCCTTTGCCTTTCAAAACCAATCGCCACACAAGTTTCTGCCAAGAAGCTCCCTAGGTTTTGTGATTTTACCCAATTTATAATCATTTGGGGTGAAAAATTATTGTTTTTAGGCTCGAGAGACCTCACACGGCCGTGTCTAAGCTTGACACGGCTGTGTGAGCTTGAAAAATAGTGTAATTTGCATATTCAGGGGAGACATGGTAGTATGTCTAAGAGACACGGTCATGTCTCCAAGTCAAAAGCTTCAATTAAGTTAGACAGGACTATATCTATTGGAAAAATAACATAACTTTAACATTGAAGGAGATACGGTCGTGTGACCAAGAGATATAGCTGTGTCTCCTAGTCAGAAGCTATCTTCATGAAAGTTGTAGCTCTTTTTCTTAGCTTTCCAATGTCACTGGAATCACCTCGTTTCAACCTTCCTAGCTCAAGTTATGCTCATTTTATCGCACAAAGGTCAAAAACTATGCGAATCTTGGCTATATAAATTCCAAGCTCAACTCCATTGCAATGAATCCATCCAAAGCTTCATAGAGCCATGTCATAAGATGTGTATATTTTATCCACATATCATGAGATAACAAGGATAATAGATTAAATATGACATAAATTCCAATATAAATCAATCAAAGCACACCTAAATCCACCCCAAATCAAGCACAAGATGTGTATATTTTATCCACATATCACTCATGCATAGATCACTCTAGATTTTCTATTCTACTACGTTGCTCCTCCAACACCGCCGCTTGTTATCTCACTATGTCCAGTAGATGGGTTCTGGACATGTCAGATTGAGTCGTGCCTTCTGGTCAAGACACACGATCATCAACATCATTATTCTTGTGTCCCAAGTGCTGATGCATCGGAATTCTAGGCCCATAATCATCATAATTGACTCCATGCACATGGGGACTAAGTCGATCCCTCATATAGGTCCTATGCGATGGGTGTGGACTTTCATCAGAAAGTGAGGTTTCTTGCCCATCGCGTGGGAGACTAGTGTTGGGGCTCCTGGTTCCTCGCGGCAGAGGTCTCAATAATTGGTTAATTTAGGGCCACATGATCATCATATGGTGATACAAAAAGATAAGGATGACAATGCGTCGTTGAACCCTGCTTTGGCCTTCGGCGGCGCGTGCAACATCTCCTCTCCTTGAGTTTTGTCTCGTGCTCACCATGGTCAAATGAGAATAGGAATTTAAAGTGTCCCATAGATGATGCCAATGTTTAGTAGTGGATACTAAGGTTTACCTGAATAGGCCTGAATGAGTGTTTTCCTCCTTGAACAGCAACAACAGAGCATGTTGAAATGGGGGTGGTTGGTACCTGCAAAGATACTCTAGCGCTTAAGTTAGGTTGTGCACAAGTAAGGTTTAAGCAAAAGAGAAATAGTTACTTGTTGAAGGTGATTGAGTCTGACATTTATAGAGGGTGAATAGGGAAACTCGTTCCCTTGACTGTTGTAGAGGATCCCTATAAAATTGAAATGTTAATATTGCAGTTATGAGCAGTTAAAGGCAGTTATCAACACTATTATTACGTGTGATCATGATTGGAAGATACGAATAATCATGGAATTCATCCACTGCACAAATCTCAATATTATGTTGTTGTTGCCCAATGTCGTGGTCTGACATGGATTGTGCTCGGATCTCAACAATATGCCACAAGTGAACTCCTACTGTGGTGTCAACAGTAGACTCCGACTAGATGCGTGCTGGGTTAACCCATGGGACTAGATCCGGGATCACGGTCCAAAACTGTTCTTTACATATAATCTCTCCCCTAAATACTATTAATTTTAATGGATGGAACTTTAGAAAGAAATCCATTATGTCCTTGTAGTGAAACTAAATTTTGTTATTGCATGAGTGCATCTTAATTAAGCTAATAATGATTTTTGGGGGAAGTGGATATCTTAAGATCATTTCCCTATATGTCTATGGATTAGTTTTGTTATGAAAGCATATAGAGAAGTGATTTTCCTTTTGTATTATTTCTATTTAGATATTGTGCTTGTGGTATCATGAGTATATGTTGTCTTTGAATTTCTTGTTTTTCTTGCTGTTGAGTTTAGTGACTTCATTTGTCTCTGATAATTATTATAACCTTGTGGTGATAAGTCTATTGGACATAATGATCACTAAAATAAAACTAGAGTAAAGCTTGAAATTGGATAACATTTCATGTGCTGAACACATGTTATTAGTGCTTGGGGAGTGGGAGTGTTACATGCTCATTATCTTGTGTCCTTACCTCTTTAAGTTGATTCTTATGAATGAGAAATAAGGAATATAATAGAATATTGATACTGTTTTTTAGGAAAATGGTGTCTAATCCATTTAAACATGAGATAGAATTCTTAGATTGAAGTTAGACAACTGAATTGTAAATAACTATACATGTAAGAGATAATATAATTACCTATTGTTGAGTTAGAAGTAAGATGTTATGATTTACAGTTGTTTGATTGTGGCCTAGTTTCTAGCACTTGAATAGCTTAGTCTGTAGCTTAATTTTGCTACATAATGGTAGAAGAATTTGCTCTCTTGACATGCCTAAAGTTTGAGTGCATAGAAGGATTATAGTTGGTGGTCAAATTGATTTAATTGGTGAAAGTTTGTTGCTGCCTTGTTTCCTAAATAATTACATGGATTAATTTTGATATTATAGTTTATTTATCTTAATTAAACTATGGGAATATATGTGGCTCTATGTTAATCATGTTTGGAGGTCTTATCATGCACAAGTTATTGCCTAATTTTGATTAAATGAGTTTAATTGGTTGCTACCTTGTTAGAATCGATTTGGTGGTTCAACTAGGAATTAAGCTCAATGTTTAAATAGAACTAGAACCTTATGAATATATGCAATCCTATTTTCTTTTCTGATTTACTGTGTGATACTTATAAATTTTTTGTAATAGAATTTGGAAGTTAACATTGTTGCTTTGAATGAGAAATGAGTATAAAACACTTTAAATTAAGCTACTATTTTGCTATAGATTTGATCCACTAAATAGGAATGAATAACACTAAACTGTCACCACACTAAGGCTTGAGATATTATGACTTCCCTTGTAGCATTTTATGGTTAATCAGATTCATTTAAGTTACTATACAAAAGAGAAATTATGTAGAATCTAGTGTGTTGTCATAGCTGTAACATCCCGAAAATTAATAATTTCATGACAAATAATCGTTTTATAATATTTGAGAATTATGAGAATTTTTCTAGATTTTTCTGAGAACACAAAATATTTTAATATTGTTCCTCATTTTGCCTGCAAACTGAGCGAGCCTGGGAAAATGAGATATTTTTCCTGAGAACCTTGATTTGTGGAAACGTCGATAGGGGATCTTACTAAACCTAAGGCTGGAGACGATTTACGAGGTTTCATATTTTTTTTAGAAACTTTATCTTACAGAATGATAAATCGCTGTGTAATTTTATCTGCTAGATAATTAATATTGACTTCTGTCAGCTGTAACAATTGTCCTTTGGATAATAGCATGTATTAGAAACTCTATCACCTTATCCTAATGTAATCCACTTTATGTCAAATCAAATCCACTTTAATTCAAATTAGTGTACTTTCTTCAAAGCTTCTTTGAGAAGCTTTGACTACCAAATGACCACCTTGCCCTTGGCTTATTGGAGAAGCCTCTCCCCCTCCTTCTCTCCCTCCTTTGCCGCGGCACTCTTGCCCTTGGGAGGCAAAAATTTTGCCTCCCCACTTAACCTAATACACTAAAAAATATCTCATTTCAACCTAACACTTTCTCTCTCTAGTTTCACCTTCAAACTTTTTCTCCTCCTTCTCTCTTCTTCTCCCTTCTTCCCTACGAAAATTCAGCCACCATTACCAATCATTTCTCTTCACTTTTCTCTTCATAAACACCATTTCTATACTCCCCTCAACCTCCTTTACACTTCCTATTTGAAGGGTTTTCTTCAAAAATTAACTTTTCCTCCATTGTCATCCAAGACGAAGCTTTAAGCTTTAAGGTAAAGGTTGCATTTTTCTTCCTTCTTTTCTTTATTTTCGTGTTCCATGGTCTCTTTGGTGACCATGGATCTCTTCTTTTTCAACCGATGATGGTGATTCCTTATCTTGAAATTCTAGGGTTCTGGGAAGCTCAAAACCGAATCTCCAAGGAGGAAGTAGGAGCCCATTTTCGTGTTCTTCCTTTAGGTAAAAGGGAGATTTACTCATTTCAACCATTATGGGTGATGAGGAGACTTTTATGTGGTTGTTGATGGAGAAATCCATATTTGTATGTTTACTTTGTTGGGTGATTTTTCATGTTTAAGTATTCTTAATTGAGATTGATACTTGTATAATGATCTTGAATGTATTGGATGTGTTGAAAATGCTTGATCATGTTAGGGTTGTTAAATGGAAAATTTGGAGTTTCCTACCCTAATATGAGGCTACGGTTTTGACTAGGATTTTGAGATATGAATTGATTTTTGTACACAAATAAAATGAAACTTATGAAATTAAAGGTTGAATGATAATGTTGGAAATTGATGGATGGAGATTTTTTAGGGTTTCCTAACCTAATGTAAGGCTACGGTTTTGGCTTGGAATTTAGGGAAATAAGAATGATTTTTGTGTGAACTAAAATTTGAGTGATTATATATCAAGAAATTAGTACATAAAAAGGAAATAAATTGAAACTTTGAAGATTTGAGAGGTCACGATTTTTGTGAGAAAATTTGGAGTTCAAATGATGCTTTAGTGTATCCTTGGAATTTAAGAATTTAGAGACAAACATAATCTATAATGAGATGGGAGAATTATCCTTAGAATTTAAGAATTTAGAGACAAATATAATCTATAATGAGATGGGAGAAGTGAATTGGATGATATCACTTATGAGGCCTCGGTCTTGGCTTGAAAGTCTCTAAGGTTGGAATTAAATTGTGTAAGACGAAATATATGTGATTAGTTATGAAATGAGTAAGACATGAAATGGAAATTTTGGGGGTTTCCCACCCTAATGTGAGGCCACGGTTTGACTTGAACCTTGAGAAAGTGAATTGATCCCATGTGAAATAAAAGCTAAGTAATTAGGTATAAAGAGACTAGTGCATAAAATGGAAGGAAATTTAGAACCTTGAAGGCTTGTGAGGCCACAGTTTTAAGGGTTATTTAACCTAGGGAATTTCATAATTGATCAAGACTTAAGTTATTGGAAACATTGGACCCTTAATGGGGAATGATGATAAATGATGGACCGAAACACATATTGATGTTAAGAAGTGGTTCTATATTGTTGTAAGACCCTATGTGGGGCTAAGTATTTGTTGATGAATTCCTTGAAGTGATTATGACATATTGACATTAAGAATGATTATATACCATTATGGTATTGCATATGATAGATGTATCATTGATATGATTTATTGACATTGAGAATGAATATATATGCCATTGTGGTATCCTTATGATGAATGCATCATTGATAAACATACATGATGTACATTGTGTCGTCATGCATATGTGTTGTCCATTGGACATTGTTAGAAAGGCGATGTATGCCTAGGAGTTTGAATAACACCTATGTGCGGGTGCGAATAGACTAAGCGTAGGGTCATAGTGGTTGGCCCTGTGGGCGTCGGGGTGCAGGTGCCTCACATAGACAATTATGAGCTCCTCTGTGCCGTGGGGTAGACCGATGCAAACACACCGACGATCCGAACTGAGACGCTGTCCTATATCGCGATCAACTGTTGAGGTGCCATGTATAAGCCATTGTTGTGCAAATATTTTTATGAGATGAAGCACACTAGTTTTAAGACTAACGATATACTGACATTATTCCTTGATCATTCACTTCGAAAATGTTGATGTCTAGCTCCATGGAGTAGGATTTTGGTAGCATAATGCATTATGCACTGTTCATTGTCGGTCTTATAAATTGTTGAGTATGGACACTTGTGACTGTGAAAATATCTGTTTTATTTCTATAATAATTATCTGGATATTATGCTAATTGCTTGGGATATTATTGTGACCTGCTTGTATTATTGATTCTCACTATTTGCTTATAATTGTACTGCTTTGCTATAAATTTTACTGTTACTGTTAATGAATATATGACTGTGTTGCTATGTGGGCACTTTGCGTTGTCTTGTCTTCTTACTGCTATAATGGTAATGAAAGTTGGGTGTCTCACATCTTTACTATATTACCTTGTTTTATGTCGTATTGGATAAAGACAATGAAGAGCTTGAATTGAGTTCGATTAGTTAGGTTTTAAGGATCGACTTTTGTTTCCTTGTGATGGCATCTGCACAACCTCCTCTGTTTCGCACGTGGATACAGTTTCATAGTGGCTTAGAAGCCTAGCATTTTGACCGTGAAGCGGAGCGTGTTACTTACATTGGGGATGTGACCCTAGTTCGGTGCAGTAATGAACCTAGAGCTGGTACGAACATATCTTATGTTCTTATACGTGTGGAGTTCCCTATATCCATTAGGGAGATGTGGGATAACCACTGCCTCTTCCCTAGAGAGGTTTTGGTTATAACGCATGTTGGTGCTCCCATCCATCTAGAAGTGTCGCAAGGGCAAGTATTCCCTATCGGAAACACTAAAGAGGATCAGGTGCAGGACCATTCCTTACATGTGTTAGACTTCGGGGAAGGTCGAACTTGTATATGGTAGTTATATTATGCTATGTAAAACCTATATTTTATATTGTTGTACGTTAATTTATATAAGGATGATGGATGTGTACTCTGTGTTAAGCTAATGTTGTATTTTGTGTTGCGAGACAATATAATTTTATTTCATATCGTGGCTCGTATTTTCTATTTATGCATAATGGAAATATCTCTAATTATCTTATAAATCTAAATTCAAAAATACTGTTTTGAGACTGTGACATGCCTGGACCTAGTGACTGTGGTATAATGATGATTGTGTTGCAGTGGCTAGATCTAGGTGTGTTACAATAGCTCTGATAGCTCGCATGTTTTGTGTCATAACTCGGGCTATAAAAGGTCAAATTTCATGTTGTTTATGTGTTTTAAAACTAAAAGACAGGGCATTTAGTAGTTAATTTTTCAAGATTTTTGCATTTTTCATTCATTTCCCAGTTATTGCATGAAGTTGGGGTAAATTTTGTAGAATTGTATTATGTCGTCATGGGTTAGCAGCCTAAAGAGTTAATTGCATAACTTGGTTTATAGGGACAAAAAATTCATGAGACTGGTTGTATTTGAAAGCTAATACATAAGAATTTTAGTAGTGAAAATTTTAGATTTTTAAGTGTTACTAGCTTCTGGTTGAAACTAAAGTAAATTCTGCATAAAATGGGTTACTAGCACCTTATAAACCAGATTGCATAACTTTTTACTCCAAAGTCTAAAATATAAGCTCCAAAGTTTGAAATATATGATACCAGTGGCATTTTGAAGCTAACATGTAAGGTTATATAACGTAAAAATTTCAAAGATTTTTCAATCCTCATGCACTCCTATTTTATGTTTAAAGTTGGGAGAGACTCTGATAAAAAGAGTGAGTTTCACTATTACAGCCTTTGCATTTAATTGAATGACTTTAGTTATACTAAACCAAATGAAGCGGGGTTTGTTTCATTTGGAAGATATAAGATAATGCTAATCTTATATAAAATTTCAGAGTTGTTGGAGCTAAGACGTATCCTTAATGTAATAATAAAAACCAGCATTTTTAGGAAAAATTGTGATCTCGACACTCTTAATTTTCAAGACATGTTGAATCTAAAATTATTTTCCTTACATCAAATGAATTCCTTAGTGAGTCATAGCTTCTTTATGTGGTATATAAAGTAAGTTATTACATTTGGACATGGATAGTTAAACTTTTACGCTGTAAAAACTTTAGGATTTATACTATTTTATGCATTTCTAGTTAGTATACAAAGTGAGTATCAATGCTGACAAATTAATTGGGTGTGAGCTACTACTGTTTATGACTGAGTTTGTGAACTAAAATTAGTGAAATTTTATGTGTTAGCATGTTTTGTTTTGGGACTAGAATTGATGCACTTTCATGTTAAACATGAGTGGTTATGATACATGTGTGATTTCATAAGTTATGTTGCATCAAATGTGTGGTTTCTGTCAACAAGAAATGAGGGGAAATTGCATAATTGAAGTTGTTGTATATAATGGATAAAAAGGGAGAAAATTTTCATGCAAGACTGTACAAATATGTGGGAAGGGTGCCTAATTGAAAAAGAACTCATAAGTATAGATTCTAATCTTAATACTTTTGGTTTCTAACTTATGTATATAATTAGTATGTGTTGAAGAGTAGGATACGAAAATTCTGATATTCTGTTATGTTTTTAGCTTATTACGAATTATAAATTCAAGAACTCATTTGGTGGATTTTATTGCTTGAAAACAGTATGGCCTACCAATTCTTATGTGTGCATATTGGTAAATGTTTTATGTTTAAACTTGTACCTTTAAGTGCATAAATTTATGTGATAGTGTTCTATGGTGTTTCTAAATTGTGCATGAAACTAATTTTGTTATGAATTTGCACTATTATTGTTAATTAATTTGTAAAGTAGGAGGTGAATGGCAAATGGTTGAGTTAGTGTGGTATGAAAATTCTAGTTTGGGGCCAAGAGTGGCTGAGGTCCATGAGAGAACTTTCATGTTTTATATATATACCAATATATGCTTAAGTGTGTTCCCTTTAGCTTAAATTAGATAGAAGGAACTCATCTATAGATTCTTTTAAATACACATACATCACAATATAAATATAAATATGTGTGTGTGTGTGTGTGTATTGATATTTAAGGTTTTGTGTGAATTTGAGACTTGAAATCTTGTTTCTAAGTGTATGTGTGGGCTCTAAGTGGAGCTTGAATGAAATGGGGCTGCATGTTAAATCTGGTGACAAATGAATAAAGATTATTGGTTTCTTTTACTCTTGATGATGATTGAATGTAAAAATGGAGTCAATTCTCTCTAGATGAAGAAGGAGAGGGTTTCGTGTAATGTCCCAAAACTAATATTATAAGTATATCTGGATTACACATAAGTTTTTAGGTTTAGACAAGTCACAACTAAACTATTATTTACCTTGATAATTGATTGTACTAATTTTATTGCTTATTTAAGCCTTATAAGGGGGATAATAATATTTCCAATTATAAATATACACCTGAAATGTCTGATTATATACTTGATATGTGCAAGTCATACTAACATTAATATTCCATACAATCTAGTACATTAGTATTCAAGTGATACATATCAAGCCTTTATAGGTATATGTACATATAAACTATATACAAACCACTGCATAATTATAAGTACATAGGAATGGTAAAAAAGAATAGGTAATCCTGTACTACATCAGCATCTTTGTCTTTACTCTATAGATGGTGTGAAAATAAGTTTGCCCTAATGGTTTAATATATTAAGTTTTGATAATGACAAATACAAGACAAAAAGAATGATATTCATGTTACCTAGATTTGCCTCATGAGATATATTGTATCATGCATGATTATGTACTTTATCTAGTTATATTTCACTTAATAATCATGCAATGAGATATATGTAGCATTCTTTATATAATATATCCAATAATGCTTTAAATGAGTTATAATGAATTAATATTGGATTTGGCTCTAATTAAATAAAAATGTGCAAAGTGTTCTTTGTTGGATCCTATATAGAGCATAGTTATTAGTAATTGATAAATATCTTATTTGGATGTGTCTATGAAATTCTTATATGCATGTTAGACTAACTAGAGTTATACATTTATGAATCATGCATATGAAGATATTGAATTATGAATTTGGACTAACTACATTTGTTTTAAGTAAGCAATACTTTGTAGGATAGTCCAAGTACCAAGAGTAAGCATTGCAACAAGAAAGTAAAAGATCACAATTATGCTTAACTCAAAAAGAATGAGAATGATAAGATGTTCCAAGCATTTGCAAGATTTGAGAGAAGTAGTTTTTGGAAACTTGGATTACATCAAGAAGCCTAAGAACTAGAATTGGTATATTTTCCTTTTAGGTTTTCTCCTATGTAAAATAGAGGTTTACAAGAAAAGAGCTCAAATATGTTTTCAAATCTTTAAAAATAGTTCTTACATGCTAAAATGCCTAACAAACATGCTTTCAAAAGCTAGTCATGGCGGTAGTTAAAAACTATGAAAAATAGTCAAGTTTGGGTTTTAAAAAACTGACCTTTGGTTACTCTTTTGATCATGATTTTCAAAATACTTTTAGTTTATTTTGAAAATTATTTCATATGAAAATAGACTCAAAGATATTTCCAATGAGTGGTCATTTGCTCAAAACGGATGAGAAATGAAGAAGTTATGATAATTTAAAGTCAATTTTCGAAACCAGAGTGCAATAATCGATTAGGACACGTAAATAACCGATTATTAACACACCAAAAACGCTCCTAATGACTATAAACGGCTAGTTTTCATTAAAAAATCATTTTAAACACTACCAATGACTATTTTATCACTTAGGCTCTATATATAAGTGATGTTTGAAGTATTTACAACTCTTGGACACTTGATTTCATCCTTGAATCATTAAAATCATATTTTGAGCTCTTTATTGCAAAATCCTTCTATTCCTTTGTCCTTCAAGTTGTATATGTACTCTTGCGAGAGTTTCTGATCTTTCTCTTTATCTTAAAATCATTGTAAGAGGGTGAGGTATCCCTCAAGAGAGAAAATGGTAAGGTATCCCTTGTAGTGAGACTTAAACACAAAGGGTGAGGTATCCCAAAGGTGTTGTGAGTGCTCTTGAATGTAAAGGTTTTTCAAGCACCTGCGAAGCTTGAAGAGTTGGAGGCTCTAGCCCAATGGCGAGGTATCACAAGGTGTGAGGAGTGTTCTTACTTGTACAAATGTTTTCCTAACACCCATGAAGTCTAGGAGATAATAAAGAAAATCTCAAATTAAGCTTGGAGACTGGATGTTGGTCACAAATGGTTGGTGGCTGAACGAGGATAAATTCTTAAGTTTGATTATCTCTTCCCTACACTCTTTAATTTCAATATTTAGTGTAACATATTTATTTATTGCATATCTTGTCATCTAGATGTTCTAATCTTTAGAACTTGATCTCTATCTTATTTGCTTGATTTATCCTATAACCAAAGTTGTATTTGAGTAATCTATAATAGTTGTATCTTTGTTAGACTTATTTCGCTGCATGTGTTGATTGAGCATATCAAGATGTATAATTTTTCAAAGTTACTTTAAAAATTTGTGATCACCCAATTCACTCCCATCTTAGGTGATGGTTGTCATGGCTAACAAGTGGTATCAAAGCTTCGTGCTCTGTTGAAAACTAAATTGCTTAGAGTTAAAGATCCTTATTTGTTGGCAACTATTGAAAGGTTTTGAAAATGGAAGGTTTTGAAATTGATAAACCACCATTCTTTAATAGTGTGTGTTTTTTTTATTGGAAAGCTAGAATGGAGTTTTATATGCAATTTATTGATTTGGATTTGTGGGATGTTATGTTTGATGGATTTTCTTCTAAACCAAAACAAGATTGGAATGCTTATGATAAGAAATGTTTTTCCTTCAACATTAGAGCAATACAAATCTTGAGAAGTAGTTTGAATGATAATGCTTATGCTAAAATTAAGAGTTGCACTAGTGCTAAAGATATATGGGATGCTCTTGATGCTATTTATCTTGCTAACAATGATTTTTTTGCATAAAGTTATATATAGAAAGCAAGAAGAACAATCATTATTAAAGGAAGCTTGTCATGATAAATCTCCTCGAAAAAAATGTGCAAACTATTGAAGGGAGCCAAATGTCTCTTGGTGATGATGGTGCTAAATTTGAAAAAGAGGCAAAGGAAAACAAAATTGAGAAAGAAGATATTTTTGAAATCTTTATAGACAACAATGAGAAAGATAGTTATTCTCTTAAAGAGCCAGTCATGCTAGAAATTGAGATTACTTCCTATATGGCTAAAAAGGTCTTTGAGGTAAATAATGTTAAACTAGATTATAGTCCTTCTTATTATGAGCTACAATGTGCATATGATGAATTGTATGATGGTTTGTTGTTTTTAGAAAAGAAAAATTTAGCTTGTTTGGAAAACATCTCCTCCATTGAAAATGAAATTGAGACTTTGAAAAATGAATATGCTTTTCTTGATGAGGAAATGCCTTTGAAATGTGAAACATCAACTTCTTGTGAAAAGTGCATTGATTTACAAAATCAAGTTGAGGACTTATCTTCTAAATTTGTCAAAGCTAATTATTTTAATTGTTTACATTCCATGTTTAATAAGAATGAAATTAATGCTATTCCACACGAAAATTCAAGCAAAGCTTATGACAAAAATAGTTTAGAATGTAATAACAACAAAAGGCTTAAGTTTTCCAAAGATGATCTTCAAAAGACCAAATAATCATTGAATTCAATTGTTTGCAATTTTTGTGGTCATTTAGGACATATTTCTTATTTGTGCAACTATAGAAGAAATCCTTATATGAGAAATAACATGGTGTGGGTTCCTAAAAGTCTTAAAAGCTCTACTACTAACATTCAAGGACCCAAGATGAAGTGGGTACTAAAATGTCCTCCTAGTGTTTCAATTATACAAAAATTTCTCAAATGGATGGACTAATTGGTCAAAGAAAAGAGGAATCATGAAGGAGAATGCTTCCAAAGCCCAATGGTAGAAACTTTGGTCAAAGAAGGAAGATGACTTTGACCAAAGCTTCTCAATTACAAAATGTAGAAGTTGTAAAGTTCAAGACTCCAAAAGAGAAGCAATGGGTAAGAAAAAGTATTTCCTTGATTACCAAGGCCAAGGTATCAAAAGCTTTTACCTCTTATGAACATTCACTTGTAAAGTCAATGAATTTGAGGTATATTCCTTGTAGGCCTTAAGTGATTGATAGAATCATGTGTATTTAATAAAACTTGAATATTATGTTTAGCACATGATTATGTTCATTCTTATTATACCACAACTCATTAATTTGTTATATATATCTTTGTACATAAAGTTCTATAATGCCTAGGTATGTTTGCTATGTTTTGAATTGTCTATATATCATGAAAGTAAGCATGTTATTGTCTATGTGCTTACTGGTAATTAGTTATCTATTTTGTTGTGCTCAATTTACATTCTACATAAAAATTGATCTTTATGAGAATATAATGGATTAATAATCAATGATTAACCTCTATGAATCCAAAATTGGTGGATTTCAAAGAAAGTACTTTGATTTGCGTTGTAGGGTGACCTTTAGTATGCATTGAAGTGAAATACAATTATACTACTTGAGGCTTGAAAATTTTGAAATGGTCCAAGTTCTCCAAGAGTGATAAAAACATAAAAAAATGGCATGGAGAACCACAACATTCTCAAGAAGCCTTGAGGCATGGAAGTTGGAGTTACCTGCAAAAACTCAAAGAGTACACTTTTGGTGACATCAATCTTTTATCCTTACTTATGCTTTAAATTGAATGTCATGTGATATTTGGAGAAGTAGAGACTTGTTTTATGCCTTAATTAACATGCCCTAAGTTGTGCTTATCTAGCATTGTATCTTGAAAGTGTCTTTACATATGCTAACATGCTAGATAAGCACACACCTTATTTGGAATGACATGTTTTATGGTAATTTTTTTTGTTCTTGAGCTTGTGACCAATTCTCTTTGTTCAAATATGAAAATTCACATGCTCATAAATAGTTCTAATCATTTCACTTTGGTGCTTAATTGTCTTATATACTTACTTGGAGATTGGAAAGTTAAAAGTTATATGTCTTCTTGTTTGAAATTGCTTGATATGTTCATATCTTGAAAAGAAGAAGTAAATGATTCATCCTGTACCTTGAACTTCAATGTAAGAAACTTGAATCATGTGTGCATACTAGAATTTCTTACTTGATATAACATGCTTAACATAATCATTGTTTGCCCAAAATGCCTATATAAGTTTTGATGACGATCATGTATTTCTTGATAAACTTGAATCGTGCCTTAAAATGCTTAAACCATTTTTTTTGGATTCAAATGCATATGTGCTTTATGCATTCTTATTAAAGCTAACATTGCATGGTTGAAAATATGGTACATGCTTTACATTATATATATCAACCTAAATTATGCTTGTAAGTGGGCTTAAATTATATTTGATAATAACTTATGATTTAGAGAACTTTTGAAGTTAGCTTTGCAAGTTTCTTTATGTGTTTCAAATATAACTATCAAATATTGAAATGTCAAGCATAAATGGATAAAGAGAAGAGTTGAATGAAGAGGGACATAAAGAGACTTTCTTCAAGTGCAATGGAATGGAATATCGATAGAAGAAAACCCAAAATCAAAGGACCAATAAACAAAGAATATTCTAAAGGAGCATCACTCTCTATCTAACTCAATAAGTATATTTATCCTTAAGCTATTATGGTATTCTATATGCTATGGATTGTATGATAATTGTTGATAAATTGATCTTAAATGATTAGATGTTTTCCTTACATGAGAAGTATGCTTAGGATTGACAAAGTGCCTAATTAGATATTAACTTGCTAATTTTGTCGTTACAAATAGGGTGAATGATATTAGTTTTATGCATGCTTTGATCCCTATAACATATTTCATCAAGGTAATTGTTTGATATCTATGATTCTCTTGATCTATTGTTTCTTAGTGGTATAACACCTTTGAGAATCATGCTCTTGTTTTGAAAAAAGCTTCTGGTTTGATTAAAAAGTTTTTTAAAGCCAAATCCCTTGTCATATTTGAAAGAAGCTTTTCAAGTTCCATATCCTTGAGAATGATTTGAACTTGTCTTAAGACCTTGAATGTATTTTCACCTCCTAATTGTCTTAAAAATTTGGAAATCATTGATTATGTACTATAAATGTAGTACTCTCTTCATTTACTTTGAAAAGTTTTATTAAATATTGAGAGAATGTTTAAGAAAGTTTCCAAATAAATCTTTTGAAATGTTCAATAAAGCCTATCTTGATACTTCAAAAGATAAGCCTTGTTCTTCAAAGTGTTTTATTTTCTCAAGGCTCTCGTTCAACGAGAAAGAGAGGAGATATACCTTTAAATATTCTTTTGACTTAGGTTTGATCACTCTCAAGGAATATGTGGTTTTAATATAAAACCTCTCTACCCTTCTAAAATGCTTTTGAAAATGTAATATGTTCTTGTAAAATTCTTTTTGAAAGGGAAAAAGTTTTAAAATGGTTCTTGATTGATGGATTAAGAATAAGTATCTTTTGCCTTGCTTTTCTTTATGGTAATGTGCTTACATGGCTTGACATACATATTTCTCTTTATCTATCTTGTGCTTCAATAAGGGCGAACTTATCTTCTTTTCTTATAACTTCTCATAATTATTTGTTGATTTGTAATGGTTGTTTACTCTTTTCATCTTACATATCTTTCTTTCATGTCCTGTTGACTATAAATATATGCATGACTATGTTAAAATATTAAGTTATATATTTTGATAATATGTATATTTTGAGGGGGAGCCTAGCTCTTAATTTGTTACTTATATCTCTTGGCTGACATCCTTGTTTAACATGAAGTGTTTTATTGTTAATACTATTAACATGTCAATGAAGATCATTTCTTATTCTCTTTCTCTCTATCAATGAAAGAAGGTAAACATGATTAAACTTTATATCTTTTGATTCTTTTATTGAGAAATGTTTGATATATGGCAAGTTGTATGATCTTTTATTTGAAAACCTTAATTCCATGACCTTATATGGATATTTTGTAACATTCATCAAGCAGTACTTATTTATCATGTGGTATGTAAGATATTACATGTTAGACAAAATTTCTTAAGCTTATTACTATCATATGCTAAATGTTGATATACCAAAATATGACAAACATTGCATGAATAATCTTTTATATCTTGAAAGCATGCTTGTTTCATCTCTCAATTCTTGAATCATATGTAGAATCAAATAGGAGGAGATAGTTATGGTTTGAATAACTTAAAAAAGTTTTTAGTTTTGATTATCCTACTCCTTTTGGCAATATAAGTTTTATCTATAGGGGGAGAAAATATTATCTTTCCTTCCTAAGCCTTTTTGTTGATGTCAAATAGGGGGAGTGAGAATTGGAAAGAAAAATATGTTATTGTGCTTAATGTTTGATATGCTTACACGAATATCTATTCTTCTATATTACTCAACATTTTTTTCTTTGATGATTTGTCATCATCAAAAAGGGGGAGATTGTGAAAATAAGTTTGCTCTAATAGTTTAATATGCTAAATTTTGATGATGACAAATACAAGACAAAAAGAATGATATTCATGTTACATAGATTTGCTTAATTAGATATATTGTATCATGTATGATTATGTACTTTATCTAATTGTATTTTACTTAATAATCAAGCAACGAGATATGTGTAGCATTCTTTATATAATATATCTAATAATGCTTTATATGAGTTATAATGAATTAAT
Organism: Ormosia emarginata; assembly: GCA_029884605.1. Taxonomy (NCBI): domain Eukaryota; kingdom Viridiplantae; phylum Streptophyta; class Magnoliopsida; order Fabales; family Fabaceae; genus Ormosia; species Ormosia emarginata. Next base: position 5,610,491 of record JAQQTP010000051.1, read on the forward strand.
ATTGGATTTGACTCTATTTAAATGAAGATGTGCAAAGTGTTCTTTGTTGCATCCTATATATGCATGTTACACTAACTAGAGATATACATTTATGAATCATACATATGAAGATATTGAATTATGAATTTGGACTAACTATATTTGTTTTAAGTAAGCAATACTTTGTAAGATAGTCCAAGTACCAAGAGTGAGCATTGCAACAAGAAAGTAAAAGATCACAATTATGCTCAACTCAAGAAGAATGAGAATGATAAGATGTTCCAAGCATTTACAAGATTTGAAGAGAAGAATTTTTTGGAAGCTTGGATTACATCAATAAGCCTAAGGACTAGAATTGGTATATTTTTCTTTTAGGCTTTCTCCTATGTAAAGATAGAGGTTTTGCAAGAAAAGAGCTCAAATATGTTTTTAAATCTTTACAAATGGTTCTTACATGCTAAAATGCCCAATAAACATGTTTTCAAAAGCTAGTCATGACGGTAGTTAAAAACTATGAAAAATAGTCAAATTTGGGTTTTGAAAAACTAACCTTTGGTTACTCTTTTGATCATAACTTTCAAAACACTTTGAGCTTTGTTCTGAAAATTATTTCATATGAAAAAAAACTCAAAGATCTTTTTAATGAGTGGTCATTTGCTTAAAACGAATGAGAAATGAAGAAGTTTGATAATTTAAAGTCAATTTTTAAAACCAGAGTGTAATAATAGATTAGGACATGTAAATAACCGATTATTGACGCACCAGAAACACTCCCAACGACTATGAACGGCTAGTTTTCATAAAAAAATCATTTCTAAATACTACCAACGGCTATTTTATCACATGGGATCTATATATAAGTTATGTTTGAAGCATTTACAACTCTTGAACACTTGATTTGATTCTTGAATCATCAAAATCATATTTTGAGCTCTTTATTGCAAAATCCTTCTATTCCTTTATTTTTCAAGTTGTATGTCTACTCTTATAAGAGTTTATAATCTTTCTCTTCATCTTAAAATCATTGTAAGAGGGTGAGGTATCCCTCAAGAGAGAAAAAAGTGAGGTATCCCTTGTAGTGAGACTTAAACATAAAGGGTGAGCTATCACAAAAGTGTTGTGAGTGCTCTTGAATGTAAAAGTTTTTCAAGCACCTGTGAAACTTGAAAAGTTGGAAGCTCTAGCACACGGATGAGGTATCCCAAGGTCTGAGGAGTGCTCTTACTTGTGCAAAGATTTTCCTAGCACCCATGAAGCCTAGGATAAGCTTGGTGTAACACCCTTGTGGGGATGTCACATATATAAATAAAATAAAAGAAAGACAAATAAAATCTACCCAAGTTGTAAAACATTTATTATATAATAATACGGATTGTAAAATTTTTCCAATTAAACAAAATATTACTAGATAAAATAACATAGAACATAAAATAAGCACACTATCATCACACATAATATACATATGGTTCCGTCTTAAGGTATACAAGTAATGCACAACTACTAATATTTAAAATTAAAACAGAACAGTAGGCAAGCAGTAAAAGGTTTATATATACAAACGCAGACGCGCCCAAGTACACATCCTAAATATCTAGCCCTCTGAAGGCTCACTCTCAGATGAAACCTCAGGTGATAAATATCCAGGATGCCTCGACCCTCTACGGACACGGGTCCGTGCAGTCGACACGCTGCTAATCTTACTAGGCGCATCAAACATACCGCCCCAGTGACGCCTAAGAGATAGTGGCAACTCCACATGCAGATACAACATAGTGGAAAAGATTGACACTCCATCAAACTCCGTACGTATGGTCACTGTCAGACGCCCTATGTACGTCACCGAATCACGATCCTCCCGCAGACGCCAGGCTTCAGAGCCTCCATGGAACTCCAGTTGCACAAACCCAAAGAAACCTGGTAGCGTCATATCCACACAATCAATCCAATGGGTACGGATGATTGGATGGTTCTTGATCGTAGAACTGATCTTCGGCTTGCTGATCTTCCTCCTCCTCAGGATACTCACACTCAAGAGGTTGTTCCTCTTCCTCAAACTCTTTATCACATAATTTAAAATATACAGATAACACATACAAGAAAGAGGTAAGACAATCTATATCACCACAAACATGGCAAAATAAGAAAACGATAATATAACATATATAACAATTTATACAATATAGCATACTATAATAACATAAATTAAAATATTAAATAACACAGAAACTCAAAACAACAACAACATACAATGGTACGAGATAAATAAAATGGTACAAATAAATGAAATAATACAGATAGATAAAATAAAGCAAATAAATAACTTTAAAATGTATAAAACATTAAACATATAAGATATGACTCAACCCTACTCCATGGAGCTAAAAATACAGACATCAGAGAGAACGACCCGCAAAATCTATTAGTACCGTCGACCGCCCAATAACTATTCCGCTGTCTCACGTTGCGTCTATAGCCCACTGAAATAGCATAGTGGTGTAGCACACTGTCACACGTCGTGTCACTACAGGCTTGCACTAATAGATTTCACAAGATCTTGATTAAGTATAGTGCGTGTCGAGTCCATTAGTGTGTTGCCAGTTACCACGGCCCAGAGGAGCGACCAACTGTCCACAAATGGAATATTCTGCACACTAATGTCTCCAAGTTCATTCAAGTTGAACCACACTACGCTTATCACACCGACAACACGATGTTATTCATCTCGTCAATCAATCCACCAATTATCAACCAAATTGGCACAAATGCATGATAAAAATTACCAGAATACCCTCAATGGTATTAGATATCCGTATTTACGGAAATGCCCTCAATGGCAAAAATATCAAATATGCCCTCACTGGCAACAATTAGGAATATGCCCTCACTGGCAAAAATTCCAGATATGCCCTCACTGGCAAAAATTATGAATATGCCCTCACTGGCAAATCGCATATATATATATATATATATATATATATATATATATATATATATATATATATACAGTACGTCCCACCTGACAGTACTGTTTCACAATCTGTCCGGGTCCACCACTTTGGCCCGACAGTAAAACTTGCTATTTTCGTCAATCGCGTAGAAATTTTATCGCGTTTTCAAAATCTCGTCACTTTTACAAACGTTTTTAAATCGCGTAAATATATTTTGCTGTTTTTAAAATCGCGTAGAGTTTTTAATACGTTTTCTCAATCGCGTAAGATTTTTAAATTATTTTCTTGTCCGAATTCCTTAAAAATTACTGTTTAAATAAACAGAAATAATATTTAGTACGTTTAAACTACGTAGAATAATTTTTCATACCGTATACTGTCGTTTGGACATCTTTTCTATCTTATTTTTCCGTTTTTACTAAAAATTGACAGTATTTTGTTTAGAAACTTATAATAATGGTTTCCTAATTTTTTCGTAAAAATTTCTTTTACTTAATTTTTAACCGTATAATTTAACTTTATGAAAATCACTAACATGCTTCAAAATATAATATGAGCTATATGTTAGAAATTTTACAAAAGCTACTGTATTTCTTTTTAACCATTAAAATCACTAGTTTTAACTCCTTAAACTTACTCTAATCATTTTTATTCCTTACAACTCATTGTAATATAATTCCTTTTAGCATCATTACCTAACCTTTGTTGAAAAAAATAATTTTAGAAATCAAAATATTCAACTTAGGCATGTTGGCCGAATTGGTCAAAAATTTAATATTTGATCTTTGGATCATTTTTCTTCTTCTAAATCATATTGTATCTTGTTATTTTACCTAAATCAATTAAATCACTCTTTTAGAAAATTGTTGAGAACATTTTGGTTCTCCTTTTTAGTTGAGGCCGTGAGCCTTGATTTTGTGTTCTTTGGAATACTCATGCAAACTTTAGCATATTATTCACATCCTACTAATTATCCATGCATTTCTAACACATACAATATTTTTAAAGCTTGTAGACATGCATATTAATACAAATCACAAATAAGAAAGCTATTAAATCAAACACACCAATGAATCCTTATGGATTCTACAATCACAATCAACTCCATTTTCTTACCACCACCTAAGGATGATAAGATTTAAGTCTTCCTCTTACATTAAATGAAGACAAATACTCTTTCACTCAATCTTAGGGTTTCGGTTTTCACCCTCCAAGACACCTTCAAGCTTAAACAAAATTCTACAAGTTATAATCATGAAAGAAAGCTTAAACCATGGATCAATCATGGCTTAGAACTTTGAAAAAGAATTTAGAAATCGAAATCAAAGAGTTTCACCTTCAAGGTAAAATCTTCCAAGTAGGTTTTCAAGCCCAAGATGAATGATTTTGAAAGAACTCTCAACTAGAGATGTTCTTAGAATTGTGTTTAGGTTTAGAAAAGTTGGTTAGAAGAAATTTTGGGTGGATGGATGGTGAAGGATGGTGTTTGGCCGAATGCTTCACAAAGGAAACAACAATGGAGTTTTGTGCTTTTGGAAGAGAGAGAAGAGAGAAAATGATAGGAAATTAAGTGATAATTACTCCTCCAAATGATGCATGGCCGTGGACTTCAAGGGCAAGGGAGGTGTCCACTTGGTTGGCTCCATCCAAGCCTTAGGATTGATGAATGGTGAGGATTAAGACTTGATCACCAAGCTTTGCTCTCATTGGTTAATCTAAGCCTAGTCACTAATCCTTGTCATTAAGCCTAGTCACTAATTAAGCCTAGTCATTAAGCTTAGTCACATGCTCTTGAATGTTCCACCACTAAAGATGTTTAATTAAGCTACTAATCCTATTAAGTTTTCACTAAACGTGGGTCCCGCAAAATATTTCCGGGTCCATTACCGCTTATTGGTACTGACTAATAAAATAATATTATAATATTATAAAATTATTTTATTTTACAGTTAAATCCTAAAAATTAAAAGATTACTAACCGTATCATTCAAAATTGGGTTTAGTAAGATCCCCCAGCTCCGAATAATTAAAATAAGATTTCCCCGGCCCGGAAAAATATTATTTTCCTGTCCCGGAGCAAATCACACAAAAAGTTCAAATAAAATAACAGACAATAATAAAAAGCAGTAATTCATACAGAAAAACAACAAACAGTACAAAAAGGACACAACGGTCATTTATTCTAAAGTTAAAAAACAGAAAACAATACATTCGGGACACAACGGTAATACCCCAAAAGTTTAGGATGTTACACTTGGGGACTGGATGTAGGTCACAAGTGGTTGGTGGTTGAACCAGGATATATTCTTGAGTTTGATTCTCTTTTCCCTACACTCTTTAATTTCAATATTTGTGCAACATATTTATTTATTGCACATCTTGGCATCTTGATATTTTGATTTTAAGAACTTGATATCTACCTTATTTGCTTGATTTATCCTATAGCCAAAGTTGTTTTTGAGTAATTTACAATAGTTGTATCTTTGTTAGACTTATTTCGTTGCATATGTTGATTGAGTATATTAAAATGCATAATTTTTCAAAGTTGCTTTAAAAATTTGTGATTACTCAATTCACTCCCCTCTTAGGTGATGGTTGTCAAGGGTAACAGATGGGTCTCGTGCTAGAATTATCATGGAAAGAAAAGATAAAAAGGGTGAGAATTATAGAAATTCTTAGTACTTCTAACATGAAAATGTCATCATAACAATTCCAACTATTTTGGGGAATCAAATCAATTCTTAAAATATCTCATAGAAAGGTGGCTAATACTAAATTGATTCCTTTCTTTTCCCAAGGGCAGAAATTCAGTTTTAATCATTAATCCATAACATATATTCAAATAATATAAATAGTTCTGAACACATCAACAATAAATCATAGGAATCATCAAGAATGTATCAAGATATAACCCATAACTCATTATTATTAGAATATTTACAATCTCTCAAGAAGTAAATATTCATTATCAAATCTATGATTTATATAAATAATCACTTCATGATGATGTGTAAATGCTTAACAATGCATAATTATTAATTATCATCTTTCTAAGTATATTCTTAAGATCATGTCCTTTTATATCAAATAGGTAGGGAAAGAAGGTCGCATCCTCACACTACCAATCACTCAGTGATAGTCTTCTTATCAGGTCAGAGTACTCATCCTATATGTAATAGTACTTCGTTACATAGCATTGCCCCAGGTAACCTAGGCCAAATCTATAAAGAATCACACCTAGGATCACCCCCCGAACGAGGATCATTTCCTTTCACGAAGGATTCATATTTAGAATCACCATTCGTACGAGGATCATCTCCAATATTAGATTTAGGATGACCCCCCTAACGAGAATCATTTCCAAAAATCCTTACTCAATATTAGATCTAAGATTACCCCTGATAAAACATAAGTTACCTCATTTAGTGAGCTTAATCAAATCTCTTCGTATCCCATAGTATAGATGTATCTATTTGAGTTTTTATATAGTATAGAACTCTATTTGCTTAAAATAGGAGACTGATAATTGATTATCATAAAGTTACTGAGTTAACTTGGCAACCAAGTAAACAAACATTATTAACCCTCAACTTATAAGAATTACCTTATCATTATCATACAACCCCTACGAGGTCATAACCTCAAGGATCAACTTGACACTTAGTTCTTAGTAATCTTGGTTTCATTTATCAGTGATTAACTACAATAATCATTCTATTTATCATTAAGAGTCTAATAATCATTTGAGGTATTAAATTCCTCGTCCTAGGGTTGTGGCCATCCCTAGTGATTGAGTTTAACTTGAGTCATATTGACACAAAGCTAGTCCAAGGCCAAAGACCACCAAGCCTAGTTGTGGCCTCCACCACTTAGATTCAACTCAACCAAGGCATGTGTTGGCCCTCTATAGCCACCACCACCTCACCATTGTGGCATGCCACCCCTAGATGGATAGTAGCCACCACCACCAAACCCTTGCCAATTAAGCCATCATAATTAACAAGTTCCAAGCTTCTTCAACTTGTGGCGGCCATTCATGGACAACCAACACCTTGGCCACCAATTGGTGGCCATCAAGCCTCAAGCAACCCACGACCACCATCCATGGTCATGGCTTCCACCACCATCACTTTGCACCATGGTTGGCCACCAAAGGTGGTAGCCACCTCCACCTAAACACTAAGCCATCATCACCTCCATCAAACCTCAATTCCCTATCACAAGTGGTGGCTAACCTGCAGCCACCACCACCACCATGTCTTTCCATGGATAGCCGCCCAAGGTGCCGACCACCTCCACCAATCCTCCAATCTCTCATTCAACAACTCCATTACACATGGTCGAGTCCCTAAACTCATGACCAAGGCTCCATAGGCCACGACCAAGACCTCTTTATTGTGGCCACCTTCAAAGCTTCAACCCGTTCCTAACAACCCAATTAACCTCATAACAATTTATCAATTAAGAAGCAAAGGAATTTACAGGAACAAGAACCCCTACTTCTCGTCTTTGCTAGTGGAGGAAGTGATGAAGTTAAGGATGAAGGTGAGTTAATGGTGGTGAAACTAGGACCAAATTGAAGAGCTCAATGATATGAACAAATTCTCTAACTAGAGCATATTTAGTTGGTGGCTTTTGGAGCACCGTGTAAGAGCATCAAAGTGGAGGTTTCAATGGAGTTCTTCTCCTTTCTCTCTATTTTCTTTCCTTTCACTGTGTGTGTTAAGAGAAAATATGAGTGTGGCATATTTTTGTGTCTTAAGTGAGGTGATAAACAAGTGGAAGTGTGTGAGTGGCGGTGAGGCTTAATTGGAAGACTTAAAAGCTAAGTTAAGTTATTGAGTGGTATAGGGTAAGGGGTAGTGGTTTTGGTAGGGGTTAGTCACTTTAGGGTAAGATATCATGACCCATATATATCCTAAATCATATTAGGATTCATTAAAAATCTCGTACAAGCCCTATAATCATTGTGCATTAACCTTAACTTCTAAAATTGCACCAAAGAGCCTTATGCTCTTCCTGTCTCATGTAATTTGATAGTGTTAAAGTGAAATCAACCCTGAGTACACTCATCATGACTCAAAAATCCCTAAGCCACTAAGAAATGAGCTTAGTGCCTTTCAAACTTGCATGAATTCCTATTGGCCACTTAATAATCATTATAAAATATTCTACTTACTCAGAATAATTATTTGCTTAATTAAATTAGCGTAATTTTTAATTAACCTCTAATTATCTTAATATTAATTTTATCTAAATCTTATTATAAAAATCTAGTTTATATCATATTATCTATAAATAATTTATTTATAATTAATGTAGCTAATTCTCATAACTTTTTATAAATATACATTACAAATTTATTCTCAATTATTTAATAATTTTCTAGAATTAGCCTAAATAATTTTAAGAGATAACTTGCTCATTAAGTTATCTACCTACAAGCACGTACATTACAAACATACACATCAAATCATGCAATTACACCAAACATCAGCTTATGTTCTATATTAGTTTTATAAGTAGGCTAGAAGGGACGATGTTATAATTCTCTCCTCTATTTTAAAAATTTTGTTCTCAAAATTAAGTTACACTTATTATAACTCAGAGTTGTGTCAGATTCTGAGTATGTGATAACGTCAAGTCTGTAAAATTGTGCCCAACACACATTTTTACAAACAAGATTCTACTAATACTTAGTCCTTAACTTCTTTGGTGTTCTCTAGTGCATACACACTTTATCCTAGATTAAGTTAATCAATCTCAATGTTGAACACTTTATTCATACATTGTCTTAGTAAAATTTCATTCAAACAATCACTAGCACAAAAAATAGATTTTCCAACAAGGATTCCATTTATATACTACAAAAACTTAGTATAAACTAGTGCTTCGAAGATGATGTAGAAGTATCCTCAACTACCAGTCTTAGGCTACTAGTCAACTAATCTATAGTTAATTAACTAATTACTTAGCATAACTATCATACACCATATTATTATTAGGAACCGGACTGGACATCGATCATTTTATATGATTTGTAACAAGGTTTGTCTTTGAGCAATTAACAATATCATAGTTCACCATGCAACTAGTCCTTCCTACCCCAACCTAGTTAAAGCTCTCACATCTAAAGCAAGGAAAATACTCATATCGGCAATCTAATAAAATTAAAAGTCAAGTGAGTCTTATCTATATACAATCATTTACATATTAAGACGTGCAAGCCAATTTACCAAGCAATGGATGAAATGAAACATCCTCCCTAACTTATTAGCCTTAATGATTGTTATAGTAGCATATTAACACTTGTGTCAGTTACTTGTTAATTCTGGTGATTTTCTAAGTTAGTATGAGCATAATGCTATAATACAAGACGTGAAAAATAACTCATATTAACTCAGAACTTAGCATAAATTGTTTAGATGATATAAATAAATATAAAAAATTTATTTCTAGGTCACAAATAATTAGAATGAGTTGTGGTAATTTTTGGGGAATTAAATGAATTGATTTAGTATTTTAATAAATAGAATGAGTGTTTAAAGGACAAAATTAAATAGGAAAGTAGCTTGAAAAATCATGAGATTTTGTGGAGATGTCAAATAGAGGATGACAATTATTTTGGAAATGATTACAGGCTAAGGTAAATACCTATAAGGATATTAGTTTAACTCTTTAAGTTTATCTTAACTTAAAGAAGAGTAATAGAGCTTAATGCTTGTCAATGGTGTGTATAGAAAATTATTAAATGATGAGTATAGGAACTGAATGAAGTCTTAGAATTTTGTAAAACACCTATAAAGTTAGAAAACTCATCAATAAAATTTCAAAGTATCCCTAAGAGATAAATCTCTTACATTGAACCAAGACAGCACAATAGTCTTCATTCTTATCTTTTTCTTTTTCTCAACTGCCCTTGACAACATAAACACACACACATTCACTTTTCTCTTTTCACTTCACTCGGTTAGCAGTAGAAGAAAGGAGACAAGAGAGAAAGAAGAAAGAAAAGAGAAAGATCACCATTAACAAGGAGCTTAGGAGGAACCAAGGAGAGAAAAGATAAACACCATCAATAGCTACCCAGTGATTCTAAACACTTAAATCCTTGTATTGATCCTTGAGTGTTCAAAGTGAGCTTTTGGATTGTACAAGTCACTTGAAACATGTGTTGTTCAGCCTGAAGAGGCTATGTTAAAAAAATACTTGTATTGAAGCCTAGAGAGGCTTGGTTGACAAAGAATTCTCTGGTTGATCCTGAAGAGGTTGTTGTAAAAGAATACTTGTTGTTGAATGTAACATCTTCTCTAATCTATTAGCCTTAATGATTATTATAGTAGCATATATATATACACTTGTATGAGTTACCTGTTAATTCTATTGATTTTTTGAGTTAGTATGGGCATAATGTTATAATACAAAACGTGAAAAATAGCTCATATTAGCCAATAACTTAGCATTAACTATTTAGATGATGGAAATAAATATAAAAAATTTATTTCTAAACCACAAATAATTAGAATGAGTTCTGGTAATTTTTAGGGAATTAAATGAATGAGTTTGGTATTTTTAATATATAAAATGAATGTTTATAAGCTAAAATTAAATAGGAGAGTGGCTTGGAAAATCATGAGATTTTGTGGATATGTCAAATAGAGGATAAAGATTATTCTAGGGATGATTACAAGTTAAGACAAATACTTGCAAGCATATAAGTTTAACTCCTTAGGTTTATCTTAACTTAAAGAAGACTAATAGAGCTTAATGATTGTGAATGATGTGTATAAATAACTATTAAATGATGAGTATAAGAACTAAATGAAGTCCTAGAATTTTCTATGACACTTATGGGAGTTAGAAAACTCATCAATGAAACATCAAAATATCTTTAAGAGATAAATCTCTTTCACCAACTAATGACAGCACGCTAAGTTTCAATTTTATCCTTATGTCTCCATCCACTCTCCATTGCCTTACTTACTCACATTTCTCACTTTTGTTTTTCTCTTCAATCTCACATGGTTAGCAATAGAAGCAAAAACAAAAAAAGATAAGAGAGAACGAAGAAAGAAAATAGAAAGATCAACATCAATAAGAAAGCAAAAAAGGAACAAGTAAAAGACAAGAAGCACCATCAACAAAGGAGTATAGGTAGGGGCTTGTGGATCTTTACATACTCATTTCTCCTCTTTTGTTTCCTAAATCTTATGTTAGAGAATTAGTTTGAGAAATTTTTGTTATGAATAAGAGTTGAATTGATAATACATATCAGTTTACCTATCTTCATGATTATCATTGTTTTTCTACCATGCTTCACTTACATGAACCTCAATCCTATCAAGAGGCCTCCACAAATCCTCATTGGTAGCATGCTATGTTGGAAATTGCGGATACATCACGCAGCGAAAAATAGAATTCCCACCAAGGATCCATGCGAAAAAGCCATAATCCGAGTCTTTAAAATGTTTACCTCTTGAAGAGTGATCAAAACAAGTGGTGCGAATCACTAATACCATAACAGCGATGATGTCTCTACAGTATCCACACAAATAGATCCACGAACGTCCAACGTACGCAAAAAGGAGTCATGCCTCTCTCACACAATGCTAGCTGTGAAGAGAAGAGAAGAAACCTATCACTCTCTCACTCACTGTTTCTATCAAGTGCGGCCAAGGTTTGTAATGCATGCCTTGACAACCCCTTAATAGTGTTATTTATAATATCTACTGCCTTATGTGAGTGAGAGTAGTAGCAAGGAAGTTGTGCAACCCTAGACTCATCTGTTATGAGTCTGGCCCATAATTAAATCCAAGTCCAACTTGGATCCTAATTATTCCAATTTAGTCTGCTCTATGTGTGAGACCCTACAAGTTCTCATAACGTTGACAGTAATATTAAAATCTCATTTTAATATTACAAGCAGTGAGTGGTATTTAGCAACACATCGCTGCCACCTAAGTAATGAGAATGTCAGTGATTTGACATAATTTTTCTGTGACCAATGTTTCTGTGTAGTTTAGTCCCTTTGTTCAGATATCTAGATTGAACACAAGGCATGGAATGCATCACTCTTGTATAGTTCAATCCTTCGTTTCCTGATACCCGAGTAGACTTAATAACAACAAATGAGATCGATATCTCATATCGACTCATTTGAGCACGACCATGTATTTCATAGTCTCACTCAATCAAGGGGACTCGAAGATATCGCTCATGTTATGTAGGAGGGATAAATCTCTTCTAAGTTACTCACATTCCTCTGCATGATTCGCGGTATGTCCAATAATTGACTTTATAATCACATTATTATAGATGGCGTTTGACAGCATTAAAATACACAACTCCTCATGTAGGAATTGTAGTGATTTCATGTCAAAGGACCACATACATCATTGTCACTATGAGAATCGCTTATGACATTTGCGTAACGATCCATGTAGTGTTCTCATGGCGGGTCTGTCTAGTACATTATTACTCTAATATGTACCCATGTGAAGACTTGATATCTCATATCCATGACCTGTGATATGTGGCCATCAGTCTACGCACATACTAGTCTCAATGCATTATTGTTGTCCTAATTAACAATAATACTTGACTAGGGACATTTAAGAATAGTATTTTATCCAATAGGATCTCATGATCAAGTCATCCACTTGATGTCCTATGGCATCAAACTTACTATTCTAAGGATTTTATAATGTTTATCAAAAAAGAACATAATAAATGAAATGCCTTGTATATTAAAATAGTATAATACAATGTATGTAAATACAAATAAAATATATCGGCCTCTAGGGCATACACTAGCATGCTATGCAAGAAGAGTTATAGGCTTTTGAGAACAGTAATACTTGGGATCTTATTGATTCTTATAACACTCTCGATAACATGTTAGGTTTGTAAATGGATACCAAGGTAGTCTAACACTTGTTTAGCATGCTTGTGAAGCTTTGTGACGAACTGAGTTAGTTCAAGCACTTTATTGCAACCTAGAGTGTGAAAAGTAGCTTAAAATAACTCAAATAGTAGCATAAATTACTAAGTTGAGGGTGATAACTCCACAATGTGTAGTTATTTGTGCCCCATATCTGTGCTATTAAGATTGCTTAAGTCCTTGTTGTTATGCATATTTGAAAGGTTTTGTGCTAATATTTGTTAGATTCTAATATGGATGCTTTCCTATGTGATATTGAGCAATTTGTGCATATTTGATATGTGATTAAGTGAATTTGTATCTGTTACTGATTTGGTATTTTCTTTATATTAGGAAAGACTCCAAACAAGATGATATATGGAGCATTTGAGCTAGAATGGGAAGAAAAAGTCAAATATGCATCTCAGCAGGCAACGCCACGGCGCAGGCTTATCAATGCCGCAGCGTGGTGCATTCCCCTGATAAGTCAGAGAGTTGCGCAAATTGAGCGTTGCGGCACAAGGCAATCAATGTCGCGGTATAGTGACCTAAATTGTAAAAGCGCCACGGCATAGGCATATTAATGCTGCAGCGTGACTCTATTTTCTGAGCTTATAAATAGATTTTTATCAGATATTTTAGGGAGAGACCGTGATAGTTTCTAGGTTTTAGAGAGGCTGCGGCCTGTTCTTCATTTCTGGGCAGATTGGAGGCCTAAGGAGGCTTTGTTGGAGGTCATCTTCTTCATGGAAGGAGATTCAAGCTTCAATGATCATATTCATGGATTCCTTTCTCTTCTCCCTTGTTTCTCTTCTCTTTCCCTATCTCTTGAGCACGATTTTTGTGCTGTAATTTCATGTTCATGGATTAGCTGAGCTGTATTTAGGGATACTTTGAATACTTTATATGAATATTGATGTTTATGTTATCTTTTGAATATATATTGATGTTCAACTTTGTTCAATCATATGGTTCTTAATGCTTTTGACGGTTTGATCAACTTTTGAATGAATTGTTGAAATCTGATTAACCTAGACATAGGAATTTGGATCTTAGATCATATGTGTGGTTGATGCATGTTCGATGAGTTCAAATGGCTTGGATGAGTTTATTCGCTAATTGGATAGAAATATACTTTTTAGCCATGTATAGCGGGTGTTTGAGAATAGATCGTTCATTAGTGGAGTTTTCACTAGTTCTCATGAAAACATAGTAGATTAGGTAAATGACACCAGGGTTAATTGACCTAGATATAGGCTTTTGACTAAATCAGATTCTCAAGCTAACTTAACAATTCATTAATGTTGCTTGTAAGGATTGCATATCATTAATATGAAATAGGAGGTGAAGAAGGATTCTCTAGATCTCTAAACTATTATCTTTATTGCTTTGTAGTTAGATTTAGTTTATTATACTTTCTCTATTTTTATGTTCTTGAATAGAATTAGTTAAGCTATTGGTTGATACTTAGTTATGGAAGCCAACATCCTTGTGGGAACGATCTTTACTCTGTATATGTATTACTTGAATGACCCATGCACTTGCGGTAAGCAAATGGGCTAACAAGTTTTTGGTCAGGAAAACAAGTTTTTATCTTTTGAAAGGACCAAGAATTTGCTATCAAGTGTTTTGTGCTGTTACCGAGGATGTTAGTTTATTTCCATATAGTTTAGACTTATTCTTTGGCAATTGCCAGGGATAACGATTTAATTCTGTATTGCTAATATCAACAATAAGTTTGGTTAGTTCTAATTCAAGTTGTATATAATCTATGTTAATTTAAGTCTCTTTATGTTATTGCTTTAGGTTCAATAAAGAAATTGGATGATCCTAATCATATGAGGTCCTTCAGGGAATTCGCGACTCCTTAAAAGGATAAGCCTTGGATCAAGTTTAAGAAGACTACTCGTCCGCACAAGTCATTTTGGTGACAAAGCCCGGCCATGACTGTAAACTACCCTTCTTGGGGAGGAAATCCCAAGTTTATGTTAAAGTTGTGTCTTTACTTTGTGCATAACTAGGTAGTATTTTGAATTTTATATGTTAATATGTATATGTTAATATATTTATGTTAATAGTGTTAGTATGTTAATTTAGTAGTTTTATGAGTTTGATTGTTTTTATGCTTTAGTTAGGTTTTTAGTCTTATATAGGTTAATATGTTGATTTTGTGATGTTATTACGTTTGTATTGTACATTTTGTAAAATAACTTTTTGGACAAGTTTTGTTGTTGCTGGAGGCCACTTTGAACCAATTCTAGCAGCAAAATTGTGTTTGCTGCTAAATTTTGCAGTCAGACCTCTCACGCCACGACGTTGGCATGTTTGACGCTGCAACGCTAGTGTGTGTTTTCTACAGAATTTTGCAGATGAGCTATGATGCCCTTACATTGGCAGTTTAATGCCACGGCGTTATGCTCTGCTTTGTACATATTTCTTTCATTTTTCATGTTATTTTATATTTTAGTATGCTCAGATTAATAATGTGCATCATTTGAAAAGTTTATGTCCCAAAATGCCAATGCAAAGTGAGGACTTTATCTCACTTTGGTTTGGAGAAGTGTCATTACATGCTTTGGATGAGTATGATGTATTAAGTATGCATGTGATGATATTTTCTAGATACAGTTGTGATAGCTACCATGTTTCCATGAGTTTCTATTTGTTTTAGTTATTACTTATGGGTTTGCAAAGAAGTTTTAATTTTTAATATTATGCAATTGATGTTATGCATGTTAAATTGAAAAGTTGAATCTATTTGAATGCATGACTTGTTGCAAAAGAATGTTGGTGTTGTTTTGATTGTTCATGATATGAAATGTTGCTATTTGCCCTCTTTTGAGTGAAACCTTATGTGATCCTGAAGCATGTGAAACAATTTAGTTGCTTTTGATGCATGATTTACATTCCACTTAGATGTAAGTGTAACTTTGAATATGATAAGAGTGCATGTTTAGAGAAAATTTATGGATGTGCATGTAGAGTTTCGGTTATCCTAAAAATTGTTTTAAACTCTCTTGAAGCGAAATCCTAGTGTAACATCTTGAAAATTAATAGTTTCATGATAAATAGTCATTTTATAATATTTGTGATTTTTGTGATTTTTTCTGGATTTTTTCAGAAACGTGGAATATTTTAATATTATTTCTCATTTTACATGCGTGCTGAGCAGAGTTGGGGAAATGAGATATTTTCCCTGAGAACCTTGAGCTGTGGGAATATCGACGGGGAATCTTACTAAACCTGAGGCTAGACATGATTTACGAGATTTTATGTTTTTCGAGATTTTTATCAGATAAAGATAAAAATCATTGTACATTTTATTATTCGTTAGATAATTAATACTGACTTTGCTACCTATAACAATTGTCCATTGAGTAATAGCTTGTAGTAGAAATCTTATCACCTTATCCAAAGGAAATCTACTTTATGTCACATCACTTTGATTTTTCAAAAAGGTAGAAGCTTAGCTTGTTGGAGAAGCTTGGAGGAAGCTTCCAAGAAATTTCCTATTGGCTTGTTGGAGAAGCCACATTTTCCTCTCTCCTCCTCACCACCACACAATTTTGGGGGCTCTTTGTGGCCACTCATTTTATTCCATGTACTTACACAAAATACACCTAAGCCACATTTCATTCTATTTCAAATTTTACTATCACTTTCTCTCTCTATTTTCTCTCTTCATTTTTTCTTCTCAAGCTCTATCTTCCTCTTCCCTTCTCCTTCTTCCACGGCACGCACACCATCCTTCCCCACCATTATTGCTTGATTTTAAGCAAAGAGTTTACTTGAACTAACTATCCTTTGGAGCTATTCATTCTTGTTGGAAGACATCTTCAAAAACTCAAACTCTTCCTCTCCATTTTCTCACCCACCTCATGGCCAAGACACCATTTTTGGGGTTCTCCAAGCTTTTCTTTCAACCAACCTCATTTCCTATCATTTCTCATTACCTAAAACATTTTCTCTTTTGTGACCACCACCAAAATCCACTATTTTCGTTTTGTTCCATCAATCTTCAAAGTTGGAGATTTAAGGTAAAGTTCATAGCTTTTTCACCTTTCCTCCCCATTTTCATGATTCTTGATCTCTTAGGTGATCAATGGTTCCTTTTCTAAGCTTTGATGATGATTTTGGTGAGTTTTGATGTCCTTAGGGTTTTCTTGAAGGTGTAGGACGAAAATCTCCACAAGGGACCAAGAGGCTTGCTTTCTTGAGTTGTCTTCCATAGGTAAGAGGGACATAATCCTTTTCAACCTATCTTGGTGGTGAGGAAACATTTTTTATGTTGTTGAAGAGGAATCCATGTGTGGATTGCTCTCTTTGTTGTGTTGTTTGCCATGATTGTGTATTTATTTGGACTTGTATGAGTTATTGGTTGTTTTTGCATGTCTTGATGGCTATGGATTATATATTAGATTGTTTGGATTAATGTATGAAAAATATAGGGTTTTCCTACCACTTTTGGGGGTCACGACCTTAGGGCAAATTTTTAAGGATTCAAGTTTAATTTTGGAGACATTAGAACTTAGGTGATTAGGTGATGAAGAATTAATGATTGTAATGGAAAAATTTTGGGAGTTCTCTGACGAGCGTCGAACTCAGTCAAAATTATAACTGAAGTTATTACCTAAACTTGTAGTATAGTGAACAACACCGGATCATCTCCTCAAGGATCGTAAATACAATTTGATTAAGTTAAGTTAGAAAAGGGGGATTTTGATGGTTCAAGGATCACAGTGACAAGATTTAAAGAGAAATAACAATTAGAAGAATAGTCAATTCAGAAATCTATCTGAGATTGGGTGAATTCACTTCAACAAACACTTGAAACACATTTGAATGGTTAACTTGGATCTAACTGAGATCTCAGCATCAGATCCACAATTTATACTAGATAATCGTCCAGAATTCAATTGACAAGTGATAAACACAAATCTGCAATCGCACCATTCATGTAGATATATGTCAATTTAAGCACCAAATTCAATTAACCTAGACACCAATCAGTAACCTAACCTCTTCAATTACGTGATTAGTTTAGATCAATCAGTTCTAAGTTTCATCACAAATCTCAATCTTCAGTTATGTGATTAGTTCAGATCAATCAGTTCTAAGTTTCATCACAATACTTAATCTTAAACCAAGATCAAATCAGATCAAACATAAACAGAATCACCATTCATGTATTCAACATCAAGAAAATAGAAGAAGAAGAAGAGAAGAAGAATTCAAGTATAAATCAAATACATTACATAAACAAGGTCTCAAGAATCCAAACCACAATCTCTTCAAGAGTCCCAAATTAACTAGAAGTAACTTAGCTCTCCATTACAATGAAAGAAATCATTAAAAGATACAAGAAATATGAAAAACTATGAAGAAAAAGAAGAAAAACTGAATAAAGGAAGGAGTGGAGGAGTGGAGGAGAGGAGGAAAGGAGGAGAAGCCAAGTCCCAAAATAAGACTAACACCTGCCTTAAATATATGAATGCAAAGCTCTTATAATACAATACATATTGTCATCCTCCACCTACTCCATTATGAAAGTGGTTCAACCACCTTCTCCATTATGTTCACCAACTCCATCATTAAAGTGGTTCAACCACCTTCTCCATTATGTCCACCAACTCCATCATTAAAGCATGTCTCCCACCTTCTCCATTATGTCCACCTACTCCATCATATCTACCAACTCCATCATGTCCACTAACTCCATCATTAAAGCATGTCTCCCACCTTCTCCATTATGTCCACCTACTCCATCACATCCACCAACTCCATCATGAAAGTGGTTCAACCACTTTTGCTAATAATTCTTCCACCTAATTTCCACTTTTCTACCTTCTCTTTAGTCTGGATTTCTGTCACAACTTCAAATTAAGCTTAATCCCATCAGATAGCCTTTGAAATAAGCTTTTCAAGGAGTGCTCATATGCTTAATTTGGGCTTGAAATGAGTGAGATATGCCCAAAATGGTGAAAGTATGTCTAGAAATTCGTAACAGCACCGCTGGACCAACTTCAAGGCTGTTTTTGACCACTTAAATGCCCAAATCTTCCAATTTGACATTTCACAAAACTTGTAGATCTTTTTCTCATCTTTCCTAGCATATAAAGAACATAAAAGTCAGAGATCTACAACTCAAGTTATGGCCAAAATACTCAACCAATATAAATATGCATTAAAATCTGGAAATTAATGATTAAATTGCTTTAAAGCTCAATTCATCCCAATGATTAAAATAGGTGCTAAGATCACTTAATTACAACCTAGATATTATTAATAAGATAATTATGTGGATAATTAATACGTTAAAAATCGTAATTATCAACACCCCCACACTTGAACTTTTGCTTGTTCTCAAGCAAAGAATAGGAATCAACAGCAAGATCAAACTCAACTTCTAGAAACATGAATTAAGGGGAGTTTTAAAATTAAAAAAAAATCAAGTTCAGCAATCAAATCCAATCAGTCAGGATCATTCAGCAATTTAAACAATAAAATGCTTTAGCCTAGCTTGCAACTATTCTCTTCACCAAACATATGAGATCACTCAACTTTTCATCTCTCAAGTGTTAAAGGACAAAGAGATCACTCAAATTTCTCATGAAAAATGCAAAACCATAGGCTTGCCAATCAATCTCATCTCCACTTTCAAGTTCACATACATAGCAAGAATCAAAAGGACTTCATCTAGTTGTAACAGGGTCAAGGGTAACAATGAAAGGTAGGAAAAAAAATGAATAAGGTAAAGAACTATCAATACAAAGCAGAATCAGGTCGAAAAGATAACTCATGATGCTCAAGGATTTAAACAATTTTCAATTTCAACCCAATATTTTCATTATTCTTCACGAATAATTCTTTTCTCTCTTTTTTTTCAAGTCGCATTTTTTTTGTATACTTTTTTTTTCTCTTTTTTTTCAAATTTTTATTTTATTTTATATATATATACCCTTGAAGACAAAACAACAACTTTCAAGACTTCTGATCAACACATGCAATGCGCCAAAGAATTCAACCTGATTTTTCAATTGGATATTCAAAGAAATCAAATTCAAGCTCAAATGGGGCAACTAAGATGCTACATTTATCAATACAATTCTGAAAGTCAAGAAAGAATGAAGCCTAATTGCCTCAATCATATTCAAGTATGTATGTGAAGCATTAAAGTTTCAACAAGGTATCAAAGCAAGTTCTAGCGCACATCAATCAAGAAAAAATTCACTCCAGAAGGAAATAGAATTAGTAAAGCTCAAAACTCACTTTCTGGTTAAGTTGATAAAGAAAACAGAAACAAGCAGACATGGCTAATTTCCAACAAAGATACTGAATTTCACTTTTCTTAATTGAACAAGATTGCTTCACACAAAATAGTCTCATGATCAATGAATTCCCCTGTCAAACATATTTCTATTAGCTCAGAATAAATCAAGCAATTAACACACAATTCCAGCTCAATTTCCAACATTACTCAAGTGCTCATCAGTTGTTGGGTTTTTTTTTTAAACAAAGTAACAAAGTACATTATCACTCCCCCACACTTAATATAAACATTTTCCTCAATGTAAAAGAGAGATAAATAAGGGTAAAGAAAAGAGCAACACAACCTGATGAGGAGTGAGTCAACGCCAAGCAGAAAAGAAACACACAGTCAATGCCGCATCAAACCTTAAAAAATCCCAACACTTGAGTAGCATTTAAAACAAAAATAACAAAAACAACTAAAAGATGAAAAAAGAGGGTCTTTTAGAGTCAGATTCCCAAGACTGTAACACTTATGTTCATCTCAGAAGAGATTCCACAATTAAGAAGTTCATGATGTACCAAGTCACAAGAATGCGTCTCAAGAGTCAATAAGGTATAACCTACTAACTCCTTACTTAGCCATTCAAAGTGAAGTATGTTTTTATCTTCTCAGTTTGCAGAAACCATCCTAAAATTGTAACATAAAGGCAGATCTGGTTGGGTTGCCTTCCAATGAGCACTTAGTTTAATGTCGTCAGCCTGACATTGTGATTCTCTTGTGTTATTCATAATGCGGATGGAGAAGGTTCATTTCCTCCACTTCTGCATTCTTTGGAAGTTCATGATACGGTTGAGATGGTGTCCATTGACAATGAAAGCTTTAGTAGCATTCTAACCAATAACCTGCACAGCACCAGAAGGGAAAACCTTAGTAACAACAAATGGTCCATCCTATCTAGACCTTAATTTGCCAAGTATGAGTCTGAGGCAAGAGTTGTAGAGGAGAACTTTATGACCAATCTCAAATGTTTTTCTCAAAATCATTCTATCATGGAAGGCTTTGGTCTTCTCTTTATAAATCTTGGAGCTCTCATAAGCCTCTAGTCGAATCTCCTCCAATTCCTGCAATTGTAACTTTCTCTCTATGCCCGCTTGGTCTAGATCCATGTTACACCTCTTCACTGCCCAAAAGTCACGATGCTCAATTTCCACCGGAAGATGGCATTCTTTGCCAAAAACAATCCAAGAAGAAGACATCCCAATCGGTGTCTTATAGGCAGTCCGGTAAGCCCATAAAGCATCCTCAAGCCTCTTGCTCTAGTCCTTTCTGTTTGACTGGACTGTCTTCTAAAGGATCTGCTTGATTTCTCTGTTAGAGACTTCAGCTTGCCCATTGGTTTGGGGGTGGTAAGGTGTAGAAACCTTGTGCAGGACTCCATACTTTTTCATCAAAGCTTTCATGCTCCGATTGCAAAAATGTGAACCTTGATCACTAATGAAGGCCCTCATGACTCCAAACCTATAGAAATGATCTAACAAAATCTACAACAACTTTAGAATCATCAGTTCGAGTAGCCTTAGCCTCCACCCATTTAGATACATAATCCACAACAAGGAGAATGTAAACAAAACCAAATGATACAAGAAAAGGACCCATAAAATCAATACCTCATACATCAAATATCTCATAGAACAATAAGGGTTGCTGAGGCATCTCATTCGTATGAGAAATATTTCCTGTTCTTTGGCATTGTTCACAAGATTTACAAAACACATAGGCATCATGAAATAGAGTGGGCCAATATAATCCAGAGTCCAAAATTTTCCTAGCAGTCCGTTGGGATCCAAAATGGCCACCACATGAAAGTGTATGACAAAAGCTAAGAATAGAATGAAACTCATTCAGGTGCACATCTGTTAATGACTTGGTCAGTACAAAATCTCCACAAATAAGGGTCATCCCACACATAATATTTTGACTCACTTTTCAGTTTATCAATTTGTGCCTTAGTAAAATGTGCAGGTAATGCTCTAACAACCAAGAAATTAACCAAGTCTGCAAACCAAGGGATATTACCTTACAGCTTGAAAAGCTGCTTGTCAGGGAAAACATTGTGGATGGGAGGAGAATCCACCTCTCTCACAATTCGACTCAGGTGATCAGCCACCAGGTTCTCCGCTCCACTCTTATCACAAATCTCACTATCAAACTCTTGGAGTAACAACATCCACCTAATCAACCGGGGCTTTGCATCGGGCTTCTTCAGGAGAAACTTCAAAGCTACATGATCTAAAAACACAACCACTCTAGAACCAAGCAGATATGAGCGAAATTTATCTAAAATGAAAACAATTGCTAAAAGTTCCTTTTCGGTTGTGGTGTAGTTGGCTTGTGCCGCATCTAAAGTCCTCGAAGCATAGGAGATGACATGAGGTACTTTGCCGACTCTTTGTGCAAGGACAACTCCTAATGCATAATTAAAGGCATCACACATGAGCTCAAATGGGAGTGTCCAATCCGATGGCTAGATAATAGGTGTACTGGTCAATGCTTGTTTCAGGTGATTGAAAGCATCCTGACACTTCTGGTCAAAGTGGAACTCTACATCTTTTTGTAGTAAGTTAGATAGTGGAAGGGTAATTTTGCTGAAATCCTTTATGAACCGCCTATTGAAACCTGCATGACCAAAGAAAGAGCGAACCTCCCGCACACATGTGGGGTAAGATAGGCATGAAATAACATCTATTTTCGCAGGATCTACCTCAATACCCTTGCTAGATATTACATGTCCTAAAACTATACCTTGTTCTACCATGAAATGACATTTCCCAAAATTCAGAACAAGGTTAGTTTCAATGCATCTATGTAAAACCTGAGCCAGACTATCTAGACATACATCAAAGGAAGAGCCTTAGACAGTAAAATCATCCATAAACACATCCATGCAATTCTCTAAAAAGTCAGAAAAGATACTTATCATACACCTTTGAAAGGTGCCCAGAGCATTGCACAGACTAAAGGGCATCCTCCTGTATGCAAATGTGCCAAATAGACAAGTGAAAGTAGTCTTCTCTTGGTCTTCTGGGGCTATATCAATCTGAAAATAGCCCGAATATCCATCCAGGAAACAATAATGCGACTTGCCAGCTAGCCTCTCCAACATCTGATCAATGAAAGGTAGTGGAAAATGATCTTTTCTGGTAGCCTGGTTAAGCCGCCTATAATCAATGCAAACCCGCCAACTGTTCTGAACTCTTGTGGGTAGAAGTTCATTGTTCTTATTCTCAACTACTGTGACCCCAGATTTCTTAAGAACAACCTGCACGGGGCTCACTCATTTACTGTCTGATATGGGATAAATAATGCCAGCTTGAAGTAGCTTGGTCACTTCCTTCTTCACCATATCTAGAATCAAGGGGTTCAGTCTCCTTTGGGGTTGCCTTACTGGTTTCGTATCCTCCTCCAATAAAATCCTATGCATGCATGTGGAGGGACTAATACCAGGAAGATCTGCAAGTGTCCATCTGATGGCTTGCTTATTCTACCTCAAAACCTGTAGCAATTTTTCTTCTTGTTCAGGTTGCAAATTCTTAGCAACAATCACTGGTAGCTTCTCACCATCTCCTAAATATGCATATTTAAGATGGTCTGACAAAGTCTTCAACTCTAAGGATGGGGGCTGCACAATAGAAGGCAGCAAGCTATTTGAAACAACTAATGCATTTTCACATGCAGTATCATTCAAGTCAGTAGCTGCATCATCACTCATAACAGCATAAATCTCAGCACATGCAGCACATGACTGAACATCACAAGCAACACATATATCACAAGAAACGAGAATCCAGAAAGTCGAATATCGTGGAATTCAAAGATATAAATCAAGATAAACATCATTAACCAAGATCTCAATCACATCAACATGGAATATAGAATGCTCCTCCAAGAGATGTCTCATGGCATCAAAAATGTTAAACTGTACCAAATCGTCGCCAAACTCCATAGAAAGGGTGCCAGCATGCACATCTATCTTGGTCTTGGCGGTCTTGAGGAATGGTCTGCCTAGAATCAATGGAGCATGGTTTGCTGAAGACTCATCTTCCATGTCCAAGATGTAGAAGTCCGCTGGAAAAATCAACTCATTCACCCGAACTAACACATCTTTCAACACTCCTGCTGGATGAACAGTGGTCCTATTCGCCAACTGAATCACGATACCAGTGGGTTGCAAAGTGCTAATGTTCAAGGACTTATAAACTAACATAGGCATGACATTGATTGAAGCAACCAAATCTAGCATTGCATGTTCAAATCTGGAGTTGCCTATCATGCAAGGAATTGTGAAAGTTCTAGGATCTTTGCATTTCTGTGGCATGCTTGGTAGAATCATTGCAGAAACATTTATGCCCATGCTAATCTTCTCATTTCCCTTCAACCTTCTCTTATGAGTGCACAGCTCCTTGAGAAATTTGGCATACTTAGGAATTTGCTTGATTGTATCCAGGAGGGGAATATTGATTTCCACCTTTCTGAATGTCTCTATGACTTCTTTTTCCATTTCTGCTTGCACTGTCTGCTTAGACTGTGTGACCCTATTTGGAAAAGGTAGTGGAATGGTCACATCTGAATTCTCTGTAATTTTCTTCTGTGTCACAGATTTCTGGACCAAGTTGTCCACTTCTTGTTGTTTTTGGTCACTCTCTGGTTGTTGCATTGGTGACTCTGGTTGTGGTGACCTAGGGCCATCAACTTCTCTACCACTTCTCAAAGAAATGGCACTTACATTGCCTCTTGGGTTGTTGACTGTTTGAGAAGGCAATTGGCTTGACCCTTGACTTTTCAACTCACTCACAGAGGTTGCCAACTGCCCAATCTGAGTCTGCAAATTCTGAATGGTGGCAGTGACATTCTGCTGAAACTGAATGTTATTTGTGGCCATCTGTTTCATCAAATCTTCGAATGATGACTCGGTTGGAGTGGCTTGAATGGACTGCTGCACAGGTTGTTGCTGTCCGAATGCAGGTGGTTGGTATTTGTTGCTTAGACCTGCAACTTGGTATCTAAATTGTTGTTGCTACTGTTGGTGGAGGTGTTGTTGTTGACCAGAATTCCCGTATCTCAGGTTGGGATGGTCCTTCCAACCAGAGTTATAAGTACTAGAAAATGGATCATATCTTGGTTGCTGCTGTGACTGCTGATATTGGGGTCTACCAGGAAAAATACTACTTTGTGCAGCACATTGATCTGGATAAACAGATCCATCATCCTAAAGTGTGGGGCATGCATCAGTAGGATGAGATGAACAAGTGCAAATTCCACACACAGTAGCAGCCATCTGCATAGGTGGTTGCTGACCCACTGCTATTTGTCTCGCCAAAGTCGTCAATTCATCCAATTTGTGTTCCATTCTCTGTTGGTTTACGTGAGACAGTTGAACCTCATTAACTCCTCTTGTTGAGGTAATGATCCGTGAGCCGAATTGTTGAGTATTGGCTGCCAGTTCGCTATCAGATCTCTTGTTGTAGTAGGAGTCTTATCTACTAAGGCTCCTCCAGAGGCAGCATCTATCATGCTTCTGTCATTTGGTAGCAAGCCCTCATAAAAATATTGAATCAAGAGTTGTTCACTAATTTGGTGGTGAGGACAGCTCAAACACAACTTCTTGAATCTCTCCCAGTACTCATGCAAAGTCTCGCCTGACATCTGTCTGATGCCACATATGTCCTTCCTGATTGCGGCAGCTCTGGAAGCAGGAAAGAATCCCTCCAAGAACAACCTTTTCATGTTATTCTAACTTGTAACTGAACCTGGTAAAAAATAGAACAGCCAATCCTTGGCAGCATCGGCAAGTGAAAAAGGGAATGCCCTCAGCTTGATATGTTCCTCAGGGATGCCTTATGGTCTCATGGTTGAGCACACGACATGGAACTCCTTTAGGTGTTTATGAGGGTCTTCACCTGCACGACCATGAAACTTAGGCTGCAAGTGTATCAATCCAGATTTCAATTCAAAATCAGCATTAAGATCAGGGTATTGAATACACAAAGATTGATAAGTAACATCAGAAGCAGCAAGTTCCTTAAGGGTCCTATTTTGCATGTTATCAGCCATGGGTTTAGAATTATGCAAGATCTCAAGTTCAATCTCAAGTATCTCAGGTTCACGTTCAATTATTTCAGGTTCACGTTCAATTTCAAGATCAGAATTAGGTTCAGAAGCAACACTTGCACTTAACATACGAGTTCTAATCAATCTATGCAAGGTCCTATCAATTTCAGGATCAATATCAAGTAGGTTATCAAGATTAGACCTAGTCATGTATCATCTAAAGCACATAAAACACAAAAATTAACAAACAAGCAAAATACACTAGACAACTCTAAAAAAAAAAATCTGCAAAAATAAATCTAATTAATTGTTTAAGCATAAATAAATGACTTAAAATAAATGATAAAAATAATGTACAAGTTGGCAATACGAACCGACCATTAAATATTAGCGAAGATATGGTAGAAACCAACCACCAAGTAAATATTAATAGTAAAAAGTTAGTAAGCTGACAAATTAAAAAGTTAGTAAGTTAGAAAGTAAGAGACAAAAAGTAAATTGCATAAAATAAAGTGCAAAAAGTAAATACGAAAAATTAAATTACAGAAAATTGAATACAGAAAATTAAATAAAAAAATAAAGTGCAGAAAGTAAATTTAAAAGATAAAAACCAGAGAATCGGCAAGCCGATTTTTTTGCTCTGGCGAAAAAAGAAAGGAGAAGAAATATTATTTTACTATGTTAGAAAGCATAAATAAATGATAGAAATTAAAAAGTTAGTGAGTTAGGAAATTAATAAGTTAGAAAGTTAGTAAGTTAAAAGAGTAGAGAAAGAAAAAAGAAAAAGAAAGAGTTAGTATGGTCACTTAAAATGATCAGATCACACTTACGTAATTCCCTGGCAACGGCGCCAAAATTTTGACGAGCGTCGAACTCAGTCAAAATTATAACCGAAGTTATTACCTAAACTTATAGTATAGTGAACAACATTGGATCGTCTCCTCAAGGATCGTAAATGCAATTTGATTAAGTTAAGTTAGAAAAGGGGGGTTTTGATAGTTCAAGGATCACAGTGACAAGATTTAAAGAGAAATAACAATTAGAAGAACAGTCAATTCAGAAATCTATCCGAGATTGGGTGGATTCAATCATAAGCCTTTCAACAAACACTTGAAACACATTTGAATGGTTAACTTGGATCTAACCGAGATCTCAGCATCAGATCCAGAATTCATACTAGACAATCGTCCAGAATTCAATTGATAAGTGATAAACACAAATCTGCAATCGCACCATTCATGTAAATATATGTCAATTTAAGCACCGAATTCAATTAACCTAGGCACCAATCAGTAACCTAACCTCTTCAATTACGTGATTAGTTTAGATCAATCAGTTCTAAGTTTCATCACAAATCTCAATCTTCAGTTATGTGATTAATTCAGATCAATCAGTTCTAAGTTTCATCACAATACTTAATCTTAAACCAAGATCAAATCAGATCAAACATAAACAGAATCACCATTCATGTATTCAAGATCAAGAAAACAGAAGAAGAAGAAGAAGAAGAAGAAGAAGAGAAGAAGAATTCAAATATAAATCAAATACATTACATAACCAAGGTCTCAAGAATCCAAACCACAATCTCTTCAAGAGTCCCAAATTGACTAGAAGTAACTTAGCTCTCCATTACAATGAAAGAAATCATTAAAAGATACAAGAAATATGAAAAACTATGAAGAAAAAGAAGAAAAACTGAATGAAGGAAGGAGTGGAGGAGTGGAGGAGAGGAGGAAAGGAGGAGAAGCCAAGTCCCAAACTAAGACTAACACCCTCCTTAAATATATGAATGCAAAGCTCTTATAATACAATACATATTGTCATCCTCCACCTACTCCATTATGAAAGTGGTTCAACCACCTTCTCCATTAAGTTCACCAACTCCATCATTAAAGTGGTTCAACCACCTTCTCCATTATGTCCACCAACTCCATCATTAAAGCATGTCTCCCACCTTCTCCATTATGTCCACCTACTCCATCATATCCACCAACTCCATCATGTCCACTAACTCCATCATTAAAGCATGTCTCCCACCTTCTTCATTATGTCCACCTACTCCATCATATCTACCAACTCCATCATGAAAGTGGTTCAACCACTTTTGCTAATAATTCTTCCACCTATTTTTCACTTTTCTACCTTCTCTTTAGTCTAGATTTCTGTCACAACTTCAAATTAAGCTTAATCCCATCAGATAGCCTTTGAAATAAGCTTTCCAAGGAGTGCTCATATGCTTAATTTGGGCTTGAAATGAGTGAGATATGTCCAAAATGGTGAAGGTATGTCCAGAAATTCGTAACAGCACCGCTGGACCAACTTCAAGGCTGTTTTTGACCACTTAAATGGCCGAATCTTCCAATTTGACATTTCACAAAACTTGTAGATCTTTTTCTCATCTTTCCTAGCATATAAAGAACATAAAAATCAGAGATCTACAACTCAAGTTATGGCCAAAATACTCAACCAATGTAAATATGCATTAAAATCTAAAAATTAATAATTAAATTGCTTTAAAGCCCAATTCATCCCAATGATTAAAATAGGTGCTAAGATCACTTAATTACAACCTGGACATTATTAATAAGGTAATTATGTGGATAATTAATACATTAAAAATCATAATTATCATTCTCGCCTAGGGAGGCTCACGGCCTCTAGGAGATTTATTGGTTTAAGTTATGATTTTTGTGTAACCTTAGGACTTAAGTGATTAAATGATAAGTGATCAATATTATGGTGAAAGAAAAAGGGTTAGACTTTTGCTATAATGAGGCCTACGGTCTCTTAAGGCAAAATGCCACAAAATGTAGTGCTAAAGTGGAGACTTAGATGATTGGAAAACTTTAGATTCCTTAGGAGTTCATAAAATGGAAAGAATGAAGAACAAGACCTTACCTTATGGATTAGAATGATTTTGAACGTAAGGGAGGAACAAGAGAGTTTGTGAGACTTGCAAAACCTTAGAGTAATTTTTAAGTGAGCATAGATCTCTAAACCATTATTTGTATTGCTTTGTAGTTAGATTTAGTTTATTACGTTTTCTCTATTTTTATGTTCTTGAATATAATTAGTTAAGCTATTGGTTGATACTTAGTTATGGAAGCCAACATCCTCGTGGGAACGATCTCTTACTCTGTATCTGTATTACTTGAATGACCCATGCACTTGCGGTAAGCAAATGGGCTAACAAGTTTTTGGTCACGAAAACAAGTTTTCATCTTTTCAAAGGACCAAGAATTTGCTATCAGAGGGAAATAAACTTTGAGAGTTTGTTTCTAATGCACAAAAAGGTGAAATAAAATGTAGTTAAAGTTTCAAGATAGTCAAAGTTAGTTCGATATTTTTAAGCATACTAGTTGTATGTTTTAATACAGGATTGACTACTAGCAGATATGAAAAAATATGGAAATGATGAAACAAGATTTTTTATGAATCTTAGGAATTATTTTAAACTTGTTGGAAGCTAGGAAACTTGATTTGGTGGAAATCTAAGTATTCGTAGCAGATTGAGGGTTTTAGTACTTGTCCTAAAGAAGTCATATTTGACTTATCTTCTCTTCATTTCTCATAGATGAAGTAGAAAACAGAGGAAAAAAAAGAGAGAAAGAAAAGGGGAAAAGGAAAGAAGAGAATGAGGAGAAGGATGAAAGCAAAAAAGGGAAAGGGTAAAGACCAAGCTTGAAGATCATCATCCATACAAGAGTTAAGGGTGTTTTCTTTCTAGTTTCTTCATCTTCTATTCCTTTCTCCATGTATAAGGCATAAGGGTTTTGGATAGGGAAATAGGTTCTAGGTTGAAGCTTAAAACCAAGTTTTAATGAGTTAAGTTAGTGTTTAATGATTCAAATAGGATTATAGATCATATTTGGGGTTTAAGAAACATTTGGAATCCATGTTTGGATGAGTGGAAAATGGGTAAAAATTAAAGAAACAGGAGTTATTTCTGTAGAATTCTACAGAAACTAATTCTGGGCAAGCATCGCCTGAGTGCTGGGTTTTGAGCACTTAAGCACCCAATGTCCAAAGGAAGTGCACGTTCTGCTATGCACCTAGCGCCTAAGAGCTTGGTTCAGAGCGCTTGAGCAGGCGTAGAGCGCTTGAGCGCCAAGCAAGTTGTACAAGTGGAAAAGAATCAAAATTTTCAAGATCTCATGGTGTTCAGACAGTTGAACCCTCCACCTTTGACAGCGAGTATGACCCTGTGAAAGTGGAATGATGGTTGAATGAGATGGAGAAGATTTTTGAGGTTATGGTTTATGCTGATGAGCAGAAAGTTTACTTTGCCTCTTTTATGTTAAAAGAGGAGGCAGAGTATTGGTGGAAGAGTACCACGAGAGTAATGGCGACAATTGGATCTCAGATGACATGGGAAGTGTTTAGGACAACTTTCTTAGAAAAATATTTTCCACAAACCTTGCATGATGAGAAGGAGGTGGAATTTATGAAGCTTAAGCAGGGAAACTTGTCAGTGGGCCAGTATGTGGCCAAGTTTGAAGAGTTGTCAAAGTTTTCTTCTCACTTTAGACATGACCAGAATGAAAACTGGAGATGTGTGAAATTTGAGTCTGATTTGAGGCATAGGATCAGGAAGGCCATAGGGCCCATGGAGATCAAGGATTTTTCTTCTCTGCTCAACAAGTACAAGATAATAAAGGGACATGTTGGGAGATCTCCAGTGGACCAAGAATCTCAAGGCTCCCAGAAGAGGAAGCATGATGATCAAAAGTTCACAAAGGGGGATAGAAGCAAACTAGATCAAATGGAGTCAAAGAGCGCTCAGTGCCCTAAGTGTGGAAGGCAGCATGGTGATAAACCTTATTTGGCAGGGCAATCAATATGCTACAAGTGTGGGCAGCCAAGACATTTTGCTAGAGAGTATCCGCGGAGAGAAGAGGCAAAGATGGATACCAGACCACAACTTAGGGAAGGGTGTATATCTTGCAAGGTAAGGAGACAACACTAACTTCTGATTTAGGTAAAGGTTACTTGTGTGTGTAATTTTGTTTCTTTGAGATTGATTTTACTTGTTTAAAGTGTGGGTTATGTGAAACTTCTTACATTAGGTAAAGCAAATTTTGAGGACAAAATTTTAAAAATGAGGGGAGAGATGTAACACCACTAATAACATATTAGGCTTGTAAATGGATATCGAGGTAGTCTAACACTTGTTTAGCATGCCTGTGAAAAATAGCTTAAAATGACTCAGATAGTAGCATAAAATGCTAAGTTAAGGGAAATAAACTTAGAGAGTTTGTTTCTAAGTCACAAATAGGTGAAATAAGATGTAATTAAAGTTTCAAAATAATCAGAGTTAGTTTGATATTTTTAAGCATACTGGTTGTATGTTTTAATGTCAAATTGACTACTAGCAGATATGAAAAAGTATAGAAATTACGAAACAAGATTTTTTATGAATCTTAGGATTTATTTTAAACTTGTTGGAAGTTAGGAAACTTGTTTTGGTGAAATCTAAGTGTTCTTAGTAGATTGAGGGTTTTAGTACCTATCTTAAAGAAGTCATAATTGACTTCTCTTCTCTTTATTTCTCACGAATGAAGCAGAAAATAGAAGAGAAAGAAGAGAGAAAGAAAGGGGGAAAAGAAAAAAAGAGAAGGAGGAGAAGGAAAAAAGGAAAAAAGGAAAATGTATAGACCAAGCTTGAAGATCATCATCCATACAAGAAGTAAGGGTGTTTTCTATCTAGTTTCTTCATCTTCTATTCTTTTCTCCATGAATAAGGCATAAGGGTTTAGGATAGGAAAATGGGTTCTAGGTTGATGCTTAAAACCAAGTTTTAATGAGTTAAGTTAGTATTTAATGATTCAAATAGGATGAGAGATCATATTTGAGTTTGAGAAACACTTGGAATTCATGTTTGAATGAGTGGAAAATGGTTAGAAATTAAAGAAACAGAAATTGTTTCTGTAGAATTCTGTAGAGACTGATTCTGGGCAACCAACGCCTGAGCGTTGGGTTTTGGGTGCTCATGTGCCCAATGTCTAGAGGAAGTGCGTGTTGAGAGCGCTTGAGCACCTGAGCGCCAGTTGTAAGGAAGGGCAGAGGAATGCCTCTGCCAAGCCAGTGCTTGAGCACTGGGTAGCTGGTGCTTAGGCGCCCAATCCAGAATTTCACAAGATTATTATCTTGTTGAAAAAGAGTTCCTTATCAGCTGGGATCATTCATATATGCTTCCTAAAGTGTATTGAGACACTAATAGAGGTATCACCTTGAGAGAAGGATCACCTTGCATATATGGGAAAGTTAGAAGCGAGATGCATCCATTAGTTATGGAATATCATAGGTAGGTATCTAGACCCTTTGACAACCTGAAGTTGCAATAGATATCACTTGAGGAGTAGTGATGAGGTGGTGTACTAGATACAAGTATACTAAGTTGTTTGGAAATAGAGGAGTTCCATAATGCATGAAGTGCTCTCATAGAGTTAAGGTAGAGCTAGTAGAGCAAGGACAAACTTGGTATAGAGTTATGTGGAGGTAATGTAAGAGTTAGACATAGCAGTACATTAGAAATACATTCATCACACACTTGTTATTCCTAATAGTTAAGGTAGTGGAAAAGTCCACTTAGAAAAAGGTAGGTTAAAGAGGTAACATATTCCCTCCCTACTTAGTACGTTAAGGAGGTAATAGATTCCCTCCCTACCTAGAGGAATAGCCAAGTTTTATGACATTGCATATGTTGGGAATTGCAGATGCATCGCGCAATGGAAAAACAAAAATTCCCACCAAGGATCCATGCGAAAAGAGAAGCCATGAAACATGATTTTCGAGTTTACCTCTTGTAGCCTGACGAAAAATGAATCGAGCAAATCCCAAGCACTGAAACAACAATGATACCTCTAAGTAATCCACACGAACAGACTTGCAAAAACGTCTAACGTCCGCAGTCTTGGAGTCCCACCTCTCTACAACAATGCTAGCTGCGAAGAGAAGAGAAACCTAACATTCTCTCACTCACTGTTTCTATCAAGTGCGGCTATGTTTTTTTTATGTGTGCCTTGATAGTTGATTACTCCATGAAATGTAGTTATTTGAGTCCCGTATCAATGCTTTCATTAATTGTTTAGGTCCTCATTGTATGCATAGTTGAAAAGTTTTGTACTTATATTTATTATATTCAATTCTGATACATTTCTTATATGATATTGAGCAAATTATGCTTATTTTGTTATTGATTAAGTGGATTTGTAATTGTTAATGAGTTGGTGATATCTATATTATAGGAAGGACTCCAAATAAGCGGATATATGGAGCATTTGAGCTAAAATTAGAAGAGAAAGCCAAAGAAGCATTCTGGTAGCTGACATCGCGGCACAGGCATATCAATGTCGCGGCATGGTGAATCCTCTGCATCTAGACAGAAAGCTACGAAATTTTCATGCCGCAGCGTAGGCATGTTAATGACGTGATGTGCTAACCTAAATTGAAACGCGCCATGGCATAGACATGTTAATGTCGCGGCGTTTCTCTATTTTCTGGGCTTATAAATACGATTTTAACAAATTTTACAGAGAGAGCTTTTTAGGTTTTAGAGAAACTGTGGCTGGAACTTCATTTCTGGGCTGAGATGAGGCTAAGGGAGCCAAGGTTGGAGGTCATCTTCTTCATGGAAGGAGATTCAAGCATCAAAGAGCATATCCATGAGCTTCTTTCCTTCTTCCTTCTCTTTTCTCTCTTCCATCTTCCATGAACATGACTTTTGTGATAGATTTTTGTGTTTCATGATGTAGCTGAGCTGTATTTAGGGATTACTTTAGATCTTTGTATAGATATTGATGTTTATGTATTACTTTGAGTTTATATTGATGTTTGGCTATTTTCAATCCTATAGATCTTAATGCTCTTGATAGTTTGATCAGTTGTTAAGTGATTTGTTGAAATATGATGAACCTAGACATAAGAATTTGGATTTGAGATCATATGTATGGTTGATGCATGCTCGACAAGTTCAATTGGCTTGGATAAGTTGATTCGCTAATGGGATAGAAATATACCTCTTAGTCATGCATAGCATGAGTTTGAGAATAGACTGTTCATTAGTGGATTTCACTTTGGTTCTCATGGAAGCATAGTGAGCTAGGTGAAGGAAGCTAGGGTTAACTGACCTAAACATAGGCTTTTAACTAAATCAGATTCTCAAGCTAACTTAACTAATGCATTCGTGTTGCTTGTGAGGATTGTATATCATTAATGGAAATATGAGGTGAAAAATGATTCCCTAAATCTCTAAACCATTATCTTATTTTCATTTATTACTTTTTTTTTGTAAATTAGATTTACTGCACTTTTCCTATTTTATATGTTCTTGAATAGAATTTAGATAAACTATTGATTGATACTTAGTATTGGAAGCCAAATATCCTCGAGGGAACGAGCTTTACTCTTCATTGTATTACTTGAATGACTCGTGCACTTGCGGCCTAATAAACGGACAAACAAGTTTTTGGCGCCGTTGCTGGGGATGACGGTTTATTTTCGTATAGTTTAAATTCCTTAGCAATTGCCTGGGATGACAGTTTATTTCTATATTGCTAATATCAATAACGAGCTTATTTAGTTCTAATTCAAGATGTATAGTTCAAGTTTTCTTTTGTATAGTTTAACTTAAGTCTTCATTCTTTGTAATTTTAGGAACAATAAATAGAGGATGAGCTTAATCATTCGAGGCCTTTGAAGGAGCTCGAGAACCCCCAATGGAGTACCTCACTTAGGCAAAAGCAGGCCTACCATCCGATCCATCCATTTTGGGATCAAACTGGCCATACTCCAAGGAGATGCATACTGAAGTGCATTTTGGCAGTTTGCCTTGTAAAAGTCCTGTCGGGACTAATACTCAGGCCCTTCTTGGGAGGTGTTGCGACCGGGATCGCGGCAAAACATAGCAACTCGTGATGGATTTTTAAAAGATGATAAATGGATAATGTAGTCGCCACTAATTTTATTTAAATTAAAAAAATTGAAAAACTTTTCTTAGAAAATGATCTTTGAAACCAGATTAGATTTAGGAGTCGGTTATGCATAGGAAAGAGTGGAAACTTAATTCCACAGCACCCCTAATACACCCGTCCTAAAACGGTACTTTAAGTCAGTTGTGCAAAAACTTGATAATCTCAAATATATTTATTTTACTCTTCTAAAAAATTTATAATTTTTTTTGTATTTTTATTTTATTTATTTATTACTTTTTCTTTAAAAAAAGAAAGAAAGAAAGAAACAACCAAATTGAACATTTAATTTTTGGCTTGACAAAGTAAAAATTCTGCTCTTACCTCCGGGTGCAATGAGGAACTCAAAGTCACGTAATTCTTTAGAAAATATTTGTAAGTTGTTTGATTTTAATTTAAAATATTTTGAAAAGAGATTTTTTGTTTGAAAACAAAAGTATTCTTGCATAGGATTCAAGGTAGCATCAGACTACTCAATAAATCCATATGATCCAAACAACGTTGAAGATAACATCCGTTATTCAATCATTATCATTAGTCATTACATATATTAAAATATTTTTTTTATATTTTCATTTTTTATTAATATTTTTCTTATTTTTTTTTTCTTTTTTTTTCTTCTTTACTTATGCATTTACTATTCAATCATCCACCCAATTCTCTTTTGCATTCATTATTCAAAATATCACCAAAAGGATGTCACCCCACGTAAAAGTTGGTAGCTTTTATCCTAAACATTTTTTTTACCAAGTTTGACTAAACTAACTAAGCATTCAAATAAAGTACATACATATAATAATATTTTTTTAAAAAAAAAAGCATTTGCAAAATAGTGCAAAATGGGTGGGTTGGTGCATCAGAGACTTACGATCCAATTTTTTAGCTTTTCTTTATTTTTATTTTTATTTTTTATTTTTTAATTTTTTATATATATATATATATATATATATATATATATATATATATATATATATATAGATGTACATATATTTATGGTAAAAAAAACATATATTCACACATATACACCAATTTTTTTTAAAAAAAGATTGAATAGCACGTGAACCGTGCATACATGGAAGGAGTGGGCCACGGGCCCATTTGAAAATTCAACTTTCAGATGCAACTTTTTGTTTTATTCAGAAAAACAACCTAAAAACAAAATCACACAGAAAGAGAAACTTTTCAACAACTACATACAGTTAACAACACTTTTTTTTTTCAATTAGAAATTATGAATCAGAACCACTTCAAGAACCCACGGTGGGTGCGTGGGTGAGAAAATACCAAAGATGACAAATTTTTATTATTATTATCTCTAAGAAGAAAAACTAATAGAAGAAGACTTACCAAAAATTCCAGAAATAGTTGCAATAAAAATACTAGGAAGACACAATCACGGCTTGCCAATGGAAGCACTCACAACGTAGCCTCACCTTTGCGGGAAGAACAGGTGCGCAACAACAAGGGAAAACAAGAGAGAGTCTGTCGAAGAGGAAAACTATAGAGAGAAGAAATAAAGAAAATAGGGGAGACAATTGGAGAAACCGTGACAGCAAGGGAAGAGGAAATGGGATCCACGGCCTGTGAGGGAGAGGTTGCTTGAAATTGCTCTTATATGAGAAAACAAGGAGTGAATATGTGGGAGAGTGTTCTGAATTTTTTATTTTTTGAAATCAGTCCCCTCCCTGAGAGTAAAGTCAGAGTGGCTTTTATAGCAAAGATAAGGCCAGGTGAGTTTTTTGACAAGTTTACATTTTTTTCTACAAAATCTCTCAAATTTCTCCATCTATGATCCTTTGCAGTACCCATTTTCAATAACAGTAATTGACAGCTGATCTGAGCATAGAGCCAAACACATGAAGGTTGCCAAAAGCTTACTTTTGCAGGAAAAATTTCTTTTCTTTTGGCTAACACTGACAAAGGCAGACATTGTAGGTTCAGTGGAGAAAAAGATATTTTGCAAAGACAGGGGTTTCACGTGATGTTTCCCCCTCTCTTTTTTTCTTTTCTTTTGTCTTTTTTTATTTTTTTTTATGAATAGAAATGATCTTTATTATTCATCAATTTTTTTTAGTATGAGATAAAATTGAGTGTTCACAGGAGGGAATCTAAATTTTTATGAGTTTGTTAGTTTATATGTTTTTCTTTAGTATTAAGTCTTATATATGTTAATATGTTTAATTTTGTAATTTTGCTAATTTTTATGCTTTTCTCTTGTTTTGAGTCTTATATTAGTTAGTATGTTTGATTTTTGTAAGTTTATAGTTAGTATGTTTGATTTTGTAGTTTTAATTAGTTTTATATTTTAGTTATGTTTTATGTCATATATATACTTAATACCTTGATTTTGTGTTTTAGTATGTTTTTGTTGTATATTCTGCAATTTTATGTTTTAGACAAGTTTTAGAGGTGTTGAGGATCTCTATGGACTAAATTCTGCAGCAAAACTGAGTTTGTTGCAGAATTCAACAGGCTAATCTCTCACGCCACGACGTAAGTCTGTTGCACGTTGCAGCGTGATAGTTATTTTGTACGCATCAAACCAGAATCCAGAGAGCTTAGCACTGGGGCATGGAAAGTTCAACACTGCAGTGTGCCCTTAAACTTGTAATAATAATAAAAGAGAGAGAGAGAGAGAGAGAGAGAGACTTGATCTGGGTGCTATTGAAATGACCCATTCTGACTAAATGTCGCAGCATGGATGCTGTGTGCCGTGGCATGTCATTCTGTAATGTATATATTGTACATATTTAGTTTATTTTAAGTGTTTTTAAATATTATAGTATACTCAGCTCTCATATTTTCAATATTGTAATAGGCTCAGGTACCCTAGAGATCATGGAGAGAAATGACATTATTTCAATTTGGTTTGGGGGAGTATCATTACATGTTTTGTTACTATAATGTTGAATTTATGTAACATGTATTAATATTTACAGTATGCAGTGATGATAGTCACCATGTTAACATGGTCATATGTTGAGGTTAACTATTACTGATAGGTTTCTGAGGAAATTTTTTCAATTTTTAATGCATGATTGAATTGATGCTAGTATAGAATTGGTTGTCCAATGACATAAATGTTTGCGATTTGATTACTTTCAGCGAAACCATATGTGATCGGAAGCATGTAAAATAATTTAGTTATTTTTTATGTATGATTTACATTCCACTTAGATGCAAGTGTAACTTTAAGTATGATAAGATTACACATCTAGAGAAAGTTTATGGATGTACATGTAGAGCTTTGATTATCCTAGAAGTTATTTTTAAACTCTCTTGAGGCGAAATCCTAGATTGTGCATGACTGAGGAAATGATTAGGGGCATTGTTTGGACCGATTGAGCCTTTTTAAGCTTACCCTGATATGATGATATCTCTAGGTCCCATTTTGAAGCCTGATAATTATTTGGCCTTATATGTTTTTCATCCACCCATTGTGTTCGTTAACCTGTTAACCATTCTAATGCATGTGAAAGCATTGCATTTTCTTTTTACCATCAATGCCTATTAAGTACATGATGTGTTATTTCTTAAAGTGAGTTAAGTGATTAAGGGTATGAATTTATATCCAATACAAAATGAGCCTAAAGGAACCAGATGAAAATTGAAGAAAAAGCATTGCTTTGAAAAAAAAAAAGACAGAGGAAAACAAGCAAAGCATAAGAAATGAAAAGTATAAAAATCATTGAATGGTTCTAACGAGTTTTCTTCTTTCACTGTTAAATACCCTAATAATATCACTTAATGGCTCAAGTCTTGAAATAACATGTTTATGTTTCTCAATGTTTGTTGTATATCATTTCCCTTCTTTTCATATACCCATTACCATGGCCTGACATTACAAGCTATTAAAGACCATTTTGATCCTCAGTTATGTGTGGTTTACATTAGTGGAGAGAGAATTTAGGATCGATTTTGTGGATTATATGATTCATATACATGTATGCTTATAAACTTATCCGGATTTGTATGATTTGAATAGGAGAAGTGTATCTTGCATGTTTGTGGAAAATGTGATTTGCATGAAAGGATGCTGGGTTGTTAGCATGTTTAAGATTGTATATGTGTGGAGTTGATTGTGAGATTCTTGCATTCATTAAGGACTGATGCAATCATTCTATATTGGTTTTGTTTAAATGAAAATTGAAATTGAAAGCTGCTGAATGCATGTGAAGTGTAAATTGTTAAAGTAAGTTTACTTAGTCATACTTTGTTTTGCTCGATGACAAGCAAAAGTCTAAGTTTGGGGGTGTGATAACTCCATAAAATGTAGTTATTTGAGTCACGTATCTATGCTTTTATTAATTGTTTAAGTCCTCATTGTATGCATAATTGGAAGGTTTTGTGCTTATATTTGTTATATTCAACTCTGATACCTTTCCTACATGATATTGAGCAAATTGTGCTTATTTTGTTATTGATTAAGTGGATTTGTAATTGTTAATGAGTTGGTGATATCTTTATTATAGGAAGGGCTCCAAATAAGCGGATATATGGAGCATTTGAGCTAAAATTGGAAGAGAAAGCCAAAGAAGTATTTTGGTAGCTGACGTCACGGCACAGGCATATCAATGCTGTGGCGTGGTGAATCCCCTGGATCCAGACAAAGAGCTACGAAATTTTCAAGCCACGGCATAGGCATGTTAATGCTGCGACGTGCTGACCAAAATTGAAACGCGCCGTAGCGTAGGCATGTTAATGTCGCGGCGTTACTCTATTTTCTGGACTTATAAATATGATTTTAACAGATTTTACAAAGAGAGCTTTTTAGGTTTTAGAGAAGCTGTGGCTGGAACTTCATTTCTGGGCTGAGAGGAGGCTAAGGGAGCCATGGTTAGAGGTCATCTTCTTCATGGAAGGAGATTCAAGCATCAAAGATCATATCCATGAGCTTTCTTCCTTCTTCATTCTCTTTTCTCTCTTCCATCTTCCATGAACATGACTTTTGTGATAGATTTTTGGGTTTCATGATGTAGCTGAGCTGTATTTAGGGATTACTTTAGATCTTTGTATGGATATTGATGTTTATGTATTATTTTGATTTTATATTGATGTTTGGCTATGTTCAATCATATAGATCTTAATGCTCTTGATAGTTTGATCAGTTGTTAAGTGATTTGTTGAAATATGATGAACTTAGACATAGGAATTTGGATTTGAGATCATATGTATAGTTGATGCATGTTCAACAAGTTCAATTGGCTTGAATAAGTTAATTTGCTAATGAGATAGAAATATACCTCTTAGCCATGCATAGCATGTGTTTGAGAATAGATCTTTCATTAGTGGATTTCACTCTAGTTTTCATGGAAGCATAGTGAGCTAGGTGAAAGAAGCTAGGGTTAACTGACCTAAATATAGGCTTTTAACTACATCAAATTCTTAAGCTAACTTAACTAATGCATTCATGTTGCTTGTGAAGATTGCATGTCATTAATTGAAGTATGAGTGAAAAATGATTCCCTAAATCTCTAAACCATTATTTATTTTCATTTATTGTTTTTTTTTGTCTGTAAATTAGTTTTACTGCATTTTTCCTATTTTATATGTTCTTGAATAGAATTTAGATAAACTATTGATTGATATTTAGTATTGGAAGCCAAGCATCCTCGAGGGAACGAACTTTACTCTTCATTGTATTACTTGAATGACTCGTGCACTTGCGGCCTAATAAACGGACAAACAACAGCCCCTTAGCAGTGCTATTAGCTGATGCCTTATGTGAGTGAGAGTAACAATAGGTAAGTTGTGCAACCCAAGACTCATCTGTTATGAGTCTGGCCCACGATTGAATCTCAGTCCAACTTGGATCCTTATTGGTCCAACTGAGTCTGTTCTAAGTGTACGACCCTGTAGGTTCTCATGACATTGACAATAATATTAAAATCTCATTTTAATATTATAAACAGTGAGCAATATCTAGCAACACATCGCTGCTACCTAGGTAATGAGAATGTCAGTGATTTGACATAACCTTTTCCGTGATCAATGTTACCGTGTAGTGTTCAGATATCTAAATTGAACACAAGGCATGAAACGTGTCACCTTTGTATAGTTCAATCTTTCATTTCCCGATACTCGAGTACACGTAGAAAAACAAATGAGCTCAATATCTCATATTGACTCATTTGAGCATGGTCATGCATTTCATGGTCTCACTCAATCAGGGGCCCCAAAGATATCACTCATGTTATGTAGGAGGGATAAATCCCATCTAGGTCACTCAAATCCCTCCGCATTATGCGCAGTATATCCAATAACTAACTTTATAATCACCTTGTTACAAATAGCGTTTGATAGCATTAAAACATATACCTCCTCATGTAGGAATTGTAGTGATTTCAGGTCAATTGACCACACACACCATTATCACTATGAAAATCGCTTATGACATTCACATAACGATCCACACAACATTCTCATGGTGGGTCAATCCAATACATCATTACTCTAATATGTACCTATATAAAGACTTAATATCTCATATCCATGACCTGTGAGATATGACCATCAGTCTACACACATACTAGTCTCAATGCATTATTGTCGTCTAGATTAACAATAATACTTAACTAGGGACATTAAAGAATAGTGTTCTGTTTCTATCCGATAGGATCTCACGATCAAGTCATTCACTTGATGTCCCATGACATCGAACTTATTATTCTAAGGACTTTATTATGTATATCATAAATAACACAATAAATGAAATGCCTCATATATTAAATAAATAGCATAATACAATGTATGTTAGACGATCAAAATAAATTAGCCTCTAGGGCATACACCAACAACATACACACTATCATACACATTTTTCTTTAAGCATAATCATACATAACATAATTCATTTCATTTCTTGGTAGTTGTTTTTATATGTGAATTATGTTCTTCTATGTATGTGTTGTAATTGCCTTTGGTGATAGCTATATGAGCGGTTATCTTGTTTGATGATATCTTACGATTGTGTGGGCAGTTGTTTGATATCATTTTTGTTACGAATGTGAGATAAGATTATATCTTGCTTAAAGAATGCTACATAAAGTGCATATATATTCTGATAGTGTAGAGCAAGGACTCATAGTTATGTTTCAAGTATAATATTATGTTAGGTAGTAGTTTATTCATTGTGAATGATTAAACTATGGTATTGGAATGCTTATACTGATAATTATGATTTCTCACCCCGTGTGTTACCATGTAAATCCTGGTGAAAGTTCTTCCAAGGGAAAGAAGAAGAAGTATGAAGACTAGAGTACTTGTTATGCTTAGGAGTTAACAAAGCTTGTATATTTATTTATATTTGCTTTGAGTTTAGTTAAAAGGTTGTATGCACAACACTTTGCCCAGTGAGGCTTTTGAGGTATATATGTATATAACTTTTAGTTTCTGCAAGGCTCTCCATTATTATTTTTTAAAATGATATGGATTAGTTTGAGGTTTAAGGCAGAAGTAGCATAACTAATACTTTTTATCTAGGTATATGTCAAGTATACTAGGTTACCAGTATTAGGATGTTA
Source organism: Ormosia emarginata (assembly GCA_029884605.1). Lineage (NCBI taxonomy): Eukaryota > Viridiplantae > Streptophyta > Magnoliopsida > Fabales > Fabaceae > Ormosia > Ormosia emarginata. The sequence continues at coordinate 5,653,189 of JAQQTP010000051.1, forward strand.
CAATTCTCCTTCTAGTAAGGCACTTGTGGGATGTAAATGAGTGTTCAACATCAAGACTTGCTTTGATGGTCTATTGAGATATATAAGGATCATTTGGTGGCCAAAAGTTTCACTCAAGAAAATGAAATTGATTATAAGGAGACCTTTACACCTATTACTCACATTACTTCAATTCGTACTCTCTTTGCTATTGCAGCTACTCAGAAATGGACTCTAAATTAGATGGATGTGAAAAATGCTTTTCTTAATGGTGATTTGGAAGCAGAAGTTTATATGCGTCCACCTCTTGGTTACACTTGTCCACCAAATAAGGTTTGTTGCCTTCGAAAGGCTTTATATGGTCTCGAACAAGCGCCTCGAGTTTGGTTTGCTAAGTTTCATAATGTTATCAGTCAGTTTGGCTTTTCCTTTGGTGCTTATGATTCTGCCCTGTTTACTCACAAAACTGATAGAGGTACTGTTGTGTTGCTTCTTTATATTGATGATATGATTATTGCTAGTGATGATACTATAGGTATTACTGAGCTTAAACAGTTCTTAAGTCAACATTTTGAGATGAAAGATCTTGGACCTCTTAGTGCTGAGTCGGAAACCAACCGCTCTTTTGCTAACCGCAAGTGCACGGGTCGCTCAAGTAATAAGAATGATAAGTAAGATCGTCTCCACAAGGACTATGGTAACTTCCAAAGCTAAATATTAATTTACAACTTAATTAATTCTATTCAAGCAAACGTAAAGTGAAAAAATAGTTGATAAATAAATTACAAAACATAAAGAAAAGTAAAGATAGGTTGAAAACATAGAGAATCTTTTTTTTACCCCTTATTTCTACTGATAACATGCAAACCATTCAAGCAATACAAACGATTAGATTAGGTTAGCATGAGAAACTAACTTAGTTAAAAGCCTATGTCTAGGACGATTAACTCTATGCTATTTAACTAGTTCACTATGCATCCATAAGAACCAGAGCAAACAACAAGCATTAAGATTTATTCTCAACTAAGACTATGCATGACTAATAGGTATATATCTATCCTATTAACGAATCAACCCACTTCGCCATTAGAATGAAATCGAATATGCATCTACCATACAAATGATCTAAAACCTAAAGTCCTATGTCTAGGCTCAACAGATTTCAACAAATCACCCACAAGTTGATCAGACAAATAAGAGCATTAAACACTATATAATAGAACAAAACCAAAATCTTTCATATAAACTCAAAAGGGTACAAATCAATCAATATTCAAAGGAAGATTCAAAGAATACTCTAAACACAGCTAGCTACACATTGAATACGAAAATGCAATACAAAAATCCATATTCAAGATAAATGAGAGAGAGAGAAGAAGAAGAAACAGAAGAAGAAGCCCCAATGGGTTGAGCTTTGAAGCTTGAATCTCTTTCCAAGATGAAGAGAACCTCTGATCTTGGCTCCTTCAACCCTCTTTCAAACCAAAATGCCTTCCTAACTGCTGGATTCTCCAATGGGCAAAAGCCCCAAAATGTAATAAAAGAGATGAAAAAGAGATAAGAAAAATAGAAAAACCTAACAGAGAGAGAGAGTGCTGAAATCTGTGTTTCATGTATTTATAGATGCACAGATTTAGCACATCACATTGCGGTAATACACAACAGGCGCCGTGGCTTGCAAAAATTTAGGGCACCAGCGCCGCGGCATTCAATTCCTTGCGTCGCGGCGTGAAAGTCTCGGGATGACAAGGTGCACAAGCAGAGAGCAGGACGCCGCGACGTGCAGTACTTTTCACCGCAGCGTGATGTTCTGGAGCTTGCCTTGTGATTCCTCTTTCAATGCAGGGCCTTGGCTCTCATCAATTTGGCTCTTTAGGGACCATCCTACAATTAAAAAATCAACCAGTCAAATACAAATACAATTAACCTCAATCTGATTAAAGATTAGGAAGGATTTAAATAAAATTGATAAGGAAGACCTCAATATAGATTTCACATGAAAATGAGGCTAGCGCCTTCCAACAATGTATCACAACAAGGACAAAGCCATCAATAAAGCATAGAGATAGGGCACAAATAGCTACATTCTATGAAGTTGTCACACCCCCAAACCTAAGTATTTGCTAGTTCTCGAGCAAAACAAAGTCAGACTACACTTGCAAAGACAAGCTTAACTTCAACACTAGTGTATGATGATTGCACTAAACCTCAAAGAATACGCATGTCTCGAAATTCTGGTTCACACATACACAACCCTTATCATACTAACAATCAAAGCTTCAAATCATGCATGGTCTATTCCCCACAAACATGCAAGTCAAACCTCTTCAGTTCACATCATACATAACCAGATAAGCTTATGAGAAAACACATGGATATCATTCAAAGAATCCACAAAATTGTAATGCAACTCTCTCTCCACTAATGTAAATCACACATGACTGAGGATCAAAAGGGTTTTTATCAGCTTGTAATATAAGGCCATGGTTATAGGGTGAAGAAGAAAGGGAAAAGGATAACAAACAAACATTGAGAAACAAAAATATGTGATTTCAAGATTTGAGAACAAGTGAAAGTAGCAAGGTATTCAATAGTGAAAGATCAAAACTCGCCAAAACCATGCAATGCTTTTCATTTTTAACTTTTCTTCTTTCTTTGTTTGCTTTGCTTTTCTCTCTTCTCTTTTTCTTTCTTTTTACTTTTACAAAGCAATTTCTTTTTCTCTTTCTTTTATTGCATTTGGTTCCTTCAAGCTCATTTTTTGTATTTTGAAAATATTAATACCCCTAATCACTGAACTCACTTTAAGAAATAACATATCATGCACTCAACAAACATTGATGATAGGAATAAAATGCAATGCTTTCATATACATTAGAATGGTTAATAGGTGAACGAACACAATGGTAATAAAAAACAAATAAGGCCAAATAATTAAAAAGCTTCAAAGGGGACCTATGGATATCATCATGTAAGGTTAAGCTTGAAAGGCTCAATCGGTCCAAAGAATGCCCTAATCATTTCCTCAATCATACATAATTTAGGATTTCGCTTCAAGAGAGTTGCAAAACAATTCCAGATATACAAGACATATCCATATGTACTAGTCATAACCATTCTCTAGAAAAGCAATCAATTCCAATCCGAAGCCAAACAAACATAAGAATGGAAAATTCATCATGCATAAAAAGAATCTAGATTGATTGGCATGCTTCTAAGATCGCATAGGGATTCACAGAAAACTTGGAGGTGAATTTACATCCCTAATTATCATTGGGCAATCATTACACTAGCAAATGGCATCATGTTACGCATTTAAATAATTTCACAAGAATCAATCATGCAAATCAACCATTATGTGCACCACATTATATAATAAACAAAAAATAATACCAACAATATCAATAATTAAACTAGTAATATTTAAACACTGATAAAAAGTCATTGTATATATATATAAAAATACTCAGACACCCCCCAAACTTGAGGGAAACAGTGTCCTCACTGTATACATACATCTGAAAAATAAATAAAGAACAACAAATAACGATGAAGACTACCCTAAAATATGTAAGCTACTAATCATCAACATCAAGAAAGACCTCAGTATCACCACCGCTATCATCGTCTGGAGCAATGGGATCCTGGTGCTGATGCGAAGGGCTAGCTCTGTCAAAAGGAGGGTAGGGTGGCTGCTTCTGGTGAGATAGGCTCGCACCATCAAAGGGTGGGTATGAAGAAATGGGGAAGTCATGGGTGGAGATCTGAAGGCACTCTACCAGCCATCTGATGCTCTCAATAGTGTAGGTCTGCATGGTGGCTATCTGGCGAAGCTCCGCTTGCGCGTCCTCAGCCTCGTAGGGAATATAGGCAGCATGGACAACCCTTTGTGCTCGTCTCTGCACTCGACGGGGGACTGTTGCCTCTAGAGGAGCTGCTCCAACCTTCCCGATGAAGTACACATCGAGAGGCTGTTTAACCTCTGAAAGCTCCTCATGCGGCCCAATAAGCACACCCCTCCTCAGGCATAATCTATGAATAAGGGAGGGGAAGAAACGATTGCGTGGCTCTATGGCTGCCCTCCGCAGCTGCATGTATAGGATGTAAGCAATATCGATGGAGCATCTCTATACGATGACATAGACAAGGATGACTCGCTTGCGTGTGACCTCTGATAGGTTGTTAGAGGGCAGGATTCTAGTACTGATGAAGTGGTACTAGACCCTGGCCTCTGCAATCAGGCAAGAGCGGGGGAAGAATCGCGCACGACCCTACTGAGACATGGTCCAGACGACCGACTGTGACTCAGCAGTGCATATACGAGTAGTGACATCCTGTAGGTTGATTCCCTCCACAGGCTCCCATCTAGTAAACTCCTGGTAATCACACATCTCAGGAGGAGGAGGAAAGGACAATGCAGTTCTGATGGACTTTGGAGAAAAAAAGACTCGGTGCCTCCGTACACCGATAGTGGCAGACTCTTGATGGATGAACGCAAAGTTCGCATATAACTCACGAACCAACGGAATAGGGGCCTTACTGGGGTGTTTTGCAAACTCCCCCCCACTGGTAATGACAGATGGTGGCCTCTATGTCAGACTGTAAAGAGTTCTTAAAGCTGAACCCCTCTCAACGATCACTTTCTTTGAGACCAGAGTCCCATAACGGTTTTGCGCCTCAGCGGACATGAATCGCGAGTGGTCAAAAACACGGGGAGGAGATGGCTCCCTGAGCTACTCGTTATTCTCATGCTTAACTCGTTTAGGACCCATTTGTAGAGTATAAAAACCTGAAAACGAGATGAAATGGTCAGAACTAAGCAATGAAATGAATATAAGAATCAAAAGCATTCAATTTTTTGGAAAAATAAGGCAAACATCGCAACATTGATGCCAACGTCGCGGCATTCAACGAAGTTCACCCAATGTCACGACGTAATATGTCCACGCCGCAACATTGCAACATATTCAAACCAACGCTGTAGCATAATAATTCCACGCCGCGACATTCAACAAAGTTCATATGAACGACGCAATGTGAACATGCCACACCGCGGCGCGTGCGAACAGATAGAACGCAAAATCAGCCAAAATAAGCCCCCACCCCACAATGCAACTTAATAACCCCACAAGCAAACATAAACTAAACAAACTACGTACTAACTAAGCTAAAAACCAACCAAAAAGAACCTAAAACTAAACAATCAGTAAAACTGGAATGAAGTATGAAAAATAAAAGGTGAAACGAAAGAGATTCACATACCCATAAATGGAAAGTGAAATGAAGAGATGAAATGCACACAAATAGAGATGGGAGAATGCGGGGGAAAAGGTGAAGGGAAGAAATCAGAGAGAAAATGCAGAAAAGAGGGCAGATGAAAAGTTTGCATTATGGCGCAAAACCCTACTACGTATTTAAGCAAAACATACCCAAAGCGTTGCGGCGTGTATTTGCGAACAGACTTTTTTTTTTTAAGAATAGAAAACTGGATGCCGCGGCGTTAACAAACTCACGTTGCGGCACTATGCTCTCTGTCTCAAAACCCTGATATGGGCAGAGAACAAAAACGCCGCAGCGCACCAGAGCGAGGGCCGGGGCATGAGAGGCTTATCTACAAAATTCTGCGACAAACATCACACAACACCCAAAAATGGCTCAATGAGGCCTTAACCACTTATAAAAACTATCTAGCAGATTTAACATATGCATGCAACAACAAAATAGCATAAATTATCAAAATCAAATACACTACATACTAGACTTTAAAACTTAAGAAATTAATGCAAAAAGGTGGATACATCCAAAAAGATGTCTTCTTTTATAGCCCATGCAGGACTTTGTCTGCTTCTTCAACTTGGGGGAGCGTGTTTGAGGGAGGTCTCCCTATCATCACTTGAAGATGTCCTCGGGGGCCTATTGTGCATTGCATTAACCAGCTGCTCCACTTGAGTTTCAAGAGCCCTGATTGAAGATGTTTGGCTCTAAAGAATAGAATCATTTTTGGCCAGATGAGTATCGATTTTAGTCATGTATGAATCAGTTTTCACCATGAATTGCATGAACATGTCTTCCAATGCTAGTTTCCTTTCTTGCATAGGTGGCCTTGCTTGTGATGAGAAACTAGGAGGATATGGTGGTCTCTCATTGCCAGTAGATGAAGATGCTGGCCCTTGGCTATCCCTCCATGAAAAATTGGAGTGTTTCTCCACCCAGGATTATATTGCTGTGAGTAGGGGTTGTTCTTAGATGACCGATAGTTTCCCACGTATTGAACACTCTCCAAAGTGGATGGACAACTATCATTGGCATGATTGTTCCCACACCAATCACACAGCACGAAGGGGCTTTGATTAGGGCCAGTACCCAAACTGTCCAACTTGTTAAAGATGTGAGTGCATCAACGTCAAGAACTCTGTAACACCCCAATTTTTGGAAAAATATTCCAAATACCCTGTTTGCTGTTTTTCAAGCTTTTGTGTAAACGACTGTTGTGTCCCTGTTTTACTGTTTCTTATTTTTCTGTATGAAATACAAATATATATTACAGGCTATGATTTTCTTTGGTCGTTTTGAATATTTTGCTTCGAGACCGTAAGAATAAAAATTTTCTCAAACTACTGTTTTAAATTTTTCTATGTGAAATATTGGGATATTTTATTGTCTGTAATTTTATTTGAACGTTTTGGATGATTTGCTTCGTCGTGGGGAAAAATGGAAAAATGACCATTACGTTCGAATGTCTTGTTTTTAATTTTTCTATATGATACTAGTGTTTAATATTACTTGTCTGTGATTTTATTTAGACTTTTTGTGTGATTTACTCGGACGAGGAAAATAATATTTTTTGGTAGGGGAAATCTTATTTTTAATTATTCGAGTGGGATCTTACTAAACCCGATTCTGAATGATACTGTTGTTAATCTTTTAATTTTTAGGATTTAACTGTCAAGTAAAATAATTTTATAATATTATAATGTTATTTTATTAGTCAGTACACATAAAATGACAGTGGGTCCGGAAATGTTTTGCAGGACCCATGTTTAGTTAAAACAGTTAACTTAGTAGCTTAATTAAACCTCATTAGTAGTAGAACTTTCAAGAACATGGTGACTAAGCTCAATGACTAGGCTAATTAGTGACTAAGCATGGTGACTAGATTAGTGACAATGCTAGAATCAACCAATGAGAGTTAAGCTTGCTAACCAAGTTTTAATCTTGATCATTGATCCATTCTAAGGCTTGGATGAAGCCAACCCAATGGACACCTTGCATGGCTCCATGTCTACGGCCATTTGGCCTTTGGAGGACAAAAAATCATTTCACTTTCATGCATTTTCTCTCTTCTCTCTCTTCCAAAAACCCTAAACTCCATTGAAGTTTTCTTGAAGCTCTATTCGGCCAAACACTCTTGTTTACTATCCAATCACTCAAAAATTTATCCAACCAAGTTTTCTAAACCTAAACACAATCCTAAGAACATCTCTAGTTGAGAGTTCTTGCAAAATCCTTCATTTGAAGCTTGGAAACCTACTTGGAAAATTTTACCTAGAAGGTGAAATTTCTTGTTTTCCATTTCTAAACTCTTTTTCAAAGTTCTAAGCCATGATTTCTCCATGGTTTAAGCTCTCTTTTATGGTTAGTAACTTGTAGATTTTTGTTTAAGTTTGTTAGGTTTTGAAGGAGAAAACTGAAACCCTAGAGGAGGTGTGAAAGAGTATTTTGTCTTCATTTAAGGTAAGAGGAAGACTAATCTTATCATCCTTGGGTGGTGGTAAGAAGATGGAGATTGATTGTTATGATTGTAGAATCCATAAGGATTCATTTGTGTGATTGTTAGTAGCTTATTTGTGTGTTTGTTAGTAGCTTTCCTATTTGATGTGTGTAATAATTTGTATTAAGTTGCATGTCTACAAGCTTTAATTTGCATGTCTATAAGCTTTGATAATATTGTATGTATTAGAAATGTATGATAATTTATAGGATGTGAACAACATGCCAAGGATTGCATGAGTGTTCCAAAGAACACACCAATGAGGCTCACAGCCATTAACCAAAATGGAGAACCAAAATATTCTCATATTTTTATTAAGTGTGATTTAATTAACCTAGGAAAATTAATGAGATATAAAATTGTTTAGATCAAAGAAAATGAATTTAAAGATCAAATAGTACAAGTATATATTTCGGCCAACATGCCAAACCAAGTATCCGTGATTTCTAAAATCAATTCCAAACTAGTTTCAATCAAAGAGATGTAATATATGTTAAAGGAAAATTTTCTACAATGAGTTTTGAAGAAACAAATTGAATAGAATTAAGTTTAAAAAAAATTAAAACTAATGATTTTATTATTAGGAATGAAATACAGTAACTTTTGTAAATTCCTAACATATGGCTCATCTTATATTTTGAAGCATGTTAGTGGTTTTCAAAAGGATTAAGTTACATGGTTAAAAATTTAGTAAACAGAATTTTTACGAAAAAATTAGGAAACCATTATTATAATTTTCTAAACAAAATACTATCAATTTTTATTAAAAACGGACAAATAAGATAAGAAAAATGCCTTTGTGGTGGTGAAGTATACGGTATGAAAAATATTCTACGTAGTTTAAAAGTACTAAATATTATTTCTGTTTATTTAAACAGTAATTTTTAAGGAATTCAGACAAGAAAATGATTTAAAAACCTTACGCGATTGAGAAAACGTATTAAAAATCCTACGCGATTTGCAAAACAGCAAAATATATTTACGCGATTTAAAAACGTTTGTAAAAGCGATGGGATTTTGAAAACGCGATAAAATTTCTACTTGATTGACGATAACAGTAAGTTTTTACTGTCGGGCCAAAGTGGTGGACCCGGACAGATTGTGAAACAGTATTGCCAGGTGGGTGCGTACTGTCTTTTTTATATGATTTGCCAGTGAGGGCATTTTTATAATTTTGTTGTAGTATTGCCAGGTGGGTGCGTACTGTATACATTTGGAATTTTCTCATATATTGAGTATGCCAATTTTGGCGATTTGATTGACGAGGTGAACAACATCGTGTCAATCATGATAGGCGTATTGCGGTTCAAATTGAATGAACTTGGAGACGTTAGTGTGCGAGAATCCTATATATGGGTTGTTGGTCGCTCCTAAAAGGGCCGTGATTTGGTAACACACTAATGGGCTCGACAAGCACTATACTTAATCAAGATCTTGTGAAGTCTATTAGTACAAGCCTGTAGTGACACGATGTATGACAGTGTACTACACCACTATATTTTTTTTTAGTGGGCTATAGACGCAACGTGTGACAGCGGAATAGTTATTGGGCAGTCAACGGTGCTAATAGATTTTGCAGGTCGTTCTCTCTGATGTTTGTATTCTTCTTTAGCTTCATGGAGTAGGATTGAGTCACATTTCATATATTTTTATCTCATATATTTTTATCTCATATGTTTTAATGTTATTTATCTATAACATTCTTTATCTGTACCATTTTTATCTATGTTATTTTATCTATCCGTATCACTATGTGTTGTTACGTTGTATTCTGTGTTACATTTCACCTATATGATCTTGTATGTTATTTATTGCTATCTTAAACTACTACATAGTATAAAATGTTATATCTGTTGTATTGTCGTTTTCTTACTTTACCATGTTTGTGGTGATATGGATTGTCTTACCTCTTTGTTGTATGTGTTATTTGTTTATTTTAATTCATGTGGTAAAAGAGTTTGAGGAAGAGGAACAGCCTCTTAAATGTGTGTACCCTGAGGAAGAGGAAGATCAGCTAGCCGAAGATCAGTTCTACGATCAAGAACCGTCTGATCATCCATATCCATTGGATTGATTGCTTGGGTATGGCGGTGCCAGGATTTCTGGGTTTTGTACGACTCGAGTTTCATGGTGGATCGACAGTCTGGCGTTTGCGTGAAGATAGAGATTCGGTGACTTACGTGAGACGGTTGATTGTGTCCCTACGTAATGAGTTTGATGGAGAGCCAGTCATGACGACTACTGTGTTTTTGCATTTGGAGATATCGTTGTCTCTTAGGCGTTATTGGGGTGGTATGTTCACTGCGCCTAGTGAGATTAGCAGCGTGTCGACTGCACGGTCTCGTTTCCGCCGAGAGTCGAGGCATCCTGGATATTTATCATCTGATGATCTTCCTGAGAGTGATCTATCAGAGGGTTAAATGTTTAGGATGTGCACTTGGGCGCGTCTGCGTTTGTATATATTGACTGTTATTGCTTTTGTTTACTAATTCTGTCTAAATATTTTAGTTGTAAATTATTTGTATAACTTATGACTAAAACTCTATGTATATTATGTGTGATGTTATTCTGTTGGTTTTATGTTTTTCGCATTATTTTATTTAATAATATTCTGTTTAACAGGAAGAATTTTACAACCCGTATTATTATGTACAAATGTTTTACAACTTGGGTAGATTTTATTTATCTTTCTTTTATTTTCTTTTAAATGTGACATCCCCACAAGGGTGTTACAAACTCCAGCTACCTTCCTTTGAGTGTTTCTTGCTGAAGGCTATTAATAGCTGTTGGCGGGCTAGTTCTTCTAATAGTTGGTATGGTTCATCAAAAGATTTACTCAATAATGCACCACCGGTAGCCGCATCCACAAGTGAAGGATGGTGAGGTAGTAGCCCTTTGTGAAAAGAGTAAATCTGGTGCCACAGAGGAATTTCATAATGTAGGTACCTTCTAAGTAGATCCTTGTACCTCTCCTAGGCTTCATACAAGGATTCAGATTCTAACTGAGTGAATGAAGTGATGTCATTTACCAACCCAGTAGTCTTGGCCAGAGGAAAGTATTTGTTGAGAAACTTGTTGCACATATCCGCCCAAGTAGTTATAGATCCTGCAAGTAGAGACTGCAACCAATTCTTGGCTCAATCTCTGAGAGATTGAGCCTGAGGCGAATGACATCTTCTGAGACTCCATTGTGCCTGAAGGTGTTGCAGATCTCTAGAAAGTTTGACAAATGTGCATTGGGATCTTCATTTAGCAAAACGCCAAATTGTACATATGTCTAAATCATTTGGATGATGGCCGATTTGATCTCAAAATTGTTTGCGCGGATAGAAGGTCGTCTGATACTTGATTGGAGATTTTCCATTTGTGGATTAGCAAACTCCCTCAAAGGCCTTGTATGATCATTGTTTTCCGCCATTGATAGTACCTTATTCACAAAAGAATGGAATATTAAATCAAAATGTATTAACAGAAAAGACTTGAATTAGAACTAACAAAATTCAATATCAATATTAGTAATACATAAATTAATCGTAATCCCTGGCAACGGCGCCAAAAACTTGCTGAGTCAGAAACCAACCGCTCTTTTGCTAACCGCAAGTGCACTGGTCACTTAAGTAATAAGAATGATAAGTAAGATCATCTCCACAGGGACTATGGTAACTTCCAAAGTTAAATATTAATTTACAACTTAGTTAATTCTATTCAAGCAAACATAAAATGGAAAAAGGGTTGATAAATAAATTACAAAACATAAAGAAAAGTAAAGATAGTTTGAGAACATAAAGAATCTTTTTTTTACCCCTTATTTCTACTGATAACATGCAAACCATTCAAGCAATACAAATGATTAGATTAGGTTAGTCTGAGAAACTAACTTAGTTAAAAGCCTATGTCTAGGGCGATTAACCCTATGCTATTTACCTAGTTCACTATGTGTCCATGAGAATCAGAGCAAATAACAAGCATTAAAATCGATTCTCAACTAAGACTATGCATGGCTAATAGATATATGTCTATCCTATTAACGAATCAACTCACTCTACCATTAGAATGAAATCGAACATACATCTACCATACAAATGATCTAAAACCTAAAGTCCTATGTCTAGGCTCAATAGATTTCAACAAATCACCCACAAGTTGATCAGACAAATAAGAGCATTAAGCACCATATGATAGAACAAAACTCAAATCTTTCATATAAACTCAAAAGGGTACAAATCAATCAATATTCAAAGAAAGATTTAAAGAATACTCTAAACATAGTTTGCTACACATTGAATACGAAAATGTAATACAAAAATCCGTATTCAAGATAAATAGGAGAGAGAGAGAAGAAGAAGAAACAGAAGAAGAAGCCCCAATGGGTTGAGCCTTGAAGCTTGAATCTCCTTTTAAGACGAAGAGAACCTCTGATCTTATCTCCTTCAACCCTCTTTCAACCCCAAAATGCCTTCTTAGCTGCTAGATTCTCCAATGGGCAAAAGCCCCAAAATGTAATAAGAGAAACGAAAGAGAGAGAAGAAAAATAGAAAAACCTAAGAGAAAGAGAGAGTGATGAAATCTGTGTTTCACATATTTATAGACGCACAAATTTAGCGCATCACGTCATGGCGTTACACAACAAGCGTCTTGGCATACAAAAATTTAGGGCACCAGCGCCGCGACATTCACTTCTTTGCGCTGCGGCGTGAAAGCCTCAGGATGACAGGGTGCATAGGCAGAGAGTAGGACGCCGCGACATGTAGTTCCTTGCGTCGTGACATGATGTTCTGGAGCTTGCCTGTGATTCCTCTTTCAATGCAAGGCCTTGGCTCTCATCAATTTGGCTCTTTAGGGACTATCTTGCAATTGAGAAATTAATCAGTCAAATACAAATGCAATTAACCTCAATCTGATCAAAGATTAGGAAGGATTTAAACAAGATTGAAAAGGAAGACCTTAATATAGATTTCACATGAAAATGAGGCTAACGCCTTCCAACAATGCATCACAAGGACAAAGTCATCAATAAAGCATAAAGATAGGGCACAAATAATTACATTCTATGGAGTTATCACTTAGTTACTTTCTGTGACTTGAAATCCTTTCTTTTACTGATGTCATTTCTCTGTCTCAAGCTAAATATGCCTCAGATCTTATCTCTCGAGTCGGTCTCTCCAACAGTTGTACCAAGTCTACTCCTCTAGGACCTAATGTCATATTTACACCTCTGGATGGTACTATACTTGATAATCCTACTCTTTATTGACATTTGATTGGTAGCTTGATTTATCTTATTGTAACTCATCTAGACATTTCATATATTGTTCATCTAGTCAGTCAGTTTATGTCAGCTTCGCACACTACTCATTATGCTACTATTCTACGTATTATTCAGTGTATAAAAGGAACTTTGTTTCATGGATTTCATTTTCAACTAACTCCTCCTTGGTTATCCCGGCTTATTCTGATGTTGATTAAGGTGGAGATCCCACTGACTGACCATCCACCATTGGCTATTGTATCTATCTTGGTGATGCACTTATTTCATGGCGAAACAAGAAACAAACTTTAACTGCACATTCCAGTACTAAAGTAGAATATCGGGCACTAGCTAGCATTGATTACGGGATTTAAGGATGCAAACCCAAGTATAGGTTGTCTTAAATAATAAATTTCTCGGGAGTCCGAGGTCGATTCATAGGGAATTGATGAAGAAAAATTAATTGAGGTAAGAAAAGGATTTGTCACAACACCAAAAGTAATAAAAGATGTTCACAAATGAATTTAAGAACTTGCTTGGGTTAGGAGATCCACTCTTGGTAATAAATTAAAAGTAAGATTATTTCTCTTTATAACTCAATTGAAATCCACACACAACGGAGGTTCCAATCGGAAAATATAACATTCAAAGTTTAATTATATATGTAATCATATTATGATTCCTTTAATTATCTACCAACATTTGTAAATGAGTTCAAGCATTCATTGTGTCAATCCTATTGTCTACAATAAATCAAGATCTCTATTATACAAAGAAGGTTTCTAAATTGATTTGAAACAAAATATAACACATATAATATTCATTTGATAATATATCATTTAAGCACAAGAAATAAAATAATTTAACCTTATTTCATCACCAAGAGCTTCACTCTTTCACTCAAGCAAGATGAAAATTTAGTTACTCATAGATAAGAAGAAAGAAAGAGAGAAGAAGAAAAAGATGAACATAGGTTTAATTTAGAGTAAGAGAAATTACAACAAAGGAAAACAATAAACAAGCATAACCATAACTTCTAAAAACTAAGCCTAACACCTAGAGCACCAAATGATCAGCCAATGGTGCCTTTTATAGAGGATTAGGGATACAAACTGACAAGGGGGTTGATTAAGAGTAGGTGGATGAGTGGGTGAATGAGTGGAAAATGCCAAATGGTAAGTTGGTGAGTAAAAAATTATTGAGATTCTTTGTCTCCAAAATCATTCAGTGCTGATCTCATGGATGTCATTAGAATGAAGCAACATGGTCTTCATGAAAGTTGTAACATTTTGTATCAACTTTCCAATGGTACTAAAATCATCCAAAAATTCATCCTATAGCCCAAGATATGACCCAATTATTGCAGACTATTTAGGCCCAATTTCAGCACCTCTGTTTTGACTTCCAAACCCAATATCACCTCCAAGCTGTCCGAATGAGCTCTTATGTTCTTCATGAAAGTTGTAGATATGGGTCTTAACTTTCAACTCTCCAAATTTCAGCCCAAGAAAGTTCTTACAGCTTGAGTTATGCTCTGATTATTGTACACTGTTCAGGTTCCAGTCACAAAATTCGTGTTATGATTTCCAAGCCCAATTAGCTCCACTAGATGTCTGAATGAGACTTTGAGCTTTCTCTCAGCTTTTGTACAAGGTAAAATTCATAATTTCTAGACATCTAGAACTTAAGATATGACTAAAATACAGAAACAATGTAAGACCCAAATAATGCTGAAAAAATCGATTAAGTCCAATTTGAGTCCAATCTTACAAAACATAACGAGGCTTAATCAATTAAGTACATGAAGAGTGTAAATGAATAAAAATGAGGGTTTTTGCACTCCTGAGCAAAACACATAAGACCAAAGCTAGGAAATAAATAAAAATGACACGGACTCAAAAGCTAAAAACTCTAAAAGACTCAATGAAGCAAAAAGAACAACCTGAAATTCAAGGGATCAAAGCATTATGAGTTAGCATTTCTTCACATCTCAAACCAACAAGCAAAGAAACAATTGAAAAGAATGAATCAAGAATGATAGATCCTCACAGAATTCACTCTCAATCTCTCAAGTGTTTAAAAGGTAAGTATTTCACTCTATTCAACCCATGAACAATTGCACTACCATAAGCTTGCTTATCTTCTACTTCTCCACTACTCAAAACACATGCATACAAAAATCAAGAGGACTTTATTCAAGGTTGTAATGGGATCATGGTAAAGGAGAGGGGATAATATGGATATGAAAAGATAAATACCAAAGAGAATAAAAGAGCATTATGGTACAGTTAGAGTGGAGAAAATGTTTGAGAACATTCATCATAAAGGACAATTACCAATATTTGACTAATGTTTTGTTGAAGATCAATCCCAAATTGGTGAATTGAATTCATTATTAGACTTGAACATTCTCATTTTCTTCCTGTTGTTTCCAAGCATCCACATTTATTCTAGACTCTGATAATCCTTTGATTGCAACGGTAGTCAATTTATTATTTTTTTTGATCATTTTGCACACACACCCCCACACTTGTTCAAGAACAAGGTCAATGCTCTCTTATTCCCTAAGGTTGGGTAAAAACATATTTTTTTCTTTTTTTTTTTGAAGGTACGAAATGAGCTAAAAACAAAGAATGGTCAAATAAGTTCAAAGGGGTTACATAATGGAAAATATACAAGGATGGCTATTTGGTCAAAGTAGCTATTTCAAAATGCCTCATTCAAATTAATGTATGCATGTGAAAATGTAATCTAAAAAAGAATCAAAGTAAGTTCTAGAGTAACAATTCCATGAGTGAAAATCACACAAGAAAGAAGAGAATGGTACAGATATTCAATCCATTCATCAAAAGGCTCAAAATCTCACAAGGCATATTTCTATCATTCTCAATCCATCATATCAACATTCATATCCAAGCTTGTGATTTTTAAGAAAGAAGATAATTTATGCTAAGATCCAAGAATCCATTTGCTACTTCTACACAAAATAATTATTTCCTCAACTAAGATGCGTCTCAAGAGTAATAAATTGTTTCAAAATTTACTCCTTACTCTGTCATCCTTAATTGGTTTTACTACGAATAGGTTTCTGATAGTCATATCACTAAACATACTTCCTAATTTAGATGCGCCTCAGAAGTAAAATTACTCCTTACTCTGCCATCATTCATTAGTTTAGTAAGTCCATGACAATCATATCATACTTCTAAAAAAAAAAAGAAATTTTTTTTTTGGTCAACTATCCTTCCCCCCAACTAGATCACAACATTGTCCTCAATGTTAAAATATAAATGAGTAAAGGATAGAAGATATTACCTGTTGGAGAAATCTGACACAAATTTAAACAGAAACAAAGTACGATAAATAAAATCAAAGGTAAAGGAAAGTTATAAATGAAGTGTCAGATCTGGCTTTCTTTTCATCCTGCTTCCCTCACTGCTTCCTGCTGACCAATCTATTTGAGCTATTGCTAGGTCGGGTTTATGAACAAAAGCTTCTAATTTATCAATCAACTTCTCAATAGTGGAAGCAGAGATAAGAAGTTGTCTTGCCGAAGGTGTGATAAGTTTCTGTTCCACAGCATGGTCAAGAAAAAGTAACAAAATATTAAAGAAATTATTTACATTCAATAAACCTATGAGTTTATGGTGGATGTTCAGTTGGGCCCAATAGATAATTTGAAAAACTTCTTCCAAGGTACCAAAATCACTTAGTAAGGCAATGAATGCATCGGAGTTTTCAAGCATTATCTTCATTCGTTCATGCATTGATGATACCTTAAGTTCCTCTCCAATTGTCTTTCCAGTGATGTTCTATTGAGCTAAAGGTTCAGGAATGACACCTAAAACCTGACTGCCTCCTATATATGCAGCAAGTGATACAGCCCCCATTAACCCACGGCAACCTCCCTCATATACAAGATGAATATTCCTCGCAGCAAGTGATCGACCAAGAGTGGTAGCTGCGTTTACAAACTCTAAACCCTTCCCATACTTAGATCCACAAAATACACAGATATTTTTAAGTTGACGAACAGAAACACCTTCCATTTCTATTCTCACCTTCCCTTTGAATGATTCTGAGTTGGAGGAAAGTGGAGAAAATGGAGTGTTTAAATAAGAAAAAGAATGGAAAGGGTAATAACTGCACCTATAAGGGTAGGTTGACTGTTGTCAGAAAAGTTTGAAAATAAGAAACACAAAATCTCTTTTTTTTTTTACTTCAAGAAAACCATCAGGATAAAGAAGTCTAGAAACCCCTGAAGGACCCTGCTCAAAGGATCGTCTGTCCAAAACCAAAATACAACAAAATCATACAAAGAAAAAAAAATATTATAGCAAATGATGACATTCCTGTATGTACAGCTTTCATGGCGTATCTTTATACTGCGAGTTATGAGTGCAGTAGTGACATATCTTTATACTGCATGTCACCAGTGCAGTAGACACTCACGTCCGTTTATTCGAAGAAAGGAGAAAGAAGAAACCATCATGGGTTTCCATCTTGGATCTGGAACCTAGAGCGCTGATAATCACATATTTTATTCATTAAGAAACCCTTATGTTTAGTCATTTACACTCTCCATATTCTTAATTGATTGAGTTTGGTATGATTTTGTGAATTTGAGCTCAAATTGGTCCTAATTGAATATTTTCAGCATTATTGAGATTTGACACTGTTTCTGTATTTTGGCCATAACTTGAGTTCCTGATATCTGATAATCATGAATTTTACCTTGTAGGAAAGCTAGGAGGAAGCTCTACAACTTTGATGAAGAGCTCGAAGTCCAATTCAGATGTCTAGGGGACCTAAGTTTATATGGAAGTCAAAATACGGGTTCTGTCACTAGAATCCGAACGGTGTGCACTCATAAAATCATATCCCAAGCTGTAATAATGGAGATAGGCTGAAATTTGGATAGTTGATAGTTAAGACCCAAATAAACAACTTTCATGAAGAACACTTTTTTAAAAAAATAAGTCTAATGGGTTAGTTTGAGCCTGCAAGTCGGAACAGAGGTGCTGAAGTTGAGTTTGAGTGACCTGCGGTATTTGGGCCATATCTTGGGCTGCAAGAAGCCAAATTGGACGATCCAGATATGCATGTTATAGCCAAGACAAAGATCTACAACTTTCATGAAGAGTACTTTTCGTGGATCTGAAGTATAGTTAGTCGTTTTTGGCTTCCAAGTCAGACATCAAAATTTTCGTACTCAACCACTCCTCTCACCAACCCACTCAACCACTCCACTCACCCACTCCACTCACCAACCCATTCAACCACTCCTCTCACCAACCATTCATCCACCCACTCCCCTTTGTCATTTTGTTACCCTAGACTTCTATAAAAGGGCACCATTGGTTATCATTAACAACAAGTTGTATTCTCCTTCAATTCTCTTATAGTTTCTTCTTGTTTCTTCATAGTTTCTCATAGCTCTTGTATATTTTGATGATTTCCTTCATTGTAATGGAGAGCTAAGTTACTTTCAGTCAATTCGGGACTCTTGAAGAGATTGTGGTTTGGATTCTTGAGACCTTGGTTATGTAATGTATTTGATTTATATTTGAATTCCTCTTCTTCTTCTTCTTCTTCTTCTATTTTCTTGATCTTGAATACATGAATGGTGATTCTGTTTATGTTTGATCTGATTTGATCTTGGTTTAAGATTAAGTATTGTGATGAAACTTAGAACTGATTGATCTGAATTAATCACATAACTGAAGATTGAAATTTGTGATGAAACTTAGAACTGATTGATCTAAACTAATCACATAATTGAAGAAGTTAGGTTACTGATTGGTGCCTAGGTGAATTGAATTCGGTGCTTAAATTGACATATATCTACAAGAATGGTGCGATTGCAGATTTGTGTTTATCACTTGTCAATTGAATTCTGGACGATTATCTAGTGTGAATTCTGGACCTAATGCTGAGATTTCGGTTAGATCCAAGTTAACCATTCAAATATGCTTCAAATGTTTGTTGAAAGGTTTATGATTGAATCCACCCAATCTCGGATAGATTTCTGAATTGACTGTTCTTCTAATTGTTATTTCTCTTTAAATCTTGTCACTGCAATCCTTGAACCATCAAAACCCCCCTTTTTCTAACTTTCACTTGATTTGATCAAATTGCATCTACGATCCTTGAAGAGACGATCCGGTGTTGTTCACTATACTACAAGTTTAGGTAATAACTTCAGTTATAATTTTGACTGAGTTCAGCGCTCGTCAAGCGCTCACACTTGGGCTCGTAACATCAACAAAGATGCTAAAATTTGAAACTCGTAATGTCCAACACCAAAACATCCCATCCTAGGGCGCTATGAGCCCCTTCTAATAAAAGAAAGGATCAAACTCAAATGCCTTATACGAGTTTGCAGCTACAGACTAATAACCAGAGTGGGACGCTTCTGCCTGTCCATCAACTCCACAGTGCCTAGATGGAAAACATTGGGTTATGGAGTGCGACTCTCTACAAAGCATGGTACATGAACTTTTTTAAGGACCAACGTGCAAAGGTCCACCCGAGTCAATGATGGGTCAGCCAAAGGCTAGGGCTCCACAACTAATTAAAGTCATGGTACTCCTTCTAGATCGCCCTTATTCAAACATTTTTTCTTCTTTTTTTTTAAATTTTTATATATAAATATATATATATATATATATATATATATATATTAAAAGATGACATGAAGAAGAAGAGGATGATATGTATAGATTGTTGTGGATATGGCTCACATTTGCCTCTGGTTTAACGTCCAGTAACGGCTTAAACGCCTTCTATGAGTCAAGGATAAGCTTCCCATCCAATTTTCTTATAAATTGACAAACAGGGTCTTTTAGAGTCAGATTCCCAAGACTATAGCGTTTTTCTTCAACATGATTGCAGGATTCAAAGACATCATGTTTCTTTTTGAAATTGAGCCCATCTTTTGACAATTTTCACAACTTTTAAAAAAAGTATAGCAGTCCTTAAATAAAGTGGGCCAATAAAATCTGCACTGCAAGATTTTCACAACTGTTTTCTTTGAAGAAAAGTGACCTCCACATGCTTCTGAGTGACAAAAGTTAATGACACTACCTACCTCACTGTTGGGCACACATCTCTGAAAGATTTGGTCAGGATAATATTTGAACAAGTATGGGTCATCCCAATAAAAAATTTTCTCCTCTGTCAAAAATTTCTTTCTATCTTGGTGCAACCATTGAGGTGGCATCTTTCCTTCTTGTTCTCCAGTAAGAGTTGAGGAAATTACTTTTAGAAAGCTTTGTTCTTCTCCCAAAAATGTGTACTTCAACCCAGTAGGTAATGACTTTAGTTCCAGTGTGGGTACTTCCCAATGGGCATTATCATTTATGAGTTTTAGCTCTTTGAATTTTGGCTTCCATCCCTTGTACTCCATTGCCTGTGTACAATCAAGCAAAGAGCATATTTCAGAGATATCATCTTCTAATTGCATGCCTAAATTAAATGAATTGACTAAATAAATTTCTAATGGGTCAGAAGAACTCCCTTTTTGAAGATGATCATCTACAATGACTTCAATCCCTTCAACTTCCTTTTTTTCATGAAAGACTTCCTGTGATTGCTTGCACATGTTAAAAACATTGAGTTCCAGTGTCATATTTCCAAATGTTAGTTTCACCACTCCATTTCTGTAATTTATCAAAGCATTAGATGTTGCTAAAAATGGACGGCTTAAAATAACAGGAATTGACTTGCAACTATCAATCATAGGTTCAGTATCCAAGACAATAAAATCTACAGGATATATGAATTTATCAACTTGAACCAACACATCTTCCACTATTCTTCTTGGAATTTTAATTGATCTATCGACAAGTAAAAGAGTTACAGAAGTTAATTTTAACTCACTCAAGTTGAGTTGCTGATAAACTGAATATGGAAGCAAATTGACACTAGCACCAAGATCAAGTAAAGCTTTTTTAATTTTATGTTCTCTAATAATGCATGAAACTGTAAGATAACCAGTATATTTCAACGCATTATTATTCTGAAGAATAGAGCTTACCTGTTCAGCCAAAAATGCTTTCTTTTTCATATTTAGTTTCTTTTTAACAGTGCACAAGTCCTTCAAATATTTAGCATAACAAGAAATCTGTTTGATAGCATCAAACAGAGGAATATTGATCTTCACTTGTTTCAAAATTTCAAAAATTTCAGTGTGGTGGTCCAATTTCTTTGGATTATTCAATACTTGAGGAAATGGGGGTAAAGGCAAGAGTTTGGTCTCCTTTTGGTCAACTTTTTCATTTTCTTGGGGAATTGTTTCATCTTCTTTCTCACAAGATTCGGGGATTTGTTTTTCAACAACCTTTCCATTCCTAAGAGTTATCACTGACTTGACTTAGTCCATTTATTGATTTTCTGAACTCCCCTCATTTAAACTGTACTGACCCTTGGGATTTGGTTGAGGTTGAGAAGGAAATTTTCCTTTCTCGTGAATGGTGAGTGCAGAAGAAAGTTTAGCAAGAGTGTCTTTTATGTCATTCATGGTTTGATTGTTTTGTTTATTAATGGCCTCTTGCTTTTCTATGAATGCATGCAGTGTTTCTTCAAGGTTTTTCCTATATGGTGGGACATAAGGTGCATATCCTTGAGAATTTTGAGAGTCCTGTTGTGCCTAAAGAGGTGGTGGTTGCACGAATTGTGACTGATTATTATTCCTCCAGCTGAAGTTCGGGTGATTTCTCCATCCCGAATTGTATGTATCTGAAAAAGAAGAAGTAAATGGCTTTTTAAAATTATTCATTACATTTACTTGCTCATATACAACTTCTTTAAAAATAGGAATGTTTGGACATTCATGTGTTGAGTGTCCTAAGTCATCACAAATGCCACAAATTTCTTCATTTTGCACAGATTTGATTTCTTTTGCTTTTCTTAATTCCATGGCTTCAACCTTCCAGCCAAACTGGCAAGCCTAGCATTTAGATCTTCCTCTTGACTAAGGTGACATTTTCCTTTATTAGCAATTGCAAGGTTAGATCTAATTGAATTTTCAGAAGGGTTAGTACTATGCCAAGATTGAGAATTTTCAGCCAACTGGTTTAAATAGTCTAAAGCTTCATCAGGTTCTTTATCAAGAAACTCACCATTGCACATTGTTTCCACAAATTATTTAGTTTCAGGTGTTAAACCTTCATAAAAGAAGCTTAATGTGCGCCATTGAAAATATGCTTCATTTGAATTTTGGGAAAAATTTTGGATTTGTCTTTTCATAGCATTGGTTTTATATGTTGGAAAAAATTTCTTTAAGAACTCACCTTGCATTTCTTGCCATGTGCCAATTGATCTTGGTTTCAAAGTGTTAAGTCAAGATTTTGCTTTATCTTTTAAAGAAAAAGGAAATAATTTAAGCTTAATAATCTCTTTAGTGTAATTTTGGTCATTGAAAGCAATACATACTTCCTCAAATTCTTTTAGATGTAAATATGGACTTTCAGATTCTAAACCATGAAAATTAGGAAGTAAAGAAATCATACCTGACTTAAATTTAAAATTGTTGGCATTGAGTGGAAAGATAAAAACATGATGCACTAGAATTTCACAGTGGTTGCAAATATTAACGCATGGTTCGCAACGGTTGATTTTCATGTTCATCATGTACACTTTCATTGTCAGCCATTGTATCAATTGTGTGTGATTGTGATTCAAACAAATCAATATATAAAGTACTAGGATTAATTTTAACTAAACGACCAGAATTTAAATCACGATACCAATTAAGCATAAATACATAAATAACTTAAAATAAATAAACAAAAATAATGTACAAGCTGGCGGTATAACCCGCCATTAAATATTAACAAGGATGTGGTATAAACTAACCACCCAATAAATATTAACAAGTAAAAAGTTAGATAACTGATAAAGTAAAAAGTTAGATAATTATAGAGTTAATAATTAGTAAGTTAGAAAGTGTAAAAAGTAAAGAGCGAGAAAATAAAGAGCAGAAATTAAATTACAAAAAATAAAGTGCAGAAAGTAAATTGCGAGAAAATAAAATGCATAAAGTAAATTATAGAAAATAAATTTAAAATATGAAAACGGGAGAGAGGAAGAGCCCCATCGAGAGCCGAGAAAGAGAAGAGAAGAAGAAAGATTATTTCGTTATGTTAGAAAGCAATAATAAATAATGAGAAAATAAAAAGTTAGAGAAGCGAGAAAATAAATGACATAAATTAAAAATTTAGAGTGCAGGAAATAAAAGTTAGTAAGCAGAAAATAAATGACATAAATTTAAAAGTTAGAAAGTTAGTATGTTAGCAAGTTAGTAGGTTAGTAAGTTAGATAGTAGAAAGTTAGAGAGTTAGTAAAGAAACTGAAGGATCTGCAAGCCGATCTTTTGCTCCGGTGAGGGAGAAGAGAGAATAGATTTTATTAAAGAAAAAAAAACCTCAATAAATTAAAACTTCAAATCAAGTCCTCGGCAACGGCGCCAAAAACTTGATTGCGGGATTTAAGGATGCAAACCCAAGTACAGGTTGTTTCAAGTAATAAATTTCTCGAGAGTCCGAGATCGATCCACAGGGAATTGATGAAGAAAAATTAATTGAGGTAAGAAAAAGATTTGTCCCAACACCAAAAGTAATAAAAGATGTTCACAAATGAACTTAAGAACTTGCTTGGGTTAGTAGATCCACTCTTGGTAATAAATTAAAGGTAAGATTATTTCTCTTTATAACTTAATTGAAATCCACACACAACGGAGGTTCCAATCAGAAAATATAACATTCAAAGTTCAATTATATATGCAATCATATTATGACTCCTTTAATTATCTACCAACATTTGTAAATGAGTTCAAGCATTCACTGTGCCAATCCTATTGTCTACAATAAATCAAGATCTCCATTATACAAAGAAGGTTTTTAAATTGATTGGAAACAAAATACAACAAATATAATGTCCATTTGATAATATATCATTTAAGCACAAGAAATAGAATAATCTAACCTTATTTCGTTACCAAGAGCTTCACTGTTTCACCCAAGCAAGATGAAGATTTAGTTACTCATAGATAAGAAGAAAGAAAGAGAGAAGAAGAGAAAGATGAACATAGCTTCAATTTACAACAAGATAAAATTACAACAAAGGAAAATAATAAACAAGCATAACCATAACTTGTAAAAACTAAGCCTAACACCAAGAGCACCAAATGATCAGCCAATGGTGCCTTTTATAGAGGATTACGGATACAAAATGACAAGGGGGCTGATTAAGAATAGGTGGATGTAACACCCCAAATTTCCTATCTCTTAAACAATAATTTTGACAGTTAACAGAATTTTACTGTTTAGTAATTTCTGCACTGTAAAATTATTTTGATTATTCCGTCAGCTTATTTGATCGTTTTGAGTGATTTACTCCGTGTCAGGAAAATAAAAATTTTCGGGTCAGGGAAAACTTTACGTAATTTAATTTTTACCGTTAGGTTTTAATTATTTTACGTAATCTGATTTGATATTTGTGCGTTTTCTAATATTTGTGATTTTTGTGGATGATTATGAAATTTTTTACTGTTTGTGGGCCCAGGGGGTGTATGTGGGCTCAGGTGGCCATACGTAGGCCCAGGTAGGTCCCACAAAGTGAAAATTTTTCTACGTATAAAAAAATTTGTACTGTTTAGACGGAGACAGGGGATCTTACTAAACCTGAATCCGGAAACAGTTTTAGAAAATTTCTTGTACTGTGTTTTGTACTGTATTTATTTACCGGGCGATAAAAATACAGTAAATATATTCTTTCGTGGGGTTTTAGCAGATAAAAATAAAAATTATACTATTAAGTCAATATTAGTGATTGTGACAATTTTTGATGGATCAATAAGAAACAAGTCTAATATTGAAGACTTTGATATCAACCGTTGATTTAATCGACGGTAAAGACTTTATCTTGATTTAATCAACGGTGGAGATGGATCAATTATGACCATTGGATATGGATTTAATCAATGGTAGAGAGTTGGTCTCAAAAAGTGACAAAGACCATTTATGACCATTGGATGAATAATTAATCATGGGTGAAGATTTGGTCTTGTAAAGTAACAAGGACCATTTATAACCATTGGATGTTAATTTAATCTATGGTAGAGATTTAGTCTTAAAAAGTGACAAAGACTAATTATGACCCTTAGATTAAAAGTAAGAAGGAGTAATCTTAACCCTTCATTTTTGGAGATGCATCTAATGGCTAAGATTTCAAGGAGAAAGATCCAATGACCTAGATTAAGTCTTCTAATCAAAAGTCTACCTAAATCCTAACCATTGAATAAATCAATGGTCTAAAATGCTCTAAATGGTGGCTTGAAAAAGATGACAACATTATTGCATGCATAATGCATGAGGGAGGACAGTTTTGTGAAGCATTTTGGAGCTAAAGGAAAACTTTATGTCATTGTTAAGTGGTCTTGGTCAATTATGCATCATTGTTGAATTATTTGCACTCTTTGAAGAAGCATGGAGGGGGGGACGGTTTTTGTGGTTGCTTTAGAAGCTAAAGCAAATTTTGAAGACAATAATTTGTCACCTTGGTCATTATTGACCATACTTCATCATTCTTGAACTTTCCTTCAAGCAAAACTCTTAGAAAAATTTCTTTCCTTCTCCTTCTCTAAGTTCACGGCCATGGCACCATAATCTACCCTCCATCACTCAAAAATTTCATCCAATCTAGTTTCTTGAATCCTTACCTTATTCTAAGAACATCTCTAGTTATGAGTTTTCTCTAAATCATTCATCTTGATCTTCAAATCCAAGCTTTAAGATTCTACCAAAAATGGTAAATTTCATATTTCTTCTTCTAATCTTCTAGTTTTGATTTTCTAAGCCATGATTGAACCATGGTTTACCTATTTCTACACTTGTTATTGATTGTAACATTTGTTTATGATTTTTAAGAATTTTCCCAAGGAGCTTCACGAAATTTGTGGAAGGAAAAACTAAGTGTTTTCACTTCATCCTTTGTCTTAACCAAGTCTAAGAAGCTTTTCTCTCACAAAAATCAAAAATTCCATCTTTATTCTTCAAGAGGAATTTCAGCCATACCATCCAAAATCACCATCCAAAATCACCATCCAATCCTTTTTAATTTCATCCAACCATAGATCTTGAATCTACATGATATTCTAAGCAACTTTCATGTTGGAGACTTTCTCTAAATTATTCACCTTCATGGACTTTCTTCAAGAGCCAAGTTATAGGGTATTTGTGGTGAAGTGTAAGGAAACTTCATTTTCTTCTCTCTTTTTCATGATCCAAACCATGTTTGATCCATGGTTCATCTTAATCAAGCTTAATATACTAATTTCTATGTATTTTGTTTTGTATTTGAGAAGCCCTTAGTGATGAAGGACTTGGAAAGAGAAGCAAATCAATAAGCTTTGGAGGATCTTCAAGAGGTAAGAGGGAGATCCATCTCACCAACCAAGCATGGTGGTGAGAGATGGTTATATATTTGATGGATGCTGAATTCATGTGAGGATTCATATCCATGCTCATGTAATTAATTTGTGGGTGTTTATGAGCTTTGATTAATTGCCTATGCTTAATATGCTTTGCATGAATTTATGATTTTAATGGTATGCTTATACTATGCATGATGAGAATATGGCATGCTTGTGATATATATTTGATGTGTATGTATGTGTATGTCATCATTTGATGATGGAAAGGAAACCAATTTTTGGCTTCAATGGCCAAGGAGAGGGCTACGGTTTTGATGCCCATAATTAGAGTTCAAGTTGAAATTTTTCAAGAACAAGGGAATTAATTTTGATCCCTAGAAACATGGTGAATTTCGGTCAAGACACCTCAAAATAGGTGTTCACAAATTAATATTTTCATGAATGATGAAAATGGATTTTTTTTAAAGAGAATGGAAAATAAACAAAGGATTTGTTTTTCCAAGGGTACATGAACACAGTTTTGAAGGATTTTTATTAATTTATTTTGTGTAAAAAGTTCCTAAGTGTTTACTAATTATGATTTCAAAAAAAATGAAACGATCAAATGTTGATTTTAAGGATTTGCAAAGAAAGTGAAAAAGAATTTGCAAAGAAAGTGAAAATGAATTTGAACAAATGAGTTTGGTTTTTATGACCATGAATCACACGGTTTTGAAAACAAAACTTTAATGGTTTTGTTTGTGTAAAACCATATCAATTTAGAAGGAAAAATATTTGATGGTTTCAATAGTCATGTCCACGTTTTAGAAGGTTTGTAATGCCTTGGTTTTATAAAATAAAGTAATTTTCAAAGTAGAAATACAATTTGGTTTAATACAAGAATTTTGGAAAGGAAATCAGAGTGTTTTATCACTTGAGAAAATTTTGTAAACGAAAGACAAAGAGAGGTTGAAAATGTTTTAACGTCAATTTATTTTGAAGAGAATTGATTTTAAAATTGATTTGAGAAAAATAGAGAATATAATGGTGATTTGAGAATTTACTAACGTATAACTTATTTTCAAGTTTTGGAGTACGTTAGGAAAATTTAAGATTTTGAAACATTGATTTACATCAATGGAAAAGTGATTTTGTGAATTATATTCCGAAAAAAATTTCTTGAGTAAAGAACTGTGGAAAAAGATTTTCTTGAGTAAGAAAATATATTAAATGAAGTATAAAGTTATATTATTTTGGAAAAAGTTGAAAATGAATTTTTAAAGGTCAAGAAATATTTTCTGTAATGAAATTGTGGTGAAAAATTATTTACGTGTCTTAAAAATGTGATTTTTAAGTTACGTGATATGGAAAAATATTTCTATGTGATTTTAAATACGTTGAAATATTTATACGTGATTTGAATTACGTTTAAATATTTTACGTGATTTGAACTACTGTTGATAAATCACTACATGATTAAATAGCGATAGAATATTTTTATGCGATTGTGAAAATGGGAGAAAATTGTTATGAGATTTGGAAAGTGTTTTAAATATATTGAGAATGATAGAAAATGATTTATGTGACGTAAAAGAATGATTTTTAAGTTACGCAATTTTGAAACAGTGAAAAAATGATATGCGATTTGAGAAATGTATATTTTTACGCGATTGAGAAAAACGTTGAAAAATTAGTACGTGATTTAAAAGTGTAACAGAAGAGTTGTGGCATTTTGAAAACGTAACAAAAATGTTACGATATTGTGAAAACGTAACAAAAATATTTTGGAATTGTGAAAATATAACAGAAGTGTCACGTTATTGTGAAAATATAACAAAAACGTTTCAGAATTTTGAAAACATAACAGAAGTGTTACGGTATTTTGAAAACGTAATATAAACATTTTGGAATTGTGAAAACGTAACAGAAACGTTTTGGAATTGTGAAAACGAAACGGAAATGTTGCGCAATTTTGTGAAAACACGACGAAAGTGTTTTATAACTATGAAAATGTGATAATATGATTTTCCTGTTGAAAATACAGTATAAATACTGTAGAACCAGTATATGGATGCTGTGTGAGAAAATGACATGTTTTGCTTGTGATTGGCATTTGGTGCATTATACATGCATTGGAAAGATATGCCTGTGATTTGATTTGGTGCATTATACGTGCATTAGAAAAATATGCGTTGAAGCATATGATTGCATTGAACAAATGAAATTGAAAAGATTTGGCCCTTTGGGGTTGGACTTACACTGATATATTAATGCATTGTATAAAATATAGCTAATAGCTATTATGGCCCTTATGGTTGAAGAGGGAATGAGAATTGATAGTGAGGTCTATGATGGATCTTGGGGGCGTCGAGGCGCGGCGGTCGACCAGTGGACAGTTGGCGAGTATCTTGTGCCACTTGGCGATGTAGTTCGTTGCAATGCATTGACGATACCCGACAAGAACACGATTCTTTTCAACGACTGGGAGATTGTCTTTGGGCTAAGGCTGACAAATAACCAGAGCATTCTTCTTGAAATTATGAAAACCTCCATGGAGTTGTTTTTGAAAAACTGAGTATTTGTGCACATGCATAAATCTGAGCATTTATATCTGTATGATATATTAATTGAGGAATGTTGACTATAACAATTGTTTTGAGTACGTGGATGATGATTGAACTGATAAATGATTAGATGATGATAGTTGATTAATGCTGATAGCATGATTATGGTATGATCTATCTGTATGATATGCTGTTTGTGTTATCTCTGTACTGCCATGTTGGTATTGGCGTAGGTGATCTCACCTCTTTGTTATGTTATTTTACTGTATCTGTACTGTTAAAATCAAATAATAGAAGGATCGAGTTGTCTTAGACATAACGGGCGATGGATACTCTGAGATTGGTGACAACAATAAGGAGTGGACATTCAAGACTCGAAGGTGTGCAGTGTTGACAAAGGAACAGATGTCTGATGCATCAAGATGGACAGAAAAAGGAATAAGTATGTTAAAGTTTCTCGTTAGTGTTGTACCGTGCTATTAAGTAGGACCCGTCATAGGGTTTGCTACTGTTAAAAAAAAAAGAGTCTGTTAATTTTATATTTCTCTTTAAATTGTGAAATATTAATTGGTGTCAATATTGCATAATGAATAGTTGAAATATGATTTTTAATATTACCTAATATTTTCAGTAAATTTACGTTTCAGTAAAGAAGAAATTTTGAAACTCATATTTTCATAACTCAAACCTTTTACGAATTGATTTTCAGATTATGAGTCGGGAGTCGGAAATGTGATGCCCTAAGGAAGGTGTTACAGTGGATGGGTGGATGAATGAGTGGAAAATGTCAAATGGTGAGTTGGTGAGTGGAAATTTATTGAGATTCTTTGTATCCAAAATTATTCGGTGCTGATCTCATGGATGCCATCAGAATGAAGCAACATGGTCTTCATAAAAGTTGTAGCATTTTGTCTCAACTTTCCAATGGCACCAAAATCATCCAAAAATTCATCCTACAGCTCAAGAAATGACCCAATTATTGCAGACTGTTTAGGCCCAATTTCAGCACCTCTGTTGTGACTTCCAGACCCAATATCACCTCCAAGCTGTCCGAATGAGCTCTTATGTTCTTCATGAAAGTTGTAGATATGGGTCTTAACTTTCAACTCTCCAAATTTCAGCCTAAGAAAGTTCCTACAGCTCGAGTTATGCTCTGATTACTGTACACTGTTCAGGTTCCAGTCACAAAACTCGTGTTCTGACTTCCAAGCCCAATTAGCTCCACTAGATGTCTGAATGAGACTTTGAGCTCTTCATCAAAGTTGTAGAGCTTTCTCTCAGCTTTCCTACAAGATAAAATTCATAATTTCTAGACATCTAGAACTCAAGATATGACCAAAATACAGAAACAGTGTAAGACCCAAATAATGCTGAAAAAATCAATTAAGTCTAATTTGAGTCCAATCTTACAAAACATAACCAGGCTTAATTAATTAAGTACATGAATAGTATAAATAACTAAAAATGAGGGTTTATTAATGTATAAAATATGTGATTATCAGGCATCATATTTGATATACTTTGGTTACGTTACCTTCTTGAAGACTTGGAATTTTCTCAATCCTTTCCCACTGCTCTTCACTGTGATAATAGGAGTGTTATTTAGATTACTCACAATAATGTTTTTCATAAACACACCAAGCATATTGAGGTTGACGGTCACTTCATTCGTCAACACATTCTTCGTGGTGCTCTTCATCTCATTTCCATTAGGACTCCTAATCAGCCAGTAGATCTGTTCACCAAAGTTCATCATCCTGACCAATTTCGCACTCTAGTTTTCAAGCTCAAGTTAGTTTCTTCTATACCCACTTGAGTCTGAAGGGAGATGTTAGCGTGATTGATTATGATTAAGATTATGATTGATCACGATTAGTTACAGGAATTATTGTAATTAATTTAGTACATAATTATATTTTATTATTTTTCTTTTTCTGTATAACAATCTTCTTATATAAATAGAGGTTAACCATTCAAAATTTATACAAATTTATCAATATTTATCTCCATGTTTCTATTTCTAACTCAACCATTGCAAAATGAAACTCCAATGCGAGTTGTAATTAGGCAAAAATCAGTTTGCTGCTTGTAATTTGTTTCCACAAGATCTATATTTTGGAAGCTATGCATCAACATATATTAGCTTCTACAAAAGTTTTATTCTTGATGATGTCTGCTTTATTCAGGGCCGAATAAAAGCAAGATCATATTTGCTGCTTTTAGTGTGCATGAACCGATTGGTTGTTGAAGCACTTGTTGATTTACTATCGTACATATTATTGTAGATATCAGATCCTGTGTAGAATCGTGTTTCTTATCTCTTGATTTATCTTGCTGTTGTTCGTTTATAACCTAAAAAGCACGGATAGAGACACGCGGACACCAGAATTTAACTTCTCGTTAGCATTTAAAATTTTATAACGCATGCTCTATTTATAAAGTGTCCCTCCTTTATAGTTTATTATTATTTATATTCAACAACGAATCCCTTAATTTTTTGTTTACTTTCAGTTATCACATTCATTAGTATTTCTGCCGTGTAAATAGATATTTTTATTTTCTTTTTAGTTACCATTTATTTATTTTTCATAACCACATCCTGGATATTATTCCACCGAGTAGAATTTCAACATATTCCTTCTGCTTGTAGCGGTAAAGGACTACAGGTGTATTTTATTTTATTTTTGAAAAATTTATGCAAGACTATTGATTGAAAAAAGATAAACATAATTATTATGCAAGAACGTAGTTCAAGATTTGTGTGTGTTTGTATTTAGGAAGAAAGGAGGTTGTTTCATTCCAAGGTCAAAACTATAACGGTACTTACATATGACCCAAAAATGAACAAATCACAACATTCAAAGGGGATATCATACAAAAATTATACTATAATGAAACTAAAAATTATGAAAAGAATAGCTTGCATTGTGAATATCTACCGAGTTATAGTTGGAAAGGAAATCATGTTGCCATGCCGAAGTGCGGGTGTACACAAACTGAGCTGTACCAGTAGCTGTCTCAAAGCCTATTGTAGCTTAGAATCTTACAAATGATATAAGTGAAATTATATAACCAAACTTACGAACGAAGTAAGGATTGGTATGTTAATTAGGTCGCAAACTGATAAATTTTTCATATACAATTTAAGATAAATACTTTAAGTCAAAAGAATCACCCATGTCTTGCAAATTCAATTATTCACACATACAATTAATCGGTTGCTTATGGATTACCTCCAGTGAATTCTCCAATAAGTGACACAAGTCTATGGTCTTCCAAATCCTAGTTCACCATCCAAATCTCTCTCTTCGAAGCCTTCTTCAGCTTTCACCAAGTCTCTTCTTGCTATTTCAAGATCTACCTCTGCAGCAGCCATCTTTGCCTTCAGCCTCTTCATTTCCATCTCTAGATCAGCCACATTCTCCTTCATCTTTTTCACCTGTACTGCTCTCTCCATATAACTTTTCATACCTAAGGCAAATTGAAAATGGGGCTCCAGCCAAGTCAAATCAAATCTAAATGTCTCAAGTTCCTCCCATAAAATTTGAAGATGCATACAGGCATCATCATTCATATCTTTAACCTTTTTAGTCTTAAGGAAATGTAGAACTCGACCCAAAGCTGTGAATGCCCATTCAGTAAACCGACCACTTCTTTTCTGCTGGCATTCAATAAGTGAGGGATGCCGTGAACATACTTCCTCTAGTAGTGGAACAAAAGCTTTCTCTATTTTCCCTAAACCCCTGAAATCCATGAGCTCGCCCAATGAGGTCAAGGACATTTCCATAGGTAAAGGATTATCAGTATGTTCAATAGGCTCAACACAAACTTGCGCAGAAGCTAGTGAAACAGCAGTAGTGTTAGCTTCTTCATCTACCTGATTCTCATAATCTGACTTGCTGACAGAAATCTCAGCTTCAATTATACAAGTATCATCCACAATAAACCCTGTGCAAGGGTCACAGAGTTCAACTAAAGGTATGAATGATGTGAAACCCCAGTCATCCTCTCTTGCATTGAACTGGTGTTCAGTTTCTGGCAAATTCATATACCAAGAGTCAACTGTGTTGGATGAAAAAAGAAATGATATGATTATCAAATGGATAGTACAAACTCAGTATAGGTTATGACCAAAGCCATGAGGAGAGTCCATCCCAGAAGACTATCCTATTAAGTGGAAAAATCTCACAACTTAAGCATCACACTAAGCCTCCATGTAAGACATAACACTATGTTA
Organism: Ormosia emarginata; assembly: GCA_029884605.1. Taxonomy (NCBI): domain Eukaryota; kingdom Viridiplantae; phylum Streptophyta; class Magnoliopsida; order Fabales; family Fabaceae; genus Ormosia; species Ormosia emarginata. Next base: position 5,686,402 of record JAQQTP010000051.1, read on the forward strand.
GTGTTGTAGTGATATAGAGGTCATAGTATGATTGAACAGTGGAAGATTTTGAAGTAGCTTTACTCAATCAATTAGAATCTAGTAATTTTATCATATTCTTATCCTTCTAAACCAAATGATTTTGACATGCATATTTCTACCAAAACCTTTTAAAACAATAATGCATATAATCGGTGTCACAAAAAAAATATGCATATAATTAGTAGATATGGGACCCATACGCTCATTGCTGCATCATCAATGATCATAGATTTGAAAAGGTAAAAATGAAAGCTTAAATTAAGTAATTAAAACAAAAGGGGGAAAAAGTATGAAGTTCAATTTCCTTTAAAGTATAGAACCAACAAATGGTTTCAAAAGGAATTTTTTAACTTTATTTTCCTCAACTGAAATGCATTTAGTTAATAAATTTGGATTTTAAAATCTGATATTGTCAAAACTCTTAATGTCCATTAAGTACAAAACGATATAGTTTTAGTTTTCATGTTCCATCATAAACAAATGAGAGTCGTTCATGTGTCCTAATAGGCACAAAATAAACCATCATATGTATTTAATGCATTTACAATAGTCACAGACTAGATCACAAATATTAATAGATTAGTAAATTAAATGGTGTTTTACACTAACCACACCTATCACCAGGAAAGAGGGAATCCAGAAAATTAAGGAATAGAAAAATGATAAGAAGTAGTAAAGGAGGCCTTTAGTTGTCGAAAGCCAATCAAAGTGAAGCCTCTATATGAATTTGCTAAGAAACACAAGTTTCATACATGAACGAAATAATATAGCCAAAACAAATGACCAAAAAAAAAAAATGGAACAGAAAAAGAAAGTGAAAAGGAGGGCAGGGGAGAGGGAAGTATGAAAGATACCTTTGGTTTTTGTCATTTTGCTATTGACCTTATTAATTAGAGCCAACTTGAACTTTGCAAATCTGCTCCAGCCATAAGGCAAATTAGCAAGATCCCCAGCATCCAAATAAATTGACAAGTAGTCCACATTGTTCCCCTTTGGAAACATAAGAATCCGCCTAAAAGCAAAATCGAAAACATGTAAAAAACCACACAAATGAAAATCATGTCAAAGAGCACCTAACATACGTATATAATAAATACTAATTGATTCATGTACCATGGATGGCCGCCGATGAAGAAATTCTCAGAATACAGATTCTTGGAGTTCAATTTAGAGAAGTTCTTAATCGTCCATGTGAACTTCTCAAACGTTTCATTGTTTGTTTGTTGATTCTCCATTTCTACAACCTGCCAACTCGAGCACCAACACTGAAAAATGAAAAAGAAAAAAAAACACAAATTGACTTTCATATACAAAGAATCAAAATTGATGATTACCCACGACAGGTAAGGATTTTGGCTGAAAAGAATTCACAAAGCACTTGAATACCAAATGAAGATATAGGTAAAGTCAGAGTCAACAAAATTATACATCATAAAGTGCTGTCAATATCAGAATGCATAAATGAGCTCCAATCATCCAAAACAGACACTCCTATGACAATAACGACACGGTAGAGTCCCAAACACACATAATGATAGCTTCAAATTCGAGAACTATGAATAAAACTTGAAATACCACATGATCGTTATCACAACCCAGCACAGCAACAATAAAGAGGGAAAAAAGAAAAAAAAAAATTTGGGGGGGGGGGGGGATGGGGGAGCAGTTAGAGCAACGTACCTTCCGATGAATGTGAGAAACAAGAGAGATAGAAAGTCAGAGTAAGAGGCATACAAAGTCAAAGGGTTTAGAGAGGAAGAACGTCCAGAAGATTCTTAAAACAAAATACCTACCAGAAAGGTTGAGGAGCAACTTGGGTATAAAAGTTTTTTTGATTTTTCAAGGGGAGCAGTTAGAGCAACGTACCTTCCGATGAATGTGAGAAGAGAGATAGAAAGTCAGAGTAAGACGTACACAAAGTTAAAGGGTTTAGAGAGGAAAAAGGGCCACAAGATTCTTGAAACAAAATACCTACCAGAAAGGTTGAGGAGAAACTTGGGTATAAATTTTTTTTAATGAAATCTTATATTTTTATATTAAATAGTGTATAGATTATTTTTTATATTTTATATAATATTATTTATTATATTTTTATTATTATTTTTTCTTACTCAAATTATATATCTTAAAAATAGTATGAATAATAATACACTACTAAAAAGAAGTATAAAATTATCTTTTTTTTTTTGATTTTTCAATTGAAGTACTAAGTTTTGACTTCTTGGTTACTAGTTGAGGCGGGTGTTATGGTGTCTTTGTTGAGTTTGAGTGTCTGTATACACCTTATAATTTATCTGTTGCTGTAAGTTTTTTTTTGTTTTTGTATGGTTTTTTTTTTGTTTTATTTTTTTTTTCAATGGTGGCTGGTCGGAGGAGGCTTGCCGGAGGTGGTCAGAGGTTGTCGGCCGAAGGTTGTCGGCGGCGAAGGGCGGTGCCAGCGATAGATGGCGATGATCTGCAGCAGTCGACGGTGGAAGACAGTGGCCGGCGGCGGAAGACAGCAACCTGCAACGGTAGAAGGGGGTGACAAGTTACAGGTCTTTCATCTCAACTGTTGATGTGTTTTTCAACACGATCAACGACTTAGATGATCAGGGTGTACCATACACCCTCCAAAGGAGGGTGTATATTAGACTCTCCCTACTAGTTGATGACATTGTAAGTATGGTCATGTTTAACATGGATATGACTTCTCATATTATATATAGTTCACCTTATGCTTTTTAAGAATAGCTAGACAACATAAAGTTCACCGAATGTCCTGTTCTAAATTGCTTTACTATTTTATTTATGTTTCTCGCTTATTTTAACTATTTTTTTATTTCAGCTTTATTTGATCCTTTATATACTTTGTCAGATAGCCTTAGTCTTTAACTTTCATTTTTATCTTAAACGTAAATTCTTTAACTCTTAAGGTGAGTTAGGTCAGAAATTCTTGATAAGCGTGCAATAAAAATCAATTCTAAAGAATATATCTAATATCTTAGAATGAGTTTTTACTATTAGAACTCTATCTCTAGCATCAATACATATATAAATACATCCATGAATAAAAGATACCAGCCATCAAGGCCTTCCACTATACATTATTTAATAATTATATAGTGCCAAAACAAAAACATAGGCCTCAGTGCCTATGAATATGACTTTAGTCATCAGTACTACTAAACATACATGCTCAGAATAGATAGACATTTATATCCAGATATATCAATATAAACTTAAGCTATATACAAACAAAATAAAATTTATTGATGTCTATTAGTTAGTCCTACTATCCATTCTCTTGCTCTACATTACAAACCCACCAACTCCATCATTAGGTGTACTCAGAGTATACATAATGTGAACACACATCAAACCTGTGAATTCAAACCTAAAACTAATTGGTATCAAGTGGACTAACCCAACAGGTATATAAACTACACCTAAAAGATTGAGGTAGGCGATGTTGGACTCTAACACTCTCCCTCCACAGATGTCTGGCTGGAATAGGTGAGCCTAGCGGAATAGGCGACAGAGATGAGATCTTGACTCTAATACAATGTGAGATTTCAAGCTAAAACCAATTGGTATCAAGTGGAGTGACCTAACATGCATATAAACTATACCTAGAAGATAGGCGATGTGGGACTCTAACAAAACCTATGAAGGAATAGGTGTTAGTCTCAAAGGAGTACACCCACTCCACCTCCACAAACTCAAAGAGAAAGCTAAGTAGTGACATTGTTAATCTCTGGAATTATTATGAAAAATAATATAGGTGAAAATTGTAAGAATTCTCAGTAAACTATATGAAGTGTCATCATAATAAATTCAACTACCTTGGATTGAAAAGTAGTTAACAGATATAATATGCAAATGTATAAATTATTTATCATGAAGCAGAGGTCCATTTTTAGTCAGTTTTCTTTACATGATCAAAATCACAATAAATCAATATTATAAAAGATTGTCCATGCAAAATGATTTGCAATGCATATGAGTTTGGTCATTCAAACAACTTTTTTACTATTCTTTTTTTTTTTCTCTTTCTTGTGAGTCAACCTTTGTCCTTTGAAGGAGAATGATCCACCTCTATAAGATAGTTTATTTGTCAGACATGAGCTAGCCCACACTCAATAGCTATATGTGCTACACAAAGCCTATCCCTAGTAAGGTGAATTCATTTCCTTGCTCTCTATGATAAGGTAAACCTAACTCTTTATTGTGAGTTAAACTTTACTCTCTTATTAGGAAAGAATACATTCATGAGCAGTTGTACAATGCACAAAATTTCATAGTTCATAATCATAACAACTACTCAGAGCATCATATGGCGTTATCAATGGTTCTCAATTCATCATAATAATGCAACATCCAATAAAAGGTATACATAAGCATTTAAAGTAGTTACTGTCACCAACATGTAATCTCATGCATGTACTCAAATACTAGCTGAGTTTACTTGGAAACCAAGTAACCTATCCTTATTAACCTTTAACTTAAAAAAATTGCTTTGTCATTAGCATATAACCCTTGTGTGGTCATAACCTCAGGGATAAATTCAACACTCATTTCTTGGTAGTGTCATGTTCATTATGCATTAAATTACTTTACCAAGCATATCATTATCCCGTTAGGGTATTAAATCCCTCGTCCTAAGGTTGTGGCCAACCCTAGTAATCTAGTGCAAATAGGGTCACTGTTAGACCATTTGTGTACCGCAAGTGCACGGGTCGTTCAAGTAATACAGATACGAAGTAAAAGTTCGTTCCCACGAGGACAAGGTTTCCATTACTAAGTAGCAACCAATAGCTTAGCTAAATTCTATCCAAGGACATATAAAATAAAGAAATCAATTAATCTAAATCTAGACTACCAAAGCAATAAAATAGGGGTTTGGAAATCTAGGGAATCCTTCTTCACTTCCTACTTCATACTAATGATATGCAATCCTTACAAGTAACATCAATGCTTAGTTAGTTTAGCTTGAGAATCTGATTTAGTCAAAAGCCTATGTCTAGGTCGATCAACCCTGGTGTCATTTACCTAATCCACTATGGTTCTTATGGTTGCATGAGGACTAGTGTAAACTCCACTAATGAACGATCTATTCTCAAACACACGCTAATACATGGCTAAAAGGTATATTTCTATCCAGTTAGCGAATCAACTCATCCAAGCCAATTGAACTCGTCGAACATGCATCAACCATACCATGTCCATCTCCACAAATCCCTATGTCTAGTTCATTTGCATCAATTAAGATCATCAATTGTTGATCAAACGAAGCAAGCATTAAGCATAGGCATGGAAGAACAAAGCTAAACATCAATAGAAACTCAAATTCATACATAAACATCAATAATCATATAAAGATTCAAAGTATTTCCTAAATACAGCTTCTAATCAATTGAACACGAATTTACAGAGCAAAACAGTGCTCAAAAGATAAAGGAGAAGAAGAAAACTCAGGGAGAAGAGGAAGGATGCCATTGATGAGATCCTTGAAGCTTGAATCCTCTTCCTTAAGGAAGAGAATCTCCAACCTAGCCTCCCTAGGCCTCCAATCAACCCAGAAATGAAGCACAAAGCCGTGGCTCCTCTAAAACCTAAAGCTATCTACGGAGCTCTCCAAAACTCCTTTCACAAAATCTATTAAAATCTATTTATAGACTCAGCAAAACAGAGTCACGCCGCGGCATTGATTTGCCCACGCCGCGGCGCGTATCAAGTTAGGTCAGGGACGCCGCGGCATTGATTTGCCACGCCGCGGCATTCTATATTTCGTAGCCTCTGACTTTGGATGCAGGGGACCTCCACGCCGCGGCATTGAACAGTGCACGCCGCGGCATTGTCTGGCGATATGCTTGATTTTGCTTTCTCTTCCAATTTCACTCAATTGCTCCACATATCATCTTGTTTGGAGCCCTTCCTATGATAGAGAAAACACCAAATCAAGTAACACATATAAATTCACTTAATCACATATCAAATATGCACAAATTGCTCAAATACATACTGGAAAGGTATCAGAATTAGATATAACAAATGTAATCATAAAACCTTCCAAATATGCATGAATACAAGGACTTAAGCAATCAATAAAACACAGATATGGGGCACAAATAATTACACTTTGTGTAGTTATCACACCCCCAAACTTAACCTTTTGCTTGTCCTCGAGCAAAACAAAGTATGACCAAGTAAACCTTCTAAACAATTTAAAAATAAATCATTCAGCACTTTCAAGTTTCAATCTTTTTGTTTTTCAATTAAATCAAAGCTACTAGTATGTAATGATTACTTCAATCCATAAAAAGTGTGCAAATGCCCCTAAACCAGTTTCACACATATATAATCCTTCACATGCCAACAATCCAGCTTCCTTCAATGCAATCCACATTAACCACGAACATGCAAGATAAACTTCTGCAATTCAATTCATACACATCCGGATAAATTTATAAACATACATATAAATGAATCATCAAATCCACAAAATTGAATCTAAACTCTCTCTCCACTAATGTAAACTACACACAACTGAGGATCAAGAGGGTCTTTAAAGCTTGTAATGTTAGGCCATGGTATTGGGTAACAGAAAAGAAGGGAAAGGATACACAACAAACATCGAGAAACATGAACATACTATTTCAAGACTTGAGACCAAGTGAAACTAGCAGGGTATTCTTCAGTGAGGATCACAACTTGCCAGAACCATGCAATGCTTTTCATTTTTAAGCTCTTTTCTTTCTTTTTCATGCTTTGCTTTTCTCTCTTTTCATTTTCTTTATTTTCACTTTTACAAAGCATTTCTTTTGCTTTTCTTTTGATCGCATTTAGTTCCTTCAGGCTCATTTTTCTTTTACATACATACCCCTACTCATTGGACTCACTTCAAGAAACAACACCTCATGTACTCAACAAACAATGAAGGGTAGGAAGAAAATGCACTGCTTTCACATGCATTGGAACGGTTAACAGGTTAACGATGGCAATGGTTTGAAAAACAAATAAGGCCAAACAATCATCAGGCTTCAAAGGGGACCTAAAGATATAATCATTCAAGGTAAGCTTTTTAAGGCTCAATCGGTCCAAAGAATGCCCTAATCATTTCCTCAGTCATACACAATCTAGGATTTCGCCTCAAGAGAGTGTAAAAACAATTTCTAGGATAATCAAAACTCTACATATACATCTATAAACTTTCTCTAAACATGCATTCATCTCATATTCAAAATTACACTTGCATCTAAGCAGAATGTAAATCATACATTAAAAGCAACTAAACTATTTCACATACTTCAAATCACATAAGGTTTCACTCACAAAGGGGCAAATAGCAACCTTTCATATCATGAAAAACCAAAACACACCAGCAGTCTTGTAAAAATTGAAACTTCTTTTGAACCCCTCAAGTAATAACCAAAACAAATAGAAACTCATAGAAACATGTTGGCTATCACAATTGCATCTTTTCAAGTATCATTACATGCATATATATAATACATCATAATCATCCAAAGCATGTAAAGACACTCCCCAAACTTAAGTGAGACAAATTCCACACTTTCCATGAATTCCTAGGGGTCTTGAGTCTAAAAATAGATTAAAAAAAAATAAGAGAGCTAAATAATAAAAACAATTATATTAACAAAAGAATGAAAAAGAAAAAGAAATAAAAATAAAAAAATAAAAAAATGAAGAAGAAAAATGAATAGAAACAAAATATGAACAAAATATACACAAAGCGAGATTCACGCCGCGGCATTGAACAAGTACACGTCGCGGCGTAACACCTCGTCTGCAGAATTCTGCAGAAAAAAAAAAATTCACTCACGCCGCGGCATTGAATTTTGCAGCGGTGCACGCCGCGGCATGAGAAGCTTTGCTAAATTTATAACACGCTTTTGCTTGAAATTGGTTCAAAGTGGCCTCAAAAGAAATGACAAAACATGTCCAAAAAGCTATTTTGAAAATGTACAACTAAAAATTATAAAAACTACATAATCAACATATTTAACCTATACATTACTAATAACTAAACAAAAGCATATAAACTACTAAAATCAAAACAATCAAACATACTAATATATACTAGAATTAAAACTAACTAAACTACAAAATCTAACATACTAAACTAACAAAAACTCAAAATCAAATATACTAACCTATTTATAAGCTAAAAACCTAACTAATGCATAAAAAGTAATTAACTTACTAAACTCTAACATACTAACATATTTAAGACTCTAATAAATTAAACTAACTAACATACTAAATCATAAATACTAACTACTTAACTACAGAAATTAAACTTACTAACATATTTATAAGACTTTAAACTAAAGAAAAACATGAAAACTAACTAAAACTACAAAAACTAACATACTAACATATTTATAAATTAAAACTTACTAATTACATACTATTTAACAAAAACAATAAAACCTGGGTTCCCTCCCAAGAAGGGCCTGAGTTATAGTCCCGGCAGGACTTTTACAAGGCAAACCGCCGAAATGCACTTCAGTATGCATTTCCTTGGAGTACGGCCGGTTTGTTCACAAAAGTGATGGATTGGATGGTAGGCCTTCCTCCGCCTAAATAGAGGTCACCGTTGCGGGTTCTCGAGCTCCCACAACAACCGTGAATGATGAAGCTCATCCTCCAATTATTGTTCCTACAATTACAAAGAATAAAGACTGAAATTAACATAGATTATTTACAATTTGAATTAGAACTAACCAAACTCATTGTTGATATTAGTAATATGGAATTCAACCGTTATCCCCCAGCAATTGCTAAGGAATAAGGCTAAAGACTTTGGAAATACACCATTGTCCCTTAAGAAGCAACGGCGCCAAAAACTTGTTAGACCATTTGTGTACCGCAAGTGCACGGGTCGTTCAAGTAATACAGATACGAAGTAAAAGTTCGTTCCCACGAGGACAAGGTTTCCATTACTAAGTAGCAACCAATAGCTTAGCTAAATTCTATCCAAGGACATATAAAATAAAGAAATCAATTAATCTAAATCTAGACTACCAAAGCAATAAAATAGGGGTTTGGAAATCTAGGGAATCCTTCTTCACTTCCTACTTCATACTAATGATATGCAATCCTTACAAGTAACATCAATGCTTAGTTAGTTTAGCTTGAGAATCTGATTTAGTCAAAAGCCTATGTCTAGGTCGATCAACCACGGTGTCATTTACCTAATCCACTATGGTTCTTATGGTTGCATGAGGACTAGTGTAAACTCCACTAATGAACGATCTATTCTCAAACACACGCTAATACATGGCTAAAAGGTATATTTCTATCCGGTTAGCGAATCAACTCATCCAAGCCAATTGAACTCGTCGAACATGCATCAACCATACCATGTCCATCTCCACAAATCCCTATGTCTAGTTCATTTGCATCAATTAAGATCATGCAATTGTTGATCAAAAGAAGCAAGCATTAAGCATAGGCATGGAAGAACAAAGCTAAACATCAATAGAAACTCAAATTCATACATAAACATCAATAATCATATAAAGATTCAAAGTATTTCCTAAATACGACTTCTAATCAATTGAACACGAATTTACTGAGAGCAAAACAAAGTGCTCAAAAGATAAAGGAGAAGAAGAAAACTCGGGGAGAAGAGGAAGGATGCCATTGATGAGATCCTTGAAGCTTGAATCCTCTTCCTTAAGGAAGAGAATCTCCAACCTAGCCTCCCTAGGCCTCCAATCAACCCAGAAATGAAGCACAAAGCCGTGGCTCCTCTAAAACCTAAAGCTATCTACGGAGCTCTCCAAAACTCCTTTCACAAAATCTATTAAAATCTATTTATAGACTCAGCAAAACAGAGTCACGCCGCGGCATTGATTTGCCCACGCCGCGGCGCGTATCAAGTTAGGTCAGGGACGCCGCGGCATTGATTTGCCACGCCGCGGCATTCTATATTTCGTAGCCTCTGACTTTGGATGCAGGGGACCTCCACGCCGCGGCATTGAACAGTGCACGCCGCGGCATTGTCTGCTGATATGCTGATTTTGCTTTCTCTTCCAATTTCAGCTCAATTGCTCCACATATCATCTTGTTTGGAGCCCTTCCTATGATAGAGAAAACACCAAATCAGTAACACATATAAATTCACTTAATCACATATCAAATATGCACAAATTGCTCAAATACATACTGGAAAGGTATCAGAATTAGATATAACAAATGTAATCATAAAACCTTCCAAATATGCATGAATACAAGGACTTAAGCAATCAATAAAACACAGATATGGGGCACAAATAATTACACTTTGTGTAGTTATCATCACCCCGGCTCAAGCTAGATCAAGGCCAAAGGCCACTAGGCTTGGTCGTGACCTTCACCTAAAATCCACTTCAATCAAGTTATGTGGTGGCTCCCTCGGCCACCACCACCATAAACCATTGTGGCTTGGCCGCCCTTGGTGGTGGCCACCACTATCAAACCCCCATCAACTGAAGCCACCAATCACATACCCTCTCATTTCCTTGCCTTGAGATTGCCATCCATGGCCACCACTATCTAACTTCCATCGTGGTTGGTTGCCCCCCTTGGTGGCGGACACCACTCCAAACCCTTAAAGGAAATCAAGGTTTCTCAAAACCCCTCCATCCATACCAAGGTGGTGGCCAACCTGCGGCCACCACTACCAATCTCCTTCATTGTTGGCTGCCTTTAGGTGGCTACCAACTGCACCATACCTGACCTCAATCTATCATCCATATCAAACCACTTCCCCCTTTAGCATTTAGCCACCTTATGGTGTTCAAAGCAACCCTAAGGCTATAGCGGCCATGGCCTTGGTCGCAGCCTCCATGGCTTGTCCATGGTCAAGTAAGTCACCATCTTTCCCCTAAATACCTAACAAACATCAATCAACCAAGAAAAGAGGAGAAATGAAATTCAAAAGCCCTTACATCTCCTCCTTAATCTCATAGATTTGGTGGTGTTGCATGCAACAACTCCTCCCTTTCTAAGTCTCTGCCACCCTTTATCTGTCTATCTCACTCTATCTCATTTCCCTATCTCTTTCTGTTGGCCAAATCATAGACTTGTTGTGTGTGTGGAGTGAGGAAAAGTATTGGTTAAGGGTAAGAAGAGTAGGGAGGTAGTGAGGAGTGGCTTTAGGTGTAGGTGTCACGTAAGTGAGTGCCATGGGAGATGGCCTAGGTAACTTAGGAGCTAAGTTATCACCTTAGGGTTTGTTTAGGAGTATTTCGAGTAGTTCCAAGTTTTAGATCAAGTTTTAGGTAGGGTTCAACTATCTTAGGGTTCATTTTTAGGACTCGTATACATCCCAGGTTGCCTTAGATCTCTCTAAAAGTCTCATGCAAACCCTATAACCCTTGTGCACTAACCTTAACTATTTTGGACCATAATCCGAGTTCATAACCCATGGGCCAACCCAACATACGTACTCGTTGGAATCCGACATCAACACCCTCAGCAGGAATATGCTTATCATAGACCCCAGAAATATATATACTGGACCACGATATTGGATAGTAACTGCTCTATCATAAGATTTGCGCAATAGATAAGTCTTTATAATATTTGTAATTGCCAATTATGATCTTACGAAATAATAGCACCATAACTACCAGACCAGTATTCCGATAATTTAGGGACCTCTGTAACTAAATAAGGGACATATCTCCTCCTGTGATAATATTGGGAACGTATCTCTCCATTATGATATCATATCTATCCAACCTTTATAAATATCAGGCTAAGTCACCCTAATTTGAGATCTTGCATCTTACTGCATAAACCTTACTTGTGCACTGTCTGACTTGAGCATTGTAGGTACCCACTCCCCTAGTTCAATACGCTTTGCTGTAGTCATAGAAGGAGGAAACCACTGTGACGTGCCTATCTCAGGTACACCTCTAAATATACTTTAGAACATTGATGCTGTCTATGGGGAAGATAAACTTTTATTCCTATCCAATCATGGTAAGCACAAGATAACATCTAAGGAGAGGAGGCGCTGCGTCTGCTGCCTCTGGTCAAGGACAGGGATCAGCGGCGCAACGTGATCCTCATCCTGTGGCACCCACCAACACATGTTGAAGCCTCTGCCGCTGGGAGTCGAGTAGTTATCGTTGAAACTCTTCACGAGGGATAGGAGACTTCGCCTTCATCTGAGAGTCCCCTCCCTTCGCACAGGGTTTCTGTAAGAGATAAACTTGGAATCCCAGGCCGAGGGGGCAACCTTAATGTTTAGGAACATAGAATCCCAGCTTGGGAATGCCAAATAATGAAGCTGATGATCGTGCGACCCACTCTAAACGTGCGAATCAATCCCAAATATCCGTTTGCCAATTCCAAGACATGTTGTAATAGCATATAACCATGTACGATGAACAATATCAGAAAATGGAAGACATGCGACGGGCTATGCATGAAGACCAACCCAGACTGCAACGTCATAACGGGAGGCAGAATGTTGAAAATAACCAGAGGAGAATGCATGAAGATGTCACAGTGTCCAATGTTGCAAACAACAACCCAAGCAGCGGCATTCACGACCAGCCCTTTTCTCCTCAACTTTTGAAGTATCGTGTCCCAAGGAACTTTAAGTTCCCAGCAAATCTGGAGATCTATGATAGGACCACGGACCCCCAAGAACACATAAATGCCTTTGAACAATCTATGTGCTTCCATGGGAGATCCATAGAGTTGTTATGTCGTGCCTTCCCGTTTTCCCTGAAAAAGGGGGCCCTAAAGTCATTTTTGTTTGTCCCTTTATAGGCCGCAAGTATACGGATCAAACAAGTAACACAATTAAAGAATAGGATATCGCTCCCACGAGGATAATGGAACGTCTAATGGTAAATATCAACCAATAGCTTAAATAGTTCTATTCAAGAACATAAAAATAGAGAAATATACAATTAAATTAATCTAAATACTGAAAAGCAATAAATGGAAATTAAAGATAATGGTTAGAGATTAGGGAATCCTTCATCACCTCCTACTTCAATTAATAACATGCAACTCCTTTAAGCAACAATAATGAATGAGTTAAGTTAGCTTGAGAATCTACTTTAGTTAAAAGCATATGTCTAGGTCAATCAACCATGCTTCATTTACCTAATTCACTATGTTTCCATGAAAACTAGTGCAAATTCCACTCATTAAGATCTATTCTCAAACACCTGTTATGCATGGCTAAGGGGTATATGTCTATCCCATTAGCGAATCATCTCACCCAAGCCAATTGAATGAAATAGAACATGCATCAACCATACATATGATTTCAAATCCAAATTACTATGTCTAGGTTCATCAGATTTCAATAATTCACGTCAAAGTTAGTCAAACAATCAAGGGCATTAAGATCTATATGATTGAACAAAATCAAACATTAATATAAGCTTAAAGAAGTACAAAATCATCAATATCTATACAAGGATTCAAAGTAATCCCTAAATACAACTTAGCTACTCATTGAACATGAAAATATACATCAAAAACCATATTCATGATATAAGGAAGAGAAGAAAACAAAGGGAGAAGAAAGGAAGCTCATAGATATAATCTTTGATGCTTGAATCTCCTTCCATGAAGAAGATGGCCTCCAACTTTGGCTCTCCTGGCCTCCTCTCAACCCAGAAATGAAATCTTAGCCGCAACTTTCTAACTTAAAAACTAGCATCTTTTAGAAATCTAATAACAATATATATAGGCCCCTAAATCTGGTTCACGCTGCAGCATTAAACATCTTATGCTGTGGTGCGTGTGTAAATTAAGTCATCACGTCGCAGCATTTACATGCCTGCGCCGCTGCGTTCAATCTTCGAAGCTCTCTGTCTGAAGTAAGGGATGCACCACGCCGCGGTATTGATATGCCTGTGTCGCGGCGTGAGATGCTGAATTGCTCATTTGGCTTTCTCTTCCTATTTTGACTCAAATGCTCCATATATCACCTTGTTTAGAGTCCTTCGTATAATAGAGAAATCACCAAATCAAAAACAGTTGCAAATTCACTTAATCACTTAAAGAATATGCATAATTTGCTCAAGATCATATAGGAAGATATCAATATTGAATTTGACAAATATAAGCATAAAAACTTTCCATATATGTATAATAACAAGGACTTAAGCAATCCACAAGCACAGAGATAGGGCACAAATAACTACATTTCTTGGAGTTATCATATCCCCAAACTTAGACTTTTACTTATCATCGAGCAAAACAAAGTAGGATTAAGTAAACTTACTTAACAATCATATTCAATAGACATTCAACAAATATTATAATTTCAATTAACCCTAACCGGTGTAGAATGATTGCATAAGTCCTCAAAGAATGCTAATGGTCCACAATCAGCTTCGTACATACACAATCCTTAACATGCTAACAATCAAAGCATCCTTTCATGTAATTCACATTTCTCACAAACATGTATGATAAACTTCTCTTATTCAAGTCATACACACTCGGATAAGTTTATGAGCGTACATGTGTATGAATAATATAATCCACAAAATTGAATATAAACTCTCTCTCCACTAATGTAAATCACACATAACTGAGGATCAAAAAGGACTTTAACAGCTTGTATGTCAGGCCAATGGTAATGGGTGTAAGAACAGAAATAGAAAAAATACATACAAACATTGAGAAACATAAACATACTATTTCAAGACTTGAGACCATATGAAACTATCAGAGTATTTGACAGTGAAAGAATAAAACTTGCTAGAACTATTCAATGTTTTTCATAATTTTCTTTTCTTCATTCATTCCCTTGCTTTTTTTATTTTTTATTTATTTACCTTTTTTAGACAAAGCAATTATTTTTCTTAGACTGCATCTGGTTCCTTCAGGCTCATTTTGTATTGAAGATATTAATACCTCTAATCACTAAACTCACTTCAAGAAATAACATATTATGTACTCAACAAACAATGATGGTAGGAAGAAAATGCAATGCTTTCGCATGCATTAGAATTGTTAACATGGTAACGAATACAATGATAATGAAAAACATATAAGGCCAACATTTAATAAGCTTCAAAAAGGGACCTAATGATATAATTGTATCAGGTTAAGCTTGAAAGGCTCAATCGGTCCAAACAATGACCTAATCATTTCCTTAATCATATATAATCCAGGATTTCGCCTCAAGAGAGTTTAAAAATAACTTCTAGGATAATCAAAACTCTACATGTATATCCATAAACTTTCTCTAGACATGCACTCTTATCATTTTCAAAGTTACACGTGCATATAAGTGGGATATAAATCATACATCAAAAGCGACTAGATTGTTTCAACATGCTTCATGATTGCATATAGTTTCGCTTCAAAAGAGAGCACTTTGCAATATCATAGGATACTCAAAACTACACTAGCAATTAGCACATTTTAACAAATTTTGCCTTTTTGTTGAATATTCAAAACATGCATTCATTAGGCTTATGTGCATTAAAACGTAAAAGCTATATACTCACAATATAATTAACGAAAATACCAAATATAAGTATGATAATATATACTAATATCTAATAATCAAATTTTTTTTAACATTATAATATGCTTCTCAATATTAAAAACATATAAAAGTGTTTTGAAGTGACATTTATGTAGAACTCGCGAACTAATAGAAGTACCACCACCTTAGGATGTTTAGCAAACTCCTTCCACTAAAGCTGGCGAATGGTCCTCTCAATGTCATGGTGGATTGCCTCTCTGAAGGAAAATCCCCTCTCTACTATGACTGACTTGGTGACCAGCGTCATGCATTTCTATGCAGCAGCCACCGAAATGAACCTCGTCTCTTTGAAGTCAGGAGGGGGAGATGGCTCCCTGTTTTGCTGGCTGGTAGATCCTCTCTGTCTTTTAGGAGCCATGGTGGACCTGAAAAAGGAATTACAAAAATCAGAATTGAATAATTAAGAGTATCAAACACATTTAAAACAGACAATTATGGAAAAACTAGGCCATGCATCGTGACATTTAAACCTGCGCCGCGGCATTAAACCATATTCAAGTGCACGCCACGGCATTCATGAGACACGTCACGACACTCAAGTAAACTTTATCCCACGCTACGGCATTCATGACTTACGCCACAACATTCAAGGGCGAACAGAGCCCAGAAATTTATGGCAGCAACAGGGCAATCATTTCTCATTTATTCTAAGATTGTTTACTTCCCAAAATACTATAAAACACATACTAACTCCACTTAAAATCTTAATAAAAACAAAACATACACAATCTAAATGCAGAAAGCTAAATAAAACTAGAAAATAGATAGAAAATCACAATATACTCACATAAATCATAACTTACCTTAAAATGAAGCACAAAAATGTAGAAGATGGCCTCCAACCTTGGCTCTCTTGACCTCCTCTCAATCCAGAAATGAAATCCTAGATGTAGCCTTCTAACCTAAAAACTTGCCTCTTTTCAGAAATCTAATAAAACAGTGTATATAGGCCTTAAAATCTGGTTCACGCTGCGACATTAAACATCTTACGTCGCGGCACGTGTGTAAATTAGCTCACCACGCCGCAGCATTTACATACATGCGCCGCGACATTTACATACATGCCCCGTTGCGTTCAATCTTTGGAGCTCTTTGTCTAAAGCAGAGGATGCACCACACCGCGACATTGATATACCTGCACTACAACGTGAGATGCTGAATTGCTTATTTGGATTTCTCTTCTTGTTTTGGCTTAAATACTTTATATATCAATTTGTTTGGAGCCCTTTCTATAATAGAGAAATCACCAAATCAATAACAATTGCAAATCCACTTAATCACTTAAAGAATATGCACAATTTGCTCAAGATCATATAGGAAGATATTAGTATTGAATTTGACAAATATAAGCATAAAAACCTTTTATATATGCATAATAATAAGGATTTAAGTAATCCACAAAGCATAGAGATAGGGCACAAATAACTACATTTCATGGAGTTATCAGTTTTCGAACTTAACACGAGGGTTCGTTGTCGACTGGGCAGACCTTAAACAACATTTCTTGCTTTAGTATACTATGAGCAAGGAGCAACCTAGATCCATTGAATCTCTGTCAAAGATCCTCCAAGGGCGTGATGAACCCCTCTGCGACTACGTCAAATGATTCATGGTGGCATGCACAAGTGTGGAAGTTCTCGATGACAGAATAGATTTTCATTATGCTAGGAGTAGTCTTCAGGTCGGTTCTGAGTTTTTTGCATCTCTGGCCAAAAAACATTAAGGAAGCAAGAGTTTCAAAAATGATCACAGAAGTATGTGTGCCTTGAGGAAGCAAAAGAGGACTAGAGGAGATGGGACAAAGGTGAATCCTCTCACCAGAAGTCTAACCACAATTCCTCATGATTCTTGCGTTCCAAAGGCAGCCCGCCTCAGGGAAAATACTCTGATTATACTCTTTTGAACACCCTGTGAGAAACAATCTTAAGGGATGTGATGTAGACCGAGTTTCAGAATATCAGGATGCCACCCCTTATAAAGAAGCATAAGTAGAAAGATCACTTCAAACATTGTACATGGCACAAAGGTTATAACCATGACACCGATGATTGCTACCAACTCCATGATGCCATAGAATTGCTAATTAAGGTCAGACGACTGCAACAATATATCCTCTGAGTCCAAAATGATGAACATCGTGGAAGACATAGAGATGATAGACGCAGCCCTCGGCGAAGCCCATCTCCACGCCGTAGGAGAAGAACCCGAAGCCCTAGGAGAAGATCCCGGACTCTACCTCGCCGTGATATCAATGACTAGCAAGATAGGAACAAGGACGCTCCGCCCAATGATAACGACGACCGCCATTCTGAACCAAACAAAATAATCAACACAATCACTGGCGAATTTGTTGGTGGTAGTTCGTCTAATAGGACTAGGAAGAAAGCTCTTAGGATGACAATGTTTAGTGTCTCCCACTCCAAATCCATATCACGGACTGCAGAAAGAAAGACGCCCTCTATTACTTTTTCGGATGAAGACTATAGTGGAATTATCCCAGGCCATGATGATCCACTTATCATCTTGGGAATAATATCCAATGTTGAAATCCGCCATATTTTTGTGGATCAAGGAAGCTCGGTAGACATCATGTTTATGGATCTCTATAAAAAACTAGAGCTTTCACGATCAGACTTAACTCCCTATAACGGGGAATTAATAGGATTCGCAGGCAAAATGATCACCCCAACAGGCTATTATGAAACCCACTTGACCTCAGGATCCTGCAAACTTTTAAAGATAGTCAAGGTAAGGTTTTTCGTAGTTGACTGCCCTTCAGCCTACAACATCATTTTAGGTCACCCTGCTTTAACTGCTCTCGGTGCCGTAGTGTCTTCAACTCATCTGGTAATGAAGTTCCTTAATAAGAACAATGAGGTTGTCACTGTAAAAGGCAGCCAAGTTGTAAACCAGAAGTGCTATAATGAGAGTTTGAGAATTTGTAGGGTTCCTAGAAAAGAAAAACTTGTTGTTCCTAGCCCAATCTTGGACCAGGTAAATATACTGATGACCGAGCTGGATGTTAGAGAGGAAATTCATGGTACGGGACCCTAGTCGAAGGGTGGGTTGCAGCCTCTTTAACTGGGAGCCAAGCCGGATCAGGTTACCAAGATTGGGGCTCACTTAATAGAAGAAGAAAAACACTAATTGACTGAGCTCCTACTCAAGAATAAAGATCTCTTTGCTTGGACATCATCCGACATGGCAGGACTTGACCTGGCTTCATCTGTCACTGCCTGTCCATTAGGGAGGACGTAAGGCCGATCGCTCAGAAGAAAAGAAAGGTCGACCCTAAAAGACAACAAGTCATTGAAGAACAGGTAAAGGAATTACTCAGCTGCAACTTTATCTGGGAGATTCCGTACACCACATGGTTATCGAACGTGGTCTCGATGAAGGAATCTAATAGGAAGTAGAGAATGTGTGTGAATTATACAGACTTGAATAAAGCTTGCCTAAAAGATCTATACCAACTTCTTAACGTAGATAAATTGGTGGATAGTTCTTCAAGTTTCAGATGACTTTCGTTCATGGATGCATACTCTAGATACAACCAAATTCTAATGTACCCTAGAGATGAGGATAAAACCACCTTAATCACTAATAGGACGAGCTATTGCTATAGGGTTATGTCCTTCAGTTTGAAAAATTCAAGAGCCACTTATCAGAGGATGATGAACAAGGTCTTTGAAAACTAAGTGAGGAGGATGCTAGAGGTCTATATTGATGACATGATAGTGAAAACCCAACAAGGCAGATCACACATAGTAGACCACGAGGAAGTGTTTGCATAAATCTGAAAATACAATATGAGGCTTAACCTGAAAAAATGCGTTTTCGGGGTCCAGGCCGGCAAGTTTTTGGGTTTCATGTTGACATACTGCGGTATCGAGGCTAACCCTGATAAATGCCAAGCGGTGCTCAATATGCAGAGCCCTCAAAATGTGTAAGAAGTGCAACAGCTTACTAGCTAAATCGCAGCCCTAACAAGATTCTTAGCTAAAGTCGCTCATAAATCCCTCCCTTTGTTCAAGTTACTCAATAAAGGGAAGAATTTTAAGTTGACTCAGGAGTGCAATGATGCTTTTTCATCCTTGAAGAACCTTCTGTCTTCTTCCCCTATCTTGACAAGACTGGAACCTAGCAAAACACTATACTTGCACCTCTCAGCTCACGAAGAGACTATAAGCTCAGTGCTAATCCAGGAGACGGATGAAGGTCAGAAGCTGATCTATTTCGTGAGTGAAGTTCTGCAAGGCCCCAAAGCTTCGGTATCAAAAAATCGAAAAAGTTGCCTTAGCACTAATCATTACGGCCCAGAGACTTCGACAATATTTTTAATGCCACCCTATAGTGGTAAGAACGGATCAACCCATCCACTAAGTATTACATAAGCCAGATCAAGCAGGGAGAATGATTGCTTGGACAATTGAACTCTTTGAGTTTGGAATCACTTATCAGCCTCGTCTTACAATAAAAGCTCAGGAACTCTCCGATTTCTTAGAAAAACTTACTTCGGACCCTGGCGACCTAGAGGGAGTTTCTTGGACCATATTTGTTGATGGCTCTTCGAACTCTAAAGGAAGTAGTGCTAAAATAATTTTTGAAAACTCTGAAGGATTGACATTGGAACACTCATTGAAATTTGAGTTTCCAATATCAAATATTCAAGCAGAGTATGAGCCATGTATTGCCGGACTAGTAATGACTAAGGATATGGGGGCAACCAGGGTCACACTTTGTAGTGATTCTTAACTTGCAACTTCCTAAATACAAGACAAATACTAAGCTAGGGAGCCCTTCTTACAAAAATACTTGATTAAAGTTCAAGAACTCCTAAAAAACTTTCAAGAGGTCGAAATCGAACATATCCCAATAGAGCAGAATGCTAGGGCGGACTTCCTATCTAAATTGTCCAACACTAAAAGCACAGGTAACAACCAATCAGTGATTCAGGAGACCCTCTCTCAGCCCTCCATCGCGGACCACACTATGTTCCAAGTGCAAGGGGAAGAACATTCTTGGATCACCTCTATTATGGAGTACCTACAGTTTGGAACCATGCCTTCCGATCTGAAAGAAGCCACTAAACTGATCAAGACAGCAATCAGGTACACCATCTATGATGGACGGTTGTACCGACGTGGCTTTTCATCACCACTCCTCAAATGCCTCGCACCAAAGGAAGCAGAATATGTTTTAGCTGAGGTTCACAAGGGAAGCTGCAAACACCACTTAGGAAGTAAAGCCTTAGCCTTAAAGGAATTAAGGGCAAGATATTACTGGCCAACAATGGAGGTTGATTCCTATGCACATGTTCGAGTCTGCAATAAATACCAACGCCACTCAGATAATTATCAGGCTCCCTCAGAGGAACTATCCATGATGTTAGTACCCTGGCCATTCTACAGATGGGATATGGACATCCTAAACTCATTCCCTTAGGCCCCGATTCAATTGAAATATTTGGTGGTAGTAATGGAGTATTTTACGAAGTGGAACGAGGCAGAGCCCTTGGTCACGATCACGTCAGCATGAATCTAGAATTCATATGGCATCACATTATCACCAGGTTTGGAGTTATAGAGTCAATTGTAACGAACAACGACACCTAGTTTAAGGATAAGGGTTTTACGGAACTACTCACAGGATTAAAAATTAAACATCACTGTAGTTTAGTCGAGAATTCTAGAACAAATGGACAAGCCGAAGTCGCCAATAGAATTATCATTCGGGGAATAAAAAGGAGACTAGACGAAGCCAAAGGAAATTAGGTCAAACAACTTGATCATGTTCTCTAGGCCTACCGGACTACGCCTCATTCCACTACAGGTGAAACTCCCTTTAAACTCACCTATGGTTATGAAGCCATGATCTCAGTTGAGGTAGGGGAACCGAGTTGGCATCACCAGCAGCTCTCACCTGATAACAACCCCGACTTAATCAGAGAAGACCTGGATTTGCTCGAGGAAAGAAGACGTATCACCTACATTCGCAACGTTGCCCTTAAACAAAGGACAGCGGCCAAATATAATTTAAGAGTAGTTCCAAGAAAGTCCTAACCAGGAGAGCTGGTACTTAAAAGAGTGGACAGCGGAGGGAAAAATGTCTCCCAAGAGAAGTTAGTCCCTAACTGGGAAGATCCCTACCATATCATCGTCAGCACTGGCAAAGGAGCTTACACTTTAGAAACGTTAACAGGCAAGCCGATTAAGAACTATTAAAATGCTAATAAACTTAAAAAGTACTATAGCTAGATGCTCATAAAGGCCTAGTCTTTTAATAAACTATTATTTGATCTGTCCTAATTTTGATAATTATATGCTCTGTATGGACTTTCGTCCTCAAGATTATCAATAAAATAGAGTTATTCAGACATCATTTTCTATATGAGATATATTAAGAAGCCTAGGTTAAGAGGTATAACACACCAAGCCTCCGAAGGCGCTTTGGTAGTAAGTTATAGGGTCAGCACCCACCCTTAATACTTGCCATCAACCATTTTAAGGTCAAGAAATCAAGGGGCAGTGCGGATTCAACATCCGTGTTCTTCCTTTATACCTAAGCCAAGTAGGTTTCAATGCAAAAGCACTTTGGACTATAAACCTCAGGCCAAGGTCTTGAATCATACTTAAGCTAGGTGGGATCCCAAAAACCAATATGGTTAGCGAAGGACCCCGGTTAAGGTTCAATTATAGATTATGCCTAAGGCAAGCGGAATCATAAGTGTCAAGTCATCTTGGACATTAAACCCTAGGCTAAGGTATTATTTTTGCGTAAGTCAAGAACTCTGAATGCTCGACTCTATGAGCATTAGACCTCGGATTAAGGTGTCACTTTGCCTAAATTCAGAATTCTGAGTGCTCGACATTATGGGCATTGGACTATGAACCATCGTGTTATTTTACCTAAGTCAAGTGGAATGCTATGCACTTGATGTTATGGGTGTAGGATCCCGGACCATTGTTTTTTCTTCAATAAAAGATATTCCTAAATCCTCAAAATGGTTGCGATAAACACCATAATGGGCATTGGACCCAAAATGGACCATGAAAAACAATAAACAAGCAACACAAAGTAAATAGTAAAAGGAAAAAAATTTAACACCTCGGCCACCGGGGTAATTATTCTTACAAAAATTTAAATGCCCCACGCAAAGGGCAAAAAAGAGAGAAAAAAGAAAGGATCAAGTCTCAACTTCATCTCCTTCTGGGATTTGAGCAGGGGTCAGAGCAGCATTGGGGTTTGATGTAGCTCGTCCGCCATAACGAGGTGCCCATCATGGAAAACCATTTCAAAATTAAGGTTTTCCAATATAAGAGTGACGCCAAGGTTGAAATGTTGAATTTAAGCCACAACATTTTGAAATTATTCTCCCCCAATATTTGTGGAGATTGTGTCCAACTCTTCGACGTCTTTCTCCAACTGTTCTATGCGAGCCTCAAGAGTGGTGATGGTCTTGGTGACTTTGGACTTCTCTCTTTTCCTAGCGGTTTTGGAGTTAACCAATTCCTTCTCCAACTATTGTTAGTGTATGCCCTAGAGGCCAATTTATTTTGACCATCTTACATACATTGTATTATGCTATTTAGTTAATATATGAGGCATTTCATTTATCATGTTATTTATGATATACATAATCAAGTCCTTAGAATAGTAAGTTCGATGTCCAAGGACATCAAGTGGATGACTTGATTATGAGATCCTATTGGATAAAAATAGAACATTATTATTAAATGTCCCTAGTTAAGTATTATTGTTAATCAGGACGACAATAATGCATTGACACTAGTATATACGTAGATTGATGGCCACATCTCACGGGCCATGAATATAAGATATCAAGTTTTCACATAGGTATATATTAGAGTAATGATGTATTAGACTGACCCGCCATGAGAATGCTGCATGGATCGTTACGAGAGTGTCATAAGCGATTCTCATAGTGATAATGGTGTATGTGATCATTTGACCTGAAATCACTGTGATTCCTACATAAAGAGTTGCATGTTTTAATGCTATCAAACGTTATATATAACAAGGTGATTATAAAGTTAGTTATTGGACATACTGCGAATTATGCACAGGGATATGAGTAACCTAGATGGGTTTTGTCCCTCATACATAGCAGGGGTGATATCTTCGGGCCCCCTGATTGAGTGAGACCACGAAATGCATGACCATTCTCAAATGAGTCAATATAAGATACTGAGTTCATTTGTTTTTCTATGTCTACTTGAGTATTAGGAAATGAAAGATTGAACTATACAAGGGTGACATATTCCATGCCTTGTGTTCAATTTAGATATCTAGACAAAGGGACTAAACTACACGGTAACATTGATCATGGAAAGGTTATGTCAAATCACTGACATTCTCATTACTTGGGTAGGAGTGATGTGTTGCTAGGTACCGTTCACAACTTATAATATTAAAATGAGATTTTAATATTATTGCTAATGTCATGAGAACCTACAGGGTCGCACACTTAGAACAAACTTAGTTGAAGCAATAAGGATCCAAGTTGAATTGGGATTCAATCATAGGCCAGACTCGTAATAGATGAGCCTAGGGTTGCACAACTTACCTACTGCTTCTCTTACTCGTATAAGGCAGCAGCTATTATAAATAGCACTGCTAAGGGGCTGTCAAGGCATGCATAGAAAACCCTAGCCATACTTGATAGAAACAGTGAGTGAGAGAGTGACAAATTTCTCTTCTCTTCGTAGCTAGCATTATTGTAGGGAGGTGGGACTCCAAGACTACAGACATTAGATGTTTTGCAAGTCTGTTTGTGTGGATTACGTAGAGGCATTACTACTGTTTCATAACTTCTCTTTTCGCATGGATTCTTGGTAGGAATTTTTTGTTTTTTCCACTGCGTGATGTATCCGCAATTCCCAATAGTGGCATCAGAGCCAGGTTGCGAAACCATGATTCACTTTTCTGTTTACATGTTGTTTGAAATAATATGATCTTGAATATGTTATTTCTATAATCGATAGAATGCTTCACGAAAATTTAGTTTGATTTGTTATATGCGAAACATGATGATGTTTTTGAAACCATGAAGATGTTCATATGATTATGTGAAAATCATTTAGTTTGCTATCTATTTTTGCGTCTTTTCTGGTATATATGCGATATGTACAGGGCAACGTGACATAAGGATTCTAGAAACCTTGTTTCTGGTTTACAGCGACATCAAGTATTGATGTTAAGCAAATCATATTTCTAGATAGTGGCGCAACGCATAAGTTCTAAAAATAGGATTCTGGACAGCTGTACAAAGGGTTTTGGAAACCTAGTTCTTGGTCTGCGGTGGCATACAGCACAGTAGTGGCGCAAAGGTTCCCCGCGGCGCATGAATCATTCATATGTTTGCAGGTATTAGGGTTCAAGTATTGATACCCTAGCCGTCAAGGGAGGCACAAGAGATTCAGCTTTTGTTTCCTAGATTGGTACAGGAATATGAAGATTGTCCTCAAGTATGAAAAAAAGTTGTATATTCTAAAGCAACCAATTCGTGAGCCACTAGTTGCAAGTGCCCCTAGAGTTGAAAGGGATGCTTATAAAAAGCATCAAGATGATGCCTTAGACGTCGGTTGTCTCATGCTAGCCACCATGAACTCTGAGCTACAAAAGCAACATGAGAACATGGATGCATACGATATGATCGTATACTTGAAGAAGCTTTATCAAGAGCAAGCTAGGCATGAGAGATTTGAAGTCTCTAAGGCACTTTTTCAGTGCAAACTAGTAATGGGTAGCCCTGTTGGTGCTCATGTGTTCAAGATGATTGGGTACATTGAAAACCTAGAGAGGCTTGGTGTCCCTTTTGGCTAAGAGTTGGCCACTGATCTTGTCCTACAATCGTTGCCAGAAAGCTTTAGTCAATTCGTCATGAACTACAACATGAATAAAATTGACAAATCTCCACCAGAGCTGCTAAGCATGTTGAGAACTACTGAACAAAACATTAATAAAGAAAAAGGAAAGGCCATTATGATGGTCCAAAAGGCTAAGGGCAAAAACCAGCTGAAGAAGCCCAAGGACAATTGGAAGGGCAATGGTAAGGAGAAATCTAAGCCCAGCACTTCTGGCTTGAAACCTACAGGCAGAATGGCTAAGGAAGGTACCTGCTTCCACTGTGATCAGACCGGACATTAGAAAAAGAACTGCGCTAGATACCTGGAGGAGTCTAAGAAAAAGAAGGGAAGTGAGACTTCCACTTTAGGTATTTTTGTTATAGAAGTCAATTTATCTACTTCAGTAGCTTGGGTCTTAGATACTGAATGTAGGTCTCACATTTGTGTAAATATGCAGGATCTAAAGAATAATAGATCATTAGCTAAGGGCGAAGTCGACCTATGAGTTAGAAATGGAGCAAAATTACTGCTTTAGCCATAGGGACTTATTTATTATCTTTTTCCACTGGGCTTGTAATTGAATTAGAGAACTGTTATTTTGTGCCTACTATTAGCAGGAATATCATTTCTATTTCTTGTTTAGACAAAAAAGGTTTTACTTTTATAATAAAGAACAAAAGTTGTTTTATTCACTTGAATGATATTTTCTATGGTAGTGCACAACTGAGTAATGGACTTTATGTCCTTGATCTTGAAATGCCTATTTATAACATAAATATGAAGAGGTTCAAATCAAATGATATGAACCTAACTTATCTCTGGCATTGTCATTTAGGCCACATAAATGAGAAACGCATCTTCAAACTCTATAAAGATGGATTCTTGGACTCATTTGATTTTGAATCATATGAGATATACCAGTCTTATTTATTAGGGAACATGACTAAGGCCTCATTTACTGGACAAGGTGAAAGGGCTAGTGATCTTTTGAGCCTTATACATAGTGATGTATGTAGACCTCTAAACACACTGGCTAAAGGTGGGTTTTAATACTTCATTACATTTATTGATCATTTCAGTAGATATGGGTTTATGTATGTCATGAAACACAAATCAGAATCCTTTGAAAAGTTCAAGGAATTCAAGA
Source organism: Ormosia emarginata (assembly GCA_029884605.1). NCBI lineage: Eukaryota > Viridiplantae > Streptophyta > Magnoliopsida > Fabales > Fabaceae > Ormosia > Ormosia emarginata. Next base: position 5,712,968 of record JAQQTP010000051.1, read on the forward strand.
ATAAAGTATAAAATCAACTTGACAAGAGTATTAAAGTCCTTCGATCAGATCGAGGTGGTGAATACTTAAGTCAATAGTTTGATGATCATTTGAAAGAGTGTGGGATAATATCTCAACTCACTCTTCTAGGAACACCATAATGGAATTATGTTTCTAAAATGAGGAACAGTACCCTGTTGGACATGGTCCGATCCATGATGAGTCATGCAGACTTTCTAGGCTCCTTCTGGGGACATGCTTTATTAATAATATCTTTTACTCTTAATCGTGTTCCATCCAAGACGGTTCAAAAGACACTATATAAGATATGGACTGGGAGACGACCTAGTATGTCTTTCATGAAGATTTGGGGTTGCGAAGCTTATGTAAAACAATAAATTTCTAATAAGCTTGGACCCAAATAAGATAAATACTTCTTTGTAGGGTATCTTAAGGAAACTAAGGGATACTATTTCTATAATCCTACTAATGGCAAAGTGTTTGTTGCACGGACTACTGTGTTCCTAGAAAATGAGTTTATCTCCAAAAGAACTAGTGGGAGGAAAATAGAACTTGAAGAAATTCAAAGTTCATAGAGTAGCAGCAAACCTATAATGGAAATAAAACAACCTCCATAAGTTGTTGTGGAACCACAATCTGCTCTAGTAGCACAAGACCCCCGTAGGTCTAATAGGATACGTCATCAACTAGAGAGATATAGATTTCTCATGACTCAACAAGGTTACTTAGTGCTCATGGATCAAGATGAGCCTGTGACTTACCAGGTAGCCATTATTGGCCTAGAATCTGAGAAATGGCTTGAGGACATGAGATCTGAAATGGAATCCATGTATGCCAACCAGGTGTGGACCTTGGTTGACCCACCTGAAGGGGTAAAACCCATTGGGTGCAAGTGGGTTTAAAAAAAAAAAAAACTGACATGGATGATAACATGCATACCTTTAAGGCGCGATTGGTGGCTAAAGGTTTCAAGCAAATTCATGGTGTAGACTATGATGAGACTTTTTCCCCAGTTGCGATGCTTAAATCCGTTTGAATCTTGCTTGCTATTGCAACATACCACGATTATGAAATCTGGAAAATGGATGTCAAAATTGCTTTCCTTAATGGAAATATCCTCGAGGATATGTACAGGACACAACCTAAGGGTTTTACCACTCCACAGGATGCTAGAAAAGTGTACAAGTTGCAACGATCTATTTATGGATTGAAGCAAGCTTCCAGAAGCTGGAATCTTCATTGTGATGATACAATAAAACAATTTGGTTTCATCAAGAATAAAGAAGAATCTTGTGTCTACAAGAAGGTTAGTAGGAGCACAATTGTCTTTTTGGTGTTGTATGTAGATGACATGCTACTCATCGGAAATGACATCCCTACCTTACAGTCTGTAAAGACTTGGTTAGGGAAATGTTTTTCCATGAAGGACTTGGGCAAAGCTACCTATGTGTTAGGTATCAGGATCTATAGAGATAGATCACAGAGATTGCTTGGCCTAAGTTAGAGTACATACATAGACAAAGTGTTAAGACGGTTTAACATGCATGAATCCAAGAAAGGACTCTTGCTTATGTCACATGGTGTAAGCCTATCTAAGGCTTAATCCCCTTCCACCCAGGATGAGAGGGATCACATGAGTAAGATTTCATATGCATTTACAATTGGATCTATCATATATGTCATGTTATATACTCAACCAGACATCTCACATGCTTTGAGCATGATGAGTAGGTACCAATATGATCCCGGTGAGAGTCATTAGACTGCTGTCAAGAACATCCTTAAGTACTTGAGAAGGACTAAGGATTCGTTCTTGGTATATGGAGCCGAGGAAGAGCTAGTTGTAAAGGGTTACATTAATGCTAGCTTCCAAACCGATAAGGATAACTCCATATCACAATTAAGTTTTGTTTATTGCCTTAATGGTACGCTTATGAGCTGGAAGAGCTCAAAGCAGGAGACAATCGCTGATTCTGCCATAGAGGTTGAGTATATTGTTGTCTCCAATGCAGCAAAGGAGGCCGTTTGGATCAGGAAGTTCGTTACTGAGCTTAGTTTAGTTCATAGCATTGTGGACCTAGTGGACTTCTATTATGATAATAATGGAGCCATTGCACAACCTAAGGAGTCTAGATCTCACTAGCAATCTAAACATATACTTAGGTGCATCCATCTCATCTGAGAGATCATCGATAGAGGATATGTGAAGATATGCAGAGTACCAATAGATGATAACATCGCAGATCCACTGACAAAGCCTCTTGCACAACAAAAGCATGAGGGTCACTCTAGATCTTTAGGCATTAGACATATGCCTAATTGGCTCTAGTGCAAGTAGGAGATTGTTGGTGTATACCCTAGAGGCTAATTTATTTTGATCATCTTACATAAATTGTATTATGCTATTTATTTAATATATAAAACATTTCATTTATTGTGTTATTTATGATATACATAATAAAGTCCTTAAAATAGTAAGTTCGATGCCATAGGACATCAAGTGGATGACTTGATTGTGAGATCCTATTGGATAGAAATAGAACACTATTCTTAAATGTCCCTAGTCAAGTATTATTGTTAATTAGGACAACAATAATGCATTGAGACTAGTATGTGCGTAGACTAATGGCAACATCTCACGAGTCATGGATATGAGATATCAAGTCTTCATATAGGTACATATTAGAGTAATGATGTATTGGACTGACTCGCCATGAGAACACTGCATGAATCGTTACGTGAGTGTCATAAGAGATTCTCATAGAGATAATGGTGTATGTGGTCCTTTGACCTAAAATCACTACGATTCCTACATAAGGAGTTGCATGTTTTAATGCCATCAAACGTCATTTGTAACAATGTGATTATAAAGTTAGTTATTGGACATACCGCGAATCATGCACAGGGATGTGAATGACCTAGATGGGATTTGTCTCTCTTATATAACAGGAGTGATATCTTCGGGGGCCCTGATTGAGTAAGACCAAGAAATGCATGGCCATGCTCAAATGAGTCAATATGAGATATTGAGCTCATTTGCTTTTCTACGTCTACTCGAGTATCAGGAAATGGAAGATTGAACTATACAAGGGTGACACATTCTATGCCTTGTGTTCAATTTAGATATCTAGACAAAGGGACTAAACTACACGGTAACATTGATCACGGAAAGGTTATGTTAAATCACTGACATTCTCATTACTTGGGTAGTAGCGATGTGCTGCTAGGTATTGCTCACTGCTTATAATATTAAAATGAGATTTTAATATTATTGCCAATGTCATAAGAGCCTACAGGGTCGCATACTTAGAACAGACTTAGTTGGAGCAATAAGGATCCAAGTTGGACTAGGATTCAATTGTGGGCCATACTCATAACAGATGAGTCTAGGGTTGCACAGCTTACCTACTGCTACTCTCACTCGCATAAGGTAGCAACTATTATAAATAGCACTGTTAAGGGATTGTCAAGGTACGCATAGAAAACCATAGTTGCACTTGATCGAAATAGTGAGTGAGAGAGTGACATGTTTCTCTTCTCTTCGTAGCTAACGCTGTCGTAAAGAGGTGGGACTCTAAGACTGCAGACGTTGGACGTTTTACAAGTCTGTTCGTGTGGATTACATAAAGGCATCGTTGCTATTTTGGTGCTTGTGATTTGCTCGATTCATTTTTCGTCAAGTTTCAAGAGATAAACTCGAAAATCACGTTTCATGGCTTTTCTTTTTGCATAGATCCTTGGTAGGAATTTTTTGTTTTTTCTGCTGCGTGATGTATCCACTGTAACACCCTAAATTTCTTATCTCTTAAACAGTAATTTTGACAGTTAACAGAATTTTACTGTTTAGTAATTTCTGTGCACTGTAAAATTATTTTGTTTATTCTGTCAGCGTATTTGATCTTTTTGAGTGATTTACTCCATGTCAGGAAAATAAAAATTTTCGGGCCGGGGAAAACTTTACGTAATTTAACTTTTACCGTTAGGTAATTATTTTACGTAATCTGATTTGATATTTGTGCGTTTTCTAATCTTTGTGATTTTTGTGGATGATTATAAAATTTTTTACTGTATGTGGGCCCAGGGGTGTATGTGGGCCCAGGTGGCCATACGTGGGCCTTAGTGGATCCCGCAAAGCAAAAATTTTTCTACGCATAGAAAAATTTGTATTGTTTAGACGGAGACAGGGGATCTTACTAAACCTGAATCCGGAAATAGTTTTAGAAAATTTCTTGTACTGTGTTTTGTACTGTATTTAATTTATCGGGTGATAAAAATACAGTAAATATATTCTTTCGTGGGGTTTTAGCAGATAAAAATAGAAATTATATTGCTTAAGTCAACCTTGGTGGTTTGGATATCCACCATTGATTTAATTAATGATGGAGACTTGATCTTGATTTAATTAACGGTGGAGATTTGATCTTAAAAGTGAATAAGATCATTTATAACCGTTAGATGGAGATTAAATCAATGGTAGAGATTTGGTCTCAAAAAGTGACAAAGACCATTTATAACCATTGGATTTAGAAGTGATCAAGGGTGGAGAATTGGTCTTGTAAAGTAACAAGGACCATTTATGACCATTGGATGAAGATTTAATCAATGGTGAAGATTTAGTCTTAAAAAGTAGCAAAGACTAATTATAACCCTTGGATTAAAAGTTTGAAGGAGTAATCTTAACCCTTAATTTTTGGAGACACATCTAATGGCTAGAATTTCAAGGAAAAAAATCTAATGGCCTAGATTAAGTCTTATAATCAAAAGTCTACCTAAATCCTAACCATTGAATTAATCAATGGCTAGAAATGCTCTAGATGGTGGCTAATAACGATGACAAATAATTAAATGCACAAGGAGAAGCATGCATGGAAGGGGATGGTTTTGGATTGTTTAGGAGACAAAGAAACAAAACTTTATGACCATTATTACATGTCATGGTCAATGGTGTATCATTATTGATCATTATTGATCAATTTGCATTCAAGGAGAATGCATTGGAGGGGGGACTACGGTTTTGGTGGCTTAAGTGAGTAGCAAAGTTGAAGACCACCATTATTACCCATTCTTGGTCATTATTGATCAATTGCAAGAAGTTAAATAAAAGTATGTCAATTTTTTATGACTTAGCACATATATCATATGGCCATGTACTACTTTTTGGAGACAAACTACTCATAATTGATTTGTTAGCATCCTTAGGAGATGACTTGAAGGGGATGCATGGTTTTGAGAGGCCTTAAGGCCATAGAAAAAGTTTGAAGACCATTATTGCCATCCTTGGTCATCATTAAACATTTTCAAGAAGCTAAGTTACCAAGTTTTCTCTCCATTTCTCTTCTCCAAGCAAGTTTCGGTCAAGCACCTTAGAACCATCATCCAAATTTCTATCATTTCATCCAACTTGATTTTCTAAACCTAAACACTATTCTAAGAACATCTCTAGTTATGAGTTTTTCCAAAATCATTCATCTTGGGCTTCAAATCTAAGCTTCAAGTTTCTATCAAAAATCAAAAATTCCATCTTTGTGTTTCAAGAGAAACCATTCGGTCAAGACACTCAAAACCACCATCCAATCTCTTTTAATTTCATCTAACCATAGATCTTGAATCTACATGATATTCTAAGCAACTTTCATGTTGGAGATTTTCTCTAAATCATTCATCTTCATGGACTTTCTTCAAGATCAAAGTTATTGGGTTTTTGAGGTGAAGTGTAAGGAAACTTCATTTCTTCTTTCTTTTTCATGATCTAAACCATGTTTGATCCATGGTTCCTCTTAATCAAGCTTAGTATACTAATTTTTATGTATTTTGTTTTGTATTTGAGAAGCCCTTGGTGATGAAGGACTTGGAAAAAGAAGCAAAACAAATAGCTTTTGAGGATCTTCAAGGGGTAAGAGGGAGATCCATCTCACCAACCAAGCATGGTGGTGAGAGATGGTCTTATATTTGATGGATGTTGAATCCATGTGAGGATTCCAATCCATGGTCATGTAATAATTTATGTGTGTTTATGAGCTTTGATTTATTTGCCTATGCTTGATATGCTATGCATGATTTTATGGCTTTGATGGTATGCTTATATTATGCATGATGAGTATATGGCATGTTTATAGTTTTTATGATGAAATATGTATGTGTATGCCATGATGTATTGATGGAAAAGAAATCAATTTTTGGCTCCAAAAGCCAAGGAGAGGGCTACGGTTTTGATGCCCAAAATTAGATATTCATGTTGAAATTTTTCAAGAACAAGCAAGTTGATTTGTTTAATGAAAATTATGAAGTGGAGAAAAAATGAATTTTCTTGGTTCTAAAGGCTATGGGATTTTCGGTCAAGACACCTCAACATAGGTGTTTATAACCTAAGATTTTCATGAAAGATTAAAAATTGGATTGATTTGAAGAGTATGGAAAATAAACAAAGGATATGTTTTTTCAAGAGAACAAGAACATGATTTTGAAGGATTTTTATTGATTTATTTGTGTAAAAAGATCCTAAGTGTTTTTCTAAACATGAGTTTTGAATGAAACGGGCAAACGTTAATTTTAAGGATTTGCAAAGAAAGTGAAAAAGAATTTGTAAAGAAAGTAAAAATGAATTTGAACAAATGGGTTTGGTTTTATAACCATTGGTATTTCGGTTTTGAAAACAAAACTTTAATGGTTTTGTTTGTGTAAAACCATATCAATTTAAAAGGAAAAGTATTTGATGGCTTTAATGGTTTTGCTTGTGTAAAACCATATTGATTTAGAAGAAAAAAATGTTTTGATGATTTCAATAGTCATGTCCACGTTTTTTAAGGCTTGTAATGTCTTGATTTTTATGAACAAAGTGATTTTTCAAAGTGAAAACGTAACTTGCTTTAATACAAGGAATTTGGAAAGGGAATCAGAGTGTTTTTATCACTTGAGAGAATTTTGTAAACAAAAAACAAAGAGAGGTAGAACATGTTTGAACTTTAATTTATTTTGAAGAATTGATTTTAAAATTGATTTGAGAAAAATGGAGAATATAATAGTGTTTTAAAAATTTACTAACGTATAATTGATTTTCGAGTTTTGAAGTACGTTAGGAAATTCTTAAACTTTTGAAACGTTGATTTATATCATTGAAAAAAGTGATTTTTGTGGATTATATTTTGGAAAAGGATTTCTTGAGTAAAGAAATGTGGAAAAAGATTTTCTTGAGTAAGGAAATGTGAAAAAATGAAATACAAAGTTATATTATTTTGAGAAAGGTTGAAAAGGAATTTTTGAAGGTTAAGAAATATTTTCTGTAATGAAATTGTGATAAAAAATGTTTTACGTATCTTAAAAAACGTGATTTTTAAGCTACGCAATTTGAAAAATAATATTTGAAATATTGAGGAATATTTTACGTGATTGTAAAATGTTGAAAAATATTTTACGTATCTTAAAAACGATTTGAAATACAGTAAAATATTTCTACGCGATTTGGAATACGTTAAAATATGTCTATGCGATTTGAGAAATGTATATTTTTATGCGATTGAGAAAAACATTAAAAAATTAGTACGTGGTTTAAAAATGCAACAGAAGAGCTGCAACATTTTGAAAACGTAATAGAAATGTTACAAAATTTTGTAAACGTAACAGTAGTGTTACGGTATTGTGAAAACGTAATAAACACGTTTTGGAATTTTAAAAATTTAACAAAAGTGTTACGGTATTTTGAAAATGCAACAGAAGTGTTGTGGAATTGTGAAAACGTAACAGGAATGTTGCGTAATTTTGTGAAAACACGACGAAAGTGTTTTATAACTATGAAAATGTGATAACATGTTTTTCGCTGTTGAAAGTACAGTATGATTACAGTTGAACCAGTGTCCATACACTGTTTGTGAGAAAATGACATATTTGTTTGTGATTGGATTTGGTGCATTATACGTGCATTGGAAAAATATGCGTTGAAGCATATGATTACATTGAACAAATGAAATTGAAAAGATTTGGCCTTTTGGGGTTGGACTTGCACTGATATATTCGTGCATTGTATAAAGTATAGCTAATAAGCTATTTTGCCCCTTGTGGTTGAAGAGGGAATGAGAATTGATAGTGAGATCTATGATGGATCTTGGGGTGCGTCAAGGCGCGGCGGTCGCCAGTGGACAGCTGGCGAGTACCCTGTGCCACTTGGCGATGCAGTCCGTTGCAACGCATTGACGATACCCGACAAGAACACGATTCTTTTCTACGACTGGGAGATTGTCTTTGGGCTTAGGCTGGGCAATTAACCAGAGCATTCTTCTCGAAATTGTGAAAACCTCCATGGAGTTGTTTTTGAAAAACTGAGCTTTTGTGCACATGCATAATCTGACATTTATATCTGTATGATATATTAATTGAGGAATATTGGCTATGACAATTGTTTTGAATATTTGGATGATGATGATGATGATAATCATGTTGATGGCATTATTGTGATTATTATGTGATGATAATAATGTTAATGGTATGATGATGATAGTTGATTAATGTTGAGTGCATTATTGGAATTTTGGTATGATATATCTGTATGATATGTTGTTTGTGTTATCTCTGTGCTGCCATGTTGGTATTGGCGTAGGTGATCTCACCTCTTTGTTATGTTGTTTTACTGTGTCTATACTGTTAAAATCAAATAATAGAAGGATCGAGTTGTCTTATACATAACGGGTAATGAATACTCTGAGATGGGTGACAACAATAAGGAGTGGACATTCAGGACTCGAAGGTGTGCAGTGTTGACAAAGAACAGATGTAGAACAGATGTCTGGTGCAACAAGATGGATACACAACAGAATAAGTATGATAAGTTTTAACGTTAGTGTTGTACCATGCTATTAAGTAGGACCCGTCATGAGGTTTGCTACTATTAAAAAAAAGAGTCTGTTAATTTTATATTTCTCTTTAAATTGCGAAATATTAATTGGTGCAATATTGCATAATGAATAGTTGAAATATGATTTTCAATATTACCTAATATTTTCAGTAAATTTACGTTTCAGTAAAGAAGTAATTTTGAAACCCATATTTTCATAACTCAAACCTTTTACGAATTGATTTTTAGATTATGAGTCGGGAGTCGGAAATGTGATGCCCTAGGGAGGGTGTTACATCCACAATTCCCAACAACTTTTGAATCTTCGTTTGAGCTTCCTCATTCAGCTTAAAGGCTCCAATAAGCTTCCAGGCGACCTCCTTTTCTGCTGCCTTAAACTTGTTTGCCATTTTTTTATCTGTCATTAAAATGGTTCTCTCAAGCATACGGGCTTCAACAGCTGTTTGGATAGCAAAAGTTAAAGCTTAGCAAGAGTTTAGGCTACATTCTGCTCGTTGATGTGCTTCGTCACTTTGCTGCTCAAAAGTCATTTGTCGATAAACGGCCCAATATCTTAGTGCCCAGTGATTATGGGCATAGGGTCTTCTCTTTTTGCCCTAGTCCATGGAGCTCTCAACAACTTTCATTTTCCTCCCTTGAAAAGGCCGGGTGGGAACATTTGTCAGATCAATGGATTCTTCATTTTCCCTTCTTTTTTGGCCCTTGAAGCCTTCAAAAGGCAATGAGTGATGGTCCTGATGCCATGCTTACTGAAATAAGACAAGAAAAGAAAACCAAAGTCAGAAAAATGAAATAAGTATAAGAAAATCAAAATGCAGAAACCTAAGATGGACTACAGACAACAATATCCTAACTCCTACCTAACAAAGCAAAAATAAGATCATCACCAGAGGTGTTGAGGACTTATATGATTTTGATAAGCCTGTAGTCATTGGCATACCTAATTATAAACCTGACACAATCAAGCTTGCCCGAAGTGAGATCTTCCTCTTCTTTTTCAAGCGGTACAATGGGGATGCTCCAGGCATCTTGCGTCCAATTCGGTGGGAACATCGACTTTCCATCAGCTTTATGAAAAAAAAAGAAAGATGTATCCCTATACTCCCATGAGCTTGAAGAACCTACTTTTAAACCCCTTAAAACTATCTTGAAAAATGGTAAAGCATTTACGACCAGTATGGATCGGATGGTAAGCCAATTCTTTTAGGATGCCATACCCGAGGGACTCACTTGAGTGTAAAAATAAAAAAAAAAGGTATTTTCCAAATACCACAACCCCATTATTCAGAAGAACCTCTCAAAAGCAATAATGTAGCTCCAACCATTAGGGTGGATTTGAGTTGGAGCTGCGCATAAGGTCTGGAGAACTGCAATCTGGAAATCGGTAAAAGGAAGCCGGAGTCCCAGTTTACTAAAGAGGGGCTTGTACAAAAACATAAAGTGTGAACCCACTTCTCGTCATGAACACACCCTCTTGTTCCTCTCCGAAGATAGAACTTGGTACTTTTGGTCTCGAGCTTTCTTCTTTGTCAGTTCTAAATATTGCAGTGATTTCCTAAGAATGTACTCAGAAGAAAAGTCGAACAAATGATCCCAGACATCATCCCCAACCCAAGGGTATATTAATCCCGGACCGCACCATAATCGGATGGCATCATCCTCATGCGGAGCGCAGACATTAGGAACTGGTGTCTGGGATCTTGTTCCTCTCTTTCCCCTAGCCATAAAGATCCTGGGAACACCCATAGAGGCTAGTAAGCAATTGTCAAAATCAATTAATTTAAAGATTCATACATGGAAGGGGGTGAATGGAAAAAATAGTTCACACCCACACACCGGGCTCCACTCTTTCCAAAGGCTAAAGCTCTAGAAGGACACCTCTATCGTGCTTCACACGACAGAGATGGTGCTCCGAAGGGGCAACTCCATTGAAGAGGCTTAAAAATCCTAACTCCACATTGTTCAAAATGGAGAAGAAAGATGCATTCCAATAAAGAGCGCGTGGCTACCCTATGACTCAAAAATGGCAAAAGTAAATGAAAGAAAGACAGTAATGGGGTCTGAAGAAGACATACCTTGTGAAAAGATTGGAACTGGTTGAAGAAGGAAGTGACAATGGTTGAAGAACGCTTCACAACCATGATTCTACACCACACGAAATCTTCAGAAAAGTACTTAGAAACAGTAAGGTGAGTGCAATGTACCCCTAACCCCTATTTATAAAGATCAAATGGTTATGGGGCATTCTCGTCTTCACAATCAAATTTTCAAAAGGCGCTCATCATGGCGCGCAAAGCACTGGGCACATCCATCCAATTAAAACGTGCCACGTGGCCCTCACAATTGCTAAAGCAATTGAAAGGACAGTTACACAGTAACTCAAGCGTCATGCAACCTTTGATAGATGAGTCTAGATTCTTTCCACAAATCTTGGTTACACCCCGCACGGATGTTGTAGAAAAGTCAAGAAAGCGATCAACAATCAAGTTAAAATTCTTAACCCTACATGGTATATGGACACCGGAAGCAAGAATTTAAGTTTGCCACTTCATTGTACCAACCAAGTACTAAGTAAGGGGCAACTGCTTAACATTAATATAGAATGAGCGTTGGACTTACTCTAGTAAGAGCTAAACAACGTGGATAGCGGATAAAGGAAAAAGAGGAAAGAAGATACAAGGCAGAATTCTAAAGAAAAGAATTTTTATTGATTATTCTCATTCCATACATCATCATACATCAAAGAGAACGAAAATATTAAAATCAAGAATGTATAAGGAAAGAGCAACTACTGGAGAACTGGGGAAGGAGCCAACATCAAGGTCACTGGCATCCTGGATCATGTCATATCCACAGTTCCTCCGAAACTAGCACCGGTCTCTTCCCTGTTGACCAAGCTTTAAAGAACTTTGGCAAACCGGAACGGAACACTGTTGCCATGATCCAAGGTTGTTACCTTCCCAATTCTTCTTCTCTGCCTCCTTCACAATGATAATAAAGGTTAACATCCACTCTCCCCCTTAGGACGAGACATAACCTTTCATCAAGAGATTGTTCCACTGGAACCCTAGCCAATTTTGCAATCACCTTAAGTTGCTTCAAATCATGAGGAATTGCCTCAACAGTCCCTCCTACATACCTGATTGAAGATTGTAACAATCTGAGCTATCTTGGGAAATTGTTGTTTTGACTTTATTGGGAATTAAAGATCCTTTAAAAGGATATCAATTTCATACTATTTCCCAACTACCCATTACTCTCGTGACCAATCAAAAGTGGAAAGCATTAAAATATGGCTTCCATCATGTGATCAGTTCGCTTTTATCGGGACCAATCAAAATGCTTCATTCTCTCTATAAATAGGGAATATTTGCATTGAAGTTGGCATTCCCTTTGTTGCATATCTTTTGCTTTGTGATTCTGTTTGTGGATGCTCCTTCTCTGGAGAATGATTTTCTTTTCATTTTCTATTTGTACAAGGAAGGTTTTGCCCTCTACGAGAACTATTTTTCTTTTCTTTCCAAAATCTCTGAAAGTATTTCCCTTTTTTACAAATAATCCCACTAATGGGGACCTTTCTTTCTCAATGTAATAGACGACAGACACCTTTCTCTCCCAGCTACATAGGAGTGTTTGATCTACGCTTTGTCATTGGGGAGATCTGTGATACCTATCGCGTTGGATGGAGACACTCGGGAGAGCAGAGCTCTTACCCTTTTTTCTTCCTCAACAGTCCGTCCAACGCGATAGGTATCACAGATCTCCCCAGCGACAAAGCGTAGATCAAACACTCCTATGTACGCTGGGAGAGAAAGGTGTCTGTCGTCTATTACATTGAGAAAGAAAGGTCCCCATTAGTGGGATTATTTGTAAAGAAGGGAAATACTTTCAGAGATTTTGGAAAGAAAAGAAAAATAGTTCTCGTAGAGGGCAAAACCTTCCTTGTACAAACAAAAAATGAAAAGAAAATCATTCTCTAGAGAAGGAGCATCCATAAACAGAATCACAAAGCAAAAGATATGCAACAAAGGGAATGCCAACTTCAGTGCAAACATTCCTTATTTATAGAGAGAATGAAGCATTTTGATTGGTCCCGATAAAAGCGAACTGATCACATGATGGAAGCCATATTTTAATGCTCTTCACTTTTGATTGGTCACGAGAGTAATGGGTAGTTGGGAAATAGTGTGAAATTGATATCCTTTTAAAGGATCTTTAATTCCCAATATAGTCAAAATAATAATTTCCCAAGACAGCTCAGACTGTTACAAATTGCAAGAAAAGACAATGTTACTAAGTGGCTTCCAGTACTCAAGAAAGGAGGGGTGAATTTAGTATTAAAAACTTTTCGCAAAAGCGTAAACAATTAAATATGCTCAGAATAAAATGTTAAAATGGCGTGGAAGTAAAAGATGAGAAGAAGAATAGCCAATAAATAAATTGCAAGAGATAATAAAATAATTACAGATAAATAAAAAGATTAAGGATAAGAAAAGCAGGCGCAATATTTATCCTGGTTCGACCACCAACTACTTGTGGCCTACGTCTAGTCCCCGAAACATAGTTTGAGATTTTTCACTATTCAAGACAAGCTTAAAGCAGGTGCTTGCGACCTTTACAATCTAGAGCACTTTTTACACATAGAGAAACTCTACCATTGTGCTAAAACCTCAAACAGTCAGGGATACCTCACCCTTACACAAAACTTCAAGGGATACCTCTCCCTTATTACAAAGCCTTTGAGGGATACCTCACCCTCTCAGAAATACAGCATAAAATAAATGAAAAATAAACTCTCACAAAGAGTAAATATCACAAGTTGAAGCACTATGAGCTCTCTAAGGCTATCTCAAAATTTTGGCAAAAGAGCACAGAAAATAAGAGAGAAAATTATAAATCATATTTTAGCACAAGCAAAATAAGTTCAGATTGTCCGGGACCTGCAGAAGTGACCCAAGGTCTCCATTTATAGAGCCTTTGAGCACAAATGCCTGTTAGAAGCATTTAATATGTTAATTAATGCTAAAATGTTTACGTATGAAGTCAAAATTCAAACCAGAGTCTCGTGGGTTATTCGAATACCATCATGGGGTATTCGAATACCACTGTTTTCATCTCTTATAAAACACAGTTTAGAAGCAGGTTATTCGAATACCACAAGGGTGTATTCGAATACCTCTATTTTGAACACATTGTAAAAACTGTTTAGAATGATGTTATTCGAATAACTACAAGATTATTCGAATACCTCTGTTTAAAACCAACATTTTGTAATAAAGTGTATTCGAATATCACATGGGTTATTCGAATACCTCTTATGAAAACATGAAAATGTATTGAAAAAGGAGCAGGTTATTCAAATACCTTAATAGGTTATTCGAATACCTCTATTGAAAGTTATGTAAAAACACTTTGGAAAACAGATCAGGTGATTTCTGAAATTCCACAAACCTTTTGATCTTTCAAAGCCATGTTAAAACTTTAATTTAGTTTGTAAGAAAACATGTTTTTAGATCTTTTAAGTCAAACAATGAGATATCCTATAAAAGCTCTATACAAAAGAGATCCTAAGTCCTAAAGCTAATCTTGAAGATCTTGGACTTGGTCTTCTCATCATCTTCATGTTTGTTATCATCAAAACTCATCTTCATTTTCACATGGTAATCACATTCTTCTCCTTTTTGATGATGACAAACTATCATTGAGAAAAGCATTAGTTCATATAAATTGGAATTCAAAAAGATAGGTTACGAGACTTACTCTCCTCTTTTTCAAAAAAGGTAATTTAATATCAAAGACAAGCACATTCTCCCTTTTTCTTTTGGAAACCAATAGCCATTGTTAATCCAATTTTTAACCTGTCTTTTCTCAAATAAGATTGATTAATTTTCTCCCCCTTTTGGCATGATTAAAAAGGATGCACATATACAATTTTGCATGTAATAAATAATAAACAATTTAATTTGCAACAGATTGATCAAAGTACTCATTGCATTAAATATAATTTGGCCAAGTACATATACAATTCCATCAAAAATAGCCAATACAATAAATAGCCAAAATACTAGAACTAAGCAACATATCCAAAGCGAGTCCTAGAAATAGGGATCTGGTGGCGGAGGAGGAGAGGCAGGTTCGTTTCTAGACAGCAGAGCTCGAAGTGCAACCTGTTCACACTCAACACCAACTATTCTGTCAAACAAAATGGTGAAGGTGTTCTCTATGTAAGCTCTGTTATCCAACAGAGAAGCCAAGATTTGCTCATTTATGACAAGAGCAGTAGCAGGAGCAGGAATATCAACAGCAGTAGCAGCAGGGCAGCAGGATCAGCTGGTTCGCCTTAAGGGTCGTCCTCATTATCTTCAACTTCAACTGGGAACACCCAGCCTTCATCAGTCTTGATCATCTTCATTTTGTTGAGGGTAAAGGACCTAAACATGTGATGATGAGTCAGCGAAGTCACTCGCTCAGTTTTCAGAATATGAGGATACTTGCCTAGGAAGGAAGTGATTATCAGACCATAGGACAACTCATGATGAAGATAGGCTAGTTCAGCTGGTATCCTCTCTTTAGGATCCACAACATGAATACATCATCTTCCCTCAGGTAGGCGTAGTTCCCACCTCTAGGAGCTAGGATGTGGGCATAAGCATAATGTAATAGCCTGTCCTGGCTCTTCATCATGCCTTCTTTGACTCCCTTTTGAGTCGAAGGTAATGCCAACCCAAGTCTTAGAACATCTTCAATTGCTTTGTTTTTGTTAAAGTTCTGGAGAAGCGTTTCTTCATCTTCTTCAATGTTACGGCCAATTGACTGCAACCTAAACATCTGAACCCAATCGTCGGATATGATTACAATGTGTTGGTCGCAGACATCGGAGTATAGCTCTTGTCCTTCAATCTTTAGGTTGCAATAGAACATCTTGACTAGGTCGGGATACAGAACGGCCTTGTAAGAGCAAAACCGAAGAACGCCTTGATGGTTTAGCCAGTTCAGAAAATCAAAACCACCTTCTCGTTCGAAGAACCCCAAGTCGAGGTACTTCGGTTGCCTTAGGTTGCGCTCCCAAAAGTGTGTAATGAAGCTACCAAGCTCTTGCTTGTTGGATGAGAGCCTTCGAAGGTCCAGAGGGTTGTTGCATGGAGCCGTCTTTGTGCAAGGGTGTTTAGGGCGAGAGGAGGAATAAGCCATTGTTGGAAGTGAGATGGAGGAGATGGTACGAAAGGTAGGGATGGAATGAAGGTGAGATACGAGAGGAAAGAGGGTATGGAGAAAAGAGGGAAACCAGAGGGTTTTAAAAACGGAGAGAAATGAGAGAAAGCATATTCAAATACGAAGGGGGGGTATATAAAGAATACCCAAGGTTTATTCGAATACCATGAGATGTATTCGGATAGAATGGTTGGGAAAGATCAAAGGACGCACCCTTCTGATAGAAGGTATTCGAATAACTACCCAGTTATTCAAATAGCTAGGCCAGTTTAGCTTGGTTGCCAGCCATGGGTTATTCGAATACCTCTTACTATATTCGAATACCCACCACAGAAAAGAAGGCAAGGCAAGTGCAAGTATTCGAATGCCTTGGAAGTTATTCGAATACTCCAGAGGCATGTGAGAAACACTGATATGATAAGTCTCTGGTTATTCGAATAGTTATTTAGTTATTTGAATACATTAGCTTATAGAAACATAATATTGTTGCACTGATATATGGTATTTGAATACCATAAGAAGGTATTCGAATAGACCTATCAGAAAAGAACAAATTTTACACGTACAGGGCAATGGTATTCGAATACCATAGAAAGGTATTCAAATAACTTAAACAGAAAAACACATATTTTATGTCTAGAAATGTATATCTGAGAGATGAAAGCTTACCCACTTATGGAGTACCTGCAAAAAAGATTTCAGGATATCTCCGACGCTCAAGTCAGTAATAATTCAAGAAGGATAAAATTATAATTTAAGCAAATAATTACAAGCATTTATATGTTGGATTGATCAATTGTGCCTAATTCTCCTCAAATGTAAAAGAATGCCTCTTTTGCTAGGGGTTTAGTGAAAATATCTGCAAGTTGCTTAGATGTTTCCACAAATTCAAGAATGCAGTCCCTTTTTTGTACATGATCTCTAATAAAATGATGTCTTATCTCTATATGTTTTGTTCTAGAATGCAAAATGGGGTTCTTAGAGAGATTTATTGCACTAGTGTTGTCACATCTTATCGGGATGTGATCAAGCTGAAGACCATAGTCTAGAAGTTATTGCTTCATCCATAGAATCTGAGCATAACAACTCCCGGCTGTAACATATTCAGCCTCAGCGGTAGACAAAGCCACACTATTTTGTTTCTTACTATGCCAAGAAACTAAAGAGCTACCAAGCAAGTGGCATGTCCTACTAGTACTTTTCCTATCCATTGTGCATCCCGCAAAATCAGAATCGGAATATCCTATTAGGCTGTGTGAGGCCCCCTTAGGGTACCACAAATCCATTTGTGAAGTGCCTACTAGGTATTTCATTATTCTTTTAACATCACTTAGATGAGATTCCTTAGGGTTAGCCTGATATCTAGCACACATATAAACACTAAACATAATATTTGGCCTACTAGTAGTAAGATAAAGAAGAGATCCAATCATACCTCTGTATTTCGTTATTTCTACGGATTTACCTCCTTCATCTTTATCCAAATAGCAAGAAGTGCCCATTGGTATAGTCATGTGCTTGGCATTGCCCATTTCAAATCTTTTGAGCAGTTCCTTGTAGTATTTTGTTTGACTTATGAATGTCCCTTCTTTTATTTGTTTAATTTGAAGCCCAAGGAAGAAATTAAGTTCTCCCTTCATTGACATTTCGAACTTATTCTGCATAGACTTAGCAAAATATTTGTAAAGGGATTCATTAATAGTACCAAAGATAATGTCATCCACATATATTTGTACAAAGAGAATATCATGCTTTTTGTTTTTAATAAAAATAGTAGTATCGACTTTTCCTCTTGAAAAACCATTTTCTAAAAGA
Organism: Ormosia emarginata; assembly: GCA_029884605.1. NCBI lineage: Eukaryota > Viridiplantae > Streptophyta > Magnoliopsida > Fabales > Fabaceae > Ormosia > Ormosia emarginata. Next base: position 5,730,840 of record JAQQTP010000051.1, read on the forward strand.
AACTTACTCAACCTTTCATACCAAGCTCTAGGAGCTTGTTTTAAGCCGTATAAGGCCTTTTTGAGTTTAAAAATATGGTTGGGTAGTTCATGATTTTCAAAACCTGGAGGTTGTTCAACATATACCTCCTCATGAATAAAACCATTTAGAAAAGCACTTTTAACATCCATTTGATATAACTTGAAATCCATGATGCAAGCATATGCAAGTAACATTCTAATGGCTTCTAATCTAGCTACAGGTGCATAGGTTTCTTCATAGTCTATTCCTTCTTCTTGATTATAACCTTTTGTAACTAATCTAGCTTTATTTCTTGTTATCAAGCCATTTTCATCAAGTTTGTTTCTAAAAACCCATTTAGTACCAATTATAGGATGATTATTAGGCCTAGGAACTAATTCCCAGACTTGGTTTCTTTCAAATTGATTTAATTCCTCTTGCATAGCTAAGATCCAATGTTTATCATCAAAAACTTCAATTATATCCTTAGGTTCAATTTGAGAAACAAAGGCTAAGTGATTACATGCATTTCTAAGATAGTTTCTAGTAATTACCCCTTTTGAGATATCACCTATCACGGAGTCAAGAGGATGGTGTCTTGATGTCCTCCATTCTTTAGGAAGGTCAATGACTTATTGTAACACCCCTTTGGAGGATGTCACACATAAAAGAAAATAAAAGAAATAGAAATAAAATCTACCCAAGTTGTGAAACACTTGTTAAATATTATTACGGGTTGTAAAATAATTCCCCGATGTAGACGAGAAATATGATATAAAAAGATAATGCGGAAAATACGAAATAAAAAAAAACATCATCACTAATAATATATATATGGTTAATTTATAAACTGTACAAATAATTTACAACTAAGACTACAACTACTTAAACAAAAACAGTAAAGAAAGCAATAAAAGAGTTAATATATACGACATGTCTGTTGTGACGCGCCCAAAAAAAAAAAAACATCATGGTTATCTAATCCTCGGATGGATCACTCTTAGCTTTGAAAATGATCATCGGGAGATAGATATCCGGATATCTCGACACACGGCGATAACGGGATCGCGCGGTCGATACGATGCTTATCTCACTAGGCTCGGGGTTTTCAAGCACCCCAATAACGCCTAATGGATAAGGGTAACTCTAAGTGCGAAAATAACGTCGTCGTCATAATCGGATCTCCATCAAAGCTGTGACGTAGAATCACGGTCATACGTCCGCATATGTAACGAAGCACGATCTCCTCGTAAATGCCAAGCCAGATCACCTCCATGAAATACCAGCTCTATGAATCCCAAAAATCCTGGCGTAGCCATCCTACACAATCAATCCAGAGGATATGGATGATCGGATGGTTCTTGATCGTAAAACTGATAGTCGGCTTGCTGACCTTCCTCTTCCTCAGGGTACACGATCTCAAGAGGCTGTTCCTCTTCTTCCTCTTCAAACTCTTTACCGCATAAAATAAATAGACAAGAGACACATACAATAAAGAGGTAAGACAACATAAAATCATCACAACATGGCCAATAAGAAGACGACAAATAACAACTATACAGTTCATACAATACGAAAAAGTTATAACAGTAATAATAATGGAATAGATTACATATTAGATATCCTAGTGTTTCAAAACATCACAGACATAACACAAATAAAGAAAACCACATAGATAAATCAATCTCACAGATAAAATAAATCAATCTCACAGATAAAATAAGATAAGAAATAGGCAACTAACATAAGAATTATCAGATAAATATAAATAGAGAAAATGTAAAAACATCCAAGATATTACCAGATAAAAAAAAATGAAATATTATCCAAGATATAATCAAATACATCAAGACACAACCCTACTCCATGGAGCTAAACCCAAACAGATATCAGAGAGAATGACTTGCAAAATCTATTAGTACCACGGCTGCCCAACCAACTATTACGCGGTCACACGTTGCGTCAATAGCCTACGGCCTGGGAATCCACCATCCAGGCGTAGTATAGTTCACGGTCTCCGTTGTGGCACTATAGGCAATGTCTACTAGACTTTACAAACCTCGATTAAATATAGTGAATGTCGAGTACATTAGTGTGCTATCGGTTTACCACGGCCCAAAGCGGAGCTACCAACTCATGTCCACATGTGGGATCCCGTACACTAAAGTCTCCAAGTTCATTAGAACAATGAACCACACTACGTTTATCGCATCGACAACACGATGTGATTTAGTTCAATCCAAAACACCAAAAATTGGTATAAAGACAAAACATAATTCCAAATATATGAAATTATGAAAATGCCCTCAAGATAAAAATATGCCCTCAATGGCAAAAAAGCACATGCGGGTTCACTTTTTCCCGACAAATGAGAAATAACCTCAAAAGCCATGTACGGGTTCACATTTTCCCGACAAAATGAAAAATAAATATAGTAACGGTCAATCGCGTAGAAATTTTATCGCGTTTTTTAAAATCTCGTCGTTTTTACAAGCGTTTTAAAATCGGGTAAAGATATTTTTCTGTTTTTAAAATCGCGTAGCATTTTTAATACGTTTTCTCAATCGCGTAGGATTTTTAAATCATTTTCTTATTCGAATGCCTTTAAAATTATGACTTTGTTTAAACAAGCGAGAAATAGTACTTAGTACATTTAAACTACGTAGAATAATTTTTCATACCGCATATCTTGTCTTTTAGATATTTTTGCTATCTTATTTGTTCATTTTTACTAAAAATTGAATTTTGTTTAGAATATCATAATAATGGTTTCTAATTTATCCATAAAATTTCCATTTACCTAATTTTTTAACCATTTCATTTAATTCCTTTTGAAATCTCTAACATGCTTCAAAACCAAAAGTGAGCTATATGTTAGAAAATTTCTTAACATTACTGTATTTCCTTCCTAATGATAAAATTATGAATTTTTTTAACCCTTTAGACTTACTTCTAATCAATTGGTTCCTTCAAACATCATTATAGAAAATTTCTTCTTAACTTGTATTGTTTCTTTTTAATTGAAAAAGGTTTAGAATCAAGTTTTAGAAATCATAATTACTTATAGTGGCATGTTGGCCAAATTTCATAAAACTTTTGCATTTGATTTCCAAAATGTCTTTCACCTTGTAAATCATATCAAATGTATTATATTGTCTAAGTTCCTTAAATCATTTTAGAAAATAGTTAACAATAGTCAATTTAATCCTTTAGGCATGTTGGCCCAAAATACTAAGTTTTTTACCATTTGATTTCTAAATGCATTTTCTTTGATCAAATCAATTAGAAACTTTCTTGATTCTCCTAGGTTAATTAAGTTACACTTTAGGAAAAATCAAGAGAACATTTTGGTCCTCCAAACTTGTCATTGCCGTGAGCTATTGGATGTGCTCTTTGGAACACTCATACAAATTTACACATGTTATTCACATCCTATAATTTATCATACAATTCTAACACATGCATTATATTTCTAACACATGCAAAAATATTTTCTAACACATACAACCTAAATTAAAGCTTGTAGACATGCTTTCAAAAGCTAATAGACATGCAAAATTATTACAATCATCAAACAAGAAAGCTAATAACAATTACCACATAAACTACTAACAACCACAAAAATTAACAAATACACACATAATTAACACATGACCACCGAATCCTTATGGATTCTACAAACATCACAAATGGCTCCATCTTCTTACCACCATCAAGAGATGATAAGAATTGTCTTCCTCTTACCTTAAATGAAGACAAAAGCTTGCTTTCACACCTCCTAGGTCACGGTTTTCACCACCAAAAATACCTAGAAATCTCAAACAAAATCTACATGTTACTAACCATGAAAAAGAAGCTAAACCATGGAAAAATCATGGCTTAGAACTTTGAAAAAGAAGAGAGAAAAGAAAAGCATGAAATTTCACCTTCTAGGTAAAACTTTCAAGGTTGGTTTCAAGCCCTAGATGGAAGAATTTGAAGAAACTCCCAACTACAAAGGTTCTTAGAATAGTGTTTAGGTTAAGGAAACTTGGTTAGAAAAATTTTTGGATGGTTGGATGGTGTAGTTTGTGTCTTGGCCGAATGGAAGGAGAAAAAGAACAACAATGGTGGCTAGGGTTCTTGATGAGAGAGAAAAGAGAAAAGTGATGAAGAAGAAAGTGATTTTAGTCTCCTAAGGCCTCTTGGCCGTGAACATCAAGTGGGGTGCAAGGTGGGCACCTTGCTTGGCTTCATCCAAGCCATTGGATGAATCAAAGGCCAAGATCAAGCCTTGGTGAGCAAGCTTGATTCCCATTGGTTGGTTCTTGACTCACATCTTTGAGTCACACAATTAAATGCTATTGAGTTATTTGAGTCACATTTCTGAAAGTTCTACGACTCGGTGATTACGGTGATTAATTAAGCTACCGATCTAACTGATTCGCTAATTGTGGGTCCCGCAAAATATTTTCGGGTCCATTTGTCACTAAAACATCTTGACTAATAAAATAATATTATAATAATATAAAATTATTTTATTTGTGATTAAATCTAAAAATTAAAAGATTATTTTTAGTCATTCGAGAATCGGGTTAAGTAAGATCCCCCAATTCTAAATAATAAAATAAGATTTTCCCGGCCCGGAAATATTATTTTCCTTAGGTCGGAGCAAATCACACAAAAAGTCCATATAAAATCAGACGGTATTTTCGGGCATTAAATCAAGAAGAAAACAATTAAAAACAGACAAAACAGTAAAACGATGCGTTCGGGACGTAACGGTCATTTTCCATTTTTTCCCACAACGTAGGTAATCATCCAAAACGTTCAAATAAAATATTATATAGTGTATATCTTTCGAGAAAAATTAATACTGAGCTTCAGAAAAATTTTTATTTTACCGTCTCGAAACAAACTACGCAAAACGATCAAATAAAATTTGAGCCAGTATTATCGTAATTGTTTTCATACAAAAATCGAGAGAACAGAAAAATAGGGACACAACGGTCATTCATACAAAAGGTACATTCAGAATATTTCCTAAAAATTGGGGCGTTACACTTATGATTCTTCTTGATTTAGAGATTCCTTTTCTTGTTTCCTTTCTTCCTTGTTGTCCAAATGTGATTTCGCCAAAGCTTCTGCAACATCATCAACAACAAATTCCTTTCTCGATCCATTTGGATTAGTTTCATCAAATGCAATATGAATGAATTCTTCAATTGTCATAGTTCTTTTATTATAAATTCTAAAAGTTTTGCTATGAATAGAATAACCTAGAAATATACCTTCATCAGACTTAGCATTAAATTTTCCTAAGTTATCCTTTCCATTATTCAAAACAAAACATTTACATGCAAAAACGTGAAAATGTGAGACATTTGGCTTTCTTCCCTTGTATAACTCATATGAGGTTTTCTTTAAAATCGGCCTTATAATGGCTCTATTCATTACATAACACGTGGTATTTACCGCATCCGCCTAAAAATACTTAGGAAGAGAAGCCTCATTGAGCATAGTTCTTGCTATTTCTTCCAAAGATCGATTTTTCCTTTCTACAACTCTATTTTGTTGTGGAGTTCTAGGGACAGAAAAATTATACTCAATACCATGTTCATCACAGAAAGTTTCAAAAACATGATTTTCAAACTCACCACCATGGTCAGTTCTTATGGATGTAATTGAAAAACCTTTTTCATTTTGGATAACTTTTGCAAGTTTCTTAAAAGCTAGAAATGCATAACTTTTGTGAGAAAGAAATAGAGTCCATGTAAATCTAGAAAAATCGTCCACAATCACTAACGCATAGTAATTCCCACCAAAGCTCATAGTTCTAGATGGTCCAAAAAGATCCATGTGCAAAAGTTGCAAAGGTCTAGTAGTTGAAACAATGTTTTTGGCTTTAAAAGAGACCTTTACTTGTTTTCCCTTTTGACATGCATCACATAATTTATTTTTTTCAAAATTGAGCTTAGGTAGTCCAATTACTAGTTCTTTAGAAATAAACTTTTTTAAGTGGTCCATGTGAATGTGAGCAATTTTTCTATGCCATAACCAAGACTCATCTTCCTTACTTAAAAAGCATTTCGCATCATTTGAAGATATATCATCAAGACTAATCATATAAATGTTATTAACTCTATGACCAATAAACTTAACATGCTTGTCATTTTTATCTTCAATTATGCAACAATTTGAATCAAATATAACTCTATTTCCTTTATCACATAATTAACTAATACTAAACAAGTTATGTTTCACACCTTCGACAAGCAATACATTATCAATAGAGGAGTTAGGATTCTTACCGACTTTGTTAACTCCAAGAATCTTTCCTTTGTTGTTATCTTCATATGTTACATGTCCATGAGTTTTGGGAACAAGGAAAGAGAATTTTTAGTTGTCTTCGGTCATGTGCTTGGAGCATCCACTATCAAGGTACCAATTTGAGCTTTTTGCCTTCAAGCACACCTCATTGTCACTTTCTTCTTCTTCTTCTTCTCCCTTGGCCATAAGACATAGATGGGCTTCTTTGTTATCTGAACTATCAGTTGAGTCCATGTCGTTGTCATCCCATGCTATGTAGGCACTTCTTCCCTTTCTTTCCTTGAAGGGTTTTTTTCAAATTTCTCCATCTTCTTTTGGTAAATTGAACACTCCATTTTCATGTGTCTAGATTTTTCACACTCGTAGCAAGTTGGAGTTGAGGTCATTCCTTCCCCTTTATAATGAGTTTTCTTTGGTGGAAAAGGTGGTCTTCTTTGGTTTCCCTTCTTTCTGAGAAACTTACCGAATCTCTTAACTATAAGGCTAAGGTTTTCTTCATTTAGTTCAATATTTTTGGTGTTTTCTCCATCCTCATCATCATCTTCATCAATTGCCAAAGCAGTGGCTTTGAGAGCTATGCCTTTTTTCTTTTTATCACTTTGGCTTAGTCTATTCAGCTCCAGTTCATGTTCATGGAGTTTTCCAAAAAGAGTGGCTAATGTCATAGTCGACAAGTCCCTTGATTCTGATATAGCTGTAACTTTCGGTTGCCAAATCATGCTCAAATATCTTAGCACTTTGTTAATTAAATCTTCATTAGAAAAATTCTTTCCTAAAGATGCAAGATGATTTACGATGTGGGTGAACCTCTTTTGTATTTCTTGAATGCTTTCTCCTTGGTTCATTCTAAATAATTCGTATTCATGAGTAAGAGAATTAATTCTCGACCTCTTAACTTCACTAGTACCCTCATGGGTGACTTGTAAAGTATCCCACATCTTTTTTGCAGTTTTACAGTTTGAAATCCAAAAAAATTCATCATACCCCAAGGCAGTGGTAATGATGTTTTTAGCACTTAAATTATGTTGAACTTTCCTTTTATCATCATCAAACCATTCACTCCTTAGAGTTTCAGTCTTTATACCATCGATTGTTTTTGTAGGTATAAATGCGCCGTTTTTTACAGCATCCCACACATCTAGATCAATAGCTTCAATGAAAATTTTCATTCTTTCCTTCCAATATGCATAACCATCCCCATTGAAAAAAAGTGGTCGGTTTATGGAAGATCCCTCTGAAAAGTCATTTGAGGAAGCCATGTTTTCTTGAAGTGGCTAAGCTCTTTATACAAGAGTCTAGCTCTGATACCATTTGTTACCAAGTGGCTTCTAGTACTCAAGAGGGGGTGAATTGAGTATTAAAAACTTTTCACAAAAGCGTAAACAAATTAAATATGCTTAGAATAAAATGTTAAAATGACGTGAAAGTAAAAGAGAAGAAGAAGAATAGCCAATAAATAAATTGTAAGAGATAATAAAATAAATGCAGATAAATAAAAAGATTAAGGATAAGAAAAGCAGGCGCAACATTTATCTTGGTTCGACCACCAACCACTTATGGTCGACGTCCAGTCCCCGAAACACAGTTCGAGATTTTTTACTATTCAAGACAAGCTTAAAGCAGGTGCTTGTGACCTTTACAATCTAGAGCACTTTTCACACATAAGAAAACTCTACCCTTGTGCTAAAGCCTCAAACAGTCAGGGATACCACACCCTTATACAAAACTTCAAGGGATACCTCACCCTTACACAAAACTTCAAGGGATACCTCACCCTCTCAGAAATACAGCAGAAAATAAATGAAAAATAAATGAAAAATAAACTCTCACAAAGAGTAAATATCACAAGTTGAAGCACTATATAGCTCTCTAAGGATATCTCAGAATTTTGGCAAAAGAGCATAGAAAATAAGAGAGAAAATTATAAATCACGTTTTAGCACAAGCAAAATAAGTTCAGATTGTCTAGGACCTACAGAAGTGATCCAAGGTCTCTATTTATAGAGCCTTTGAGCACAAATGCCCATTGGAAGCATTTAATATATTAATTAATGCTAAAACATTTACGTATGAATTCAAAATTCAAACCAGAGTCTCGTGGCTTATTCGAATACCATTATGGGGTATTCGAATACCACTATTTTCATCTCTTATAAAAAAACAGTTCAGAAGCAAGTTATTCGAATACCACAAGGGTGTATTCGAATACCTCTATTTTAAACACATTGTAAAAACTGTTTAGAAATGATGTTATTCGAATACCTACAAGGTTATTCGAATACTTCTATTTAAAACCAACATTCTGTAATCAGGTGTATTTGAATACCACATGGGTTATTTGAATACCTCTTATGAAAACATGAAAACGTATTGAAAAAGAAGCAAGTTATTCGAATACCTTATTAGGTTATTCGAATACCTCTGTTGAAAGTTATTTAAAACACTTTAGAAAACAGATCAAGTGATTTATGAAATTCCACATACCTTTTGATCTTTCAAAGCCATATTAAAACTTTAATTTAGTTTGTAAGAAAATATGTTTTTAGATCTTTTAAGTCAGCCAATGAGATATCCTATAAAAGCTCTGTACAAGAGAGATCCTAAGTCCTAAAGCTAATCTTGAAGATCTTGGACTTGGTCTTCTCATCATCTTCATGTTTATTATCATCAAAACTCATCTTCATTTTCACATGGTAATCACAGACAAAAATCCTGTGAAACCATGCACGGGAGCAACAAAGGACATACCTTGGATGACGGGATGGCAAAGAAATCAATAATCCATCATGGATACCGATGTCATATGCCAACCCTAGAGGTACTACGCCATAATAGACCTCAACCATTTTAGATTTTTATATCTACTACGCGCTGAGTGTTCTCTTCAAAATTGATATAGTGACACTTAATTGTTCCACTTAAGTGCTAAGCTGGGGGCAACTATTCTGGACCGTAATATGGGTTCATAACCCATGGGCCAACCTAGCATGCGTACTCGCAGGAATCCGATGTTAACACCCTTAACAAGAATATGCTTATCAAGGACCCTAGAAATATATATATCAGACCACAATATTGGATAGTGACTGCTCTATCGTAAGATCTATGCAATAGATAAATCTTTATGATATCTGTAATTGTCAATCATGATCTTACGAAATAATAGCATCATAACTACCATACCAGTATTTCGATAATTTAGGGATCCTCTGTAACTAAATAAGGAACATATCTCCTCTTGCGATAATCTTGGGAACGTATCTCTCCATTATGAGATCGTATCTATCCAACATCTATAAATATCAGGCTAAGTCACCCTAATTTAAGATCTTGCATCTCATAACATAAACCCTACTTGTGCACTATCTAACTTGAGCATTGGAGTCCCTTTGCAGGTTCCTACCCCCTGATTCAATACGCTCTACTGTAGTCGTGCAAGGAGAAAACCACTGTGACGTGCCTATCTCAGGTACACCTATGAATCTACTTCAAAACAACCACCCTTTATATGTATATCTCACTCTATCTCACTTCCCTATCTCTTTCTCTTGGCCAAATCATGGGCTTGTTGTATGTGTGGAGTGAGGAAAAGTGTTAGTTAAGGGTAAGAAGAGTAGGGAGCTAGTAAGGAATGGCTTTAGGTGTAGGTGTCACGTAAGTGAGTGCCATGGGAGATGGCCTAGGTAACTTAGGAGCTAAGCTATCGCCTTAGGGTTTGTTTAGGAGCATTTCGGGTAGTTTCAAGTCTTAGATCGAATTTTAAGTAGGGTTTAACTACACTAAGGTTCATTATTTAGGACTCATATACATCCTAGGTTGCCTTAGATCTCTCTAAAAGTCCCATGCAAATCCTATAACCCTTGTGCACTAACCTTAACTGTTAAAATTTACACAAATAACTCTAAATTCATCCTATTGCATGTAATTTTAATAATTTAAATGTCAAATCACTTTAAAATCTTCATTATTACTATAAAAGTTCCTAAGCCAATAAAAATGAAGCTTAGTACTCCTTTAGGTTGCATGAAATGTCGTTGGTTAATATTACTTTAATATAATAATAATATTATTATATTTAATTAACTCTTAATTAATCTAATTATCTTACTAAGCTTTAATTAATATCTTATGATATTTTAATTACTTATACTAATTATTCACTTTAATTGATTAGTTACGTTACTAATTAATCTCTAATTAATTTAGTATCTATTTCATTAATTCTTTATTATTCATAATAAGCTAATTTATACCATAATAATTATAAATAATTTCATTTATAATTATTCTAGCTAATCTCTATTTATTCTTAATTCTCTCATATTTTAATTAATTATTTTAATTATTCTATGAGATAACTTACTCGCTAAGTTATCAGCCTATAAGCACATATATCAAGACATGCACGTAAAATCATACAAATACCAAATAGTAACTAAGCAGCTCTATAAGCATACTAGAAGGGAGGATGTTACAATACACCCCCAAAAATGAGGTCCATCAATGGACTCATTATTAATAGTTGTTGGATCTGTAAAAAATTAAATGGATGGTATGGATTGAAGAAGTACCACATGATCAACAGATAATCTTTAAAACGTTTAATTTACAAATTGCTCCTTAAGAATAAAGAAAACTTTAACCCCAACCCAAGTCTGCCTCCACCATCTAAACCTGCCCACATGGGTCACTTCTAGCTCTACCGGCAAGTGAGAACCACTACGCCACCCACCACCCACCACCTTTTCACCCCATCGCCTTTGCAGCTCCATCACTAGATCCATGGTGGTGCCCAACAAAGTCCCTCCCCCAAGCACACCACTCATGAGAATTTATCCAAACCAAAAAGCATGAGAGGGAGTGTGAGGAAGGAGGCAGTGGTTGGCTTTGCTTCATATTTTCGTTCACTTCGTTGCACCTTCCACCTTTCATCACCAAACATAGGTCGGAAAAATGATGTCATTTTCTCCAGTGAACTAGTCGCCGAAGAAGCGCCTAATAGCCTTGAACTCAAATATGAGAAGAAGAAGAAGAAGAAGAAGAAGAAGAACAACAACAACAACAACAACAACAACAACAACAACAACAAAATGAAACACTCCAAAAAGAAAGATCCACGGACTCGGCCTTCAAAATGACATTGAATCAAGCAAAAAGAAGAATAAGAATAACAAGTATAATAGAGACAAGAAACAAAATAAAACCACTCCCAAAAGAAAGCTCCACGGACTAACCTTCAAAATGACATTGAATCAAGCAAAAAGAAGAAGAATATTAACAAGCATCACAAGTCAAAAGAGAGCGAGGACAAAACTGAAATCGAAGCCAAGGCCATTAAAGGTTTTGATAACAGAAATCATGATGAAACAATGATAGAGGGGTTGGTTTAGTTACCAGAAAGAACACTAGGGATGCAAATACATACTGGCAAAAACTTGCGAATTTGAGGGTTCCATAGGTTAGAAAAATGATGTCATTTTCTCCACTGAACTAGTCATCGAAGAAGCCCCTAATAGCCTTGAACTCAAATATGAGAAGAAGAAGAAGAAGAAGAAGAAGAAGAAGAAGAAGAAGAAGAAGAAGAAGAAGAAGAAGAAGAAGAAGAAAGAAGAAGAAGAAGAAGAAGAAGAAAAGAAGAAGAAGAAGATCATCATCATCATCAACAACAACAACAATGACAAGTAGCAAAACGAAACAGTCCAAAAAGAAAGCTTCACGGACTCGACCTTCAAAATGACATTGAATCAAGCAAAAAGAAGAATAAGAATAACAAGCATAACAAAGACAAGAAACAAAATGAAACCACTCCTAAAAGAAAGCTCCACGGACTGACCTTCAAAATGATATTGAATCAAGCAAAAAGAAGAAGAATATTAACAAGCATCACAAGTCGAAAGAGAGTGAAGACAAAACTGAAATTGAAGCCAAGGCCATTAAAGGTTTTGATAACAGAAATCATGATGAAACAATGATAGAGGGTTGGTTTGGTTACCAGAAAGAACACTAGGGATGCAAATACATGCTGGTAAAAACCTGCGAATTTGAGGGTTCCAAAGAACCTGGTAAAGTGTTACAAGAGTTTTGAGAGGCCTTTTTCGATTCAGTCACGAGCGTGGTCTTTCTTGCTGTTGCTACCTCCACTACCATCACATTGTCCACTATGTGTGTGGTTTATGTGAACCTCCGACCATGAACCACCTAAGTCACGTCACCCTTCTGGCTGTGAACCCACCATCAAACCTCTCTTATTCTTGTACTCCATGATAAGACCAGTCCCATTCCTTTTTTTTTCATTTCAGTCAAAGGTGGTTGTAGAGGAAGAGTAGTGGTAGGCTGATCCAGTTGGAGTTTTCTTCTGCAAGGTGGTTTTGGAGAGGTTATGAAGAAGTTGGTGGTTGGATTAGGTGAAAATATTCTAAAATACTAAAATTTGAAATAACAAAAGCTATGGGACTGAAAAGTAAATAATTGAATGAGCCATTTTATAAATGAGTAGAACCTACTATAGCAAGTATTTTTTGTGAATAGAAATGGACTTGGTTTTAATGATTAACAAACAAACAAGAATTGATAACGTGAAGATCAAGTTCCAAGTTTCGTCAAGATTAGCTTATAAGACTTAGGTCTTACGTGTAAAGGTAACAAGGAAACATATAAAGCTCAAATAAAGTTTTAAATCCTTATTTATGTTTCTTGATTGATAAAATGCTCAAACAAATGGTTTTAAATAACTTATCTTGGTGGTAGCACGTTTGGATGAAAATTTGTCAAATTTAGGCTTTGGAAAATTAACCCTAAGTCACTCATTTGTCCTTTTTTTTTAAACCTTTTTGAGTTTTAAACTGAAACCTATTTTGTTATAAAGTAGACTCAATAAGCTTTCATATGAGTGGTCTTTTGTTTCAAACAAATAAGTATCGAAGATGTTATGGTCTTTTAAAACCTGTCTTATTCAAAAACAGGGTGCCAAAACCAATTATGACATTTCTATAACCAGTTATTCACTAAAGTCAGAGGCATAGGCTTCAATTTGTAAAAGGCAATAACCGATTATGGCATTTGCATAATCGGTTATTTGGAAAGTCATAAGCATAAACTTCTGTTTATAAAAGACCATAACCGATTATGGTTTTTCCATAACCAGTTATTGGCTCATTTAAAAAGCCACTGATTAGGTCATAACCGATTATGAAATGTCATAACCGGTTATTTGGCAACCAGAAATAGATTTCTAACAGCTCTATTTAGCATTTAATGCTTCCCAACCACCACCAATGACTCTTAAATGCTTTGGGCTATAAATAAAAGTGTCTGTGCATTGATTACAAGTTGGAAAACATTCTGAAAATCATTCTTGAGCATTAAATACGAGTTTTACCATCTTGCCAATCAATACTCTGTTTTGAACTTCTAAAAGTGTGAATTCTTAATATCATTGTTCTTCAATTTGTATTATTCACTGTTGAGAGAGTTTCTCTTCATCTATACTCTGTATAAACTATAAAGAGAGGGTGAGGTATCCCTCAAAACTATAAGGGTGAGGTATCCCTTGAAAATAGAGGCTCAAGCATAAGGATGAGGTATCCCAAGGTGTGTTGAGTGGTCCATCTTATAAAGGTTGTCAAGCATCTGTTTGAAGCTTGAAGATATAGTGAAAATCTCAGGTGTTTACTTGACAACTGGACGTAAGCCACAAGTGGATTGGTGGCTGAACCAGGATAAAGCTTTGTATTTGTCTTCCTAAACTCATCTATTTTACTTTGTGCATTATTTTATTGAATATCTTGTATAATATCTTGCTTGGTTGTTTTCCTTATAAGTGTATCCTCTCTATCTTCTCTATCCATTCAACTTTGATAAACAATAGCTTTAACTAAATTGATAATCAAGTGTTTTGCGAAAGATTTGCGAAATTATTTTAGATACTCAATTCACCCCCCTCTTGAGTTTTGAACCCACTTGGTAATAAGTGGTATCAGAGCTAGACTCCTGTGTAAAGAGCTTAACAGCTTCAAGAGAAAAAATGACTTTAAATGGTTTTTCTAACGAAAGTTCTTCTGTAAATATACCTCCATTTTTCAATGGGGATGGTTATGCCTATTGGAAAGAAATGATGAAAATTTTTATTGATGCTATTGATTTAGATGTGTGGGATGGCGTTGAAAATGGTGCGTTTGTTCCCACATGTACTACCGATGGTGTAAAAATTAATACACCAAGAAGTGAATGGACCGATGAGGACAAAAAGAAGGTTCAAAACAATTTAAAAGCTAAAAACATCATCACAACATCCTTAGGGTATGATGAATTCTTTAGAGTGTCAAATTGTAAGACTGCCAAAGAAATATGAGATACTTTACAAGTAACTCATGGGAGTACAAGTGAAGTAAAACGATCAAGAATAAACACTCTCACTTATGAATACGAATTGTTTTGAATGAATCAAGGAGAAAGTATTCAAGAAATGTAAAAGAGATTCACCTACATTGTAAATCATCTTATTTCATTAGGAAAGATCTTTCCTAATGAAGACCTTACTAACAAAGTTTTGAGATGTTTAAGCAAGAATTGGCAATCCAAAGTAACAGCTATTGCAGAATCAAGAGATTTATCAATAATGTCTCTAGCTACTCTATATGGGAAGCTCCATGAGCATGAATTGGAACTAAATAGACTCAATCATAATGAGGAGCATGACAAGAAGAAGAAGAGGATTGCATTCAAAGTCACCTCCTCCACAATTGAAGATGATGAAGATGATGGAGATGACAATGACAATCTTGAGCTAAATGAAGAAAATCTTAGCCTTCTTGTGAGAAAATTTGAAAGATTCCTTAAAAAGAAAGGATTTCAAAGAAGGTCACATTTCCTTCCAAAGAAGACCTATCACAAAGGGGAAGGAACCTCATCAACTCCAACATGTTATGAGTGCAGAAAACTAGGACATATGAAGATAGAATGTCTCGTATATCTTAAGAAATCAGAGAAGTTTAAGAAGAGACCCTTTAAAGAAAAGAAAAGAAGAAGGGCTTACATTGCATAGGAAGATAATGACATGGACTCCACCGATAGTTCTGAAAATGAGGAAGCTCATCTTTGTCTCATGGCTCAAGGAGAAGAAGAAGAAGAGAGTGACACCGAGGTAACATCTTCTAACTTAGATTCTTCACCCTCTTATAGTGAATTACAATATGCTTTTCAAGAATTGCATGATGAATCCATGAGGCTCACAAAAATGATTTTATCCTCCAACAAAATAATCTCTTTATTGATAAACAAAGTTGCCATTTTAAACAAGGAGATTAATGAGCTTAAAATTAAAAATGAGACCTTAGGACTTATTGATGCTAACTCATTATGCATGACTTGTTCCTCACGTGATAAGGCATTCATTCAATTACCTTGCTCATCATGTAAATCATTTGAAAAGGAGGTTGAGGATTTGAAAAATACTCTTGCAAAATTTACCTTTGGAAGAGACAACTTAAATGTGTTACTAGGGAAGCGAATATATGTTTTTCAAAAAGCCAGTTTGGGGCATAATCTCAATAACTAACAAAAGTCTTACAAAAATTTCTTTGTTTCATTAAGTACATCAAGTAGCCCCTTTATCAAATGCTTTCATTGTGGTAGGAAAAGGCATAGTGCATGAACATGTAATGTAAGAAAGAATATCAACACCAAGGTTAGAACTAAGAAGGTTTAGGTCCCTAAGGGCACCTTGCCCAATGCTAACACACAAGGACCCAAAAGAATTTGGGTACCAAAAGTTAAAACTTGAATATGTGTTGTAGGTGTGCTTGAAGACCAAGAGCTTAAGTTGGTATCTTGATAGTGGATGCTACAAGCACATGACGGGTGATGAATCCAAGTTCTCCTTCCTTATACCAAAGAAGCATAGACATGTCACATATGGGGACAACAATAAAGGAAGGATCCTTGGAGTTGGAAAAGTTTGATGTTATTGATGATGTTGTAGAAACTCTATCCAACACACACTTAGGAGGCAAAGAAGAAGAGCAAAAGAGAGAATGTCAAAAAAAGGAAGCACCACCACAACAAGAGGAGGAAACTTTAAATGATCTTCCAAGAGAATGGAGAACTTCAAGATATCATCCTCTTGACAAGGTGATAGGTGATGTATCAAAAGGGGTAATCATTCAAAACTCTCTTAAAGATGCATGTAATCATTTAGCTTTTGTCTCTCAAGTTGAACCTAAAGATATAAATGAGGCCATTAATAATGAACATTGGATCTTGGTCATGCAAGATGAACTAAACAAATTTGAGAGAAATCAAGTGTGGGAATTGGTTCCAAGGCCTAATGATCATCCTATAATTAGCACCAAATGGGTATTTAGGAACAAACATGATGAAACAGGCTTAATAACAAGAAACAAATCTAAACTTGTTGCTAAAGGTTATAATCAAGAAGAAAGAATAAATTATGAGGAAACATATGCTCCCGTAGCTAGATTAGAGGCCATTAGAATGCTACTTGCATATGTATGCATCATGGATTTCAAGCTTTATCAAATGGATATTAAAAGTGCCTTTTTAAATGGTTTCATACAAGAAGAAGTATATGTGGAAAAACTTCCTGGTTTTGAAGATTTTAAACTGTCCAACCATGTTTTTAAACTGAAAAAAGCTTTGTATGGGTTAAAACAAGCTCCTAGAGCTTGGTATGAAAGGTTTAGTAAGTTCCTTTTAGAAAAATGCTTCTCGAGGGGAAAGGTTGATATTACTCTTTTCATTAAGTATAAAAAGCATGACATACTTCTTGTTCAAATATATGTTGATAATATAATGTTTGGTGCTACTAATGACTCTCTTTATAAGGAATTTGCAAATGTTATGCAAAATGAATTTGAGATGTCAATGATAGGTGAGCTCAACTTCTTCCTTAGTCTCCAAATCAAGCAAACAAGGGATGTGACTTTCATAAGTCAATCCAAGTATTGCAAGGAGTTGCTCAAAAAGTTTGGAATGGACAATGGCAAGCATATGGCTACACCAATGGACACCTTTTGTTATTTGGACAAGGATGCAGGAAGTAGTCCTGTAGAAATTACAAAGTATAGAGGTATGATTAGCTCACTCTTTTATCTTACAACAAGTAGGTGTGATATTATTTTTAGTGTGTGCATGTGTGCTAGATATCAAGCAAATCCTAAAGAATCACACTTATGTGCTGTAAAACAAATTATGAAATATCTAATAGACACTTCACAAATGGGTTTATAGTACCCTAAGGGTGCCTCATGTAGCCTAATTAGTTATTCTGATTCCAACTTTGCTGGATGCAAATTGGATAGGAAAGGCACTAGTGGGACATGCCACTTACTTGGAAGCTCACTAGTGTCTTGGCATAGCAAGAAACAAAATAGTGTGGCATTGTCAACAACTGAAACTAAATATATTGCAGCTGAGATTTGTTATGCTCAAATCCTTTGTATAAAGTAACAACTTCAAGACTATGGTCTTGAGCTTGATCACATTCCTATAAGCTATGATAACACAAGTACAATCAATTTGTCTAAAAATTCCATTTTGTACTCTAAGACTAAACATATTGAGATTAGGCATCACTTTATAAGGGATCATGTTCAAAAAGGTGATTGCATGCTTGAATTTGTTGAAACCACTAAGCAACTAGCTGACATCTTCACTAAACCATTAAACAAAGAAGCATTCTTTAATATAAAAAGAGAACTTGGCATATTAGATCAATCATGCATTTAAATCCTAATGTTTAAGTTCATTTTGCTGCATAATGCCATTCTTGGTTGCATTACATAGTAAATTTGCTGCATAAATGTGTTTTGGACTTTAATATTGAATCCAATACGGACTTGAGCGTCGGAGTTTCCCCTAAAATCTGTTTTGCAGGTGCTTGACCCATGTTCAAGTCCTCTAAATCTCCAATCTCAAGTCTCTGGTGTGGTAAAACAGTTTCTAGTATCCTTGAAGAAGTTAAATCTAGGTTTGGATTGCATTTATGGTGTTAAAAGTGTGATGGAATTGAAACCAAGCTAAGGTGGCATAAGTTTTTATTACAAGGAGCAAATAACCACTTATTATACTTATTAGAAATGTTTTGGTAACCAAATGTGAGAGGCCAAATTCATTTACTCTTCAAATACAAGGTTATTGTGGTTGAATGAAGCTTCTTGGACAGCACAATAACCAGTTATGGTTACTATATAATCGGTTACGGAAGGAAATAGAGGATATAAGGTTATTTGGTGCTCTCTAAAAAGCATAAATAACCGATTATGGTGACTGCATAATTAGTTATTACCATATAACAGAGGCCATTCTCTTTCAAACACATGAAAATAATTGGTTATAAGAAATATATAATCAGTTATTCTCTCATACCAGAGGCCTCCTAGTTTGTAACAAACGAAAATAACTAGTTACGGGAATTGCATAACCGGTTATGGAAGCTGTGTTTAAATGCCAAACAGCTGAATCCCTCCATTCACGCACCTTCTTCACCTCCTTTCATCTTTTTCCTCTGATCTCCCTCCATACCCAAGCTCTCAAACCTCTCACTCACCTATAATCTCACCAAAGTACATTACCTAAACACCATTTCCCTTCATTTTTCACCATTTCCACTGTTCAAAAGCCACCATTTCCCAATTTTCCACCAACTTCTCATCTCCTCCTTCCTCTAAACCGTGTGCTCAAAACCCTCACATTCACCATGGCCAGCAGCTCATCTCACCCCAAGAGAGCATGCACCATGAATCCTTCTATACCCAATGAACCACCTACTCAAGATAGTGACCAAGACATTCCTCTGAGCTTGGACCACAGAAAATTCTTCTCTCATAAGAAGCAAATGCACAAATACAAATTAGAGTTTCAAGCAAGGAATCTCATTCAACCTAAGTACGTGGACTAGAACTTCTTTGTCTGCCAAGAATGCACATTCCTCACAGAACTCTTAGAGTTTCACGAGTTAAAAAGGTTCGTCTCTGCTCCTAATGAGTACTATTATCTACAAGCTACTAAGGTTTATTATTGCAATCTAAGCATCACTAGAGGAAACATAGTGTTTGATGTTAAGAGACATAGGATAATAGTACAACCTAGTCAATGGAATACTCTATTCGATTTATATTACTCTGGGAAAAATTTACAGAAGAAAGTCATCAGACTTAGGAAACTTTTGATAAAAGAATAGCTATTGAAAGCATGCTTCAACCTAGCATCTCCATTCAAACAAGAAAAAGCTTCACTGTTGGAAATCTAAAACTACAAGACCGTCTTCTATTTTTTGTATTGGTCCACATTCTGATCCCAAGGGCTAGTAATCATGCCTTGGTTGAATAGGAAGATGTTTTCTTGATGTGGGTAATGAAACAAAGGTTGCACATCAATTGGCCATTTTTCATCATGCACTACATGATGAAGGCCAAGAATAAGCTCATTGTAACACCCTCCTTTGGGTGCCACATTTTTCGACTCAACACAAGAAAACTGAATTAAATTATAAAATATTTAATTATTTAAAATATGGGTTAAAACTTCTTTCTTGTTGAAAATATAAATTTACCAAAGTTGTAGGTAATGTTTAAAAACATATTGAATTGATTAAGACTAACATAACAGGCACCACATAATATTTAACAAATATTCAATAAACATAAAACTTATAGACTCAAAAGAAATAATAGCAACCCCATGGCGGGTCTTACTTAATAGCACGGTAATAACACTAATGAGAAAACTCAGCATACTAATTTTGTTCCGCATCCAACTCGATGCCCCAGATATCTGTTCCTCCGCAAAACTGCACACTGTCGAAACTAGGAAGATCACTTCTCGATGCTGTCACCGAACTCAGGATATTGCCTCCAGTCAAGTATAAAAAGCTCACTTTGTCTACTATATGAATTTTACTAATACAAACACAACAAAATAGTACAACAAAGAAGTGAGATCCCCTTTCATCAAAACCAGTATGGTAGCAAAGAATGATACAAATGACAAAGTCATTCCATACATACAGACATCACAATTATATTCATGTTATCAATTCATAAACAATTCTAGTAAACATATACCTTAGTAAAATAAACAGTAACAATTTTATCATAACAGATATCATCAATATATATGAAATGATTATGTCACACTATATGAATATTGACTATGCCACAACAATATGTGTACTAACCATATGTATGCATGCTGAACTAATTCCTACTCCATGGAGCTAATCACAATTTCAGAGATGAATGGCCTAGAAGATCTGCTATCCTCAATGACAGTCTATGCCAAGCGCAAAAAGAGATAGTGTTGTCAGTCGCGTAATGTGTTGCAATGGTTTATCATAGCTAGAGGTGTATAATGTGATAACATAATCACTAGATGAATCACCGCCCCTTACGGTCCCCTAAGATCCATCAGAGATCTCACTATTTGATTCTCATTCACTCCTAGGCAACAAAAAGCCATAATAGCCACCGGCTATATACTGTTCGATGCATGATAACTCAATGCATAACTCAATTTCATCATTAGATTGTTCCCAAATGAGATTAGAACAATCGTCCATACAATTGTCTAATATTATAAGATCAATGAATATTATATAATTGCTCATACAATTACATAATATCACTGATACATCCGGGTCTAGTATGTCAATTCTTACAGTAACTTTACTATATTTTTAATCGCGTGCCATTTTTAATGTGTTTTCACAATCGCATAATACTATTGTTACGTTTTCAAATCACGTATCCATTTTCTGACTTTTTCTCAATCGCATAAAAATATTTAAACGTTTTCTAAATCGCGTAGTGATTTTCAACATTTTTGAAATCACGTAGCTTAAAACTCATATTTTTAAGTCGCGTAAATCATTTTTCATCATTTTTCAACTACATAAAATATTTCTCAATATGTCAAACAACATTTTGGACTTTCCAAAAATCAATACAATTTCTAGCTTCATTTTCCACGTTTTCTCACTTAAGAAATCATTTCTTTAAATTTTCTACTATTTCCCACAATATTGCTTTCTCATTGTTTTAAATCAATTGTTCCAACTTAAAATTTCTTAACGCGCCTCAAAACCCAACGGGTGAGCTATACATCAGTAAACTTCATATCACTAATTTATTTCTCATTTATAAATTGATTCCACTAATTTAATAAATTCCAAAAATAATTCTCACTTACTTTAAAAATCTCAAAATCCATTAATTTAAATCCTTTGTTAATAAATCATCTAAGATTACTCTTAAAATCATTTTTGACTCGATTTACCAATCATTGGCATATTGGCCATAAATTATTTTATTCTTTAAAATCAACTACTTAATTATTTTCCATCTCATTTTTATTTATAAAAACCTTTAAAATCCAATTCCTTGATTTCTAAAGCATTAAATCCATGATTTATGAAATAACTCAAAATGTTTTACTCCCAAAAATTGGTTTGAGGCTGTGATTGTAACGCCCCAATTTTTTAGAAAATATTACGAATGTCTTGTTTTACATTTTTCATGCTTTTGTATGAATCATGTTGTGTCCTATTTTTTACGTTCTCGATTTTTGTATGAAAACAATTACGATAATACAAGTTCAAATTTTATTTGATCGTTTTACGTAGTTTGCTTCGAGACGGTAAAATAAAAATTTTTTGAACTCTTGTATTAATTTTTTGAAAGATATCTGACTATATAATCTTCTTTGGATATTTTATTTGAACGTTTTGGATGATTACCTACGTTGTGGGAAAAAATGGGAAAATGACCGTTACGTCCCGAACGTCTTGTTTCGCTATTTTTGTCTGTTTTTAATTGTTTTCTTCTTAATTTAATGCACTGAAAACATGTCTGTGATTTTATATGGACTTTTTGTGTGATTTGCTCGGCGCGGAAAATAATATTTTAGGGTAGGAAAAATCTTATTTTATTATTTAGAATTGGGGGATCTTACTTAACCCGATTCTGAATGAGACTAAAAATAATCTTTTAATTTTTAGGATTTAAGCTTGTCAAATAAAATAATTTTATATTATTATAATATTATTTTATTAGTCGATATATTTTAGTAATGATGGACAGAAATATTTTGCGGGACCCACAATTAGCGAAACAGTTAGATCGGTAGCTTAATTAATCACCGTAGTATTTGTAGAACTTTCGAACAGGTTGACTCGGCTAGTGACTCGTGAGAAAATTAAATAATCTTTGTGTGACTCGGCATGTGAGTCACCATAAAGCCAACCAATGGAAATCAAGCTTGCTCACCAAGGCTTGATCTTGGCCTTTGATTCATCCAATGGCTTGGATGAAGCCAAGCAAGGTGCCCACCTTGCACCTCACTTAATGTTTACGGCCAAGAGGCCTTAGGAGACCAAAATTACCTTTCTCCTTCATCACTTTTCTCTCTTCTCTCTCATCAAAACCCTAGCCACCATTCTTGTCCATTTTCTTCACCATTTTCGGCCAAGACACTAACTATACCATCCAACCATCCAAAAATTTTTCTAACCAAGTTTCCTTAACCTAAACACTATTCTAAGAACCTTTGTAGTTGGGAGTTTCTTCAAATTCTTCCATCTAGGGCTTGGAAACCAACCTTGAAAGTTTTACCTAGAGTGAAATTTCATGCTTTTCTTTCTCTCTTCTTTTTCAAAGTTCTAAGCCATGATTTTTCCATGGTTTAGCTTCTTTTTCATGGTTAGTAACATGTAGATTTTGTTTGAGATTTCTAGGTATTTTTGGTGGTGAAAACAAGTGACCTAGGAGGTGTGAAAGCAAGCCTTTTGTCTTCATTTAAGGTAAGAGGAAGACAATTCTTATCATCTCTTGATGGTGGTAAGAAGATGGAGCCATTTGTGATGTTTGTAGAATCCATAAGGATTCGGTAGTCATGTGTTAATTATGTGTGTATTTGTTAATTTTTGTGGTTGCTAGTAGTTTATGTGGTAATTGTTATTAGCTTTCTTGTTTGATGATTGTAATAATTTTGCATGTCTATTAGCTTTTGAAAGCATGTCTACAAGCTTTAGTTTAGGTTGTATGTGTTAGAAAATATTTTTGCATGTGTTAGAAATATAATGCATGTGTTAGAATTGTATGATAAAGTATAGGATGTGAATAACATGTGTAAATTTGCATGAGTGTTCCAAAGAACACATCCAATAGCTCACGACAATGACAAGTTTGGAGGACCAAAATGTTCTCTTGATTTTTCCTAAAGTGTAACTTAATTAACCTAGGAGAATCAAGAAAGTTTCTAATTGATTTGATCAAAGAAAATGCATTTAGAAATCAAATGGTAAAAACTTAGTATTTTGGGCCAACATGCCTAAAGGATTAAATTGACTATTGTTAACTATTTTCTAAAATGATTTAATGAACTTAGACAATATAATACATTTGATATGATTTAAAAGGTGAAAGACATTTTGGAAATCAAATGCAAAAGTTTTATGAAATTTGGCCAACATGCCACTATAGGTAATCATGATTTCTAAAACTTGATTCTAAACCTTTTTCAATTAAAAGAAACAATACAAGTTAAGAAGAAATTTTCTATAATGATTTTTGAAGGAACCAATTGATTAGAAGTAAGTCTAAAGGGTTAAAAATTCATAATTTTATCATTAGGAAGGAAATACAAGTAATGTTAAGAAATTTTCTAACATATAGCTCACTTTTGGTTTTGAAGCATGTTAGAGATTTCAAAAAGAATTAAATGAAATGGTTAAAAATTAGGTAAATGGAAATTTTATGGATAAATTAGGAAACCATTATTATGATATTCTAAACAAAAATCTTGTCAATTTTTAGTAAAAATGAACCAATAAGATAGCAAAAATATCTAAAAGACGATTATGCGGTATGAAAAATTATTCTACGTAGTTTAAATGTACTAAGTACTATTTACTGTTTGTTTAAACAGTAATTTTAAAGGCATTCGAATAAGAAAATGATTTAAAAATCCTACGCGATTGAGAAACGTATTAAAAATGCTACGCGATTTTAAAAACAGAAAAATATCTTTACCCGATTTTTAAACGTTTGTAAAAACGACGAGATTTCAAAAACGCGATAAAATTTCTACGCGATTGACCGTTACTATATTTATTTTTTTGTCGGGAAAATGTGAACCCGTCTGAGGCTTTTGAGGTTATTTCGCTGTCGGGAAAAAGTGAACCCGTACAGGCTTTTTGCCATTGAGGGCATATTTTTATCTTGAGGGCATTTTCGTAATTTCATATATTTGGAATTATGTTTTGTCTTTATACCAATTTTTGGTGTTTTGGTTTGAGGACGAATCACATCGTGTTGTCGATGCGATAAACGTAGTGTGGTTCATTGTTCTAATGAACTTGGAGACTTTAGTGTACGGGATCCCCATGTGTGGATGAGTTGGTAGCTCTTGGGCCGTGGTAAACCGATAGCACACTAATGTACTCGACATTCACTATATTTAATCGAGGTTTGTAAAGTCTAGTAGTACATTGCCTATAGTGCCACAACGGAGACAAGTGAACTATACTACGCTGGATGGTGGATTCCCAGTCTGAAGTAGGCTATTGGCGCAACGTGTGACAGCGTAATAGTTGGTTGGGCAGCCGTGGTACTAATAGATTTTGCAAGTCATTCTCTCGATATCTGTTTGGGTTTAGCTCCATGGAGTAGGGTTGTGTTTTGGTGTATTTGATTATATCTTGGATAATATTCCATTTTCTCATTTATCTTTATCGGTAATATCTTGGATGTTTTTACATTCTCTCTATTTATATTTATCGATAATTCTTATGTTAGTTGTCATTTCTTATCTTATTTTATACGTGAGATTGATTTATCTATGTGGTTTTCTTTATTTGTGTTATATACGTGATGTTCGAAACACTAGGATATCTAATATGTACTCTATTCCATTATTATTCTTGTTATAGCTTTTTCGTATTGTATGAAGCTTGTATAGTTGTTATTTGTCGTCTTCTTATTGGCCGTGTTGTGATGATTTTATGTTGTCTTACCTCTTTATTGTATGTGTCTCTTGTCTATTTATTTTATGCGGTAAAGAGTTTGAAGAGGAAGAAGAGGAACTTGACTTCTTGAGATCGTGTACCACGAGGAAGGAAGGTCGGCAAGCCGACGATCGGTTTACGATCAAGAACCATCCGATCATCCATATCCTCGGATTGATTGTGTGGGATAGCGACGCCTTGAGGATTTTGGGATTCATAGAGCTGGTATTTCATGGAGGTGATCTCGGCTTGGCATTTACGAGGAGATCGTGCTTACATTACATATGCGGGACGTATGGCCGTGATTCTACGTCATCGGTTTGATGGAGATCCGATTATGACTACGACGTTATTTACGCACTTAGAGTTACCCTTATCCATTAGGCGTTATTGGGGTCTTTGAAAACCCGAGCCTAGTGAGATAAGCATCGTATCATACGCGCGATCCCGTTATCGCCGTGTGTCGAGACATCAGGATATCTATCTCCCAGATGATCATTTTCGGTGAGAGTGATCCATCGAGGATTAGATAACCATGATGTTTTTTTTTTTTAGGTAGCGTCGGTAGTATGTACGTATATATTAACTCTTTTATTGCTTTCTTTCTTGTTTTTGTTTAAATAGTTGTAGTCTTAGTTGTAAATTATTTGTACAATTTATAACTTAATCATATGTATATTATTAGTGATGATGTTTTTTTTTATTTCATATTTTTCGCATTATCTTTTTATTACATATTTCTGTCTATCAGGAATTATTTTACAACCCGTAATAATATTTAACCAATGTTTCACAACTTGGGTAGATTTTATTTCTATTTCTTTTATTTTCTTTTATGTGTGACATCCTCCAAAGGGGTGTTGCAGTGATGCCTCTATGGTTCTTTGGAACCCAAAATCTCTCCTTTTCCACATAAGATACACATCATATCACATACTTCAATTTAATAAGCATGCTATAAAAATTCATGCTTCATAAACACATACTAAAACATATCATCAAAGCGATAAACATATTAATCATCAAACAAATCATAAACATTGAAAGCTCTTAAACAAATAAGTGAATAAATCTTTATAGATTTTTCACCACACACACATCCATTCCTTACTATCAACACATGGTTGATGAGGTTAATCTCCCTCTTACCTTAGATGTAGTCCCTTATCCTTTACTTTGCTCCTTGATTCAAGCTTTTTCCACTGATTGATTCTTTGAAACAACAAAATAAACACACAATATTAACATCTAAGGCTTCTTTAAGACAACCATGGATTCAAATCATGGTTTAAAACTTTAAATAGATAGAAATAGGATGATTGAAGTACTTTACCTCAAAGATCTTCAAACTTGAAGCTTGAAGAAATGGTAGAAGATGATGGAATTTGAAGTTGGTTACAACTACAAAGTTTCTTGGATAGATATAGGGATTCAAGAAATAAAGTTGGCTTGAATTATTGAAGTTTGGAGAGTGAAGAATGGTGCTTGGCTGAAACTATGGAGAAGAGAAAGTGAGAGAGTTTTTTGGGTGTTAGTTTCTTGAATGTTTGAAGAAAACATGAACAAGTGAACAAGTGAAGTGAATAAATGAATATTGGTCTCTAATTTGAGTGCTTGGCCGTAGGTGCTTCTTGGAGAGTTCTTGAATATTGAATAGAAAGATGACCAAATGCATTTATTGAATGAATTTAGCTCCATTTAGTATGCATGGTCGTGGAGTGCTCTAGGAGAAATGCCATCAAGCTTGACCATTTCAAGGCTTACCTTCCATTGGTGCATCACAAAGTCATGGCCATTTTGATTGGTTTTGAGCAATCTTCACCATGAAGTTCTCCATTCTTATTGGTTAACCATAAAGTTGTCATAACCTTGAAAATTGACAAAGCTTTCCTATTGGTTCCAAGAAAAGTCATAGCCATTATGTTGGACTAAACTTTGTGTAGCCTTGAAGTTTTCTTTGTATTGGTCCATACTAGATATTTTTTGGTAAATATTAACCAATAGACAATAGCTTCTATATTTTTATTGTCTAATAAATAAAACAAAAAATTATACAGTAAAAGAAAATTTTAAAATTTGTTTCCGGTTTCGGATTTAATAAGCTCCCCCGGCCCGCATTAACAGTCCAAAATTTTCTGGCTCCAGAAAAATTTTTATTTTTCTGGGCCCGCCCTGGACCCACACACAACCCAAAATAATATTAAAATAATCAAACATCCAAAAAAATGCACAAAATTTCTCAAAAATTATAAAAATTATAAAACTCATATTTATTCAGAAAAAACAAAATTCGAGGTGTTACAGCTCCGAATAAATCATCGAAGATTTTTCCTTGACCAGAAAATTTTTATTTTCCTAGCTCGGAGTAAATTGCACACAAAGATCAAAAACAGTCACAGAACAGTCAAAATAAATTTACAGTGTACAGAAAACACACAATAGTAAAACCTTGCATTTACTGAAGAATAACAAATTTCGGGGTGTTACAACTCTCCCCCACTAAAAAAATTTTGTCCTCGAAATTCATCATACCTTAGAATAATTGCGGATATTGCTCCTTCATTTTAACTTCCAATTCCCATGTAGCATCTCCCGTGGTTTTGTTCCAGATCACTTTTACCAACAGAATCTCCTTCCCTCTTAGTTGTTTCACTATCATGTCCTTTACTCCTATCAAAAAATGTCTTGCGACCAAGTTTTTTTTTTCAACAGTATTGTATCAGATACAATGACATGAATTGGACCATAAATATTCTTTCCCAACTGCGACACATGAAAGACATTATGAAGGTTGAAAAGAAAAGGTGACAAAGCTATTTGATAAGCTACTAGACCTATCCGATGAAGACTTTGATATGGTCCATTGAATTTAAGAGTGAGTTTTGAGATCTAATAGCCCATTTGACTCTAGTTGTAGGTGTAACTAACAAAAACATATGTTCACCAATTTCAAATTCAAGAGATCTTCTTCTCTTATCTGCATAGCTTTTCTGTCAACTCTGAGTTGTCCTCATTTTTTCCTGAATCATCTCAATCTTTTTCGTCATTTGTTGTACAAGCTCAAATCCTAATATCACACTTTCCCTATCTTGATACCGAGGGTGTCATCCCTATACTTGAGTGAAAACTATTGTTGTAGGTGAATTCTATTAGAGGCAAGAATTCATCTCAACTCCCTGTTTGTTCTGACACACAAGCTCTAAGCAGATCCTCCAATGACTGGATAGTCTTCTCCGCTTGACCATCAGCTTATGGACGATAAGAAGAACTCAGACGAAGTGTCGTCCCCATAATTCCTTATAAGCTTTGTCAAAACCTGATGTAATTCTTGGGTCTCTATCAGAAATGATACTACAGGGTACACCATGAAGTCTAACAATTCCAACGATGTACACCTAAGTCAATCTCTCTATTGAATACTTTATGTTAATTAGCAAGAAGTGCACGGACTTCATAAGCCAATCAGCAATGACCCATATAGAATCATAATCCCTTTCTAGTCTTTGGTAATCCGACAAAACTACGGATTTTCATTACCATCTTCAGTCTTTCCCATTGAATAACCATTTCCACTTATGATGGATCCACCACAATTCCTTCCTTAGAAATCACGTAACCAAAAAAAATGAACTTCTTCCTACCAGAATTCACACTTTGACAGCTTCACAAACAACTTCTTCTCCTTCAAAATCTGAAGAACTATATTCTTCTCTTTCTCAGTATAGTTCCTCCTAAATTCGAGAATAGATCAGAATGTCATTAATAAAGACAACAACGAATCTGTCTAGATATGGACGAAAGATCCTATTCATGTAATCCATGAATATGGATGGAGCATTCGTCACTCCAAACGACATCACAAGATACTCATAATGCCCATAGCGCGTCCAAAAAATGGTCTTATTGGAACAATCTAACAGGATATGGTTGGAAGATAACCAATCCATTTTTTTTAAGATTATATCTACTTTGAAATAGATAAACAAATCAAATCAACAGAAAAGATTTAGTCTTTGATAGACATAGGATAGTTTAAGCAACTTGAATATCAATGATAGGTTTTGGTAACATAAGTAGAAATAACTAGGTCAAAGATAACGAAGACACAAATAACTCTAATTGACCCATACAGTCATATGCCAAATAGAAATGAGTTACCTCCAGAATTATACAGCATAGCTAAAAGATCACTTCCTATAACACAATCTCCCTTGTTTAAGTCTTCAGTCTGGAATGCTTTCGCTCTTCTTGGATTATCGACTCTCCCTTCTATGATAGATTTTGAAATACGTTTACTACGAGCAAAAGGTTTCGTATTTGGTGAAGTACAGTTCCTAGAAATGTGTCTGGGTTTTTCGCACTTGAAACAGACCATTCCCTTGATCGTATAGTGCTTTGTTGCGTGACCCTTTCCACACTTCATACATACTTGTAAAGGTGTCACCTTATGACTGGGTTTACTGCTACCAACACTTCCTCTACACGATTGCTGTTGTTGTTGACTTCTCGGTTATTGCGAATATGTTTTCCATTTAAACTGAATAACCTTTCTATTATTCCTCTTTTGGAATCTAGGTAGTCCAAAGTTACCCCAAAACTGACTCTCCTTTAGCAAATTCTAACGCTCGACTTCCAGTTCCTACTTTTGAACGAGACTCCGATTTTGTTATACAATCACATCAGTCATTCTTCGTAACACTTCCACAATTGTAGTCATATTATTGGTATTACGTCTTGCTTCCATACGTCTACGTCTACCATAAGCCATCTCCTTTCTTCCAAGACAAATAATTTAAAATACAATGGATACCAAAGTAACCATTTCAAACAATATTGTCCCCTTTCGGAAACCAAACACAAACAAAACACATAACACAAACAAGATAAGCCTAACCACAAAACCCCAAAAGACTCTAGTCGTGCTCTGATACCAACTAATGTAACACCCTCCTTCAGGTGCCACATTTTTCGACTCAACACAAGAAAACTGAATTAAATTATAAAATATTTAATTATTTAAAATACGGGTTAAAACTTCTTTCTTGCCGAAAATATAAATTTACCAAAGTTGTAGGTAATATTTAAAAACATATGGAATTGATTAAGACTCACATAACAGACACCACATAATATTTAACAAATATTCAGTAAACATAAAACTTACAGACTCAAAAGAAATAGTAGCAACCCCATGACAGGTCCTACTTAATAGCACGGTAATAACACTAACGAGAAGACTTAACATACTTATTCTGTTCTGCATCCATCTTGACGCGTGAGATATCTGTTCCTCTGCAAAACTGCACACTGTCGAAACTGGGAAGATCACTTCTCGATGTCGTCACTGAACTCAGGATATTGCCTCCAGTCAAGTATAAAAAGCTCGCTTCATTTACTATATGAATTTTAACAATACAAACACAACAAAACAGTACAGGAAAGATGTGAGATCCTTTTTCATCAATACCAGTATGACAACAAAGAATGATACGAATGACAAAGCCATTCTATACATACAGACATCACAATTATATTCATGTTATCAATTCATAAACAATTCCAGTAAACATATACCATAGTAAAATAAACAGTAACAATTTTATCATAACAGATATCATCAATATATATGAAATGATTATGTCACACTCTATGAATATTGACCATGCTACAACAATATGTATACTGACCATATGTATGCATACTGAACCACTTCCTACTCCATGGAGCTAATCACAATTTCAGAGATGAATGACCCAGAAAATCTGCTTGCCTCAATGACAGTCTATGCCAAGAGCGAAAAGAGATAGTGTTATTGAGCGCGTAATGCGTTGCAATAGTTCATCATGACCAGAGGTGTATAATGTGTTAACATAATCACTAAATGAATCACCGCGCCTTACGGTCCCCTAAGATCCATCATAGATCTCGCTATTTGATTCTTATTCACTCCTAGGCAACAAAAAGCCATAAGAGCCACCAACTATATACTGTTCGTTGCGTGATAACTCAATGCATGACTCAATTTCATCATTAGACTGTTCCCAAAAGAGATTAGAACAACCGCCTATACAATTGTCTAATATCATACGATCAATGAATATTATATAATTGCTCATACAATTACATAATATCACCGATACATCCGGGTCCAGTATGTCAGTTATTACAGTAATTTTACTGTATTTTCAATCGTGTATCATTTTTAACGCGTTTTCACATTCGCGTAACACTTTTATTACGTTTTCAAATTGCGTATCCATTTTCTGATGTTTTCTATATCGTGTAAAAATATTTAAATATTTTCTAAATCGTGTAGCGATTTTTCAATGTTTTTGAAATCGTGTATATTAAAAATCATATTTTTAAGTCGCGTAAATCATTTTTCATCATTTTTCAACTACGTAAAATATTTCTCAATATTTCAAACATCATTTTGGACTTTCCAAAAATCAATACAATTTCTAGCTTCATTTTCCATGTTTTCTCACTTAAGAAATTATTTTCGTAGATTTTCTACTATTTCCCACAAAATTGCTTTCTCATTATTTTGAATCAATTGTTCTAACTTAATTTCCTAACGCTCCTCAAAACCCAACGGGTGAGCTATAGGTTAGTAAACTTCAAATCACCAATTTATTTCTCATTTATAAACTAATTCCACTAATTTAATAAAATCCAAAAATAATTCTCACTTACTTTGAAAATCTCAAAATCCATTAATTTAAATCCTTTGTTAATAAATCATCTAAGATTACTCTTAAAATCATTTTTGACTCAATTTACCAATCCTTGGCATATTGGCCATAAATTATTTTATTCTTTAAAATTATCTACTTAATTATTTTCCATCTTATTTTTATTTATAAAAACCTTTAAAATCCAATTCCTTGGTTTCTAAATCATTAAATCCATGATTTATGAAATAACTCAAAATCTTTTACTCCCAAAAATTGGTTTGAGGCCGTGATGCCTCTATGGTTCTTTGGAACCCAAAATCTTTCCTTTTCCACATAAGATACACATCATATCAAATATTTCAATTTAATAAGCATGCTATAAAAATTCATGCATCATAAACACATACTAAAACATATTATCAAAGTGATAAACATATTAATCATCAAACAAATCATAAACATGGAAAGCTCTTAAACACATGGTTGATGAGGTTAATCTCCCTCTTACCTTAGATGTAGTCCCTTATTCTTTACTTTGCTCCTTGATTCAAGCTTTTTCCACCGATTGATTCTTTGAAACAACAAAATAAACACACAATATTAACATCTAAGGCTTCTTTAAGACAACCATGGATTCAAATCATGGTTTAAAACTTTAAATAGATAGAAATAGGATGATTGAAGTACTTTACCTCAAAGATCTTCAAACTTGAAGCTTGAAGAAATGGTAGAAGATGATGGAATTTGAAGTTGGTTACAACTACAAAGTTTCTTGGATAGATATAGGGATTCAAGAAATGAAGTTGGCTTGAATTATTGAAGTTTGGAGAGTGAAGAATGGTGCTTGGCTGAAACTATGGAGAAGAGAAAGTGAGAGTGTTTTCTTGGTGTTGGTTTCTTGAATGCTTGAAGAAAACATGAACAAGTGAACAAGTGAAGTGAATAAATGAATATTGGTCTCCTAATTTGAGTGCTTGGCCATAGGTGCTTCTTGGAGAGAGAAAGGTGAGGTCTTTTTAGGTTTGCTTTCTTGAATATTGAATAGAAAGATGACCAAATGCATTTATTGAATGAATTTGGCTCCATTTAGTATGCATGGCCGTGGAGTGCTCTAGGAGAAATGCCATCAAGCTTGACCATGTCAAGGCTTAGCTTCCATTAGTGCATCACAAAGTCATGGCCATTTTGATTGGTTTTGAGCAAGCTTCACCATGAAGTTCTCCATTCTTATTAGTTAACCATAAAGTTGTCATAACCTTGAAAATTGACTAAGCTTTCCTATTGGTTCATAGAAAAGT
Organism: Ormosia emarginata; assembly: GCA_029884605.1. Classification (NCBI taxonomy): domain Eukaryota; kingdom Viridiplantae; phylum Streptophyta; class Magnoliopsida; order Fabales; family Fabaceae; genus Ormosia; species Ormosia emarginata. The sequence goes on from JAQQTP010000051.1 coordinate 5,764,141, forward strand.
CATAGCCATTATGTTGGACTAGACTTTGCTTAGCCTTGAAGTTTTCTTTCTATTGGTCCATACTAGATATTTTTCGGTAAATCTTAACCCATAAACAATAGCTACTATATTTTTATTATCCAATAAATAAAACAAAAAAATATACAGTAAAAGAAAATTTTAAAAACTATTTCTGATTTCGGGTTTAGTAAGCTCCACCAGCCTCGCATTAACAGTTCAATATTTTCTGGCTCCAAAAACTTTTTTATTTTTCGGGCTCGTCCTGGGCCCACATACAGCCCAAAATAATATTAAAATAATCAAACATTCAAAAAAAATGAAATTTGGGATGTTACAACTCCGAATAAATCATCAAAGATTTTTCTCCCGAAAATTTTCATTTTCTTAGTTCGGAGTAAATTGCACACAAAGATCAAAAACAGTCACAGAATAGTCAAAATAAATTTACAGTGTACAGAAAACACAAAACAGTAAAACTAGGCATTTTCTGAAGAACAACAAATTTTGGGGTGTTACACTCATGATGGATCTTCCATATGCTCTAATGATTGCAAAAATTCTAGACTAATACAATCTCGGCCTTCATGAAGATGGTGTGATTAATCTCACTAGCCATAGCAAATTTAGTCAAGCCACCTTCAACCGAATACAAATTAAGAAGATAAATGATGAATGGGTTTATGGAAGAGGACGTGAGGCTGCAGCACCAGCTGGAGGTGTTGGTGTTCCTATGGAGGATGCCCCTCCCATCAATGAAGACTGCATCCTTGCTACCCTTTCAAAAAATGCAAGTCAGTCTCCAAGCTCATATCACAGACTTGAAGGTATATCAGGAGCACGCAAATGGAATTATATATGATCGCCTCAACTCCATGGATGCTCTCTTAGAACGACTTGAATGTCATTTTCAACAATCAGAAGATCATGGGGCTTGAGCATGGATCTAGCCTTATTATATATATATATATATATCTTCTGCTTTTTGCGCTAAAAATTATTAGCAATCTTTTTTATATGCTATTGGTATTGGTATGGAATGGAAATACATCTTCTTTTTTTATGATATGACTGGTATATTATGACAATGATCCTTTTTTTATGAAATGACAATATATGCTCTGTTTTGATAATACTAGTGTTCAATATTATGTTAGAAACTTTGACTTTTATGAGAACATAGTGTTAATGCACTAATGTTATATAGTTTTTTGTCAACCAATACTTTTCTTTTGTCAACCAATGTTATATATCTTTTTTATCATGACAAAAGGGGAAGAAGTTTCTGGTTCATAAGTCCTTGAGAAAAGGTTAAATAAAAGGTATAAACTCAATGATTATGGGATTCCTAAATTGAGGGGGAGCTGTGCAATCTTTGATCTAATCACCTCTTAAAAAAAGGGGGGGAATAAGTCTCAAATACCTTTTTAAATTCCAATTTAATTGAACTAACACTTTTCTCAAATGATTGTTTGTCATCATCAAAAAGGGAGAGAATGTGAATGGCAATGGACTTGGTTTTAATGATTAACAAACAAACAAGAATTGAAAACACGAAGATCAAGTTCTAACTTTCGTCAAGATTAGCTTATAGGACTTAGGTCTAACGTGTAAAGGTAAAAAGGAAACAAACAAAGCTCAAACAAAGTTTTAAATCCTTATTTAGGTTTCTTGATTGATAAAATGCTCAAACAAATGGTTTTAAATAACTGATCTTGGTGGTAGCCTGTTTGGATGAAAATTTTTCAAATTTAGGCTTTGGAAAACTAAACCTAAGTCGCTCATTTGTTCTTTTCTTTGAAACCTTTTTGAGTTTTAAACTGAAACTTATTTCATTATAAAGTAGACTCAATAACCTTTTAAATGAGTGGTCTTTTGTTTCAAACAAATAAGTATCGAAGAAGTTATGGTCTTTCAAAACCTGTCTTATTCAAAAACAAGGTGTCATAACCGGTTATGACATTTCTATAACCAGTTATTCACTAAAGTCAGAGGCACTTGCTTCAAATTTTAAAAGGCCATAATCGATTATGGCATTTGCATAACCGATTATTTGGAAAGTCAAAAGCATAGGCTTCTATTTACAAAAGACCATAACCGATTATGGTTTTTCCATAACCGGTTATTGGCACGTTTTTAAAAAGCCACTGGTTAGGCCATAACTGATTATGAAATGTCATAACTAGTTATTTGGCAACCAGAAACAGATTTCTAATAGCTCTATTTAGCATTTAATGCTTCCCAACCACCACCAACGACTCTTAAATGCTTTGAGTTATAAATGAAAGTGTTTGTGCATTGATTACAAGTTGGAAAATATTCTGAAAATCATTCTTGAGCATTAAATACGAGTTTTACTAACTTTCCAATCAATACTCTATTTTGAGCTTCTAAAAGTGTGAATCCTTAATACCATTGTTCTTCAATTTGTATAATCCACTCTTGAGAGAGTTTCTTATCGTCTATACTCTGTATAAATTGTAAAGAAAGGGTGAGGTATCCCTCAAAACTATAAGGGTGAGGTATCCCTTGAAAATAGAGGTTCAAGCATAAGGGTGAGGTATCTAAAGGTGTGTTGAGTGCTCCATCTTGCAAAGGTCACCAAGCACCTGTTTGAAGCTTGAAGATATAGTGAAAATCTCAGGTATTTACTTGAGGAGTGGATATAAGCCACAAGTGGATTGGTGGCTGAACCAGGATAAAGCTTTGTGTTTGTCTTCCTAAGCTCATCTCCCTTACTTTGTGCACTGTTTTATTGAATATCTTGTATACAATCTTGCTTGGTTGTTTTCCTTATAAGTGTCTCCCCTCTATCTTCTCTATCCATTCAACTTTGATAAACAATAGCTTCAACGAAAATTGATAATCAAGCGTTTTGTGAAAGATTTACAAAATTATTTTACATAATCAATTCACCCCTCTCTTGAGTATTGAGGCTACTTGGTAACATTTTTGGGGTCCATTGGTGCACCCCAACTTAGGGGATGCACTGTAAAAGCCACCTCATAAGTATATATTTTTAAGTTGGGTGTTTGTCAAGTTAAGTTAACTCGAGAACTTATTGGTTTTTACTCAACTTAAAAATGGTGGGTTGGTTTTAGTTTGTGTAACTCCTCGAAATTTCTTGTTTTTCAGTTATAAGTGGTTTTTATGATTTTTGTGATTTTTGTGAATTATTTGATTTATTTTGATTATTTTATTATTATTTTTAGACTTTCTGTGTGTTTGAGGCGATGTTGGAAAAATTTTGACTATTTATTCAGGGCCGGGGGAGCTTACTAAACCCGAAACTGAAAACAGAATTCAAAATTTATCTTTTCTGAGATTTTATTTGACAAATAAATCTAGGTGCATTTTATTATCCATTGGACAATAACCATGGTTTTGCTAGCAGTAGCTTTTGTCCATTGGATAATAGCTTCTGGTAAAGATCTAGTGGGATGGTTCTAGACACAAGCCTAGTCACCCACTCTAGAAGTTTCTATTGCATAAAGAATAAGGACATCAAACTAGAAACCTGTAAATAGATCAGTCAAGCACCAACAATAGACATCCAAAATATAGTTGTAAGAAAACCATAACCAACACCACACAAGATAGTCTGGCCATAAAAATGATAACATGCACAAAATAGAAGCACCAGCGAAGTACAAGTATGCGGCATAAACAACAACTAAGAGTGTCAGATAGGCACATGCAATCCAGCAACATATTAAGAGCAATAACATGCAAGATGAACAGGCGTATGCAAAATAACATATAGGCTAGGAAACAACAAGCCACATAACAAAGACAACCAGAAAACTCTTTAAGCAAGTAGAAGCCAAATTAAGTCAGAATGTAACCAATCAGTAGGCAGATAATGAAGAGACTCTAAACAATATCAAAGCAGAAAATAAATTTATTAAAATAACAACGAATTAAAAATAAAAGAAAATAAAACCCAACAAAAGGAGTAAAAAGAAAATAAAATAAAATGAAAATAATGAGGAAAAATATAGAATTTGTTTGGTAAAAATAGAGAAAGATACGGGGGAAAAAGGAAAAGGGACAAGGATAATGAGTTATGGATGTGAGGAGGGAACGGTGAAGGTGAAGGAAGGGTGTACGGTGCAACGTGACGCGGTGGTGGTGTTTGGTATGTGGTAGAAGACATGCAGATTTGGGGTTTAGAGGTGTGTATGGGTGGCTATTGTTGGGGGTTTGGTGGTGGTGGGCTCGGGTTACGGTGGTAATGGATGAGGGGGTTTTGTTTGATGGGTGATGGAGAGGAGGAAGCGGTGGCTTATGGGGATGGGGGTGTGGTGAGAGGATGAGATGTGGTGGGTTTGTACGGTGGTGTGGTTATGGAGATGGGTGTGGAATTGAGGGGGATAGGGTTTGGTTGGGATGAAGGTGATGGTGGAGAGAATGGGTGAGGGAAGAAGAAGAGAGAGATGGTGGGGAAGAAAGATAGGGAAATAGCTGAAAGCCCCCTCCCCCTTTTTATCCATTTTTTTTATTAAAAGGGGACATGGCTGTGTCGAAGGGAGACATGTATGTGTCTCTTGCATCATGCCAAATAGAAACATTGGGAGGGTTAGACACGATCGTGTCTAACTCCTCCATTGTTTCTGTGATGAACACATGACCGTGTGGAATGGGACACAATTGTGTCTCATGCCAGGACTCAAACAGAAGTGTTTTGGATGTGAGACACAGTTGTGTCTAACTCCTTAATCATTTTTAGAAAGGGAAAAAACATATTAAACAACAGAAAAACTAAATGCAATAACCAAGAATGCAAAAGATATCAAAAAAATAAAATAAAAGAAAGGATAAAAATACAGGTTGCCGCCTATGAAGCGCTAGTTTAAGGTCCTTAGCTTGACCCCTCATAATATTTAAGGTAGAGGTGGAGGATCAGAAAGGGGTTGAGTAACTCCCTTCTTGATAGGGTTCCCAATAAAGTAAGGCTTCAGTCGTTGACCATTTACTTTGAAGGCTCCACTGTCTTTACTCCAAACCTCAATAGCTCTATGAGGAAACACCTTAAGCACTTGGAAAGGGCCTGACCATCGAGATTTTAATTTCCATGAAAAAGCTTCAAGCGCGAGTTAAATAAGATGACCAACTCTTTTTCTTGGAACTCTCAGTGTAAGATTTGTTTGTCATACCAACGCTTGGTCCTATCCTTGTAAAGCTAGGTATTCTCATAAGCATCAAGGCGGAATTCGTCTAACTCATTGATTTATAGAAGGCGTTGAGCTCCAATGACCTTCATATCAAAATTTAGCATGCGAATTGCCTAAAATGTAACACCCCAAATTTCCTAAATAGTTGACAGTAATTTTGACAGTTAACAAAATTCTACTGTTTAGTAATTTCTGTGTACTGTAAAATTATTTTGAGTATTCCGTCAACGTATTTGATTGTTTTGAGTGATTTACTCCGTGTCAAGAAAATAATAATTTTCGGGCCGAGGAAAATCTTTATGTATTTATTTCTCTTGATTGTTAATTATTTTTAACAATCTGATTTGATTTTCATACATTTTCTAATATTTGTGATTTTTGTGGATGATTATAAATTTTTATATTTCTCTGATCATTTTTGGACTGTTTGTGGGCCCCAGTGGTCCTACGTGGGCTCGGGGTGAGTCCCAAAACGTGAAAATTTTTCTACGTATAGAAAAATTTATACTATTTAGATGGAGACAGTGGATCTTACTAAACCTGAATCCTGAAATAGTTTTTAAAAAATTTCTTGTACTATGTTTTGTACTGTATTTAATTATTGGGCGATAAAAATACAGTAAATATATTCTTTCGTGGGGTTTTAGCTGATAAAAATAGAAATTATACTGCTTAAGTCAACAATAGTAGTTATGACAACTTTTGACGGACCAATAGGAAACAAGTTTAATGCTTTTAACAGACCAATAGGAAGCAAGTCTAATATTGAAGACTTTGATATCAACCGTCGATTTAATCAACAGTGTAGGATTAGTCTAATAAAATGGCTATGACCATTTATAACTGTTGGATTTAGATTTAAATCAAGGGTGGAGATTTGATCTTATAAAGTGGCTAGGACCATTTGTGACCATTGGATTTGGATTAAATCAACGGTGGAGATGGATCATTTATGACCATTGGATTTGGATTTAATCAATGGTGGAGATTTGGTCTTCTAAAATGGCTATGACTAATTATGACCCTTGGATTAAAAGTAAGAAGGAGTAATCTTGACCCTTTATTTTTGGAGATGCATCTAATGACTAGAACTTTAAGGAGAAAGATCTAATGGCCTAGATTAAGTCTTCTAATCAAAAGTCTACCTGAATCCTAACCATTGATCTAATCAATGGCTTAAATTGCTCTAAATGGTGGCTTGAAAAAATTGCAATATTATTGAATGCATAATGCAAGGGGGGACGATTTTTGGTGATTGTTTTAGCTAAAGGAAGTTTGATGACTATTATTAGGTGTCTTAGTCAATTATGCACCATAATTGAATTATTTGCACTCTTAGAAGAATGCATGGAGGGGGGGACGGTTTTGGTGCATGCTTAAGGGCTTAGATAGGTTTCAAGACCATTATTAGTTGTCTTGGTCACTTATTGATCATTCTTGATCATTTCCTTCAAGCAAACTCTTAGAAAAATTTCTCTCCTTCCTCTCCAAGATAACTCATGGCCAAGTACCCTAATTCTACCCTCCATCACTCAAAATTTTCATACAACCTAGTTTCTTGAATCCTTACCTTATTCTAAGAACATCTCTAGTTATGAGTTTTCATCAAATCATTCATTTTGAGCTTCAAATCCAAGCATCAAGTTTCTACCAAAAATGGTAAAGTTCATATTTCTTCACCCAATCTTTTAGTTTTGATTTTATAAGCCATGCTTGAATCATGGTTTATTTATTCTTTTACTTGTTATTGATTTAAAGATTTGTTTATGATTTTTAGGGATTTTCCAAGGAGCTCCACGAAATTGATAGGAAGGAAAACCAAGTGTTTTTACTTCATTCTTTACCTTAACCAAGTCTAAGAAGCCTTTCCCTCACAAAAATCAAAAATTCTATCTTTGTTCTTCAAGAAGAACCATTCGGCCAAGATACCTAAAACCACTCTCCAATCTCTTTTAATTTCATCCAACCATAGATCTTAAATCTACATGATATTCTAAGCAACTTTCATGTTGGAGACTTTCTCTAAATCATTCATCTTCAATCTTGTTCTTCAAGCTAAAGATTGGAGCTTTATTGGTGAAGTTTGTTAATCTTCGCTTTTCTTTTGATTTTCAAGGTTCTAAGCCATGTTTGATCCATGGTTTATCTTGTTCAAGCTTGATTTACTAATAAATATATGTTTTGTTTTGTATTTGAGAAGCCCTTGGTGGTGAAGGACTTGGAAAGAGAAGCAAAACAAGGAGCTTTTGAGGATCTTCAAGAGGTAAGAGGGAGATTCATCTCACCAACCAAGTATGGTGGTGAGAGATGGTTTGTGTATTTGATGGATGGTGAATCCATGTGAGGATTCATATCCATGGTCATGTAATAATTTATGGGTGTTTATGTTATTTATGTGCTTTGATTATTTGCCAATGTTTGATATGCTTTGCATGATTTTATGGCTTATATGATATGCTTATAATATGCATGATGATAATATGGTATGCTTATAATATGCATGATGAGAATATGTTGAAATTATGTATATGTGTGCCATGATGTGATGGTGGAAAGGAAATCAATTTTTGGCTCCAATGGCCAAGGAGGAGTGGTCACAGTTTTGACACTCATGATTTGAGTTTATGTTGAAATTTTTCAAGAACAAGGGAAATAATTTTTGATCCCTGGAACATGGTGAATTTCGGTCAAGACACCTCAAGATAGGTGTTCATAAATTAATATTTTCATGAATGATGAAATGAGATGGTTAGAAAAACAAGGAAAATAAACAAAGGGTTTATCTTTCAAAGAGTACATGAACACGGTTTTGAGAAGGATTTTTATTAATTTATTTTGTGTAAAAAGTTTCTAAGCATTTTACTAAACATGAGTTTTAAATGAAAATAGCAATGTTGGTTTTAAGGATTTGCAAAGAAAGTGAAAAATGAAAATGAACAAATGATTTGATTTCAAAGACCAAGTGCTCACTGTTTTTGTAAATAATTTTTAATGGTTTTGTTTGTGTAAAACCATATCAATTTAGAAGGAAAAATATTTGATGACCATTTGAAAACAAGTACCATGGTTTTGAAGGTTTGGGAATACCTTGACTTTATAAAGGAAAAGTATATGATGGCTTCAATGGCCAAAGACTTCACGGTGTTTTGAGAGATTAGAATAGTTTTGGTTTATGAAACAAAGTGATTTCAAAGTGGAAACAAAATGTTTGAACAAAATGAATTAGTACAAGGAATTCGAAAAGGGAATCAATGTAAATGGAAAAGAGAGGTTCAAACACACCTCAATTTATTTTGAAGAGAATTGATTTGAGAAAAATGGAGAATATAATAGTGATTTGATATTTTCTAATGTGTAACTCATTCTTTGGGTTTTGGAGAGCGTTAGTAAAATTTTAAGATTTGAAACATTGATTTATATCAATGGAAAAAGTGATTTTGTGGATTATATTTTGGAAAAGGATTTCTTTTGTAGATTATATTGTGGAAAAAGATTTCTTGAGTAAAGAAATGTGGAAAAAGATTTTCTTGAGTAAGAAAATATGGAAAAGGAAGTACAAAGTCACAATATTTTGAGAAAAGTGGAAATGGAATTTTTGAAGGTTGAGAAATATTTTTCGTAATGGAAAAATGATGTTAGAAATGATATTGATTTGTTTGGAAGTCCAAAATAATGTTTGGAATATTGAGGAATATTTTACGTGGTTGTAAAATAGTGAAAAATGTTTTACGTATCTTAAAAAGGTGATTTTTAAGCTACGTGATTTGAAAAATGTTGAAATATTTCTACGCGATTTGGAAAGCGTTTAAATATTTTGAAAATGATGGAAAATGGTTTACGCAACTTAAAAGAATGATTTTTAAGTTACGCGATTGTGAAAATGGTAGAAAATCGCTATGCGATTTGAGTAATGTGTAAATGATTTTACGTGATTGAGAAAACATTGAAAAATCACTACATGATTTGAAAACGCAACAGAAACGTTGCAAAATTGTGAAAACGTAACAACAATGTTGCGCGATTGTGAAAACACGATGAAAGTGTTTTGTGACTATAAAAATGCGATAATATGATTTTGCTGTTGAAAATACAGTATGATTACTGTTGGGCTAGAATGTGGACCCTATTTATGAGATTAAGAAATTAAACTGAGAATGGGCCAATGTGTGGACCCTGAATATGAAATGGTGAATTTTGCCTGTGATTGGTATTGGTGCATTTTATATGCATGAACTAGTGTATGAACACTGTATGAGAAAATCATAAATTTTGCCTATGATTGGCATTGGTGCATTGAACATGCATCGGAAAGGTCCGAGGGACTGTATGAGGCTATTTGCCTAGGAGAGACGTACACCTCTTGAGTGGGTGTGTTATGCGTAGTGTAAGTCACTTGTTGACTTTGGGGGCATCGGGGTGCGGGTTGCTTACACAGGTGGTTGGTCGCGCTTCTTCCCGTAGGTTAGACCGATGCAACACACTGATGATCCTGACCGAGACACTATTCTTAATCATGATCTCGTAAAGACTGTCGTGTATATGCTAGATATGCAAAAATCAAAATGAGGATTATAGCACTTAGTCTGAGGCATTTTGGTACAGACAGATCTTTCGGATCGACTTCTCTGAACTGAGTATTAGCTCTATGGAGTACGACATTGAGTCTATGTGCACATGCATGAATCTGAGCATTTATATCTGTATGATATATTAATTGAGGAATATTGGCTATGACAATTATTTTGAATACTTGGATGATGATGATGATAAATAATGTTGATGCCATTATTGTTATTATCGTATGATTTGAATTGATAAATATTTGAATGATGATAGTTGATTAATGTTGACTGCATTATTGGAATTATGGTATGACATATTTGTATGGTATGCTGTTTGTGTTATCTCTACGTTACCATGTTGGTATTGACATAGGTGATCTCACCTCTTTGTTATATTGTGTGGTTGGACTTGGTGTTGTAAAAACTATAATAGATGAAATGAGTTGTCTTAGACATAACGGGTGACAAATAACTCTGCGTTTGGAGACAACATCAGAGAATGACCTTGCCAGATTGGATAGCTTACAGTGTTGACAAAGAAGAGATGTCTGAGGACAAAGAACAGATGTAGAACAGATATCTGATGCATCAAGATGGATACACAATAGAATACGTATGTAGAGTTTTTTTTATCGTTAGTGTTGTACCGTGCTATTTGTAACGCCCCAATTTTTAGAAAATATTCTGAATGTACTGTTTGCTGTTTTTCATGCTTTTGTGTGAATGACCGCTGTGTCCCTATTTTACTGTTCTCGATTTCTGTATGAAAACAATTACGATAATCTGAGGCTCAAATTTTATTTGATCGTTTTACGTAATTTGTTTCGAGACGGTAAAATAAAAATTTTTACGAGCTCTTGTTTTAATTTTTTGAAAGATATACTGGTATATAATCTTCTTTGGATATTTTATTTGAACGTTTTGGACGATTACCTACGTTGTGGGAAAAAATGGGAAAATGACCGTTACGTCCCGACGTCTTGTTTTTCTTTTTTTCTTTGTTTTTAATTGTTTTCTTCTTGATTTAATGTCAGATAATCTTGTCTGTGATTTTATATGGACTTTTTGTGTGATTTGCTCCGAGGCGGGAAAATAATATTTTTCCGGCCGGGAAATCTTATTTTATTATTTAGAATTGGGGGATCTTACTTAACGTTGAATGAGACTAAAAATAATCTTTTAATTTTTAGGATTTAACTGTCAAATAAAATAATTTTATATTATTATAATATTATTTTATTAGTCAGTATAATTTAGTGACAGTGGACCCGAAAATATTTTGCGGGACCCACAATTAGCAAAACGGTTAGATCGGTAGCTAAGTTAATCACCGTTAGCAGTAGAACTTTCGAACAGTGACTCGATTTAGTGACTCAATGAGAGAGAATTAAATGAATTTGTGTGACTCAGCATGTGAGTCATCATGAACCAACCAATAGAAATCAAGCTTGTTCACCAAGATTTAATCCTAGCCTTTGATGCATTTAATGGCTTGGATGAAGCCAAATCCATGCACATCCTTACCACTTGAAGGCTACGGCCATTAGGAGAAGGAAGACCAAAACAACACTTCATCTTCATCACTTTTCTCTCTTCTCTCTCTTCCAAGAACCCTAGCCACCATTGTTGTTCTTTTCTCCTACCATTCGGCCAAGACACTATCTACACCATCCAACCATCCAAAAATTTTTCTAACCAAGTTTTCTTAACCTAAACACTATTCTAAGAACCTTTCTAGTTGGGAGTTTCTTCAAAATCATCCATTTAGGGCTTGAAATCAACCTTGAAAGTTTTACCTAGAAGGTGAAATTTCATGCTTTTCTTTTCTCTCTTCTTTTTCAAAGTTCTAAGCCATGATTTTTCCATGGTTTAGCTTCTTTTTCCTGGTTAGTAACATGTAGATTTTGTTTGAGATTTCTAGGTATTTTTGGTGGTGAAAACCGTGACCTAGGAGGTGTGAAAGCAAGCCTTTTGTCTTCATTTAAGGTAAGAGGAAGACAATTCTTATCATCTCTTGATGGTGGTAAGAAGATGGAGCCATTTGTGATGTTTGTAGAATCCATAAGGATTCGGTGGTCATGTGTTAATTATGTGTGTATCTGTTAATTTTTGTGTTTGTTAGTAGTTTATGTGGTATTTGTTAGTAGTTTTCTTGTTTGATGATTGTAATAATTTTTGCATGTCTATTAGCTTTTGAATGCATGTCTATAAGCTTTAATTTAGGTTTTATGTGTTAGAAATATTTTGCATGTGTTAGAAATATAATGCATGTGTTAGAATTGTATGATAAGGTATAGGATGTGAATAACATGTTTAAATTTGCATGAGTGTTCCAAAGAACACATCCAATAGCTCACGGCAATGACAAGTTTGGAGGACCAAAATGTTCTCTTGATTTTTCCTAAAGTGTAACTTAATTAACCTAGGAGAATCAAGAAGGTTTCAAATTGATTTGATCAAAGAAAATGAACTTGGAAATCAAATGGTAAAGATTTAGTATTTTTGGGCCAACATGCCTAAAAGGTTAATTTGATTCCTATCAATTATTTCTAATATGATTTAGTGAACTTAGACAATATAATATATTTGATATGATTTGGAAGGTGAAAAACAATTTAGAAATCAAATGCAAAAGTTTTATGAAATTTGGCCAACATGCCAATATAGGTAATCATGATTTCTAAAACTTAATTCCAAACCTTTTTCAATCAAAAAGAGACAATATAAGTTAAAAAGAAATTTTCCTTAATGATTTTTGAAGAAACAAATAGATTAGAATTAAGTTTAAAGAATTAAAACTAATGATTTTGTCATTAGGAAGGAAATACTGATATTTTGAGAGTTTTCTAACATATAGCTCACTCTAGGTTTTGAAGCATGTTAGAAAGTTTTCAAAAAGAATTAAAGTTATATGATTGAAGTTTTAGGTAAACTGAAATTTTATGGATAATTTAGGAAACCATTATTATGATATTCTAAACAAAATATTGTCAATTTTTAGTAAAAATGAACCAATAAGATAGCAAAAATATCCAAAAGACAAGATATATGCGGTATGAAAAATTATTCTACGTAGTTTAAATGTACTAAGTACTATTTCTGTTTGTTTAAACAGTAATTTTAAAGGCATTCGAATAAGAAAATGATTTGAAAATCCTACGCGATTGAGAAAACGTATTAAAAATGCTACGCGATTTTAAAAACAGAAAAATATCTTTACCCGATTTTTAAACGTTTGTAAAAACGATGGAATTATGAAAACGCGATAAAATTTCTACGCGATTGACCGTTACTATATTTATTTTATGCTGTCGGGAAAATGTGAACCCGTACAGATTATTTTTGAGGATCTTTCGCTGTCGGGAAAATGTGAACCCGTACAGGCTTTTGAGAATTTATCTGCTGTCGGGAAAATGTGAACCCGTACAGGCTTTCTATCTATGTGTGCCAAGTTTTTGGTGGATTGGTTGACGAGACGAATCACATCGTGTTGTCGATGAGATAAACGTAGTGTGGTTCATTGTTCTAATGAACTTGGAGACTTTAGTGTACGGGATCCCACATGTGGACATGAGTTGGTAGCTCCGTTGGGCCGTGGTAAACCGATAGCACACTATGGTACTCGACACACACTATATTTAATCGAGATTTGTGAAATCTAGTAGTACATTTGCTGTAGTGCCACAACGTGAGGCCGTGAACTACACCACGCCTGGATGATGGAATCTGTGTCGTGGGGCTATAGGCAACGTGTGACCGCGCAATAGTTGGTTGGGCAGCCGTGGTACTAATAGATTTTGCGAGTCATTCCTCTCTCTGATACTTGTGTTTTCTTTAGCTCCATGGAGTAGGGTTTGTCATATTGGTATTTATCTCTATGTTTATTTGTTTCCATCTTATCTATTTATTGTTTATCTAGTATTTTATTTGTTTATTTTATCTAGTTCTTGTTACTATATTTGGTTATTATATCTTATCTGTTTATTCTTATCTTTCTTATTTTATACGTGAGGTTTTATACGTGATGTGATATATTGTTATGATATCTAAATCTTACTCTAAATTGTTATTCTTTCATTTATAGTATTTTGTAATGCATGAATTGTATATATGTTGTTTGTCGTCTTCTTATTGGCCATGTTGTGATGATTTTATGTTGTCTTACCTCTTTGTTATATGTATTTTCTGTTTATTTATTTTACGCGGTAAAGACTTCGAGGAAGAGGATCAGCCTATTGAGATCGTGTACCCCGAGGAGGAGGAAGATCAGCAGGCAGACGACCAGTTTTACGATCAAGAACCATCCGATCATCCATATCCTCTGGATTGATTGTGAGGATGGCGGCGCTTGAGGATTTTTGGGATTCGTAGAGCTAGTATTTCATGGAGGTTCTCTAGCTTGGCATCTACGAGGCGATCGTGATTACGTGACATATGCGGGACGTGTGGCCGTGATTCTACGTCGGCGATTTGATGGAGAGCCCATTATGACTACGACGTTATTTACGCATTTAGAGTTACCCTTATCCATTAGGCGTCACTAGGGTCTTTGAAAACCACGAGCCTAGTGAGATAAGCATCGTATCGACTGCGCGCGATCCCGTTATCGCCGTGTGTCGAGACATCGGGATATTTGTCCCACGATGATCATTTTCGACCGATAGTGATCCATCGGAGGATTAGATAACCATGATTTTTTTTTGGGCGCGTCGGCCGTATGTATGTATATATATTAACTCTTTTATTGCTTTCTTTACTGTTTTTGTTTAACTATTTGTAGTCTTTGTTGTAAATTATTTGTAAAGCTCATAACTTAATCATATGTATATTACTAGTGATGATGTTTTTTTTTATTTCGTATTTTCCGCATTATCTTTTTATATCATATTTCTGTCTATCGGGAATTATTTTACAACCCGTAATAATATTTAACAAATGTTTCACAACTTGGGTAGATTTTATTTCTATTTCTTTTATTTTCTTTTATGTGTGACATCCTCCAAAGGGTGTTACATTAGTTGGTATCGAGCCCAAGTTAGAGTCTTTTGGGGTTGTGGTTGGGTCTGTTTTTGTTTGTCTTTGTGTGATCTCTGTGATCTTTGTGATTTATATCCTTTCGGAAATATCTAGAAGGATGTATCTAACTTTGTTTTGTTATGTTTGAAGAAAGAAGATGGCTGGTAGAGGCGAGAGGACGTGCTAACGTGAATCGTGTTGAGGACCCGATGTTGGTTCTTCTTGAAGCTATGCGGCGAGATGGTGAAGTGATTACTCGGCAAAATTTGAGAGCGACTCAACAACAAGATGCTACGGTGATGCCCTAAATTTATCTGAATTTAGGCGCCATAATCCGCCACGATTTAGAGGCGAGGTGGATCGGAGAAAGCGAGTCGGTGGATGCAAGATTTAGAGAGAATCTTTGAGGGATGAGATGTACGGATGAAAAGAAAGTAACTTATCTTTGTCTTTATCTTTGAGAAGAGATGCTGAGAACATTGGTGGAGAGGAATCCGCCGAGTGTTGCAAGCTGAAGAGACTGAGATCACCTGGGAAGTGTTTTCTAATACTTTTCTGGATAAATATTTTCCTGCAAGTGCTAGGCATGCCAAGGAGATGGAATTTCTTGGGTTGCGACAGGGAAATATGACAGTGAATGAGTACGCCACGAAATTTGAAAGTTTGTCTCAATTTTCGGATTATGCTCAAAATCGGCAAAATGAGGTATGGAAATGTCGGAAGTTTGAGTCCGGATTGAGAGTGGAATTGAAGCGAGGAGTGATATCTCTGAATATGAATCATTTTCATGCTTTGGTGGATGCATGTGCGCGACTCGAGGAGCTTGAACCGTCGTGAGAGCAGAGGAATCGGAACTTTGGGCCGACAAGGTTTCAAAGAGGTGGAGGTAGCAATACAAATCGGTTTCTGCGTAAACCGTATGCTAGACCACAAGGAAGTCAGACTCAGCGACCGCCAGTTGGAGGGAGTGTACCTAGTGGTGGAGCAGGACAGAGAGTGGTGTTTACGCCGACGTGTTTTAAATGTGGTAAAAAGGGTCATTTATCTCCAGTTATGCGGTCAAAGGAAGCTGTCTGTTTTAAGCTGTGGATGCACTGGACATATGTCGAAGGATTGTACTCGACCAGAGAAGAAACCTGCTGTTCGTCATGTTAGAACTAATCAGCAAAAATCTGGAAATACTCAACCGAGATCTGGAGGGCGAGTGTATACAATGATGGGATCTGAAGTTTCTCAATCTGATGACCTTATTCAAGGAGAAGGTGACATTGGAGGTAACCTTCTGACTGTATTGTATGACTCGGGTGCTACACACTCGTTTATTGCCTATGATTGTGTGGAAAGACTGAAGTTGCCTGTGTCTTCTCTGAATGTTAAGTTGAGTGTATCTACACCAACTGCTAAACCTGTAGTTACATCTAGAATCTGTTTGGATTGTCCTATTGTTGTGAAGGGCCGTTTGTTTATGGTCAATTTGATTTGTTTGCCTCTTATTGAGATAGATGTAATCTTAGGGATGGACTGGTTATGTTCTAACCATATCCTTATAGATTGTGCAAAGAAAACTATAGTTTTTCCTAAGGAAGAAGAGTCCGGATTCTTAAGCCGCTATTAAGGTCAAGTCTTTGTTGAGAGATGGAGCGCTTGAGGGATATACGGTATTGTCTTCTCTAGAAGTTAAGAATGAGAAGGATGTGAATACTATTCCTGTTGTCAACGATTTTAGGATGTTTTTCCTGAAGACGTGCTGGTTTACCGCTTGAGCGGGAGATCGAGTTCTCAATTGATTTAGTACCGGGAACAGGTCCTATCTCAATTGCACCGTATCGTATGTCGCCAGTAGAGTTGGGGGAGCTGAAAAAGCAATTGGTGGAACTGTTGGAGAAAGAATTTGTACGACCTAGCGTTTCCCCATGGGGTGCGCCAGTGCTTTTGGTTAAGAAGAAGGATGGAACTTCTC
This sequence comes from Ormosia emarginata, assembly GCA_029884605.1. Taxonomy (NCBI): domain Eukaryota; kingdom Viridiplantae; phylum Streptophyta; class Magnoliopsida; order Fabales; family Fabaceae; genus Ormosia; species Ormosia emarginata. The sequence goes on from JAQQTP010000051.1 coordinate 5,780,850, forward strand.
GGCTTTGTGTGGATTATCGTCAGCTGAACAAGGTGACTATCAAGAATAAATATCCGCTACCAAGAATCGACGACTTGATGGATCAGTTGAGAGGAGCTGTGATATTTTCCAAGATAGATCTGCGATCGGGTTATCACCAGATTCGTGTAAGAGGGGAAGATGTGCCGAAGACTACTTTTCGAACTCGTTATGGACATTATGAGTATCAAGTAATGCCATTCGGGGTGACGAATGCTCCTGCCATATTTATGGATTATATGAACAGGATATTTCGTCCATATCTAGACAGATTTGTCGTTGTCTTTATCGATGACATTCTGATCTATTCTCGATCGAAGGAAGAGCATCTTTGAACATCCGAATGTTGTTCTTGATTTTGAGGGAGAAGCAAATTTGTATGCGAAATTGGCTAAGTGTGAGTTCTGGTTGAAAGAAGTTCAATTTCTTGGTCACGTAATTTCTAAAGAAGGTATTGCGGTGGACCCATCGAAAGTGGAGACTGCGTTTTTTACGGTGGGAAAGACCTAAGACGAAGAATGAAGTTCGAAGTTTTGTTGGACTTGCTGGTTATTATCGGAGATTTATTGAAGGTTTTTCCAAGATTCTTTGGACCACTTACACAGCGACGAGGAAAAGTCAAGCTTTTGAATGGACGGAAGAGCGTGAAGCCGGTTTTCAAGAGTTGAAAAAGAGGTTAACAAGTGCACCGGTGTTGATCCTACAGATTCGAAGAAATCTTTCGATGTGTATTGTGACGCTTCTTATCAAGGACTAGGATGCGTGTTGATGCAAGACCGGAATGTGGTGGCATATGCTTCTCGACAATTGAAGGTTCATGAGAAGAATTATCCTACGCATGATTTGGAATTGGCTGCGGTGGTTTTTGCTTTGAAGATATGGAGACATTTTCTCTATGGAGCAACGTTCAACATCTTCAGTGATCACAAGAGTTTGAAGTACTTGTACGACCAGAAGGAGCTGAATATGAGGCAGCGAAGATGGTTAGAATTTCTGAACGATTACGATTTTCAACTTTTGTATCACCCTGGTAAGGCGAATGTCGTGGCCGATGCCTTAAGTCGAAAGATTATCAGTGCTTCTACGCTGATGATCAAGGAAAAGGAGCTCATTGAACAATTTAGAGATGAGTGGTCATTTGTTGAGTTGAAACCGGGAAAGATCCGTATGAATATGGTTACTATCTCAAACGAATTGATGGAAGACATAAGGGAAAAGCAAAATGCCGATAAATTTTTGCAAGGAATAAGGGAGCAAATGAAGCAAGACAAGACAGTAGAGTTCAAAGAAGGAAGTGATGGAATTTTGAGGTTTCGGGGTAGAATCTGTATTCCTCGTGACCGGGAGCTGAGGCAATATATTGTGGAACATGCCCATACTAGTCTGTTAAGTATGCATCCGGGCATAACGAAGATGTACCAAGACTTGAAGAAGTTATTCTGGTGGCATGGAATGAAGGGTGATGTGGTTAGATGCGTGTCAACTTGCCTAGTTTGTCAAAAAGCGAAAGTGGAACACCAAAGACCAGCTGGGATGTTGCAACCATTATCGATTCCAGAATGGAAATGGGACAGTATTTCTATGGATTTCGTTACTGGTTTGCCAAAGACAAGGAAAGGTCATGATTCGATATGGGTTATAGTCGATAGACTTACGAAATCGGCTCATTTCTTACCAATCAATATTAAATATTCATTGGAAAGATTAACCTTGATTGTACATCGGCGAGATTGTCAGACTACATGGAGTGCCTACATGTATAGTTTCTGACAGAGATCCGAGGTTTACGTCAAGATTTTGGCGAAGTCTGCAAGAAGCTATGGGAACCAAGTTACGATTGAGTTCAGCATATCATCCGCAGACAGATGGTCAGACAGAGAGAACTATACAGTCTTTGGAGGATTTATTGCGTGCTTGTGTTTTGGAACAACGAGGAAGTTGGGATGAATTTTTATCTTTGATAGAATTCACCTACAACAATAGTTTTCACGCAAGCATCGGAATGGCACCTTATGAGGCATTGTATGGAAGACGATGTCGAACGCCGTTGTGTTGGTATCAAGATGGAGAGAGTATGACTGTTGGACCAGATCTTGTACAACAAACAACAGAAAAGGTCAAGATGATACAAGAGAAGATGAGGACGGCGCAAAGCAGACAAAAGAGTTACGTAGATAAACGAAGACGACTTCTCGAGTTTAAGGAGGGTGAGCATGTATTTCTAAGAGTTACTCCTACGACTGGTGTCGGAAGAGTGATTAAGTCTAAGAAGCTTACTCCTAAATTCATTGGACCATATCAGATTATCCGACGTATAGGTCCTGTAGCATATCAGATTGCTTTGTCGCCTTTTCTATCGAATTTGCATGACGTATTTCATGTGTCTCAGTTACGGAAGTATATACCAGATCCGACACATGTTATACAACCAGATGACGTGCAGTTAAAGGAGAATTTGACTTACGAAACTTTACCTGTCAAGATTGGGGACAGAAAGGTAAAGCAGCTTCGAGGAAAGATGATTGAGCTAGTGAAAGTCATATGGAATGATGTGACGGGTGAAGCTACCTGGGAGCTGGAAGATAAAATGAAGGATCAGTATCCTCATTTGTTTGGATGAACATCGAATTTCGAGGACGAAATTTTTATTTGTTGGGGAGAGTTGTAACGCCCCAATTTTTAGAAAATATTCTGAATGTACTGTTTGCTGTTTTTCATGCTTTTGTGAATGACCGCTGTGTCCCTATTTTCTTGTTCTCGATTTATGTATGAAAACAATTACGATAATCAGGCTCAAATTTTATTTGATCGTTTTACGTAATTTGTTTCGAGACGGTAAAATAAAAATTTTTTCGAACTCTTGTTTTAATTTTTTCGAAAGATATACAACTATATAATCTTGCTTTGGATATTTTATTTGAACGTTTTGGACGATTACCTACGTTGTGGGAAAAAATAGGAAAATGACCGTTACGTCTCGAACGTCTTGTTTTTCCGTTTTTTTTGTTTTTAATTGTTTTCTTCTTGATTTAATGTCCGATAATCTGTCTCGTGATTTTATATGGACTTTTTGTGTGATTTGCTCAGGCGGGAAAATAATATTTTTAGGCCGGGAAATCTTATTTTATTATTTAGAATTGGGGATCTTACTTAACCCGATCTGAATGAGACTAAAAATAATCTTTTAATTTTTAGGATTTAAGCATCACAAATAAAATAATTTTATATTATTATAATATTATTTTATTAGTCGATATAATTTAGTAATGATGGACGAAAATATTTTGCGGGACCCACAATTAGCAAAACAGTTAGATCGGTAGCTAAGTTAATCACCGTTAGCGTAGAACTTTCAGAAACAGTGACTACTAGTGACTCAATGAGAGAATTAAATGAGCTGTGTGACTCAGCATGTGAGTCGTCATGAACCAACCAATAGAAATCAAGCTTGTTCACCAAGATTTAATCCTAGCCTTTGATGCATTTAATGGCTTGGATGAAGCCAAATCCATGCACATCCTTACCACTTGAAGGCTACGGCCATTAGGAGAAGGAAGACCAAAACAACACTTCATCTTCATCACTTTTCTCTCTTCTCTCTCTTCCAAGAACCCTAGCCACCATTGTTGTTCTTTTCTCCTACCATTCGGCCAAGACACTATCTACACCATCCAACCATCCAAAAATTTTTCTAACCAAGTTTTCTTAACCTAAACACTATTCTAAGAACCTTTCTAGTTGGGAGTTTCTTCAAAATCTTCCATTTAGGGCTTGGAAATCAACCTTGAAAGTTTTACCTAGAAGGTGAAATTTCATGCTTTTCTTTTCTCTCTTCTTTTTCAAAGTTCTAAGCCATGATTTTTCCATGGTTTAGCTTCTTTTTCCTGGTTAGTAACATGTAGATTTTGTTTGAGATTTCTAGGTATTTTTGGTGGTGAAAACCGTGACCTAGGAGGTGTGAAAGCAAGCCTTTTGTCTTCATTTAAGGTAAGAGGAAGACAATTCTTATCATCTCTTGATGGTGGTAAGAAGATGGAGCCATTTGTGATGTTTGTAGAATCCATAAGGATTCGGTGGTTGATAAACACATATTTTATTCATTAAGAAACCCTTATATTTAGTCATTTACACTCTCTATATTCTTAATTGATTGAGTTTGACATGATTTTGTGAGTTTGAGCTCAAATTGGTCCTAATTGAATATTTTCAGCATTATTGAGATTTTACACTTTTTCTGTATTTTGGTCATAACTTGAGTTCCTGATATCTGACAATCATGAATTTTATCTTGTAGGAAAGCTAAGAGGAAGCTCTACAACTTTGATGAAGAGCTCGAAGTCCGATTCAGATGTCTAAGGGACCTAAGTTTACATGGAAGTCAGAATACGGGTTCTGTCAGTAGAATCCGAACAGTGTGCACTCATAAAATCATATCTCAAGATGTAATAATGGAGATGAGCTGAAATTTGGACAGTGGATATTCAAGATCCAAATAAACAACTTTCATGAAGAACACATTTTGAGAAAAAGAAGTCTAGTAGGTCATTTTGAGCTTGCAAGTCGGAACAGAGGTGCTGAAGTTGGGTTTGAGCAACCTACGGTATTTGGGACATATCTTGGGCTTAAGGAAGCCAAATTGGACGAACCAGCTATCCATTTTATAGCCAAGACAAGGATCTACAACTTTCATGAAGAACACTTTTCGTGGTTCTGAAGTATAGTGGGTCGTGTTTGGCTTCCAAGTCAGACACGAAATTTTCGTCCTCAACCACCCACTCATCCATCCACTAATCCACTCATCCACTCATCCACTCATCCACTAACTCACCCATTCATCCACTCATACACTAATCCAACCACTTAACCACTCCACCCACTCATCCACTAATCCATCCACTCATCCATCCACTCACCCATTCATGTCCATAATTTCCCACTCACCAAAAGTCCTTTGGCATTTTTCACTAATTCAACCACTCAACCATTCCACTCACTCATCCACTAAACCAATCCACTAAACCAACCCACTAATCCATCCACTCAAACACTCTACTCACTCACCCACTCATCCACCCACTTCCCTTTGTCATTTTGTTACCTTAGACTTCTATAAAAGGCACCATTTATCATGAACAAGATGTAACTCTCCTTCATTTTCTCTCTTAGTTTCTTGTTTCTTCATAGTTTCTTCTTGTTTCTTCATAGTTTTTCTTGTGATTTCTTTCTAGCTATGTGTAACTAAACCTCCCTTGGTTAAGGGGTGATGAAACCGCTAGTATTAATGTTGTAAACTTTGCATATTTGATTATTTCAACACAGTTATGTTTTTATTCATATATTTACGAATCTATTGTTGGTATGAAGGTTTTTGTACTTGTTCCTACTTTCAAAGTAGTAGATCTAGGTTTATTATGCGCGGTTGCGGTAGTAGATCTAGTGGGATGTATGATGTTCATGTGGGTATAATTATCTTTGTGCTATTTGCCAGTTATAAAAGTGGTAGATCTGGGTTTATTATGTGATTTGCGGTATTAAATCTAGAGAAATATATGTTCTAAGTAATTTAATCCCGGTGTGTGATTAGACCTTAGTGTAATTGGTTTTCTAAATCTTAATGCAATTGTTGGATAGTTGTAAGAGCGGTTGCTTTATGACTAATCAGTGATTAGGAGTTGATTTGAGCGGTTGCTAAATTGACCAACACGTAAGGAAAACAGAGATTTACTCTCACAATTGCATAAAAACATAATTGAGCATGTTGGAATAAAAAGGATATATGGATTTACATTATCATATAAATCTAATGGTGGATTCAATCTCTTAACCAATTTTCTTATATTGTTGATTTCAGTTTGTTTATTGTTATCTTTGAAGTTGTTCATTGTTCATCAAAACTCCAAAACCCCCCTTTTACTGTTTATTGTTAATCGAGTCTAAATTGGGAATTGTTTAATAGTGTTAATTGAATTGGTTCTCTCGTGGATCGACCCTTACTAACTACAACTAGTTGTAAGGTTTTTATTTTCTCGGTGGGCGACAACTGATTTTTATCTTAATTTTAATCACTACATCCGCACGCATCGAATTTTGGCGCGTTCTTCGGGAACCAATTTTTTCAATTACACTATTAATTTATTTCCTATTTTATTCTGTTTTTATTTTATTTATTTTATTTTATTTTTAATCTTTCTTTCGAGTGTTTTGTAGGTGTTGATGTCCCTTGAAGGAGTAGACGAAGGATTGCTAAATTTGAGGAACTATATTGATCAACTCACTTCACATCCTCAATTTCCCTTCCATCCAGGCTAACTTCCAACTCACACTTCTTGACATTGAATTTGTAGTTACATTGATCTATCAAGTTCGGAGACATTTGAGCCATCCGAAATATCTGAAGAAGTGACAATGGCGAGAAAACACTTTAAGGGCATTGGGTGCTCCAGATCTAGATCAATGACCTCTTTGCATAGACATTCTTGAAAATGAAGAGGCATTTGAATTGAAATCCGGTTTAATCCATCTCTTGCCATCTTTCAATGGATTACCGGAGAGGACCCCAACAAGCACTTGAAGGAAATCCATGTGGTATGTTCTAGCATGAAAACTGCAGGAATTCATGTAGAGCAAGTCAAGTTGAGAGCTTTTCCATTCTCATTGAAAGACTCACTAAGGAGTGGCTTTACTACTTGCCACCCGGATCCATCCAATCATGGCGGGACATGGCCCGAACTTTCCTAGACAGATACTTCCCCGCCTCAAAAGTGCAACAATCGAAAAGAAATCTGTGGTATTCAACAAAGGCATGGGGAATCACTCCATGACTACTTGGGAGAGATTTAAGAAGCTATGTTTCACCGCCCTCATCATCAAATAAGTGAGCGACTTTTAATTCGGTATTTCTATGAAGGCTTACAAGTGATGGATCGCAACATGATTGATCTTTGCTAGCGGAGGAGCATTGATTGATAAAACTCCTCAAGAAGCTAGAAACTTGATCTCAAGAATGGTGTCAATACTCAACAATTCTACTCTAGAAATGACACTTGGAGTAAAGAGCGGTGAAAGAAGTAGAGACAACCAGTATACAACAGCAAATGACTCAATTGACTACTATGGTTCAACGGTTAATGGATTCAGGTAAAGCACCAGTTCATGCTTGTGGGATCTGTTGTTCATCTGGACATCCCACTGATATGTGTCCCACTCTCCAAGAAGACACAAATGAGGAGGTAAGAAGCAAAAGAGGGATATCTTTGGACTTTCAAAAATTACAACCCCTACTCAAACACATATAATTCGGGTTGGAGGGATCATCCAAATTTCAGCTATGCAAAGCAATCTCAAAATCAACCTCCGACTTATGGACCTCCAGGATTCCAACAAAGGCAAGTACCTTTCCCTCGAGACAAGCAGCAAGTTCAAGCTCCTAAGCAATCTGAGCCTTCATTAGAGGAGCTAGTAAAACAAATGGCCACTAATAATTTGCAGTTCCAACAAGAAACAAATACAACTATACAAAGTTTCAAACAAGAAACAAGGACTGCAATCAATAACTTGCAGAATCAGATAGGACAGTTGTCCAGAATTCAACAAGTTTCAAAGCCAAGCTTCGGGGAAACTACCCTCACAAATGAAGTGAATCCGAGGGAAAATGCTAGTCTTTGTCACATTGAGAAGCGGAAAGACGATGGATGAGCCTACCTCTCTTCCACCAATCATTCAAGAGAAGGATGAACCACCCAAAGAAGCAAATGATAAGGGAAAACTTCCAAAACCCCTAAGGTAAGTATTTATGAACCCCTTCCTAAATATGTCACTAAAGCTCCTTTTCCTAGTAGGTTGGTTAAAACCAAGAAAGAAGAAGCGAGAAAAAGAAATACTTGAGACTTTTAGGAAGGTAGAGGTTAATATCCCTTTGTTAGATGCCATTAGCGGGTACCTAGATATGCAAAATTTCGAAAGAATTATGCACTAACAAGAGGAAGTTAAAAGGAAATGAAAAGGTCCAAGTGGGAGAAAATGTTTCAATTGTAATTAAAAAGAAACTCCCAACCAAATGTAAGGACCACGGCACATTCACCATTCCATGCACTATAGGTAACACAAGGTTTGAAAGGGCAATGCTTGATTTAGGTGCATCTATAAATGTCATGCCATATTCTATTTATGCATCTTTATACTTGGGTCCTTTGGAACCTCTTGGTGTTGTTATTCAATTGGTGATAGATCTAATGCATACCCTAAGGGTGTGGTTGAAGATGTTTTGGTACGGTGAATGAATTAGTGTTTCCTGCAGACTTCTATGTTTTGGACATGGAAGAGGATGAGTCTCCCAAATCTGCTCCTATCTTGCTAGGAAGACCATTTTTGAAGACCGCACGGACAAAAATTGATGTGCACTCGGGAATTCTAACAATGGAATTTGATGGGGAATTAATTAGATTCAATATTTTTGAAGCTATGAGATACCCAAGTGATGTGCACTCTGCTTGTTTAATTGATTCTTTTGATCCTTTTGATTCTTTAATTTCTACGCTTTTTTATCGACCATTTTGATGCTCTTGATACAATTCTAACTCATAGCTTAGATGTACGGGAGGAAAAGAAGAAGAGTGAAGAAGAGCCATGGAGTGAAGACATTGATGAAATTGTTTCTTTGCCTTACAAGAGCTCTCTTCCACTCCCGGAAGAGCATGAGGTAACTTTTGTTGATTTACCCGTTACTACCGATATACCTCAACCTTGTTGTGCAGGCACTGAATTGGAACCGAAAGCACTACACGATCATCTTAAATACATCTTCTTGGGGGAGAAGGACACCCTTCCAAAGTAATAATTGCAAAGTCACTCACCCAAGAGCAAGAAGAGAAAGCGGTAGTGTTTTGCGGGAACATAAGATAGCCATTGGTTGGTCAATAGGCGATATCAAGGGTATTAGTCCCTCCGTTTGTATGCACGGGATATTAATGGAGGAGGATACTAAACTGTGAGAGACCCTCGGCGGAGATTGAATCCTCCCATGATGGAGGTTGTGAAAAAGGAGATACCTGAAGCTCCTAAGTGTGGGGGTGATCTACCCCATTTCGACGGCAAGTGGGTAAGCCCGGTCCAGGGTAGTACCAAAGAAATGCGGAATTACCGTGGTAAGAAATGCTGAAAATGAGCTTATTCCCACTAGGTTACGTGCAGTGGTGGCGTGTTTGTATTGATTACGGGAAGTTGAATGCCGTCACGAGAAAAGACCACTTTCCTTTACCTTTCATTGATCAAATGTTAGAAAGATTAATGGTCATTCTTATTATTGTTTTACGGATGGTTTTTCGAGTTACAATCGATTGCCATAGCTCCGAAGACCAAGACAAGACTACATTCACTTGTCCATTTGGTACCTTTGCATATAGGCGAATGCCTTTTGGACTCGCAATGCACCAGGAACTTTCCAAAGATGCATGATGAGTATATTTTTCGATTACATTGAAAACATCATTGAGGTTTTTATGGATGACTTTAGTGTCTTTGGAAATGATTTTGAAAATTGTTTGGAACATTTAACTTTGGTGCTTAAAAGATGCATTGACACTAACCTGGTGCTTGAATTGGGAAAAATGTCATTTCATGGTGAATGAAGGTATTGTGTTAGGTCATGTAATTTACGCTAGGGGAATTGAAGTAGATAAAGCTAAGGTAGAACTCATGCATTCTTTGCCACCACCCACTAGTGTGCGGGAGATTCGTTCTTTTATTGGTCATGCGAGGTTTCTCTGGGAGATTCATTAAAGACTTTTCTAAAGTCTCATTGCCCTTTGAGACTTCTTCAAAAAGATGTTAATTTTAACTTTGATGAGAAATGTATGGAAGCTTTCAATAAACTCAAGAAGTTATTAAGCTGTTGCACCTATCATCGGGCCACCCAACTGGGAGTTACCTTTTGAACTAATGTGTGATGCCGGTGACTTTGCGCAGTAAAGAGGAGTGTCTTGGGACAACGAGTTGATAGAGTTCCTTATGCCATTTACTATGCATCAAGGACTCTAAATGATGCTCAACTTAATTACTCAACCACGAGAAAAGGAACTTCTTTGTTGTATTTGCTTTAGAAAAATTTAGATCATATCTAATTGGTTCTAAAGTGATTGTGTTTTCAGATCATGCAGCCTTGAAGTATCTTCTAACAAAGAAAGAAGCAAAGCCTAGATTGCTCGATGGATTTTATTGCTCCGGAATTTGACTTGGAGATTAAAGACAAGAAAGGGAGCGAAAACTTGGTGGCCGATCACTTGAGTAGATTGGTAAGCGAAGAGGAAGAAATGCCTATCATGGAGACTTTTCCGGATGAATATTTGATGGTTGTCAACACCATAATCCCTTGGTATCTTGACATTGTTAACTACCTGGTTACTAAGGACTTTCCGGAGGGTTTGAACAAGGCCCAAAGAGATAAATTAAGGAGTATTTGTAAATACTATATACGGGATGACCCGTACTTATGGAAGCATTGTGCGAGATCAAGTCATTAGGAGGTGCATTCCCGATTCGAGACACACTCCATCCTCTCCTTTTGCCACACCTATGCATGTGGAGGACACTTTGGCGAAAAGGACAGCCAATAAAGTGCTTGACAGTGGTTTCTATTGGCCTTCAATTTTCAAAGACGCTTACAACTTCGTAAGTCTTGTGGCCATTGTCGAGAACAGTAATATTGGTCCTCGTAATCAAATGCCTCGGACTCCGATCATTTTTGTGGAACTCTTTGATGTGTGGGGTATTGATTTCATGGGACCATTCCCTCCTTCATTTGGTTTCACATACATTCTTTTATCCGTTGATTATGTGTCTAAATGGGTGGAAGCAAAAGCCACTCGATCGATGATTCTAAAGCATTGCTGAGATTTTGTTAAGTCACATATTTTCTCCAGGTTCGGGACCCCAAGGGCTATCATCGGTGACCAAGGGACCCATTTCGCAACAAAACCTTTGATGCTCTATTGAAGAGATATGGAGTAATGCACGAAATTTCCACTCCTTACCATCCACAGACAAATGGGCAAAGTGAAGTGTCCAACCGGAGATTAAGTCAATCCTTGAAAAGACAGTGAATCCCTCAAGAAAGGATTGGAGCACTCGACTTGAAGATGCTTTATGGGCTTATAGGACTGCCTATAAGACTCCCATCGGCATGTCACCATTTCGGTTGGTGTATGGAAAGCCCTGTCATTTGCTCGTTGAGTTGCAACATCGATCTTACTGGGCCATTAAACAAGTTAATATGGAATTGGAAGGTGCTGGAAAGCAAAGGAAGTTCCAGTTACAGGAATTAGAAGAACTAAGAAATGAGGCCTTTGAGAATGCCCTGATTTATAAGACTAAAGCTAAGGCATTCCACGACCAATTGATTTCCAGAAAGAAATTTCACGAGAGGACAAAAAGTCCGCTATTCCAATCAAGACTCAAATTATTTCCGGGTAAAGCTGCGTTCTAAGTGGATTGGGCCGTTTGTGGTAACTAATGTTTTTCCTTTTGGTGCGGTTGAGATCGGGAGTGAAAATTCGGCAAAGCATTTAAGGTCAATGGTCATCGTCTCAAACCATATCATGAACTTACGACGGTGCAGAGATGGAAGTGATGACCCTCATCCTTCCACAATATGAGGAGCGAGTGAAAGTATCATCATGTCTGGTGAGGACAATAAACTAAGCGCTCATTGGGAGGCAACCCAACCATTTGCTCTCTTTATCCCTTTTTATTTTGTGTTTTCATTAGTTTCTTAGATTATGTTTTTATCTGTTTGTTGGTTGTAAGCATTTGAATCTCTAAAAAAAAAAAAAAAAAAAAAAAGTGTGTGTGCGACAATAAGGTAGGTAGTGCCATTAAATTTTGTCACTCGGAAGCATGTGAAGGTCACTTTTCTTCAGCGACAACAACTGCGAAAATCTTGCAGTATGAATTTTATTGGCCTACTTTATTCAAAGTCTGTTACACCTTTTACAAAAGTTGCGGAAACTGGTCAAAAAGGTTCTACTTTGAGATTATCATCTACACCTACTCCTTGAAAAATTGAGATCTAGGTGGCGCGGTTCTTTTGCTGTCAAACACGTGTATCCTCTGGGGCCGTAAATATTGAGGATCCTAGGAATGGTAATGCGCGTAAAGTTAATGGACAAAGACTCAACCATTCCTGGAAAATCAAGTTCTTGAGTTCTTTGTGTTAGGTTAAGTGGCGGATACGGTACTCCGTGACTCTCAAGTCGGTTTATTTTTCGGTTTCCCAAAATAACCGAATCCTTCTTCTCCTTCAAAATGGATGTCATTCTTTCAAACACGAGAAAACATTTTCCTTCTTTTCCTCAAAATGCTCGAGAAAAATCTACAAAGTTCGATGTGAAAGATTGAGAATGTTAATGCACAAAGGTATGCCGAGAAGAGATGTCTGTTGGATAATTGAAGCAAAGGTTCGATTAGCGGTGAGTCCTCAATTTCATTTGACTCATATATGCCCCGGTCTTGGAAGAAGTTCATATTCTAAAAGGAGAAGAGCAAAAAGGTTACAAGTCTGTCACAAATGTGGACGATGGAAGCCGTAACAAGTGATGTCGTACTAAGGGGATGGTTTCGCAAATAGAGAAGATAAAATTTTCTTCATTAAGAATGGATGAGTAAGGAGTCATTAGATGATATCTTATCGACTCTTGAGACGCATTCTTGTGGATTGGTGCATCGTGAAATTCTTAAATTGTGGAATCTCTTCAAGGATGAAGAAAAACGCTACGATCTTGGGAATTTGACTCTAAAAGACCCTGTTTGCCGGTTTATAAGAAAATTGGATGGGAAGCCTATCCCCGACTCATAGAAGGCGTTTAGCGTTTCGGACGTTAAACCGAGGCGGATGTGAGCCACATCCACAAACAATCTGTACATATCATCTTCTTCTTCTTCATGTCATCTCAAAAAAAAAAAAAAAAAAAAAAAAAAACAAAAAAAAACAAAAAAAAAAAAGAGGACGTGATGTCTCATCGCACTCATGACGCGTGATAGATAAAGATACGCCATGGACACTGTCACATACATACAGTATGTCATCATTTTCTATTTCTTTTATCTTTGTATCATTTTGTTGTATTTTGATTTTTGTACAGACGATCTTTTGAGCAGGGTCCTTCAGGGGTTTCTAGACTTCTTTACCTTGATGGTTTTCTTGAAGTCAAACAAAAAAAACAAAAATAAAAAAATAAAAAAAAAGTAAAAAAAAAAGGGAGAAAAGATTATGTGTTTCTTAATTTCAACCTTTTCTGACAACAGCCAACCTACCCTCATAGGTGCAATTATTCCCCTTTCCATTCTTTTTCCTACTTAAACACTCCATTTTCTCCATTTTCCTTCAACTCAGAAACACTCAAAGGGAAAAAGAGTATAGAATGGGGCCTTCTATTCGTAACCTCAAAAATGTCTGTGTTTTTTGTGGGTCGAGTTATGGGAAGGGATTAGAGTTTGTAAATGCAGCTAGCACTCTTGGTCGATCACTTGTCTGCGAGGAATATTCATCTTGTATATGGGGAGGTTGTCGTGGGTTAATGAAATTTGTATCACTTCGCTTCTATAGGAGGCGATCGGGTTTTAGGTGTTATTCCTAAACCTTTGGCTGAAAATAACATCACTTTGGAAAGACAGTTGGAGAAGAAATTCGGGTAACATCTATGCATGGACGAATGAAAACAATGGTTGACAATTCGATGCATTTATTGTCTTACCAGTGGTTTTGGTACTTTAGAAGAAATTTTTCAAATTGTCTCTTGGTCGAACTAAACATCCACCATAGACCCATTGGTTTGTTGAATGTTAATAATTTCTTTGATCTTTTGTTATCTTTTCTTGACAAAGTGTGGAAGTAAATTTATCACTCCTTGACAAGACAACTTCTTATCTCTGCCTCCACTATTGATGAGCTCATTGATAAATTAGAAGCTTTTGAGTATGTACTGATCCGGTATTAGCTCGGATAGATTGGTCAACGGGAAGCAGCGAAGGAAGTAACAAGAAACAAAAGCCGATCTGCGACTTCATCTTTAATGGGTTTGATTTTATTGTACCTTGTTTTGTTTAAATTTGTGTCACTTTCTCCAACAGGTAATATCTTCTCGTCCTTTACTCATCTATATTTTAACATTGAGGACAATGTTGTGATTTAGTTGGGGGGAAGGATAGTTGACCCCAAAAAAAAAAAAATAAAATAAAAAAAAAAAAAAAAAAAAAAAAAAAAAAAAAAAAAAAAAAATAAAAAATTTTGTTGTGTTGTTTGGAAAGTATGATATGATTGTCATGTACTTATTAAATCAATTAGTGATGGCGAGTAAGGAGTAATTTTACTCTTGAGACGCATCTTAATTGGTGGCGAAAGGAGTTTTTTAGGTAGTAATTAATTAGTATTAAATTGTGGAAGTACTAACGTTTTCTTGTTTGATTTCTTTTCGGTCGATGCGTAATCGACAAAGTGTGCTTTTTTTACGCTTGGCGTTGATTCACTCCTCATCGGGTTGTGTTGCTCTTTTCTTTCCGTTTTATTTATCACTTTCACATTGAGGACAATGTCTATATTAAGTGTGGGGAAGAGATTTTAGCAAGTTTCTTTTTTAAAAAAAAAAAAAAAAAAAAAAAAAAAAAAAAAAAAGAAAGGGTTCATTGCATGATTGAATAACTTTTCTCCCTTCTTGAACTGATATGCTTGGAGATAGATGATTGAATTGATGAATTGCGTTTGATGGATGCATACCTTGTGAGATTTTGAGCCTAATGGATGGATTTAACATTTATGCCATTCTCTTCTTTCTTGTGTGATTTTCACTTATGTTAATGACCACTCTAGAACTTGCTTTGATTCTTTTTGAGGCTACATTTCACTTGCATGCATGAACATGATTGAGGCCCTCTTTCTTAATTAGCTAGTTTAACCAAATAGCCAACCTTGTTTTCAATATGATATCAAGCACTCTTTTTACTTCTTGGAAATTCTCTGATTCCTGCCAACCTTGTATATTTTCCTTTGCTTAACCCCTTTGAGCTTATTTGACCATTCCTTGTTTCTAGCTCATTATGTGCCTTAAATGAGAAATCGTGTTCTTACTTTACCTTAGGGAATAAAAGAACATTAGCTTGGTTAATGGATGAGTGTTTGAACAAGTGTGGGGGTGTGTGTACAAAATGGTTATTGAAAAAGAAAAGAGTGCCCAAAAAGAAAAAAAAATGTATGTATATAGTTATGTTCATATATAAAAAAAAAAAAAAAAAAAAAAAAAAAAAAAAAAAACCAAGTGTTTTAAAAAAAAAAGGATTGGGAAATGAATATGTAAAGGGATATACACTAGAGTTGGGATGAACTTTTATGCTTGTTATTTGAACTCAGCTCTCATTTGTTTTTATTCTCTTTGGTATTTATCTTCTCATATCTATTTTATCCTCTCCTGTTACCTTGACCTCACTACAACCTTGAATAAAGTCCTCATGATTTGTGTGTGCATGTGTTTTGAGTAGTGGAGAAGTAGAAGATAAGCAAGCTTATGGTAGTACAATTTTCATGAGTTGAATTGAGTGAAATACCTACCCTTTAAACACTTGAGAGATTGAGAGGGAATCTTGTGAAGATCTATCATTCTCAATTCATGTTGAAGATACCTTGCTTGATGGTTTGAGATGTGGAGAATTGTTAACTCATGAATGTTTTGATCCCTTGAACCTTTGGTTGTTCTTCTTGATTGTAAAATTTTGGTCTTGAGTTTTGCCCAGGAGTGCAAAAAGCTAAGTGTGGGGGAATTTGATAAACACATATTTTATTCATTAAGAAACCCTTATATTTAGTCATTTACACTCTCCATATTCTTAATTGATTGAGTTTGACATGATTTTGTGAGTTTGAGCTCAAATTGGTCCTAATTGAATATTTTTAGCATTATTGAGATTTTACACTTTTTCTGTATTTTGGTCATAACTTGAGTTCCTGATATCTGCCAATCATGAATTTTATCTTGTAGGAAAGCTAAGAGGAAGCTCTACAACTTTGATGAAGAGCTCGAAGTCCGATTCAGATGTCTAAGGGACCTAAGTTTACATGGAAGTTAGAATACGGGTTCTGTCAGTAGAATCCGAACAGTGTGCACTCATAAAATCATATCTCAAGATGTAATAATGGAGATGGGCTGAAATTTGGACAGTGGATATTCAAGATCCAAATAAACAACTTTCATGAAGAACACATTTTGAGAAAAAGAAGTCTAGTAGGTCATTTTGAGCTTGCAAGTCGGAACAGAGGTGCTGAAGTTGGGTTTGAGCAACCTACGGTATTTGGGACATATCTTGGGCTTAAGGAAGCCAAATTGGACGAACCAGCTATCCATTTTATAGCCAAGACAAGGATCTACAACTTTCATGAAGAACACTTTTCGTGGTTCTGAAGTATAGTGGGTCGTTTTTGGCTTCCAAGTCAGACACGAAATTTTCGTCCTCAACCACTCACTCATCCATCCACTAATCCACTCATCCACTCATCCACTCATCCACTAACTCACCCATTCATCCACTCATACACTAATCCAACCACTTAACCACTCCACCCACTCATCCACTAATCCATCCACTCATCCATCCACTCACCCATTCATGTCCATAATTTCCCACTCACCAAAAGTCCTTTGGCATTTTTCACTAATTCAACCACTCAACCATTCCACTCACTCATCCACTAAACCAATCCACTAAACCAACCCACTAATCCATCCACTCAAACACTCCACTCACTCACCCACTCATCCACCCACTTCCCTTTGTCATTTTGTTACCTTAGACTTCTATAAAAGGCACCATTTATCATGAACAAGATGTAACTCTCCTTCATTTTCTCTCTTAGTTTCTTGTTTCTTCATTGTTTCTTCTTGTTTCTTCATAGTTTTTCTTGTGATTTCTTTCTAGCTATGTGTAACTAAACCTCCCTTAGTTAAGGGGGTGATGAAACCGCTAGTATTAATGTTGTAAACTTTGCATATTTGATTATTTCAACACGGTTATGTTTTTATTCATATATTTCTCGAATCTATTGTTGGTATGAAGGTTTTTGTACTTGTTCCTACTTTCAAAGTAGTAGATCTAGGTTTATTATGCGCGGTTGCGGTAGTAGATCTAGTGGGATGTATGATGTTCATGTGGGTATAATTATCTTTGTGCTATTTGCCAGTTATAAAAGTGGTAGATCCGGGTTTATTATGTGGTTGCGGTATTAGATCTAGAGAAATATATGTTCTAAGTAATTTAATCCCGGTGTGTGATTAGACCTTAGTGTAATTGGTTTTCTAAATCTTAATGCAATTGTTGGATAGTTGTAAGAGCGGTTGCTTTATGACTAATCGGTGATTAGGAGTTGATTTGAGCGGTTGCTAAATTGACCAACACGTAAGGAAAACAGAGATTTACTCTCACAATTGCATAAAAACATAATTGAGCATGTTGGAATAAAAGGATATGTGGATTTACATTATCATATAAATCTAGTGGTGGATTCAATCTCTTAACCAATTTTCTTATATTGTTGATTTCAGTTTGTTTATTGTTATCTTTGAAGTTGTTCATTGTTCATCAAAACTCCAAAACCCCCATTTTACTGTTTATTGTTAATCAGAGTCTAAATTGGGAATTGTTTAATAGTGTTAATTGAATTGGTTCTCTGTGGATCGACCCTTACTAACTACAACTAGTTGTAAGGTTTTTATTTTCTGGTGGGCCTGACAACTGATTTTTATCTTAATTTTAATCACTACATCCGCACGCATCAGTGGTCATGTGTTAATTATGTGTGTATCTGTTAATTTTTGTGTTTGTTAGTAGTTTATGTGGTATTTGTTAGTAGTTTTCTTGTTTGATGATTGTAATAATTTTTGCATGTCTATTAGCTTTTGAATGCATGTCTATAAGCTTTAATTTAGGTTTTATGTGTTAGAAATATTTTGCATGTGTTAGAAATATAATGCATGTGTTAGAATTGTATGATAAGGTATAGGATGTGAATAACATGTTTAAATTTGCATGAGTGTTCAAAAGAACACATCCAATAGCTCACGGCAATGACAAGTTTGGAGGACCAAAATGTTCTCTTGATTTTTCCTAAAGTGTAACTTAATTAACCTAGGAGAATCAAGAAGGTTTCAAATTGATTTGATCAAAGAAAATGAACTTGGAAATCAAATGGTAAAGATTTAGTATTTTTGGGCCAACATGCCTAAAAGGTTAATTTGATTCCTATCAATTATTTCTAATATGATTTAGTGAACTTAGACAATATAATATATTTGATATGATTTGGAAGGTGAAAAACAATTTAGAAATCAAATGCAAAAGTTTTATGAAATTTGGCCAACATGCCAATATAGGTAATCATGATTTCTAAAACTTAATTCCAAACCTTTTTCAATCAAAAAGAGACAATATAAGTTAAAAAGAAATTTTCCTTAATGATTTTTGAAGAAACAAATAGATTAGAATTAAGTTTAAAGAATTAAAACTAATGATTTTGTCATTAGGAAGGAAATACTGATATTTTGAGAGTTTTCTAACATATAGCTCACTCTAGGTTTTGAAGCATGTTAGAAAGTTTTCAAAAAGAATTAAAGTTATATGATTGAAGTTTTAGGTAAACTGAAATTTTATGGATAATTTAGGAAACCATTATTATGATATTCTAAACAAAATACTGTCAATTTTTAGTAAAAATGAACCAATAAGATAGCAAAAATATCCAAAAGACAGTATGCGGTATGAAAAATTATTCTACGTAGTTTAAATGTACTAAGTACTATTTCGTTTGTTTAAACAAGTAATTTTAAAGGCATTCGAATAAGAAAATGATTTGAAAATCCTACGCGATTGAGAAAACGTATTAAAATGCTACGCGATTTTAAAAACAGAAAAATATCTTTACCCGATTTTTAAACGTTTGTAAAAACGACGGAATTATGAAAACGCGATAAAATTTCTACGCGATTGACCGTTACTATATTTATTTTATCTTTGTCGGGAAAATGTGAACCCGTCTGATTATTTTTGAGGATCTTTCATTTGTCGGGAAAAAGTGAACCCGTACATGTGCTTTTGAGAATTTATCTGCATTGTCGGGAAAATGTGAACCCGTACATGGCTTTTGAGAATTTATTTCTTTGTTGGGAAAATGTGAACCCGCATGGGCTTTCTATCTATGTGTGCCAAGTTTTTGGTGGATTGGTTGACGAGACGAATCACATCGTGTTGTCGATGAGATAAACGTAGTGTGGTTCATTGTTCTAATGAACTTGGAGACTTTAGTGTACGGGATCCCACATGTGGACAGTTGGTAGCTCCGCTGGGCCGTGGTAAACCGATAGCACACTATGGTACTCGACACACACTATATTTAATCGAGATTTGTGAAATCTAGTAGTACATTTGCCTATAGTGCCACAACGTGAGACCGTGAACTACACCATGCCTGGATGATGGAATCCTGTGTCGTGGGGCTATAGACGCAACGTGTGACTGCACAATAGTTGGTTGGACAGCCGTGGTACTAATAGATTTTGCGAGTCATTCCTCTCTCTGATACTTGTGTTTTCTTTAGCTCCATGGAGTAGGGTTTGTCATATTGGTATTTATCTCTATGTTTATTTGTTTCCATCTTATCTATTTATTGTTTATCTGTATTTTATTTGTTTATTTTATCTAGTTACTATTACTATATTTGGTTATTATATCTTATCTGTTTATTCTTATCTTTCTTATTTTATCTGTGAGGTTTTATCTGTGATGTGATATATTGTTATGATATCTAAATCTTACTCTAAATTGTTATTCTTTCTGTTATAGTATTTTGTAATGCATGAATTGTATATATGTTGTTTGTCGTCTTCTTATTGGCCATGTTGTGATGATTTTATGTTGTCTTACCTCTTTGTTATATGTATTTTCTGTTTATTTATTTTACGCGGTAAAGACTTCGAGGAAGAGGATCAGCCTATTGAGATCGTGTACCCCGAGGAGGAGGAAGATCAGCAGGCAGACGACCAGTTTTACGATCAAGAACCATCCGATCATCCATATCCTCTGGATTGATTGTGAGGGATGGCAGCGCCAGGATTTTTGGGATTCGTAGAGCTAGTATTTCATGGAGGTTCTCTGGCTTGGCATCTACGAGGCGATCGTGATTCGTGACATATGCGGGACGTGTGGACCGTGATTCTACGTCAGCGATTTGATGGAGAGCCCATTATGACTACGACGTTATTTCTGCATTTAGAGTTACCCTTATCCATTAGGCGTCACTGGGGTGCTGAAAACCCTGAGCCTAGTGAGATAAGCATCGTATCGACTGCACGATCCCGTTATCGCCGTGTGTCGAGACATCCGGGATATTTGTCCCTTGATGATCATTTTCAGACTGATAGTGATCCATCGAGGATTAGATAACCATGATGTTTTTTTTTTTGGGCACGTCGCCGTATGTCGTATATATATTAACTCTTTTATTGCTTTCTTTCTTGTTTTTGTTTAACTATTTGTAGTCTTTGTTGTAAATTATTTGTACAGCTTATAACTTAATCATATGTATATTACTAGTGATGATGTTTTTTTTTTATTTCGTATTTTCCGTATTATCTTTTTATATCATATTTCTGTCTATCAAGAATTATTTTACAACCCGTAATAATATTTAACAAATGTTTCACAACTTGGGTAGATTTTATTTCTATTTCTTTTATTTTCTTTTATGTGTGACATCCTCCAAAGGGGTGTTACACTATTAAGTAGGACCCGTGATGAGGTTTGCTACTGTTAAAAAAAAAGAGAGTCTGTTAGTTTTATATTTCTCTTTAAATTGTTAAATATTAATTAGTGTCAATAGTGTATATTAAAGAGTTTAAATTTAATTTTCAGTATTACTTATAAATATCAGTAAGATTATGTTTCCGTCTTTAGCAAGAAAAGAAATTTTTAAAACCCATCTTTTATAACTCAAACCTTTTATGAAATCATTTTCAGATTGGGAGTTGGTAGTCAGAAATGTGATGCACTAAGGAGGGTGTTACACAAAAGGCCTTATGCTCAAGCTCAACTGGTAAGTGACAAGATTTATCGTAAACTAATAGGAATGATGTGGTTCCAATTGGAGTCTTGAATGTTGTTTGGTAAGCCTGTAAAGCATCATCAAGCTTCAAAGACCAATCTTTACGAGACTTGCTTACTGTCTTTTCAAGAATTTGCTTAATTTCCCAGTTGGATATCTCTACTTGGCCACTCGTTTGAGGGTGATAAGGTGTAGCAATATGATGAGTCACCCCATATTTCTTCAACAAACTCTCAAATTAATGGCTGCAAAAATGTGAACTACTGTCATTGATGATGGTTCGTGGTGTACCAAGCCTTGAAAAGATATTCCATTTAAGGAACTTTACCACAACCTTTGCGTCATTTGTTGGAGAGGCAATAGCTTCAACCTACTTGGACACATAATCCACTCCAACTAAGATAAATTTATGACCAAATGAAATAGGGAAAGGTCTCATGAAGTCAATGCCCCAAACATCGAAAAGCTCAACCTCTAAAATGTTATTCAAGGGCATTTTATTCCTTCTTGAGATATTCCTAGTTCATTAGCATCAATCACATGCAAGCACAAAATTTTGGGCATCATGAAAAAGGGTAGGCCAATAAAAGCCACATTGAAGCACCTTAGATGTTATCTTGGAAGAACTAAAGTGGCCACCATATGGGGAGGAATAGCTATGGGAGAGGACGCTTCCTACTTCATCTTGTGGAAGACAACGTCATATGAGGCCATCTGCACATCTTTTGTAAAGCAAAGGTTCTTCCTAAAAGTAGTGTTTCACATCAGAGAGGAACTTTTCTTCTTTTGATATGAAATGGTAGGCGGTGGGACCCCACAAACCAAGTAGTTGACAAAGTCTACATACCATGGCGTCTCTATCATGGAAAAGGGCTGCTCATCTGGAAAACTGTCATCAATAGGAGGCTCAATACTCCTTGCTTCCTTTTCTTGTGGAATTCTTGAGAGATGGTCGGCAACGAAATTCTAAGCTCATTTCTTGTCTTGAATATCTAAATTGAATTCTTACAGCAACAAAATCCATTGAATCAACCTAGGCTTCACATCCTTCTTGTTCAAAAGATATTTGAAAGCGACATGTCAGTGTAGACTATCACTTTCAAGCTAACTAGGTGAGACCGAAACTTATCAAAGGCAAACACCACTGCTAGGAGCTCTTTTTCAGCTGTAGCATAATTTAGTTGTGCATCATCCAGGGTCTTGCTAACATAATAGATGACATGAAGCTTGTTATCCTTCCTTTACCCCAACATGACTCCAATTGCATAATCACTGGCAACACATATCAACTCGAACGGTGATTCCTAATCCGGTGATTGCATAACAGGAGCAGAGATTAGTGCCTCCTTTTGTAACACTCTAATACGATTATCTCAATATATATGGTATATATAGAAATATAAATGGTATTAATTATGCTACTACTAACTCGTTTAATAAACTAGTCCCATATTATTTAAACAAATACATATGGAGAGCCACGATAAACTTAAGTTATATATATTTACATCAAAAAACTCAAAGGCAAATGTAACATACATATAACCAAAAGCAACTTAAGATAACATATATTACAAGAGTTTTTATAAAAAATATCAAAACATAATATTAAGTCTATTTATTCTTGGAACTTTTTCTTCTTTTTTCTTTTTGTTCTTCTTTATTTCCTATGAAGTATCTTGTCCTGCTAACCATGAAACATAAATAGGGTGAGCACATAAAATTCTCAATAATATAATAATATTTCATGGCACTAATAAAAATATATGAAAGTATAATTATAAAACTATATTCATAACTTATTATTAATATTAAACAAATGGTTACTCAAATGTAAAACATCAATCTTTCTAAGCAAAGTGCTTATCTTTTATCCAATCCTTAGCCTAGCCTTGGATATCTAATCCATGGCCTAGCTTTGGATAACTAATCCTTAGCCTAGC
The DNA here is from genome assembly GCA_029884605.1 of Ormosia emarginata. Classification (NCBI taxonomy): domain Eukaryota; kingdom Viridiplantae; phylum Streptophyta; class Magnoliopsida; order Fabales; family Fabaceae; genus Ormosia; species Ormosia emarginata. Next base: position 5,803,938 of record JAQQTP010000051.1, read on the forward strand.
CTTAGATATATAATCCTTGACCTAGCCTTGCATAATTAATCCTTAGCCTAAGGATAACTAATCCTTAGCCTAGCATTGGATATATAATCCTTGGTCTAGCCTTGGATAACTCAACTTGATCTCATATGCTAGGTGAGTTATTTCCTTTGTGAAATATCTCTAAAAGTGTTTTATTACACTTAAGAAAGCATATACAAATGATCCCAACTAATAGGGAACTTCAAAACATCAAGAATACAATTCTTAAAAAATTTTGGAACTCATGCCTAGGCATGACACTCTCTGTCTTCCCTAGACTAAAAACTGATCAGTCCACGCCTAGGCGTGGAAATCCTGCGCCTAGGCATGACCATTCTGCAGAAAATTTTGTAGAACACGTTTTAGCATAAACTTGGTCCCAAACCAAGTTTTCTACCCTCAAACTCAATTACTATCATTATTTAAACATCAAAAATCAATTCAAGAATAAGTTACAAACTCACATATCAATAAACTAACAACTTAGAAACTATGGATTCCATCATTAGAAGGCTATGGATTCCAAGATTTCCATTTTTTTCAATCAAGCTTCAAGTAGAACATATCTTTCCATTCTCACTTAATAACCATGATTCCTCATTAAACTAATATCAGAATAAGATGAAGATTAAGGAAGAAATGTGAGAAATCAAGAACCCTACCTCAAAACTTAATGAAATTGAACAAAGCTTTACTTCCCTTTTGGATTTCCTCTCTTGCTTCTATTCTTCCCCTCTCCCTTCATTCCTTTTCTATTTTGTTTTTCCCTCTTCTATTTTTAGCTAACAAAAACATATGGGGGAGGATAAAATCAAAATTCAAAGATAAGGTCAAAGACTACTTAACCTTAAACTTATAATTTCATATCTGTTATAAACTCTTATATTTTGCTAATTCAAGCTTTTCAACTTGCAACAACATTGAAATAAATACTAACATTCATTAAAATTATTGTTTCACTATTTTCTCAAATTTTTACATCTACTGGAGGTCAATCCAGCATTAAAACACATAACCGGTATACTTAAAAATGCCAAACAAACTCTGATTGCTCTCAAATTTTAACTACACCTTAATCCACCTATTTGTGACCTAGAAATAAATTCTCTTTATTTATTTCACTTAACTAGGAAATTTATGTCATTTTCTGAGTCATTTTAAGTCATTTTTCGCATTCTGAGTTGCAGCAAAGTGCCTAAATGAACTTAGTTTGTCACTAAACGTAACTGATATGTTATACAAGTATAATAGTATCTCTGAGACCATATACAAGCTTAACATGTTTCTCAGAATGTTACATTTCTCCCATCTTTTTTAAAATTTTGTCCTCAAAATTGTTTACCTCATATAAACATCTCTGGATAATCTTGTTGCATTCGGGACTCTAGCCTCTATGTAGCCTTCTCTACACCTGCTTTCACCCCATAACACCTTCACTAGAGGAATCTGCTTACCTCTGAGCTCTTTGACTCTTCTATCTACAATCTTTACCGATTTCACTACATAAGACAAATCATCCCTTAACTGTATAGATTCATTTCTTATGATGTGTGAAGGGTCTGGATTGTACTTTCTGAGTTGAGACACATGAAACATGTAGCATCTTGTGACTGCCTGTAGGATTGACAAGTGTCTCTATAAACCAATACGGGTCTTTTCAGCGTGCTTTGTCCTCAGTCACACGCATCCTAGGAAACTTCCCAGGAGGTCACCCATCCCACAATTGCTCCAGGTCAAGCACGCTTAATCATGGAGTTCTTATGTTCTATGCTTCTGAAAAGAAGTTGCAACTTGTTGATATGGCTACGCCTAATCAATTCCTTTAAGCCATCCTTAACTATGTAGTCCCATACCTACACAGTCTCTGAATCCCTCTCATTCCGGTGCGTATTCAGTTCATTCATGGGACCCTTCGCCTAGAAGCCTTCCAGGAGCCGCTCCTTGTCCGTGCTTCTCTTGTATCGGCGTCCACTCCCCACCCTCGTCGGCCCCGAGACACCACATGCCCACCAACTTCTGCTTAGTTCGTCCCCGAACCACACCGTACTGGGAGAGGTCCCATCTCTGATACCATCTGTAACATATCGGGACTGCTTGCAAGATTGACAAGTGTCTCCACAAACTAACACGGGTCTTTTCAGTGTGCTTTGTCCTCACTCACACGCATCCTAGGAAACTTCCTAGGAGGTTACCTATCCCACAATTGCTCCAGGTCAAGCATGCTTAACCATGGAGTTCTTATGTTCTAGGCTCCCAAAAAGAAGTTGTAACTTGTTGATATGGCTACGCCTAATCAATTCCTTTAAGCTATCCTCAACTATGCAGTCCCATACCTACACAGTCTCTGAATCCCTCTCATTCCGGTGCGTATTCAGTTCATTCATGGGACCCTTCGCCTAGAAGCATACCAGGAGCCACTACTTGTCCGTGCTTCTCTTGCACTGGCGTCCACTCCCCGCCCTCGTCGGCCACGGGACACTATAAAACACATCGTGAAGGTTTGATAAACCAGGAGAGAGGGCTATTCGGTAGGCTTTAAGTCCAACTCTTCTAAGGATTTGGTAAAGACCAATGAAACGAGGGTTTAATTTCCTTGTTCTCAATGCTCTACTAATTCCCATTGTATGAGTGACTCTCAAGAAAACGTGTTCTCCTTCCTAAAGCTCTAGAGGTCTCCTCCTTCTATCAGCATAACTCTTTTGCCTACTCTGAGCTATAGCCATTCTATCCTTAATCTTTCTAATCTGATCTGATGTTTGTTGCACTCCTCAGGTCCTAGAATAACTTTTTCTCTAACCTCATACTAACATAATGGTGATCTGCACTTTCTACTATGAAGAGCTTCATAAGGTGTCATTCCAATGCTGGTATGGTAACTGTTGTTGTAGGCTAATTCTACTAACGTAGGAGTATATCCCAACTACCTTGCTGATAAAAAACACATGCTCTAAACATATCTTCTAGGGTTTAGATAGTTCTCTCTGACTGCCCATCTGTTTGTGGATGGTATGTTGTTCTAAAGCTTAGCCTAGTCCCATAGGCCTTTTGCAAAGCTCCCTAAAATCTAGATATGAATCTAGGATCTCTATATGAAACTATGCTAAGGAGAATACCATGCAATCTAACTATCTCCTGTAAATATAACTGAGCTAACTTGTCTAAGGAATGGTTAGTCTTAAAGAGGAAAGAAGTTAGTAGACTTAGTTAGTCTATCCACTATGACCTAGATTGTATCATTTCCTGACTGAGTTCTAGGTAGACCTATCACAAAGTCCATTGTGATATAATCCCATTTCTATTCAGGAATCTCTAAGGATTGGAGTGGTCCTGAAGATTTTTGGTGTTCTATCTTAACTTTTTGGCACACCAAGCACCTAGACACAAACTCCACAATTTCTTTCTTCATTCCCGACCTCCAAAACATTTGCTTTAAATCTTGAAACATCTTAGTGGCTCCTGGATGGATGGTGTATTGACTCCTATGAGCTTCTTTCAAGATATTTTCCTTGAAGGCAGAATCTCTTGGGATGTAAAGTCTATTTCTAAACTTAATCATTCCATCATCCTCCATATCAAACTATGCTTGATCCCCTAAGAAGATTTGCTCTCTGATCTTATCTAGGGTTTCATCTTTACTTCGAGCTTCTAAAATTTGAGCTCTCAGATCACTATGTCCACCCTACTCATAAAGAGACTTTGTGGTGTCACAGCTATCCTAAGGCTCAAATCTCTAAACTTTTCAAGAAATTGACCCTCTTGAACCTTCATTAGGGACACATGTAGGGATTTTCTACTCAATGCATCAACTACTACATTGGCCTTATCTGAGTGATACTTAATCTCAAAGTCATAATCCTTTAGGAATTCCATCTATCTCATTTGTCTCATATTTAACTCCTTATAATCAAATAAGTATTTTAAACTCTTATGATCACTAAATACTTCAAATTGAACTCCATAAAGATAATGTCTCCAAATTTTCAAGGCAAACACTACTGCAGCCAATTCCAAATCATGGGTGAGATAATTCTCCTCATGAGGCCTCAACTGCCTCAATGCATAAGCAACTACTTGACTATGTTGCATGAGAACACACCATAAACCTAATCTTGAAGTGTCACAGAACACCTCAAAACTCTCTTAAAGATCCAGAATCACCAAAACTGGTGTAGTTGTTAACCTATTCTTAAGCTTTTGGAAACTATCTTCACACTCTTGAATCCATACAAAAGTACTACATTTCCTAGTTAATCTAATCAAGGTAGTGCAATATGGAAAAATCTATTAATGAATCTTTTGTAGTACCCAGCTAGGCCTATAAACTCCTTATCTCAGTCACAGTGGTGGGTTTCTCCCACTGCAACATTGTTTAACTTTACTAGGGTCTACTGAAATTTCTTCTTTAGAAATCACATACCTTAGAAATTGAACTTCTAAAAGCCAAAACTTACACTTTGAAAGTTTAGCATACAACTTCTTTTTTTTTTAGAATCTCTAAAACTGCTCGGAGATGCAACTCATGCTCTTCCATTGTTTTTGAATAGATTAGAATATCATCTATGAATACTACTACAAACTTGTCTAGGTAGGGTCTAAAAATCTTATTCATGTAATCTATAAATACAACTGGTGCATTAGTTAACTCAAAGGACATCACGAGATATTCATAATGCACATACCTAGTCTTGAAAGCAGTTTTTGGGATATCTTCTTCTTTAACCCTTATTTGGTGATATCCTGATCTTAAGTCAATTTTTGAGAACAATAATACTCCTCTCAATTGATGCATTAGATCATCTATCATAGGCAATGGATACTTGTTCTTGATGGTTACCTTATTTAATTGTCTGTAGTCTACACAGAGTCCCATGGTACCATCTTTCTTCTTTACTAGCAAAATAGGTGCTCCCCAAGAAGAAACACTCGGTCTTATGAATTATTTCTCTAACAATTCTTCTATTTGCTTTTTAAGCTCAGCTAGTTCTAGAGGTGCCATCCTATAGGGTGCTATAGAAATAGGTCCCATCCTTAGTACTAAATCTATAGTAAACTCTATTTCTTTCACTGGTGGCAAATCTACTATATCCTTCTGGAACACTTTAGGATACTCCTTCACTATTGGTATATTATTCGAACTCTGCTCAACCTCTATAGTTGAAGAAAAAAAGAGAACATACCATTGAGCTCCCTCCTGTAAATAGTAACGCACTTGGTTAGCATTAAGAAACACTGACTCAGAATGGGTAACTTTGGTAGATATATCTGACATAAAAGCAGGGGTTTTATCTACATAATTTAAAATCACATGGTTGGTGGACAACCAATCCATGCCAAGAATGACATCAATATCTACAAGAGATAAACATATAAGATTTATAAAAAAAATCATATCTTCTATCTTGATACAACAATCTAGACAAACTTTAGAAGTTGTAATAGATTTACTGGTGGGAATGGAAACAACTAGGTCATATGGAAGGTCTGTCATAGGTAAATTCAACATCTTCACACAATCACAAGAAACAAAGGAGTGAGATGCTCCCGAATCATATAAAACAGTTAATAGGTTATTATGGATTATGCATTTAGCTTGGATTAGATCCGTAGACTGAGTCACCTCATTACTGCTCAGACTATAAACTCTTCCTGGAGCTTGCGGCCTTAAGGTGAACACTGCTTTCTGTTTATGTGGACACTCCTTGGACATATGCCCTGGCCGACCACATGTATAACAAATTGATTACCCTGCCAAGCAAAGCATATTCCCATGAAGTCTCCCACACTTAGGACACTTGTGGGTAACCCAGTTTAGGAGTACTTTTCTTCTCATCAAACTTCTTTCGCTTAAGGGAGCTTTCTATTTTCTGCTCTAGTTGGAAATGAAGACAACCTCTTTCCGTTATCCGGCACTTGTTCATCAAAATCTCTGATCTCCAAGGGTTGTATCATCCTTCTAATGTTTTCTCTTAATCCGGATTCGAATTTGACACATAGAATTCTCATCTAGGTTAAGCCTGTACTGAGGTAAAAATTTTGACAAATCGTCAAACTTTGCCTCATATTCACCCACTGTCATGCTTCCTTGCTCTGGCTTTAGGAACTCTACTTCTTTTTTCCTCTTGCACTGACTTTGGGTAGTACTTCTCTAAGAAAGTGTTTTTCAACATATTCCTCCACCAACGCTTCGCTTCTCCACTAAACATGAAGGTAACGAAGGATACTCTTTGTTCATCAGAACACTACATGGCTTTGAAAATCTTCTCTATTTCAATTAGCCATTCTTCGACTTTCACCAAGTTATACTCGCCTTTGAACATTGGGGAGTTCAACCTTCTAAACTCTATAAGGTCCTGAAAATGTTGATTCCTCCCCATCAGCACCTCTTGTACTTGAGGTGGTACTGGTGGAGGTACTTATTGTTGAGATTGAGTGGCTTGCAACCTCTCCAACATCCTGTTGGTGGTGGTTGTTTGCTCTTGCATAGCCCTGACCATTGCCATTACTGCTTCAACCATGCGAGGGTTCTCACCAGAAGAATCTTGGTTTCCTCTAGTGCGCCTTGAAGAAGCCATAGTTTCCTATATACACGAACATTAAATATTGAGGTGATCAATCTCAATACCATGTAACAGTGTAACAGTAGCTAATAACATTCAAACAAGGCCAAGTTATGCGAACATCTCACAAAAGAGACAAGAAATGCATAACGCTAAGCGAAAAAGCTCTATCTTATCTAAACTTAGTTAGTCCATACCTCGACTCAACAAGATGAACTGCTCTGATACCATATTGTAATACCCTAATACGATTATCTCAATATATATGATATATATAGAAAGATAAATGGTATTAATTATGCTACTACTAACTCGTCTAATAAACTAGTCCCATATCATTTAAACAAATACATATGGAGAGCCACGATAAACTTAAGTTATACATATTTATATCAAAAGCCTCAAAGGCAAATGTAACATACATACAACCAAAAACAACTTAAGATAACATATATTACATGAGTTGTTATAAAAAATATCAAAACATAATATTAAGTCTATCTATTCTTGGAACTTTTTCTTCTTTTTCTTTTTGTTCTTCTTTATTTCCTCTGGAGTATCTTGTCCTGCTAACCATGAAACACAAACGGGTTGAGAACATAAAATTCTCAATAATATAATAATATTTCATGGCACTAATAAAAATATACAAAAGTATAATTATAAAACTATACTCATAACTTATTATTGATATTAAACAAATGGTTACTCAAATGTAAAACATCAATTTTACTAAGCAAAGTGCTTATCTTTTATCTAATCTTTAACCTAGCCTTGGATATCTAGTCTTTGGCCTAGCCTTGGATAACTAATCCTTAGCCTAGCTTTGGATATGTAATCCTTGGCCTAGCCTTGGATAACTAATCCTAAGCCTAGCCTTGGATATTGGTAGCCTCTTAATCACCTTGATCTTTACTTTATCTACCTCTATGATCCTTTTTGACACCAAGTGTCTTAAGACAATGTATTCATGCACCACAAAATGATATTTCTCCCAATTCAAAACAAAGTTAGCTTCCTCACATCTTTGCAACACTTGAGATAAGTTAGTCAAACAATTAGCAAAAGTAGTGTCATAAACGGAGAAATCATCCATGAATACTTTCATAATATTTTCAATAAAATTAGAAAAAATAGCCATCATGTATCATTGAAAAGTAGTATAATACCCCGAATTTTGTTTTTTCTGAATAAATATGAGTTTTATAATTTTTGTGATTTTTGAGAATTTTTGTGGAATTTTTTGAGATTGTGATTCTTTTAATATTATTATGGGCTGTATATGGGCCCAGGGGGCTGTATATGGGCTCGGGCGGGCCTAGAAAAGTAAAAAAAATTTAGAGATAGAAAATTTTGTACTGTTGACGCAGGGTCGAGGATCTTACTAAACCCGAAATCGGAAATAGTTTTCAAAATTTTCTTTTACATTAATTATTATATATTGGACAATAAATACTGATTTTCTGTAAGTAGTAACTTATGTCCATTAGGTAATAGCTACTAGGAAAATATCTTACTAGCTGGTCAAAATTTATGGCTATGACATCTTTATGGTGAACCAATGAGAAGCTAGTCTCTTTGTTAAGAACCAATGAAAACTAGTCAACAATAATGACTTGACTTTCTTGTGCTACACCATTGGATGAACAAGTTTGGAGGTGAAAACTTTGACCACCCAAAGCTTGAAGAAGCCTACGGCCAAGGCACAAAATGGAAGGGTTCAAAAGCTTGATTTTTATTCCTATCTCTTGTAGTAATATCCTTGCCTCCTAAAATATCTACATGGTAAAAATATCAACACAAATATCTTATCTCTCTCTCCATGCACTCCATGGCAATGCCTAGTTAGGAGGGGTCTTGAACTTTATTTTATTCTTATCTGCATCTTCATCTTTCTATCAAAGTAAAGCCATCACAAAAGCTCTCACTTTTCTCCTCTCAAACCCCACAACCATACCCCCCAAACCATACCTCCACTCTTCAATAATTCCAACCAACTTTATTTCTGGCTTCCTTGCATAATTCCAAGACACTTTGTAGTTGAAATCTTGATCAAAATCATCCATCTTCAAGGAGTTCTTTCAAAACTCAAGTTCTAAGGTTTTAACGTGAAGTTCATGGAAACTTCACTATTTGCTTCATCATCATACTCTAGGCCATATTTTGATACATGGTCTTCTTATGGAAGCCTTAAATGTTAATATGTTTGTATTTGTTTTTGTTTTCAAGAACCTCTTGGTTGTGAATGATTGATTCAAGAGGACAAGTAAGGAGCTTAGGAAGCATCACAAAAAGGTAAGAGAGAGAGTTTAACCTCATCACCCACTCAAGTTGGTGAGGGACGAATTGTGTGTGTGAATAATCCATGTGAGGGTTGTTCTCTTGCTTGTATAAATTTAGTGCTTTGTGTTTATCTATTTTAATTGATTTTATTGCTTTGATATTTTGCATGAACTTGTTAGAATAGATTATTGAGGATTGATGTATATGGTAGGATGTGAATCATATTGGAAAGGAAACAAATTTTTTGTCTCCAATGGACCATAAGGCTCATGGCCTCTACACTCCAAAATAGGTTTTCCAAGTTAAAAATATTTTATGATTAGTAAAATTAGATGATTAAGAAGTAAAGAAATGGATTAATAGATTTTGATCCCAAAGACCACGTGGCTCGCGACCATGAAGTGCAAAATAAGGTGATTTTGTATAGAAAAAAAATTATTAAGGATAATCTTAGATGATTTTGATGATAAGGAATTAATTAAGGATTTCATAAAAATGGAAATGATATCAAACAAATTTTTGTTATTTCATAAATGACGATTTTTAACTATGATATAGAGGATTAGGATTTTAAAAGTGAATTGGGAACTTCAAATGTTTTAATGAAGATGATTTGTAGTAAAATAAATGAAAAGGATCTTATTAAATTAAAATAATGCAGAATTTGAGAAAAACGTCATAAAATATTATTTAGAGGGGTTTTCATGAGAAAATGGGAATTTAAAGTCCAATTTGTGTTTTAAACTTGAAAAGTTTAAAAATTAAATTTAAAATATCAAGAAATATTTTATATAGTGAAAAACAGCAAAAAAATCTTACGCGATTCAAAAACGTGGATTTTTGAGCTACGCAGTTTAGAAAACGTCAAAATATTTTTACACAACTTGAAAAAGTGATAGAAATGTTGCGTGATTGTGAAAACACGATAAAATGACTATGCGATTGAAAATACAGTAGAATTACTATTGGGCCAATATAGTGGACTCGGAATTGTGAGTTGTGACTTTGGCCTGTAATAGGCCTATGTGCATCAATTATGCATTGTCAAAGTCTGATGGACTATGTTAAGGCCGATGGCCTAAGAGTTGAATTATACCTTTGTGCGAGTGCGATAGGCATAGTGTAGGTCACTTGTTGACCTTGGAGGTGTCGGGGTGCGGGTTTTTCACAATGGGCAGTTGGCAGCCTTACTGTACCATGGATCATACCGATGCAACGCACCGACAATCCGGACCGATACACTATTCTTAATCAAGATCTGGCGCAGACTGTCTTGTATAATGCTTGATGTGCACGTTGATAAAAATTTATAACACTTGATTTGAGGCAACCGTGATACAGACAAATCTTCTAGATCATTGGTGCGTGCAAAAGATACACTAAGAGCAAGTGCACTCTATCGCCAAGTAATATAGGACTTATGCGTCCAAGTTATCGATCCCACGAGGAATAAGTGATAATTACTAAAAGTGTAAAACTCTTATGTTATTTAGACAGTCGAAAGTGTATGCAAGATCCAAATTAAAAACAGAAAACTAATGAAAACAATAAAGAACAATTAAATAAAAAAAAGATAAACAAAGATAGAGAGGCACTAGGTCGCAAAGTTCACCTGGGTCTCATTATTTAGATCTTTTTTTTAATTATGAAATAAGTAATTCTTTTGCCAATATTATCTTATTTACTATTGAATCCCAATGGTCATGGATGAAATAATATTTTATTCTTAATTTAATCCACCTATTTGGTCATTTAGTTGAATTAATCGAGAATGTATTAAGTCTCAATTTCAAGATATGAATTAACATCCTGTCAATTTAATTGGTAGGAGAAATTGATGTTTGGTCATTCACCAATATAATCCCAAGCTTACCATATAGATCCACTCATTGAGTGGGATGGTTACTGGTCAAACAATGAATTAACAAATGTCACAAGTGATCAGGTTATGACAAGAATATAAATAATATGATAAACCCAAAAAGAAATTATCATGATCAATTTAGAAATCAAATCTAAATAATTAAGAACACAAAATCCCCCATAGCCCTAGCTATGAGTTTAGCCACTCATATTCAATACAAACAAACTAATAATAAGATATAGATCCATGCAAAAGTAAACCAAAGAAAGGGGAAAAACTAAAGAAAGAGAGATCAAAACCCTTTTGCAAAGATCCAAATCTTCAAACCTTCAAGAAATCCTCTATCTGAAGCTTTCCTCCCTTCAGATCTGCCTCTCCAAACCTCTCCTTAAAGAAACTATGAACAAGATATATAAAAACTACAAGGAAAAATGAAAATCTATCAAAAACTAACTTGGGAGCCCTCAGCTTCCGTATGCCTGAATCTCCCAATCTTAGATCAGAAGTTTTCATTTTATAATGATTGCTACGTGTCTAGCGCTTGAGCGCTGGACTACCGAGGGTAGTGATATCATTGATCTCAATGCTTGAAAGATGGCTTCCTAGCGCTTGAGCGCTGGGATCTACCAGTTGAGTGCTGAACTCCCAGCGCTTGAGCACTGGTATATATGAGAAATTGAATGTTCTGTCATGCCAGCACTTGTGTAACACCCTAAATTTTACTAATTTTATAGTAATGTCTGAAATGTACTTTTTGTATTTTCTATGTGCTGCAAAATTATTTTGATTGTTTCGTGACTATATTTGATTGTTGTGTGTGATTTACTCCGAGTCAGGAAAATAATAATTTTTGGATCGAGAAATTTTTTTATCTAATTATTCGAAGCTGGGGGATCATACTAAACCCAATTTCGTGTGATATGTGTATCAATCTTTTAATTTTTAGAATTTATCTGTGAAATAAAAATATTTTATATTTTAATATTATTTTATTATCCGGTGGACACTACCTACTGACTTAAGAGCAGTAGCTTTTGCCCAGTGGACAATAGGAACCAAAAAAGTCTTTGTGACTTACAATTCGGTGAACCAATAGAAATTGGTCAACGATATTGGCTTGAATTTTCTAAGCCAATAGGAAGTAGTCAACAATAATGGTTGGACTATTTAGTTAGTAACTAGAAAACCTAACTAAGTTAGCTTAAACTTAACTAAGTTAATCTAGAAAGCCTAAGTAGTAACTAAATGGAACAAACCTAGCTAGCTACTCATTAGAGCCTTAGTTACAAGAATGTTCTAGTATGATCAAGAAGGTGATTAGTCATATTTAGGTAACTAGATGGTTGGTAATGTAACTAAGTAATCTAACTAAATTGGCTTAAATTAGTTAGGAATCAAAGGAAATCAAAAACTTGGTTAACTTCTCTTTATCCCCACGGTGATGGAGCCTTCAAGCACCACTTAGAAGCTTGGTGATTCACCTACATGACCAATGCATGATCAACTTGTCACAAGAGCCATGTGCTCTTCATAATTGCTAGCCAAAAACTTTGACTCCTCCTCCTATACACTCCACGGCAAGCACAAGGGGAGGAGAGCATTTTCATTTCATCTTCATCTCACCAAAGGCTAAACAAGCTATTCTCTCCTTTCTCTCTCTTCCAAGAACCAAAAACACCATTGCTTGCCTTTGTGAAGCTCATGGCCATCACACCATAACCATACCTCCACTCTTCTAAAATTTTATCCAACACCACTTCTTAAACCTAAACATCATTCTAAACACTTTTCATGTTATAAGTTTCTTCAAAATCATCCATCTAGTGTTTGGAAAACAAGCTTGAAGTTTCTTCCATACAAGGTAAAAGTCCTTGTTTCTTGTTTCTAAATTGATTCTTAAAGTCCTAAGCCATGATTGATCCATGGTTTTTCTTTTTCAACCTTAGTTTATGACTTTATAAATTGCTTAAGTTTGCTAGGGTTTTATTTGGAGCTACACGAAATCGATATGATCAAGCTAGAAAGAGATTTGTCTTCCTTAGAGGTAAGAGGGAGATTTAATCTCATCAACCATGTATTGGTGGTAAGAAAATAAATGTGTTTGTGGTGAAGAATCCATAAGGATTCATTCACTTGGTTGTTTAAAGTTTTTCCAATTTGTGATGATTTTTTATGCAAGCATGTCTATAGCTTTGATATATGTTTTTCATATGTGTTTATGAAGGCATTGTAGTTATTGTATGCAATAGGATGTGAATAACATGTTGAGGAATTATATGAGTGTTCCAAAGAACACATGAAGCTCACGACTTCACCACCATAAAGAGAACCAAGATGTTCTCAATTATTTTCTAAATCATGGATTAATTAATTTAATTGGATTAATGATTTTTACAAGGACTTGGATAATAGAAAATAATTTAAAGATGATTTATAGAGAACGTAGTGAATTTCGGCCAATATGCCATTTATGATATCTTTGATCCAAAATCATTTTCTAAGTATGGACTATGTAATTAAATTAAAAGAGAACTCAATTCAATGGATTTTAGATAATAAAATGAATGAAATTATTTGAGAAGCTTAATTAGAGAAATTAACTAAGGATGAGAAATCAATAAACACTTGAAAAGTACTAACGTATAGCTCACCCTTTGGGTTTTGAAGCGCGTTAGCAAGTTTTGAGCTGTAAATATTAGTTAAGTCCAAGAAGGGTAATTTTAAAGGAAACAGTAGAAAATATTACTTAAAGGATTTTGAAAAAGGAAATGTTGTAAATAAAGTTAAAAATAAATATATAATGAAGAAAGTTTCAAAATATAATTTAGAAAGTAAAGAAATATTTTACGTAATTGAAAAATATTAGAAATACCTTACGCATATTCAAAATAATGATTTCTAAACTACGCGATTGAGAAAATGATTTAAAAATGCTACGCGATTGAGAAAAAGATTTAAAAACGTTATGCGATTTAGAAAATAATTTAAAAACACTACGTGATTTCAAAAACGTCAAAAAATATTTATGCGATTTGAAAACGTTAGAAAAAGGTGATGCGGTTGTGAAAACGGGATTAAATATTTACGCAATTGAGAATAATAGCAGTTTGCTGTGGGGTAAAGTGGTGGACCCGGATATGTTAAAAAATGGTACTGCCAAGTGGTGGCATACTATTATGAAAAATAATGATAACATTGTTATCTATGTATTTTGGCTCATGCACATGCATAGAGAAATGCATCAATTTGGTTGAAATTGGCAAGTTGCTGACGAGATGAATTACACCATAGTTCGGGTGCAATAGGCGTAGTATGGTTCATTGAGTGAACTTGGAGGCGTTAGTGTGCAGAGGATTCTGCATGTGGACAGTTGGTAGGTCCTCTGGGCCGTGGTAACGGGCAACGCACTAGCGATCTCGACAAGCACTATTCTTAATCACAATCTAGTTAGACTGTTTGGAATAATGCTTATTGTACACGACAAATAGACTGTGTAATATTTGGCCGGGGTAGATGGAGGTACAGGAAGATCTACTAGGTCATTCTCTCTGATATTTGTGTTTAGCTCCATGGAGTAGGAATGAGTCTGTGTACATCTGCATATGTGGTCTGCATCATGATGTGATATTTATATTTGGTCTGAGATATTATGTATGATGTGATAATATGATTTGATGTATACGATGTTATATCTCTATGTATTGTCGTTTTCTATACTACCATGCTTGTAGTGATGTAGATTGTCTCACCTCTTTGTATGCATTTCTGTATTATTATTTATGTCAGTAAAGATTGTGAAGAAGAAGAAGAGGAGCAACCTCCTTATTGTCAGTACAAGGAAGAACAACATTTGAGTGATCAGTGTGAAGAGGGCGAGCCTTTAGATCATCCTTATCATTTGGATTGATTCTAACGCAGTATGACGCTACCGAGTTTTTCGGGGTTCGTGAAACTGGAGTTTCACTGGGGTTTTGAAGCATGGCGTCTTCAAGCTAATAGAGAGAGTGTTGCTTATGTGGGACGAGTGACTTTGTCCCTTAGTAGAGAATATGAGTGTGTTTCGATGTTCTCTACTACTGTATATGTGCATCTAGAGTTACCCTTATCTATTAGGCGCTATTGGGGTAGTCTTTTCCATGCCCCAAGTGAGCTTAGTAGCGTGTCAACAGCCCCGACTCATGTCCGTAGAGCTTCATGACATCCGGGGTTTTTGTCTTCCGATGATCTCCCAGAGGAGGATCATTCGGAGGATTAGAACTCTTAGTTCTGTACTTGGGCTAGTTATAGTTTGTTTTAAGTTAAACATTTTATAACTTTATAAAATAGTTTGTGGGTGTTACATTGGTTGGTATCAGAGCCCAAGTTAGAGTCTTTTGGGGTTTGTGGTTGGGTCTATTTTTGCTTGTGTTGTGTGATTCTTTGTTATTTGTTTCTGAAAGGTTACATCTGACTTTGTTTTGTCTTGTTTGATTGATTGAAGAAAGAAATGTCTGGTGATAGAAGAACACGTGCAAACGTGGAACGTAATATTGATCCAATGACTGCAGCTGCTGAGGCCATGCAGCGTATGGCAGAAGTACTTACACAACAGAATCAACGAGCAGCCCAACAACAAGAGGTGACTGCTGATGCTCTGAATTTATCTGAGTTTAGATGCAATAACCCACTGCAATTTAAGGGCGAATTTGATCCTAAGAAGGTGAGTCTTTGGATTCAAGAATTAGAAAAGATTTTTGAAGGAATGAGATGTGCTGACGATCGGAAGGTGAAATATGCTACGTTTATGCTAATGGGGGACGGTGAGAACTGGTGGAGAGGAATTCGACGATTACTACAAGCTGAGGGAACAAAAATTACATGGAAGGTGTTCTGCGAAGTATTTCTGGAGAAGTACTTTCCAGCTAGTGCGCAACATGCCAAAGAGATGGAATTTCTCAACTTATGACAAGGTAACATGATGGTCGATGAGTATGCCGGGAAATTTGAGAGCTTGTCACAGTTCTCAAGGTATTTCCAAATCTAGCCTGACGAGGAGTGGAAATGCTGCAAGTTTGAAGAAGGACTAAGGGTAGAACTAAAAAGAGGAGTGCTGCCCATGAGGATGAATCAATTTCCTGCCCTGTTGGATACATGTCGATGACTTGAGGAATTGGAGCCGTCACGAGACCCAAGGAATCGTAACTTTGGACTGACTAGGTTCCAAAGAGGGGGAAACAACAATAACAGCCGATTTCAGCGCAAATCGTACTCGAGATCACCGAGGAACTAACCCCAATGTCCATCTTTTGGGGGAAGTTCTAGTGGCAACAAAGTTAGGTAAAATGTGGCGTTTACGCCGAGGTGCTTTAAATGTGGAAAGAGTGGCCACATATCCAGGGATTGTTCAATCAAGGGAACGATCTGTTTTAAATGTGGAAGGCCTGGACATGTTTCCAGGGAATGCAACCAGCCAAAAAGGGAGCCAACTGTGAGTAACGTTCGTGCTACTCAACCGCGATCTGGAGGGTGAGTATACATAATGAGCGGAGCTGAAGCTTCCCAGTCTTAAGATCTTATTCAAGGAGAAGGTGTTGTAGAAGATAATCTTTTGAATGTACTATATGATTCGGGTGCAACGCATTCATTTATTGCGTATGACTGTGTGGATCGGTTGAAATTGCCTGTGTCTTCTCTGAGTTTTCAATTGATTGTTTCTACATTAACTGCCAAGCTTGTTGTTACATCTAAAGTATGTTTGAATTGCCCTATTACCCTTCATGATCGAGTCTTTTCTGTTAATTTAATTTGCTTACCTCTCGTTGAAATATATATAATCTTAGGAATAGATTTGTTATTTTCTAACTATATCTTGTTAGACTGTGCCAATAAAACCTTAGTTTTTCCTAAGGATGAGAATTCTGGATTTTTAACTACCGCTAAAGTCGAATCATTGTTGAGGGATAGAGCTCAAGGATACATGGTGTTGTCTTCTTTAAAAGTCAAGAGTGAGAAAGACGTGAGCGCTATTTCTGTCGTTAACGAGTTTCCCGAGGTTTTTCCCAATGAGGTATCCGGTTTACCACTGGAAAGAGAGATAAAGTTTCTATTGATTTGGTAATAGGAGTAGGTCCTATTTCGATTGCACCCTATCGAATGTCACCATCAAAATTAGTATAGTTGAAGGAGCAATTGGAGGAACTGTTGGAAAAACAGTTTGTACGACCGAGTGTTTCACCGTGAGGAGTACCAGTACTGCTAGTCAAGAAGAAGGATGGAACTTCTCGTCTCTGTGTGGACTACCACCAATTGAACATGGTCACGCTAAAGAATAAGTATCCACTTCCAAGGATTGACGATTTGATGGACCAACTGAAAGGAGCAGCTATTTTCTCTAAGATAGATCTGCGATCAGGTTATCATCAAATTCGTGTTAACGTAGAGGATATACCTAAGACAGCTTTTCGAACTCGTTACGGGCATTATGAGTATCAAGTGATGCCGTTCAGAGTGACGAATGCTCCTACAATATTCATAGATTACATGAATAGGATCTTTCATCTATACCTAGACAAATTTGTCGTTGTTTTTATCGATGATTTTCTCATCTACTATCAAAATCCGAAAGAGCATGTTAAACATCTCAGCATAGTTCTCCAAATTTTGAAAGAAAAGAAGTTGTATGCAAAGTTGGCAAAGTGTGAATTTTGGTTGGAAGAAGTTCAGTTTCTGAGTCATGTGATTTCCAAGGAAAGTATTGCGGTGGACCCATCGAAAGCGGAAACCATTCTGCAATGGGAAAGGCCAAAGATAGTGACAGAAATCCAGAGTTTTGTTGGATTAGCCGAATATTACCAAAAGTTCATTGAAGGTTTCTCCAAGATAGCAGGACCTCTTACACAACTCACGAGGAAGAGTAAAGCTTTTGTTTGGACAGAAGAATGCGAAGAAAGTTTTCAGGAGTTAAAGAAAAGATTGATGACCGCACCAGTGCTGATTTTACCAGATCCAAGCAAGACTTTTGAAGTGTATTATGATGCTTCTTACCAGGGATTAGGATGTGTGTTGATGCAAAATAGAAATGTTGTAGCCTATGCTTCAAGACAGCTGAAGGTACACCAAAGGAAATACCCAAGGCACGATTTGGAACTAGCTGCAGTGGTTTTTGCGTTAAAAGTGTGGAGACATTTTTTGTATGGGGCCACGTTCAATGTCTTCAGTGATCATAAGAGTTTGAAGTACTTGTTTGATCAAAAGGAGTTAAATATGAGGCAGAGGCGGTGGCTAGAGTTTTTGAAGGATTATGATCTTCAACTTCAATACCATCCAGGAAAGGCGAATATGGTGGCAAATGCCTTAAGTAGGAAGGTGATTAGTGTTTCTACAATGATGATAAACGAGGAAGAATTGATTAATTAATTTAGAGATTTATGGTTGTATGTGGAATTGGCACCAGGAAGGATTTGTCTAAATAGAGTTACTGTTTTGAATGACTTGTTGGAAGAAATCCGAGAAAAACAAGAAGATGATCTGTTTTTACATAATGAGAAGAATTTTTGAAGCAAGGTCATAAGGCAACGGTTGAGGAAGGATCTAATGGGGTCTTAAGATTCGAAGGAAGGATTTGTATACCTGATGATCCCGATCTTAAGCAAGCAATTCTTGATGAAGCTCATACTAGTAGTTTGAGTATGTATCCGGGAATGACTAAGATGTATCAAGATCTAAAGCGGATGTTTTGGTGGCCAAGAATGAAGAGAGATGTTGTGGAACATGTGGTGTCTTGCCTTGTTTGTCAAAAAGCAAAAGTTGAACATCAAAGACCTGCCGCTATGTTATAACCCTTAACTATTCCAGAATAGAAATGAGATAGTATCACAATAGATTTTGTTACCGGATTGCCAAAAACTAGGAAGGGTCATAATTCTATATGGGTTATAGTTGATAGGCTTACGAAGTCAATGCACTTCTTGCCGATCAATATCAAGTATTCGTTGGAATGATTGACCCAGGTGTACAGTAGTGAAATTGTTAGACTTCATGGTGTACCCTCTAGTATAGTTTTTGATAGAGATCCAAGGTTTACGTCGAGATTTTGGCGAAGCTTACAAGAAGCCACAGGGACTAAGCTACGTCTGAGTTCTACTTATCATCCATAGACTGATGGTCAAATGGAGAGAACTATCCAGTCGTTGGAGGGCCTGTTACGTGCTTGTGTGTTGGACAAAAAAGGGAGTTGGGATGAATTCTTATCTTTGATAGAATTCACCTGCAATAATAGTTTTCACTCAAGTATAGGGATGGCACCCTATGAAGCACTATATAGGTGATGATGCCGAACACCTTTATGTTGGTTTCAGGATGGGGAAAGTATGACCATAGGACCTAATCTTGTACAACAAACTACGGAAAATGTGAAAATGATTCAGGAGAAAATAAGGACGACTCAAAGCTGACAGAAAAGCTATGCAGACAAGTGAAGGAGACCTCTTGAATTTGAGGAAGGTGAGCATGTGTTCTTGCGAGTGAGACCTACGACTAGTGTCAGAAAGGTTATCAAATCCAGAAAGCTCACTCCTAAATTCATTGGACCTTATCAAATCATTTGTTGGATAGGTCCAGTAGCTTACCAAATAGTTTTACCACCTTTTCTTTCCAATCTTCATAATGTATTCCATGTGTCTTAGTTGAGAAAATATATTCTCGATCCAACGCATGTCATTCAACCCGATGAAGTACAATTGAAAGATAATTTGACTTATGAGACGTTTATTGTTAAGATTGAGGACATGAGAGTGAAGTAGCTTCGAGGGAAGATGATTGTATTGGTAAAGGTAACATGGAATAAGGTAACGAGAGATGCTACCTGGGAGCTGGAGGATAAAATGAGGGAGCAATACCCATATCTTTTCTAAGGTACGATAAATTTCAGGGATAAAATTTCTTGTAGTAAGGGAGAGTTGTAACACCCCAAATTTTACTAATTTTACAGTAATGTCTGAAATGTACTGTTTTGTGTTTTGTGTGCTATAAAATTATTTTGATTGTTTCGTGACTGTATTTGATTGTTGTGTGTGATTTACTCTGAGACAGAAAAATAATAATTTTTGGGTAGGGGGAAATCTTTATCTGATTATTCGGAGCTGAGGGATCTTACTAAACCAAATTCCAAGTGATACGTGTATCAATATTTTAATTTTTAGCATTTATCTGTGAAATAAAAATATTTTATATTTTAATATTATTTTATTATCCAATGGACAAGTACCCTCTTGACTTAAGAGCAAGTAACACGCCCGATGGACAATAGGAACCGAAAAAGTCTTTGTGACTTACAATTCGGTGAACCAATAGAAATTGGTCAATGATATTGGCTTGAATTTTCTAAGCCAATAGGAAGTATTCAACAATAATGGTTGGACTATTTAGTTAGTAACTAGAAAACCTAACTAAGTTAGCTTAAACTTAACTAATAGCTTAAACTTAACTAAGTTAATTTAGAAAGCCAAAGTAGTAACTAAATGGAACAAACCTAGTTAGCTACTCATTAGAGCCTTAGTTGCAAGAATGTTCTAGTATGATCAAGAAAGTGATTAGTCATATTTAGGTAACTAGATGGTTGGTAATGTAACTAAGTAATCTAACTAAGTTGGCTTAAATTAGTTAGGAATCAAAGGAAATCAAAAACTTGGTTAACTTCTCTTTAAGGCCACGGTTATAGAGCCTTCAAGCACCACCTAGAAGCTTGGTGATTCACCTACATGACCAATGCATGATCAACTTGTGACAAGAGCCATGTGATCTTCATAATTGCTAGCCAAAAACTTTGACTCCTCCTCCTATACACTCCACGATAAGCACAAGGGGAGGAGAGCATTTTCATTTCATCTTCATCTCACCAAAGGCTAAATAAGCTATTCTCTCATTTCTCTCTCTTCCAAGAACCAAAAACATCATTGCTTCCCTTTGTGAAGCTCATGAGCATCACACCATAACCATACCTCCACTCTTCTAAAATTTTATCTAACACCACTTCTTAAACCTAAACATCATTCTAAACACTTTTCATGTTATAAGTTTCTTCAAAATCATCCATCTAGTGCTTGGAAAACAAGCTTGAAGTTTCTTCCATACAAGGTAAAAGTCCTTGTTTCTTGTTTCTAAATTGATTCTTAAAGTCCTAAGCCATGATTGATCCATGGTTTTTCTTTTTCAACCTTAGTTTATGACTTTATAAATTGTTTAAGTTTGCTAGGGTTTTATTTGGAGCTACACGAAATCCATAGGATCAAGCTAGAAGGAGATTTGTCTTCCTTAGAGGTAAGAGGGAGATTTAATCTCATCAACCATGTATTGGTGGTGAGAAAATAGATGTGTTTGTGGTGAAGAATCCATAAGGATTCATTCACTTGGTTGTTTAAAGTTTTTCCTATTTGTGATGATTTTTTATGCAAGCATGTCTATAGCTTTGATATATGTTTTTAATATGTGTTTATGAGGGCATGATAGTTATTGTATGCAATAGGATGTGAATAACATGTTAAGGAATTATATGAGTGTTCCAAAGAACACATAAATCTCATGACTTCACCACCATAAAGAGAACCAAGATGTTCTCAATTATTTTCTAAATCATGGATTAATTAATTTAATTGGATTAATGATTTTTACAAGGACTTGGATAATAGAAAATAATTTAAAGATGATTTATAGAGAACATAGTGAATTTCGGCCAACATGCCATTTATGATATCTTTGATCCAAAATAATTTTCTAAGTGTAGACTATGTAATTAAATTAAAAGAGAACTCAATTCAATGGATTTTAGAGAATAAAATGAATGAAATTATTTTAGAAGCTTAATTAGAGAAATTAAGTAAGGATGAGAAATAAAATAAACATTTGAAAAGTACTAACATATAGCTCACCCTTTGGGTTTTGAAGCGCGTTAGTAAGTTTCGAGCTGTAAATATTGGTTAAGTCCAAGAAGGGTAATTTTTAAAGAAAATAGTAAAAAATATTACTTAAAGGATTTTGAAAAAGGAAATGTTGTAAATAAAGTTAAAAATAAATATATAATGAAGAAAGTTTCAAAATATAATTTAGAAAGTAAAGAAATATTTTACGTAGTTGAAAAATACTAGAAATACCTTACGCATATTCAAAATTATGATTTCTAAACTACGCGATTGAGAAAACGATTTGAAAATGATACGCGATTGAGAAAACGATTTAAAAACGTTACGCAATTGAGAAAATGATTTAAAAACACTACACGATTTCAAAAACGTCAAAAAATATTTTTGCGATTTGAAAATGTTGGAAGAAGGTGACGCGGTTGTGAAAATGCGATAAAATATTTATGCGATTGAGAATAATAGCAGTTTGTTATCGGGTTAAAGTGGTGGACCCAGATATGTTGAAAAATGGTACTGTCAAGTGGTGGCGTACTATTATGAAAAATAATGATAACATTGTTATTTATGTATTTTGGCTCATGCACATGCATAGAGAAATGTGTCAATTTGGTTGAAATTGGCAAGTTGCTGACGAGATGAATTACACCGTAGTGCGGGTACGATAGGCGTAGTGTGGTTCATTGAGTAAACTTGGAGGCGCTAGTGTGTAGAGGATTCCGCATGTGGACAGTTGGTAGCTCCTCTGGGCCGTGGTAATAGGTAACGCACTAGTGATCTCGACAAGCACTATTCTTAATCACGATCTAGTTAAACTGTCTGGAACAATGCCTGTTGTACATGACGAATAGACTGTGTAATATTTGGCCAGGGCAACCAGAGCTACAGGCAGATCTACTAGGTCATTCTCTTTGATGTTTGTGTTTAGCTCCATGGAATAGGAACGTGTCTGTGTACATCTGCATATGTGTTCTGCATCATGATGTGATATTTATATTTGGTCTGAGATATTATGTATGATATGATAATATGATTTAATGTATACGATGTTATATCTGTATGTATTGTCATTTTCTATACTGCTGTGTTGGTAGTGATATAGATTGTCTCACCTCTTTGTATGCATTTCTGTATTATTATTTATGTCGTAAAGATTGTGAAGAAGAAGAAGAGGAGCAACCTCCTTATTGTCAGTACAAGGAAGAACAACATCCGAATGATTAGTGCGAAGAAGGCGAGCCTCTAGATCATCCTTATCATTTGGATTGATTCTGACGCGGTATGACGCTTTCGAGTTTTCTAGGGTCCGTGAAGCTGGAGTTTCACGGGGTATCTGAAGCATGGCATCTTCAAGCTGATAGAGAGAGTGTTGCTTATATGGGACAAGTGACTCTGTCCCTTAGTAGAGAATATGAAGGTCTTCCGATGTTCTCTACTACTGTATATGTGCATCTAGAGTTACCATTATCTATTAGGCACTATTGGGGTAGTCGTCTCCATGCCCCAAGTGAGCTTAGTAGTGTGTCGACAGCTCGGACTCCTGTCCGTAGAGCTTCGCAACATCTGGAGTTTTTGTCTTCCGATGATCTCCCAGAGGAGGATCCTTCAGAGGATCAGAACTTTTAGTTTTGTACTTGGGCTAGTTACAGTTTGTTTTATGTTAAACAGTTTATAACTTTATAAAATAGTTTGCTGTATGTAAATATTTGTATCTTTAAAGACAAGATCATATGTATAATTATGGTGTGTATTTAATAGTTTGTTGTATTTTATGTTCTGTTTATTTTATTTAATGATATAATGTACAAAAACAAAATTTTACAACTTATATTATTATATGTTAAGAAACGTTTATAACTTGGGTAAGGTTTTATTTTAATTTGTCATAAATGTGACATCTTAAGGAGGGTGTTACAGCTTGAGCACTGGCTCTTGAGCACTTGAGCGCTGGAGCGCTTGAACATCCAAAGATGTTTTCCAACCACTCTTCCATGAAATCAAATACAATCTTCATCCTGATGCAAATACCATATGCCAAAATGGACCTCTTTTGTCTTGAAAACACAATATCTTCGCTTGTTTTTATCCAAATGTATTAAATCTCTCTAAACCTACAAAGACGAAAATAATGATAAGGATCCATTTAAAATTCTTTCATAATTACAAGCAAATCACCATCATTTGTTCAATTAAATGTTATAAAATCTAGGTTTATCAACTCCCCCACACTTGAGCTTTGCTTGTCCTCAAGCAAAGAATAGGAGTCAACGGCAAGATCAATCTTTAGCATCCAAAAAGAAAAATCAAGGGAAATTCCACAATTAAAAAGTCCAAGTTCAACAATCAAATCTAATTAATCAAGATCATTCAGCACTTAAAACGATAAGATTCTTTAGCCTAGCTTGTAACATTTTCCTTCACCAAACAAATGAGATCACTCATCTTTCCATCGCTCAATTGTTTAAGGACAAAGAGATCACTCAAATTTCTCGAGAAAAATGCAAAACTATAAGCTTGCCTATCAATCTCATCTCCACTTTCAAGTTCACATACATAGTAAGAATCAAAAGGACTTCACTTGGTTGTAACAGGTCTAAGGGTATTAATGTAAGGTAGGAAAAGATAAATAAAGGTAAAGAATGACCATGAATAAATTAATACAAGCAGAATCTGGTTGAAAAGATGAGTAGAGCATGATGCACAAAGATTTAACCAATTCTAAAATTCAACCCAATATTTTCATTATTCTTCGCCATTAATTCTTTTCTTTTATTTTTTATTTTTTTAATATATAAATACCCTTGAAGATAAAACAACTTTCCAAGACTTATTATTCAATTGGGTTTTCAAAGAAATCAATTTTTCAGCCTCAAATGGGGCAACTAAAGAGTATTTTATCAATTCGATTCTGAAAGTCAAGAAAGAATAAAGCCTAATTACCTTAATCATATTCAAGTATGTATGTGAATCATTAAAGCCTCAACAAGATATCAAAGCAAGTTCTAGCGCACATCAGTCACGAGAAAACTCATTCCAGAATAATTCAATCATTAAGGCTCAAAACTCACTTTCTAGTTAAGTTCGGTAAAGAAATCAGAAGCAAGTAGAAATGACTAATTTCCAACAAAGATGCTAAATTTCACTTTTCTTAATTGAACTGGATTGCTTCACACAAAATCATCACATGATCATTAGATTCCCTTTTCAACAAATCTCTATCAGCATCAGAATAAATCAAGCATTTAACACACAATTCTAGCTTAAGTATCAGCATTACTCAAGTGTTCATTAGTTGTGTGATTTTTTTTTTCACAAAATACAGTACTCCCCCTCACTTAAGATACACATTGTCCTCAATATGGAAAAGAAAGAAATAAAGGGGGTAAAGAAAAGAACACAACCTGATAAAAAGTGAGACAGTGTTAGGCAGAGAAGAAGTACAAAAGTCAACGCTGCAACAGACCTAAAAATCACAAAACACATGAGTAGAAATACGACCTCGGGTCTTTTAAAGTCAGATTCCCAAGACTGTAACACTTATATTCATCTCTGAAGAGGTTTCACAAATAAGAAATTCATAATGCACAAGCCCATAAGAATGCGTCTCAAAAGTCAATAAGATATTATCTACTGACCCCTTACTCAGCCATTCGAAATGAATTAATTATTTTATCTTCTCGGTTTGTGGAACCTTCTTCAAATTGCAACTTTAAAACAAAAATAACTAAAAGAAGAGACAAAAAGGAAGAAACACGGGTTGCCTCCTGTGAAGCACTTGTTTAACGTCATGAGCTTAATGTTGCCTTTTTATGATAAATCAAGGTGGCTTAAAGCAAGAAAAATAGCATGACGCCTTCTTCTTTTCAAAGGAATGACTCAATCCCTTGTCCATGACCTTGGAGGAGCCTCCATAAACATTTTGAGCTTGATAAGGACTTGGTTACTCTGGAAGTACTTTGGCTCCGCTGGGCCATGGTGATTTCAATTGACCAACAGATGAAGGGCCAAATTGTGAAGGCGCATGGATCATCGAAGGGCCTTTATCTGTTTCAGTAACTGGAGTTTTCAGAAGACCAATATCAACATTATATGATATTGGGGGGTCTTTGATAGCTAAGACTTCCTGTTTCTTAGCTTGAACAAAATTGATAGGGGCGTGGAAATTTGACATTGGGGAAGATTTAACCTCCTTGAAGACATTTATGGTCACATAATCTCCATCCACTCTCAAGATAAGCTCACCCCGTGGTACATCAATTACTACTCCTGAAGTTGCCAAAAACGGTCTTCTAAGAATGAAAGGAATATCATAATCCTCTTCTATATCTAGCACCACGAAATCAACTGGGAAAATGAATTTATCCATCTTCACCAAAACATCTTCCACCACACCGCGAGGGTAAGTGAAGGATCTATTAGCCAACTATAGTGAAATGTTAGTGGGCTTTGGTTCCTGTATTCCCAATTTCTTAAATACAGGGAAAGACATTAAATTAATACTAGCACCCAAATCACATAATGCCTTATCAAAATAAGAAGTACCAATAGAGCAAGGAATAGTAAAACTCCCTGGATCTTTTAATTTCGGGGGTAACTTCTTCAAAAGGATGGCAGAACACTCCTCATTAAGACATACCATCTCAAATTCCTCAAGCTTGCATTTCTTTGTAATTATTTCTTTCAAGAATTTGGCATACTTGGGCATTTGAGAGATGGCTTCAACAAATGAAATGTTAATGTGCAACTTCTTGAAAATCTCTAAGAATTTAGCAAATTCCTTATCTGGTTGATTGTTCTTGAGCTTATGAGGAAATGGGATCTTGGTATATGGTGATGGCTCACATATTAAGCTTTGTTCACGATCCTTCTTTGCTTTCTGCCATTTTGGTTCTTTCTTCTCATCCTCTCTTTCTTTGTTGTCAACTTGAATCGAGACATCTTCAGTTAAAACATCATTTTTCTTTTCCTCGATTCTTGATGAGCTAGGTGCTTCATTTTCCTTCTTATCTAAAGTTTTGCCACTTCTTAGGGCAATTGCATTGACTTGTTCCCTTGGATTAGTCTCAGCAGTACTAGGCAATGTCCCTGTTGTTCTTGCTATCATCAGAGTGGTCAATTGACTGATTTGAGTTTCCATGTTCTTCATTCTTGCATCTGAATTTTACATGTACTTCATTACCAAATCTTCAAAGCTTGGCTTCTCTGCAGGTACTTGGAAACCTGGAGGTGGTTGTGGAATTCTCTGCTGATTTTGCTGGTAGCCTTGTTGATTTCCCCATTTGAAATTAGGGTGGTCCCTCTAACTAGGATTGTACGTGTTGGCATATGGATTGTATTGTTGCCGATTGGAATTACTAACAAAATTTGCTGCTTCAGGCTCTAGGGCAAAGGGACTACCAACTTGTCAATTTGAACTTGTATGACCCTATCCTCCACATGCATCGTAAATAATTGGTGGGGCTACACTGCTTGTTACCATCAAAGTTTCCACCTTCTTTGTTAAAGCTTCCAATTGGCTCAAAATGGTAGTAGAAGCATCAACAACATGCACACCTATTGGTTTCTTAAGAATCTGGCGCTCATTTTGCCATTGATAACTATTCAGTGCCATTTCTTCAATCAATGCTTGATTCTCAGTAGGGGTCTTCTTCTATATTGTACCTCTCACAGCAGCATCAATGAAGGAACGGTTTATAGATGACAAACCATTGTAAAATGTCTGAACCTGCTGCCATATGAGAAATCCATGGTGTGGACATCTCCTTAACAATTCTTAGAAACGTTCCCAAGCTTCATAGAGAGTATCCATTTCAAACTGCATAAAAGAAGATATATCAATCCTTAACTTAGCAGATTTAGAGGGAGGAAAATACTTAGCCAGTGATCTGTCGATTATTTCTATATCTTGAGTGTCTTATATTTAATCTAATTGGACTTCATGTGTGCTTAATTGTTAACTTTTAGCTAAGTTTCTGAATATGAAGTTTAATCAGATCTTTATTGTGAAACTATGCTTAACTGTGTTTATAAGCACTCATAATTGCATTGTATTTTTCAGGAGATCGATATCACCCCTAAAAGCAAAGAAAGAGAGAGGAATTTAAAGAAAGTAAGTGACACGGCCCGTGTCACATAACACAGGGTGGGTCGTGTCCTTCTCTGGATTTTCAACATGGACCTGACCAACAACGCGACCCGTGTCACATAACACGGGGTAGGCCGTGTACATCTCTGTCTTCACAAGAGGATCCAGTTTTGAGCATTGACCATCAACACGGCCCGTGTCACATGACACGGGGTGGGCCGTGTTTCTCTCTGACTTGCAAAACACTTGAATTTGTGTTGACAGAATCTAACATGGGGTGGGCCGTGTCATTTGACACGGCCTGTGTCATTGCATCAGAACATTAGATACGAATTCTAATGATGTGTTAGGTATCCAAAAATATAAATAGGGTTACCTAGGGTCATAAAAAGGAGAGTCTGGACTGAGGAACTGCCAAGAGGCTAAGGAGAAGACCAAGAACAAGGGAGAAGGAGATTGGATCGAAGATTGGAGTCTCGGGCTCGAGCAATTGGAGATCAATCATCCCCAACCTTTGGAAACTAGTTTGATCTTTAGTTTTCTTCTGCACTTCTATTCTTGACAATGTTTTTCTTCTTCTATTCTTTTGGTTTTGAATTTGCCATGTGTGGCTAGTTTTCTTATATGGTTAAGGGAAGATGAAACCCTAGTTTTGATTATGTGATTCTTGCATATTTCTTTATATCAATACAATTGTGTTTTTATTCATATGTTTTTGTTCTTAATTTAGTATAAAGGTTTTTATACTCTTTGCCAATTTCGAAAGTGGTAAAAGTAGGATTGCTATCTTGTGATTTGCGGTGGTAGGACTAGTGAGGCATATGATCTAAGTAATTTAATCCCGGTGTGAGATTGGATCTTAGTGTGATTGGTTTTCTAAATCTTAATGCAATCAATAAGTAGGTGTAAGAGCGGTTACTTTACAAATAATTATTGATTAGGGATTGATTTGAGCGGTTGCTAAATTAACTAAAACGTAAAGGAAAACCGAGAATTAATCTCACAATCACATAAGAACATAATTGACCATATTGGTATAAAGGATATGTGGGTTAGCATAATCATATAAATCTAGTGGTGGATTCCATCTCTTAACCATTGTCTTTTAATTGATTTTCCAAATTATATTTACTGTTTTTGTTTTGGATTCAATTTATGTTTTTAATTTCAACAAACAAAACCCCCGTTTTGTTGTTTACTATTTTTGAGTGTTTAAATTAGGATTCAAATTATAGTGTTAATTGAATTAGTTCTCTGTGGATCGACCCTTGCTAACTACAACTGGTTGCAAGGTTTTTATTTTTGGTGGAACTTGGCAACTGATCTTCATTCTAAATTTAAATCACAATCCACACCACACCAAATTTTGGCGCCGTTACCGGGGAACTAATTATCCAATTGCGCTATTAATTTGTTTTCTATTTTTGACACTGTTTTTGTTTTATTTTTAATTTTTGATTTATTGTTTCTAAGTGTCTTGTAGGTGCTAATGTCCTTCAATCATTGGTGATGCGATTAATGGATATGGGAAAAGCACCAATACATGCTTGTGGGATTTGCTTATCACCCGGACATATTACTGATATATGTCCCACTTTCCTAGTGAACACAAATGTAGAGGAAAAAGAAGTAGGAGGATATTATGAACCTTCCAACAACTACAACTCCTACTCCTGCTCCAACACATATAATCCGGGGTGGTGGGATCATCCTAACTTGAGCTATGGAATACAGCCCCAAAATCAACCTCCAGCTTATGGACATCTAGGATTTCAGCAGAGGCAAGCACCTTTTCCCCCAAGACCACAGCAAGCTCTAGCACCAAGGCAACCTGAACCTTCAATGGAGGAGCTACTGAGGCAAATGGCCACTAACAACATTCAATTTCAAGAAGAAACAAAGGCCTCAGTTAACAACCTGCAAAACCTAATAGGGCAGTTAACCACAGAATTAAGCAAGGTGCAAAGCTTATTTTCTGAAGAACTTCCCTCACCACCGGAAGTGAATGTGGAGGAAAATGCTAGTGATATCACATCGCGAAGTGAGAAGTTATTAGGTGAACATACTTCTCCTCCACAACCCACTGAAGAGAAAGACCAAGAGACTAAGGAGGTAAATGAGGAAGGGCAAAACTTTAAGGCCCCCAAGGTAAGTATTCTTGAACCCCTTCCTATTGTAGTGGAGGAAAGTTATGATGAGTTGTGTGATGAATTTCCTGATTTTATTAGTTTCAATAATTTTATTCGTTGCCACTCATGTACTGATTGTGATGGTGTTATGACTTGTGCTATTTGTGCTGAGATTTCTGCATACTTGAGAGCTGATGATTCTGTTCATGCAACAACTAATAATATTGAAGGATCTATCAATAATGACCATGACACTGTTACAGAATCTAAGACACAAAGGGAGATGGAGTTGAAGTCGTTATCCAAACATTGGAAGTATGTATACTCAGTGAATGATAAACAACTTTCTGTGTTCGTGACCAAGAACCTCTTTGCTGAATAGGAGGAGAGATTGTTACAAATTTTGAAGGGGCATAAGAAAGCTTGGGATCCCGGAGATAGCGCTTTAGTGAATTCCAGAGAAATTAAGGAGGATCAATGGGACCCCGGTGGAAGCTCTCATGCAACATCAAGCATAAGTTGGTCATTACATTTCAAGCAATGGGACCCTGGTGGAAGTCTCCTCATTTGATAAGGATGTTTCTTCTCTCTTTCTTTTATTTTACTTGTCCTGGAGTAATTGATGATTATTTTCTTTTGAGCTTTACATTGAGGACAATGTAGAATTTAAGTGTGGGGGAGGAGTTTACATTCTATTTTCTGTTTTAATTTTTATTTGATTAAAAAAGTGGGTTTTTGATTAAATTCCAATGATGTTTTGAGATTTGCGAAGTTTGAGTTTGAAGCAAGTGAAATTCAGGGCTATGTTTTATAAATTTCTTCTTCCATCTTGAATTTGACATGCTTGGCTTTGGATATTTGATTGGTGGATTGAGATTGATAGATGCATACCTTGTGAGATTTTGAGTCTATTGATGGATGAAATTAACATTTATGTCATTCTCCTTTTTCTTGTGTGATTTTCACTCATGTCATTTGATCACTCTAGAACTTGCTTTGATTCTTTTTGAGGTTACATTTTCACTTGCATACATAAACATGATTGAGGCCTTCTTTCTTCTTTCTTGAGTAACTACTTTGGCTAAATAGCTAACCTTGCATCATTTTCCTTTGATTAACCCCTTGAGCCTATTGCCTATTCTTTGTCTTAGCTCATTATATGCCTTATGTGAAAAACCATGATTTCACCTTACCTTAAGGAATGGGAGAATATTAGTTCATTTTCATTGGAGGAGCTCTTTTACTTGTGGGCAATGTATAGTACAAGTGTGGGGGTTGTGTTCTTGATGTACAATATGCAAAGTGTTGGTTGAGAAAAAAAATGCAAATAAAAAGAATCAATGCAAGAAAGGTTGTAAAAGGAAAGAAAGAAAAAGGAAAGGAATATGTGAAGAGAATGTGCATTATATAGAATTGGGGGAAAATTTTCATGCTTGTTATTTGTCATTTGAGTTCCTCCCCAATATTCTTTTATTCTCTTTGGTATTTATCTTGCCATATCCATACTATTTCCTTCCCTTACCTTGGCCTTATTACAACCTTGAATAAAGTCCTCTTGATTTTTGTGTGCATGTGTTTGAGTAGTGGAGAAGTAAAAGATAAGCAAGCTTATGGTAGTGCATTTTTCATGGACTGAATTGAGTGAGATACTTACCTTGTAAACACTTGAGAGATTGAGAGTGTATCTTGTGAGGATCTATCATTCTTGATTCATGCTTTTCAAATTGAAGATACCTTGCTTGTTAGTTTGAGATGTGAAGATTTGTTATCTCTTAAATATTTTGACCCCTTGAATCTTTTCTTGCTTACAAATTTTGGTCTTTCTTGAATATCATTGGAAATTGAGCCTTTTAAAGTTTTTAGTTTTGTTTTTGTTTTTCTGTGTTCCTTAGTTCGGTCTTATGTTTTTCCCAGGAGTGCAAAAGCCTAAGTGCGGGGGTATTTGATTTGTCGATTATTTCCATATCTTGAGTGTCTTATATTTGATCTAATTGGACTTCATGTGTGCTTAAATGTTAACTTTTAGCTAAGTTTCTGGATATGAAGTTTAATCAGATCTTTATTGTGAAACTATGCTTAAGTGTGTTTATAAGCACTCATAATTGCATTGTGTTTTTCAGGAGATCGATATCACCCCTAGAAGCAAAGAAAGAGAGAGGAATTTAAAGAAAGTAAGTGATACGGCCCGTGTCACATAACACGGGGTGGGCCGTGTCCTTCTCTGGATTTTCAACATGGACCTAACCAACAACACGGCCCATGTCACATAACACGGGGTAGGCCATGTACATCTCTGTCTTCACAAGAGGATCCAGTTTTGAGCATTGACCATCAACACGACCCGTGTCACATGACACGGGGTGGGCCGTGTTTCTCTCTGACTAGCAAAACACTTGAATTTGTGTTGACAGAATCTAACACGGGGTAGGCCGTGTCAAATGACACGGCCCGTGTCATCGCATCAGAACATTAGAAACGAATTCTAATGATGTGTTAGGTATCCAAAAATATAAATAGGGTTGCCTAGGGTCATAAAAAGGTGAGTCTGGACTGAGGAACTGCCAAAAGGCTAAGGAGAAGACCAAGAACAAGGGAGAAGGAGATTGGATCGAAGATTGGAGTCTCGGGCTCGAGCAACTGGAGATCAATCATCCCCAACCTTTGGAAACTAGTTTGATCTTTAGTTTTCTTCTGCACTTCTATTCTTGACAATGTTTTTCTTCTTCTATTCTTTTGGTTTTGAATTTGCCATGTGTGGCTAGTTTTCTTATATGGTTAAGGGAAGATGAAACCCTAGTTTTGATTATGTGATTCTTGCATATTTCTTTATATCAATACAATTGTGTTTTTATTCATATGTTTCTGTTCTTAATTTAGTATAAAGGTTTTTATACTCTTTGCCAATTTCGAAAGTGGTAAAACTAGGATTGCTATGCGCGGTTGCGGTGGTAGGACTAGTGAGGCATATGATCTAAGTAATTTAATCCTGGTGTGAGATTGGATCTTAGTGTGATTGGTTTTCTAAATCTTAATGCAATCAATAAGTAGGTGTAAGAGCGGTTGCTTTACAAATAATTATTGATTAGGGATTGATTTGAGCGGTTGCTGAATTAACCAAAACTTAAGGAAAACAGAGAATTAATCTCACAATCACATAAAAACATAATTGACCATGTTGGTATAAAGGATATGTGGGTTAGCATAATCATATAAATCTAGTGGTGGATTCCATCTCTTAACCATTGTCTTTTAATTGATTTTCCAAATTATATTTACTGTTTTTGTTTTGGATTCAATTTATGTTTTTAATTTCAACAAACAAAACCCCTGTTTTATTGTTTACTATTTTTGAGTGTTTAAATTAGGATTCAAATTATAGTGTTAATTGAATTAGTTCTCTGTGGATCGACCCTTGCTAACTATAACTGGTTGCAAGGTTTTTATTTTTGGTGGAACTTGGCAACTGATCTTTATTCTAAATTTTAATCACAATCCACACTACACCAAATTTTGGCGCCGTTGCCGGGGAACTAATTATCCAATTGCGCTATTAATTTGTTTCCTATTTTTGACTCTGTTTTTGTTTTATTTTTAATTTTTGATTTATTATTTCTAAGTGTCTTGTAGGTACTAATGTCCTTCAATCATTGGTGATGCGATTAATGGATATGGGAAAAGCACCAATACATGCTTGTGGGATTTGCTTATCACCCGGACATATTACTGATATGTGTCCCACTTTCCTAATGAACACAAATGTAGAGGAAAAAGAAGTAGGAGGATATTATGAACCTTCCAACAACTACAACTCCTACTCCTGCTCCAACACATATAATCCAGGGTGGTGGGATCATCCTAACTTGAGCTATGGAATACAGCCCCAAAATCAACCTCCAGCTTATGGACATCTAGGATTTCAGTAGAGGCAAGCACCTTTTTCCCCCAAAACCACAGCAAGCTCTAGCACCAAGGCAACCTGAACCTTCAATGGAGGAGCTACTGAGGCAAATGGCCACTAACAACATTCAATTTCAAGAAGAAACAAAGGCCTCAGTTAACAACCTGCAAAACCTAATAGGGCAGTTAACCACAGAATTAAGCAAGGTGCAAAGCTTATTTTCTGAAGAACTTCCCTCACCATTGGAAGTGAATGTGGAGGAAAATGCTAGTGATATCACATCGCGAAGTGAGAAGTTGTTAGGTGAACATACTTCTCCTCCACAACCCACTGAAGAGAAAGACCAAGAGACTAAAGAGGTAAATGAGGGAGGGCAAAACTTTAAGGCCCCCAAGGTAAGTATTCTTAAACCCCTTCCTATTGTAGTGGAGGAAAGTTATGATGAGTTGTGTGATGAATTTCTGATTTTATTGGTTTCAATAATTTTATTCATTGCCACTCATGTACTGATTGTGATGGTGTTATGACTTGTGCTATTTATGCTGAGATTTCTGCATACTTGAGAGCTGATGATTTTGTTCATGCAACAACTAATAATATTGAAGGATCTATCAATAATGACCATGACACTATTGCAGAATCTAAGACACAAAGGGAGATGGAGCTGAAGCCGTTATCCAAACATTGGAAGTATGCATACTCAGTGAATGATAAACAACTTTCTGTGTTCGTGACCAAGAACCTCCTTGCTGAACAGGAGGAGAGATTGTTACAAATTTTGAAGGGGCATAAGAAAGCTTGGGATCCCGGTGATAGCGCTTTAGTGAATTCCAAAGAAATTAAGGAGGATCAATGGGATCCCGGTGGAAGCTCTCATGCAACTTCAAGCATAAGTTGGTCATTACATTTCAAGCAATGGGACCCTGGTGGAAGTCTCCTCATTTGATAAGGATGTTTCTTCTCTCTTTCTTTTATTTTACTTGTCCTGGAGTAATTGATGATTATTTTCTTTTGAGCTTTACATTGAGGACAATGTAGAATTTAAGTGTGGGGGAGGAGTTTACATTCTATTTTCTGTTTTAATTTTTATTTGATTAAAAAAGTGTGTTTTTGATTAAATTCCAATGATGTTTTGAGATTTGTGAAGTTTGAGTTTGAAGCAAGTGAAATTCAGGGTTATGTTTTATAAATTTCTTCTTCCATCTTGAATTTGACATGCTTGGCTTTGGATATTTGATTGGTGGATTGAGATTGATAGATGCATACCTTGTAAGATTTTGAGCCTATTGATGGATGAATTTAACATTTATGTCATTCTCCTTTTTCTTGTGTGATTTTAACTCATGTCATTTGAACACTCTAGAACTTGCTTTGATTCTTTTTTAGGTTACATTTTTACTTGCATACATAAACATGATTGAGGCCTTCTTTCTTCTTTCTTGAGTAACTACTTTGGCCAAATAGCTAACCTTGCATCTTTTTCCTTTGATTATCCCCTTAAGCCTATTGCCTATTATTTGTCCTAGCTCATTATATGCCTTATGTGAAAAACCATGATTTCACCTTACCTTAAGGAATGGGAGAATATTGGTTCATTTTCATTGGAGGAGCTCTTTTACTTGTGGGCAATGTATAGTACAAGTGTGGGGGTTGTGTTCTTGATGTACAATATGCAAAGTGTTGGTTGAGAAAAAAAAATGCAAAGAAAAAGAATCAATGCAAGAAAGGTTGTAAAAGGAAAGAAAGAAAAAGGAAAGGAATATATGAAGAGAATGTGCATTATATAGAATTGGGAGAAAATTTTCATGCTTGTTATTTGTCATTTGAGTTCCTCCCCAATATTCTTTTATTCTCTTTGGTATTTATCTTGCCATATCCATACTATTTCCTTCCCTTACATTGGCCTCATTACAACCTTGAATAAAGTCCTCTTGACTTTTGTATGCATGTTTTTGAGTAGTGGAGAAGTAGAAAATAAGCAAGCTTATGGTAGTGCATTTCTCATGGGCTGAATTGAGTGAGATACTTACCTTGTAAACACTTGAGAGATTGAGAGTGTATCTTATGAGGATCTATCATTCTTGATTTATGCTTTTCAAATTGAAGATACCTTGCTTGTTGGTTTGAGATGTTAAGATTTGTTATCTCTTAAATATTTTGACCCCTTGAATCTTTTCTTGCTCTTCTTGCTTACAAATTTTGGTCTTTCTTGAATATCATTAGAAATTGAGCCTTTGAAAGTTTTTAGTTTACTTTTTGTTTTTCTGTGTTCCTTAGTTCGGTCTTATGTTTTGCCCAGGAGTGCAAAAGCCTAAGTGTGAGGGTATTAGATCTGTCGATTATTTCCATATCTTGAGTGTCTTATATTTGATCTAATTGGACTTCACGTGTGCTTAATTGTTAACTTTTAGCTAAGTTTCTGGATATGAAGTTTAATCGGATCTTTATTGTAAAACTATGCTTAAGTGTGTTTATAAGCACTCATAATTGCAATGTATTTTTCAGGAGATCGATATCACCCCTAGAAGCAAAGAAAGAGAGAAGAATTTAAAGAAAGTAAGTGACACGGCCCGTGTCACATAACACGGGGTGGCCCGTGTCCTTCTCTGGATTTTCAACATGGACCTGACCAACAGCACGACCCGTGTCACATAACACGGGGTAGGCCGTGTACATCTCTGTCTTCACAAAGAGGATCCAGTTTTGAGCATTGACCATCAACACGACCCGTGTCACATGACACGAGGTGGACCGTGTTTCTCTCTGACTTGCAAAACACTTGAATTTTTGTTGACAGAATCTAACACGGGGAGGGCTGTGTCAAATGACACGGCCCGTGTCATCGCATCAGAACATTAGATACGAATTCTAATGATGTGTTAGGTATCCAAAAATATAAATAGGGTTGCCTAGGGTCATAAAAAGGAGAGTCTGGACTGAGGAACTGCCAAGAGGCTAAGGAGAAGACCAAGAACAAGGGAGAAGGAGATTGGATCAAAGATTGGAGTCTCGGGTTCGAGCAACTGGAGATCAATCATCCTCAACCTTTGGAAACTAGTTTGATCTTTAGTTTTCTTCTGCACTTCTATTCTTGACAATGTTTTTCTTCTTCTATTCTTTTGGTTTTTAATTTGCCATGTGTGGCTAGTTTTCTTATATGGTTAAGGGAAGATGAAACCCTAGTTTTGATTATGTGATTCTTTCATATTTCTTTATATCAATACAATTGTGTTTTTATTCATATGTTTCTGTTCTTAATTTAGTATAAAGGTTTTTATACCCTTTGCCAATTTCGAAAGTGGTAAAACTAGGATTGCTATCTTGTGATTTGCGGTGGTAGGACTAGTGAGGCATATGATCTAAGTAATTTAATCCCGGTGTGAGATTGGATCTTAGTGTGATTGGTTTTCTAAATCTTAATGCAATCAATAAGTAGGTGTAAGAGGGTTACTTTACAAATAATTATTGATTAGGGATTGATTTGAGCGGTTGTTGAATTAACCAAAACTTAAGGAAAATAGAGAATTAATCTCACAATCACATAAGAACATAATTGACCATGTTGGTATAAAGGATATGTGGGTTAGCATAATCATATAAATCTAGTGATAGATTCTATCTCTTAACCATTGTCTTTTAATTAATTTTCCAAATTATATTTACTGTTTTTGTTTTGGATTCAATTTATGTTTTTAATTTCAACAAACAAAACCCTTATTTTATTGTTTACTATTTTTGAGTGTTTAAATTAGGATTCAAATTATAGTGTTAATTGAATTAGTTCTCTATGGATCGACCCTAGCTAACTACAACTGGTTGCAAGGTTTTTATTTTTGGTGAAACTTAGCAACTGATCTTCATTCTAAATTTTAATCACAATCCACACCACACCAGTCAGAAACTGTTGTGTCAATTGACCTATGTAGTGATGGAACCCCTAGGTAATGACGTTAGCCATTGACTCGCCCTGCCCCTAAGAGAAAACGGAAAGAGCCGCAGTCTGATTGCATCATCTGTCGCTCCATTGTATTTGATTGTTTCACACAACTGCAAGAACCCGGCCAAGTGTTGATTTGGATCATCTGAAGGCAATCCACCAAACTGTACAGAGTTCTGAATCATGGAGATCAATTCTGGTTTGATCTCAAAATTATTAGCCGCCACAGGTGGTCTTATAATACTTCCTCCATACCCTTCAACAGTGGGCATAGAGTACTCAAGCATGGTTCGCTCTGCTGGGTTAGTTTGTTCGTCATGATTCCTTTCAATTACTAGCCCTTCCATCCTATTTATGTCCTCTGTCACAGTTGCAATATGAGTTTGCTTCCTTAACCTATGAACTGTTTTCTCAATTTCTAGATCAAATGTTAGATCTGGAAATTGAGAGCGAGTGAACATAAATAAGAAAAATGAACAAGTGATAAATGTAGTGAAAAATTAATTAAAAATACATAAACAAAAAATAAACAAAAACAAAAGAAAAGAAAGAAAAAATAAAAATAAAATAAAATAATTAAAAAAAAAACGAAAATAAAAATAAAAAATGACAAAATAAAAATAAACAGAAATATACAAAATAAAAAAATAAAGACAAATAAGATTAAATAAAAATAAAAGCAAATAAAAATAAATAAAGATAAACAAAAACAAAACACAATAATAGAAATAGATAAAATAAATTAAAATAAAAAATTGTCTAAATTAACTAGAATTTTATGCCTCTAATATTACCAAAATTATTTCCCGACAACGGCGCCAAAAACTTGGTGCGTGCAAAAGATACACTAATAGCAAGTGCATTCTATCGCCAAGTAATATAGGACTTATGGGTCTAACTTATCGATCCCACGAGAAATAAGTGATAATTAGTAAAATTGTAAAACTCTCATGTTATTTAGACAGTCGAAAGTGTATGCAAGATCCAAATTAAAAACAAAAAACTAATGAAAACAATAAAGAGCAATTAAATAAAGAAAAGATAAACAAAGATAGAGAGGCACTAGGACGCAAGGTTCACTTGAGTCTTATTATTTGGATCTTTTTTCAATTAAGAAATAGGTAATTCTTTTGCCAATATTATCTTATTTACTATTGAATCCCAATGGTCATAGATGAAACAATATTCTATTCTTAATTTAATCCACATATTTGGTCATTTAGTCAAATTAATCGAGAATGCATTAAGTTCAAATTTCAAGATATGAATTAACATCCTGTCAATTCCATTGGTAGGAGAAATTGATGTTTGGTCATTCACCAATATAATCTCAGGCTTACCATATAGATCCACTCATTGAGTGCGGATGGTCACCGGTCAAACAATGAATTAACAAATGTCACAAGTGATCAGGTTATGACAAGAATATAAACAATATGATAAACCCACAAAGAAATTACCATAATCAATTTAGAAATCAGATCCAAATAATTAAGAACACAAGATCCCCCATAGCCCTAGCTATGAGTTTAGCCACTCATATTCAATACAAACAAACTCATAATAAGATACAGATCCATGGAAAGTAAACCAAAGAAAGGAGAAAAACTAAAGAAAGAGAGATCAAAACCCTTTTGCAAAGATCCAGATCTTTAAACCTTCAAGAAATCCTCTATCTGAAGCTTTCCTCCCTTCAGATCTGCCTCTCCAAACCTCTCCTTAAAGAAACTATGAACAAGATATGTAAAAACTACAAGGAAAAATGAAAATCTGTCAAAAACTAACTTGGGCGCCCTCAGCCTCCGTATGCTTGAATCTCCTAATCTTAGATCAAAAGTTTCCATTTTATAATGATTGTTATGCATCCAGTGCTTGAGCACTGGTATATATTAGAAATTGAACGTTCTGCCATGCTAGCGCTTGAGCACTTGAGCGTCCAAAGATGTTTTCCAACCGCTCTTCGATGAAGTCAAATCCAATCTTTATCCTCATGCAAATACCATATGCCAAAATGGACCTCTTTTGTCTTGAAAACACGATATCTTCACTTATTTTTATCCAAATGTATTAAATCTCTCTAAACCTACAAAGACGAAGATAATGATAAGGATCTATTTAAAATTCTCTCATAATTACAAGCAAATCACCATCATTTGTTCAATTAAATGTTATAAAATATAGGCTTATCAATCATTGTCTTTAACTTGTGTTTAGCTCCATGGAGTAGGAAAGTTTGGTCAGTATGCATGTACATAGTCTGTATATATATATATGTATGTATGTATATGTATATGTATATGTATGTATATGTATATGTATACATATATACATACATACATATATATATATATATATATATATATATACATATATATATATATATATATATATATATATATATATATATATATATATATATATATATATATATATATATATATATATATATATATATATATATATATATATATATATATCTATATATATATATACATATATATATATATATATATATCTTTGTGATATTTTTTTTGTTAATATTGATTAATTCTTGATGCCATGACTATATTCATTGTTTGTTATATCTGTATGACATTACTATCATTCCTATCTCTCTACTGCTATGTTGGTATTAGTGTTGGTAGTCTCACCTCTTTGTATATTATTCATGTGTTGTATTTGTATTTGGTAAAGATGGTGAGGAAGGTGGTGAAGAGCAGATTCCTTTTGTTTGCAGTGATTTCTGAGTTGATGACGTCAGGACGAGAGCGTATGGGTTGTGTTACTGTGTATTTTCACAAGACCATGGATGTATGACGCATTGATTGGAGTACAAAGCGTGTAGTGTATAATGGGGAGGTTACTGTGTCTGGTAGTATTACTATATAGGGCGTCACTATTTTTACTTTTAGTACTAATATACGGGTAAAATTTAACATGCTTATTAGGGAATTCTGGGCTGATTTCCGTTACACTCTGAGAGAGGACTCTATGGTGTCCTTTGCCTGAACTCCAGTCCATAGGGATGTATCCCGACTGGGGACTTCGTCCGAGGAGAAGGAGGATCCATCTGAGGGTCTTGCTCCATAGACATATATACTTGGGCCAGATATAGTGGTTATAGTAATACTTATTTCTTTTAAGAACTTCGTTTGTATATATTCGAGTTTGTCAGTACCTATGTTATGTATATGATTTAAATTATTTAGTGATATTGTTTGGTATTTTTATACTCTGGTAAGTTTATATTATCAGCATCAAGAAATTTTATGACTCACATTTATGTAATAATATATTATTTTATAACTTGGGGTAATTTGGTAATGATTAATATAAAAATATGATACCTTACGGTGTGTGTTACAAGTAGCAAGTGCATTATAAAGTCTTGGCATAACCTTGGATAACTAATCGTTAGCCTAGCCTTGGATATCTAATCCTTGGCCTAGCCTTGGATAACTAATCCTTAGCCTAGCGTTGGATATATAATCCTTAGCCTAGTCTTGGATAACTAATCCTTTGCCTAGCCTTGGACAACTAATCATTTGCCTAGCCTTGGATATATAATCCTTGGCATGGCCTTGGATAACTCAACTTGTTCTCAAAAGCTATGTGGGTTATTTCCTTTGTGAAATATCCCTAAAAGTGTTTTAATACAAATGATCCCAACTAATAGAGAACTTCAAAACATCAAGAATACAATTCTTGAAAAATTCTGGAACTCATGCCTAGGCATGACTTTCCTATGCCTAGGCGTGGTTGTCTCACACCTAGGCATGGAAATATCACGCCTAGGTGTGACACTCTTTGTCTCTCCTGGATTGAAAACTGATCAGTCCACGCCTAAGCTTGGAAATCCTACGCCTAGGCATGACCATTCTGCAGAAAATTCTACAGAACACGTTTCTGCATTAGCTTGATCCCAAACCAAGTTTTCCACCCTCAAGCTCAATTACTATCATCATTTAAACATCAAAACATCAAAAATCAATTCAAGAATAAGTTACAAACTCACATCAAAATAAACTAACAATTTAGAAACTATAGATTCCATCATTAGAAGGCTATGGATTCCAAGATTTCCATTTTCTCAACCAAGCTTCAACTAGAACATATCTTTCCATTCTCACCTAATAACCATGATTCCTCATCAAACCAATATCAAAATAAGATAAAGATTAAGGAAGAAATGTGAGAAATCAAGAACCCCTACCTCAAAACTTGATGAAGATGAACAAAGCTTTATTTCCCTTTTGGATTTCCTCCCTTACTTCTCTTCATCCCCTTTTCCTTCCTTCCTTTTTTGTTCTATTTTTCCTTCTTCTGTTTTCAGCCAACGAAAACATGTAGGGGAGGATAAAATTAGAATTCAAAGATAAGGTCAAAGACTACTTAACCATACACTAATAATTTCATATCAGTTATGAACTCTTATATTTTTCTAATTCAAGTTTTTCAACTTGCAACAACTTTGAAATAAATACTAAGATTCATTAAAATTATTGTTTCACTATTTTCTCAAATTTTTATATTTGTTGGAAGTCAATCTGACATTAAAACACATAACCAAAATGCTTAAAAATGCTAAACAAACTCTGATTGCTCTAAAATTTTAACTACACCTTAATCCACCTATTTATGACCTGTAAATAAATTCTATTTATTTATTTCACTTAAGTAGGCAATTTATGTCATTTTCTGAATCATTTTAAGCTACTTTTCGTATTCTGGGTTGCAGCAAAGTGCCTAAATGAACTCAGTTTGTCACTAAACTTAACTGACATGTTATACTAGTATAATAGTATCTCTGAGACCATATACAAGCCTAACATGTTTCTCGAAATATTACACCCTCAACCCACAAAAAGAATCAAGGCAAGATTGGTCAAATACAAAAGGCACATCTTTATTAAGCAGATTAGACAAAGGCTTTGTAAGTTTAGAAAAAAACATTTATAAACTACTGGTAGAACCCGACATAACCCAAAAAGGTCCGAATAGCTTTGACCAAATTCGGTGGTGGTAGCCTCTCAATCACCTCCATCATTGCTTTATCTACCTATGCCCATTTCTAACACTAAGTGTCCTAAGACAATGCCTTCACGCACCACAAAATGACATTTCTCCTAATTCAAAAGAAGGTTAGCTTCCTCACATCTTTGTAATACTTAAGATTAGTTAGTCAAACAATTATCAATAGTGTCATAAACGGAGAAATCATCCAATAATACTTCCATAATATTTTCAATAAAATCAGAAAAAATAGCCATCATGCATCGTTGAAAAGTAGCAGGTGCATTACAAAGTCTAAAAGGCATACATCTATAAGCATAAGTACCATAAGGACAGGTAAAGGCAATTTTATCTTGATCATTAGGGTGGATAGAGAGTTGAAAGAAACCAGAATAACCATCCAAATAGTAAAAGAAAGAGCGTTTAACTAACCTTTCAAGCATTTAATCAATAAAGGGAAGAGGGAATTGGTCTTTCTGGGTTGCACTATTCAACTTCCTATAATCAATGAACATCCTCCAGGTTTTCATTCTCAATGACAATCATACCACCTTTTTTAGGCACAACAAGCACTGGACTCACTCATTGACTATTCGAGATCGGGTAAATAATTCCAGCATCTAAAAGTTTAAAAACTTCTTTTTTAACAACTTCTTGCATATTTGGGTTAAGCCTTCTTTGGTACACTATAGAGGGTTTACAACTATCTTCTATTAAAATTTGATGCATGCAAATAGAATGACTAATTCCGTTGATATCATCAATGGTATATTTTATTACTCTTCTATGCACCCTAAGTTCCATCAACAACTTATCAACCTCATTATCACTAAGATTTGCATTTATCATGACATGATATGTAGAATTAAGATCAAGAAATGTGTACCTTAGTATTTGTGGAAGAGGTTTAAGCTCTACCATTGGGGCCTCCTTTTTTTTAAGTGAGGAATCTTCGGTTGAGAAGACTTTGAGATCC
The DNA here is from genome assembly GCA_029884605.1 of Ormosia emarginata. Taxonomy (NCBI): domain Eukaryota; kingdom Viridiplantae; phylum Streptophyta; class Magnoliopsida; order Fabales; family Fabaceae; genus Ormosia; species Ormosia emarginata. The sequence goes on from JAQQTP010000051.1 coordinate 5,847,590, forward strand.
TTGAATTTACCATTTTGAGAAGGGGAAACAGTTAGGCATGCGTCCAAAATTTAAGCATAGGTCACCACCTCCTTATCTTCATCGTTTGTGGTACCATTGTGCACCAAACACTTACCTAAGGGGTCTTATGGATGGGTTTTAACATGCATCTCTCTAGCTAGCCTCTCGTCCACATCAACTTTCAAGCAAGAATCAACAATGACTGGTTGCTTGAAAACTTGAGACAAATTGAACTTATCAACTTCTTCACCTTCTTTGAGGGTTATTTTCTCGTGCTTCACATCAAACACGACCCCAACAATGGCTAGGAATAGCCTGCCCAAGATGAAGGGGATTTGAACATCTACTTCCATCTCAAGTACAACAAAATCGACCAGTATGTAAAACTTTCCCACCTTCAATGGTACATTATCTAATATGCCAATAAGATGTTTGATTGGCTTATCCGCCAATTGAAGAGATATGATGGTTAGTTTGAGCTCCCCAATATCAAGTTTCTCACAAATAGAAAGGGGCATCAGACTAACTCTTGCCCCAAGATCACACAAAGCCTTGTTAATATTCATATTCCTAATTAAGCATGGAATTGAAAAGCTACCCAGATCCTTAAGCTTAAGTGGAAGCTTGTTTTGAATGATTGCACTACATTCTTCCGTCAAAGCAACAATTTCATAGTCCTCAAGCTTCCTCTTATCAGAGAGAATCTCTTTCAAGAATTTAGCATAAGATGGCATTTGGGAGAGAGCTTCCGTAAAAGGAACGTTAATGTAAAGCTTCTTAAGTACCTCCAAAAATCTTTCAAATTAATGATCAAGTTTTGCCTTTTGATACCTTTGAGGGAAAGGCAAAGGTGGGACATATGCTTTTAGAGGAACATACTTTTATTGCTTTCTTCATCTCTTGCTTTATCCTCACTCTTCTCTTGATTCTCTTCCTTCATCTAAAGCCTAAGGTTGTGTAAATATGGTTGGCAACATACCACAAGCATTAAGCATACTAAGAATGAATCAATAACAATAATCTTCCATTAACAAAGAATCAAATTAACAATTCAAAATAGAAATGTAAAGAGTTGCATCCTAATCCTAGAAAAAAGAATTTAGCTAGTCATGGCTAATGTAGCACAAACAAGAACAAAAGTTAAAGAAACAATCACGATTCTATCTCAAGAAAATAGTAAAAAATAAAGTAAAAAGAGAAGATGGAGAAGACATCTTCAATGGTTGAACTTCAATTACTCTTGCACTTGTCTCCCAAGCCCTAGCCTCCAATCTTTGCCTCTGCCTCTCAAGATCTGTCATTACCAAAGTCTTTGAAAAAAAAAAATGTCTTTAGGTTTAGGGACTTGCTCTATTTATAATAGTTTAGGGATAAAATTACCTATTTTTCACGCCAGGAAGCCTCACACGACCGTGACTAAGCTTGACATGGCAGTGTGAGCTTAAAAATCATGTAACTTGCAGCGTAAAGGGAGACACAGTCGTGTGACCAAGAGACACGGTCATGTCTCCAAGTCAGAAGCTTCATTGAAGTTAGACAGGGACGTGTGAGCTTGATAAAGACGTTTCCCAAGTTAGACAGGGTCGTGTCTAACTACTCAATCACTTCTGAGTTAACACAGGGCCCTATCTGAGTCAAAATGGTCCTCTTTGCTCTAAAAATGTGATATATTTATCTACTTTCACTCTAAATGTGTTAAATCTCTTTTAATCTGTAAAAAACGAAGACAATGATAAGGATCCATCTAAAATTCACTAATAAATATAAGCAAATCACCATAATTTATCCAGTATAAGATTATAAAATATAGGCTTATCATGTTAGAACAACACGGTAGCTGGGATAGGTTCTTACCTTTAGTAGAATTTGCCTACAACAATAGTTATCATTCCAGTATAGGTATGGCACCATTTGAAGCCTTGTATGGTAGGAAATGTAGGTCGCCTCTATGTTGGTAAGAGACAAGAGAACAAACTATCCTAGGTCCAGAATTAGTACAATAAACTACTAAACAAATTAGAAGGACCAAGGATAGATTACTAATTGCCCAAAGTAGGTAGAATAGTTATGCAGATAAGAGAAAAAGATCATTCGAATTCAAAGAAGGAGAATATGTGTTCCTTAGAGTCACTCCTATTACGGGGGTTGGTAAAGTCATTAAAGCAAAAATGTTGAATCCTCGTTTTGTAAGTCCTTTCTAAATCTTAAAAAGAATTGGACCTGTTGCTTACCAAATTGTTTTACCACCCAGTTTGTCAAACTTTTATAATGTTTTCCATGTTTCTCAATTTCGAAAGTATAATCTGGATGCTTCACATATCATAAAAAATGAATCAATACAATTAAAAGATGATTTAACTTATGTAGTTAAACTTGTGAGGATCGTGGATAGAGTGATTAAACAGCTTAGAGGGGAACATATTCCTTTGGTGAAGGTACTATCAGATGGTGGTGAATTAGAGGGAGCAACATAGGAACTTGAATCCAACATAATGCAGAATTATCTAGAACTTTTTGAATAAGGTAAGTAAATTTTAAGGAAAAAATTTATAAAAAGGAGGAGAATTGTAACATCCCCCCTACCCTAATGATGTTAATCAAGGTTATAGAAACTCAATACTATAAGTATAAGTTGGATAATAATTTTGGTAATCATTTGGAATAGTTTGAGTCTAAATCTATAACACTGAATGTGAAGAATAGCTAATAATTTAGGTAAAATGGCAGATATAATAGAAATAAATGTGAAAAATTTATTCCTAGAGTATAAACAGTGGAAATGAGTTGTAGTAAATTTTTAAGGATCAAATAAGTTAGTTTGGCATTTTTAGTAACACTAGTGAGTGTCTAAAGGCCAAATTAAATAGGAAAGTAGCTCATAAAATTATAAAACTTTGAGCAAATGATCAAGAGAGAATGAAGAGTAATTTGGTGATGAAAACAAGTTAAATATCCTAGTTCCATTTCATAGGTTTAACTGAACCTAGGAAAGAACATTGAAGCTTAGTAAATGATAAGGTTATATATGAAAAGTTAGTGAACGAAGAAATTGAGAAATGAATAGAATCCTAGAATTTTCCATAACACTAATGAAGTTTGGAAAATTCATTAAAGGAATATTGAAACAACCTTAAGAGATACAAAGTTTCATAATTTCCTCTTATTTTCCTAAGTTCCACCACCTCTGCCTTTCTTAATACTCGTTTGTTAACTTTACTTTTAACATTTTCTCTCCCTCATTTTCGTCACTCTCTCTCTCATTTTGTGTGTGCTGGAAATAACAAAAAGAAGAGACAAAGAAAAAGAAAAGAAATGGGAGGAGAAAGAGGAGGTGAAGATTGAAGAAGGAAATCAAGAAGGAAAAATAAAAAGAAACAAAGGGAAAGATATTCAAATAGAATAAGGTAGGGGAATTGTTTCTTTGTTTCTCTTCATTTTCTATGTATTTCGATTTGATTGTTGGATTGAAAATGAAAACTTTGAAGCTTGTGATGACTTGAATACCATAGATATGGTTTTGCGTTTGATTGAATTGATTGTTGAATTTGATTAGTATTTTACCATGGAAATGATTTGAAAGTGTTTCTGAATGTTTGTAAAAGATGTTGAATTCATGATTGAGTATGGAAATGGTTTAGATTTTTGAATGTTATGGTTGGAAATTGATTGGAAACTGTCAGGAAAAATAGGGGAGTGTCTCTGGTATCTTAGCGCTCAGGCACTGAAGCATGAGCACCCAAACGCTGAGCGCCTAAAATGCTTTCTTTGCTGTCACGCGCCCAATGCCCAGGTGTTGGCGAATGGGCGCTCAAGCGCCCATCACAGAAACAGAACAAAAAAGGAAATTGTATTTTTGTTGAAATGAGTTACATACATTTTGGGATCCCTTGTGCATGTTTTCTAAAGCATGTTATGATGTAATTTGTGAAATATTTCCTATGTATTAGAGTAATTGTTTTTGGAATGGAATTACTTTTATGAATTAAGAATTTATATTTTATGAATGATGAAATTGAGATTGTGCTTTGAATGCAACATTGAATCATGAATGGAGAATTTGGGAATGTACTTTGAATATGACGCTATATCTTGAATTTGTGAGTTGGAGTTGTATGATGTGAATTTGAGAATATGCTCCCTTTGATTTTAAGGTTGAGCTAACAATATGTATTGAACAAATGCTTGAATAAACAATGCTCAATGAATTTGTATTTGAATTGAGAATGAGAATTGGACAATTATCCTTGAACGGGAAGGTAATTAGTCCGGGCTTTCCAACTCAGTATCCTTGCTTTATGTGAACTAAGTTTCACTTAGTATAGTGAATTTCAGAGGTGATCCTATATGAGGATAGGATATTCATAATTCTATTAGAACCATGGAGATGACCTCTTGTGAGGAAGAAAGATCCTGTGTTCTTGGATAAATTCCTCATAGTATCTTTATCAGAATAATCTTCATGTATTGATTCCCTCATAGGATACTAGTGGTAGTGTGAGACCCTAAATCACTTCCTACCATGAGAGTATATAGAACCTAAGTTATATGTGTTGAATTTTATATTTAAATATATATGTTACGTGAATTAGCATTAATCAATAATTAAAATATTATTTAAATCATTAATATATATTAATTATGGAATTATGTTTTATAATATAGCACTTGGTCAATTTATGAATATTGTAATTAGGCTTTTGATGTGAATGGCCCGTGATGGGTTGAGCTGTTCATTTGGTAGCTTGTTGAGAGGTCCCTACTCTCATCTAGTAAGTAAATAAAATTGATTCCCTATTAGGCAGTTTGACATATGTACAGAAAACTTATCAGGTAGAGGGCAATTTTTCTCTCATAAGTAGTTTTCTTCTTGATCCTTTCACTGAACAACAATGGATTATGGAATCATATCAGGTACATATTATTGATCTATTTCTTGAATACAATATGTTTAATATGTTATAATCTTGTATCTATAATTAATCTAGGTTTATAGAATTGATGAAATAAATCCTTCAATTGGTATTCCATAATTAAATCAAAAATTCGTATACCCTAATGTATGAACTCTAACTGTGTAATTGGGAATTTTAATTATGTTTTCCACTGCATGAAAATTATTATATTTTCTACGATTTCACTTTATGCCTTGAAAGCAGTGTTTCGTTTATAAAATTTGTTTTTCCTTGAAAGCATTGTACTCGGTTCGGTTGCACTATTTTATAAATATGATTCCAGTCTCATCATGGATAAAGAATTTCGAACTCCTTTTGTTGGGTTCAAACCGAACCTGTTGAATCTAGATTGGTGGACTTTGGATGTTTTTCTTTTCTTTTCTTTTGTTATGATAAAGCTTCAGATTTCATTCAAAGTGAAATAATAAAAAAAATTAATAGAGCAACACTGCAACGGAGGTGCAGTTGGACGTGAGAATGTGTTTCGATACTTGGCTTTGAACGTAGCTTTATTGGTTTTAAAGTTTTGCAAACTAACTCTACATTGCTTTAGTTTGTGACTTATTACTTTATTGGCTTTATTGGTTTTGCAAACTAAAGAACGTGTTTCAATACTTAGTATTTTTGTCTTATATGTTAGGTTTGTGACTTTCATTTCTTTTTCCAAAACTACTTGAACACTATTATGTACGAACGTAGCACTGTGTTCACTAAAGATAATGTGAAATTTTATTTTCGCTAATGTGTATGAAGTATTTATATCTTAGAATTAAATGTATGATATATTTGTTAATCACCAAAGTGATCAAATATTTAAGTTAATTTAATTCTAAATTATTGATAATTTGTATAACTGTGAGCTCACCTATCGTGGGTACAATTGTGCAAATTTTGTGAGTTGAATAGTTAAATTTTTTTTAATTATAATTTTTATTGCATTACTAGTAATTACACCCTATCGGTGTATTGTTATTAATGTAATTTGTTATTGTGTAATGTGCTGTTAGATTTATGCTTATGTCAATTATCTTTTGAGTACCCTATTAGTATTATAAATTTTGGTGATATAAGATTTGTGCATTGTATTATTATATTTCTTATTTATTATGGTTCGGGACTCTTAGGCGGGACCATGATAAGTAAGAAATTTTCTAAAGGGCTTGTTTAGCTAGGCATATGGAATCATTTAATTCTCTTGTTGTATGATAACATTGTGCATATTAAATGTTTCCTTTTGTTGTTTTCATGCCAGCCTCTTTGCCTATGCAATTGATTTCTGTCAAGACTTTGAATGAGACTAACTTTGAGGATTGGAAGAATCTCTAGATCTCTATTTGGCTATCACTAATATGGACTTGGCTTTGAGAGAAGAAGAGCTTGTTGCTCTTACTACTGAGTCCACTATTGCTAAAAAGGCTTCACATGAAAAATTGGAGCACTCAAACATGGTGTCTTAAGGTGATAAAATACACTATGGAGAAGTCAATTAGATAGAGCATTCCAGACAGCGAGAAGGCTAAGGAATCTGTTGGTGAGAAATTCACGACTTTTGATAAAGCTCAGAAGAGTCAATATCTTTCTTTGAATGAGAAGACTAAATATGATGGTGTTAGTGGAGTTCGTGAGCACATCATGAAGTTGGTGCACTATTTTAATAAACTGAAGTCTCTCAAGGTTGATCTCGGTGAGAGTTATTTGATCTGGTAGGTTCTGGAGTCACTCCCTTCTCAATTTGATGTTCTGAAGACCTCTTATAACACTCAGAAAGATGAGTGGACAGTTGATGAAATGATTGCTATTGTCTTTTAAGAAAAGGATTCTATAAGGAAATGGAAATCACACAGTGTTCAGTTTGTTGCTTCTATTTTTGGTACTAAAAATAAGAAAAAGAAAGGTTACAAAGGCAAGTTTCAACATGATAAGAAGAAAGGAGGGAAAGTATCTCAACACTTAGAGTCTAAGAAGAATTTCTTCAAGGGAAACTGTAAGTATTGCAAGAAGTATGGCCATAAAGTGGATGATTGTTACATTCTCAAGAAGAAACTTGAGAAGCAAGGTACACCCCTAGCTCTAGTTTGTTTTGAATCAAATGTGATTGATGTTGCTCCCAATGCTTGGTGGTTTGACTCAAGTGCAACTATTCACATTATGAATTCTTTACAGGGGTTCACAAGCTTAAGAAAGCCAAGTAATATTGAATCCAAGATCATTGTGAGAGATGGAGCTAGAGTATTAGTGGAAGAAATAGGAGTAGTTACCTTGTATTTACCTTCTAGACATACTTTATTATTAAAAGATGTTATTTATGTACCTTCTATGAGAAGGAATTTGATTGTTTCAGCTTTAGATACATGTGGCTACACTTTTAAATTTAGTAATGGAAAAGTTATTGTTTGTTTTAATTCTATTGCTGTTGGTTCAAGAGTTTTGTGTGATAGGCTATATATGCTGAATTTGAATGATATATCTGTTAACTCTGTTGTTAAAAGTAAGCGTAGTAAGACTGATGAGAGTTCTTCTATGCTATGGCATAGACGCTTGGGACACATCTCTAGGCCCCGAATTGAAAGACTGATTAGGGAAGGTATTTTTCATGATCTTAACTTTTCTAATTTTGGCACTTGTGTCGATTGTGTTAAAGGTAAGTTCACTGCCAAAACTAGGAATAAATGAGTGAACCAGTGTGATGATGTGCTACAATTGATTCACACAGACATGTGTGGACCTATTACACTCACTTCCATGGGTGGATATAGGTATTTTATTACCTTCATAGATGACTTCTCCAGATTCAGTTGGATAGATCTTCTCCAAGAAAAATCTGGTTCTTTGGATGCTTTCAGATCTTTCAAGGCTGCTGTTGAATTGAAGACAGGCAGGAAGATCAAATATGTGAGGTCTGATAGAAGAGGTGAGTATTACAGCAGATATGATGAAACTTAAGATATCTAGGACCGTTTGCTAGATTTCTAGATGAATGTGGAATTGAAGCTTAATATACTATGTCTGGTACTCCTGAACAGAATGGAGTTGCAGAAATATGTAACTACACGCTTATGGATATGGCGAGTTGCATGTTGAGCCATTTGTCATTACCAGATTTTCTTTGGGGAGATGTTTTGAAGACTGCTGTGTACATTCTTAATCAAGTACCTAATAAGTTTGTGCCAGAAATTCCCTATGAGCTGATGATTGGAAGGAAGCCGAGTTTGAAACACTTTTATGTGTGGGGTTGTAAGGCAGAAGTTAGACCTTATAATCCTCAGCAAAAAAAGCTTGATCTCAAGACTGTTAGCAGTTTCTTCATTGGCTACTGCGTGGGCTCCAGAGGTTGTAGATTCTATTGTCCTTCTCACTCTATGTGAGTCATCGAGTCTGACCGAGCGATATTCTTTGTGGATGATTTGGATAGTGGGAGCCATACACCATGACCAGTCACTCTTAAAGAAGATCATATCGTAGTTCCTATACCAGTTGTTTCACTTCCTGCAGATATCATGGTTTCAGTCAATTATAATGATGATCAGGCTCTTCAAGGAGATGATGATGGAGTAGCACCACCAGCTGATGAATAGGAACTAGATGATATTGCTGAAGTAGTCTCATTAAGACAATCTCAGAAAGTACGCAAGTCTTCTATACCAGATGACTATTTAGTGTATCTTCAGGAGCACGAGTTTGATCTCCATGATAACAACGATCCTATCACTTTTAAGGAGGCAATCTCTAGCTCTCATGCTTCTGATTGGCTAAATGTTATGCATGATGAATTGTCTTCTATGTCTCATAATACTGTTTGGGATCTCGTGGAGTTGCTAGTTGGTTGTAAACCTGTTATGTAACGCCCCAATTTTTAGAAAATATTCTGAATGTACTATTTGCTGTTTTTCATGCTTTTGTGTGAATGACCGCTGTGTCCCTATTTTACTGTTCTCGATTTCTGTATGAAAACAATTACGATAATACTGGCTCAAATTTTATTTGATCGTTTTACGTAATTTGCTTCGAGACGGTAAAATAAAATTTTTCTGAGCTACTGTTTTAATTTTTCTGAAAGATATACAACTATATAATACTGCTGGATATTTTATTTGAACGTTTTGGCCGATTACCTACGTTGTGGGAAAAAATAAGAAAATGACCATTACGTCCCGAACGTACTGTTTTTGTTGTTTTTAATGTTTTCTTCTTGATTTAATGTCCGATAATACTGTCTGTGATTTTATATGGACTTTTTGTGTGATTTGCTCGAGGCAGAAAATAATATTTTAAGGGCCGGGAAAATCTTATTTTATTATTTAGAATTGGGGGATCTTACTTAACCCGATTATGAATGAGACTAAAAATAATCTTTTAATTTTTAGGATTTAACTGTCAAATAAAATAATTTTATATTATTATAATATTATTTTATTAGTCAGTATAATTTAGTGACAGTGGACCCGGAAATATTTTGCGGGACCCACAATTAGCAAAACGGTTAGATCGGTAGCTAAGTTAATCACCGTTAGCAGTAGAACTTTCCAGAACAGGCTGACTCAGCTAGCTGACTCAGCAGAGAATTAAATGAGCTGTGTGACTCAGCATGTGAGTCATCATGAACCAACCAATAGAAATCAAGCTTGTTCACCAAGATTTAATCCTAGCCTTTGATGCATTCAATGGCTTGGATGAAGCCAAATCCATGCACATCCTTACCACTTGAAGGCTACGGCCATTAGGAGTGAGAAGGCCAAAACAACACTTCATCTTCATCACTTTTCTCTCTTCTCTCTCTTCCAAAAACCCTAGCCACCATTGTTGTTCCTTTTCCCTACCATTCGGCCAAGACACTATCTACACCATCCAACCATCAAAAAAATTTTCTAACCAAGTTTTCCTAACCTAAACACTATTCTAAGAACCTTTCTAGTTGGGAGTTTCTTCAAAATCTTCCATTTAGGGCTTGGAAATCAACCTTGAAAGTTTTACCTAGAAGGTGAAATTTCATGCTTTTCTTTTCTCTCTTCTTTTTCAAAGTTCTAAGCCATGATTTCTCCATGGTTTAGCTTCTTTTGCATGGTTAGTAACATGTAAATTTTGTTTGAGATTTCTAGGTATTTTTGGTGGTGAAAACCGTGACCTAGGAGGTGTGAAAGCAAGCCTTTTGTCTTCATTTAAGGTAAGAGGAAGACAATTCTTATCATCTCTTGATGGTGGTAAGAAGATGGAGCCATTTGTGATGTTTGTAGAATCCATAAGGATTCGGTGGTCATGTGTTAATTATGTGTGTATTTGTTAATTTTTGTGTTGTTAGTAGTTTATGTGGTATTTGTTAGTAGTTTTCTTGTTTGATGATTGTAATAATTTTTGCATGTCTATTAGCTTTTGATTGCATGTCTATAAGCTTTAATTTAGGTTTAGGTGTTAGAAAATATATTGCATGTGTTAGAAAATACAATGCATGTGTTAGAATTGTATGATAAGGTATAGGATATGAATAACATGTTTAAATTTGCATGAGTGTTCCAAAGAACACATCCAATAGCTCACGGCAATGACAAGTTTGGAGGACCAAAATGTTCTCTTGATTTTTCCTAAAGTGTAACTTAATTAACCTAGGAGAATCAAGAAGGTTTCAAATTGATTTGATCAAAGAAAATGAACTTGGAAATCAAATGGTAAAGATTTAGTATTTTTGGGCCAACATGCCTAAAAGGTTAATTTGATTCCTATCAATTATTTCTAATATGATTTAGTGAACTTAGACAATATAATATATTTGATATGATTTGGAAGGTGAAAAACAATTTAGAAATCAAATGCAAAAGTTTTATGAAATTTGGCCAACATGCCAATATAGGTAATCATGATTTCTAAAACTTAATTCCAAACCTTTTTCAATCAAAAAGAGACAATATAAGTTAAAAAGAAATTTTCCTTAATGATTTTTGAAGAAACAAATAGATTAGAATTAAGTTTAAAGAATTAAAACTAATGATTTTGTCATTAGGAAGGAAATACAGTATTTTGAGAGTTTTCTAACATATAGCTCACTCTAGGTTTTGAAGCATGTTAGAAAGTTTTCAAAAAGAATTAAAGTTATATGATTGAAGTTTTAGGTAAACAGAAATTTTATGGATAATTTAGGAAACCATTATTATGATATTCTAAACAAAATACTGTCAATTTTTAGTAAAAATGAACCAATAAGATAGTAGAAATATCCAAAAGACAGTATACGGTATGAAAAATTATTCTACGTAATTTAAATGTACTAAGTACTATTTCTGTTTGTTTAAACAGTAATTTTAAAGGCATTCGAATAAGAAAATGATTTAAAAATTCTACGCGATTGAGAAAACGTATTAAAAATGCTACGCGATTTTAAAAACAGAAAAATATCTTTACGCGATTTAAAAACGTTTGTAAAAACGACGGAATTATGAAAACGCGATAAAATTTCTATGCGATTGACTGTTACTATATTTATTTTATGCTGTCGGAAAAATGTGAACCCGTACAAATTATTTTTGAAAATCTTTCGCTGTCGGGAAAATGTGAACCCGTACAGATTATTTTTGAGGATCTTTCGCTATCGGGAAAATGTGAACCCGTACAGGCTTTTGAGAATTTATTTGCTGTCGGGAAAATGTGAACCCGTACAGGCTCTCTATTTATCTGTTATGTGTGCCAAATTTTTGGTGGATTGGTTGACGAGACGAATCACATCGTGTTGTCGATGCGATAAACGTAGTGTGGTTCATTGTTCTAATGAACTTGGAGACTTTAGTGTACGGGATCCCACATGTGGACAGTTGGTAGCTCCGCTGGGCCGTGGTAAACCGATAGCACACTATGGTACTCAACACACACTATATTTAATCGAGATTTGTGGAATCTAGTAGTACATTTGCCTGTAGTGCCACAACGTGAGACCGTGAACTACACCACGCCTGGATGATGGATTCCTGTGTCGTGGGGCTATAGACGCAACGTGTGACAGCGCAATAGTTGGTGGGGCAGCCGTGGTACTAATAGATTTTACGAATCATTCCTCTCTCTGATACTTGTGTTTTCTTTAGCTCCATGGAGTAGGGTTTTGTCATATTGTTTATTTATCTCTATGTTTATTTATTTCCATCTTATCTATTTATTGTTTATCTGTATTTTATTTGGTTATTTTATCCAGTTTCTTGTTACTATATTTGGTTATTATATCTTATCTGTTTATTCTTATCTTTCTTATTTTATCTGTGATGTTTTATCTGTGATGTGATATATTGTTATGATATCTAAATCTACTCTAATCTGTTATTATAACTGTTAAAGCTTTTTGTATTGCATGAACTGTATACATATTGTTTGTCGTCTTCTTATTGGCCATGTTGTGATGATTTTATGTTGTCTTACCTCTTTGTTATATGTATTTTCTGTTTATTTATTTTACGCGGTAAAGACTTCGAGGAAGAGGATCAGCCTATTGAGATTTTGTACCCCGAGGAGGAGGAAGATCAGCAGGCAGACGACCAGTTTTACGATCAAGAACCATCCGATCATCCATACCCTTTGGATTGATTGTGAGGGATGGCAGCACCAGAGTTTTTGGGTTTCGTAGAGCTAGTATTTCATGGGAATTCGTTGGCTTGGCATCTACGAGGCGATCGTCATTCTGTGACATATGCAGGACGTGTGACCGTGATTCTACGTCAGCGATTTGATGGAGAGCCCATTATGACTACGACGTTATTTCTGCATTTAGAGTTACCCTTATCCATTAGGCGTCACTGGGGTGCTGAAAACCCTGAGCCTAGTGAGATAAGCATCGTATCGACTGCGCGATCCCGTTATCGCCGTGTGTCGAGACATCCGGGATATTTGTCTCCTGATGATCATTTTCAGGCTGAGAGTGATCCATCAGAGGATTAGATAACCATGATGTTTTTGGGCGCGTCTGCATATGTTTGTATATATTAACTCTTTTATTGCTTTCTTTACTGTTTTTGTTTAAATATTTGTAGTCTTTGTTGTAAATTATTTGTACAGCTTATAACTTAATCATATGTATATTACTAGTGATGATGTTTTTTTTTATTTCGTATTTTCCGCATTATCTTTTTATATGATATTTCTGTCTATCAGGAATTATTTTACAACCCGTAATAATATTTAACAAATGTTTCACAACTTGGGTAGATTTTATTTCTATTTCTTTTATTTTCTTTTATGTGTGACATCCTCCAAAGGGGTGTTACACGTTAGGTGCAAATGGGTTTTCAAAACCAACCGCAGTCCAGATGGTAGAGTTGAGAGATACAAAGCTAGACTAGTAGCAAAAGGCTATAGTCAAAGAGAAGGTATTGATTATAAGGAGACTTTCTCACCGGTCTCTACAAAAGATGCATTTCGAGTTGTTATGGCTTTGGTAGCTCACTTTGATTTAGAACTTCACCAGATGGACGTGAAGATAACTTTTCTGAATGGAGATCTAGCTGAGGACGTTTATATGGTTCTGCCTAATGGTTTGTTGAAACAGGTAAGGAGCAGTTAGTTTGCAGACTTAAAAAGTCCATTTATGGACTGAAATAAGCATCCAGGTAATGGTATTTGAAATTTGATTAGGTTGTCACTTCTTTTGGCTTCAAAGAAAATGCCTCAGATCAGTACATTTACTTGAAGACTAGTGGGAGCAATTTTATAATTCTTATTCTATATATCGACAATATTCTTCTTGCTAGTAGCTGCGTTAAACTTTTGACTAAAACAAAACTGATGTTGAGTAGCCACTTTGATATGAAGGACCTTGGTGATGCTTCAGTTGTTTTAGGCATCCAGATTTACCGTGATAGGTCACGTGGCATTCTTGGATTGTCTCAGAGAGGATATATTGAAAAGATCCTCAAGCGGTTTAACATGTATTCTTGCTCCCCATGTGTTGCACTTGTTCAAAAAGGTGATAAACTCTCTAAATCCCAATGTCCTCAAAATGATGTAGAGATAGTTGAAATGAAAAAAATCTCACATGCTTCCGCTGTTGGCAGTTTAATGCATGCTCAAGTTTGTACTCATCTCGATATTGCTTTTGCTGTTAATGCTTTAGGAAGATACTTGAGCAACCCAAGTTTGGGTCATTGGAAAGCCGTGCAAAAAGTCATGAGATATTTGCAGGGAACAAAGGATTATTTGTTGACCTATAAGAAGTCTGATCAACTTCAGGTCATTAGTTATTCTAATTCTGATTTCGCAAGTTGTCCTGACGGCCAAAAGTCTACTTTCGACTATATTTTTATGATGGCAGGAGGAGCTATATCTTGGAAGAGTGTCAAACAGACCCTTACAACTACTTCTACCATAGAGGCAGAGTATGTCACTTGCTATAAGGCTACTTATCAAGCCATGTGGCTAAAAAAACTTAATCTCTGGCTTTCATATTGTTGAAAACATATATAGGCCACTTGTCATATATTGCGACAATACTGATGCTATGCATTTCTCTCAAAACAATAGAAGTTCTTCTCGTTCAAAGCATTTTGATATTAAATATCTATTTGTTAGAGAGAAAATTCTGGAGTTTCAGACTCGAATTAAGCATCTTGCTACAAAGAACATGGTAGCAGATCCATTAACTAAAGGCTTAACTGTTGGAGCTTTTCAGAATCACGTAGCTCATATGGGTTTAGTTAAGTCTTTTGATGTTTTAAGTTAGTAGGAGTCTGAAATTTTATATTTACTTATTGTCATTCTTATGAGATATGTATAAGATGATGTCACTTTTATTATCGTATCTCTTATAGCATTTTCAGATGCTTGGACCATTCTTGGATTGCATATTTCTCTTAATTAATTATTTATGTTCTTCAATATTCATTATTCTTTATATGAAATATGAGCATTTAACATGTATGATCTACTTTCCTATCGGATACTATTTCTACAGAGTTAAAGCTTATGTTTCTTAGACTATTAGTTGACATGTGCTTTGACCATAGTTGGTATTCTAGTCTTAATAATTCTTGTATTTTAATGATTGACTAATGTTATCCAAGTGGGAGAATTGTTGAATTTTATATTTAAATATATATGTTATGTGGATTAGCATTAATCAATAATTAAAATATTGTTTAAATCATTAATATATATTAATTATGAAATTATGTTTTATAATATAGCACTTGGTCAATTTATGAATATTGTAATTGGGCTTTTGTTGTGAGTGGCCCGTGATGGGTTGGGTTGTTCATTTGGTAGCCTATTAAGAGGTCCCTACTCTCATCTAGTAAGTAAATAGAATTGATTCCTATTAGGCAGTTTGACATACGTACAGAAAACTTACCAGGTAGAGGGCAGTTTTTCTCTCACAAGCAGTTTTCTTCTTGATCTTTTCACTGAACAACAATAGATTGTGGAATCATGTCAGGTACACATTATTATTTATTTCTTGAATACAATATGTTTAATATGCTATAATCTTATATCTATAATTGATCTAGGTTTATAGAATTGATGAAATAAATCCTTCAATATGAGGTGGCTCTCATCCTTGTGATGCTTGAGATATGGGTTTTGTGGGATAAACGAGCATATGAATGAGCACTAATGTTTAAATTGAACTTGTATGTTATATTATGACTTGAAAAAGTATTTGAATCATTGTATGAATTTGGTATTATGGAAATTGTATTTGGAAACAATTTCTGAAATTGTTCATGAATGAAATCTGTATTATTTGTAAATATATATGTTTTTAGAAATTATTAAATGGAATTTTGTTTCAGGAAGAGAAGGGATCAGATTTGGCATTTTGCCACCCTCCTAACTATGTGTGTGTGTGTGTGTGTGTGTGTGTGTGTGTGTGTGTGTGTGTGTGTGTGTGTGTGTGTGTGTGTGTGTGTGTGTGTGTGTGTGTGTGTGTGTGTGTGTGTGTGTGTCTTTATTTAAATAAAATTTCAAAGAAATGTATTTTTTTCGGAACAGTTAGAATTATTATGATGACACATTTTTTATAATAGAATATACTGAGAATTAGTATTCTCACCCCATTATTATTATGTATTCCATGATAATTCCAGGTTTAGTATTTGCAGCATAAAGGCACGTGCAGAAGTGAATATTTGTTTTTTATGGAATTGGACTTTTGTATAATTAATGTATAAACTAATGCCTTGGAAGCATATGTATGTATTTGTACTATGATGTATCATTGTATAAACTCCTTTTAGTATATATGTGTACAATATTACACCTTGTCCAAGCTCATATTTTTGTATAATATTGCAAAGTATATTAGAAGTTTTTAATGAATATCTTAAGTGATGTGTTTACTATTATTGCTATAGTGTAATTCTGGATACATAAATAGTAATAATAGGAAGGGCATTACACCGGTCACATGAAGCAACAAAATTATAGGTATCTCGTAATAATGTAGGCTAATAAAATCCACATTGAAGTACCTTGGAAGCTGTCTTAGTAGGTCCAAAGTAAGCTCCACACTCTAAAGAATGTCAATGAGTTAACACACTAATAATTTCATCTTCAGGAACACATCTCCTAATAAGCTGATCAGAATATTTGTACAAATATAGATCCTCCTAAAAATAATATTTCACATCAAAAAAGAAATTCTTCTTTTGTTGGTAAGACAAGTTAGGAGGAACAATACCACATGACAAATAATTCACAATATCATTAGGAGTATTAGAGGTTAGAAGTGCAAACAGTTGCTCATCAGGAAAATAATCATTGATTTTTTAGGTAGCTCTTGCTTTTTCAACTTGCTTCAATCTGGACAAATAGTCTACTACCAAATTTTCAGCTCCTTGTTTATCTCTAATCTCATGATCAAATTCTTGCAATAAAAGCACCTAACAAATGATTCTAGGTTTAGCATATTTCTTTGCAAGGAGATATTTAATGGTTGAATGGTAAGTATACATTATTGTTTTAGCTCTAATAAGATATGATCTAAATTTATCAAAAGCAAAAATAGTAGCCAAAATCTCCTTTTCAGTGGTAGCATAATTTAGTTGTGCTTCATTTAATGTTTTACTAGTATAGTAAATAACATGCAACTTTTTCTCCTTTCTTTGTCCTAGCACTGCTCCCACTGCAAAGTCACTAGCATCACACATAAGTTCAAACGGTCAGTTCCAATATAAGGCCGCCATAATAAGTGTTGAAATCAACTCTTGTTTCAACTTGTTAAAAGCACACAAGAATTCATTAGTAAATTCAAAATTTGTATCTTTAAGTAACAAATTACATAGAGGCCTAGTGATTTTTGAGAAGTCTCTTATAAACCTTATGTAGAATCCAGTATGTCCTAAGAAACTTCTTACAACCTTTATCGAAGTGGGAGGTGGCAATTTTTTGATAACCTCAATTTTTGTTTTATCCACCTCTATTCCTCGGGCTGAAATTTTATGCCCTAACACTATTCCTTTTGTACTATAAAATGACATTTTTTCCCAATTTAACACTAAATTTGTTTCTTCACATTGCTGCAAAACTTGGGAAAGATTAGTCAAAAAAGTCTAATACAAGAACCAAAGACAGAAAAATCATCCATAAACACTTCAATGAAATTCTCTACCATATCACAAAAATAGTCATCATACACCTTTGAAAAGTCATAGGTGCATTACACAAACCGAATGGAATTCTTTTAAAAGTAAAAGTGTCATATGGACAAGTAAATGTGGTCTTTTCATGGTCTTCAGGTGTAATCGGGACTTGATTGTAACCTGAATATCCATCTAAAAAGCAATAATAATTATAACCTGTACGTCTCTCAAGTTTTTGATCAATAAAAGGTAAAATAAAATGGTCCTTACAGGTAGCATTGTTAAGTTTCCTATAATCAATACAAACATGCTAACCTGTTACTATCCTCGTCAGAATAAACTCATTATTATCATTAGTAACCACAGTCATCTATCCTTTCTTAGGAACTACTTGAACAAGGCTAACCCAATTGTTATCTGAGACATGATATATTATTCTAGCATCTAACCACTTAATTATTTCAGCCCTAACAACTTCTTTCATATGAGGATTTAACCTACGTTGATGCTCAATAGAAGGCTTATAATTTTCTTCCATTACAATTTTATGCATGCATAAAGAATGACTAATACCTTTAATATCATATATAGACCATCCTAAAGCTCTAATGTGCTTTCTCAAGACATGCAAAAGCTTATCTTCTTCCTCTAAACTCAAATTTGCAGAAATAAAGGCAGGACGAGTAGAGGATTCTCCTAAAAAATGCGTACCTTAAATGAGATGGTAATTGTTTGAGCTTAATCTTAATGGGCTCAATTATAGAAGGCAACAATGGTGTGGATCCTCTTCCTAATTGCTCAAAGACTCTTCTTGCATTAGGTTGATTGGACTTATCCTCAATATTGAGTGCGACGAAATCAAGGGGTAGAACTAAACTTTCCTTACAACATATCTCATTATTCAGCACATGATTAGGTTCATTAAATATATCACTCACATATTCATCCATTATATCAACCTGACAACAATTATCTCCATCCATAGGATATTTTGAAGAAGTAAGGACATTGAAAGTTACCTCTTCTTGCCCAACTCACAAGGTTAACTTACCTTGTTACACATCTATCAAAACTCTTCCAGTAGCAAGGAATGGTCGACCAAGAATAAGACGTACTTCTTTATCTTCTTCCATGTCAAGCACAACAAAATCAACTGGGAAGATAAAATTTTTCACATTCACAAGTACTTCCTTAATGATCCCAAGTGGATATTTCACCGATCTATCAGCTAATTGCAATGAAATAGTGGTGGGTTTTACTTCACCTAATCCCAATTTCTTAAAAATAGAGAAAGGCATTAAGTTAATACTTGCACAAAGATCACAAAGAGCTTTATTAAAATCAATTTTCCAATGTTACAAGGAATAATAAAACTCCCTGGATCTATTAGCTTTCAAGGCAAATTATTTTGAATGATGGCATTGCACTTTTTAGTTAACATGACTGTATCATAATTTTCTAGTCTCTTCTTCTTAGATAGAATCTCTTTTATGAATTTAGCGTAACTTGGAATTTGTGCTAAAGTGATAATCATATATTTTATTCATTAATAAACCCTCATGTTTAGTCATTTGTGCTCTCCATATTCTTAATTGATTGAGTTTGGTCATGTTTTGTGAGTTTGGGCTCAAATTGGGCCTAATTGAATTTTTTTAGCATTATTGGGCTCTGACATTGTTTTTGTATTTTGTCCATAACTTGAGTTCTAGATATCTGATAATCATGAATTTTACCTTGTAGGAAAGCTAAGAGGAAACTCTACAACTTTGATGAAGAGCTTGAAATCTCAATCAGATGTCTAGTGGGCCTAATTTTGCATGGAAGTCAAAATACGAGTTTAGAGACCCTTTGATGTTGTTTTGGTCATAAAGCTTTTGCAAAAGAAATGTCAATATAAAGCTTTTTAAATACAGGCGGATATTACCATGCACCATGTTAAGTTTGGATACATGGTGCACCATTGACTTAACCTGTAGTAATAGGTTACTCTAAGTTGGTCTATTTTTTGCTTTTGTAAAAATAACCCCAATTAAGTTATCTCCTTCTTCCCTAGTTTTCCAGATTTGCTTTAGTGTTCAGATCAAGCATCAACTTCTCCCTCACCGCATTGATCCCTTCATCGCTGTGAATTCACGACTTCGTCACCCTTATCCTCTTCTCTGAATCCCTTGCATTATTCACCGGCTCCAACTCCCTTTTCCGAGTGGCTGCCAGAGATCGGCAATATCCGACGTTGGTAGGAACCTTCATGCACTTGAGGTACTACCTTTGTGAAACCCAGCAACCCTTCAACCCCAACATCAAATAAAAAAAAAAAAGAACCATCCATGTGAAACTCAACAACCCATCAAACCACACATAACCCAAACCTCAAATTCATCACCACACGGCACCAAAGCCGCACCCCATGACCAAACCACAACACACAACCTGTTTGTCTCTTATGTCCCATTGTCGGACCACCATCTCTCACCCAAAATCGTAGTTGGTCCCAACCACAAACTCCAATCTCCGACCACCACGCCAAAGCCGCCGTCAGCCTTTGAGCGCCTTTGTCGTGAAGCACGACAACATTAAATTGTGAACATGATTCGATCTCTCAGGTCCCATCACCATAGTCTCTTCTTCTTCGCCCGAACCCATAGTCTCTATTGGGTCCCTCCCCTGTGAAACCCAGCAACCCTTCAACTACAACGTCAAATCACAAAAAAAAAAAAAAACTCCCCTGTGAAGAGGCTGAGGTACCGGCAATGTGAGATGATGCCGGTGGTGAACCATGATGGGGGAGGTGAGGCTATGGTGGTATATGAATGGGTAAGGGGAGGTGGGTGGTGGAAAACCTATTCATTTGATTTGTTATAATGATTTAATAATGATTTACTCTTCAATTACTTACTTAATCACGTTTATCTAATTACTTAACTCAATGCCAGATTTACATTCACCTCCAATAAATTTCAGAATTGTTACTTATTATATTGGTTCACGGTCATCAATTATGGCCGTTAACTTATTTTATTTATATATCAACATCTCTTATAATAAGGTATATGATACACCCTTAAAATGAAAGTGTATATTAGATGCAACCTTTAAACACATCAAGAAATTTAAGGAAATTCTTATCTTCTTTATGTTGCTGCAGAAGCTATGGAAAAGGCACTAGATGCATATAAGGTTTGACTGACTCTTACTTTCTTTCCTCTTGCGTTTTTCTTCATTTGAGTCTGGCAACACTGAGGCATTAAAGGTGCATTTGGAGGCTTCTTCCATACTCTCTTTTTCTTTCTGTGATGGCTCTTCTTATTGTTTACCACTTCGTAAAGTAATTGCCTTGATGTGATCTTTTGGATTTGTCTCTGTGTTGCTAGGAAATGTACCTTGTGATCTATTAGCCACTATATTGGTTGACTGCCCCACTTAAACTTCCAAAATTTTTATAGAAGCTTGTTGGTTTTGCAACATCAATTACTGACTTTGAAAGTTTGTCCTTGTATCCATCATGAAATCTGTAGTGACCTTGGTGAGATTTGCAACCAAGTCTTCCAATGAGGTTTTCTTTTCTTGCGGTTGAAACCTAAGTGGAGTTTTCACCACATTTTGTTGATTGCTCTAAGAAAGATTTAGGTTATTACGCCAAAACCTAGATTATATGTATTTGAGTATAGGTTATTTTGTTGTCTCCCTTGGTTGGAAATAAAATTAGCTTGGTCCGTACTTTGAGGTATGAAAAAATTCCCCACTTGACATTCCCAAGAAGCATGTGATTCAGCAAATATCTCACAAACCTAACCATATGATAAAACAACATTAACATTTAACTTATCAAACTTTTGAAAGAGGGTGTCTAGCTTTGCTTTCAATGCGGTAATAGCATCAATCTTATGAATTGCAACAATTTTTCTTTGCATGGATCTTTCAAATGGCCATTCATAATTATTTGTAGCTAGCTCCTCTAGTTTATCATAAGCCTCATCAATTGATTTTGCCATTAAAGCTCCTTTGGTTGTTGCATTAATGGTATTTTTAGCTTTCTCTCTAAGTGAAAAAGGAAAGATTCTTAGCCTAATATCATCATTGGACACCCCATTCTATTTGAAAGTGTCACATATTTCCAAGAAGTTAGCTATATGAGCATTAAGATCATCATCAGGTGCCCTTCCAAATTGAAGTGAAGTTGTAATCATTTGAATGACTACTTGTTTGATTTCAAAATTATTCGTTTGAACAGAAGGTCTAATGATGCTTGAGGATGCACCATTAAGTGATGGGATAACATAGTCACGCAAAGTTCTTATATTTTCATTTGCCATGACTACTTGTTAGTTTTGGTGTTGTTCCTCTCTTCTTTCTTTCCTCAATCTTCTACAAGTACTCTCAATTTTAGGATCAAAGAGTATATGATCAAGACTTTTTGAACATCTCATGCACCCACAAGAAAAAGGATTAGCATAACATACTTAAAAAAATGCTAATAAAATAAAATAAAATAACTACCAACTAAAATACTCAAAGATAAAAAAAATTAAAGCAAGAATAAACAAAGAGTGCAACTAAAATAAAATAAAATAATAAAAAAAACAAGTATCTAAATTAACATTAAAGTCAATTGGTTTTGATATTAATAAAATCATTCTCCGAAAGCGGTACCAAAAACTTGATAGGAAAATTCGCAAGTACACAAATTAATCATGTAATAAAGTCGTGCAAAAGATATTGTTCTCACATAAAGTGTTTACTAACTACCAAAATTATATTAACACTACTAATATTTAAACTATCAAAAGATATTTCAATTAAAGTAAAACTAAAGAAAATTAAAGTTAATGAATTAAATTCAAATGTACTAGAAACTAACAAGAGACAAAAGCAATATCAATTAAATTAGGGTAGCTTGATTTCACTTGAACTAATCTTAATTAACTTAATTAATTGATAATCCAATTTTAATCATCTCATGTAAGGGGTATAATCGTAAATTATTTAATATTTTTTTCTGAGTCATGCTAAATATATTGAAAAACACTTATTACTTATTTCCCAATAGCAATAACAAGCATAAATCAACTTATTAAGATCTATGATTAACTAATGCAATCTCCCACAAAGCAAATCTTTACTCCTAGTTCGATTATATACTTATGGAGTTTATTACCTATGTTAAATCAAGGAAATTTCCTTCTGATGTGGTTCTAAGATATAGATCAAAACAAATTAAGAGCAATAATAAACTCTTGAATAAATGAAAAAAACCAATTCAACAAGTATAAATATTTAAAAATTCAAGCTACATCAAAATCTCTTAAAAGAAATTTAGTTCATAATAAAATTAAGTATTGCTATGAAAAATCAATCATGTTCATCATAGGCAATAGGAGAAAAAGAAATTAGAATGAAAATTAAACCCATGTGAGCGATCTTCTTCTGGCACTACTCTGTTCTTCTCTTGGTCTACTGCACTCCCAATTCTCCTATGCGGATTGTTGCTTCTATTTATATTTGCAATACATACTGTACTGCCTCCAATTTGTTTAGGTGTGCAACTCTGTTCAATTAGGTTTTGTTTCTTCTCCTTTATTGATCATGAGCCAGCCTCTATTAATTTCACAATTGCATGGGCTTTGTTGACTTGCTACACCATTTCAATTCAAAGAGTCTAGCTGCTATACACTTGAGAACATGGTCTCCTTAAAACAATTATCATTGGCCCTAACGTTGGCTCCCATTGGTTATGAGCCCACTTGCTTTAGTTTTTTTAAAAAAAAAAATTATTTTATCACCCCTTTTCACTCAAATTAATCTTCCAAATAAAATCATCAATAGTAAGATTAAATTAATAAAAAAAAACACAAGACTAACAAAATTATTGAGTTTAAAGGTATAAAAATATATATATAAATTAAGCACATCAGTTATCATCTGTAAATAAAAGATGAGAGATCTCCAGTGTAGATTTAGCAATTTTAACACCATGAATATGTCGATTTAGCTATTCTCTAAGAATCAAACCAAATAAAACTTCTGCACAAAGAATAAACAAGTATGGCAACATAGGATCACCCTACCGAGTACCTCAAGGGGAGAAACGTTTACAAGATATTCCATTTAACAACACAGAGAAAGAAACAAAACAGACACATCTCATAATCAAATCCATATCCACCAAGAAGGGAAACCCATTTTCTACAACACCACCCTTAAGAAATTCCATTCAATTCGGTCATAAGCTCTAGCCACATCAAGTTTTAACCCCATATATCATTTCCTTCCCTTTTTCTTTTTTCCTCGTGTAATGGAACACGTCAAAAGCTATTAGAGCATTATCAGTTATAAGTCTTTCAATTACAAAAGCACTCTTCTCCAACAATAGTTAGTTTCAATCTATTTGCAATAGTTTGTGTGACCAACTTGAATATCACATTACAAAGAGAGATGGATCTAAAATCTTTTGCATGCTTTGGCTTTTTGAATTTAGGGATGAGGCAAATAAAAGTACGATTTAACATATTAGGATTAGCACCCTCATTCAATATAGCAAGAATAATTGCAACAATATCATCAACAATATTCTGCATTTTTTTGGTAAACTAAAGCAAACATACCATCCGGACCTAGAGCCTTCAAAGGGTGCATTTGCTTTAAAGCAGAGAAAACTTTCTGACGACCAAAAAGAGAATCCAATATAAGCAGTATATCCTGGTTTATTCTCCCATAAACTGCTCATGCAACCTCTTTAACTCTCTCAACAGGCTCGAAACTGAAAATCTCCTCAAAATATGCAGTTATTACCTTTGCAATATCCTCCCCTTTATCTTAACTAACACCATTATCATCCTTGATATAATCAACCCAATTACACTCCTTTCTTTGAGAGACTTTACTATGAAAAAAATTTGTATTACCAACCCCTATGTTTAAGCCAAAGGCTCAAGACCTCTCATCCCACAAAATTTCTTCATCTTTCAGTAAAACATCTAATTTTGCCTCAACCCAACGAATAGACTCAATATTCTCTTGAGTGGGTGGCTTATCCACTAGGCTTTCAAGTTCCTTTCGCTTTTGTGATATCTTTTTTGGAATGTTGTCGAACACCTTTTGACTCCAATTATCAAGCCGTTGTCCACAAGATTGTAATTTATCAACAACATGCCCACTACAAATTTGCCAACTCTCCTCCACCACTTACTGAGACCCATTTTCTCTAAGTCAACATTCCCCAAACCAAAATATGTGGGGTTTATGTCTTCAACCACCTACTTGCGCCTCAACTCAAGCACAAGTGGCATCGAAATGTTGAATCTGCAAAAGAGAGGAGATTAAATTTTAAAGGAAGAAATTTAATCTTAATTTTAGTTATAGTCATTTTCTCTTTAAGTTTGAATTTAAAAATAAATGGTTTCAATCAGTTACGATTAAAACTGCTTAAAAATTGTTCCAAAAAAAAAAGCTTAAAAATTAATTTTTTTGTTTATCAAATATGTAATCCATATGTTACTCTCTTATTGGCGTAGAGTAATACTCTAAGAAGATTTAAGAATTTCTGCTACTTAAGGAGTCAAACAAAACAGTTGTGCTATATGTCCAACAAAAATATCTCCAACTTCTATCTATCGTATCCTCCGTACGTATATTTGCTGAAGTCCTATGTTTTTTTTTTTCTGCGTATCCGTAGTTTATTGTGAAAAATGCCTTTTCATTCGTTCCCTCCCTTTCTTTTTTTCTTCCCTCCATTTCTCATTTCTTTCTTTCATCTCTATTACATCTCCTTCTCCTCTGAGATGCACTCACTAGGGCACCCACCCACAGCATTTTAATTCTTGTTCTCTTGTCCTCATTCTTGTTCCCTCATTTTCAGCCATCACTCACTCTCTTCCCTCACTTTGACTTTCACACGCACACGTGGAGTTTGAGTTTTGTCGATTTTCAACAATTTCGATGAGTATCCTCCACTTTTTTTCATAATATTTCATATTTCCTGACATGGGTACTTATAATTTCTATGAAACGTTGCATATTATGGGTGATTTTCTGCGTATTATGCTTTCTGTTTGGTGAGTTGCATTTTTTGTTGGGTACAAATCAATGAAATGTGTTTTTCTTGGTTGTGTGTTGATTAGATGGGTAAATGGGAGGATGTTTGTTGGGTTCATTCGTTGGTTTATTTGGTATATTTTGTTTCTGTTAGAAGGATTTAAAATGGTTTATATAGCAGGAAGGGTTGGTCCATTGACATATTTTGTGGTAAATCTCATTATTTAGTGAATCAAATATTAACTGGTTGATATGTTTAGAATAAGTGGTTAATCTTTACCTGTTTTTGGTGAATCCAATAATGAGTTCCCAACAGTGAAGGTGATTACTTACAAATGAACTACTAGTGGAGTGGAGTTGGGACGGGTTATTGGCTTATTCATATAGCAGAAAAAGTTAGTCCATTGACATGGTTTGTGGTGAATCTCATTAGTTGGTGAAACTAAAATTACTGGTTAATATGTTTGGAATAAGTGGTTAATCTTTACATGTTTCTGGTGAATCCAACAATGACTTTCCAACAGTGTGGGTCATTACTTACAAATGACCTACTAGTAGAGTGGAGTTGGGATGGGTTATTGTCTGGTTCATATAGCATGAAGGGTTGGTTCATTGACATGAATTGTGGTGAATCTCATTACTTGGTGAATCTAAAATTAATTGGTTAATATATTTAGAATAAGTGGTTAATCTTCACATGTTTCTGGTGAATCCAACAATGAGTTCCAAACAATTGAGGTAATTACTTACAAATGACCTACTAGTGAAGTCGAGTTGGGATGGGTTATTGTCTGGTTCATATAGCATGAAGGGTTGATTCATTGACATAGTTTGTGATGAATCTCATTACTTGGTGAATCTAAAATTAACAGGTTAATATGTTTAGAATAAGTGGTTAATCTTCACATATTTCTGGTGAATCCAACAATGAGTTCCCAATAGTTGGGGTAATTACTTACAAATGAACTACTAGTGGAGTGAAGTTGGGATGAGTTATTGTCTGGTTCATATAGCAGGAAGGGTTGGTCCATTGAACATCCTTAATTTCTTACCTATGCGTTGCTATAGAGGTAAAACATATCCTATTTTAAAAGAAAAAGAGTAATGACATGTTTTGAATGATGTTTTTATACACTTTAAAATTGTCACTTAGCCATTTGAGACTTATTTGAGCACATGTGAAAGAAGATTAACATGACTACCATTGTAAATTATTTTGTTAACTAGATGGTTCCAGGCTATCTTTTTAAGCCTTATTTCATCTCAAAAGTGGTTAAGTGTGGCCTTTATAGAATAGACCCATTCGAATGGGTCTCTATCCTCATTATCTATTGTCAATGTATGTTTACTTTTCACTGTCATTTCTTAACTTTCATAATAAAATCTAGATGTTGGTGAAATATGAAATATGCTTGTAATATGATAGTAAATAATTGATAACTTACAGGTGTGTGTAGCAACCCAAAAATGAAGTTGATGGAGGGTTCAAATAATCTCAATACATTTGAGGCTGTTGATAATGTGGAAGAAGCATATAAAAGTGACTTCATTATGAGTGATGCCTTGGATGGCGAGTTTGAAAGTTATGAGCCAAAACGAAAGATGTTGTTTCCATCAAAGAATGATGTTAAGAAATTTTATAAGAAATATGCTTACCAAAATGGGTTTGGTATTGTAAATAGAACTTCAAAAAAATGAGATGATGGTAAGGTAAATTACATTATGTTAGCTTGTTCAGGACAAGGAAAACATGTGTCAACAATACCAAACACTTTGAAGACACTTCCAACTAGACGAACAAACTGTGAAGCAAATATTACAGTCAAGAAGATGGGAGATGGACGATGGTTCATCAAGACAACTATACTTGAATACTCTCATGAACTTAGCCCAACGAAGGTGAGAATGTTGAGAGTTAACAAGAATCTTATCATGCACGTGAAGAGAACAATCCAAGTGAATGATGATGTAGGGGTGAGAATACACAGTCTGGTCTCTTGCTTATGAGGTGGGAGGTTACGAGAACTTATCATTTAATGAGCAAGATGCTAGAAATTATGTCAACAAGGAAAGATGTACAATTGGCAAGGAAGGTGATGGGAAGGTTTTAAAGAATTATTTTGCAAGAATACAAGAGGATAATAGTAATTTTTTCTACGATATAGACGTTGATGATGATTTTCATGTGCAAAATGTATTTTGGGCTGATGCTAGAAGTAGAGCCACCTATGAGTCATTTGCAGATGTTGTGACTTTTGACACAACATATTTGACAAATAAATATGATATACCATTTGCTGCTTTTATCAGTGTGAATCATCACGACCAATCAGTTTTGCTTGGATGTGGTCTAATTTTAGTTGAAGACACAGAGTTATTTGTGTGGCAATTTGAATCATGGCTTCATTGCATGTCAGGTAAGGCACCTGTTGGTATTATCACGGACCAATGCAGGGTCATGCAAAATGCTATTGAGATAGTCTTTCCAACTACTCGACATAGGTTGTGCCTCTGACATATAATGAAAAAAATCCCTGAGAAGCTGAAAGGTTGCATTGAATATAACAATATAAAGAATGTAATGAAAGTAGCTATTTACGATACCTTAACAATGGAAGATTTTGAAGAAAAGTGGTCTGCCTTCATCAAAGAATTTGAACCAGAAGATAATAATTGGTTGAGTGGTTTGTACATGGAGAGGCATAAATGGGTGCCAATTTTCTTAAAGTATTTTTGGGCAGGAATGTCAACAACACAATGCAGTGAGAGCATACATGCTTTCTTTGACAGATATATCAACTCAAAGACAAGCCTGCAACAATTTGTGAAGCATTATGATAATGCTCTGAGAAACAAGGCAAAAAAGGAATTTCAG
This sequence comes from Ormosia emarginata, assembly GCA_029884605.1. Lineage (NCBI taxonomy): Eukaryota > Viridiplantae > Streptophyta > Magnoliopsida > Fabales > Fabaceae > Ormosia > Ormosia emarginata. The sequence continues at coordinate 5,875,990 of JAQQTP010000051.1, forward strand.
GCAGATTTCAAGTCAATGGACTACACAATTCAATGTGGGTCAAACTCACCCATTGAAAGGCAGTTTCAATTCAAGTACACTCATGCAAAGTTCGTTAAGGTCCAAACTGAATTCAGAGGAAAAATAGACTGTTTTGCGTCCATTAAGTGTGTGGAGGGAATGGTTTGTACTTACCATATGAGGGGGGTATGGTAGTTGGAGGGATAGCAAAGAATGCTATTTTTGAGGTGTTATTTAATCGTGACGATCACAATGTTAGTTACAATTGCTTGTTGTTTGAGTTTAGAGGAATTATGTGTAGACATTCACTTTGTGTCCTTGGTAATGAGATGGTTTAAGAAGTGCCATCAAAGTATATTTTACATAGATGGAGTAAAAAAATTAAATGGAGACATGCTTACATAAAGAGCAGTTACGATGTGACTTTGTTGAAGCCACAAATGCAAAGGTTTGATAAATTATGCAAGTATTTCTATGAGGCGGCTGAAGTTGCTGCAGAGTTTGAGGATCTATAGATGATCTCCACCGGGGACTATGTGATAATCACATATTTTATACATTAATAAACTCTTATTTTTAGTCATTTACACTCTTCATATACTTAATTGATTAAGCCTGGTTATGTTTTGTAAGATTGAACTCAAATTGGACTTAATTGATTTTTTCAGCATTATTTGGGTCTTACATTATTTCTGTATTTTAGTCATATCTTAAGTTCTAGACGTCTAGAAATTATGAATTTTACCTTGTAGGAAAGCTGAGAGAAAGCTCTACAACTTTGATGAAGAGCTCAAAGTCTCATTTAGACATCTAGTGGAGCTAATTGGGCTTGGAAGTCAGAACATGAGTTTTGTGACTGGAACCTAAACAGTGTACAGTAATCATAGCATAACTCAAGCTGTAGCAACTTTCTTGGGCTAAAATTTGGAGAGTGGAAAGTTAAGACCCATATCAACAACTTTCATGAGAACATAAGAGCTCATTCGGACATCTTGGAGGTGATATTGGGTCTAGAAGTCAAAACAGAGGTGCTGAAATTGGGCCTCAATAGTCTGCAGTAATTGGGTCATATCTTGGACTGTAGGATGAATTTTTGGATGATTTCGGTGCCATTGGAAAGCTGAGACAAAATGTTACAACTTTCATGAAGACCATGTTGCTTCATTCTGATGGCATCCATGAGATCAACACTGAATGATTTCAGAGACAAAGAATCTCAATAATTTTTCACTCACCAACTCACCATTTGGCATTTTTCACTCATTCATCCACTCATCCACCTACTCTTAATCAGCTCTCTTGTCATTTTGTATCCCTAATCCTCTATAAAAGGCACCATTGACTGATCATTTGGTGCTCTTGGTGTTACGCTTAGTTTTTACAAGTTATGGTTATACTTGTTTATTATTTTCTTTTGTTGTAATTTTCTCTTGTTCTAAATTTAAACTATGTTCATCTTTCTTTTCTTCTCTCTTTCTTTCTTCTTATCTATGAGTAACTAAATCTTCATCTTCCTTGGGTGAAAGAGTGAAGCTCTTGGTAATGAAATAAGGTTAGATTCTATTTCTTGTGCTTAAATGATATATTATCAAATGGACATTATATGTGTTGTATTTTGTTTCCAATCAATTTAGAAACCTTCTTTGTATAATGGAGATCTTGATTTATTGTAAACAATAGGATTGGCACAGTGAATACTTGAACTTATTTACAAATGTTAGTAGATAATTAAAGGAATTATAATATGATTGCATATATAATTGAACTTTGAATGTTATATTTTCCGATTGGAACCTCCGTTGTGTGTGGATTTCAATTGAGTTATAAAGAGAAATAATCTTACCTTTAATTTATTACCAAGAGTGGATCTCCTAACCCAAGCAAGTTCTTAAATTCATTTGTGAACATCTTTTATTACTTTTGGTGTTGTGACAAATCTTTTTCTGACCTCAATTAATTTTTTCTTCATCAATTCCCTGTGGATCGACCTCGGACTCTCGAGAAATTTATCACTTGAGACAACTTGCACTTGGGTTTGCATCTTTAAATCCTGCAATCAAGTTTTTGGCGCTGTTGCCAAGGACTTGATTTGAAGTTTTAATTTATTGAGGTTCTTTTTCTTTAATAAAATCTATTCTCTCTTCTCCCTCACCGGAGCAAAAGATCGGCTTGCCGATCCTTCGGTTTCTTTACTAACTCTCTAACTTTCTAACTATCTAACTTACTAACTTGCTAACATACTAACTTTTATATTTTTGTCATTTATTTTTTGCCTACTAACTTTTATTTTATGTCATTTATTTTTTGCTTACTAACTTTTATTTTCTACACTCTTTAATTTACGTCATTTATTTTCTGCGCTCTAACTTTTTATTTTTTGTTATTTATTATTGCTTTCTAATATAAGGAAATAATCTTTCTTCTTCTCTTCTCTTTCACGGCTCTGGTGGGGCTCGCCTCTCTCTGGTTTTTATATTTTAAATTTATTTTTTGTAATTTACTTTCCACAATTTACTTTTCACACTTTATTTTTGTATTTTATTTTTAACTTTTTACTTGTTAATATTTATTGGGTGGTTGGTTTATACCACATCCTTGTTAATATTTAATGGCGGGTTATGCCGCCAGCTTGTACATTATTTTTATTTATTTATTTTAAGTTATTTATATATTTATGCTTAATTGGTATCGTGATTTAAATTCTGGTCGTTTAGTTAAAATTAATCATGGTACTTTATATATTGATTTGTTTGAATTATAATCACACACAATTGACACAATGGCTGACAATGAAAGTGTACATGATGAACATAAAAATCAACCATTGCGAACCATGCGTGAATAGTTGCAACCACCTCGAAATTCTAGTCCATCATGTTTTATCTTTCTACTCAATGCCAATAATTTTATATTTAAGACAGGTATGATTTCTTTACTTCTTAATTTTCATGGTTTATAATCTGAAAGTCCATATTTACATCTGAAAGAATTTGAGAAAGTATGTATTGCTTTCAATGACTAAAATTATACTAAAGAGATTATTAAGCTTAAATTGTTTCCTTTTTCTTTAAAAGATAAAGCAAAATCTTGGCTTAACACTTTGAAATCAAGATCAGTTGGCACATGGCAAGAAATACAAGGTGAATTCTTAAAGAAATGTTTTCCAACATATAAAACCAATGCTATGAAAAGACAAATCTAAATTTTTTTTCAAAATTCAAATGAAGCATATTTTCAATGTTGGGAACGGTTTAAAGATTTGTTAAATTCTTGCCCACATCATAGTTTTGAAAAATGGCGCACTATAAGCTTCTTTTATAAAGGTTTAACACCTGAAACTAAACAATTTGTGGAAACAATGTGCAATGGAGAGTTTCTTGATAAAGAACCTGAGGAAGCTTTAGACTATTTAAACCAGTTGGCTGAAAATTCTCAATCTTGGCATAATACTAACCCTTCTGAAAATTCAATTAGATCTAATCTTGCAAGTGCTAATAAAAGAAAATATCACCTTAGTCAACAGGAAGATCTAAATGCTAAGTTTGCTAGTTTGGCTAGAAAGGTTGAAGGCATGGAATTAAGAAAAGCAAAAGAAATCAAATCTGTGCAAAATGAAGAAATTTGTGGCATTTGTGATGACTTAGGACACTCAACACATGAATGTCCTAACATTCTTGTTTTTAAAGAAGTTGTACATGAGCAAGTAAATGCAATGAATAATTTTAAAAAGCCATTTACTTCTTCTTTTTCAGATATATACAATCTGAGATGGAGAAATCATTTGAACTTCAGCTGGAGGAATAATAATCAGTCACAATTCGTACAATCACCACCTCCTTAAGCCTAACAGGACTCTCAAAATTCTCAAGGATATGCACCTTATGTCCCATCATATAGGAAAAACCTTGAAGAAACACTGCATGCATTCATAGAAAAGCAAGAGGCCATTAATAAACAAAACAATCAAACCATGAATGATATAAAAGATACTCTTGCTAAACTTTCTTCTGCACTCACCATTCATAAGAAAGGAAAATTTCCTTCTCAACCTCAACCACATCCCAAGGTTCAGTACAGTCTAAATGAGGAGAGTTCAGAAAACTAACAAATGGACCAAGTCAAGTCAGTGATAACTCTTAAGAGTAGAAAGTTTGTTGAAAAACAAATCCCTAAATCTTGTGAGAAAGAAGATGAACCAAATCCCCAAGAAAATGAAGAAGTTGACCAAAAGGAGACTAAACTCTCGCCTTCACCCTCATTTCCTCAAGCATTGAATAATCCAAAGAAATTGGACCACCACATTGAAATTTTTGAAATTTTGAGACAAGTGAAAATCAATATTCCTTTGTTAGATGCTATCAAATAGATTCTTTCTTATGCTAAATATTTGAAGGACTTGTGCACTATTAAAAGGAAATTAAATGTAAAAAAGAAAGTATTTTTGGCTGATCAGGTAAGCTCCATTCTTCAAAATAATAATGCGTTGAAATATAAAGACCCTGGTTGTCCTACAGTTTCATGCATTAGTGGAGAACATAAAATTGAAAAAGCCTTACTTGATCTTGGTGCTAGTGTCAATTTGCTTCCAAATTTAGTTTATCAGCAACTCAACTTGGGTGAGTTAAAACCAACTTCTGTAACTCTTCTACTTGCTGATAGATCAATTAAAATTCCAAGAGGAATAGTGGAAGATGTGTTGGTTCAAGTTGATAAATTCATATATCCTGTGGATTTTATTGTCTTGGATACTGAACCTATGGTTGATAGTTACAAGTCAATTCTTGTTATTTTAGGCCTTCCATTTTTAGCAACATCAAATGCTTTGATAAATTGTAGAAATGGAGTGGTGAAGCTAACATTTGGAAACATGACACTGGAGCTCAATGTTTTTAACATGTGTAAGCAACCATAGGAAGTCCTTGATGAAAAGGAGGAAGTTGAAGGAATTGAAGCCATTATAGATAATCATCTTCAAAAAGGGAGCTCTTCTGACTAATTAGAAGTTTGTTTAATTAATTCATTTGATTTGCTTGATTGTACAGAGGAAATAGAATACAAAGGATGGAAGCCAAGATTTGAAGAGCTAAAACCCATGAATGATAATGCCCATGAAGAAGTACCCATACTGGAACTAAAGCCATTACCTGCTGGGTTGAAGTACACATTTTTGGGAAAAAAACAAAGCTTTCCAGAAGTAATTTCCTCAACTCTTACTGGAGAACAAGAAGGAAAGATGCCGCCTCAATGGATGCACCAAGATAGAAAGAAATTTTTCACCGAGGTGAAAAATTTTTATTGGGATGACCCATACTTGTTCAAATATTGTGCTGACCAATTTTTTTGGAGATGTGTGCCCGACAATGAGGTAAGTAGTGTCATTAAATTTTGTCATTCAGAAGCATGTGGAGGTCACTTTTCTTCAAAGAAAATAGCTGCGAAAATCTTGCAGTGTGGATTTTATTGGCCCACTTTATTTAAGAACTACTATACTTTTTGCAAAAGTTATGAAAATTGTCAAAAGATGGGCTCAATTTCAAAAAGAAACATGATGCCTCTGAACCCCATCCTTGTCATTGAAATTTTTGATTGTTGGGGAATTGATTTCATGGGTCCATTTCCATCTTCATTTGGATTTGTGTATATTTTAGTTGTAGTTGATTATGTCTCAAAATGGATTGAGGTGATTCCATGCCGACACAATGATCATAAAACTGTTCTCAAATTTTTAAAAGAAAATATCTTGTGTCGATTTGGAATCCCTCGAGCTATCATAAGTGATGGGGGAACACATTTTTGCAATAAACTATTTGAATCTTTAATGAAGAAATATAGTATTACACGTAAAATTGTCACCCCTTATCACCCTCAGGCAAGTGGACAAGTTGAATTGGCAAATAGGGAGATTAAATAAATTTTGGAAAAAATGATTAACCTAAATCGTAAAGATTGGTCTTTAAGACTAAATGATGCACTTTGGGCTTACCGTACTGCTTTCAAAACATCTTTGGGCATGTCACCCTATCGGTTAGTCTATAGAAAACCTTGTCACTTGCCTGTAGAATTGGAACATAAAGCATTCTGGGCCATTAAATCTTTCAATCTAAATCTTGATAATGCTTGCAAGATACGCAAATTGTAATTAAATGAACTTGAAGAATTGAGAAATGATGCATATGAAAACTCAAAGATTTATAAAGCCAGAACAAAAGCTTTTCATGACAAGACAATTTTGAGAAAATTTTTTGAAATTGGTCAAAAAGTTCTGCTTTATGATTCTCGCCTGCACCTATTCCCTGGAACATTGAGATCTAGGTGGAGTGGTCCTTTTATTGTCAAACATATGTATCCTCATGGGGCTATAGATATTGAGAATCCTAGGAATAGTAATGTGTTTAAAGTCAATGGACAAAGGCTCAAACCATTTCTGGAAAACTAAGTTGATGAGGTAGAATTCATCTCTCTTTTTTATCCTTGTTATGAATAGAATTCACTCTAATTTTGTTGCCTTGTTTTTGCAGTTCTTTGTGTTGCCGGTTAAGTGGTGGATAACGGTACTCCGTGACTCTCAAGTCGGTTTGTTTTTCAGTTTTCCAAAATAACTGAATCCTTCTTCTCCTTTAAAATGGATGTCATTCTTTCAAACCTGAGAAAACATTTTCCTTCTCTCCCTTAAAATGCTCTGAAAAAAATCTACAAAGTTAGATGTGAAAGATTGAGACTATTAATGCACAAAGGTATGCCAGAAGATGTACGCTGGATAATTGAAGCAATGGCCCGACTAGCAGGTGAGTCTTCAATTTCATTTGATTCATACATGTCAGGTCTTAGAAGAAGTTCGTATTCTAAAAGAAGAAGAGCAAAAAGGTTACAAGTCTGTCACAAATGTGGACGATGGAATTGTAATAAGCGATGTCGTTCTCTAGGGATGGTTTCCGCAAACAGAGAAGATAATTTTTTTTTCATTAAGAATGGACTGAGTAAGGAGTCATTAGATGATATCTTATTAACTCTTGAGACGCATTCTTGTGGAATGGTGCATCGTGAACTTCTTAATTTGTGGAATCTCTTCAAGGATGAAGAAAAATGCTACAGTATTAGGAATCTGACTCTAAAAGACCCTGTTTGCCAATTTATAAGAAAATTGGATGGGAAGCTTATCCTCGACTCATAGAAGGCGCTTAAGCCGTTACTGGATGTTGAACCAGAGGCAAATGTGAGCTATATCCACAACAATCTGTACATATCATCCTCTTATTCTTTATGTTCATCTTAAAAAAAAAGAAGAAAAAAATATTTGAACAAAGGCGATCCGGAAGGAGTACCATGACTTTAATTAGTTGTGGAGCCCCAGCCTTTGGCTGACCCGTCATTGACTCGGGTGGACCTTTGCACGCTGGTCTTTAAAAAAGTTCATGTACCATGCTCTATAGAGAGCCATACTCCATAACCCAATGTTTACCATCTAGGCACTGTGGAGTTGATGAACAGGCAGAAGTGTCCCACTTTGGTTATTAGTGGGAAGTAACCTGCGGCTGCCAAAGCGTATGAGGCATCTGAGCTTGATCCTCTCTTTTATTAGAAGGGGCTCTCAGCGCCCTGGGATGGGATGTTTTGGATCTTGTACATTACAGGTTTCAGATTTTAGCATCTTTGTTAATGTTACGAGCCCAAGTGTGAGCGCTCCAGGTTCCAGACCCAAGATGGAAACCCACGATGGTTTCTTCTTTCTCCTTTCTTCGAATAAACGGATGTGAGTCTCTACTACACTGGTGACACACAGTATAAAGATATGCCACTACTGCACTCATGACGCGCAGTATAAAGATACGCCATGAAAGTTATATATACAGGTATGTCATTATTTATTATTATATTTCTTTTATCTTTGTATGATTTTGCTGTATTTTGATTTTGGACAGACGATCCTTTGAAAGGTGGTCCTTTGGGGGTTTCTAGACTTCTTTACCCTGATGGTTTTCTTGAAGTAAAAAAAAAAAAAAGATTCTGTGTTTCTTAATTTCAAACTTTTCTGACAACAGCCAACCTACCCTTATAGGTGTAATTATTACCCTTTCCATTCTTTTTCCTATTTAAACACTCCATTTTCTCTACTTTCCTCCAACTCAAAATCATTCAAAGGGAAGGTGAGAATAGAAATGGAAGATGTTTCTGTTCGTCAACTTAAAAATATTTGTGTATTTTGTGGATCTAAGTATGGGAAGGGTTTAGAGTTTGTAAACGTAGCTACCACTCTTGGTCGATCACTTACTGCAAGGAATATTCATCTTGTATATGGGGGAGGTTACCGTGGGTTAATGAGGGTTGTATCACTTGCTACATATATAGGAGGCAGTCAGGTTTTAGGTATCATTTCTGAACCTTTAGCTCAACAGAACATCACTGGAAAGACAATTGGAGAGGAACTTAAGGTATCATCAATGCATGAACAAATGAAGATAATGCTTGAAAACTCTGATGCATTCATTACCGTACCAGGTGATTTTGGTACCTTGGAAGAAGTTTTTCAAATTGCCTCTTGGGCCCAACTGAACATCCACCATAAACCCATAGGTTTGTTGAATGTAAATAATTTATTTGATATTTTGTTACTTTTTCTTGACTATGCTGTGGAATAGAAATTTATCACACATTTGGCAAGAACTTCTTATCTCTGCTTCCACTATTGAGAAGTTGATTGATAAATTAGAAGTTTTTGTTCATAAACCTGACTCAGCAATAACTCAGATAGATTGGCCAACAGGAAGCAATGAGGGAAGCAGGATGAAAAGAAAGCCAGATCTGGCACTTCATTTATAACTCTCCTTTACCTTTGATTTTATTTATCGTACTTTGTTTCTGTTTAAATTTGTGTCATATTTCTCCAACAGGTAATATCTTCTATCCTTTACTCATCTATATTTTAACATTGAGGACAATGTTGTGATCCAGTTGGGGGGGAAGGATAATTGACCCAAAAAAAAATTTTTTTTTTTAGAAGTATGATATGATTGTCATGGACTTACTAACCAATGAATGATGGCAGAGTAAGGAGTATTTTTACTTCTGAGACGCATCTAAATTGGGAAGTATGTTTAGTGATATGACTATCAGAAACCTATTCGTAGTAAAACTAATTAAGGATGGCAGAGTAAGAAGTAAATGTTGGAAACAATTTATTACTCTTGAGACACATCTTAGTTGAGAAAATAATTATTTTGTGTAGAAGTAGCAAATAGATTCTTGGATCTTAGCATAAATTGTCTTCTTTCTTAAAAATCACAAGCTTGATATGAATGTTGATATGATGGATTGAGAATGATAGAAATATGCCTTGTGAGATTTTGAGCCTATTGATGAATAGATTGAATATCTGTATCATTCTCTTCTTTCTTGTGTGATTTTCACTCATGGAATTGTTACTCTAGAACTTGCTTTGATTCTTTTTTAGGCTATATTTTCACATGCATACATTAATATGATTAAGGTATTTTGAAATAGCCACTTTGACCAAATAGCCATCTTTGTATATTTTTCATTGTGTAACCCCTTTGAACTTATTTGATCATTCCTTGTTTTTAGCTCATTTCGTACCTTCAAAAAAAAGAAAAAAATAAAAAAAACATGTTTTTATCCAACCTTAGGGAATAAGAGAACATTGACCTTGTTCTTGAACAAGTGTGGGTGTGTGTATGCAAAATGATCAACCAAAAAAAAAAAATCAACCACCGTTGCAATCAAAGGATTATCAGAGTCTAGAATAAAGGTGGATGCTTAGAAACAATAGAAAGAAAATGAGAATGTTCAAGTTTAACAATGAATTCAATTCACCAATTCGGGATTGATCTTCAACAAAACATTAGTCAAATATTAGTGATTGTCCTTTATAATGAATGTTCTCAAACATTTTCTCCACTCTAACTGTACCATAATGCTCTTTTATTCTCTTTGGTATTTATCTTTTCATATCCATATTATCTCCTCTCCTTTACCATGACCCCATTACAACCTTGAATAAAGTCTTCTTGATTTTTGTATGCATGTGTTTTGAGTAGCGGAGAAGTAGAAGATAAGCAAGCTTATGGTAGTGCAATTGTTCATGGGTTGAATAGAGTGAAATACTTACCTTTTAAACACTTGAGAGATTGAGAGTGAATTCTGTGAGGATCTATCATTCTTGATTCATTCTTTTCAACTGAAGTTTTTTTGCTTGTTGGTTTGAGATGTGAAGAAATATTACCTCATTAATGCTTTGATCCCTTGAATTTTAGGTTGTTCTTCTTGCTTCATCGAGTCTTTTAGAGTTTTTAACTTTTGAGTCTGTGTCATTTTTCTTTGTTTCCTAGCTTTGGTCTTATGTGTTTTGTCCAGGAGTGCAAAAAGCTAAGTGTGGGAGAATTTGATAATCACATATTTTATACATTAATAAACCCTCATTTTTAGTCATTTACACTCTTCATGTACTTAATTGATTAAGCATGGTTATGTTTTGTAAGATTGGACTCAAATTGGACTTAATTGATTTTTTCAGCATTATTTGGGTCTTACACTATTTTTGTATTTTGGTCATATCTTGAGTTCTAGATGTCTAGAAATTATGAATTTTACCTTGTAAGAAAGCTGAGAGAAAGCTCTACAACTTTGATGAGAGCTGAAAGTCTCATTCAGACATCTAGTGGAGCTAATTGGGCTTGGAAGTCAAAACACGAGTTTTGTGACTGGAACCTAAATAATGTACAATAATCAGAGTATAACTCAAGATGTAGGAACTGTCTTAGGCTGAAATTTGGAGAGTTGAAAGTTAAGACCCATATCTATAATTTTCATGAAGAACATAAGAGCTCATTCGGACAGCTTGGAGGTGATATTGGGTCTGGAAGTCAAAATATAGGTGCTGAAACTGGGCCTAAATAGTCTGCAGTAATTGGGTCATATCTTGAGCTGTAGGATGAATTTTTGGATGATTTTGGTGCCATTGGAAAGCTGAGACAAAATGCTACAACTTTCATGAAGACCATGTTACTTAATTCTGATGGTATCCATGAGATCAGCACTGAATGATTTCAGAGATAAAGAATCTCAATAATTTTCCACTCACCATTTGGCATTTTCCACTCATTCATCCACTCATCCACCTACTCTTAAGCAGCCCCCTTGTCATTTTGTATCCCCAATCCTCTATAAAAGGCACCATTGGTTGATCATTTGGTGCTCTTGGTGTTAGGCTTAGTTTTTACAAGTTATGGTTATGCTTGTTTATTGTTTTCCTTTGTTGTAATTTTCTCTTATTCTAAATTGAAGCTATGTTCATCATACTCTTCTTCTCTCTTTCTTTCTTCTTATCTATGAGTAACTAAATCTTCATCTTGCTTGGGTGAAAGAGTGAATCTCTTGGTAATGAAATAAGGTTAGATTATTCTATTTCTTGTGCTTAAATGATATATTATCAAATGGACATTATATGTGTTGTATTTTGTTTCCAATCAATTTAGAAACCTTCTTTGCATAATAGAGATCTTGATTTATTGTAGACAATAGGATTGGCGCAGTGAATGCTTAAACTCATTTACAAATATTGGTAGATAATTAAAGGAATTATAATATGATTGTATATATAATTGAACTTTGAATGTTATATTTTCCGATTGGAACCTCTGTTGTGTGTGGATTTCAATTGAGTTATAAAGACAAATAATCTTACCTTTAATTTATTACCAAGAGTGGATCTCCTAACCTAAGCAAGTTCTTAAATTCATTTGTGAATATCTTTTATTACTTTTGGTGTTGTGACAAATCCTTTTCTTACCTCAATTAATTTTTTCTTCATCAATTCCCTGTGGATCGACCTCAGACACCCAAGAAATTTATTACTTGAGACAACCTACACTTGGGTTTGCATCTTTAAATCCCGCAATCACTATGTGAATATAAAAGCAAGATGCATTCGATGGCTGCATCTAAGCAAGCTAGTAGAACAACATGCAAAGGTGATGACCGTCAAAGGAAGTTGACTGCGGGCATTGAAACTGCTAACATTGACATTCGTAGTCCATTACATGTACCCCGTAAAGGACGGCCACCAAGCAATAGAAAAATATCTAAAGTTGATCGAGTAGTCTCCAAATTGAGAAAGAGGAAGCACCAACATCATCAAACTTTGACAATTGATGTATGTATATATGATTTTGCTAATTATTATTGTATAAGATGTTTTGGTTGTGTATATGTTTTATTTAGACTGATTAGCATCCCCTTTTATTAGTATATTAAGTTATTTTATTGTGAACATATATGAGTGCATTGATGGAAGCTTGAGTCAGATGGATGGAAAGAAGTTGCGCATAGAGTCATCTATAGAAGTGAACAGTTATGGAGAATACCGTGATGATTGTACTATAGTGTGTGTATACACCAAAACTGGTTGTCATTTGTAATCATTGTTGAAATGGTTGTTAAGTTTTAAGCTACTTACACTTAAATTGTTATTTGTTTTAATGAAAGGATGTTTGGTATATTGTTACTTAATAGTCTACAGCTATTGAGCTGAGTGCAAATATTGATGCACCAATGTGTGACGATAGCTATTGGGTTTCGCAACTATCACACAACTCATCAGCTGGTTTTTTTTTATCATTATTAGAAGGAATTGATCATGATGTCAGTCAAAGGCCACAGGCATGTCCAACATATGCTCAATAAGTTCATTGTAGTTATTGAAATTGATATGCTTATATGTTTTTATCCAGGGTTGTCATAGTCAAATGTCATACACCAATTTGTTGGTTAGTGGTAATGCAGGGCAATTTGAAGATACTCAGACTGGGAATCAGTGACATAGCACAAGTCTAAATTTGTATAAATTATATAGGGTAGCTTCATGTACATGCTTCAAATTAGCACTAATCTAATCTACTATTATTTTGCAAGTTGATTTCCTTTTTTTGGTATATAGGATAATTTACATGGTCAAAGTGTACTAACAAAGACCTAGGTGCAAATTGGTGAATCTTATGCTCATACTGTGATTTTGTCTACAACATTTTTTGTGGCAATTATGAAAATAGATCTTAGTGGATCATCAGGAACCCACTTAAGTAGTTTTTTTGTCCTTTTAAGTGGATTGTTTCTATGCTATAGTTATTTATGGTTCACATGTAATATGTATAGAACACATGTAATTACACGTAGAGGGGGAAGATGTATATATTTTTTTAGGGTGAATGGTAGGAATGTATCATTGCAATGCCATAATATTAGTGATATACATGGATATAAACTGTGATACATAAGCGATAAATGACTCTTTTGTAATCCAGGTGTATTTTTGTGTATTTTTACCTGCAGCCTTAAGAATAATTGAAGTTGAACAAAATATCAAATCTACCCCACCATTGGGAACTGATTTTTTGAATTATCTATAAAGTGATATAGATTAACCACTTATTTGTATGTGTTAACCAGTTACTTATGAATTCACCAATTAATAAGACTCACCACAAAACCATGGAAATTCATGGGTAATCCTGTCGAAAAAGTGGTGTATCTCATTATTTGGTCAGTTACAAAATAAGTGGTTAATACATTAGAAATAAGTGGTGAATTAGTACACGTTTCTAGTAAATCCACAAAAAGTTCAAAGTAGTGGGGGTAAACTAGTTAGAAATGAAGTACTGGTTAGAGTAGACATGTGTAATATTGTTTTTGACAAGTTAAGAGTATATGGTCAGAAAACCATGGAAAAAGTGGTGAAACTCATTATTTTAGGTGAGTTCCAAAATAAGTGGTTAATATGGACAAGTTTCTGGTGAATCCAAAAAAAAGTTCCAAATAGTGGGGGGAAACTAGTTAGAAATGAATTACTAGTGGAGTGGACATGTGTAATGTTGTTTTTAACAGGTTGGGAGTAGATAGGCAGAAAACAATGAGAAAAGTGGTGAATCTCATGGATTTGGTGAGTTTTAAAATAAGTGGTTAATACACTACAAATAAGTGGTTAATATGAACAAGTTTCTGGTGAATCTAAAAAAAGTTCCAAATAGTGGGGGGAAACTAGTTAGAAATGAATTACTAGTAGAGTGGACATGTATAATGTTGTTTTTAACAAGTTGTGAGTAGATTGGTAGAAAACCATGGAAAAAATGGTGAATCTCATAGATTTAGTGAGTTCCAAAATAAGTGATTAATACACTACAAATAAGTGGTTAATATGAACAAGTTTCTGGTGAATCCAAAAAAAGTTCCAAATAGTGGGAGGAAACTAGTTAGAACCGAATTACTAGTGGAGTGGACATGTGTAATGTTGTTTTTAACAAGTTGTGAGTAGATTGGCAGAAAACCATAGAAAAAATGGTGAATCTCACTATTTGGTGAGTTCCAAAATAAGTGGTTAATACATTACGTCTAAGTGGTTAATCAGTACAGGTTTCTGATGAATCCCAGGAAGAGTTCCAAATAGTGGGGGGAAACTAGTTAGAATCAAATTACTAGTGGAGTGGATATATGTAATGTTATTTTTAACAACTTGTGAGTAGATATGGTCGGAAAACCATGGAAAAAGTGGTGAATTTCATAGATTTGGTGAGTTCCAAAATAAGTGGTTAATGCATTACGTCTAAGTGGTTAATCAGTACAGGTTTTTGGTGAATCTCAGGAAGAGTTCCTAATAACGGGGGCAAACTAGTTAGAAATGAAGTACTAGCTGGAGTTTATATTTGTAAAGTTATTTTGAACACATTGGAAGTATATGATTAGAAAACCATGGAAAAAGTGGTGAATCTCATAGATTTGGGCTTATTGCAAAATAAGTGGTTAATACATTACATCTAAGTGATTAATCAGTACAAGTTTCTAGTGAATCCTAAGATTAGTTCCTAATAATGGGGGCAAACTAGTTAGAAATGAAGTACTAGCTAGAATTTACATCTGTAATGTTGTTTTGAACACATTGGGAGTATATGGTCAGAAAACCATAGAAAAAGTGGTGAATCTCAAAGGCAGCTAGCCAATTATCATCAAAACAACTATCAAAGGCAGCTAGCCAATTACATTTATATCTGTTTCTGGTGAATCTCATTACTTGGTGAGTTCTAATATAACTGGTTACTATAGTATGAAAAGGTGACTAATATCTACAAGTTTTTGGATAATATAAAATACAGTTCCAAATCAGTAGATAATCTAAAACAAGTTTCTGAATCCATAAGTAAATGGTTAATACATTACACAAAAGAGTTCCCAAAAGTGGTTAATTAGTATATGTTCTTGGTGAATCCACTAAAGAGTTCCCAAAAGTGGGGGTAACTATACAACAGATATTGCAATAATTGTACATCGGGCCAAGCTAAATAGTGTAGAATAAAACTTGCAAATCAAGACAGTAACTCCATAGCATTTGCAACTCTTAAAACTTCTTCTCTGCACTCGTTCTTTGGATGCAAGACCCAGCCACATAATAAGTCACGTCGCATTTGCATGACTTCTCCCTGTACTAGTATAGTACGAATAAATAAAAATTCCAATAGAATGTAATTGTTAAATCAGAAAACAAAACAATTCCCTCACCTCGCTCCATTCGGGCATAGTCTTCTCCCCAAACATCTTGTGTCCATCCCATAGCTCCATGTACTTAATAACGTAAATGCCACAATCATCCCTATTTCAATAACATACAAGCAAGAACAAGGGAAAAAATTAATCACCTATGGCTCAACATAATAATTAATATTTTTTAATAAGTGTAACTGTACTCACGAGTTACATTGTCGGGGCAAGCCAACCTCCACTAGGTCTAAAGGATTATGATTCGTCAAGGTTGGACTAAGTATCTGCAATAATTCTTTAAACCGACGCTTCTACAAATTCAAAGTAAAGTTCAAAGTCAAATTATACGGCACAGCTAATACATTATCATTACAATGACATTAGAGGAGTGTGATACCATCAAAACGTCTAGCCTAGCTTTTTCAGTGTCAGTATGACTGCCCATTGAATCCAACACATACAACTTTGTAAATATTGGATCTAACACATAACACCACCAATGGCTGTCGAACACGACTGGAGCGAATATTTACATGAAGAAATGTATCCAAGTTCATTGAATGTTGTTCCTTATAATATGCTTATATAAATAGTATTACTATTCCTCAAATGCCTTTTTATTTTACGTAGTTATTTGATAATGTAGACATATGATAGTGATGCGCATTATAGTTGGAACATAATGTCTTATGTGGTATTAAGAAAATAAAATACTATACACTATCCAACTAGATAAATGATGGGTTTAACCCAGATGTTGCCCAATAAAGTGTATTCAGCTAAGGCACATGTAATTTTTGACACATAATGATTAAAAGTTACTAAGTTTCACTGGGTGATGTCATATCCCACTTCAGCATGAGGCATGAAGTCGTTAATACTTCGCCAGGGCCTGTGGCGAATTGATTTAAAATGCTCCAGTCCACTTTTCACCAAATCCTACATTTTATAAATAACCAACAATAAGTTAAGGTTGGCATTGTCAATGTGCATACAGTTTTAACTTAATTGAGCATGTTGTTGTTACCATAAATGTGGGACAAAACATATGACAGGTCACTCCTTGTGCTCACTCCATTTCATCTCCCACAAAAACCCTTGTAGCCAGCATAATAACCTGAAAGAGTGAATTAAAAAAGGTCCTTATATATGAACTGATGCAATAAGTAGGTGTGATATACATAATCTTAATTATGCATTAAATGTTATTCGATCTTACCATATTGTTGAGCTACCCTCTTGATTTCATGCAAGAGGCATCTACAACGGTAAGGAACTGATCGTAGAGTCTGACCACTGCCCTACACCACAACCCAAAACATATTGTTTAACGACAATCACAAAACAAATTACCTAATGCTAAAATTGTATAAGATGCAAATGACAAATGTTACCCCAAGTAAAATCAGTATTGTTCGTATCAAGCATGTCATGTTGGTAATTCAAAAGCTTACGTGGAATCGTGGTCCTCTTTTTCAAGCACTCTGGTGCAGTAGGTAAAAAGTTAGGTATGTAGATTCGTTTTCTTCTTATTCTTTTGCAGTTTGGTATAAGGAGTTTGGGTGTTTTTGCCAAGCACACGCTTCCTGGGCTGAGCCTTAACTCGAGTGCAAATGTTGGAGTCGGGGTTCTCTGTGACTGGGTTCAGGTATGTATCAGGGTAGCCAACAGGTGCTCCTGAAGGGATGCCACGTGCAGGCGGTTGTTGATCACTTGACTCACCACCTTCACTGAATCCATAGAAAGGAGTGCTTACGCAATTCAATGGTTGAGAACCCTGATCAGATACTGGACTGCCTATAGGACAACGTGAAGGTGGAGGCATTGAATAGTGTAATAATAGTTGTTTCAATGTGCTCACTTCTATTTCTAGAATAAAAATCCTTTTCTTCATTTGCACGTTCTCAGCAACCACCTGAGAAAGGTCCTCCACATCAAATGGCCTTGCCCGCCGAGGTCCGACACCATGTTGCTACACAGGTGCCGGTGCATCCCTGACTATGTCAATCTGGTTCTCTTTTCTCGATGCAACCAGATTTTTAGTTACCTACATGTCAATAACCACTAAATACGTAGTTAAGTAGTATGGTGAAGGTGGACTACTATGGTTAAATAACATAAATTTTTTTTATACAAAATCATTTTCATACAAATGTCGTAGCACTACTGTAACACCCTCCGTAGGGCGTCACATTTTTAAATAAAACATAAAACCAAATAAAATCATTTTATAAAAGCTTTGAATTTTGAAGGATGAATTTAAAAATTTCTTTTCGCGGAAGTATAAATTTACCAAAAATTGTAAGTAAAACAAAAATTAAATTGAATTGATTAATACACATATTATATATGTCACAAAATATTCAACAACAATTTAAAACATAACATTTACAGTCTCAGAGAAACAGTAGCAAACCCAAAGACGGGTACTACTAATAGCACGGTAACAACACTAACGAGAAAACCCAACCTACATGTTCTATTTCTCCACCAACTGCATCCTGTAGAAGTCTGGAAGATCACTCCTTGACGCCGTCACCATCTTCAGAACGTAGCCTCCAATAGGTCTAAGAAACTTCCTTCGTCTACTACACGAATTTAACAATACAAACACAACAAGCAATACAGTAAAGAGGTGAGATCCCCTTTCACCAATGCCTGTACGGTAGCAAAGAATAATACGAATGACAAAGTCATTCCATACACACAGATATTACAAATATAGTCATGTTATCAATTTATAATTAATTTGAATAAGCATATATCATAATAAAATAAACTACAATAACATTACGGGATAGATATAACAATTCATACAATATAAAATACCATAACAAGTAAATCATAACAATATAAAATAACTATTAAATGCAATAACAACATATAATATCACAGATAAAAGATAATAATGTACAAACAAAATACAACATATAAACATATAATATCACAGATAAAAGATCACAGATAAAGAAATAATAATGTACAGCATATAAACATATGCAATATGACACAATCCTACTCCATGGAGCTAAACACATACAGATATCCGAGAGAATGACCCGCAAAATCTATTAGTACCACGGCTGTCCAACCAAACTATTGTGCTGTCTCACGTTGCGTCTATAGCCCCACGTCACATGGAACCCATTGTCCAAGGTGTGGTGTAGTTCACGGTCTCACGTTGTGGCACTACAGGCAATGTGCTATTAGACTTTACAAGATCTCGATTAAAAATAGTGCGTGTCGAGTCCATTAGTGTGTTGCCAATTACCACGGCCTAGAGGAGCAACCCTACTGTCCACAAATGGAATTTTGCACACTAATGTCTCCAAGTTCATTCAAAATTGAACCACACTACGTTTATCGCACCGACAACATGATGATATTCACCTCGTCAATCAATCCACCCAAAATGGCATTAACTTAATGCATGATAAAAAAAATAAGAAATTGCCAAAATACCCTCAATTGTATAAAAATATGCATATTTACGCAAATGCCCTCATGGCATATAAAACTTGCCCTCATGGCAAAAATATACAGTAAGTTCCACCAGACAAATACTGTTTCAAAGCCTGTACGGGTTCACCTCATAGCCCGACAGCAAAATATACAGAATACCCTTAACGGTATAAAATATACAGTTTCGGTCAATCGCGTAGAAATTTTATCGCGTTTTCACAATCTCGACGTTTTTATAAACATTTTTAAATCGTGTAAATTTTTTTTCTGTTTTTAAAATCGCGTAGAATTTTTAATACGTTTTCTCAATCTCGTAAGATTTTTAAATCATTTTCTTATCCGAATTCCTTAAAATCACTGTTTAAAACAAACAGAAATAATATTTAATACGTTTAAACTACGTAGAATATTTTTCATACCGCATACTATCTTTTGGATATCTTTTCTATCTTATTTATCCGTTTTTAATAAAAATTGACAGTATTATGTTTTAGAAAACTTATAATAATGTTTTCCTAACTTTTCTGTAAAAATTCTGTTTACTTAATTTTTAACCGTATAATTTAACTTTTTGAAAACCACTAACATGCTTCAAAATATAATATGAGCCATATGTTAGAAATTTACAAAAGTTACTGTATTTTCTTCTAACAGTAAAATCATTAGTTTTAACTTATTAAACTTAATTCTAATTAATTTATTTCTTCAAAACTCATTGTAATAAAATCCTTTTGGCATTTATTACTTAACCTTAGTTGAAAACAATTCTATAAATCACAAACATTTAAATTTGGCATATTGGCCGAAAATCATTCTATGCTTTATAATTCATTCCTAATTATTTTCATACATTTAATCTCTTATAAAACTCTTGATCTAGTTTATTTTTATTAAATTATCTAGTCAATAGTTAGAAAATAAATTTGGATCAAAAGTATGTGGCATGTTGGCCAAATTTAACAAAGTCTTTGTATTTGATCTTTAAATTATTTTTCATCTTCTAAATCCATGTCTAATTTATTGTATTACCTAAATTCATTAAATCATTGTTTTCGAAAATGGTTTGGAAATGATTTTAGAAATCATAATTGCTTGGCTTTGGCATGTTGGCCGAAATACATAATTTCATCCATTGATCCATAAATTCATTTTTCTTACTTTAAACCAATTTGTAATTTGTCAATTTTCCTAGGTTAATTAAATTCCACTTTTAGAAAATTGATGAGAACATTTTGGTTCTCCTCTTTGCCTTGAGGTCGTGAGCTTGGATTTGTGTCCTTTGGAACACTCATGCAAATCCTTGTATATTATTTACATGTTACAATAATTATCATGCATATATATATACATACCATATACTAAAACAACCATAAAACACATACAAATTATTAAAGCTATTAGACATGTTACACACATAACACATACAAAATATTAAAGCTATTAGACATGCTTTCACATATAATCAATCACAATTAGGAAAGACTATAAACAATCAAGTGAATGAATCCTTATGGATTCTTCACTACAAACACATACATTCCTCACCACCAACACATGGTTGATGAGGGTAATCTCCCTCTTACCTCTTGAAGAACCTCCAAAGTTCCTTGTATGTCTCCTTCAAGTAAATTTTCTCCACCAAGAGCTTCTTGAAAAACAAAGAAAACATGCAATATTAATACCTAAGGCTCTAAACTAGAATAATCATGGATTAAAATCATGATTAGAACTTTGAAATGGATAGAAATATGAAAATCAAAGAATCCTACCTTCAAGGCTTCAAACTTGAATTTTGAAGATCAAGATAGAAAAAGGATGATTTAAGCTTAGGTTTCAACTACAAAGTGTCTTGAAATGAAGTAAGGAAGTAAGAAATAAGATAGTTTAGAATTATAGAAGAGTAAGTGATGGAAAAGGTGAGGAGGCCGTGAGGTTGGAGAAGAAAAAGAGAAGAAATATTTGAGAGATTTTCTTGTTTAAGAGATAGGAAGAATGAAGAGTCACCAAATGTGCTAGCCGTGGGAGTTAAATGGAGAGCCACCAAAATTGACTAGCTTTATGAAATTGAAGTTAACTCATCACCTTTTATTATGCATGGCCGTAAATCACTTTGAGAGAAGGTGAGAATTATGTTTGGTTTTACTCCCTCCAAATGCATGGCCGTAAATGCATTGAGAGTGAAAGTGAATTGAAGTGTTGGAATTGTCTTCCTAAAGGCATGCAATTGCCGTAGAAGCACATGGAAAGAAGCCACTAAAATTGACTTGGTCTTACTTGGTTAATTTAATGATAGATAGCAAGAACTGAATGGTAATATTTGCTTCACCAAAAGCTTGCTTTGCCGTAGAAAGCAACAAAGAAAAGCCATCAATATTGACTAGTCTTCCTTTTATTCAATTTGGCTTTCTACATGCATTTCACAAAGTCTTTCTATGTGAATTCTGTAACGCCCCAATTTTTAGAAAATATTTTGAATGTACTGTTTGTTGTTTTTCAAGTTATTGTGCAAATGACCGTTGTGTCCTTATTTTACTATTTCTCAATTTCTGCATGAAATATAAATACGTTTATACAGGCTCAAATTTATTTGGTCTTTTTACGTAATTTGTTCCGAGACGGTAAAATAAAAGTTTTTCTGAGCTACTGTTTTAATTTTTCTGGAAGATATATAGACAATTAATACTGTCTGTGATTTTATTTGAACGTTTTGGATGATTAGCTACGTTGTGAAAAAAAATGAGAAAATGACCATTACGTCCCGAACGTGCTGTTTTTGCTGTTTTTGTTGTTTTTAATTGTTTTCTACTTGATTTAATGTCCAATATTACTGTCTGTGATTTTATATGGACTTTTTGTGTGATTTGCTCCGAGGCAGGAAAATAATATTTTTTCGGGCCGGAGAAATCTTATTTTATTATTTAGAATTGGGGGATCTTACTAAACCCGATTCTCGAATGAGACAATAAATAATCTTTTAATTTTTAGGATTTGATGTCAAATAAAATAATTTTATAATATTATAATATTATTTTATTAGTCAATATAATAAAATGACAAGTGGACCCGAAATGTTTTGTGGGACCCACGTTTAGCTAATCTGATTAACTTAGTAGCTTAATTAAACATCATTAGCAGTAGAACTTTCTAGAACAAGTTGACTCAGCTAGCTGACTATGCTGATAATAAATGAACAGTGTGACTAGGCTTGGGGAGTCATCAATAACCAACCAATAGGAGACAAGCTTGTTAAGCAAGCTTTAATCCTAACCTTTGATGCATCCAAGGGCTTGGATGAAGCCAAGCAAGATGCACACCTTGCATGCTCTTTGAGAGCTACGGCCAAGGAAGGTGGGAGATCATTCTTCACTTTGCTTGCATGCAAAAATTCTCTCTTCTCTCTCATCAAAAACCCTAGCCACCATTCTTGTTTCTTTTCTTCACCATTTTCGGCCAAGCTTGTTCTTTGATCATCCAACCACCCAAAATTCTATCAAGCCAACTTTTCTAAACCTAAACACAAACCTAAGAACATCTCTAGTTGAAAGTTTCTTCAAAATCTTTCATTTGGAGCTTGGAAATCAATCTTGAAGATTTTACCTAGAAGGTGAAATATCATGTTTTTCTTTTCTCTCTTCTTTTTCAAAGTTCTAAGCCATGATCTATCCATGGTTTAGGTTCTTTTTCATGGTTAGTAACTTGTAGAATTTCGTTTGAGTTGCTAGGTACTTTGGTGGAGGAAACCGAATATTAGGAGGAGTGAAAGAAAAACCATTTGTCTTCATTTAAGGTAAGAGGAAGACAAATCTTATCACCTATGGATGGTGGTAAGAAGATGGAGTTTTGATTTTGTGATTGTAGAATCCATAAGGATTCATGTTTGTGCTTGTTAGTAGCTTATTTGATGTGGTTGTGTATTTGTTAATAGCTTTCCTATTTGTTGTTTGTAATAATTTGCATGTCTACAAGCTTTGATAATATTGCATGTGTTAGAATTGTATGATAAAGTATAGAATTGCATGATGATGTATAGGATGTGAACAACATGTCAAGGAAATGCATGTGTGTTCCAAAGAACATTCCATGATGGCTCACGGCCACTAACAAAATGGAGAACCAAACTATTCTCTTAATTTTCTTAAAAGGTGATTTAATTAACCTAGGAGAATTAAGAAGGTTTCAAGTTGTTTAAATCAAGAAAAATGAATTTGGAAATCAAATGGCATAACCTTACATTTTCGGCCAACAAGTCTAACTTCAACACTTTGATTTCTAAAATTATTTTCTAAGGTAATGATTTAATCAATGTAGACAATACAAGAGATTTAACATGCATTTAGAAGGTGAAAAACAATTTGGAAATCAAATGCAAAGTTTTTATCAAATTCGGCCAACATGCCAAATTAGATATTCATGATTTCTAAAATTAATTCCAAGCTATTTTCAATCAAGAAGAAGCAATATAAGTTAAAGTAAATTTTCTACAATGAGTTTTAAAAGAAATAAAGTGGTTAGAACTAAGTTTAAGAGGTTAATACTAATGATTTTTACTGTAAGAAGAAATACAGTAACTTTCAAAAATTTCTAACATATAGCTCATGCTATATTTTGAAGCATGTTAGTAATTTTCAAAAGGATTAATTATATGGTTTAAAAATTTAATAAACAGAATTTTTATGGTAAAATTAGGAAACCATTAATATAATTTTCTAAACAAAATACTGTCAATTTTTAGTAAAAACGGACAAATAAGATAGAAAAGATGTCCAAAAGACAGTATACGGTATGGAAAATATTATACGTAGTTTAAAAGTATTATTTATTATTTCTGTTTATTTAAACAGTGATTTTTAAGGAATTCGGTCAAGAAAATGATTTAAAAATCTTACGCGATTGAGAAAACGTATTAAAAATCCTACGCGATTTTGAAAACAGAAAAATATATTTACGCGATTTCAAAACGATTATAAAAACAACGAGATTTTGAAAACGCGATAAAATTTCTACGCGATTGACCGTTCTATGTATTTATTTTTATTTGTCGGGAAAATGTGAACCCGTACAGGCTTTTGAGGATTTTTCGTTGTCGGGAAAATGTGAACCCGTACAGGCTTTCTATTTTCTGCCATTGAGGGCATATTATTATCTTGAGGGCATTTTCGTAATTTCATATTTTTGGAATTATGTATTGTCTTTATGCCAATTTTTGGTGTTTTGGTTGACGAGACGAATCACATCGTGTTGTCGATGCGATAAACGTAGTGTGGTTCATTGTTCTAATGAACTTGGAGACTTTAGTGTACGGGATCCCATATATGGACAGTTGGTAGCTCCGCTGGGCCGTGGTAAACCGATAGCACACTAATGGACTCGACACGCACTATATTTAATCGAGGTTTGTAAAGTCTAGTAGTACATTGCCTATAGTGCCACAACAGGAGACCGTGAACTATACTACACCTGGATGGTGGATTCCCAGTGTCGTAGGCTATTGACGCAACGTGTGACAGCGTGATAGTTGGTTGGGCAGCCGTGGTACTAATAGATTTTGCAAGTCATTCTCTTTGATATCTGTTTGTGTTTAACTCCATGGAGTAGGATTGTGTCTTAGTGTATATGATTATATCTTGGATGTTATTCCATTTTCTCTATTTATCTTTATCGAGGTAATTATTATGATGGTTGTCTATTTCTTATTTTATTCTATACGTGATATTGTTTTATCTGTGTTTTTTTTTATCTGTGTTATATCTGTGATGTTATGTAACGTTATGATATCTAAGCTTTACTCTATTTCATTATTATTATTGTTATAGCTTTTCGTATTGCATAAACTGTATATATGGTTGTTTGTCGTCTTCTTATTGGCCATGTTTATGGTGATTTTAGATTGTCTTACCTCTTTATTGTATGTGTTTTCTGTATATTTACTTTATGCGATAAAGAGTTTGAGGAAGAAGAAGAGGAACAGCCTCTTGAGGTCTTGTACCCCGAGGAGGAGGAAGATCAGCAAACCGACGACCAGTTTTACGATCAAGAACCATCTGATCATCTATATCCATTGGATTGATTAGTTTTGGTATGGCGGTGCCCAGATTTTTGGGATTCGTGACTCTGGAGTTTCACGGTGGATCTCTATCATGGCACATGAGAGGAGATAGAGACTCGGTGACATATGCGGGACGGATGACGATGACCCTACGCCATAGATTTGATGGAGAGCCGATCATGACTACGACAGTGTTTCTACACTTAGAGTTACCCTTATCCATTAGGCATCATTTTGGTGGTATGACCACGGAGCCTAGTGAGATAAGTATCGTATCGACGGCGCGATCACGTTATCGCCGAGTCGAGGCATCCAGGATATTTGTCCCCCGATGATCATTTTCGGGTTGAGAGTGATCCTTCGAGGAGTGAATATGCTTGATGTTTTTTAGTAGCGTCTCGCGTATGGATGTATATATTAACTCCTTTCTTGTTTTTATTTACTATTTCGTTTAAATATTTGTAATTGTAGTTGTAAATTATTTGTATAACTTATAACTTAAAACATATGTATATTATGAGTGGTGTTGTTCTATTTATTTTATGTTTTCCGCAATCTTTTATTTCTAATAAACTGTCTATCAGTAATTACTTTACGACCCATGTTATTATTTGATAAAAGTTTTACAACTTGGGTAGATTTTATTTCTATTTCTTCTATTTTCTTTTACGTGTGACATCCTCCAAAGGGGTGTTACAAATTCACTTTGTGAATTGGCTATTAGAGCAATTTCTCTTCTCCTTCACCGTAGACCAACAACTTTAAGAAGTTCAATATTTGTTTAAAAGCTTGCTTCCTATTGGTTCTTAAAGAGTCAAGCTATTATTCTTGACCAATTTCTATTGGTTGAATATTTACTAACTTGATTCCTATTGGTTGTTATTTTTGTTGATCAATCTCTATTGGTGCACACTGTATATTTCATAGTATACTTTAACCAATGAACAATAATTACTGTTTATAAAGTCAGTGTTTATTGTCTAATGGATAATAAAATATACATAGATTTTTCTCTTGTACTAACAGAGTAGTAACTATTATTGATCATCATTTTTTGTTCTACTGATTGCCCTTGATGAGTCACAAAGCGAGTCATCAAAGAGAAATTTCTAGAACATGTGACTCATTACGATGAGTCAGTATAATGAGTCATCGTGGAACATTCTAGAACGAGTGAGTCAGCATAGATATTTTTCAAAACAGGTGAGTCAGCATGGCGAGTCAGCATGCTGAGTCATTGACTGTGTCATAACTGCATCACTGGCTGTGCCATCAATGGTGAGTCACAGCGTTGAGTCATCAGTTGAGTCATCATAGAAGCTTCTGGAACAGGTGACTCACTACGGTGAGTCACAGGGCGAGTCACCGTTTCTGGAACCTTCCGGAATCTGCTGAGTCATGGTACTGAGGTGTCACGCCACGTGTCGAATTTCTATTGGCCCGTTGCGATGAGTCACAGCCACCAATTTTGACTAGCTCCTCATTAGTCCACGTGTAAAGCACTTGATGACTAAACGTGGGTCTCGCAAACATTTAGGGTCATTGTCACTTATTTGTACTTGACTAATAAAATAATATTATAATAATATAAAATTATTTTATTTGTGATTAAATCTTAAAAATTAAAAGATTCATAACAAGATTATCATTAATTGGGTTTAGTAAGATCCCCCCCCTCGAATAATTAAAACAAGATTTCAGGTCCGAAAAATTATTATTTTCCTGTCCCGAAGCAAATCGCACAAAAAGTCCAAACAAAATCACAGACAGTAATATTGCACACTGTATCGTATAGAAAAATTGAAAACAGTACATTCGGGACATAATGGTCATTTTTTCATTTTTCCCCATCACAAAGCAAATCACTCAAAACGCTCAAATAAAATTACAGACAATATTATTTATCTGTATTTCACACAGAAAAATTTAAAACAGTAGTTTGACAAAATTTTATTTTACGGTCTCGAAGCAAATTACGCAAAACGACCTAATAAAATCATAGACTGTAAAATATTTCTGTATTTCATACAGAAAATCAAGAAACAATAAAATTAGGACACAACGGTCATTCATCCAAAAGTTGGGGTGTTACAACTACAAACATCATTTAAAAGTTGTATGCTACTTGGTTTTTTTAAATGTCGTTCGCACTTTCTCCTCCCTCGCCCTAAACATGTGCCAGTTCAAGTAACGTAGAAAGGATTGAGCACTTATCACAGTTGATGTGGGGCACAACGACAGGTGATCAAAAGCCTAAACCTTGTAGAAAATCACATATATGGTATAAAAAATGATGCAACAGGAAAAGAACAAAAAAAAACTACAATATTGCATGAAACAATTATAACAACTAGGAAGCATAGTAAATAACAAAACATGTACCTGCAGAAGTGCAGCATATCCCATTAAATGGATTTGGCAGATATTCTTACCCTCGTTCACTGCATATGCAACTCAAGTCAAGTCATCTACCAAAAAATCATACACTACAAAACCCCAACTATAATTATCTAGGGAGTCCAACTCGTCTAACAGGTGTGTGAAGGCAGAATGCATGTTGACACCTGTAATGGGAAAATAGAACTCATACAGTCGACAAAAGTTATCCACATCATTGTTCCCTACATACTGATACAACTCATGATAAATTGTGTCAATGGTTATATCGTCCTACTTAAATAATGACAAAGTTCAGCCCACTCCATCGTCACGTGGGGTTACTCTTTCCCCAGCAATCCGTAATCCAAGTGCCAAGCACACGTCTAACGGACTGAATGGGATAACCATACCCCTGACTCTAAATCCCCCATCTCTTTCAACCCATCTAGACGCTAACTCCCACAACAAGACACAGTTGATTTCCAAATTATTTGGCAAATATAATAGTGACTTAAATGTGGTAGACTCAATTCGGGACT
The DNA here is from genome assembly GCA_029884605.1 of Ormosia emarginata. Classification (NCBI taxonomy): domain Eukaryota; kingdom Viridiplantae; phylum Streptophyta; class Magnoliopsida; order Fabales; family Fabaceae; genus Ormosia; species Ormosia emarginata. The sequence continues at coordinate 5,903,953 of JAQQTP010000051.1, forward strand.
TCTGGGTGTCCGTCAATGAGCTATTCACGTCAAGCAACAACCTCGGTATGCAAACATGTCTCAATCGCACCTTCTGCATTATGAGAACAAATTAGTCAACATATGCGCATAGCCAAACACGTATAACAGATTTTTTCTATATTAACCAAGTTGGTTACCTGATTGATGCTGGACAAATCACACCTCTGTCTTGCCTGTGAGCTATCCATGTAAGTATTCTGCATATACAGAAGACCAAGAATGAATTTTCACTAGTTCAGCACAATTAAAAGCACAAATGAATAATCAATCGTATTGGTCACAACTCATAGACATGTACCAACTTCGTCATTTTGAACTAATTGTGTCATTTAAAATTCCTTAAGCCTAAGGAACAACAAATTAAAAACTTATATAAATCATTTTAATGCGGACCACACTAGTTCAACCAAATCATTTAAATTTTTAGGAGACTTTTATTTGCTGAAGAATTTCTCACTATTTATGATGTTGGTAATGTAAGGTTCATATTTCTTGCATTTAAATGAAATATCAATTTTACCCTCATCTACTTATCAGATTATAAATAATTAATAGCAATAACAATTTTACTCTCATCTTCTTATCAAATTATTAGATAGCACAAAAAACATGTGATATATGTTTCAATGATATATAAATCAAGTAGCACAAACAATGCATTTAAGGATATAGTACAGATTGACACGTGTCAATACTTAATAATAAGTATTGACACATTTACCAATGAAAGTTGCAAAATGTATAATACTGAACATAAAAAATGATGTTGCATCGATATAGGAAATTATAGATGAGGAATGGGGAGATGACATACATTTACCTGTTGTTACAGCCTTGAAAGAATTAAATGAATACAATTCAAGTGGTGGGTATACTGTTAATGAGCTATGGAACTTCAAGGAAAAAAGGAAGGCTACATTGAAAGAGGTTATCAGTTATATTGTGGATCATATCAAGCCACTTAAGCGCAGAAGAATAAAAAGGCAAAAGGTTAGTGTTTGAGACTCAGTTGAGTTCTTGTTAAGCAGTGCTTTGACAGTCGAGTGACAGATTAATGAGCACGAATTGATATTCCTATGATGGCTTCACTGAATAGCATATACTACATGTCCACTGACTATGTGGTTGGTTTATATTTTGAAGCGTCTAAATGTGATTGCTATCTTCCCATGATATAGAATTAGGAAAGAAAGAATGAAAGAAGAATAACTCGATTTAGATCTATTTACACATGTAACAACTTTTAGACTCTTGTCGGATGCAGTAATAAATGATTTAGGTTCATATTGAACATTGTTTACTATCATTAAATGAGTTTTTTTAAAATTATTCAATATCCTAATACAGTATTTAAATTTGAAGCATTAATATATTCATAAATTTGAATGAATGTTCTATCTTGAAATTTCAGAGTAAGGCTTTGTAGGGGAGAATCTCAAAAGGAAGGTCGAAAGTATGACCTATTCCCCAAAACATACACACCAAAAAAATTCATTTCAAATCACATTGACACACTACAAACCAGCAAAATTTTCAGATCACCAAGCACCACAAATCATTCTATACAAATACTTCGCAACATATCATTCAATCTTCAAACACTTGCATACCAAAATATCGTTTTTTCATTCAACAAAATACACACTACTGCCATAGCATATCAACATTGAGTCTAACAAAAAAACCACATACATCGTTATCTCTATTTCAATTCACTCTATTCAAATAGGCATTTTCTCAAATAGATTATAAACACACACACTTATTTGCATTTCGCAAGTCTCAAATTCAAGAACAACAGTGGTTATTACAAACTAACACCAAGCTATGATTTTAATTCAAATTACAGTCATTATACCACGAGGGCTAGCACTGCACGACAAGATTTGTCTTCACCGTTCCCACGAACCTAGGGAAGAGTTAACATAACCTGAGGAAGAAGAACATGAATTTTTTGAGGCTGAAAAAGTGGAGATAACAAACTTGCATGAAGAAGGTCCATTTATTTGTGCAGAAAGATTCAACTAAACTCCAATGCGTTCAAAATAACATTACAGATGTAAACTCCAGTTAGTACTTCATTTTTAACTAGTTTGCCCCCATTATTGGGAACTCTGCCAATCTACTCACAACTTGTTAAAAACAACATTATACATGTCCACTCCACTAATAATTTGTTTCTAACTAGTTTTTCCCCACTATTTGGAACTTTTTTTGGATTCTCCAGAAACCTATACTGATTAAATACTTATTTGTAGTGTATTAACCACTTATTTTGGAACTCACCAAATAGTGAGATTCACCATTTTTGGGATTCACCATAAACATATATTGATTAACCACTTAGACATAATGTATTAACCAGCTATTCTGGAACTCACCAAGTAATGAGATTCATTATTTTTCCATAGTTTTCTGACCATCTACTGCCAAAGTGAACCAGAACAATTGATCTTGACTGTAATATTTGTGGTTGGCTATATGAATCCTTAATTAACATATTTAATTGATTATTAATATAGATGCTTTGTTGGAGCTCAAATGGTTTTCCTTGCAGGTCAAGTATTCAGGAAATAAGACTTGTATCTTGATTGCACAAGATGTTTAATGGCAGATTTAAACTCATAGCCCATAATTTTTCATCTTTATTGAGATATTCAAAGTTTCTCCTTTCTGTAATTACTGTTTTGACTCTTGAATTTACTAAGATGACATTTGAGGAACATGGGTTAAATGAAGAGGTATTAAATATTGTTAACCAGTTTGTTGGGGGCACCAGTTTAGAAATTCAGGTAATATAGAATAACTTATGGACATAATTAGTATATGCATGATGATTGTTAATCTTAATTAATTATTAAAAAAAATAAATTCTGCCATGGGGATCTATAAGGAGAAGCAAATTCAAGAGTATCATTGAGGAAGCCATACCCAAATTAAGCAGCACTAAATCAAATCAGCAAATGCACCAATTAAATCAATCAACACTACTTTATGATATCAATACCAAAGGGTTATAGCAATTGGCCTCAATGATCCAAGTTTCACATTTCACATAATAATAGTAGTCAAGCTTGCAAAAGATTCAATCTATAACCATCATAATAGTGCATTTTCACAAAGTCTTGCTCTCAAAACTTCCCGAAAAAAAGTAACAAATTTAGACTTTGAATCAAACTCCTTATGGACAAGATTATTTCTCAGCACATTCTGAGTTAATCAATAATAATAATCAAACAAATAAATCCCCCAACATTCCTTTATGACAGAATTAATCACAAACCAAATAAATCTCCCAACTCTTCATGCATTTATTACCAATTTCAAAGCTAATAAGGATACTATCTACCATTAATCACATCAAATTTCAACCCATGAAATGAAAAAGGTCACAACATTAATATATAAAAAATACCACTAAAGGCTATGCTAAACAATACATTAGAAACACCTTTTTAAATCTGCATACTTCAAAAGAGCCTAATAAAAAATCTGCTACTTCATCTTCTGAGAAAATAAAGAAAAGGAAAAGGAAGAATGTTTAATATCTATAAGTTCTATCAGTTAAGCATAATTTTCTTTATGCATATTAGTTGAACAACAAGGAATATAATAGCAAATGCCCTGTTAGATTCCCTATAAACATGAGAAATATCAATCTTCCAATGGCAAATGCGAGAACAAAAGAATGAGTGAGCAATATAGCACATTGGGAATCAAGGTTCACTTTCACTTGGTTCCAACCTATGTCCCCCAACTCCCAAACAAGGTTCACTTTCACTTCCTTCCAACGTTGGTTCACTACAAACCACGCTTCGCTCAATCCAAATCCACCACAAACACAAGCTAGCATACTTTAGAATAAAAAATGATACAAAAAATCCAATGACACAGGAGACTAAACAAGGGTCACAAGGAACAACAAGGGTCATAGACATTCACCAACTTTATCATTTTGAACTCATTCTGTCATTTAAAATTCTATAGGCTTAAGGAACAACAAAGTAGAAACTTAAGTTAACGAATAAATTAAGAGTTCAAAAAACAAAAAGAACCAAAAAAATACAATCTGCCAAATCCATATTCATACAGTGTTTAAACTCAGATTTCAACACTTTTCTTACCATGCACATTAGTAACAGTGACTTAATACTTGGTAAATCCAAATTAAGTGGTTAATCTCTGAGTTTATGGTGAATCCAAAAATGAGTTCCCATTACTTGGTGAATTAAAATTAACTAGTTAATACATTAGGAATAAGTGGTTAATCTCTGTTAGTTTCTGGTGAATCCTAAAATGAGTTCTACAAAATTTCTTTTTTGTTATTAGTAAAAGAGAACCAAGAAAAAGAAAAGACATTTTAGAGGTGTTGTGAGATTCTTAACATTCTTAAATTTAGATTTTAGAAATCATTTATAACACACCAAATTCTCCAAATCATCTTAGGTAGAATCTAATAAGCCCCAGACAAGCTAAACAACTATACACCTAGGTAACTAGATGCCAAGAGAAATTGCTCATTATCTCAATACCAATTCGACATTTGAAAGCATTATGTTAATGCAATAAGAAATTAACATTACAAAATATAATCAGTGGGTATCATATGGGTATCTTGTAAGATCATAATATGGGTCGTATGACAATGAAAGAAAGTCCTGCCATTGAGTATATGATAAAACACAAATCAAGTTTATAGGGAAAAAAAGGCATATAAAAGAAGAAACTGCTTACAATCTAGCACGGATTGCTAAGGAACCAAATGACCTTGGTAGATCTCCTAAGAAATTATTATATAACAGGTCCCTGAAGAAAGGAAAGCATCTTTTATGAGGTTCTATACAATGGAATTTGAACAAAACGGTCACATTATCTGCTTTTTATTGTCTAACTTTCTCACAACTCAATCAGATCAAATTTTCAATATATAATCTAAACTTTACTTCTAACTATGGCAAATATATATATATATATATATATATATATATATATATATATATATATATATATATATATATATATATATATATATGTATGACAATCGAATACAGCTAAACATTCTTCTAACTATAGGATTCACCTAATAAGCAGGTTGCATGACCACTGTAGCACTAAGTGTAGGCTTATGAGATTTAATTGCATTGCTGCCAACCTTCAGTTGTAATCATTAATTAAATATTTCCATTTTGGCCAATTAAACCACACCATATTAGAGGACACCAAAAATCATGATGCAAAGGAACCCCTAAACCATTATCAAACATAAACCTAACATGAAGAAAAGGACTTAAGGACTACACTGATATCTTATAATTCACTCGTTAGGAGCATTATATGTAATGCAATCCAACCCCAGTATCCTACCCATGGCAACCATAACTTAATTACACACATTACATGGTTAGAGCTATAATGCAAGCAAGCATAAGTTAAACTTCTGGCTATTACAAAACTTGGATAACAATCCATGAAAAAAATCTGACTAATAACTTTTTGCTTCATAATTAATCTCGGTTGACCAAACAATACACTACAAACACCTTTTTAAATCTGCATACATCTTTTTAAATCTCTATACTTGAAAAGAGCCTAATAAAAAGTCTGCTACTTTATCTTCTGAGAAAATAAAGAAAGGGAAAAGGAAGAATGTCTAATATCTATCAGTTAAGCATAATTTTCTTTATGCATATTAGTTGAACAACGAGGAACATAATAACAAATGTGGGATAGTGCAGATCCACAAAAGAATGAGTGAGAAATATAGCACATTAGGAATCAAGGTTCACTTTCACTTGGTTCTAACCTATATCCCCCAACTCCCAAACAAAGTTCACTTTCACTTCCTTCCAACGTTGTTTCACTGCAAACCATGCTTGTCTCAATCCATATCCACCACAAACAAAAACTAGCATACTTTAGAATCAGAAATGATACAAAAAAATCTAACTTATCATGCATTTCTTGCCAATTTCAAAGCTAAGAAGCATACTATCTAGAATTAATCACAAACCAAATTTCAACCCATGAAATAAAAAGAAGTCACAACATTAATATATAACCAATTTCAAAAAGATTCTATATAGTTGACAGAGTAAGAGACGTTACCCGATGTGTGGTGACCCGGATGAGGCACATCCAAGGGTGTGGGAGAATGGGAAAATGAGAGAATGGGTAAAGAGGAGAATGGGCAAAGGGAGAAGAAGCTAGGATGGGGAACCGATTCAGACGATGGAGCACGCAGTACGAGCGGTGCGCGGTGGTAGGCCTGGTGTGTGCGGGGTTTGGTGCTAGGACGTGGGTTACCTGGTTCGTCGTTAGGGTAGAGGTTGAAACTGGATGATGGTGTCTTGGTGGCTAGGTGATGTTTTGGTGGTTACTCTGCAGATGTAGACGGTGGTGGGGGAGAAGCTGGCACCTAGAGCAATGGAAAGGGGAGAAATCGTGAGTGTGAGAAGGAAGCACATAAACTTTTAAAATTTCAGAAAGAAAGAAAGAAACGAGGAGCGCGGAGAAAGGGAGGGAAGGAAAAAGGGAGGTGGTATATGGCCATGTGGTATACGGTGGAAATAAGTTAGAGTATAACGTTAGACAAGAAGTGTTTTAGCAAACAAAAAAGTTTTAAAATTGGTCAAAGTTGACTTGTTGTGTTAGTAATTAGTCAATTATGAGAACCATTAAATCATCAATAATATTTCTTTACAACTCTGATTTATCCAAGTAGGTAATGGCACATGTAACACTTGTGGCACCAAAGAATTAACCCGACAAGCTGGGCAGTCTAACAATGCTCTACGAGGTAGCTAATAAACTCTTATATTATTTGTTGGACGGTGGTGCTGGATGGTGGTCTATGTGGATAGTGTTCTCATAGTTTTTAGTGTAGATATTATTTTTAGTGTTTTATTAATTTGTTGTTTATTTTCAAGGAGCTAGTTATTAATGTACAGCAGCTGCCTCTGTATACAATTTTTATTGTACATTCTGTTTTGAGATGAGTAATAATATACAGTGTTCATTTCTTCACATTTTAAGATGGTAGTTCCGATCTGAGACTATCTCTGTTTTTTGCTGAGCCTTTTTTGAGTCGACCTTCATTACTAACCAAACTATGTTTTTTGGCTTTCATTGCCCTTCTGCACTTTCATTTTTTGGCCTTCATCGCCACCGAAACAGAAAACCATTGATATCCAAACAACACCCATTCATTTTTCTTCCATCCAAGTAAAGTCACGAGGTATCTCAGAAACCTCCAACCAACCATCCCTTTGAGCGCCACTGCCGGAGACCCTGTCACGCGCTGTCATGCTCCGCCACACGCGTTTGGAATTCCTGAAGCATGGGAGTCATGCACCACCTTCAGGTCACTGGAGAGTGACACTGTTTGTTCTATTCAACTCACTGACGACCACTGCTTCTATTTCAGTGGTCAGAACTCTAATCCAAAGTTGTTTGGGTAGTGGGTTCACCTTCTTCGACGTCTTTTATTATTTTGCCTTCTCTGACTCTTTCGCACTATACCAGAGAGTGCCTTGACTTTGTTACTCCAGTGGTTCTGTTTTGTCTTTCACGATGTCAACAAAGGTGAGGTTTCAAATGTCTCTCTACACAACCTTGAAAAGGTCTTAGGTACTTATTTTTTTGACTTATTCGGGTAAGTTACCTTTTTCCATTGGATTCAATGTCTCAAGTACAATTTTTACTAACTCCTATATTATGGATTCAAGAGCCACAAACTATATGACCAACAACCCCACTATATTTTTCACCTATTCTCCATGCCCAACCAGTAAGAAAATATCCATAACTGATGGTTCCTTGATCATTGTAACTGGTATAAGAGAAGTCCAACTAAGCCCCTTAGTGACCTTAAACAAGGTCCTTCATGTCCCTAAACTGTCCACAAATTGTATTTCTATTCATAAATTAATTAAAGATTTATTTTGCAAAGTGATTTTTTATAATGATCATTGTGTTTTTCAGGACAAGGATTTAGGGAAGATGATTGGACGTGCTAGGGAGTAGGATGACCTTGACCTCCTTGAAGCACCTTGTCAAGTAAACAGGACCAAGAGCGGACTTGGACACCTATATTCTTTTACCTCAGAACTTCTTTCAACTAAAAAAGACCAAATTTGGCCTGTTCACTGTAGATTAGGCCATCCATCATTTTTTTATTGTTAAGAGTTTTTTTCCTTCTTTGTGTAAAGGTTTTGATGTTGGACAATTTCATTGTGAAGTATGTGAACTTGCCAAATATAAGCGTGTCAATTTTTTAATTAGTAATACAAGAAGTTTTGTTCCTTTTTTCTCTTATTCGCAGTGATGTTTGGGGTCTCTTTTCTATTCCTACTGTCTTTGGGGCAAGATGGTTTATGTCTTTATTGATGACTGTACATGTGTTACCTGAATTTTTCTATTTAAACACAAGTCTAATATTAGTACTATTCTCTTAATTTTTTGTTCTATGATTAAAAATCAATTTAGGGTAGGTATTAAACGATTCAGGACCGATAATGTTAAGGACTACTTTAATCAGACTCTTATGCAATTTTTCTAGAAAGAAGGAATAATCCATGAATCATCATGTATCCATACCCCACAACAAAATAGGTTAACAGAGCGAAAAAACGGTCATCTTATTGAAAAAACCCGAGCCTTATTGTTTCAAAGAAATGTCCCTAAGTCATTTTGGAAAAAAGCTATTTTGACAGCTACTCATCTTATAAATCGTTTGTCCACTAAAGTCCTAGGGTTCAAGAGTCCTATGGATGTCCTCTCCACTTTTTTATCTTGACCTACACACTTCCAATAACCTTGTCCCTAAAATTTTTGGATGTGTATCTTTTGTCCATGTTCACAGTCCAAACAGGAGAAAACTTGATCCGAGGGCTCTAAAATGTATCTTTGTGGGCTATTCTTTAACACAAAAAGGGTGAAAATGTTATCATCCTCCAACCAGAAAATTCTATGTCTCCAAGGATGTTACATTCAATGAAGAAGAACCCTATTTTGCTCATCCTTATCTTCAAGGGGAGAAGTCAATGAAAGAAGATAAGGAAGATTTCCTGCTTGAATTATCCTTACTTCATGTGTCTAATGGTCCTTCTCATAACTTTCATGTTGTCCCTAATCCTCCTCCTAATATCATTGTTAAACTTGTGTTTGAACCTGTGTCCAAAACCATTCATGACCCAATGGCTGAGTCTGCTCTTGAGAATGTAAGGTATAACAAAGGCAAGGTGTTCACAAGAAGGAAGATAGTTGTTCCTGAACCTGTGCAGGCCCAAGAGTCCAACTTAGAGCCTTCGAATGAGATAATAATATCTAACCCTTTATTGCAAGATGAAACTAAAATTCATTTGGATAGTAGTGATCAAATTCTTCCTATAGCCATTAGAAAAGGAACCATATAGTGCACAAAACGGGCACTATACCCACTTTCACACTTCTTATCCTTTGAGAATTTTTCACCACCCCATAAAGCCTTCCTTATAAGCCTATACCATTGTCATCCCTACCACCCTACCTGAAGCCTTGTCTAATGGAAAATATAAACAAGCCATGAATGAGGAGATAAAGGCATTAGAAAAGAATAAGACCTAGGAGCTAGTGCAATTACTGGCAGAAAAGAAAATTGTGGGTTGTAAATGGGTGTACAGTGTGAAATATAGAGCAGATGGATCCATAGAGAGGTATAACGCACGATTAGTTTCCAAAGGGTATACCTAAACTTATGGAATTGATTACCAAGAGACTTTTTCACCAGTTGCAAAGATGAACATAGTTCGGGTATTATTGGCATTGACATCTAATTATGGTTGGGATTTACAACAATTTGATGTCAACAATGCTTTCTTACATGGAGATCTCGAAGAAGAAGGCTACATGGAGGTCCCACCAGGATATACGAGGAATTTCATTCCAATACTATGTGTAAGTTTAAAAAGGCCTTATATGGCCTTAAGCAATCATCACGAGCGTGGTTTGGAAGGTTTGCTAGAAATATGTTGGCTATGGGGTACAAACAAAGTCAAGGGAATCACACATTGTTTGTTAAACACTCTCCTTCAAGGGGAGTCACAGCTCTCTTGGTGTATGTTGATGACATAGTAGTAACAGGAGATTATGCTAAGGAGAAACATATTCTAAGCCAGTGTCTAGTCAAGGAGCTAGAAATTAAAGCATTAGGAAGGTTAAAATACTTTCTTGGAATTGAGGTTGCTCATTCTAGGAAAGGTATATTCATCTCCTAACAAAAGTATGTTATGGATCTCCTAAAAGAAATAGGTCATACAACATGCAAATCGGTAAGTAATCCTATAGATCCCAATATGAAACTTGGACAGGCAGAAGAAGATGTTGTAGTTGAAGGAGAAATGTATCAGCATTTGGTGAAAAGACTTTATCTATCCCACACACGGCCGAATATTGCATATGCAATTAGTGTAATTAGCTAATTCATGCATAGTCCAAAAGAATCTCATTTGTGAGCAACATATCGAGTATTACAATATCTTAAGGGAACACCAGGAAAAGGCATTTTATTTAAAAGAAATAGGGGTATGGTACTTGAAGCATACACTGATGCGGATTATGCTAGATCACCAGTGGACAAAAGATCAATTACGGGATATTGCACTTTTCTTTGTGGGAATCTAGTGACTTAGAGAAGTAAAAAACAAAATATAGTAGCACGATCCAATGCGGAAGCAGAATTCAGAGCTATGACTTAAGGTTTATGTGAGCTATTGTGGTTAAAGATTATTCTTGAAAATCTGAAGATCAAGTGGGATGGTTTGATGAGACTTTATTGAGATAACAAATCCGCAATCAGCATAGCTCATAATCCGGTACAGCATGATCGAACAAAGCATATTGAGGTTGACAAACATTTTATCAAAGAAAAATTAGAGAGTGGTTTAATTTGTACACCCTATGTATCTACACAAGGTCAGCTTGCTTATATATTTACAAAGGGTCTTAATAGTCTAACATTTCAGACGATTGTATCTAAGCTAGGAATGAAGAATGCATATTCACCAACTTAAGAGGGAGTATTGGATGGTGGTCTAAGTGGACGATGTTCCCACAGTTTTTAGTGTAGATATTATTTTTAGTGTTCTATTAATTTGTTGTTTATTTTTCAGAAACTAGTTATTAATGTACAACAGCTACCTCTATATACAATCTTCGTTGTACATTCTGTTTTGAGATGAGCAATAATATACAATGTTCATATTCTTCAAATTTTAAGACTATTTGATGCAAAATTGTATTAACAACCTAATATAACACTATCTTATCAAATGTTTGTTATCTAGTAAGATATAACTTAACATTAAAAAAATATTTATTTAGACAAAAATTAGGAATGGCAATAGGACAGGCAAAGACGGTTAGTGCTTCCCCTGCCTCAGTCCTCGTCGTGCATACCCCTATTTGTGATCTTCACGAGGGAGGCAAGTATTCATGAGTATCCACGACTATCTAATAATTCAAAATGATATTTTATTTTTTTGGTGAACTATTCAAAATGAAATTTTTAAAATAAAAAAATATAAATAAAATAAACTTTAACATCATATACAATAATATCTTTTAACATTTTAAAATTCTTATAAAATTAAAAGAATTTCACAAACAACATATTAAGTTAAATTATGTCTTGTAATCTACATAAATAATTATTACAAGAATGGTATCTATTCATTAAAAAATTTATTGTAAAATAATAAGAAAATATAATTTTTTATCTCATCTTAAAGTGAAAGAAAAAAAAAGCATGATATATGTAAAATACTAAATGAAAAAATATATTTGGCGAGTTCGCAAGTACCTGCGGTGTAAAGTCTCAAAACTATTACTATTAGTATATCCAAATTTATACAAAAGTAATCAGGTTTAGGCACGTCACTACTGTACTAACATCATTCTTTGATACTCAATAAACTATATACATATGAGCCTTGTGAAGAAAAGTAATATATGTAAATATAAATGAAAAATTTGTTCCACACAAACTAGTACATCGGTATACAAATAATACAAACTAAACCTTATTAGGCATAAATACATAGAAAACATTTTGCAACACCACTACATATCTATAGGGACAAGGCAATAGTCAAAACTAGTAAATAATTCTATGCTACATCAACATCTTCACATATACTCTCTAGGAGAATCCTGATCTGGAATTATCATGGAAGTAAGAGGTACAAGGGGTGATAATTCTAAAATCCTCAATAAATATAGATATAACATGTCATCATAATAACTCCAGCTGTTTCAAGGAAATTAAATCATATTCATAAGTAACATATAGAAAGGTGGCTAAAGCCAAAAAGGTTTCCTTTCTCTTCCCGAGGTAGAAATTTCATTTTTATTATTGAATAATAATTCACAATCAACCATTATATCTACAACCAACACATCACCAATAGATCATAGATTACATCATCAATATATCAAACATGAGTCATAACCACTATCACAAGAATATTCACATTCTCTTATAATGTAAACATTCATTATCAAACCTATAATCTATATAAATAACATTTTCACAATGTTATGATAATGTTCAATCATGTGTAAATCTCTTTCTAGTGCTCATATATCATCATCTTTCTAAGCATATTCCCAGGAACCTAGTTCCTTATATCACTTGGTAAGGAAAGAATGTTATCTCTTCACACTACCGATAACCTTGGTCACATCTGATGAGTAAACAAATGAGAAGTCTCATACTATGAATTTAGGATCACGTTCCTCATCAAGGTTCATATCCTTAAATTCAAAATTGTGATAAGGAAACTAATGAGAAATCTCATACTAAGAATTTAGGATCATCTTCCTTATCAAGGTTCATCTCCTAAAATTCACTGGCCAAAAGATTGTGCACATCTTACTAAATTTACAATACTAAGGAATAGCAAGCATGGATCACCTCTATTCAAGGATCTGTCCAATATCTTTTAGTTTGAGCACATTCATATTAATTCAATTCTAGCTCAACGTCAACAAATTAAAGGAGCAAATCATCATTTAATATTCAATACTAGCTCAACTTTACATTTATAAAGGAGCAATACATTCCTAGTACACCTCATAATCAAAACAAGTGTACAAATAAACCAAGCGCACAATATCATTACTTTCAAATAACCAAGTGCACTATATCATCATCACACATATAAACTAAGTGCACAATTATATAGCTTCTCAAGTACACAAAGTGCACATTCATAGTATAAGTCACTTCATTTAGTGAACTTAATCAAATCTCTTCATATTGTACAATATAGAACTCTATTTACTCAAAATAGGGGTCTGATAATCGATTATCATGGTTTGGTAATCGATTATTAACCACCAATGTTCTCAATTTGTAACTGGATAATCGATTAGCACTCAGCTCTAATCAATTATCGCTATCCAATAGTGGCATTTTGCAAGTCCATAATCGATTACCAAATTTGGCTAATCGATTATGACTAACTAACATTACATTCTAGAAAGGCATAATCGATTATGACTAGAAACATTGCATTCTAAAAGTGCATAATTGACTAGCTCTCATGGTCTAATCGATTATCACTCAAATCACTGTTATTCTGGAAGTTGATAATCGATTAGCCCTTGGCTCTAATCGATTATCATTGGCGAATACTAAGTTTTTCTAGGCGTGGATAATCGATTAGAACCTTGCTCTAATCGATTATCTGGAGCATTCCAAACCAAAAAATAGAGCAAAAACATAACAACTGCTATTTGCACTTTCATCTTATCATCAAAACTCAACACACACTCATTCCAACAACTATCTAAGTAAAAAACCAATAAAAATAATCAATCACAAACTATTAACTATATATATATATATATATATATATATATATATATATATATATATATATATATATATATATATATCACTTCAAACTCATCAATCATATACATATAACCAAAACATCTTAGAACAACCATAGGGAATTCTCATCAATTCAACCATACAGAATTCAAGAGGCAAGGAAAGATAGAGAGCATGGTAGAGACACAACAACCCCTACTTATACTTCTTTGTTAGTGATGTTCTAGTTTTCTTCTTGTTCTTCCTTTGTTTCTTCTTACTTCCTTCTTTCTTTTCTTTCTTTCTTGCTTTGTTACTTCTTTTCTTTCTTATCTTTATCTTTTCTCTTTTCTCTATGTTGTAGCCATGTGAGTGGAGAGAAAATGAGAGACAAAGTGTGACAAAGTCAAAGACGATGGAGAGAAAGTTGGAGGGATAAGTTCATTTGACTTTCTTGGCTAATTAGAAGTTTTGCATCTCTTAAGGATACTTTGATCTTCCTTTGATGAGTTTTCTATTTTTCATAAGTGTTAGGAAAAATTCTAAGACTTCATTCAATTTACATACTGATCATTTAATGATTATCCTTATACACTGTTAACAACTACAACTATATTACTCTTCCTGTGTTGTGAAAAATATCAAACTAATTCAATTGTTTCACATAAATTTAACACATCTCATTTAAAGTATTTGTGAACTATAAATAAAGTTTTCATATTTACTTCTATCATCTAAGCACTTTAAGCAAAGTTCTAAGCTAATATGAGCTATTTTTCACATTCTGTGTTATAGTATTTTACTTAATCTAGCTCAGAAAATCACCACAATTAACAGGTAACTTATATAAGTGTTATTGAGCTTCTATAACAATAATTAAGGCTATTAGGTTAGGGAGGATGTTACAATTCTCCTCTCCTTTTTAAAAATGTTGTCCTCAAAATTTAATTACCTTATATGAAAAGTTCTGGATAGTCTTGCATCATGTTGAACTCCAGCTCCCAAGTGGCCTCCTTTGAGTCAATCCTATCCCATACCACATTCACCAGTGGAATTTGCTTCCCTCTAAGTTCTTTGACTCCCTTATCCACCATCCTTTCAAGTTTTATCACATATGTTAAATCATTTCTTAATTGTATTGATTCATTCTCCTAGTTGTATGAAGGATCTGGAATATGTTTTCTGAGTTGCAAAACATGAAAGGCATTGTGAAGGTTGGACAAACTGGTTGGAAGGGCTATTTAATAAGTAACTAGTCTAATTCTTTTTAGGATTTGATAAGGACCAAGAAATTGAGGGTTTAACTTTCGAGTTTTCAAAGCTCTACCAACCTCTGTAATAAGAGTGACTCTTAAAAATACATATTCTTCTTCCTCAATTTCTAGAGGTCTCCTTCTTTTATATGCATAACTCTTTTGCCTACTTTGAGTAATTATCAACCTATCCTTGATCATCTTAATTTGTTCTGTGGTTTATTGCAGTAGTTCTGAACCTATGATAATTCTTTCTCCTATCTCATGCCATCATAGAGGTGATATGCATTTTCTACCATACAATGCCTTATAAGGTGTCATTCCTATGTTGGTGTGATAATTGTTGTTGTAAGCAAATTCTACTAAAGGTAGAAATCTATCCCAACTACCCTATTGTTCAAGTACACATGCTCTAAGCAGGTCATCTAAGATTTGGATAGTTCTCTCAGTTTGTCCATCAGTTTGTGGATGATAAGTTGTGTTAAAGCTTAACTTAGTCCTAAAGGCTTTTTACAAAGCTCCCTAAAATCTAGAAGTGAATCTAAGGTCTCTATCAGATACTATGCTTGAGGGAGTTCCATGCAATCTGACAATCTCTTATAGATACAACTGAGCTAATTTGTAACACCCCAAATTTCTGTATCTCTTAAACAGTAATTTTGACAGTTAACAGAATTTTACTATTTAGTAATTTCTGTGCACTGTAAAATTATCTTGTTTATTCCGTCAGCGTATTTGATCGTTTTGAGTGATTTACTCCGTGTCGGAAAATAAAAATTTTCGGTAGGAAAATTTTACGTAATTTAATTTTTACTAGTTAGGTAATTATTTTACGTGTCGATTTGATATTTGTGCATTTTATAATTTTTGTGATTTTATGGGTGATTTTGAAATTTTTTCTGTCTACGTGGGCCCCGCAAGGGTATGTGGACCCAAGTGGCCATACGTGGGCCCGGTGGGTCCCACAAAGTGAAAAATTTTTACGCATATAGAAAAATTTGTCTTGTTTAGACGGAGACAGGGGATCTTACTAAACCGAATCTGGAAACAATTTTAGAAAATTTCAGATCTTGTATTTTATATTGTATTTAATTATCGGATGATAAAAATACAGTAAAAATATTATTTATAGGATACAAGAATAAATATTATATTGCATAGTCAACAAAGAGAGCTTGACTTGATTTATACCCTTAGATGAGAATACTTAGTTTGAATATTAACCATTGATTTAATCAAAGGTCAAGAAACAAACTTAATAAAGAAGCCTTGGATAATAACCATTGATTTAATCAATGGTGTGAGAATAAGCTTAGTTAGGAAGGCTTTGATATCAACCATAGATGTAATCAAAGGTGTAGAATTGGACTTGAAAAATGACAAAGACCATTTATAACCATTGGATTTAGATTAAATCAAGGGTGCAAATTTAATCTTAAAAAGTAACAAAAACCATTTATGACCATTGGATGAAGAATCAATCAATGGTGGAGATTTGGTCTTCTAAAGTAGCAAAGACTAATTAGGACCCTTGGATTTAAAGTTTGAAGGAGCAATCTTGATCATTAATTTTGGATACACATCTAAGGGCTAGAATTTAAAGGAGAAAGATCCAATGGCCTAGATTAAGTCTTCTAACCTACCTAAATCTACCTAAATCCTAACTATTGAATTAATCAATGGCTAGAAATGCTTCAAATGGTGGCAAATAATGAAGACAACTTTATTGAATGCATTATGAAGAGAAGGTGATGGTCTTGGAGTGTTTAGAAGACAAAGAGACAAGCTTTATTGCATTTTTGCATGTCTTGGTCAAGTTAGACATCATAATGGCTTACTTTTGATTTTTGCACTCAAGAAGAATGCAAGAAGGGGGGGCTACGGTTGTGGTCTGAATTTAGGAGCTTTGAAGACCATATTGGTCACCTTTGGTCATTATTGACCATACTTCATCATTCTTGAAACTTTCCTTCAAGCAAAACTCTTAGAAAAATTTCTCTCCTTCTTCTTCTAGCATGCTTCGGTCATGACACCTAAGAGCACCTCCCATCACTCAAAAATTTCATCCAACTTGATTTTCTAAACCTAAACATCATTCTAAGAACATCTCTAGTTATGAGTTTTTCCAAAATCATTCATCTTGATCTTCAAATCCAAGTTTCAAGTTTCTATCAAAAATCAAAAATTTCATCTTTGTGCTTCAAGAGAAACCATTCGGTTATCTACCCTAAAATCACCATCCAATCTCTTTTAATTTCATCCAACCATAGATCTTGAATCTACATGATGTTCTAAGCAACTTTCATGTTGGAGATTTTCTCTAAATCATTCATCTTCAAGGAGTTTCTTCAAGATCCATGTTATTGGGTTTTTGAGGTGAAGTATAAGAAAACTTCGTTTCTTCTCTCTTTTCCATGATCTAAACCATGTTTGATCCATGGTTCCTCTTAATTAAGCATGATATGTTAATTAACTTGTGTTTTGTTTTGTATTTGAGAAGCCCTTGGTGGTGAAGGACTTGGAAAAAGAAACAAATCAAGAAGCTTTGGAGGATCTTCAAGAGGTAAGAGGGAGATCCATCTCACCAACCAAGCATGGTGGTGAGAGATGGTATTTTATTTGATGGATGTGGAATCCATGTGAGGATTCATATCCATGGTCATGTAATTAATTTGTGGGTGTTTATGAGCTTTGATTAATTTTCTATGCTTGATATGCTTTGCATGATTTTATAGCTTTGATGATATGCTTGATATGCTATACATGCTTTTATGGCTTTGATGGTATGCTTATATTATTTATGATGAAATATATATGTATATGCCATGACTTGATGGTGGAAAGGAAATTGATTTTTTTTGCTCCAATAGCCAAGGAAGAGCTACGGTTTTGATGCCCTTGATTAGGGTTCATGTTGAAAATTTTCAAGAACAAAAGAATTGACTTTTGAGTACTTAGAACATGGTGGATTTCGAACAAGACACCTCAAAATAGGTGTTCACAAATTAATATTTTCATGAAAGATGAAAAAGGATGATTTGAAGAGTATGGAAAATAAACAAAGGATTTGTTTTTCAAGAGAACAAGAATATGATTTTTGGAGGAATTTTTATTGATTTATTTTGTGTAAAAAGATGCTAAGTGTGTTTTTTAAATATGAGTTTTGAATGAAACGGACAAATGTTGATTTTAAGGATTTGCAAAGAAAGTGAAAAAAGATTTGCAAAGAAAGTGAAAAAGGATTTGTAAAGAAAGTAAAAACGAATTTGAACAAATGGGTTTGGTTTTTATGACCATAAGACTTACGGTTTTGAAAACAAAATTTTAATGGTTTTGTTTGTGTAAAATCCTATCAACTTAGAAAGAAAGAATGTTTTCATGATTTCAATAGTTATGCCCACGTTTTTTGAAGGTTTGTAATGTCTTGATTTTATAAACAACTTTCCAAAATGAAACAAAAGAGAATTTCAAAGTAATTTGATACAACAAATTTGGAAAGGGAATCAAAGCATTTTAATGCTTGAGGGAATTTTTGAGAAAAATGGAGAATATGATTTTCCTAACGTGTAAATCATACTTTGGGTTTTGAAGAGTGATTTTTAAAGTTAAAAACATTGATTTAATTCAATGGAAAAGTGATTTTGTGAATTATATTTTGGGAAAAGGATTTTTGGGAAAAGAAATGTGGAAAAAGATTTTCCGAGTAAGAAAACATGAAAAATGAAATATAAAGTTATATTATTTTGAGAAAAGTTGAAAAGGAATTTTTGAAGGTTAAGAAATATTTTACGTAATGAAATTGTGATGAAAAATGTTTTCACGTATCTTAAAAACATGATTTTTTTAAGCTATATAATTTTGAACAATGTGTTAAAAATGATATTGATTTATTTAAGTCCAAAATAATGTTTGGAATATTGAGGAATATTTTATGTGATTGAAAAATGTTGAAAAATATTTTACGTATCTTAATAACAATTTAAAATACAGTAAAATATTTCTACGCGATTTTAAATACGTTGAAATATTTCTACGCGATTTAAGTTATGTTTAGATATTTTACGTAATTTGAACTATTGTTGAAAAATCACTATGTTATTTAAAAGTGATAGAATATTTTTACGTGATTGTGAAAATGATGGAAAATCGTTATGTGATTTGGAAAGTGTTTTAAATATTTTGAGAATGATGGAAAATGATTTACGCGACTTAAAAGAATGATTTCTAAGATACGCGATTTTGAAACAGTGGAAAAATAATATGCGATTTAAGAAACGTATATTTTTACGCGATTGAGAAAAACGTTGAAAAATTAGTATGTGATTTAAAAGTGCAACAGAAGAGTTGCGGTATTTTGAAAGCGTAATGAAATGTTCTTGTATTGTGAAAACGCAATGTGAAGTGTCGCGATATTGTGAAAATATAACAGAAACGTTTCAGAATTTTGAAAACGTAACATAAGTGTTACGATATTTTGAAAACGCAATATAAACATTTTGGAATTATGAAAACGTAACAGAAACGTTTTGGAATTGTGAAAATGAAACGGAAATATTACGCAATTTTGAAAACACGACGAAAATGTTTTATAACTATGAAAATGTGATAACATGATTTTTGCTGTTGAAAATATAATATAATTTGGTGCATTTTATATGCATTGGAAATAGATGCTTGTGATTGGATTTGGTGCATTATACATACATTGGGAAAAAATATGCGTTGAGGCATATGATACATTGAACAAATGAAATTGAAAAGATTTGGACCTTTGGGGTTGGACTTGCACGGATATATTCGTGCATTGTATATGGCCCTTATGGTTGAAGAGGGAATGAGAATTGATAGTGAGGTCTATGATGGATCTTGGAGGCGTCAAGCGTGGCGGTCGACCAAGTGGAACGGTGGCGAGTACCCTGTGTCACTTGGCGATGCAGTCCGTTGCAACGCATTGACGATACCCGACAAGAACACGATTCTTTTCAACAACTGGAAGATTGTCTTTGGGCTAAGGCTGACAATTGACAGAGCATTCTCCTCGAAATTGTGAAAACCTCCATGGAGTTGTTTTTGAAAAAAATTGAGTCTTTGTGCACATGCATAAATCTGAGCATTTATATCTATATGATATATTAATTGAGGAATATTGGCTATGACAATTGTTTTAAATACTTGGATGATGATGATGATAAATGATGTTTGGAATATTAATTGCTATATGATTAGATGATGATAGTTGATTAATGTTGAATACATTGTTAGAACTCTTGTATGATATACCTGTATGATATTGCTGTTTGTGTTATCTCTGTGCTGCCATGTTGGTATTGGCGTAGGTGATCTCACCTCTTTGTTATGTTGTTTTGCTGTGTCTGTACTGTTAAAATCAAATAATAGAAGGATCGAGTTGTCTTAGACATAACGGGCGATGGATACTCTGAGATTGGTGACAACAATAAGGAGTGGACATTCAGGACTCGAAGGTGTGCAGTGTTGACAAAGAACAGATGTAGAACAGATGTCTGATGCAACAAGATGGATACACAACAGAATGAGTATGATAAGTTTTAACGTTAGTGTTGTACCGTGCTATTAAGTAGGACCCGTCATGGGGTTTGCTACTGTTAAAAAAAAAAAGAGTCTGTTAATTTTATATTTCTCTTTAAATTGTGAAATATTAATTGGTGTCAATATTGCATAATGAATAGTTGAAATATGATTTTCAGTATTACCTAATATTTTTAGTAAATTTATGTTTCAGTAAAGAAGAAATTTTAAAACCCACTTTTTATAACTCAAACTTTGTGCAAACTTCTTTACAGATTATGAGTCAGGAGTCGGAAATGTGATACCCTAGGGAGGGTGTTACATAATTCATCCAAAGAATAGTTAGCTCTTATTGGCAAAAAGTGAGAAGATTTAGTTAATCTATCCACTATGATCCATATGGCATCATATCTTGATTGGATTCTAAGTAATCCCATTATGAAATCCATTGAAATAATTTCTCATTTCCATTCAGGGATTTCTACTAGTTGTAAGGGTCCAGAAGGTTTCTGATTTTCTATCTCAACCTTTTGACAAACTAAGCACTTGGACATATACTTAGCTATGTCTACCTTTATCTTAGGTCACCAAAACAATTCCCTAAGGTCCTGATACATATTTGTTGCACCTGGATGTATTGTGTATCTACTCTTATGAGCCTCTTCCAATATTCTCTCTTTGATTCCAGTTTCCTTTAGGATGCAAAGTCTATTCTTAAACATAATTATTCTATCATTTGTTCTACTAAATTCTTTTTGCTTTCCCAACAATATTTGTTCACTTATTTCTTTTAAGGCCTCATCCCTTTCTTAAGCTTCTCTAATTTGAGTCTTCAAATCAGTAGTTATGTCTAATTTACTCATACAGAGACTATATGGAGACACAGTCACTACCAGGCTCAAGTTCCTAAAACTCTCCTGAAGCTCTATCTCTTGAACCATCATTCGGGACACATGTAGAAGTTTTCTACTAAGTGCATCAGCCACGACATTTACTTTTCCTGGATGATATTTCAATTCAAAGTCATAATCTTTCAAAAATTCTATCTATCTCTTTTGTCTCATGTTCAATTCTTTTTTATCAAACAAATACTTCAAGCTCTTATGGTCACTAAACACTTCAAACTTAACTCCATAGAAATAGTGTCTCCAAATTTTTAAGACAAACACAATAGCTGCTAATTCCAAATCATAGGTAGGATAGTTCTCTACATAAAGTCTCAACTGCCTAGAAGCATAGGCAACTACCCCTTTGTTATGCATTAGAACACATCTCAATCCCTTCTTTGAAGCATCACAGTATACTTCAAGATTCTCCTGGGGATTTGGAATTACTAAAATAGGTGTTGTGGTCAACTTCTATTTCAACTCTAGAAAACTATCTTCATATTCTGATGTCCAATTAAATGAGCTACTTTTCCTGGTTAGTCTAGTCAAAGGTAAAGTTATCTGAGAAAATTTTTTTATAAGCCTTCTGTAATACCTAGCCAGTCCTAAGAAACTTCTAATCTCTGCTATAATGGTAGGTCTTTCTCACCTGACAACTGCTTCTACCTTGCTAGGATCCAATGATACTCCTCCTTGGGATACCACATGACCCAAAAACTACACTTCCTTCATTCAAAACTCACATTTTGCCAATTTAGCAAACAACTGTTTCTCCTTTAGGATTTCTAAAACTATCCTAAGGTGTTGTTCATGTTCTTCAGTTGTCTTTGAATAGATAAGAATGTCATCTATAAAGACAACTACAAACTTGTCCAAGTATGGCTTAAAGATTATGTGCATGTAATCCATGAACACTGCAAGTGCATTGGTCAAACCAAAGGACATCACAAGATACTCATAATGTCCATACCTAGTCCTAAAAGTAGTTTTAGGGACATCCTCTTCCCTAACTCTAATTTGATGGTATCCATATCTTAGATCATTTTTTTAGAAAACATTGGCTCCTCTCAGTTGATCCATCAAATCATCTATTCTTGGTAAAGGGTACTTATTCTTGATAGTCACTTTATTTAGCTGCTTATAGTCCACATACAACTACATGCTACCATTCTTCTTCTTTACTAGGAGCACTGGGTACCCCCTAGGGTGATACACTAGGTCTGATGAATTTCTTATCTAATAATTCTTCTATTTGCTTTTTGAATTATGTCAGCTCTAAAGGTGACATCCTCTAAGGTGCTACAGACATAGGTCTAGTTCTGATACCAAATCTATAATAAACTTTGTTTCTCACTCAGGTGGCAACTCACTTATCTCATTTGGAAATACTTCTGAGTACTGTCTCACCACAGGTATACTTTATAAGTTCTGCTCAACTTCATAATTTAAGGAGAAAATGAGAATATATCTATGAGCACTCTCTACTAAATAGTTGATAACCTGATTGACATTCAAATACATAGACTCAGAAGAAATAGTCATGGAAGGGATATCAAATATAAACATCAAAGTCTTATATGAACAATTCAAAACAACATGATTTGCAGAAAACCAATCCATACCCAAAATGATATCAATATCAACCAGAGGCAAACATATAAGATTTACAAAAAAAATCCTATCTTTTACTTGTACACAACAGTTTAGGTAAATATGGGAGGTTGTTACTGGCTTTCTTGTTAGTGTAAAAACAGATAAATCATAGGGAAGATGAGAAATATGTAATTCTAACTTCTTCACCTAATTATAGGAAATAAAGGAGCGAGATGCTCCCGAATCATATAATACAGTTAAAATTTTATCTTTAACTATACATATACCTTGTATAAGATGGGGAGATTAAGCCACCTCTTTACCACTCAGAATAAAAACTCTTCCTTTGGTTTGGAGTCTAGGGTTAGGTGTTGTTCTCTATCTCTGTGGATAATTCCTAGCATAATGCCTTGGTTTGCCACAGGTATAACACAATATATGTTCTATCATACAAGGCTTGTTACCATGATTCCTCCCACATTTATTACACTTTGGCCCCCAAGGTTCTCCCTAAACCTGTTTTCCCTTGTCTTGTGGGTACTTAGACCGAGAAGCATCCCTCTTGAACTTATCATCCATCCTCTTCCTCTTTTAGAAGTTCTGTGACATTTGCTCTTGTAGAGGCTTGAAGTCATAACCCTCTATAATCCTACATTTATTGACCAAGGTGGGAAAATCTCTAATCTCTATATGCCTAATAGCTCTTTTGATGTCTTCCCTCAATCCCACTTCAAACTTCACACATTTTCACTCCCCATCAAGATTAAACCCAAAGTAAGAAGAGAACTTGGACAACTCCTCAAACTTAGTCATATATTGGCCCACAAACATACTTCCCTGTTCTAACTTTAGGAACTCCAATTCTTTTGCATTTTGTAAGTTCTTGGAAAATTATTTATCTAGAAAGGTAGTTCTAAATACCTCCCAAGTGATTTGGGTCTTAGCTACCTCTAACAAACTCTTGGCATTCGTCCACTAACTGTATACCTCTGAGGCAAAAGTAACCATCTGTTCCTCAGTGCAACCCATCATAATAAAAAATTTCCCCATCTCCCTCAGCCATCCCTTAGCCTTTACTGGGTTATACTCTCCCTTAAAAGATGAAGGATTTTCCTTCCTAAACTCAGAAAGGTCATGGAAGTTTTGGTTCCTTACCAATGCTGCATTATCTACCGACAGTGGAGGTGGGTTTGTTCCCATCCTTTCAAATACTTTATTCTTGACGGCAGACTGCTTTCTCACCACAGCAGCCATCTCTCTAAAAGATCTTGTCATTTATATCGTATCCTTATTGGCAGGTTCTCTGTTTCCTCAAGTTCTCCTAACAAATGTCATAGTTTTTTGTATACACAAAATAATACATATTAAGTTGAGCAGTCACAATATCATGTAATAATGTGACAATAACTATTAACATTCATACCTAAAGTTGTTATGTAATTCTATCATAAATCTCACGAACAAGATAAGAAAATGCATTACATATAACAAGAACATCTATACATGCCAACAGCATAATCAGTCCATACCTAAGATTTACAAGATGAACTGCTCTGATACCATAATGTAACGCCCTAAAACTGTTACTACTAGTATATTCAAATTTATACAAAAGTAATCAGGTTTAGGCAGGTCACTACTATACTAACATCATTATTTGATACTTGACAAACTATATACATATGAGCCTTGTGAAGAAAAGTAATATATGTACATATAAATAAAAAATTTGTTCCATACAAACTAGTACATCAATATACAAATAATACAAACTAAGTATTATCAGGCATAAATATATAGAAAATATTTACAAAACCACTGCATATCTATAGGGACAAGGCAATGGTTAAAACTAGTAAATAATTCTATGCTAAATCAACATCTTCACATCTACTCTATAGGAAAATCCTGCTCTGGAATTATCATGGAAGTAATAGGTAAAAAGGATGAGAATTCTAAAATCCTCAGTAAGTATAGATATAACATGTCATCATAATAACTTTAGTTGTTTCGAAAAAATTATATCACATTCATAAATAACATATATAAAGGTGGCTAAAGCCAAAAAGGTTTCCTTTCTTTTCCTAAGGCAGAAATTCCATTTTTATCATTGAATAATAATTCACAATCAACCATTATATATATAACCAACACATCACCAATAGATCATATATTACATCATCAATATATCAAACATGAGTCATAACCCACTATCACTAGAATACTCACATTCTCTTGTAATGCAAACATTCATTATCAAACTCATGATCTATATAAATAGCATTTTCATAATGTTATGATAGTGTTCAATCATGTGTAAATCTCTTTCTAGTGCTCATGTATCATCATCTTGCTAGGCATATTCCCAGGAACCCGGTTCTTTATATCACTTAGTAGGGAGGGAATGTTACCTCCCCACACTACTGGTAACACTGGCCACATCTAATGAGGAAACAAATAAGAAGTCTCATACTAGGAATTTAGGATCACCTTGCTCATTGAGGTTCTTCTCCTCAAATTCACATGTGATAAGGAAACTAATGAGAAATCACATACTAAGAATTTAGGATCACCTTCCTTAACGAGATTCATCTCCTAAAATTCATTGGTCAAAAGATTGTGCACATCTTACTAAGGTTACAATACTAGGGAATAGCAAGCATGGATCACCTCTATACAAGGATCTTTCTAATATCTTTTAGTTTGAGCACATTCATATCAATTCAATTCTAACTCAACTTCAACAAATTAAAGGAGCAAATCATCATTTAATATCCAATACTAGCTCAACTTTACTTTTATAAAACATTAATTCATTCCTAGTACACTTCATAATCAAAACAAATGTACAAATAAACCAAGTGCACAATATCACTACTTTCAAATAACCAAGTGCACTATATCATCATCATACATATAAACTAAGTGCACAATTATATCACTTCTCAAGTACAAAAAATGCACATTCATAGTATAAGTCACTTCATTTAGTGAACTTAATCAAATCTCTTCATATTGTACAATATGGAACTCCATTTACTCAAAACAGGAGTCTGATAATCGATTATCATGGTGTGGTAATCAATTATCAACCACCAATGTTCTCAATCTGTAACTAGATAATCGATTAACACTCAACTCTAATTGATTATCGCTATCCAATAGTGGCGTTTTGCAAGTCCATAATCGATTACCAACCCTGGCTAATCGATTATGACCAACTAAAATTACATTCTAGAAAGGCATAATCAATTAGCACTGTTGGTCTAATCGATTATGATTCAAAACATAGCATTCTAAAAGTGCATAATCGATTAGCTATCATGGTCTATGTTAGTATAAGTCACTTCATTGAGTCCCACATCTGAAGTATGGGATTTCAGTGTGGGGTTTATATGGCCTTGGGCTCTCCAACCACAATGGCTAGGTTTAGTGGTGTGGTTCTCCTAAGGTTCGTATCAATTGGTATCAGAGCTTTCTACCATGCCTCTCAGCTGCAAACGAGCGTCCTGGGTGGTGATGCTGGAATTGCAGTGTTCGCTCGAGACTAGTTAGAGGGCTAGTTCACAACCAACCCGTGTGCAGGGCCGCAGAGCATGGTGAAATGTTAGGATCTAAATTGCAAAGTATGGGACTTGAGTCTCACATCGAAAGTATGAGATTCCAGTGTGGGGTTTATATGACCTTGGGCTCTCCAACTACAATGGATAACTTTAGTGGTATGGTTCTCCTAAGGTTCGTATCAATCTAATTGATTTTCACTAAAATCTCTGTTGTTTTGGAAGTTGATAATCGATTAGCCCTTGGCTTTAACTGATACTGAGTTTTTTTGGGCGTGGATAATCGATTAGAACCTTGCTCTAATCGATTATCTGGTGCGTTCCAAACCAAAAAAGAGCAAAAACACAGCAACTGTCATTTCTACTTTCATCTTATCAACTTATCATCAAAACTCAACACACACTCATATTCCAACGACTATCCAAGTGAAAAACTAATAAGAATCAATCACAAACTATTACGGTTATGTGTGTGTGTGTGTGTGTGTGTGTGTGTGTGTGTGTGTCTATATATCACTTCAAGCTCATCAATCATATACATACAACCAAAACATCTTAGAACAACCATAGGGAATTCTCATCAATTCAACCATGCATAATTCAAGAAGCAAGGAAAACTAGAGAGCATGGTCGAGACACAACAACCCCTACCTATACTTCTTTGTTAGTGATGTTCTAGTTTTCTTCTTGTTCTTCCTTTGTTTCTCCCTACTTCCTTCTTCATCTTCTTTCTTTTCTTTCTTTCTTTCTTATCTCTATATTTTCTCTTTTCTCTATGCTGCAGTTGTGTGAATGGAGAGAAAATGAGAGACAAAGTGTGACAAAGTCAAAGACGGTGGAGAGAAAGTTGGAGCGATAGACTCATTTGACTTTCTTGACTAATTGGAAGTTTTGCATCTTTTAAGGATACTTTAATCTTTCTTTGATGAGTTTTCTATTTTCCATAAGTGTTAGGAAAAATTCTAAGACTTTGTTCAATTTCCATACTCATGATTTAATGATTATCCTTATACATCATTAACAACGACTAAGCTATATTACTCTGCTTGTGTTGTTAAAAATATCAATCTAATTCAGTTGATTCACATAAATTTACCACATCTCATTTCAAGTATTTGTGAATTAGAAATAAAGTTTTCATATTTACTTCTATCATCTAAGCACTTTAAGTTAAATTCTGAGTTAATATGAGTTATTTTTTGCATTATGTATTATAACATTATACTTAATCTAACTAAAAAAAACACCACAATTAACAGGTAACTCATACAAGTGTTATTGACCTTCTATAACAATAATTAAAGCTATTAGGTTAGGAAGAATGTTACACACGTGGCAAATGCAGTACGAATAATATGATCTCTATCCCGCCTCTATTTATTAAACGAATATTCATCTCTCATCCTATCGTAGATTATCCACGCAGATCCCTACGGATACCAATATTTTTGTCATCCTAACCAAAAAAAGAAAAAAATATATCATTTTGGACCCTAAGGACATTACGATTTTAATATTGAATGAATTGAAGAAAAATAACTTTTACTAACCTAACTGTACACATTCATGGCAGCAAAAGTTGTGAAGATAATGGCGCAGTCGTTGGCACTAGCAATAGATGGTGATAGTGGCAGCAGGCCAGCAGCAATAGTAAGAATGGCAGGAGGTGGTGGTAGTGGCGACGATAATACAGCAACAACAGTGGTGGTAACAGTGAGTAATGGAGGTGACGGCAATGGTCATGGTGATTTGATATTGTACATTGAGCCAAGCAGGGAAATCAAATTGTGTCTTATCAGGTGGTTTCTTATAATGTATTATTATGCGGTAGGTGATAAGATAGAACCATACATGATCGTAAGGGATAAAAATAATCAAATTTGACTATACTATTAGGTGATTGCCCCAAACACCTGTTAATATCTGATAGTTTTTACTAATGAGGGTTGGCTCCACCAATAAAATCAAAGTGATAGTGTCTGCGTCTGGGTGCATACAATTTGCTTGCTTTGGTCGGTTAAGAACAACTTATAAATGCGTAATTACAGCAAGGAAGATCTTCGTATAACTCGTGCGGATAAAAGAAAAATATACAGCGATCATTTACATTTTACACTTCACAGTCAATCCCTCCCTCCCTCCCTCACCCTTCCCACAGAAGAAAAAAAAGAAGGTAATATCAAGTTATACAGGATCGTACATAGACCATGGATAGTGTGTGTCCGTGGATCATATTACAACGGACATCAGCTATCTTTGGTGACAGGTTGCTAACTCTTTCGAAAATTGTGGAAGAAAATAGACACTTCTATACCTTGATCTGCAGTGAAGCAATGCTGTAATGAAAGCTGAGCTTCTTGTGCGAAAAAGGATGATGTTACTGCATCTAACATTTGTTCCTGTATTAAATCTCATGCAAGTGTTCTTAACCAACCAAGCAGCCGAAGAAGCATGGCATCCAAAACTGGTGACTTTTTCTCCAGCCCTGTTTAAAAACAGATTCAGCATAAAGGTGGGAAAATCCAAGCCAAAAAAAAATCAAATTAGAAGTCCTCCACCATTCTCAGCAAGAACAATTCAACAGCAGTATACACCATGACATCCCAATAATCACAAATTCAAAGGTAAATTTCATCCGGTTCCATTATCTCTTCTGGCATTGTGTATTAAAATTTAAAATTAACGCGAGCAAACATTCAAACAAAAATATAAGTTTAACTGATAGTAAAGCATAAAAGAAAATCAGCAAAGCAGTTTCCACCTTATGTCAAACCCATTGTGTATTCAAAGGAAAGCTCTAACTTACCAATATCTGCAGCTACTCGATGAGCACACATAACTCCTGAAAAAGCTACTGCAATAACACCTTGTCCAGGGAAGCAGCTATCACCAACACAGTAAAGACCATCTATGCTCTGAAGGTTTTATTGACGTATGGCTTACTTTAATCAGTGCATTCTAAAAGAATAACAAAATGTTCTAAAACTGAAACTGTTATTAAATTTTTCGAATTAAACTTACTGTGGTATTAAATGGCATTCCCAATAACCCCTTTGGAATTCTGCGTGGCATTGGTCCATATGTTCCTTCGTCACGAGCTAGGTATCGCCGATGTGTCTTTGGTGTCCCTACCTTCAATGGGGCTTAAAATTTCAGAAAACATACACATAATTATAAGGACTTGAGAATCAAACACCAAAAGAAATCCTATATGCTTTATTAAGAGAATAGTTTCATCCATCTAAACAGATAATTCAAACATGTACATAATAGCAAGCATGCTTCTACAACTAGCTTCAGCCTTCAGAACTAGTCGTCGTCAAACGCTAGCACTGTACACTCACATGCATAGATATAACAATTTCTATTATGCCAGTATGTCTAGCTTAGAAAACAGAAAAAGAGAGGTTCTCCTGTTTTGTTTCAAAATCATGATTTCCTAATAGCACTTTAATCAAGTATAGAACCACTTTCATTCAGAAAAGGCAAAAAAGAAAAAAGAAGTATAAGTAATCCCACTGAATTACTTTAGAAAATTTTGAAATTCATATTGTGAAGTCATGAAAATAATTTATTTGATAGAACAAAATTGTGGGGGTAAAATTATATACTACTTACAAGAAAATTTTGAAAGATTTAATTGAAACTACAAACTCCTCTCTGAAAGAAAGAAAGAAATAAGTAGCATCATATGAATTAAGGACCATACAGATTATGTCTAGGGGTAATACCAACAATGAGATGAGAACAGCTTTTCTTTCCTACTATTCTAGTCATGGTCTGTTCAGAACTTCTTTCAAAATACTAGCATCCCAGAAAAGAATGTAACAATGGAGACAGCTACAAAATCACCTTGTTAAAAGATATTAGGGTTATTAGTCTTAGAGTTAGTGGACTTGGACTTGTACACCTAAGTATAAATAGGAGTATTAGGTTATGGAATTGTATCACATCTCATTCTAATCAATAATATTCTTAGTTTACTATTGTTTAGCCGCCTTTCTCTCTTTTCCTTTTCCTAACCCTAAACCCATAATTCTTCAACATGGTATCAGAGCGATACCATCCACAATGACCTTTGTGTCTACGTTTCCGCTAAAGTGAGTTCCTTGGAACTCTGTTTATAAGCCCCTTTTATTTTTCCTTAACCTTATTCTTTTTAGTAAGTTCTGTGCTTTGAAAAAAAAAAAAGAGAAACAAAACAAAAAAGGGAAATCATATTTTGGCTTTTGCGCAGCCAGGGTGGTGGCTGTTTGAATTTCCAGGTAACCCACAAGCAGTTTCCAGTAAGGGTCGGTGGTGGTGGTCGACGGCAACGGTTTGTGTCTTTCCCATTGCAAAGGCTTTGCTTTTATGTTTTAGTGACTGCGCAGCCCAGTGTTGTTGCTTCAAGTTGCAGGCAACCCAGGGGTGGTCACCGGCGAGGATTATCCCGATCGGCGGTGGGAGGAAGACCGTCAACATCTGGGTCGCCGGTAGATTTCCGGCAAGGTTGGGTTTTGCACATTTCGCACAGTTCACAAGTTCTGAAGTTGTACCCACCCTCCAAGTTTTTGGGTGTTTGATTTTCCAGTCAGGATAGCTCTGATCTGCAGCCAGTAAGGGTAGACGGTGGCCAAAGCTCGTGTGACAGCTCCGGCGACATCTCTGATAGGCGGTTTCAGGCCTGGTTTGCGCATTTTTCTCTATTCACTCATTTTTGGAGGCTATGCGCCCTCCGTTTGGTGTATGTTCGTGGCTGGGTGCTCTCGAGCACAGATCAGGTTTCCAGTGACCAGAGCTCTGGTGATATCTCCGGCGAGTGTTGTTTTAAGCTGAAGTTGCGATTTTTGTGTTGTTGGGTTCGTTTTTGTGCGATTTTGGTGTTTTATTCAGAGCCCAGGTCCATTAGGTGTGATTTGGAATTTGGTATTTTCCAGTCACTTCTGTTGTCCTCTAACAAAGCTGATTGCAGTATAATATGGCATTCCCAATAAGTTTCTGTTGTTATTTTGGAGAGCCCTATTTCAGGGGGAGATTTAGATTATGAGTTGTTTTTCTGTTTTTGATTATGGCTTCTGATTGAGGTGTAATAGATTCTAGAAAGATGGATCAGGTTTGGATTGGTGCTAATTTGAGGAGGTGATTTGGATTTGAGGTTTGGTTTGTTTACTAGTGGTAGGTTTGGTGAGGTGGAGTTGTTGCTTAGATGAATGGTGATCTTTGGTTTAGGTTTGGGTGTGATGTGATTTGTTTGGTTCCATCTCCAACACTTAAGTGCTGACAGTGTGTGTTTGGGCTAGTTGTGCTACGATGGAGGCTTGGTGGCTGGGTTATGGATATGTCGATTTGATATCTTTGAAGGAGGTAGGCTAAAGTTGCTATTCTATCTTGTGTTTCTTTGTTCTTCTTGTGAATTTTCTTAGTGCACCTTGATCTTGGAGGAAAGGGCAGCCCGGTTGGAGGCAAAGAACAACCAACGAGGTGGAGCTGCCCCAGATATGTTAGAGGAAAGGGCTGCCCACTAGATGGAGCCTCCAGGAGGAAAGGGCTATCAGTGAGGTGGAGCTACCCTAGATTCTCACTAGCAATGGTGCGACAGGTTTGGGAGCAAGAGTGTCCCAATTTTTCTTCTTCCTTCTTGGACGCTTGGATGGTTCAACATCTTCTCCTTCCTTATGCCATATTTGAATGGTTCAACGTCATTGTGCCAAGTTTCTCTTCTCGCTTTCGGATAAAAATAGGGTTCTGTTATTTGTTTTATGTTTATGGGTTCGCTACTTGTGAGCTTTAGCTTGAGGGAGAGTGTTAAAAGATATTAGGGTTATTAGTTTTAGAGTTAGTGGGCTTGGACTTGTACACTTAAGTATTAGTATAAATAAGAGTACTAGGTTATGGAATTGTATCACATCTCATTCTATCAATAATATTCTTAGTTTACTATTGTTTAGTCATTTTTCTCTCTTTTCCTTTCCCTAACCCTAAACCAGTAATTCTTCAACACACCTAAAGCAAGGAAATGTCATTTTATTAACAATTACAAACATTAAGACAGTAACAGGCACCACACTTGAGCAATAGCTCAGGTGGTGACTTGGCTTCTCACCAGAGGTGGGGAACCAAGTTCAAATCCATCATCCCCTAGCTAGCAAATGCTAGCTCCCTAAAGACCCCCTCAAAAAAAAGGAAAAGAAACAGGCATCACTATCTTGAAAGCCGGCTGGGTTTGGATCTTTCAAGAACAAATGTAATTACACTGCACCAACATTTCTTTTTAATCATTACCACTCTTAGCATGAGGAAATTAAGACTATAATTATTGTTCTTTTCAAGAAATATATTGCCAGATTATTGCTCATGTAAAAAGGAAAAGAGCATTAAGAACCATAACATAGGTCATCATTGTTCCATATACCAGATCTATGTAATTATGTATTAACCAAAGAGAGATCTATAAATCCAAGTAAATGCTAGGTCAGATTGCCAAAATTTATTAAAATTAAAACATTCCAACCAATGCAGACTTTCAATTGTGTCTACAACCTTGTAGTTGAGCTAACAAAGATGCAGAGCAGTCACGCCACCTTGATTTATTTTCAATTTGTTTTTCACAATGTATGGAGTTGCTGCAACACTGTTCAGTGAGGTCAGAGGTCATAGAGCATACCTCCATAAAATCAATGGATGATCTAAGACCTGGAAACAATTTCTTCTCTAATCTGCTCGTGATTTCATCTGCTACAAGCTGCTTCTTTGCCTCATATTCTTCTCTTGAAAGTCCCTAGTACAGAAAATGCTGACATATTTGATATTTTGAGATTTTATGCATATGCTAATCAGCAAAAGAATAAAACAGGAGGTTAGAAAAAAATTAGGCAGTTTTCAAAATCATCGAAGCGCATAAGGTGAAAGTTTTCAATTTTATTTGTCAGTACTCACTACACATTATTGCCTACCTGCCAGTCCTCCATGGAAGAAGTTGTGAATATGTGAAGGATATGACGGCCTTCAGGAGCTAATGATGAATCAAGAACAGTAGGTATACTTAAAAAGATACTTCCGTAAGGCTTCTCCAATTTGGTCCAGTCGTTCTAGAGAAGTACCAGAAGGCAATAATGAAAACACATAAAGTTGATTATTCATTCAAAGGCACTAAGACTACTAAGAAATCAAGTTGAGGAAACTTCTAATTACCTCAAGCACAAAATGGTGGCAATCTGTATCTGGTGGCAAAACCTCAGCTTTAACCCCCATGTGAATTGAAAGAAAAGATGGAGCTTTAACATAAACTTTCTGAAAGTTCTCTTCCTCTTTTGGAAGCGCTTCTCCCTTTAGTAACTTTCCTATAGTGTAACATTATGCAATTATGTATTAACTAACTAAGCTAACTAATGAAAGCAGAGCAAGAGACAACAAGATAAGCATTCAAAGATTAACAGAAAATATCTTAAAAAAATCCTTCTTTGAAAACCAACCGAATGTATCCCATCTGGTAGCATTTGATATTAAGGTTTTGGCAAAGAACTCTCTGCCATCTGAAAGCCTCACTCCTACCTGCAATAAGCATAGTATAATTCTTGAGAAACAAAATGCATCTTTTCTAAATATGTCATCCTTGTTGCTATGCTGATGTCTCACTTACAGCTTTGCTTTGCTCTACTATAATATTAGTCACATTTGCCTTGTAAAGTATCTCACTACCCTGATCAACTAGACCTTTTGCTAAGGACTTCGCAATCCCACCAACACCCCCAAGAGGGTAGTTAATCCCACCATAGTGTCTGTCACATAGAACCTGTAGGCAAAAAAAAAAGAGTCAAGCAATGAAGCAGGAAATAGAGAGCAAGAGAGGCGGAGGTGAACATGCAACCGGCCACTATACTAGACAGTAGTGTTTTTACTTTTTATTTGCACACAAATTTCTAATTCAAACAGTGTCAATTGTCACCCCTACATTTCCTAAGGTGCTTCAGTGCTTCTGCATCATCCTTCCATCATTTTAGAATAGTCATGAGACAGATAAAAAACACAGGTAAAAAACATGACATAATAATGAAAGGATGACATTGACACACTTAAGAAAATATAAAATTTAAATATTGTTTGAATTAATATGCAGACCAAATTAAAACATTTCTAAAGTTACTAGGACCAGAAGCAGTCAATGTTGTATCAATTTCAAGTCATTTCCATTTCTTGCTATTTAGTCAACAAATGATTTTTCCATCCATTGCAACTAACAGCAAAGAATGGAAGTATGACTCCCAGACACTTTCAGAAGTATAATAAGAACACTGCTTAAACTGAGAATGCAAAAAGCAAGGTCAACAGGTTTACCATGCTTGCATTGATCATTGGTGTCTACAAAGCGTTGACTGTGCTCACTATAAAACACTGCAATGCCACAGTTTTTATGAATGAAAATTACCAATCATGTGCCAACAAATTGAATAACTATTGGTTAAACTTCTGACTGAATCAAGTACGTTGTTTCATCTACCTCAGCATCTATGAAAGACAACAACTGTGGATCTTGAATGTACTTTCGAGCTATGTCCCCAGCATTTTGAGGCAAATAATAAGCTGTCATATTAAAACATCATCAGCAAAGTTGATGGCTAAAACATATGAAAATATTGATAGAATGTTCAAATTTGGGGAGAGGTGCAGAAGGATATAGAGAACCCTTATCAGTAGTGCACTGGTATTAGGCATGTCATGCTTATTAGTTAATAGAGATTGTCTACTAACATAAATGTTGTACAGAGTCTACAAACAAAATATACCAAGCAAATGATGGTCAGAAACATCCTTTGCCCTATTCAAGACATAGCAAGTTCATCAGATGCTCACAGTGATTGAAATCTTCATATTACAGGTTTACCACAATTAACTATCAAAAACTTGGTATTGCAATAAACAGATGCATACCATAGAATTCAGCAAACTAATCACAAATTCAGAGCCCACCTAGGAGATCAATATTAGCTTTTCTAAAATGATTGTATTTTATACAAATTCTCCACCCAGCCAAAAGCACTTGACTACATATATGAGGTGTAATTGTCTAGGGTATCCATATTCTGGAAGATAAAAAATTAATCGCATGAGGTGTTCCATAAGCATCACTAACTCACATCTTGTCTTGATATTCATATTAGCATAAAGTTTGTTGAGTTAACTAGTTATATGCTGCTGCATTCAAGCAGATAATTGTAAGTAACATTTAGTTTAGTGATATATCAGTTCCCTTTTTCCCCCGTTGCTTCCCCTCCATACTTCTTTTAAATCAAAAGCTAATCTTGCAGCTGAAAGGTAACTCCTTCCTATCAATCAAAATATTGCGAAGATATACTAAGTGGAACTAGAAAACAGAATCATATGTCAAATTACCTTTGGAATTGAAGTTCAGGTTTTAAAGTTCGTAGCTTTAGAATAAAGAAATAAAATAAAAGTACCTAGTGTCAAGCATTCGAATGGCTTCTGAAAAAACTGTCCAAAAAGGTAGAGTGGCTCCTCTAGTGACTTCAATTCCAACGAATTCAGGGCATTGAAAATCTAGCCATCACACATATAAACTCTTAAAAAATGAATTACTAGTAGAGGCAAAAATGCTTACGGGGGCTGCAGTCACCTCAATTAAGACAAACCTTCCAGCATTCACTGTAGAATTTGAGGATACCTTCCTTTTCATGGGGAAAGTTACAGGTCAGTTCTTCAATGAATTTATCATATTCTCTATGCACTCGAACAGAAAGGCTGTTGGGTAGATGGAAATGAACAGTTGTTGGATCAGGTATCACCTGCATCTGACAACCAACTGCTTCCAATGCTTGTGTTATCAAATTGAGATTACCCTACACAAATTTAAGATGCAGAGTGTACATGATCCTTGGAAGCGTACCATTCAACATAAACAATAATTAAAAGTTAGTGCCCCAAGCTACTATTGGCTTGTATTATTCGTAAATTAGTAAACTACAGTTATTCTGAGCCTAATTGATCAGAACCAATGAAGCATAGACACTGACACAAATAAACATGGGGACACACCAAATTCTAACAATTGTAAGACACGGACATGATATATATATATATATATTGAAAATCAGTGTTGTCACGAGGCAAAAAGTGGGTTGAGGTGGCCACCCCCAAAACCGCATCACTTTGATGCGGCAAGGCGATGCTGCCACATCATTGAAGTGATGTGGATATTTAAAAAAAATAACTAAAATTATTTATATATCAACAAATCATAACCAAATTAAGATTTGAATGCAAATTAAGTCATGACAATATTTTAAAAACATAACGTAATCCATATTGATAATACTAGAAACATAATAATGTAAGTGAACATCCAACCAAGTGCAAGTCAAGAGGCCAAGTGACACACAATGACAAGAATAAAGGGAGATAAAGTCGGAAAATGGGTAGATTCAGTCCATAATATATAGTTATGAGGCTGTGAATAAGAGCATGGATTCAGAGGATAGAGGAAGCTTCAGCTTCTAGACAGTCACACATAGTAGGTAAGTTCAGATCCTGTTTTTAGGATTTTTCTTGGATTGCTAGGTAATATTAAGTTCAAATGGTGTTAGTAGACTGAAATACCCGTTTAGATTAGATACCCATTGACTATTGAGCATTTTAAGTGAAGGTAACCAATTAAGTTGGCCAAAAATGCATGATGATGCCGCATCAGCCGCATCACTACATCAGCCGCATCAGGGCCGCATCATTAAACCTGCTTTGCCTCAGGCCATCTGAGGCAGCGAGGCTGTTTTCCGCCCCGCCTCAGCACCTAGGTGGCCGCATCAGCCGCTTTTAACAACATTATTGAAAATTTAAGAAAAAAGATTCATAATTCATAATATCATATATATAAGCTTCAAGATTTACAATATCTTGATATATGTCATATGTGCCAATATTTGTTATTTAGGAAGCCCCTCTCAAAAACCATGGAGGGTCATTTTTATTGACATTTTCCAAATAATCTCCTAAACCAACTTGTCCTATTAGAATCAGTCATGTACAAGTACATGTACAACAAAAAAAAATTAACTAGGGTGAGTAAGTGGTAACTGAGTAATTGGACTTGGATAATAGGAAATTAGTAATGGGGTATATTACTGTTTTTTACATTTTATTTTAAATGGTAATTGAGTTTTTTTTTAATTTTAAATTGGTCGTGTCTTGTTGTGTCCCTGCCATGTCCAAGCCAAAAAAAAAAAAAAAT
Organism: Ormosia emarginata; assembly: GCA_029884605.1. Classification (NCBI taxonomy): domain Eukaryota; kingdom Viridiplantae; phylum Streptophyta; class Magnoliopsida; order Fabales; family Fabaceae; genus Ormosia; species Ormosia emarginata. The sequence goes on from JAQQTP010000051.1 coordinate 5,941,887, forward strand.
TAACCACACATACAGACGCGTACGATACGCATGTCGTAGTGCGTCATTCATGTGTCCATGTTGGACACATGTCCGCGTGGACACGGCACCAAAATGGTGTGTCCATGCTTCATATATCAGAACCCAATATTTATATAAAGCAACTCATGGTCATGGGAGTTTCATTGAAAAAACATCTACCCTTATGCTCTTGATTCCTGAATTTACTTCTTGTAATGAGAAAAGAAGAATGGAAAATCGTACCCAATATGGGTGCAAGTTATGTATTTATATATGCAAGATGGGCTAGCTTTAAATGGGCTAGCAGTACAACCTAGTACGAATAATACACAACAGTACAAATTAAAACACGTGCAAAATATCTACTCTTAACACTCCCCTTCAAGTTGGATCATAGATGTTAATCATGCCCAACTTGTTACAAAGATAATTGACCTAATTCCCGTTAAGATCCTTTGTGAGGATGTCTGCTATCTATTCATCAGTCCTGACATGCCATGTAGATATGAGTCTTTGCTGGATCTTCTCTCGAATGAAATGGCAATCAACTTCTATGTGTTTTGTCCGTTCATGAAAAACTGGGTTCGAGGCAATGTGAAAGGCAGCCTAGTTGTCACATCATAGTCTCATAGGTAGAGAAACCTTGAACCCAATCTCATCAAGTAAATGATAGACCCATAGTAATTCACAAGAGGTTTGAGCCATTGCTTGATATTCGGACTCAGCACTTGACCTTGCTACTACATTTTGTTTCTTACTTTTCCAAGAGATCAGATTTCCTCCAAGGAACACACAATACCCAAAAGTTGATTTCCGATCTACAGGACACCCAGCCCAGTCTGCGTTGGAATAACCTTCTAACTTGCAATGTCCATTATCTTTATAAAGAATCCCATGACGTGGGGCTCCTTTCAAATATCTCAGGATATGTAATACTGCATCCCAATGAGATTGTCGAGGAGATGACATGAATTGACTGACTACACTTACTAAGAAAGAGATATTTGGACGTGTCACAGTAAGGTAGTTAAGTTTGCCCACCAATTTCCTGTACTTCTCGAGATCTTATAGTAGTTCTCCATCATCAACATTGAGTTTCACATTTGGAATCATTGGAGTATCACAAGGCTTGGTTCCCAACATGCCAACATCAGATAGTAAGTCAAGGACATATTTCCGTTGTGAGAGGAAAATGCCCTTTCTGCTTCTACTTACCTCAATTCCCAGGAAATATTTTAGAGGACCAAGATCCTTTGTCTGAAATGTGGTTTAAAGGAAGCTCTTGAGTTCTGAGATGTCAGAGAAGTCACTACCTGTTATTACTATATCGTCAACATACACAACCATGAGGATGCATCCTCCCTCAGACGTTTTGTAGAAGACTGAGTGATCATAGCTACTCCTTTTCAGGCCGAAATTCACAACAACTTCACTCAATCTCCCAAACCAAGCCCGAGGGGATTATTTCAACCTATACAAAGAGCGTCTCAACCGACAAACTCGGCCAGATTCCCCCTGAGCAACAAAGCTAGGCAATTGCTTCATATAGACTTCCTCTTGTAAATCACCATGAAGAAATGCATTCTTAACATCAAGCTGGTGCAAGGACCAGTGATGAGAGGCAGCCAACGAGATGAATATGCGAATAGAGGCCAATTTGGCCACAGGAGAGAAGGTCTCTAAGTAATCAACACCATAAGTCTGAGCATAACCCTTGGCCACCAGCCGAGCCTTTAAACGAGCAACAGTACCATCTGGATTGACTTTAATAATGAACACCCACTTGCACCCAATGGCACGCTTACCAGAGGGAAGGGGAACAAGATTCCACGTCTGGTTATGTCCCAATGACAGGAGCAGCGGAACCGTCGACTAAAGTAACACTAGGAAGATTAGGGGGGGTAAAGGATGTAAGAGTACTTGTCTGGCTAGTCATGTGGTCAGAAGCCCCTGAATCAATGACCCAGTCGTGGGAAAGTGATGATAAACATGCAATAGGATTACCTGTATGAGCAACAGAGGCAACAGAAAGAGATGGTGGAATGGACCGAGAGGCTTGAAACTAAGTGTACTGAACAAACTCATTTGTTGTCATCATAACAGGCCTGACTGATGGGTTGCTAGGAGGAATGCCTTCATCAGTAGCAATATGAGTAAAATGCGACTGATTGGACTAATTCTTCTGCTGAAGTTTCCAGCAGTTCCGCTTAATGTGACCAAATTCCTTACAATAACAACAAATAAGTGGTTCCCCAAGATCTTGTCCTCCATTTCCACTACCCCGTGGATCTCCAGTATCACGGCCACCACCTCTTTCACCACGAGTACCACCACGACCACCACGGGAACTGTCCTATCGAGAACTAGAACTCACCAAAGCAGAGGCCTTGCTCGAAGTTAAGGGATTGGACTTAGAAAGCTCATAAGCAACCTGAAGGAGGTGAGAGTATACCTCTTTCAAGGTCATACTACCAAAACCGATCAAAATCTGAGATCGAGCTGCACCAAATTCACCACACAGTCCAGACAAAAAACACATCACTGCCAATTGCTCCTACTGAGCCTGCATCTCCTGCACATCCAAAGTGATAGGTAACAATGTGTTCCATTTTTCAAATAGGCGTTTGAAGCTTGTATAAAAGTCACTAAGAGATTCATCCTTCTAATTGGCTCGATACAGATCCTGTGTCTTCGTATATAGGAGGAATAAATCATTGGCACCTGAGAACAAAGAGTGAAGGTACTGCTATAATTCCTTGACAGTGGTGCAATGGGTGGTAATATCATCAACCCGAGGATCCAAGGTACTCTGAATCAATGAATACAATTGCATATCTTCCTGAATCCACAAATCCTTAGTTGTTTCATCTTGCGGACTATCTTGGGTGAGATGGTCTTCCTTCCTGTGACCTTTCAAGTACATCAGAATTGCCTTCTTCCACTAAGGATAGTTAGCACCATCACCATCAAGCTTTCGGTCAATAATTTTGGTGTTGGAGGGAATCACCTCAGCTAGAACATTAGTGGAGGCAGTGTAAGAAGCTCCACTCTTGCTGCTCGTACCCACAATCTCAGAGTTTTCATCACCCATAGCCACAAACACAACAAATTAGCCTAGAAGGAGGGAAAGGATCACCAACAACATGCCAAATGGGCTCGAAATACCACAAACGATGCAGATCGCGCCAACCTGGAACAGAACAGCCCAAAAACGACAAGAAACCAGCACGAAAACGCCGAAATCACCTCATCGGAGACGTCTCTGGACCTCCGCATGCAGGCGAACTCCACGCCAACCACCCACGAGGTCTGGGTGTTCCCCATGCTTTGGACCCGTGAGTTTCGCACAAATAGAGCACCCAAACGACGCTCCTCCTGCGTCGCCGGTGCCACCCACCGCCTCGCCAGCCCTCCCCCGGCGCCGAACGGCCTCACACCAGCACTCCCTGCCGGCTGGAACTCGAAGCTAAGCGGCAGCCTCTGTAAACACTTTTTTTTATTTTGGGGTGTGGAAAGCTGAGAAAGCAGAGAGAGAGAAAAAAAATTTAGAACCTAGCTCTTGATACCATGTAATGAGAAAATAAGAATGGAAAACAGTACGCAATATGGGTGCAGGTTATGTATTTATATATGCAAGATGGGCTAGCAGTACAACCTAGTACGAATAGTACACAATAGTACAAATTAAAATACGTGCAAAATATCTACTCTTAACACTTCTCATAATGGTCTTTCTATTATTTAACACTAATTAAAAGAGCGAACTGGATGCAGTCATTTTGTTCAGTGCCACTTGCTAAGCACAGTAATAGAGATACTAACATAGAATAGTGTCTACTTGCTAATATGCAAAAAGGAGTATTGGTATTGGCACTCCCAATTATCTATCCACACTCCTCATTAGCCCCTCTACCCCGTCATAATTTTCTAAAAGGAAAAACTCAAATTTTGATTGGTAAATTGCGATTGCCAATTGATAGAAACTGCACTAGATCTCAAGAAATATGGTATATATTGCTATGAATGCTTACTCCTGTTACTGATATCAAACTGATATTAGTATTAGTAATACAAAATAAAGAGAAGCTAGTAACAGAACTAAAATAGAGAAGATACAAGGTAATCCCAAGGTTTTCGAGAGGCCTAGGTCTGTCCCTCCCAATTTCTTCACTCACTAATTTCCTGCCTATTCTCTTTCCCTCCCTTCCCATATAACCCACACTGCCTGCACTGCTTACCCTTTCTCCATCATGAGACCCTTGCCACGTAGGATGTTAGTTACTCTTCTTGCTGGTCATGCTTACTTCGGGAGCTGATCCTGTGTTGCTCATGTAACACTTCCTAACATACAACTTATTAATAGATGGGTATCTATCAATACTTTCCCCCAAAAGATTCACCTTGTCCTCAAAGTGAAGGTTGGGGTAAATGTTCCGGTAGCTACTATGTAGGAGGCATAGGAACTGCCACCTGGCTCCCAATTACCTTCTCCTAGTCCCACACCATGAGCTGCCAATAGCCACATCTTCAATGTAGTCACCTCGTTTTCTTCTTGCTAGAACAACTATGAATGCTATCTTCCCAGCTCCACTCTTCACCTTTAGAGCTGATAGTTCTTCCTTTGTGTTCTTTAGTTTTGTGTTCATCCATCTAGGAGCAAACATGTCATTTACAGCCATAGCATTGAAAACACATGTCACATGGGGAACCCAATAACCCCAACCCCAACAACTTGGAGCAAGGTGTCCACCAGTAGAAGCAATGGTCATAGTGTTGTAGACTGTAGCAATGAACCTAAACAATGCATTTGCCATTTGGTACAATAAAAATATCAACAATAGTTGCTTGAAGAATCGGTAGGGTCTGATGTTGGGAATTTGAGCTCCATTCATCAACACAATAGCATGATTATGTGTTCTGCTAAGTGGCAACCCATACAGTTGTTGAAAAAGATCTTCAAATTCATGTAGGACATCTTCCAACTCTGCCCAAAAAGGTTGAACCTCCTGCTGCACATGTGTCATCAACTTGTACTCAATGAAAATACCTTTACCTGCATCTTGAAGGGTTTTATACATGGTTTTGAGTGATGCTAGTGCTTTTGAAAAAGGAAGTTCCCCTTTCAATAGTATCTCCTTCCATGCAACCTCAACCTTAAGAGTCAAATCTCTGAAGTTTGCTCTAATCTCCCTTAACCCTTCCAGCCAATCCAACCCCAAGACCACATTTGTCCCTCCTAACTCGAATAGAAAGAAAAAATGCTCAATTTGGACCCCCTGCACCTGCAAGGTGAGACCCTTGCACACACCCTTGGTTCGGAACCTGTGACCATTCCCAACCTCCACAGAATATTCAGGTGTTTCTGTTATAGGAAGCCCAAGTTCCTGCACCACTCCTTTTGCAATGAAGTCGTTAGATGCTCCACAATGAACGAGTACAACAACTTGTTTTTCTCCTATCATTCCCCAGAACTTCAAGGGCTTATTGGAAGTCATGCCCATCATGCTATGGATGGATAATTGGCAGGCCTTTTCTTCCAACTCCTTTTCTTCCCAGGTTCTTTCCCCTCCCATTCTTTCTATTTCTTCTGCACTTTCCATAACCATCAAGTTGAATTGCTTGAATTTGCACACATGCTCTGGGCTAAATTTTTCGTCACATCTAAAGCAAAGGTCCTTCTTCATTTTCTCTTGCAATACAGCATTGGACAATCTCCTAAATCCTATTCCTGACCTGGTGCTACCAGAACTCTCAGCTAGTTTGTTCTCTGTAACCGATTTGCCACTGTAAATAGGCTTAAAAATAGACACAAAAGTGTTTTTACTCTACTCTGGGTAAGTGCTAGGCCGAGGCCTAAAATCTATAATGGTTGTTTTTACTGGTTGGTTGCCTCCTAGTTGAGTTTCTCCATTAACTCCCACATTTGGGCCTAACCTCTCGGCAGCCCAATTCTTCTTGTAACACCCCAAAATTTCCTAACTAGTTGATAGTAATTTTGACAGTTAACAGAATTCTACTGTTTAGTGATTTCTGTGTATTGTAAAATTATTTTGAGTATTCCGTCAGCGTATTTGATCGTTTTAAGTGATTTACTCCATGTCAAAAAAATAATAATTTTCGGACAGGGGAAAATCTTTAAATATTTATTTCTCTTGATTGTTAATTATTTTTAACAATCTGATTTGTTTTTCATACGTTTTCTAATATTTGTGATTTTTGTGGATGATTATAAATTTTTATATTTATCTAGTTGTTTTTGGGCTGTTTGTGGGCCCCAGTAGTCCTACGTGGGCCCGAGGTGAATCCCAAAACATAAAAATTTTTCTACGTATAGAAAAATTTGTACTGTTTAGACGGAGACAGGGGATCTTACTAAACCTGAATCCGGAAACAGTTTTAAAAATTTTCTTTTACTGTGTTTTGTACTGTATTTAATTATCGGGTGATAAAAATATAGTAAATATATTCTTTCGTGGGGTTATAGCAGATAAAAATAGAAATTATATTGCTTAAGTCAACAATAGTGGTTATGACAACTTTTGACGGACTAATAGGAAATAAGTTTAATTCTTTTGACGGACCAATAGGAAACAAGTCTAATATTGAAGACTTTGATATTAACCGTCGATTTAATCAACGGTGTAGAATTAGTCTAAGAAAATGGCTATGACCATTTATAACCATTTATAACCATTGGATTTAGATTTTGATCAAAGGTTGAGATTTGATCTTATAAAGTCATTTAGACCATTTTGTAGTTGGATTTGGATTTAATCAACGGTGGAGATGGATCATTTATAACCATTGAATTTGGATTTAATCAATAGTGGAAATTTGGTCTTCTAAAATGGCTATGACTAATTATGACCCTTAGATTAAAAGTAAGAAGAAATCTTGACCCTTCATTTTTGAGATGCATCTAATGGCTAGGATTTGAGGAGAAAGATCTAATGGCCTAGATTAAGTCTTCTAATCAAAAGCCTACCTTAATCCTAACCATTGATCTAATCAATGGCTTATATTGCTCTAAATGGTGGCTAGAAAAGATGACAACTTTATGAATGCATAATGCATGGAGGGGGGACGATTTTGTGGTTGTTTTAGGAGCTAAAGAAAAGTTTCAAGACCATTATTAGCTATTTTGGTCATTATTGATCAATTATTCATCATTCATGAACTTTCCTAAAGCAAAGCATAGCAAAAATATTCTCTTCTTTCTCTCCAAGCATAGCTACGGCCATGCACTCTAAAGGGGGCCAAAATTGTTAGTTTCTATTATTTGTATCATAATTGTCTTTCTATTCATCATCTTCTCCAAAACAAAACACAAAAAAACTCCATTCTCTTCTCCAAGAAACACCATTCGGCCAAAGCAACCAAGAATGCCTTCCATCACTCAAAAATTTCATACAACCTAGTTTCTTGAATCCTTACATCATTCTAAGAACATCTCTAATTATGAGTTTTCACAAAATCCTTCATCTTGAGCTTCAAATCCAAGCTTCAAGTTTCTATCAAAAATGGTAGAATTCATATTTCTTCACCTAATCTTTTAGTTTTGATTTTCTAAGTCATGCTTGAACCATGGTTTACCTATTCTTTTACTTGTTATTGATTTAAGATTTGTTTATGATTTTTAGGGATTTTTCCAAGGAGCTCTACGAAATTGGTGGAAGGAAAACTAAGTGTTTTCACTTCATTCTTTACCTTAACCAAGTTTAAGAAACCTTTCCCTCACAAAAATCAAAAATTCCATCTTTGTTCTTCAAGAAGAACCATTAGGCCAAGACATCCAAAATCACCATCCAATCTCTTTTAATTTCATCCAACCATAGATCTTAACTCTACACGATATTCTAAGCAATTTTCATGTTGGAGACTTTCTCTAAATCATTCATCTTCAACCTTGTTCTTCAAGCTAAAGATTGGAGCTTTATTGGTGAAGTTTATTAATCTTCACTTTTCTTTTGATTTTCAAGGTTCTAACCATGATTCTAATCCATGATTTTCTTATTCAAGACTTATATATTAATTATGTGTGTGTTTAGTTTTTATATTTGAGAAGCCCTTGGTGGTGAAAGACTTGGAAAAAGAAGCAAAACAAGGAGCTTTTGAGGATCTTCAAGACGTAAGAGGGAGATTCATCTCACCAACCAAGTATGGTGGTGAGAGATGGTTGTGTATTTGATGGGTAGTGAATCCATGTGAGGATTCATATCCATGGTTGTGTAAATTATTTGTGGCTGTTTATGTTGTTTATATGCTTAGTATAGTTTATTTGTGCTTGCATGCTTAGTATGATTTATTGTCTTAATTATGGCATGCTTGTGGTATTTATGATGAAATATGTATATATATATATCCATGATTTGATAATGAAAAGGAAAACAATTTTTGTTTCCAAAGAACCATAGAGGCACACGGCCTCAAGGGTGATTTTTGAGTAAAAAGATTTTAAGTATTTTATTAATCATGAGTTTTAAATGAAAAGAGAATGAGTTAATGATTTTAAGGATTTGCAAAGAAAGTGAAAAATAAAAATGAACAAATGATTTGATTTTAAAGACCAAGTGCTCACGGTTTTTGTTAAGGAATTTTTAATAGTTTTGTTTGTGTAAAACCATATCAATTTAGAAGGAAAAATATTTGATGGTCATTTGAAAACAAGTACCACGGTTTTGAAGATTTGTGAATACCTTGATTTTATAAAGGAAAAGTATTTGATGACTTGAACTACAAAGACTCCACGGTGTTTGGGAGATTGGAATAGTTTTGGTTTTATGAAACAAAGTGATTTCAAAGTGGAAACAAAGTGTTTGAACAAAATGTTTTAGTACTGAGGATTAAAGAAAATGGAAACAAGATATTTTGTTTCTTGAAAAATGGAATTTCGTTTACGAAAGACAAAAAGAGGTTGAAAGTGTTTGAGCCTCAATTTATTTTGAAGAGAATTGATTTTGGAATTGATTTGAGAAAAATGAAGAATATAATAGTGATTTGATATTTTCTAACGTGTAACTCATCCTTTGAGTTTTGGAGAACGTTAGTAATTTTTACAGTGAGGAATATTGATTTAATTCAATGGAATTGTGAATTTGTGGAATATATTGTGAAAAGGATTTTTTTGAGTTAGAAACTGTGGAAAATAATGTGAGTAATCATATTATTTTGAGAAAGGTTGAAATGGAATTTTTGAAGGTAGAGAAATATTTTTCGTAATGGAATTATGGTGAAAAATGATTTCCGTAACTTAAAAACGTGATTGTTAAGCTACGCGATTTGAAAAATGTTGAAATATTTCTACGCAATTTGGAAAGCGTTTAAATATTTTTTACACGTTTGAGATATTGTTGAAAAATCGCTACGCGATTTAAAAATGGTGAAATATTTTTACGTGATTGAGAAAACATTGAAAAATCAATATGTGATTTGAAAACGCAACAGAAACGTTGCAAAATTGTGAAAACGTAACAGAAATGTTGCGCGATTGTGAAAACACGACGAAAGTGTTTTGTGACTATAAAAACGCGATAATATGATTTCGCTGTTGAAAATACAGTATGATTACTGTTGGGCCAATGTGTGGACCTTGATTATGAGATTATAAAATTAAACTGAGAATGGGCCAATGTGTGGATCTTGAATATGAAATTGTGAATTTTGCCTGTGATTGGCATTGGTGCATTTTATGTGCATGAGTGTATGAACACTATATGAGGAAATGATGAATTTTGCCTATGATTGACATTGGTGCATTGAACATGCATTGAAAAGGTCCGAGGGACTGTATGAAGCTATTTGCCTAGGAGAGACGTACACCTCTTGAGTGGGTGCGATATGCGTAGTGTAAGTCACTTGTTAACCTTGGGGGCATCGGGGTGCGGGTTGCTTACATGGGTGGTTGGTCGCGCTTCTTCCGTAGGTTAGGCCGTCTGCAACGCATCGATGATCTGACAGAGACATTATTCTTAATCGAGATCTCGTAAAAAGGCTGTCGTGTATATCTTAGATATGCAAAAATCAAAATAAGGATTATAGCACTTGGTTTGAGGCATTTTAGTACAGACTGATCTTTCGGATCAACTTCTCCGAACTGAGTATTAGCTCCATGGAGTAGGACATTGAGTCTATGTGTGCTTGGCCGCATGAATCGAGCATTTATATCGTATGATATATTAATTGAGGAATATTGGCTATAATAATTGTTTTGAATACTTGGATGATGATGATGATAATTGGATAATGATGAGGGCATCACCATAAATATTGAATGATAATTGAATTGATAAATGATTTGATGATGATAATTGATTAATGTTGATGGTATGATATATCTATATGATATATTGTTGTATTATCTACTGTCTTCTTAGTATTTGGTACAGCGTAGTGATCTCACCTCTTTGTTATATTGTTTTGCTATGTTTGTGTTGTAAAAATTATATAATAGAAGGAACGGGTTGTCTTAGACATGACGGGTGGTAGACATTCTAAAATTGGTGACAACATCAGAGAATGACCATTCCAAATTTGATAGCGTGCAATGTTGACAAGGAACAGATGTCGATGCATCAAGATGGATCTGAAGGAATAAATATGTTAAGTTTTCTCGTTAGTGTTATCACGTCTTATTAAGTAGGACCGTCATAGGGTTTCTTCTTGTTAAAAGAGAGAGTTTTCTGTTAGTTTTATATTTCTCTTTAAATTGTTAAATATTAATTAGTGTCAATATTGTATATTAAATATATTTTCAGTAATACTTATGGATATCAGTAAGATTATGTTTCCGTCTTTGATGAAAAGAAATTTTAAAACTCATCTTTTATAACTCAAACCTTGTTTACGAACTTCTTTACAGATTATGAGTTGGGAGTCGAAAATGTGATACCCTGAGGGGGGTGTTACACTTCTCTTCCATGAGTTGGGCTTGTAGAGCTTCAGCTAAGCCTGGATGTCCTCTCGTAAGCCATTCATTTAGATTCCACGAAGAATCTCTTCATCTAAGTGTCGTAGCGGACTTGAGACCATCTCAAAACGCTCCCGGAACTCACTAACAGTTCCATTCTGATACATGCCAAGGAGCAGTTCGTACAGATTCTCTGCCATCGATGGCTGAAAATGTCATATAATCACCATCCAAAATGCAGCCTAGTTCGCATCCAGAGTTCTTGACTCCCACCACTAAAACCAATTCAGTGCCTGACCTTCCATCGCTATCATCATTACTTGTAGCTTCTCCCTTTTGCCCATGGAGTTCACATAGAAGTATCGCGCCACCCTATTGATCCACCCGTAAGCATCATCGTCGGAGAACACCAGGATCTCCAACTTCCTCCACCGATCCTCCATCTCTCTCGTTAGTGAGTTCCGATTCAGCCCAGTGAAGCTTCCGCCACCTACCTCGTCCTCCGATTCGTCCCTGGTCTCGCGATTCCCTCCTCGAGGCATCTCTCTGATTAACTGCAACAACTCGTTCTGAACCTCTTCGCTTCGTTTCATCCTCGCATCTTGCTCCTCCCTCCATCGTTCGAACTCCCTCTTGATTGCTTCCAGTCTCACCTCTATACGTGTGTTCACCATCCACAACTCCCAGATCAGGAGCTCTGATACCAGTTGATAGAAACGAGACTAGATCTGAAGAAATACGGTATATATTGCTATGAATTCTTACTCCTGTTACTGATATCAAACTGATATTAGTATCAGTAATACAGAATAAAGAGAAGCTAGTAACAAAACTGAAATAGAGAAGATACAAGATAATCCCAAGGCTTTTGAGAGGGCTGGGTCTCTCCCTCCCAATTCCTTCACTCACTAATTTCTTACCTATTCTCTTTCCCTCCCTTCCCATATAACCCCAGGCTGCCTCCACTGCTTACCCTCTCTCCATCATGAGACCCATACCACATAGGATGTTAGTTAATCCCCTTGCTGGTCATGCTTACTTTGGGAGCTGATCCTGTGCTGCTCACGTAACACTTCCTAACATACAACTTATTAATAGGTGAGTATCTATCATCAATAAACAATTGGGAGTGCCAATAGTCTAACCCTGCAAAAAGTACTTGATAAGTATATAAATAGGGTTTAATTTCAAGTGCATAGCAACAGGAAGAAGCAGCAAGTCCCTCTCATAAGTCGTAAGCCACGCATTCATATTCCTTCACTGTAACATTCAGCAAAGTGAGCTCACCCCCAGATGTTTAACACCATTGCTTGCAGTATTGACCAGCCATATCTTATCACATCATGAATAAAATGCAGTAAATGATAAGACAACAAAATCACACACACAAAAAAAAAAAAAAAAACCCTGACCTTATCACTGAAGCCAAACATGACAGAAGACCCAACATCGAAAGTATACCCATCCCTCTGGTAGAACCCAGAGCTTCCACCAGGAATCACGTACTTCTCCAAAACCAAAACTCTGGCACCCTTCACTGCCAGCTGGGTCCCTGCAACCAACCCTCCAATCCCAGACCCTATAACAATTGCATCAAACCCTTCACCACCGTTCACTCTTCTCCCACCTCCTTCACTCTCCACCGCTTCTTCCACCACGTTCAGCGCCGATTCTGACCGCACCGCCAACACCCGGTTTCTTCTGCAAGATTTTGCTCTTGAATCGCCACGCCTGGGAGCATAACAGCAAGACCCAGATGCAAATTCAGTTCCTCCAAAAGCTAAAGATTGAAACTTTGGCTGCAAGTTGCGGTTTTGAAGGGTGGGTTGCAAGGGTGAAGCAGAAGCACCCGGTGTTGGGATATGATGGTGAGTGAGAATATGACAAGTGTAGTTGGAGGGGTTGTATGAAAAGGCATGTTCAGAAACTGAGAGCAATGGGAAATTAAGCATGGTTAGCAGTAGCAGGTTAATGGAGGTAGAGGGTGGTAGAAGTGTGTTGTGTTGGGGTTATAATATATATGTAGTGGGTATGGCAAATTGGCAATGGCATGACTGGTTGGGTGGCATAAATGGCGTGGATTCCACTCAGTGATAAAACTGATTCCTCGTGGAGAGAGACAAATAAAGTTAGTCTTTGTTAACGGGATGTTGAGAAATTACACGCTTGTCTGGGTTTGATAATCCATCTATCCAATAATAAAGTAAAACTCGCCTGAGTTGAGCTAAATGTAATTAAAATAAAATTCTTTGATAACTCTACAATTTAAGTTACGATTTTCATCCAAGATGAGTTTAAATCTGATTTATTTTACACTATTTTTATATAATGTATTAACATAAGTATTTAGTATAATCAATAAGATTAATTTGTCTAGTCGACCTTTCGCATATGACAACAACAAAACTTAACTTTGAATCATGAGATTCATCATTAATAGGTGATTTATAATCTAACTATAAATCATCACTGAAGTTAGTGATTTATACTAATGCTAAAATGGAGAGAACCTCCCATCACCCTAAACTTTTCAATAGCAAAAAAATAATTAGTAGTTAGTAATAGAATTAGTTTTGCTAGATAGAATTATAATAATCAATTCTTTTTTATAATTTATAAACATATAGTTAATAAATAATGTAATAAGTTTTACCGTGAGATTTTTAAAATAGATTAAACTAAATACTTTTTTTAATAAACAATTGAGTAAAAATTTCAAACAAATACTACAATGCAATTAAAACAAACATTACTAGTATTGGCTAATAAAGCTGCAAAAGTACACTCATAGGGTAGAAATGGTCATGCTTAGTCAATATAGTCATTCCCCTCCCTAAAAGTATGCTAGAAGGTGACCTCCCAATCCAAATGAACCAAGTGATGAATTTGGCTAACCATAGAAGCACAAGGATGCAAGACTTCGAAGTTCAACTAAATGAGATGAAGAGCACATCTAGAGTTAGTCTCTAAAACAATTTTTTGCATACACATCTCTCTAGCTAGCTGCAAACCTGAGAAGATACCATTCAATTTAGCCATCTTGATGGCATAGCTCCCTAAATTGGCCACAAAACCATCTAAATGCCACTAGATTCATTTCTCAAAAGACCTCCACAAGCAACCTTTTATTGGTTGGCTAAGACTGACCCATCCACATTCACTATCGTCCACCCCATCGGAGGAACGTGCCAAGCAACCCAAGTGATATAGAAGGAAGGAACTTTGCTCACACATAAATCTTTGACAAAGAAGGCATCATGATACTCAAATGTTAGAGAAGAAGTCCTTGGAACCAGCTCAAAATCGTATTTCTAACCCCTCTCCCTCAACACTGAAGCTAGAAGAAATTCTAGGCATTAGCAAAGGTGAACCCCTAGGACACTGACGAAGGGAAGCCATAGTCATTGCTTAAGATTAGCCTTCAACCAATCCTTCAAATGGTGCTAGAAAAAGGAAGCTTGTTTGGTAGGGGGAACCAAACGAAGCCAAGAAACATGAACAACCCTACAATCATGAAAACCATAGAGAGAAGACTCTTCAGGAACACCACAAATTGGAAAACTCTCACGTGTAGCAATATGCATGCCTAAGCACATGCAAGTTATTCGTGTGAAATCCATAATTAATAGTTAGCCAAAGAAAAGACATTAGATGTTTAGGCCTTTCTAACTTCCAAATAAGCTTGAAAAGACTTTCCTCAACACCATCTCCCAGATTAAAAGTAGCATCATACATTGTCTACAAGAACACCTTTGATAATTTACACCTAATTCATAAAAGTCATGGCAAAAATCACAAGATCATCAGCAAACTCCATATAAAAGAGGTGAGAACACCCTTAGAAAGAATAACAGGATGATAATTCTATGAAATAGAGTTATTATGTCCTAGTTTTGTGCTTGAATGTATTCTAAGTCCTTGATTTGTTTAGAAATTAGAAAAGTTTGTGAGTTTACTTGAATATCTTGAATTCTTTGAGCTTTATCAATGAATAAGCTTGACTTGGAGTTAAATTAGTCTGATTATGTATCATTCATGATGGGTGACTTATTAGAGTGTATTTTGATATTGGAATTAATGTAGGTTGAAGACCCAAAGAAGTGTCAAGAATGAAAGGAATCAAGTCAAGTAAAAAAGATAAAGAAATCAAGTTTAGAGCCTTACCGACTATACTAGACTAAATGAAGTATATTTGAAGATGTAGACCTCTAACCAGAATAAGGATAAGTCATTGGACAACTAATAGACATATCTATAACTTTCATGTTGATCACTTTCCTTAATTCCACTGGGTTGATTATGTAAGCTTTAATGGAATTTTGGGTCAAATTGGTGAACCAGCATCTTTCGATATTTTGATCATAACTAGAGTAAACAACCTTGTTTTGGGATGATTCATGTGGCATTAAAAAGCCAAGAGAAATCCATACAGCTTTTATGAAGAGCACAAAGTCTAATTCTAAGGTTTGAAAAGTCAAAAGTAGCATGGAAGCTCAGAAAAATGGAAGAAAACAAGAATTTCAAGGAGAAAAGTATCAAAGCCATGCCTAGGCGTGCTTGTCTTTGTAAAATCAGTTGAGAGGACCATGTTTAAACATGGTTTAACTTCCCTTTACACTTGTTTCACATGCCTAGGCATGACTCGAACACACCTAGGCTTGTTTTACTTGAGCTAGATCCAAATTCTTATGTCTTAATTCCATTTTTCATGTTGTTGGAGTTAGTTTTTCATTCTAGACTTAGTCTCTTTTAGAGAGAGAAGCTCTGAGTTTTGTGAGATCTAGAAAGAGGTTCCATTGGAGGTTTGGAGATCAAGCTTAAGGAGGAGATCAAGACTAAGGATCACCCATCCTAGGTTTTCTTTCTCTTCCCTTTCTTGATTTCTCTTGTTTCTCAATAGGTTTCTATCTAGCTCTCGCTTCTTTATTTTCTATGAATTTCTAAGCATGTAACTAGGGGATCCTTTGGACCCTAATATGGATTGGATAACATGTAATTATTAGATGTTTTTATGTTAATGTTATTGTTTTGTTCGTATTCATATATATGTTTAATGTTTATGATTGTTTGGTCACCAATTACATTATTTGGGTGTTTTCAAATGAACTAGACATAACGATTTGGAAACATGGATACAGTATGAATGATGCTTGTACAATTACACTTGTATGGGTTAGGTGAATTGATTAGCCAACGGGATAGACACATATTTGTTGGCTTTGCATAGCATGTGTTTGAGACTTGATCTTAATAATTGAAATTGTGTTATTTCATAGGGACACATAGTGGGTTAGGTAATGATACATGGTTAATTGACTTAGAAATAGGAATTTAACTAAAAAAGGGTATTAGGTAACAAAATCTAAGCATTAATTAGAACTTCCAGAATTTGCATGTATCCAAGTGAAGTTGTGGATGAAGAAAGTCTCCCTAGGCTTTAACCCATTGTTATTTCTCTAATTTTGTGTGCTAGTGTAGGTTTTTTTTAATTTCTTTGCATTTTCATCTACTTGTCTATTAATTTGTTTTGCTTAGATCTGAACAAAGTAATTGATTAATCACTAATACAACACTATTCCAAATCCCTATGGAGACAATATCCTTTATTCACCATTTATTACTTGTGCAACTCATGCGCTTGCATATTTAGCCTTAACATAGGCTCCCAAAAGGTCATTCTCCACTGCCAAATTAATTAAATGTGATAATCTCTCAATTTAAAGCACAAATAAGTATGGGAAAAAGGGATCACACTGTCTAATTCCTCTAGAGGGGTGAAAAGCAAAAGTACTCTCCCTATTTCAGACAAGTTGCATTTATGGAGTAAAGATGCAAACCACAAAGAAATTATTTCTTTTCTCTAAATCAATTTTGATGGCCATATACCCCTTCTGCCCTTTATTTTTGGATCTCATAGTATGAACAACTTTCTGAGTAATCAAAATATTACCAAACTTTGTCTCATAGGCACAAAACTACATTGAGTCGGCTCCACCAATTTATTCATAAAGATCTTCATTCTAGAGGCAATAATTTTAAAATCCAATTTATAGCTCACATTATTGAGACTAATAGGCCTGAATTGTGTAATATTTTTTGGAACATCAATCTTACGAATGACAGAAATAAAGATTTGATTTTCCTCTTAGAAAATAAAAGGATTTTCAAACACATCAGGAACCCAAATCCAAAAGGACGTATACACATGTTCCTACAGGGATTAGAAGAACATCGCATGCAAACCATCCAGCCCTAGGCTTTCAAGGCCCACAAAGAGACAAGAACACTCCTAACTTCATCCAAGGTCACCTCCTTTTGTAGCATGTCAATCTCTTCACTACAAAGAGAAGGAAAGCCTCCTAAGAGAATAAGTTTCTCATAATGACCATCATCCAAATAAAGACTTTTATAAAAATCCATACCTAACTTTTTTAAGGCATCTAAATTAGATATCGAAACTCCTTGGTCATTTTTTAGACTATCAATTTGGTTCTTACATCTTCAAGTTTTAGCAAGGCCATGAAAATACCAGGTATTTTCATGCCCTTATTGTATCCATGATCCCTCTACACCTAGACCTATGCTTCCAAAGCAACTCTTCTTGGAGCCTCCTAAAAGAATAAATTTCTCATAATGACCATCATCCAAATAAAGACTTTATAAAAATCCATACCTAGATTTTTTAAGGCATCTGAATTAGATATCCAAACTCCCTGGTCATTTTTTAGACTATCAATTTGGTTCCAACATCTTTAAGCTTTAGCAAGGCCATAGAAATATCAGGTATTTTTATACCCATGTTGTATCCATCTACACCTAGACCTATGCTTCCAAAGCAACTCTTCTTGGATCAATATGGCCTCATACTCAACCCAAAGAACCTTGTGAAGGTCATGTAGGAAAGTATTTCCCTAAATAGACAATTTATTAGCAATTCCTTCCATCCAAGTCATCACATAATTTTTGCTCTTATAAATATCACCTAAGATCTCCTTATTCCAAACCTTAACCTTAAACACAAAAGAATCAGTATTCTCCAAAAGTCTCTACTGGTTACTCCATGCCTTAAGAACTAAGTTAGTAAATTTATCATGAACCAACCACAGAGCAAGAAAACAAAACGGTTTCCCCACACCATGGCTTGGCCAAAATGTTTCAAACAAAAGTAGGAGATGTATGTCATCATACTTCAATCCAGGTAAGTGCTTCACCTAAACATCTTCAAACATGTTACTCCAAGAAAAATTAGCTACAATTTTGTCTAGGAGCTTTCTAGTACTCCCCCTCTGCCAAATGAAGTTTTGGCCACTAAAACTAAAGCCACAAGGACCGCATGACAAGAGACAAGGAGAAATGAGAGGAGTCTAGGCTCATACTACTATTTTCATTGGAATCTTTGTCCATCGAGGTAGTGTTGAAATCACCACCAACACATTAAGGGCCATCAATACATACAACAAGATCAAGCAAGGTATTCCAGAGTTCTTTATGAGAACCCACCTAGGAGCTGCGATACACTGTAATTAATAACCAAGGAGGCTCATTCCCTCTTGCTACCATCATATGGATATTGAATTGATGGTGATAAGAAAAAATTGAACTCTTTAGACATTGTTATCCCATAAGTAATAAATGCCTTCGGAATGACCAACCTCATGCTCTAAATGAACTACATCAAAGCTAGCCCTTTTAACAATATTGTTATATGATTGCTACTTGATAATCACATATTTTATTCATTAAGAAACCCTTATGTTTAGTCATTTACACTCTCCATATTCTTAATTGATTGAGTTTGGTATGATTTTGTGAGTTTGAGCTCAAATTGGTCCTAATTGAATATTTTCAGCATTATTGAGATTTGACACTGTTTCTGTATTTTGCCCATAACTTGAGTTCCTAATATCTGATGAACATGAATTTTACCTTGTAGGAAAGCTAAGAGGAAGCTCTACAACTTTGATGAAGAGCTCGAAGTCCGATTCAGATGTCTAAGGGACTTAAGTTTACATGGAAGTCACAATACGGGTTCTGTCAGTAGAATCCGAACAGTGTGCACTCATAAAATCATATCTCAAGATGTAATAATGGAGATGGGCTGAAATTTGGACAGTGGATAGTCAAGATCCAAATAAACAACTTTCATGAAGAACACATTTTGAGAAAAAGAAGTCTAGTAGGTCATTTTGAGCTTGCAAGTAGGAACAGAGGTGCTGAAGTTGGGTTTGAGCAACCTACGGTATTTGGGACATATCTTGGGCTTAAGGAAGCCAAATTGGACGAAACAGCTATCCATTTTATAGCCAAGACAAGGATCTACAACTTTCATGAAGAACACTTTTCGTGGTTCTGAAGTATAGTGGGTCGTTTTTGGCTTCCAAGTCAGACACGAAATTTTCGTCTTCAACCATCCACTCATTCATCCACTAATCCACTCATCCATCCACTAATCCACTCATCCACTAACTCACCCACTCATCCACTCATACACTAATCCAACCACTTAACCACTCCACCCACTCATCCACTAATTCATCCACTCACCCATTCATGTCCATAATTTCCCACTCACCAAAAGTCCTTTGGCATTTTTCACTAATTCAACCACTCAACCATTCCACTCACTCATCCACTAAACCAATCCACTAAACCAACCCACTAATCCATCCACTCAAATACTCCACTCACTCACTCACTCATCCACCCACTTCCCTTTGTCATTTTGTTACCTTAGACTTCTATAAAAGGCACCATTTATCATGAACAAGATGTAATTCTCCTTCATTTCTCTCTAAGTTTCTTCTTGCTTCTTCATAGTTTCTCATAGTTTTATATATTTTGATGCTCCCCTTCATGGTAATGGAGGACTAAGCTACTTTGGGTCAATTTAGAACTCTTGAAGAGATTGTGGTTTGGATTCTTGAGACCTTGGTTATGCATTGTATTTGATTTGTAATTGAATTCCTCTTTTCTTCTTCTTTCTTCTTCTTCTTGATTTTGAATGCATGAATGGTGATTCTATTTATGTTGATCTGATTTGATCTTGGTTTAAGATTGAGATTTGTGATGAAACTTAGAACTGATTGTTCTAAACTAATCACATAAATGAAGATTGAGATTTGTGATGAAACTTAGAACCTGATTGATCTAAATTAATCACGAGAATTGAAGAGGTTAGTTCTTGATTTGTGCCTAAGTTAATTGAATTCGGTATTTGAAATTAACATAGATTTTCATGAATGGTGCGATTGCGGATTTGTGTTTATCACTTGTTAATTGAATTCTAGACGATCGTCTAGTATGAATTCTGGATTTAATGCAAAGATCTCGGTTAGATCCAAATTAACAATTCAATTGCGCTTCAAGTGTTCTATGAAGGGTCTATGATTGAATCCACCCAATCTTGGATAGATTTCTAAATTGACTGTTCTTTAATTGTTATTTCTTCCTTTAATTTTGTTAAGTGCGAACTTAAACTATCAAAACCCCCTTTTTGCTAACTTTCACTTGATTTGATTAAATTGCATTTACGATCCTTGAGGAGACGATCCGGTGTTGTCACTGTGCTACAAGCTTAGGTAATAACTTCGGTTATAATTTTGACTGAGTTCGGCGCTCGTCACTACTCACATGAGTTTCTAATAAAATTACCATTCTTACATGATAACAAATAACTAAGTCTGTAATTAGACTAACAAAACCCCTACTAACAACTTTGCCACAATTCCAAAGAATCAAGTTCAACATTGAGGAAAAGATGGAAAAGTGAGCCAATATATTGGCCCTTTGAGTAAACTGGGGATCAACCCCATCCACAAGCATGTTAGCCATTTCCTGACTAGTAGGAGAACCTTGCACACCCACCTTATGCAAATCACCAAATCCATCTATATTCATAATGTAAAATTCACTTGACTTGTTCCATAGAGTTGGGATATCATGATACCAATAGTCTATTGGCAAAGCTCTACTTAGTCTTATAAGCTAATGTATTTGGGCTTCATTATTATGGCTAGTTTTTGTCTAGCTTTGCTTCACTTACGAGCTTTGGACCTTCTTTTTACAAAAAAATAAATAAATCACTTGAGTTTAATAAATGTTATAAAGAGTTTTTAAATAACTCAAAATTTAAGTTACTTTTCATCCTTGAGTAATATTATATCTTCTTAACGAATCTTTTCATATCTTCCTAATTACTAAAAACTAGAAGTAATAAATAAAAAAGTAAAACATTTAATATCTTTGAACTCAAAAAGTATTTAATAATTTTTTCTTATACTCCCTTCATTCCTTTTTATTTCATTTGCACTAGGTTTATGCAAGTATTTCTCTTTGCGTAAGAATTAAATGCTTTTTGGGTTCCCATAATATTATATGTTTTGACTTTTTCGTTTAACACTTTTTATCTTAAGTAATTAGGAAGATGTTAGGAGGATTTGTTGTGAGGATATAATATTACTTAAGATAAAGTAGATACATTGAACAATAATAACCAAATCCAAATAAAGCTCAAGTTTAATAAATATCATTAGTAGTCCTTTAAGTAACTCAAATGACATGTAGTAGTATGATTAAGAGAATAGTTGATGTATTGAAGATGGAGTCTGGCCATTCCAAATCTTGTTCCTTTCTTCGCACTAACCAAGCACAACATTACCACTTGTTCCATTTGCTCCCTAGTAAGACTCTTTACCAAAGAGTCTATCCATGATAGCGATGATGTCGCTGATGCAGCTATACAAAAATATAAGCCAAGAGAAACATTCATCAAGTTATTCACAAACAAGCATTCCAACCTGAGGTGATGGACCGACTCTTCAATTATCATACATAAGTAGCATTCACTTCCAACATCAATGCCTTTTTGCTAAATGCATGATTTGGTAAGGAGGATGTTTCTGAAAAAGCACCATCAGAAAATTCTCACCTTCGAGGGAACTTTGGGTTTCCACATTCATTTCCACATACAACCATGACTCCTTAACTCCTCAAGAACAATATACCCAGGGGCTCCATTGATATACATGTCATATAATGTCTAGTTTCATGCTATTTTGTAAGCATTTTTTACTAAGAAGTTACCCTTTGCATTAAAGAACCAATACAGCTTGTTGAACTAAGTCATCCTCCCTAATAGAGCATTGAAAATGCAATCAGCAATCACAATTGGAATTAGTTCGTTCACCAACTCTGTGTTCCAACATTCTCCATTTTTCCCATAAGTTGTTATACGTACTCGAGTGTGGTATTATGGATGGTTAGGTTTTGGACCTTATAATTATGTTATATAAGGATCTAGGGGTCATGTCATATGTTCATCGATGATCCTTGAAGTATTCTCCATGAAATTCTTCAATCCAATATCTTTCGTCCTTCCATAAGGATCCTCCACATATCTAGGAATGAATAAGTGGGAAAATATCATGCTTTTAAAAACTCTAGTCGCCAAAGAGTCTGGGTTGCAAAGATTCCTCAAACCTTGCTTAGCAAGCATGACAAGATTGAAAGTAATAAATCTCAAAACCCTACTCCCTACATCCTTTAGGCGATCATGATTTATCCTTACTCAACTAATGAATTTTACGGTCATCTAATTGGACGCCCCGCCAAAACCTACCCATCACATTTTCAAGCTCCTTACATAATGATAGGGAATATTAAAACAACTCATATATAGTAGGGATAGATTAAGCTATCGCTTTAATCAATACTATAATCATCAAATAATAATACATGTATTATAAAACCTTACATTGCATGGAGTTTATAACTAGTTCAAATGAAAATATGAAAGGCTAAAGTGTAGTTCATACATAAAATTATTATAAATAACAACTTTAATCACCCATTGAATGTTGAACATTTTTTTGGGGGTAAAGGCTTAGGTCCCACCTTATGAGCCTAAAGGTGGAGGTAGGGAAAAGGAAATTGGGGAAGGCGGTGCAGCTTCAAGGAGGGATCAAACCCTCCCTACCACCTTGTTGATGGACAATGAGAAGCAAGTCAAAGAAAATGGTCGTGACTCATCTTGAAGAACCAATGGGAAGGAAACTTGTTGGAGAAGTTCCGCCATCTTGCACCCTCTAGAAGCTTATAGAATCAAGTGTAGAAAACCAATTTAGTTACTAAATCTCTTAAGCTCTTCTTATCTCTTTTTCATGCAACCAAAGTGACCAAAACTTTCTCATTTCTTTCTCTTTGAAGCTCATGACCAAGAGGGATTCTTGAACATTCTCATCTTTCTCTTTTATGAACCAAAAACTCTCTTTTTCTCTCCTTTGAGACTCATGGCCAACACCCGCCAAGACACCATCCAACCTTGTTTAATTCAAATAAACCCTTGATCTTGAATCTAAACACCATTCCAAGACATTTTTGTATTGAGACCATCTTCAAATTCTTCTATCTTCAACCTTTTTCTTCAAACTTAAGTTTGAGGGTTTCAAGGTGAAGTTCTTAATCTTCAATTCTAATCTTATTTTCAAAGTCCTAGACCATAATCTTGATCAATAGTCATCTTATTTTAAACTTTAGATTTAATGTTTGTTTGCTTGTTTGTTTTAAGGGTTTATTTGGTGGTGGACGTTTACTGTAAGGATGCAACAAAAAGAGCTTTTTGATCATCATCTAAGGTAAGAGAGAGATTAACCTCATCGACCAAACTTGGTGGTGAGAAATGAAATTTGTAGTTGTAGGTGAAAATTCCATATGATGATTTATTCACTTGATTGTATGAATTAAATGGTTTGTGCTTGTTTGCTATATGTGATTATATGATGTTGATAGTATGAATGAAATTACTATGGTTGCTTATTGGCTATATGTGATTATGTGATTTTGATAGTATGCATGAAATTGTTATGGTGGGAATTGATGATTGAAATGTTTTGCATGTGTTGAACTATATGAGAAATTACAAAGTTTTGGTTCCAAGGACCATATAAGACTGATGGCCTTTTTGCCCAAAATAGGGTATCTAAGGTGAAACTATTTTTATTAATTGAGAACTTAGATGATTAGGTAACAAGAATATAAGTTAAATATTTTCAAGATTAAAAAAGAAATGAACAAAATTTTATAAATTGAAAGAAAGTGATTTTCGACCATGAAGTGAAAAATGAGTTTGAAAGAAAGTTTGAAAGTTAAGATATTTTATTTAAAAGAGTTTGTTAGTAAAAGAAATGGAAATAAGTTTGAAAGATGATTTTAAATTTAAAGTATTTTATTTAAGAAAGTTTTTAGGAAAGGCAATGGAAAAATATTTGATTTAATCAAAACAATGTAGTTTTTGTGAAAAACATTGGAAAATATCACTTAGAAGAGATTTGGTAATAAAACATTGGAAATAAGGTTCAAACTTTATATTAAAAATAGAAAGTATCAAAATTAAATTTAGAATGTTAATAAATTTTTTGCGCGATTGAAAAATATTGATAAAACCTTTTGTGATTTAAAAACATTGATTTTTTAGTTACACAATTAAGAAAACGTTTTGAAAATATTTACGCGATTGAAAGTCGGCATAAAAACATTATGTGATTTGAAAACGTAATAAAAGTGCTACGCGATTGAGAAAAACAACAATTTATTGTCAGGCAGACTGTTTAGCCAGTGGTGGCTTGTTTTTGTGGAAGAGCACGTTGTTGATAATTATCGATGCATTGAGTCATTTGATCATACATTGTGAAAGTCGTGGGACTATGTCTGTTAAGACTATATGACTCAGACATGAACTTATACATTAGTTCGAGTGAGAATTGCATAGTGACGGTCAATTGCTGATCTTGGAGGCGTCGGGGGGCGGAAAGTCATAAGTGGCCTGTTGGTAGCACCTCTATATCGTGGCGACCGATGCAAATGCACCGACGATCTCGACAGAGACACTATTCCTTTCGTGATCTGATGTAGAATGTCTTGTATAAGCCATGTTGCGCATGTTGAGAATATTATAGCACCTGAATTAAAGCTAACGAGATACAGACATGTCTTCTGATCATTCTCTCTGATGTTGGTTTTAGCTCCATGGAGTAGGATTTGGTCTATTGTGCATATGCATGGTCAGTATACATATTATTGTTGCATGGCTAGTATACATATTGTTCATATGCATAGTCAATATACATATTATTGTGATATATGTTCGTTGAATTATCTATTAATTGATATCATGATTTTACCTATTATTTATGTATTGAATGACATTGTTATATTTATAGTTTCTTTACTGTCATTCTGATATGTGATGTTGGGGATCTCACCTCTTTATTGTACTATTTTGTTGGTTCTATTTTATATTTATGTTCTATGAAGACCGTGATGGCGGTGAGGAAAAATCTTCTTCGTTCGATGTTGCTGCATAACTGGAGCTTTTATATGATAGCGAATCCGAGGATGATCCAGAGGAAGATCCTGTGGAGGATCTTTCCCTCCAGACGTTTTGGCTTGGGCCAGTTTAGGCTTGGTTATGGTAGTTGTATATATGTTTTTGAGTAAGTAAGTTTTATCCTTTCTATGTGGTTGGTAAATTATATTATGTATATATATAGAATGTATTTTTCCTTTGGAGGATGTTTGAGTTGTGTATTAAATATATTAATTCGTGGCTTATATTTTCTCTATATGCATAATGGTTATATTTGGAAATGCGCCATTGTTAAGTAGTAGGCCTGAACTTAGTGACTGTGGTATAATGACGATTATACTATGGTTATTAAATTTGGGATGTTACAGTTTGCAGGCTAGGTCGAGTTTAAAATACTCAACTCGCAGAGACTAGGTCAATTTACAAGTTGAGAAATTTCCAACTTGCACAACTCAACCCAACACACATATTATCTTTTTGTTAAAAAATAAATAATAATGCAAAGGCATGATATAGAGATCAAAGATATCTCCTTCCACTTTTGTGTGTAGCCAATCAAATTTTAAGTATAAGTATTATGGTCTTGTTGAAAATGTGCCCAAAGAAAACATAAATGAGAAATTGATGAAGCATATTACAAATCATTGTTATATCTCTATTTTTTCTTACCATGAAGAAGAATAGTGAAAATGGACAAAAGTCCACTATGTTAGAAGAAGTCTTTATTGCAAGTAAATATTGGCATGCTCGATGAACAAGAACACCTAAACTTTACCATAAAGGCATGCTTTTGCTTTGCATTCATTAGACAAGCATGGTGAACACCCCATTTTGATGAGATCACTTTAAAAAAATTTAAAAATTCTAAAAAAAAAAAAAAAAAAAAAAAAAGAAAGGAAAGAAAAAGGATGCATAGTCAACATGAGAAGGTGTAGAGAAAGATTAAAAAGAATATAATAAGAGAGTGTTTTTAATGGGTTCAACATGATTTTTTTTCCTTTGAAATTTACAGATTCTAAAGGAAATAATAATGAAAGTTTTAGGAAAAATAATGAAGTATTTGAGAAATGAAAATTGATTTCTTGGGATCCTTTAGAATCACTTGACATTAATTTGGCCATGGATCTAGGGTTTTCAATGTAGCCTATAAATTGCCTGCACCTCACTCACGTCACATTGCAAAAAGGGGATCTTGGCTCTTGTATTCTAAGGAGGCATTATACATGTTTTTTTCTCACCCTAAAAAGAACTCTCAGTCCCTATACACTTAGATAAAGCCAAAAGAGTAGTTATTGCATTGGGGATCCTGGAAACCACACACATACACATTCAAAAGGAGGAGAGAGAGGCGTAGAAAATCCAGAGAGAATAGAAAACGAAGGCAACATCAAAGTTTGTATCAACTTTGATTTTAATTTATAAGTCCATTAATTGAATAAATGCTTCGAAGATTGCTTGCTTTTGATGTTGTCAACCATTATATATGTTTGAATTATGACATCCTACCTAGTATCGAAGCAACAAGGGTAAAATGTAACTTGTTTGTGTGTGTGTCATACCGAGTTCGATAACTTTAGAAGTATACAAGAACTATATTTACAATTCGGCCTCAAAAATACTACAATGGTTCTTTACATATAGGTTACAATAAAACTATTGTTGTGATTATTTGACAAGTGCACCAAATCGCAAAAGTAATAAAAGATGAGTAAGATTATCATTCCCACGAAGATTACGTTATCAATTACTAAGTTCGTTAAATCGACATTATTTAAGCTATCGAAAAAGAAAGTTAATAAAAATATAAATAAAAGAAAACATCAACAAGAAAATAATCAAAATTAACAAGAGTAAAAATAAATCAATTAGGCAAAGGTTGAAAAACAATGATATTAAAGTGTTAGGGTTAAGATTTAACTTGAACTCTTTTGATGCAAATTCATAATTTAGTTTAACTAAGTTCTATTCCACGATTCATGATCAAATTCCCATAATTAACTAATGCACATTCCATTGATATATTAATCCTCTTCACATCTCTTAGTATAACCCTAAATAGAGAAGGCTTTATTAAAAATAAGGGAATAATGAGCAAGATCACACAACTCACAACGTCTATTCTCAGCGATTACAGAAATTGAGGTGTTTATCACAAGTTCTAGGTTCATGCATAATTTTCTCAAATCATACATAAACCCATG
This sequence comes from Ormosia emarginata, assembly GCA_029884605.1. NCBI lineage: Eukaryota > Viridiplantae > Streptophyta > Magnoliopsida > Fabales > Fabaceae > Ormosia > Ormosia emarginata. Next base: position 5,969,356 of record JAQQTP010000051.1, read on the forward strand.
TAAATCATTCCTCTTTGAAATTCAATTCATGTGCCAAGTAGCTCATTCAGTTAACCCTTGCTAAACCAGAATTCTCGACCTCTTACATAGGTCTTGAATCGCTCAACATATGTAAGAGGAAGTTCCTTTTTCTTCTTTTCATTAAAGTTGTTGCTATAGAACTCCCTTACCAAAGTAGGCATACTTGACTGTGGTGGCGCATAGAATCTCTCCCAGTTTTTTCAAATCGACACTATTTGAGCTATCAAAAAAGAGAATTGATAAAAATATAAATAAAAGAAAACATAAAAAAGAAAGTAATCAAAATTAACAAGAGTAAAAATAAATCAATTAGGCAAAGGTTGAAAAACAATTATATCAATGTGTTAGGGTTCAAGTTTCACTTGAACTCTTTTGATGCAAACTCATAATTTAGTTTAACTAAGTTCTATTCCATGATTTATGATCAAATTCCCAAAATTACTCAATACCCAATCCCTTGGTATATTAATCATCTTCATACTACTTTGAATTAACCAATCCTTTAGTATAACCATAAATAGAGAAGGCTTTGTCAAAAACAAGGGAATAATGAGCAAGATCACATAACGCACAACGTCTATTCCTAGCGATTATAGAAATTGAGGTGTTTATCACAAGTTCTAGGATCGTGCACAATTTTCTCTAATCATATATAAACTCTAAAATCATTCCAAAATTGATCAGATTAAGAAAAACATTAAGAGAAGAGATAAACACATAAATCATGAAATAGAAACATAGATTAAACACAAAAACAAGTTTACATCATCATAGAACAAGATCCATCATCACCCTAACTAGATAAGTTTAGCTACACATGGAGAAAGAAGAAAACAAAGAAGAGAATCCAACAAATTCATGGAAGATATGTGGAAAGGTTGAAGAAAATTCCTAATCTTCAAACCTGAATGTTCCCACACCAAATTAGGGTTTGTGCCTCGACTTTTCTCCCTATATCTCTGCTGAATGAATGACCACAAACCTTACTTTTTAAATTTATAGGCAACAAAATGCGTCATTAAACGTACTAAGCACTTAAGTGCTCATTTTTCGGCACTTAAGCTTGCAATGGCGATGCCTCTGCCTTTGGGTGTTGAAGCGCTCAACACTAGCAACTTCATTTCAGCTTTTTCTTCCTTGTTCAAGTGTCCAATCTTCTTTCATGTGTAATTACCTAACAAAAACAAATAAAAATATGTAATTAAAACAAAGTTTACAATAATAGAAACATGATAAAAAAAGGAGAACAAAACTCAATCAAAAGGGGTTGGACGAGGATGAAAACCAACGTTTTAAACTATAAAAATATGAGTTTTTGCAGGTTCATCACTCCCCCAATCTTAAGATTTTGCTTGTCCTCATATAAAGTAAGAAAAATAATTCAAAACAAAACAAAAAGAATAAACAACTAAGATCTCAAAACATGCAGACTTAACAGAGCAATACCAATTATTAAAGATTATTCATATCCTTAGAAACTGCTTCATAACTTCATTTCAAGGTGGTGGCACATTTTTAGAAAAATCAATTATTGTATTGACTCTCACATGCGACTTTCATGCATAAATGACTTCCTGTAAACATGAATGTAAGACCAATTCCTATTCATGAAGTGCGAGCCTGGATAGGTTTATAAAACTGCAAATGCTCATCAAACCTGCATCCATAGGGTTATTTTTATCTCTCTCTTTCCACTAATGTAAACAACACAAAACCAAGGATCAAAAGGGTTTTTTAAAGCTCGTAATGTAAGACCAAGGGTATGGGTTAAGAAAGAAGGGATATGATAAAAAGAAGACAAAGGTCGAGATACAAAATCATGTAAATATCAAAATTCAAGCCACTAGGTACTGAACAAGTGCAAAATGGAGCATAAAGATCAAATAATTTTTTTTAAATCATGAAATAATGAAATACTTTTCATTTCATTTCCTTCCATTATATCTTTTTTTTTTCAATCATGAGATCCTTTAATACTTTGTGCACAAAAATACTAATTAGATGACTTGAATAGTAAAATAATACAAGATATACACCTAACAAAGGGTGTGTGAGAGGTAAAATAATTTTTTTTAGGTAAGGGAAAGGAAAATGTAGGTAAATAAAATAAATAAAGGCCAAACATAAGCAATGCTGCAAAATGGGAGCTAGGGATATAATATTGTTCAAAGGTTGGCTTGAAAGTCTCAAATGGTCCAAAGAAGACCCTTATCATTTCCTTGATCATTCATTGTCTAGGATTTCGCCTCAAGAGAGAATCTAATAACTTCTATATGCAAGTAATCCGCACACATACATTTCCATAAACTTTCGCTAAGCTTAACATGCGTTCATAGTTCAAAGTCTATCAAACATAACAATGGGGGATGCATTCATACAAAATTGAAGCAATAGTGATAAACACAACTCCTGAATTCTCATGTGATTTTTAAAGAAAAGAGATCAATTCACAGTTTATGCAATCATCAGATATTCAATTTAACAAATTGGTATGCTTAGTTCAAAAATGTGACTCAAAACAAAATACTAACAAATAGCTAAAGATAAGAAAACTTAAAACAAACAAAAATAGCAAAGTTATCCTCCCCTCTAAACTTAAGATAAATAATTCCAAAGAACCCCTTTGATGCGGCCACTAACAAAAAAAAAAAAATATAACCAATTAACAAAAAGGAATAAAAACAAATAAATAAAAGTGAAGGGCAAAGAAAAGCTTATTGTTTGGCAGTTTGATCAGTCCTACTTATCATCCTCTTCCTCATCATATGCCTCCTCTAGGACATAGAGTGGAAGGCATCCAAGTTCGTCCAGATCCAGGTTCAGTTGAGAAGCGAGTTTGCCTATCATGCCTTCCATGCCAGACATGCAGTAGGTAAGGTGAGTTAACATCCCTATGCAGTCTCTTACTTCTCACTCAACCATGGTCAATATGTCACTAACAGGTAACCCTTGCCTTCTTCGTTGAACAGGAGTTGGTGGCGGGAGATGTGGGATTAGTTCACTAGCCTCGCTGAAATACGCATCCACCATTGCAGAGTCCACTGAGGCAGTTGGTTTTTTTTCCATATCATTCTCCAGTGAGATCCCTCATTCACACATAATTTAGTGATAATGGAAGGGTAGGCCAACTTTGGAACATCATTGTGTGTTAAATCATTAATGTGGGAAGCAATCACTTGTCCAACATTAATTGGTATGCAGATCAAAATGGCAAAAATAAAGCATTTTTAGGCCAGGAATTGCCAATAAAAGTGACTTCATGTGTGAAACAGAAAAAATATAAGCGAGGGAAGAATAGTGGATTAGATGAAAGTGCACCAGACCTTGGAATAGGCTTTAAATCACTCTTTTTAAGATGTTTAGGTGCATCATTAACATCACATTCCCAAGCGGTTCCTTCCTTGCAAAGTTCTTGGAGCACTATTATTTTTAGGGCTCTTGGTCACATAATTTTGGCATATGTAGTAGCTAGCTCTTTTGAAAATCAATATTATGCCAAGCAGCTCATTCAATTAATCCTTGCTAAACTTGAATTCTCCACCTCTTACATAGGTCTAGAATCGCTCAGCAAATGTAAGAGGGAGTCCCTTTTTCTTCTTTTCATTAAAGTTGTTGGTATATAACTCCCTCACCAAAGTAGTAGTCATTGCCTATAGTGGTGAGACCGTGAACTAATCTCTCCTAGTTTCTTCAAATCGACACTATTTAAGCTATCGAAAAAGAGAGTTGATCAAAATATAAATAAAAGAAAACATCAATAAGAAAATAATCAAAATTAACAAGAGTAAAAATAAATCAATTAGGCAAAGGTTGAAAAACAATTATATCAATGTGATAGGGTTCAAATTTCAGTTGAACTCTTTTGATAAAAATTCATAATTTAGTTTAACTAAGTTCTATTCCATGATTCATGATCAAATTCCCAAAATTAATCAATATCCAATCCCTTGGTATATTAATCCTCTTCATACTACTTTGAATTAATCAATCCTTTAGTATAACCTTAAATAGAGAAAGCTTTGTAAAAAACAAGGGAATAATGAGCAAGATCCCACAATGCACAACGTCTATACCTAGCGATTATAGAAATTGAGGTGTTTATCACAAGTTCTAGGTTCGTGCACAATTTTCCCTAATCATATATAACCTCTAAACTCATTCCAAAATTGATCAGATTAAGAAAAACATTAAGAGACGAGATAAACATGTAAATCATGAAATACAAACATAGATTAAACACAAAAACGAGTTTACATCATCATAGAACAAGATCCATCATCACCCTAACTAGAGAAGTTTAGCTACACATGGAGAAAGAAGAAAACTAAGAAGAAAATCCAACAAATCCAGGGAAGATAGGTGGAAAGGTTGAAACAAATTCCTAATCTTCAAGCCTGAATGTTCCCACGCCAAACGGATTGTGCCTCGACTTCTCTCTCTGAATCTCTGCTGAATGAATGACCACAAACCTTACTTTTTAAATTTTTAGGGAACAAAACGCATCATTAAACGTACTGAGTGCTTAAGTACCCACTTTTTCGACACTTAATGCGTGATGATGATGGACCAATTCGTATTCATGGGTGTTGAAGCGCTCAGGTTTACCAAAATTTCAAATGCTTTTTCTTCCTTGTTCAAGTTTCCAATCTTCTTTCATGTGCAATTACCTAACAAAAACAAATAAAAATATGTAATAAGAACAAAGTTTAGAATAATAGAAACATGATAAAAAAAAGGAGAACAAAACTCAATCAAAAGGGGTTGGAAGAGGACGAAAACCAACGTTTTAAATCGTAAAAATATGTGTTTTTGCAGGTTCATCACTCCCCCAATCTTAAGATTTTGCTTGTCCTCAAGTAAAGCAAGAAAAAGAATTCAAAACAAAATAAAGAGAATAAACAACTAAGAACTCAAAACATGTAGACTTAAACAGAGCAATACCAATTATTAAAGATCATTCATATCCTTAGAAACTGCTTCACAACCTCATTTCAAGATGGCACACATGTACAATCCAATTATTGTATTGACTCTCACATGCGACTTTTATGCATAAATGACTTCCCGTAAACATGAATGTAAACTAATTCCTATTCATGAAGTACGAGCCCGGATAGGTTTATAAAACTATAAATGCTCATCAAACCCGCATCCATAGGGTTATTTTTCATCTCTCTCTCTTTCCACTAACGTAAACAACACAAAACCAAGGATCAAATGGGGTTTTTTGAAGCTCGTAATGTAAGACCAAGGGTATGGGATAAGAAAGAAGGGATATGATAAAAAAAACAAAGGTTGAGATACAAAATCATGTAAATTTCAAAATTCAAGCCACAAGGTACTGAACAAGTGCAAAATGGAGCATAAAGATCAAATATTTTTTTTTAAATCATGAAATAATGAAATACTTTTCATTTCCTTTCCTTCCATTATATCTTTTTTAAATGATTTTTAAATGACTTCCCATAAACATGAATGTAAGACCAATTCCTATTCATGAAGTGCGAGCCTGGATAGGTTTATAAAACTGCAAATGCTCATCCAACCCGCATCCATAAGGTTGTTTTTCATCTCTCTCTTTCCACTAATGTAAACAACACAAAACCAAGGATCAAAAGAGTTTTTTAAAGCTCGTAATGTAAGACCAAGGGTATGGGTTAAGAAAGAAGGGATATGATAAAAAGAAACAAAGGTTAAGATACAAAATCATGTAAATATCAAAATTCAAGCCACAAGGTACTGTACAAGTGCAAAATAGAGCATAAAGATCAAATAATTTTTTTTTAAAATCATGAAATAATGAAATACTTTTCATTTCTTTTCCTTCCATTATATCTTTTTTTTTCAATCATGAGCTCCTTTAATACTTTATGCACAAAAATACAAATTAGATGACTTAAATAGTAAAATAATACAAGATATGCACCCAACAAAGGGTGTGTGAGAGGGAAAATAATTTTTTTTAGGTAAGGGAAAGGAAAATGTAGGTAAAGAAAATAAATAAAGGTCAAACATAAGCAAGGCTGCAAAATGGGACCTAGGGATATAATATTGTTCAAAGGTTGGCTTGAAAGTCCCAAACGATCCAAAGAAGACCCTTATCATTTCCTTGATCATGTATTGTCTAGAATTTCACCTCAAGAGAGAATCTAATAACTTCTATATGCAAGTAATCCACATACATGCATTTCCATAAACTTTCTCTAAGCTTAACATGCATTCATGGTTCAAAGTCTATCAAACATAAAGATGGGAGATGCATTCAAACAAAATTAAAGTAATAGTGATAAACGCAACTCCTAAATTCTCATGTGATTTTTAAAGAAAAGAGATCAATTCACAGTTTATGCAATCGTCAGATATTCAATTTAACAAACTGGTATACTTAGTTCAACAATGTGACTCAAACCAAATACTAACAAATAGCAAAAGATAAGAAAACTTAAAACAAACAAAAATAGCAAAGCAATCCTCACCCCTCCCCAAAGTTAAGATAAATAATGCCCCCACTGTGCAAAAAAATATAAGCAATTAACAAAAAGGAGTAAAAACAAATAAATAAAAGTGAAGGGCAAAGAAAAGCTTATTGTTTGGAGGTTTGATCTGTCTTGCTTATCATCCTCTTCCTCATCATATGCCTCATGTGGGACGTAGAGTGGAAGGCCTCTAAGTTCGTCAAGATCTAGGTTTAGTTGAGAAATGAGTTTGCATATCATGCCTTCCATGCCAGACATACAGTGGGTAAGGTGAGTTAACAACCCGATGCAGTCTCTTACTTCTCACTCAACCTTGGTCAATATGTAACTAACAGTTAACTGCTGCCTTCTTCGTTGAACAGGAGCTAGTAGCGGAGGATGTGGGATTGGTTCACTAGCCTCGCTGAAATACGCATCCACCATTGTAGAGTCCACTGAGACAACTGGTCTTTTTTCCATATCATTCTCCAGTGGGATCCCTCCTTCATGCATAATTTAGTGATAATGGAAGGGTAGGCTAACTTTGCAACATCATTGTATGTTAAATCATTAATGTGGGAAGCAATCACTTGTCCCACATTAATTGGTATGCCGATCAAAATGGCATAAATAAGCAAGGCCCTGTTACAGTGACTTCATGTGTGTGAGAGCAGGGAAGAATAGTGGATTAGACGAAAGTGCACCAGACCTTAGGAATAGGCTTTAAATCACTCTTTTTAAGATGTTTAGGTGCATCATTAACATCACACTCCCAAGCGGCTCCTTCCTTGCAAAGTTCTTGGAGCACTCCCTCTTTATCCAGCTCTTGGTCACATAGTCTAGCATATCCACAGTAGTCAGCTCTTTGAAAAACAATTCCTGTGCTAAGCAGCTCATTTAATTAATCTTTGCTAAACCTAATTCTCCACCTCTTACATAGGTCTAGAAGTGCTCAGCAAATGTAAGAGGGAGTCCCTTTTTCTTCTTTTCATTAAAGTTGTTGGTATAGAACTCCCTCACCAAAGTAGGTCTGCTTAGCTGTGGTGGCGCACAGAATCTCTCCCAGTTTCTTCAAATCGACACTATGTAAGTTATCGAAAAAGAGAGTTAATAAAAATATAAATAAAAGAAAACATCAATAAGAAAATAATCAAAATTAACAAGAGTTAAAATAAATCAATTAGGCAAAGGTTGGAAAACAATTATATTAATTTGTTAGGGTTCAAATTTCACTTGACCTCTTTTAATAAAAATTCATAATTTAGTTTAACTAAGTTCTATTCCATGATTCATGATCAAATTCCCAAAATTAATCAATACCCAATCCTTTGGTGTATTAATCCTCTTCATACTACTTTGAATTAACCAATCCATTAGTGTAACCCTAAATAGAGAAGGCTTTGTAAAAAATGAGGGAATAATGAGCAAGATCACACAACACACAACGTCTATTCCTAGCGATTACAGAAACTGAGGTGTTTATCACATGTTCTTGGTTCGCGCATAATTTTTCCTTAATCATATATAAACTTCAAAATCATTCCAAAATTGATCAGATTAAGAAAAACATTAAGAGAAGAGATAAACACGTAAATCATGAAATAGAAACATAGATTAAACACAAAAACAAGTTTATATCATTATAGAATAAGATCCATCATCACCCTAACTAGATAAATTTAGCTATACATGGAGAAAGAAGAAACCAAAGAAGAAAATCCAACAAATCCATGGAAGATAGGTGGAAAGGTTGAAGCAAATTCCTAATCTTCAAGCTTGAATGTTCCTACACCAAATTAGGGTTTGTGCCTTGACTTCTCTCTCTGAATCTCTGCTAAATGAATGACCACAAACCTTACTTTTTAAATTTATAGGCAACAAAATGCATCATTAAACGTACTAAGTGCTTAAGTGCTCACTTTTTCGGCGCTTAAACGTGTAGTGATGATGCCTCTACCTTTGGGTGTTGGAGCGCTTAACACCAGCAACTTCATTTCAGCTTTTTTTTCCTTGTTCAAGTATCCAATCTTCTTTCATGTGCAATTACCTAACAAAAACAAATAAAAATATGTAATAAGAACAAAGTTTAGAATAATAGAAACATGATAAAAAAAGAGAGAACAAAACTCAATCAAAAGGGGTTGGAAAAGGATGAAATCCAACGTTTTAAACCGTAAAAATATGAATTTTTGCAAGTTCATTACTAGATTTCCTCAAGTAAAGCAAGAAAAAAAATTCAAAACAAAACAAAAAGAATAAGCAATTAAGAACTCAAAACATGCAGACTTAAACAGAGCAATACCAATTATTAAAGATCATTCATATCCTTAGAAACTACTTCACAACCTCATTTCAAGGTGCCACACATGTACAATCTAATTATTATATTGACTCTCACATGCGACTTTCATGCATAAATGACTTCCCGTAAACATGAATGTAAGGCCAATTCCTATTCATGAAGTATATGCCTGGATAGGTTTATAAAACTGCAAATGCTCATTAAACCTGCATCCATAGGGTTGTTTTTCATCTCTCTCTTTCCACTAATGTAAACAACACAAAACCAAGGATCAAAAGGGTTTTTTAAAGCTCGTAATGTAAGACCAAGGGTACGGTAACACCTTTTTTCTTATCTCGGGAAGAAGGAACGTCATACCATAGTGAAGTGAAAAACGAAATATAAATTTGCGGAAAATAATAATTGTTTTAAACCTCATAGACCTAGTTCATTTTATAGATATATAGGTTCCTTTCTAAATGACATTATATATATTTTTTTGTATTAAATTGTATCATGACGAAGTAATGTTAAAAGAGTTAACTTAACCATTCATTTTGTAGTGAGATAATAATTAAAATGATCGCAGTAAAACCGATATAAAAATAAACCATACATCCATACACAACATTTATATATATATATATATATATATATATATATATATATATATATATATATATATATATATATATGTGCAACAACTGTTTAATTACATCATAATTTCTACAAAAAGCAAAAGATGTACCCACCCGAGACAATACAAATATACACCCATCAAATACAGCAAAACATCATGCTTTCCAAAAAGATAAATGGTTAGCCATCAGTATCCACCTATAGTATCAACCTCTAAGACTGACGAGAAGGGACCGTAGCAGGGTCCTCCTTAGGGTCCTCTTCATCCGATGAGATTGCTATCGGAGCAACCGAATTTCGAGTAGAAGCTCGAGCAGTGGAGAGGAAAGAGTCCTCTTGTGGGGCATAGTAAAGGTCATCCCACAAATCTCTAATAGGCAGGTAAAATTCTAAATGAACAAAAGTGATAAAGTCAAAAACTGGCGGGTTATAGCGGCCCTACGCCAAAGACACAGTCAGCTTCCCGTGATAGATACAATAGTCCGTACTCAAATTAATATGCCAACAATCGGGTCCTCCATGAAAAGTCATCTTAACATACCCCAAAAATCGACGCGGACATGATGACCTCTCCAATCAACACTAGTTGTAATCAGGCCAAAAGCCAAGAAACTCAAGCGCCTCCTTTTCTTCCTCCCGAACGTCTTCTCAGAAGCACATAATTTAAAATAGAAGTACAGATATATAGAAAAAAGATGAGACACCCAGCTTTCATTACCAAAATGACAGTAAGAAAACAAAACAGCCCTGGACGCCCACATAGCATTACAACACATATAGTTATCAACAGTAAGGAATAAAATAATAACAATAATTAAATGAGCAACAAAAGAAAAATACTAACAAAATCTCAGGCAGTGAACAATTTAATGAATCAAATAATTATATTGACAGTAAGAACAGATATTTCACAGTCATAAGTTCTCATGCTCAATGAAATATGAGACTGATAATTGACATTGCACGATGCATCATGGTACCAAAAATATTACTCCATGGAGCTAGACATCAACATTTCGGAGAGAATGATCAAGGAGTTATGTCAGTATCTCGTTAGCCTTAAAAATAGCGTGCTTCATCTCATAAAAATATTTGCGCAATATGGCTTATACATGACACCTCAACAGTTGATCACGATATAGGATAGCGTCTTGGTCCGGATCATCGGTGTGTTTGCATCGATTTATCCCACGGCCCCAGTAGAGCTACCACTATCTATTGTGAGACACTCGCACCCCGACGGCCCCAAGGTCAACCGCTATGACCCTACACTTAGTCTATTCGTACCCGCACAAAGGTGTTATTCAAGGTATACATCACCTTTCTAATAATGTCCAATAGATAACACATATGTATGACGACGCAATGTACATCATGTATGTTCATCAATGATACATTTATCATAAAGTATACCACAATGGCATATATTCATTTCTCAATATCAATATATCATAATTTCATCTAGTACTTAGTCCATCACAATAACATAGAACTAATTCTCAACATCAACATTTATTTATATATGGTTCATTAATCATCGCAAGTCCATACTATGGATCCACATTTCCAATGTCTTAAATTTTGATCAATTATGAGAATTTTAGGTTAAACAACCCTTAGAAACCGTGGCTCTCTTGAGAGTTATTACTCCATTCTTTCATCTCATTATGGATTATGTACATCCCTAAGTCTTTAATTTCCAAAAATGCACCAAGGCATCATTTGAACCCAAAATTTTCTCTAAAAACCGTGGCCTCCCTAGGTCTTCAAAGTTCCAATTTCTTTCCATTTTATGCATTAATCACTTGATACCTAATCACTCAAATCTTATCTCACACAAAATCAATCCAATTCCTTAAAATCTAAGGCCAAAATCGTGGCCCCACATTAGTGTAGAAAACCCTCAAATTTTATATTTATTAAATCTAACATTATCAAATAATCCAACACCCTCAATGCATTCAAAATCATCATTCAATCATCAATCTCAATCAAGAACACATAAACATGCAAAATCATCAAACAAAGTAAGCATTCAAATATGGATTTCTCCATCAACAATCACACAAAGGTCTCCTCACCATCAATATTGGTTGAAGTGAGTAAATATTCCTCTTACCTAAAGGAAGAACATGAAAATGGCCTCCTAGTTGCTCCTTGAAGGTTTGATTTTTTTGGTTCCAAAAACCCTAAAAATTTCAACCACAAAGAATCAACACCAGACTTGGTAAAAGATGGATCTTTGGTCTCCAATGAAGCCATAGAACACGAAAATGAAGAGAAAGAAAAGAAAAAAAATGGAAACTTTACCTTAAAGTTTGGAGTTTGGTCTTGGAAGACAATGGAGGAAATAATGGATTTTAAAGAAACTCTCCAAATAGGAAGTGTAGAGGAGGATGGAAGGAGTGTAGAAATGGTGTTAATGAAGTTGGAAGATGAAGGGAATGGTCACATTTAGGGGCTGCAAACCATGGGTGAAGGAGAGGAAGAAGAAAGAAGAAGGAGAGAAATGGAAGAGAAGCTTGAAGAGAGAGAAGGTGTTGTTGAAAAAATGAGAGATATTTTGAGTGAAAATGTATTAAGTGTAGGAGCAAAATTTTGCTCCCCATGGGCAAGCAATGCCGCGGCAATAGAAGAGAGAGAAAGGGGAAAATTGGCTTCCCCAACAAGCCAAGGGCACATGAGTCATTTGGTGGTCAAAGCTTCTCAAAGAAGCTTTGATTAAAATATAATATATTTGAATTAAAGTGGATTTGATTAGACATGAAGTGGATTATATTAGGATAATGTGATAAGATTTTTAATACATGATATTATCCAATGGACAATTGTTACAGTTGACAGAAGTCAGTATTAATTATTCGACGAATAAAATTTATACAGCGATTTATTATTTTATCAGATAAAATTTTTCGAAAAACGTAAAATCTCGTAAACTGCATCCAGTCTCGGGTTTAGTATGATCCATTGTCAACGTTTCCATAGATCAAGGTTCTCGGGAAAAATATCTCATTTTTCCTGCTCCGCTCAATTTGTACGTAAAACGAGAAATAATATTAAAATATTTCACATTCTCATAAAATTTTAGAAAAATTCTCAAAAATCACAAATATTATAAAATGAATATTTATAATAAAATAAATAAATTTTAGGGTGTTACAACTCTTTCCATCAAATAAAAATTTCGTTCTTGAAATTTTTATACCTTAGAATAATTGTGGGTATTACTCCTTCATCTTGTCTTCCAGTTCCTATGTCACATCTCTAGTTGTCTCGTTCCAGATTACTTTCACCAATGGAATGTTCTTCCCTCTGAGTTGCTTCATTCTCCTATCCTTAATCCTTACAGGAGTTTTTTTATAAATCAAGTTTTCCTTTAATTTTACTGAATCTGGTGCTATGACATGATCAGGGATAGGAATGTATTTTCGAAGTTGTGACACATGAAAAACATTGTGGAGATTTGAAAGAAAAGGGGGTAAAGCTATTTGATAAGCAACGGGACCTACCCAACGAAGAATTTGGTAAGGTCCAAGGAATTTAGGAGTGAGCTTTCTAAATTTGAGAACCCGACCGACTCCAGTCGTAGGCGTGACTTTCAAGAACACACGCTCTCATTCCTCAAATTCAAGAGGTTTTCTCCTTTGGTCCGCATAACTCTTTTGCCAACTTTGAGCAGTTCTCATCTTTTCCTGAATCATCTTAACTTTCTTAGTCGTCTGCTGTATGAGATCAGGTCCAACTGTAAGCCACTCTCCATCTTGATGCCAACATAAAGGTGTTCTGTACCTTCGTCTATATAGAGCCTCATAGGGAGCCATCCCTATGCTCGAATGATAACTGTTGTTGTAGGTGAACTCTACCAACAGTAAAACTTCATCCCAACTTCTAGTTTGCTCTAAAGCGCAAGCTCTAAGCAGATCTTCCAATGATTGAATTATTCTTTCTGATTGGCCATCGGTCTGAGGATGATAAGCAGAACTCAGACATAGCTTTGTCCCCATTGCTTCTTGAAGACTTTGCCAAAACTTTGATGTAAATCTTAGATCTCTGTCAGAAATAATGCTTGTAGGCACACCATGTAGTCTGACAATCTCACCAATGTACAACTGAGTCAACTTCTGCAATGAATATCTTATGTTGATCGGCAAGAAATGTGCTGACTTCATAAGTCGATCCACTATTACCCATATTGAATCATATCCTCTTCTGGTCTTTGGCAATCCGACAACAAAGTCCATAGCAATACTATCACATTTCCATTCGAGAATAGTCAAGGGTTGTAACATTCCAGATGGTCTTTGATGTTCAATCTTTGTTTTCTGGTAAACTAAACAAGAAGATACACATCTAGCAATATCTCTTTTCATTTTGTGCCACCAAAATAATTTCTCTAAGTCTTGGTACATCTTGGTCATCCCAGGGTGCATACTCAACTTACTTGTGTGAGCATGTTCAAGAATGTACTTCCTAAGCTCTTGATCTTTAGGCACACAGACTCTACCTTAGAATCTTAGAATTCTATCGTTTCCTTCCTCTAAGGTTGATAAACCTCCATGCTTCATCAGTTCCCTTTTTCCTTGCAAGAATTTGTCAACCTTCTACTTCTCTCGAATGTCATCCATTAAATCATTCGAAATAGTGATTATGTTCATGCAGATTTTTCCTGGCATTAATTCCACAAAAGACCATACGTCTCTGAATTGTTCTATTAAATCCTTTTCTCTGATCATCATAGTAGAAACACTAATCGTTTTCCTACTTAAGGCATTGACCACAACATTGGCCTTTCCAGGGTGATACTGAAGTTAGAAATCATAATCTTTCAGGAATTCCAACCATCTCCTCTGCCTCATGTTCAACCCTTTCTGGTCATACAAATACTTCAAGCTCTTATGGTCATTGAAAACGTTGAATGTTGCTCCATAGAGATAATGTCTCTATATCTTCAAAGCAAATACAATGACAGCTAACTCCAAGTCATGAGTTGAGTAGTTCTTCTCATGCACTCGTAATTGTCTTGAGGCATAAGCCACCACTTTTCTGCCTTGCATAAGGACACATCCCAGTCCTTGGCATGAAGCGTTACGGTATACTTCGAATGGTTCACTTGGATCAGGTAGAACTAATACTGGTGAAGTAGTTAGTCTCCTTTTTAGCTCCTGCAAACTTCCTTCGCAAGCATCCGTCTACTCAAAAGCTTGATTCTTCCTTGTGAGTTGAGTGAGAGGTCTGGCAATCTTAGAGAATCCTTCAATGAACCTCCAGTAATATCTGGCTAATCCCACAAAACTTCGGATTTCTGTCACCGTCTTCGGCCTTTCCCATTGCAAAACAACTTCCACTTTCAATGGGTCTACAATAATTCCTTCCTTTGAAATCATATAGCCTTAGAATTTAACTTCGTCCAACCAGAACTCACACTTCGACAATTTGGCGTACAACTCTTTCTCCTTCAAAATCTGAAGAACTATATTGAGATGTTCAGCATGATCCTCCTGATTTTGGGAATAGATCAAGATATCGTCAATGAAGACAACAACAAACTTGTCCAAATAAGGACAGAAGATTCTATTCATATTGTCCATGAATATAGCAGGTGCATTAGTCACACCAAAAGGCATCACCAAGTACTCGTAGTGTCCACAACGAATACAAAAAGTTGTTTTGGGAATGTCTTCCACTTTTACTCTGATCTGATGGTAGCCCGATCGCAAATCGATCTTAGAAAACACCGCTGCTCCTTTCAGTTGATCCATTAGGTCATCTATCCTTGGCAATGGATACTTATTCTTGATTGTGACTTTGTTCAACTAACGATAATCCACACACAATCTTGAAGTACCGTATTTCTTCTTAACTAGCAATACCGGTGCTCTCCAAGGTGATACACTGGGTCTAACAAATTGTTTCTCCAAAAGTTCTTCTAATTGCTTCTTGAGCTGGACTAGCTCTGCTGGCGACATTCTGTAAGGCGCTATGGAAATAGGACCAGCTCCAGGCACAAGGTCAATGGTAAACTCAATCTCTCGTTCTGGTGGTAAACCAGGTACATCTTCAAGAAAGACTTCGGGAAATTCTCGAATCACTGGAAGTGTGTTCACTTCTACCTCATTCACGATTTTCAAAGAAGACAACAACATGTATCCCCGAGCTCCTTCTTTCAAGAAAGCTTTCACTTAGTTGGCCGTCAAAAATCTAGAATTCTCATCTAAAGGGAAAACTATGGTTTTTCTAGAACAGTCTAACAGGACATGGTTAGTAGATAACTAATTCATTCCTAAGATTATATCTAGTTGCAAAAGAGGTAAACAGATCAAATCAACAGAAAAGATTCGACCTTCAACAATCAATGGACAACCTAAATAGACTTTGGTGGTAACAACAAGTTTAGTAGTAGGGGTTGAAACAGTCAAATCAAAAGGCAAAAAAGACACAGGTAAACCAAGCCTTTTGACACAGTCATAAGAAATAAAAGAATGGGTTGCACCAGAATCATACAGTACAGTTAAAAGATTATTCTCTATGAGACCTTCTCCTTGTATATGGTCTTCAGATTAAAAGGCTTCTACACCACTCAAGGTGTAAACTCTACCTCCAGCCTGTGGTTTCGTAGTTCGTACAGTATTGACGGAAGGCTCCGCCTTAGATTGGTTGCAGTCACGAGAAACATGTCCAAGTTTCCCACACCTGAAATAGATAACTCCTTTAATAGTGTAGTCCCTCGTGTAGTGCTCATCTCCGCACTTCATGCATCTTGGCATAGACGTCGTAGTCTGACCAGTCCTTCCAGGGCTTCCACTAGGATTTCCACCTTGCGGTCATTGTTGCTGATTTCCAGGTGGTCTCGAGTAAGGCTTCTTCTGGTAACGATTAGCATTACTGCTTCCTCCCCTTTGAGACCGAAAAGGTCCAAAGTTGCAGTTTCTTGTGTCCTGCGCCTAGTCTAAGTCTTCCACCCAGTGACACATATCAACCAGCTCAGAAAACTGGTTAATCTTCAGAGTGATAATCGCCCTCTTCACATCGTGTCTTAGACCTTCCTTGAATTTTTGACATTTCCATGCTTCGTTCGGTTGATGTTGAAAGTAGGTTGAGAACCTCAACAAGCTCTTAAATTTTGCAGCATACTCACTTACAGTCATATTTTCTTGCCGCAAACCAAGAAACTCTATCTTCTTAACATGTCTGGAACTTTTCAGAAAATACTTGTTCAAGAATCTCTCTTTGAATAGCGCCCAAGTGATTTCTCGGCCTTTTGTCTCCAGCAATCTCTGTTCTCTGGTCCATCAATCTTTTGCATCTCCAATCAGCATAAATGCAGTATAAGTCACCTTCTTGTTGTTAGCACAGTTCATACCTGTAAATATCTTCTCTAGTTCCTTGATCCAAAGAGTAGCCTTCTCAGGATCAAATTCTCCCTTAAATTATGGAGGATTAGTGCGACGAAATTCTGCCAGATTTTGGACATCAATAGTGGCCTCCAATTATTGTGCAGTCCTCTCTTGTTGTTGAGCAGTTTGCTGGTTTTGTTGAAGCATAGCCTCAACCATCTTCTGAATTGCCTCAATCGCTGCAGTCATGTCTCCTCGATGAGCCATAATTCTTTTCAGATCAAGCTATACAAAACACAGAGAAAAGTTAGATGTATCCTTACGGAATACCAAACACAGAGAATCACATAACACAAACAAGACAGTCCAAAACCACATGACCCAAAAGAAAACTCAAACCGGGGCTTTGATACCAAGACAGTGTAACGCCCCTTTTTCTTATCTCACGAAGAAAGAACATCACACCATAATGAAGTGACAAACAAAATATAAATTTGTGGAAAATAATAATTGTTTTAAACCTCACAGAGCCGGTTCATTTTATAGATATATAGGTTCCTTTCTAAATGACATTATATATTATTTATATATATTTTTGTAATAAATTGTATCATTACCAAGTAATGTTAAAAGAGTTAACTTAACAGTTCATTTTCTAATGAGATAATAATTAAAATGGTCGCAGTAAAACTGTCATAAAAATAAACCATACATCCATACATTTATATATATATATATATATATATATATATATATATATATATATATATATATATATATGCAATAACTGTTTAATTACATCATAATTTCCACAAAAAGCAAAAGATGTACTCACCCAAGATGATACAAATATACACCCATCAAATATAGCAAAACGTCAGGCTTCCCAAAAAGATAAACGGTTAGCCATCAGTAGCCACCTACAGTATCAGCCCCTAAGACTAACAAAAAGGAACCATAGCAGGGTCCTCCTCAGGGTCCTCTTCATCCGATGAGATTGCCATCGGAGTGACCGAATTTCGAGCAGAAGCTCAAGCAGTGGAGAGGAAATAGTCCTCTTATGGGGTATAGTAAAGGTCATCCTACAAATCTCTAATAGGCAGGTAAAATTCTAAATGAACAAAAGTGGTAAAGTCAAAAACTGGTGGGTCGTAGCGGCCCCACGCCAAAGAAACAGTCAGCTCCTCATGATAGATGCAACAGTCTGTACTCAAGTTAATATGCCAACAGTCGGGTCCTCCATGAAAAGTCATCCTAACATACCTAAAAAATCGACGTGGACGCGATGACATCTCCAATCAGCACTAGTCGTAATTGGGCCAAAAGCCAAGAAACTCAGGCGCCTCCTTTTCTTCCTCGCGAATGTCTTCTCAGAAGCACATAATTTAAAACAGAAGTACAGATATACAGAAAAGAGGTGAGACACCCAACTTTCATTACCAAAATGACAACAAGAAAACAAAACGGCGTTGGACGCCCACATAGCATTACAACACATATAGTTATCAACAGTAAGGAATAAAATAATAACAATAATTAAATGAGCAACAAAAGAGAAATACCAACAGAATCTTAGGCAGTGAACAATTTATTGAATAAGATAATTATATTGACAGTAAGAACAAATATTTCACAGTCACAAGTACTCATGCTCAATGAAATATGAGACTGACAATGGATAGTGCATAATGCATCATGGTACAAAAAATCCTACTCCATGGAGCTAGACATCAACATTTCGGAGAATGATCAAGGAGTTATGTTAGTATCTCGTTAGCCTTAAAAATAGTGTGCTTCATCTCATAAAAATATTTGCGTAATATGGCTTATACATGACACCTCAACAGTTGATCGCGATATAGGACAGCGTCTTGGTTCGGATCATTAGTGTGTTTGCATCGGTCTATCTCATGGCCCCAGTGGAGCTACCACTGTCTATTGTGAGACATCCGTACCCCGACACCCCCAAGGTCAACTATTATGACCCTACGTTTAGTCTATTTGCACCCGCATAAAGGTGTTATTACATCGCCTTTCTAATAATGTCCAACGGACGACACATATGCATAACGACGCAATGTACATCATGTATGTTCATCAATGATACATTTATCATAAAGTATACCACAATGGCATATATTCATTTCTCAATATCAACATATCATAATTTCATCAAGTACTTAGTCCATCACAATAACATAGAACCAATTCTCAACATCAACATTTATTTATATATGGTTCATCAATCATCGCAAGTCCATACTATGGATCCACATTTCCAATGTCTTAAGTTTTGATCAATTATGAGAATTTTAGGTTAAACAACCCTTAGAAACCGTGACTCTCTTGAGAGTTATTACTCCATTTAATTCTTCCATCTCATTATGGATTATGTACATCGCTAAGTCCTTAATTTCCAAAAATGCACTAAGGCATCATTTGAACCCAAAATTTTCTCTAAAAATCGTGGCCTCCCTAGGTCTTCAAAGTTCCAATTTCTTTTCACTTTATGCATTAATCACTTGATACCTAATCACTCAAATCATATCTCACACAAAATCAATCCAATCCCTTAAAATCCAAGGCCAAAATCATGTCCCCACATTAGTGTATGAAACCCTCAAATTTTCTATTTATTAAACCTAACATTATCAAATAATCCACTAATGCATCCAAAATCATCATTCAAGCATCAATCTCAATTAAGAACACATAAACATGCAAAATCATCAAACCAAGTAAGCATTCAAATATAGATTTCTCCATCAATAATCACACAAAGGTCTCCTCACCACCAATAATGGTTGAAGTGAGTAAATCTCCCTCTTACCTAAAGGAAGAACACGAAAATGGCCTCCTAGTTGCTCCTTGAAGGTTCGGTTTTTGGCTCCAAAAACCCTAAAAATTTCAACCACAAAGAATCAACACCAAACTTGGTAAAAGATGGATCTTTGGTCTCCAATGAAACCATAGAACACGAAAATGAAGAGAAAGAAAAGAAAAAAAAATGGGAACTTTACCTTAAAGTTTGAAGCTTGGTCTTGGAAGACAATGGAGGAAATGATTGATTTTGAAGAAACTCTCCAAATAAGAAGTGTAGAGGAGGATGGAAGGAGTGTAGAAATGGTGTTAATGAAGTTGGAAGATGAAGGGAATGGTCACATTTAGGGGCTGCAAACCGTGGGTGAAGGAGAGGAAGAAGAGAGAAGAAGGAGAGAAATGGAAGAGAAGCTTGAAGAGAGAGAAGGTGTTGATGAAAAAAAGAGAGATATTTTGAGTGAAAATGCTTTAAGTGTGGGAGCAAAATTTTGCTCCCCATGGGCAAGCAATGCCGCAACAATGGGAGAAGAGAAGGGGGAAAATTGGTTTCCCCAACAAGCAAAGGGCACATGAATCATTTGGTGGTCAAAGCTACTCAAAGAAGCTTTGATTAAAATACAATATATTTGAATTAAAGTAGATTTGATTAAATATAAAGTGCATTATATTAGGATAATGTGATAGAGTTTTTAATACATGATATTATCCAATGGACAATTGTTACAGTTAACAGAAGTCAGTATTAATTGTCCAGCAGATAAAATTTATATAGTGATTTATTATTTTATCAGATAAAATTTTTCGAAAAATGTAAAACCTCGTAAATCGTGTACAATCTCAGAATTAGTAAGATCTCCCATCGACGTTTCTACATATCAAGGTTCTCGAGAAAAATATCTCATTTTTCTGGCTTTGCTCAGTTTATACGTAAAACGAGAAATAATATTAAAATATTCTTTATTCTCAAAAAATTACAAAAAAATTCTCAAAAATCACAAATATTATAAAATGAATATTTATAATAAAATAAATAAATTTTGGAGTGTTACAAGTATGGGTTAAGAAAGAAGGGATATGATAAAAAAAAACAAAGGTTGAGATACAAAATCATGTAAATATCTAAATTCAAGCCACAAGGTACTGAACAAGTGCAAAATGGAGCATAAAGATCAAAGAATTTTTTTTTAAATCATGAAATATTGAAATACTTTTCATTTCCTTTCCTTCCATTATATCTTTTTTTTTTTTAAATCATGAGCTCCTATAATACTTTATGCGCAAAAATACTAATTAGATGACTTGAATAGTAAACTAATACAAGATATACAACCAACAAAGGGTGTGTGAGAGGGAAAATATTTTTTTTTTAGGTAAGGGAAAGGAAAATGTAGGTAAATAAAATAAATAAAGGCCAAACATAAGCAAGGCTACAAAATGGGACCTAGGGATATAATATTGTTCAAAGGTTGGCTTGAAAGTCCCAAACGGTCCAAAGAAGACCCCTATCATTTCCTTGATCGTGCATTGTCTAGAATTTCGCCTTAAGAGAGAGAGAATCTAGCAACTTCGATATGCAAGTAATCCACACACATGCATTTCCATAAACTTTCTCTAAGCTTAACATGCATTCATAGTTCAAAGTCTATCGAACATAAAGATGAGAGATGCATTCATACAAAAAAGAAGCCATAGTGATAAACACAACTCCTGAATTCTCATGTGATTTTTAAAGAAAAGAGATCAATTCACAGTTTATGTAATCATCAGATATTCAATTTAACAAACCGGTATGCTTAGTGTAACACCTCAATTCTTGGTTAATTACATTTTTGCCATTATTGTACTGTTTTCTGATTTCTGTGTGTTATAAAATTAATTTGACTGTTTTGCAATTGTATTTGATTGTTTCGTGTGATTTGCTCCGAGTCAAGAAAATAATAATTTTCGGGCCGGGGAAAATCTTGTTTGATTATTTGGAGCTGGGAGATCTTACTAAACCCAATTCGAATAATACACATATCAATCTTTTAATTTTTAGGATTTTTTGGTGTAATAAAATAATTATCATACCGAAAAATCTATGGGACCCACGTTTGGCTTGTGGGACCCACGTTTGGGTTTGTGGGACCTACTTTTAGGAAAAGTTTACCAACGTAAATGGCTTGTAAAATTCTAAACCAAAAGGTTGAAAATCCATAAAAATAGTTAGATTTAGTAGATTAGTTAGTTTAAAATCTAACTTAATGGAATAATTAGTCAAAAACTTAATTAAGTTAATCTAAAGGGCTTAAGTGGTAATTAAATGGAATAAAACCTAATTAGTTTTTATCAAATTTTAGTTAGACAATGTATTAGTATAATTAAGTAAAAGATTAAGGATTCTAAGTAAATTAATGATTAACTAAAATACAAAGGAATCTAACTAACTTTTAATTAAACCTAACTAGGAGTACTTAAACATAAATAATGTACTGAGGCTATTAAAATCAATCAAATTTTGATTGAAATTCTATGCAAGTTTCGGCCATATGCTATAATTATGCATTCAATTATTCAATCAAATGCAATCATGGATTTTAGATGCTTCACCATCCACCATTCAAATAATCTATGGCCATTAGTAAGTCAAGTTTGTCAACAAAGGAGACAAAGCTCCATAATTGATGCTATATGGCCATGCATGATAGAATAAGGCTATTATTAAGCCATTTTTGTCAAAAAAAGGGGTTGCATTTGTCTTGGAAGTCTACGGCCATGAATGATGGGGGGGCCATTATTCACTTCAAAATCATTCATTCAATTATTCTAATTCATTCTCTCTTTTCTCTCCTACCCAAAGAAACCAAAGAAAACTTCTAAGTCTTCATTTCCCACACCATTCGGCCAAGCCTCTTCAATACACTTCCATCCATCAAAAATTTCATCCAACCCAACTTCCTAAATCTAAACCATATTCTAAGAACACCTCTAGTTGTGAGTTTTCACAAAATCATCTATTTGGAGCTTGGAAAATCACTTTGAAGTTTCTTTCCTATAAGGTGAAAATTCTTCTTTCTTGTTTCTAATTTGATTTTTGATGTTCTAAGCCATGATTGATCCATGGTTTATCTTTTTCATCCATAGTTTTATGACTTTATAATTTGTTTAAGCTTGTTAGGATTTTTGTTGAAGCTACACAAATTTTCTAAGGAGGAGTCCAAGGAGATCTTGTCTTCTTTATAGGTAAGAGGGAGATTTAATCTCATCAACCATGTGTGGTGGTGAGAAAATGGATGTATTTGTGGTAAAGAATCCATAAGGATTCATTCACTTGGTTGTTTATTGTCTTCTCTATTTGTGATTGTTTATGTGTGCATGTTATTTTCTTTTCTATTTGTGATTTATTATGCATACAAGCATGTTTATAGCTTTGATATTTGGTATGTGTTTTATTATTGCTTTAATATATGATATGTGTTCATAAATATATGTATATGTTCATGGATCTATGATAATTATTGTTGGATGTGCAAATATGTTGAGATTTGCAAAAGTGTTTCAAAGAACACAAGATGAAGAGCTTATGGTTTTTACTATGAAAAGATAACCAATATGTTCTCAACCATTTTCTAAAAGGATAACCTAATTGATCTAATTAAGTTAAAGGATTTTTCAATGATTTAATGGATGAAAAATAATTTTAAACATGGTTTGTATAAAAATGGTGATTTTCGGCCAAAATATATTTTTAATGTTTAATTGATCCAAAATTTATTTTCTAAGTGTAAACTAGTTTATTAACCTAAAACGAATTCAATTACGATGGATTTTCAAGAGTCAAATAAGTAAATGAATTTTTGCTTGAAGTTTAGTATGGTAAAGAAATAAATTTTAACACTTGAAAAATACTTATCTTAGAGTTTTTAAAGTATGTTAGCAATTTTCAAAGTGTATTTGATGGTTATAATTAAATAAAGGATTTTTTTTAAAAGAAAACGTAGAAAATATCATTAAGTGGATTTTCTAAACTAAATGCTGTCAAAATTGACTAAAAATGAGCAAGTATTGAAGAACGTTTCAAAATAGCATTTAGAAAGCAAAGAAATATTTTACGTAGTTAAAGAATAAAATTAACTATAGAAGAATTTATAAAAATTAAATTTTTGAGAAAAACGTCAGAAATTATTACTTAGGGTAATTTTTGTAAGATAAATGGAAAATAATGTCTAAATAATATTTTTAGTTTTGGAAAGTTTCAAAATTTAATTTGAAACATCAAGAAATATTTTATATAGTGAAAAATTGTAGAAATAACTTACGCGTATTTAAAATGATGATTTTTAAACTATGCGATTGAGAAAACGTTGAAAAATATTTACGCGATTGAAAAACGTTTGTAAAATGTGACGAAATTGTGAAAATGCGATAAAATTTTTACGCGACTTATGGAAATAGTAAGTTTTTACTGTCGGGCCAAAGTGGTGGATCCGGACATGTTGGGAAATAGTACTGTCAAGTGGAGACATACTATTTTTGGAATTATTAATACTATGGGTATTTTTGTAATTATGGTGACAATGAGGATATTTATGTAATTATGATTCATGGTGATACTGAGGGTATTTTTGTAATTATGGATCATTACATACATAGAGTGGTATGTCAATTTGGTTGAAATTGACAATTAACTGACGAGATGAATTACACCGTGTTGCAGGTATGATAGGCGTAGTGTGTTCATGTGGAGAACTTGGAGGCGTTAGTGTGTAGTAGATTCCACATGTGGACAGTTGGTAGCTCCTATGGGCCGTGGTAACTGAAAACACACACTAGCGATTTCGACAAATACTATTCTTAATCAGGATCTATTGGGGACTATCTGGTACTATGCCTGGACGTACACGACGTATTTGACTGTGTACTATCCACACGACGTGTTTTTTTGACTCCATGTGTGCCATTCACACGACGTATTTATTTGTGTCTTGTTTACACGACGTGTATTTGACCGTGTAACAGTTGGTTGGCGACCGATGTGCGGACATGTCTCTGGGATCATTCTCTCGATGTTTGTGTTTACCTCCATGGAGTAGAGCAGTCGAGTACATGACATATTTAATGATCGCATCATTGTGTGAATAGTTATAATTTGATTTATGATATTTTGCATGTGTGATAATATGAATTGTTATATTAACTATTATATTTGTTTGTATTGTCATTTTCTTACTTGCTATTTGGTAATGATGTAGATTGTCTCACCTCTTTGTATATATATTTTCTGTATTATTATTTATGTTCCATAAAGTCGTTGAGGAAGTAGAAGAGGAGCAACTGTTGGATTATCAATACAACGAGGAGCAACAACCGAGTGACCAGTTCGAGGAAGGCGAACCTCGAGATCATCCATATCATATAGATTGATTGCAACGTGGTATGATGTTACTGAGTATTTCGTCTTAGATAATCTTCCCGAGGAGGATTCTTCGGAGGATCGTTACTTTTAGTGTTATGCTTGGGAAATTTAGTTTATGGTTTGCTTTAAAAACCAGACGGCTTTCTTGTTTTTAATTAACTAGTTTGTAATATGTAAATTATTTGTACCTATTAAAAATAAAATCATATGTATAATTATGGTGTGTATGTAATAGTTTGTTTTATTTTATATCTTTGTTTATTTTATTTTATAATATAATGTGTTTTAAAAAAATATTTTTACAACCTATATTATTATATATTACGAAATAATTTATAACTTGGGTAAAGGTTTTATTATTATTGTTTGGAAATGTGACATCCCTAGTAGGGTGCGACATTTTAGTTGGTATCGAGCCCAAGTTAGAGTCTTTTGGGGTTGTGGTTGGGTCTGTTTTTGCTTGTATTGTGTGATTCTCTGTGATTGGTGTCCGAAAGGGTACATCTGACTTTGTTTTGTCTAATTTGATTGAAGAAGAAGATGTTTGACGGAAGAGGAACGCGTGCAAACATGAACCGTAATGTTGACCCAATCAAAATTGCACGGCTGAGGCTATGAGGCTATGCGACAATGGTAAGGTGATTACGCAACAAAATGAACAAGCGACTCAACAAAGAAGATGTGACGGGTTGATGCTCTAAACTTGTCTGAGTTTAGGCGCAATAACCCACCGCATTCGAGGTGAATTTAATCCGAGAGAAGGCGAGTCTTTGGATCCAAGATCTCGAAAAGATATTTGAAGGAATGAGGTGCGCCAATGATCGAAAGGTGACGTATGCTATATTTATGCTGAGAGGGGATGATGAGAGCTGGTGGAGAGGAACCCGACGCTTACTACAAGCCGAGGGAACCGAAATTACCGGGAGGTATTCGTGAGGTATTTCGGAAAAGTACTTTCCTGCCAGTGCTCAACATGCCAAGGAGATGGAATTTCTTGGTTTACGTCAGGGCAACATGACTGTCAATGAATATGTTTCTAAATTTGAGAGCTTGTCTCAGTTCTCAGACTATGCTCAAACTCGACAGAATGATGCGTGGAAATACCGTAAGTTTGAGGAAGGGCGGAGGGTAGAGTTGAAGAGAGGAGTGCTACCCTTAAGGATGAACCAGTTTCATGCTTTGGTGGACACATGTGTACGACTCGAGGAGTTGGAGCCGTCACGTGATCCAAGAAATCGCAACTTTGGACCGACTAGGTTCCAAAGAGGAGGCAACAACAACAACAATAACAACCGATTTCAACGCAAGCCGTATTTGAGACCACCAGGGAGTCAGCCTCAACGTCCATCTATTGGGGGAAGTTCTAGTGGCAACAAAGCTGGTACAAATGTGGAGTTTACGCCAAGATATTTTAAATGTGGAAAGAGTGGCCACATATTTAGAGACTATTCAATTAAAGGGCCAATCTGTTTCAAGTGTGGATGGCCTGGGCATGTTTCTAGAGAATGTAACCAGTCAGAAAGGAAGCCAGTTATGAGCAATGTTCGACTCAGCTGCGATCTGGAGGGCGAGTGTACACGATGAACGGGGCTAAGGCTTCTCAGTCTGAAGATCTTATTCAGGGGGAAGGTGTCGTAGCAGGTAGTCTTTTGACTATACTATATGATTCAGGTGCGACGCATTCATTTATTGCGTATATTTGTGTGGATCGGTTGAAATTGCACTCGTGTCTTCTTTGAGTTTTCAATTGATTGTTTCTACACCAATTTTGCCAAGCCTGTTGTTACATCTAAAGTATGTTTGAACTGTCTCATTACCATAAATGATCGAGTCTTTTCGGTCAATTTAATTTGCTTACCTCTTGTTGAAATAGATATAATATTAGGAATGGATTGGTTATCTTCTAATCATATCCTATTAGACTGTGCCAATAAAACCTTAGTTTTTCCTAAGGATGAGGATTCTAGATTTTTAACTGCTGTCAAAGTCAAATCTTTGTTGAGGGACGGAGCTCAAGGATACATGCTGCTGTCTTCTTTGGAAGTCAAGAGTGAAAAAGATGTGAATGCTATTCCAATCGTGAATGAATTTCCAAAAGTTTTCCTGATGATGTACCTGACTTACCACCGGAAAGAGAAACCGAGTTTGCTATTGATTTGGTACTAGGAGCAAGTCCTATTTCAATTGCACCATATGTCGCCATCAGAATTGGTGGAGTTGAAGAAGCAATTGGAGGAATTGTTAGAAATGTAGTTTGTGCGATCGAGTGTTTCACCGTGGGGAGCGCCAGTACTACTAGTCAAGAAGAAGGATGGAACTTCTCGTCTTTGCGTAGACTATCGTCAGCTGAACAAGGTCACGATAAAGAACAAATATCCACTTCCAAGGATCGATGATTTGATGGACCAGCTGAAAGGAGCAGCTATTTTCTCTAAAATAGATCTGCGATTAGGTTATCATCAGATTCGTGTAAAGGTAGAGGATATACCTAAAATAGTTTTTCAAACTCGTTACGGGCATTATGAGTATCAGGTGATGCCGTTCGGAGTGACGAATGCTCCTGCAATATTCATGGACTATATGAATAGGATTTTTCGTCCATACCTAGACAGATTTGTCATTGTTTTTATAGATGACATTCTGATTTATTCCCAAAATAAGGAAGAGCATCCTGAACATCTCAGTATAGTTCTCCAAATTTTGAAGGATAAAAAGCTGTATGCAAAATTGGCAAAGTGTGAGTTTTGGTTAGAAGAAGTTCAATTTCTGGGTCACGTAATTTCCAAGGAAGGTATTACGGTGGACCCATCGAAAATAGAAACTATTTTGCAATGGGAGAGGCCGAAGACGGTAACCGAAATCCAAAGTTTTGTTGGATTGGCCGGATATTATCGGAGGTTCATTGAAGGTTTTTCTAAAATAGCTGGACCTCTTACGCAACTCATAAGGAAGAGTCAAGCTTTTGATTAGACGAAAGAATGTGAGGCAAGTTTTCAAGAGTTGAAGAAGAGATTGACGACCGCACCAGTGCTGATTTTGCCAGATCCTAACGAGGCTTTTGAGATGTATTGTGACGCTTCTTATTAAGGGTTAGGATGCGTGTTGATGCAAAACAGAAATGTGGTAGCCTATGCTTCAAGACAGTTGAAGGTTCATGAGAGGAACTATCCAACGCACGATTTGGAGCTCGCTGCAGTGGTTTTTGTATTGAAAGTGTGGAGACATTTTTCGTATGAGAGTTTGTGTTCAATGTCTTCAGTGATCATAAGAGTTTAAAATACTGTTCAATCAAAAGGAATTGAACATGAGGCAGAAAGCGATGGTTAGAGTTCTTGAAGGACTATGATTTTCAACTTCAATACCATCCGGGAAAGGCGAATGTGGTGGCGGATGCTTTAAGTAGAAAGGTGATCAGTGTTTCTACCATGATGATAAAGGAGGAAGAATTGATCAATCAGTTTAGAGATTTACGATTGTCAGTGGAATTGGCACCGGGAAGAATTCGTCTAAGTAGAGTTACTGTTTTGAATGACTTGCTGGAAGAAATCAAGGAAAAACAGGATAAGGATCCATATTTACCTTGAATGAGAAAGAATTTTTGAAGCAAGGTCATAAGTCATAAGGCAACGGTTGAGGAAGGATCTGATGGAATCTTAAGATTTAAAGGAAGGATTTGTATACCTAATGATCCTGAGCTGAAGCAAGCGATTTTGGACGAAGCTCATACTAGTAGGTTGAGTATACATCCGGGGATGACAAAGATGTATCAAGATTTAAAGCGGATGTTTTGGTGGCCAAGGATGAAGAGAGATGTTGCGGAACGTGTGGCGTCTTGTCTGGTTTGTCAAAAAGCAAAAGTGAAACATCAAAGACCAGCCGGTATGTTACAACCTTTGACTATTCCAGAATGGAAATGAGATAGTATCTCAATGGATTTTGTTATCGGATTGCCAAGAACTAAGAAGGGTCATGATTCTATATGGGTTATAGTTGATAGGCTTACGAAGTCAGCGCACTTCTTGCCGATCAATATCAAGTATTCGTTGGAATGATTAACCCAGGTGTACATTAGTGAAATTGTTAGACTTCACGGTGTACCATCAAGTATAGTTTCTGATAGAGACTCGAGGTTTACGTCAAGGTTTTGGCGAAGCCTACAAGAAGCCATGGGGACGAAGTTACATCTGAGTTCTGCTTATCATCCGCAGACTGATGGTTAAACGGAAAGGACTATTCAATCGCTGGAAGATCTGTTGCGTGCTTGTGTGTTGGAACAACAAGGGAGTTGGGATGAATTTCTGTCTTTGATAGAATTCACCTACAATAATAGTTTTCACTCAAGTATAGGGATGGCACCCTATGAAGCACTATATGGGCGACGATGCCGAACACCTTTGTGTTAGTATCAAGATGGGGAAAGTATGACCATTGGACCTGATCTTGTGCAACAAACTACAGAGAAGGTAAAGATGATTCAAGAGAAAATGCGGACAACTCAGAGTCGACAGAAAAGCTATGCTGACAAGCAGAGACGACCTCTTGAATTTGAAGAAGGTGAGCATGTGTTTTTGCATGTAGCACCTACGACTGGTGTCGGAAGGGTTATCAAATCTAGAAAACTCACTCCTATATTCATTGGACCTTATCAAATCATTCGTCGAATAGGTCCTGTAGCCTACCAAATAGCTTTACCACCTTTTCTATCCAATCTTCATAATGTATTCCATATGTCTCAACTGTGGAAATATATCCCCAATCCAACGCATGTCATTCAGCCTGATGAAGTACAACTGAAAGATAATTTGACGTATGAGACACTTCCTGTTAAGATTGAGGACAGGAGAGTGAAGCAGCTTCGAGGGAAGATGATTGTATTGGTAAAGGTAATATGGAATGAGGTAGCGGGAGATGCTACTTAGGAGCTAGAAGACAAAATGAGGGAGTAGTACCCACATCTTTTCTAAGGTACGATAAAATTTCGGGGACGAAATTTCTGTTAGTGGGAGAGAGTTGTAACACCCCAATTCTTAGTTAATTACATTTTTGCCCTTATTGTACTGTTTTCTGATTTTTGTGTGTTATAAAATTAATTTGACTGTTTCGTAACTGTATTTGATTGTTTCATGTGATTTGCTCCGAGTCAAGAAAATAATAATTTTCGGGCCGGGGAAAATCTTGTTTGATTATTTGGAGCTGGGCGATCTTACTAAACCCAATCCGAATAATACATATATCAATCTTTTAATTTTTAGGATTTTTCGGTGTAATAAAATAATTATCATACCGAAAAATCTATGGGACCCACGTTTGGCTTGTGGGACCCACGTTTGTTTTGTGAGACCCACGTTTGGGTTTGTGAGACCCACTTTTAGGAAAAGTTTACTAACGTAAATGGCTTGTAAAATTCTAAACCAAAAGGTTGAAAATCCATAAAAATAGTTAGATTTAGTAGATTAGCTAGTTTAAAATCTAACTTAATGGAATAATTAGTCAAAAACTTAATTAAGTTAATCTAAAGGGTTTGAGTGGTAATTAAATGGAATAAAACCTAATTAGTTTTTATCAAATTTTAGTTAGACAATGTATTAGTATAATTAAGTAGAAGATTAAGGATTCTAAGTAAATTAATGATTAACTAAAATACAAAGGAATCTAACTAACTTTTAATTAAACCTAACTAGGAGGACTTAAACATAAATAAGCTATTAAAATCAATCAAATTTTGATTGAAATTCCTATGCAAGTTTCGGCCATATGCTATAATTATGCATTCAATTATTCAATCAAATGCAATCATGGATTTTAGATGCTTCACCATCCACCATTCAAATAATCTATGGCCATTAGTAAGTCAAGTTTGTCAACAAAGGAGACAAAGCTCCATAATTGATGCTATATGGCCATGCATGATAGAATAAGGCTATTATTAAGCCATTTTTGTCAAAAAAAGGGGGCTGCATTTGTCTTGGAAGTCTACGGCCATGCATGATGGGGGGGCTATTATTCACTTCAAAATCATTCATTCAATTATTCTAATTCATTCTCTCTTTTCTCTCCTACCCAAAGAAACCAAAGAAAACTTCTAAGTCTTCATTTCCCACACCATTCGGCCAAGCCTCTTCAATACACTTCCATCCATCAAAAATTTCATCCAACCCAATTTCCTAAATCTAAACCATATTTTAAGAACATCTCTAGTTGTGAGTTTTCACAAAATCATCCATTTGGAGCTTGGAAAATCACTTTGAAGTTTCTTTCCTATAAGGTGAAAATTCTTCTTTCTTATTTCTAATTTGATTTTTGACAAAATCATCTCTAGTTGTGAGTTTTCACAAAATCATCCATTTGGAGCTTGGAAAATCACTTTGAAGTTTCTTTCCTATAAGGTGAAAATTCTTCTTTCTTGTTTCTAATTTGATTTTTGATGTTCTAAGCCATGATTGATCTATGGTTTATCTTTTTCATCCATAGTTTTATGACTTTATAATTTGTTTAAGCTTGTTAGGATTTTTGTTGAAGCTACACAAATTTTCTAAGGAGGAGTCCAAGGAGATCTTGTCTTCTTTATAGGTAAGAGGGAGATTTAATCTCATCAACCATGTGTGGTGGTGAGAAAATGGATGTATTTGTGGTGAAGAATCCATAAGGATTCATTCACTTGGTTATTTATTGTCTTCTCTATTTGTGATTGTTTATGTGTGCATGTTATTTTCTTTTCTATTTGTGATTTATTATGCATGCAAGCATGTTTATAGCTTTGATATTTGGTATGTGTTTTATTATTGCTTTAATATATGGTATGTGTTCATAAATATATGTATATGTTCATGGATCTATGATAATTATTGTTGGATGTGCAAATATGTTGAGATTTGCAAAAGTGTTCCAAAGAACACAAGATGAAGAGCTTATGGTTTTTACTATGAAAAGATAACCAATATGTTCTCAACCATTTTCTAAAAGGATAACCTAATTGATCTAATTAAGTTAAAGGATTTTTCAATGATTTAATGAATGAAAAATAATTTTAAACATGGTTTGTATAAAAATGGTGATTTTCGGCCAAAATATATTTTTAATGTTTAATTGATCCAAAATTTATTTTCTAAGTGTAAACTAGTTTATTAACCTAAAACGAATTCAATTACGATGGATTTTCAAGAGTCAAATAAGTAAATGAATTTTTGCTAGAAGTTTAGTATGGTAAAGAAATAAATTTTAACACTTGAAAAATACTTATCTTAGAGTTTTTAAAGTATGTTAGCAATTTTCAAAGTGTATTTGATGGTTATAATTAAATAAAGGATTTTTTTAAAAGAAAACGTAGAAAATATCATTAAGTGGATTTTCTAAACTAAATGCTGTCAAAATTGACTAAAAATGAGCAAGTATTGAAGAACGTTTCAAAATAGCATTTAGAAAGCAAAGAAATATTTTACGTAGTTAAAGAATAAAATTAACGTAGAAGAATTTATAAAAATTAAATTTTTGAGAAAAACGTCGAAATTATTACTTAGGGTAATTTTTGTAAGATAAATGGAAAATAATGTCTAAATAATATTTTTAGTTTTGGAAAGTTTCAAAATTTAATTTGAAACATCAAGAAATATTTTATATAGTGAAAAATTGTAGAAATAACTTACGCGTATTTAAAATGATGATTTTTAAACTACGCGATTGAGAAAATGTTGAAAAATATTTACGCGATTGAAAAACGTTTGTAAAATGTGACGAAATTGTGAAAATGCGATAAAATTTTTACACGACTTATGGAAACAATAAGTTTTTACTATCGGGCCAAAGTGGTGGATCCAGACATGTTGGGAAATAGTACTGTCAAGTGGAGACATACTATTTTTGGAATTATTAATACTATGAGTATTTTTGTAATTATGGTGACAATGAGGATATTTATGTAATTATGATTCATGGTGATACTGAGGGTATTTTTGTAATTATGGATCATTACATACATAGAGTGGTATGTCAATTTGGTTGAAATTGACAATTAACTGACGAGATGAATTACACCGTGTTGTGGGTGTGATAGGCATAGTGTGTTCATGTGGAGAACTTGGAGGCGTTAGTGTGCAGTAGATTCCACATGTGGACAATTGGTAGCTCCTCTGGGCCGTGGTAACTGAAAATACACACTAGCGATCTCGACAAATACTATTCTTAATCGGGATCTATTGGGGGTATGCAATCTGGGTACGACACGACGTATTTGACCGTGTACTATTCACATGACGTATTTGTTGTGTGCCATTCACACGGCGTATTTTGTGTCTTGTTTACACGACGTATTTGACTGTGTAAGTTGGTTGAGGCAACTGGCGATGTGCGGACATGTCTACCTAGGATCATTCTCTCGATGTTTGTGTTTAGCTCCATGGAGTAGGAACAGTCGAGTACATGGCATATTTAATCTGCATCACTGTGTGAATAGTTATAATTTGATTTATGATATTTTGCATGTGTGATAATGTGAATAGTTATAATTTGATTTATGATGTTTTGCATGTGTGATAATATGAATTGTTATATTAACTGTTATATTTGTTTGTATTGTCGTTTTCTTACTGCTATGCTAGTAATGATATAGATTGTCTCACCTCTTTGTATATATTTTCTGTATTATTATTTATGTTCCGTGAAGTCGTTGAGGAAGTAGAAGAGGAGCAACTGTTGGATTGTCAATACAACGAGAAGCAACAATCGAGTGACCAGTTCGAGGAAGGCGAACCTCGAGATCATCCATATCATATGGATTGATTACAGCGTGGTATGATGTTACCAGAGTATTTCTGTCTTCCGATAATCTTCCCGAGGAGGATTCTTCGGAGGATCAGAACTTTTAGTGTTATGCTTGGGCTAGTTTATGGTTTGCTTTAAACCAACAAGCAGTTCTTGTTTTTAATTAACTAGTTTGTAATATATAAATTATTTGTACCTATTATAAACAAAATCATATGTATAATTATGTTGTGTATGTAATAGTTTGTTTTATTTTATATCTTTGTTTATTTTATTTTATAATATAATGTGTTTTTCAAAAAAATATTTTTACAACCTATATTATTATATATTACGAAATAATTTATAACTTGGGTAAATGTTTTATTATTATTGTTCGGAAATGTGACATCCCCAGTAGGGTGCGACACTTAGTTCAATAATGTGACTCAAAACAAAATACTAACAAATAGCAAAAGATAAGAAAACTTAAAACAAACAAAAATAGCAAAGCTATCCTTTCCCCCCCAAACTTAAGATAAATAATGCCCCCACTATGCAAAAAAATATAAGCAATTAACAAAAAGGAGTAAAAACAAATAAATAAAAGTGAAGGGCAAAGAAAAGCTTATTGTTTGGAGGTTTGATCAGTCCGGCTTATCATCCTCTTCCTCATCATATGCCTCATGTGGGACGTAGAGTGGAAGGCCTCTAAGTTTGTCTAGATCTAGGTTCAGTTGAGAAATGAGTTTGCCTATCATGCCTTCCATGCCAGACATGCAGTGGGTAAGGTGAGTTAACAACCCGATGCAGTCTCTTACTTCTCACTCAACCTTGGTCAATATGTAACTAACAGTTAACCACTGCCTTCTTCGTTGAACAGGAGCTAATGGCGGAGGATGTGGGATTGGTTCACTAGCCTCGCTGAAATACGTATCCACCATTGTAGAGTCCACTAAGACAGTTGATCTTTTTTCCATATCATTATCCAGTGGGATCCCTCCTTCACGAATAATTTAGTGATAATGGAAGGGTAGGCTAACTTTGCAACATCATTGTATGTTAAATCATTAATGTGGGCAGCAATCACTTGTCCCACATTAATTGGTATGCCGATCAAAATGGCATAAATAAGCAAGGCCCTGTTACAGTGACTTCATGTGTGTGAGAGCAGGGAAGAATAGTGGATTAGATGAAAGTGCACCAGACCTTGGGAACAAGCTTTAAATCACTCTTTTTAAGATGTTTAGGTGCATCATTAACATCATACTCCCAAGCGGCTCCTTCCTTGCAAAGTTCTTAGAGCTCTCCCTCTTTATCCAGCTCTTGGTCACATAGTCTGGCATATCCATAATAGCCAGCTCTTTGAAAATCAATTCCTGTACTAAGCAGCTCATTTAATTAATCCTTGCTAAACCTGAATTCTCCATCTCTTACATAGGTCTAGAATCGCTCAGCAAATGTAAGAGGGAGTCCCTTTTTCTTCTTTTCATTAAAGTTGTTGGTATAGAACTCCTTCACCAAAGTAGGTCTGCTTAGCTGTGGTGGCGCACAGAATCTCTCCCAGTTTCTTCAAATCGACACTATTTACGTTATCGAAAAAGAGAGTTAATAAAAATATAAATAAAAGAAAACATCAATAAGAAAATAATCAAAATTAACAAGAGTTAAAATAAATCAATTAGGCAAAGGTTGGAAAACAATTATATTAATTTGTTAGGGTTCAAATTTCACTTGACCTCTTTTGATAAAAATTCATAATTTAGTTTAACTAAGTTCTATTCCATGATTCATGATCAAATTCCCAAAATTAATCAATACCCAATCCATTGGTATATTAATCCTCTTCATACTACTTTTAATTAACTAATCCTTTAGTGTAACCCTAAATAGAGAAGGCTTTGTAAAAAACGAGGGAATAATGAGCAAGATCACGCAACGCACAACGTCTATTCCTAACGATTACAGAAATTGAGGTGTTTATCACAAGTTCTAGGTTCGCGCACAATTTTTCCATAATCATATATAAACTTTAAAATCATTCCAAAATTGATCAGATTAAGAAAAAGATTAAGAGAAGAGACAAACACGTAAATCATGAAATAGAAACATAGATTAAACACAAAAACAAGTTTATATCATCATCGAATAAGATCCATCATCACCCTAAAGAGAAATTTAGCTACACATGGAGAAAGAAGAAAACAAAGAAGAAAATCCAACAAATCCATGGAAGATAGGTGGAAAGGTTGAAGCAAATTCCTAATCTTCAAGCTTGAATGTTCCCACACCAAATTAGGGTTTGTGCCTCCACTTCTCTATTTGAATCTCTGCTGAATGAATGACCATAAACCTTACTTTTTCAAGTTGTAGGCAACAAAACATGTCATTAAACATACTAAGCACTTAAGAGCTCACTTTTTCGATGCTTATGCGCGCAGTGATGATGCCTCTGCCTTTGGGTGCTGAAGCGCTCAACACCAGCAACTTCATTTTAGCTTTTTCTTCCTTGTTCAAGTTTCCTATCTTCTTTCATGTGTAATTACCTAACAAAAACAAATAAAAATATGTAATAAGAACAAAGTTTAGAATAATAGAAACATGATAAAAAAAGGAGAACAAAACTTAATCAAAAGGGGTTGGTAGAGGATGAAAACCAACGTTTTAAACCGTAAAAATATGAGTTTTTGTAGGTTCATTGTGGTGTCCTAGGGCCAACGAGGGTGGGGAGTGGACGCCAGTGTAAGAGATACACGTACAAGGAGCGGCTCCTGGCAGGCTTCTTGGCGAAGGGTCTCATGAATGAACTGAATACACACCAAAATGAGAGGGATTCCGAGACTGTGTAGGTATGGGACTACATAGTTGATGATGGCTTAAAGGAATTGATTATGCGTAACCATATCAACAAGTTGCAACTTCTTTTCGGGAGCCTAGAACATAAGAAATCCATGGTTAAGCGTGCTTGACCTAGAGTAATTGTGGGATGGGTGACCTCTTGGGAAGTTTCCTAGGATGAGTGTGAATGAGGACAAAGCACGCTGAAAAGACCTGTGTTGGTTTGTGGAGACACTCGTCAATCTTGCAGGCAGTCCCCGAACATTACAAGATGGTATCAGAGACGGGACCTCTCCTAGTACGGTGTGGTTCGGGGACGAACCAAGCGGATGTTGGGGGGCATGTGGTGTCCCGGGGCCGACGAGGGCGAGGAGTGGACGCCGGTATAAGAGAAACATGTACAGGACGTTACATTCATCACTCCCCCAATCTCAAGATTTTGCTTATCCTCAAGTAAAGCAAGAAAAAGAATTCAAAACAAAATAAAAAGAATAAACAATTAAGAACTCAAAACATGCAGACTTAAACATAGCAATACTAATTATTAAAGATCAAAAACAAAAAGAATAAACAATTAAGAACTCAAAACATGCAGACTTAAACATAGCAATACCAATTATTAAAGATCATTCATATCCTTAGAAACTGCTTCATAACCTCATTTCAAGGTGGCACACATGTACAATCCAATTATTGTATTGACTCTCACATGCGACTTTCATGCATAAATGACTTCCCATAAACATAAATGTAAGACCAATTCCTATTCATGAAGTACAAGCCCGGATAGGTTTATAAAACTGCAAAAGCTCATCAAACCCGCATCCATAGGGTTGTTTTTCATCTCTCTCTCCACTAATGTAAACAACATAAAACCAAGGATTAAAAGGGTTTTTTAAAGTTCGTAATGTAAAGCCAAGGGTAGGGGTTAAGAAAGAAGGAATATGATAAAAAAAGAAAGATTGAGATATAAAATCATATAAATTTCAAAATTCAAGCCACAAGGTACTGAACAAGTGCAAAATTGAGCATAAGGATCAAATAATTTTTTTTTAAATCATGAAATAATGAAATACTTTCCTTCCATTATATCTTTTTTTTTTAATAAAAAATCATGAGCTCCTTTAATACTTTATGCACAAAAATACTAATTAGATGACTTGAATAGTAAAATAATACAAGATATGCACCCAACAAAGGGTGTGTGAGAGGGAAAATAATTTTTTTTAAGGTAAGGGAAAGGAAAATGTAGGTAAAGAAAATAAATAAAAGGCCAAACATAAGCAAGGCTTCAAAATGGGACCTAGGGATATAATATTGTTCAAAGGTTAGGTTAAAAGTCCTAAACGGTTTAAAGAAGACCCTTATCATTTCTTTGATCATGCATTGTCTAGGATTTCACCTCAAGAGAGAATCTAACAACTTCTGGATGCAAGTAATCCACATACATACATTTCCATAAACTTTCTCTAAGCTTAACATGCATTCATAGTTCAAAGTCTATCAAACATAAAGATGAGAGATGCATTCATACAAAATTGAAGCAATAGTGATAAACACAACTCCTGAATTCTTATATGATTTTTAAAGAAAAAATATCAATTCACAGTTTATGCATTCATCGGATATTCAATTTAACAAACCAGTATGCTTAGTTCAATAATGTGACTTAAAACAAAATACTAACAAATAGTAAAATATAAGAAAACTTAAAACAGACAAAAATAGCAAAGCTATCCTCCTCCCCACCCCCAAACAAAAATAAGGTTTGATCAGTCCTACTTGTTATCCTCTTCCTCATCATATGCCTCCTGTGGGACGTAGAGTGGAAGGCCTCCAAGTTCGTCTAGATCCAGGCTCAATTGAGAAGCGAGTTTGCCTATCATGCCTTCTATACCAGACATGCAATAGGTAAGGTGAGTTAACATCCCTATGCAATCTCTTACTTCTCACTCAACCCTAGTCAATCTGTCACTAATAGGTAATCACTGCCTTCTTCGTTGAATAGGAGCTGGTGGCGGAGGATGTGGAATTGGTTCACTGGCCTCGCTGAAATACGCATCCACCATTGCAGAGTCCACTGAGACAACTGGTCTTTCTCCCATATCATTCTCCAGTGGGATCCCCTCCTTCACGCATAATTTAGTGATGATGGGAGTGTAGGCCAACTTTGCTACATCACTGTGTGTTAAATCATTAATGTGGGAAGCAATCACTTGTCCTATATTAATTAGTAAGCCAATCACAATGGATTAGACTAAGGTGCACTAGGCCATGGGAATAGGATTTAAATCACTTTTTTTAAAATGCTTAGATGCATCATTAACATCACATTCCCAAGCGGCTCCTTCCTTGCAAAGTTCTTGGAGCACTCCCTCTTTATCCAGCTCTTGGTCGTATAGTCTGGCATATCCATAGTAGCCAACTCTTTGAAAATGAATTCCTGTGCCAAGCAGCTCATTCAGTTAGTCTTTGCTAAACTAGAATTTTAGACCTCTTACATATGTCTTAAATTGCTCAGCATATGTAAGAGGAAGTCTTTTTTTCTTTTTTTCATTAAAGTTATTGCTATAGAACTCCCTCACCAAAGTAGGCCTGCTTAGCTGTGGCAGCGCACAGAATCTCTCCTAATTTCTTCAAATCGACACTATTTAAGCTATTGAAAAAGAGAGTTGATAAAAATATAAATTAAAAAAAAACATCAATAAGAAAATAATCAAAATTAACAAGAGTAAAAATAAATCAATTAGGCAAAGGCTAAAAAACAATGATATCAATGTGTTAGGGTTCAAATTTCACTTGACCTCTTTTGATAAAAATTCATAATTTAGTTTAACTAAGTTCTATTCCATGATTCATGATCAAATTCTCAAAATTAATCAATACTCAATCCCTTGGTATATTAATCATCTTCACACTACTTTGAATTAACCAATGTCTTAGTATAACCCTAAATTGTAACACCCCAGAATTTGTTTATTTTATTATAAATGTTCATTTTATAATATTTGTGATTTTTGAAAATTTTTCTGGATTTTTCTGATAATGTGAAATATTTTAATATTATTCTTCATTTTACGTGCTAACTGAGCGGAGCCGAGAAAATAAGATATTTTTTCCGAGAACCTTGATCTGTGGAAACGTCGGCGGGAGATCTTACTAAACTAGAGACTGGACACAGTTTACGAGATTTTATATTTTTCGAGAAATTTTATCTGATAGAATAATAAATCGCTGTGTAATTTTTATCCGCTAGACAATTAATACTGACTTCTGTCAACTGTAACAATTGTCCATTGGATAATATCATGTGTTAAAAACCCTATCACATTATCCTAATGTAATCTACTTTATGTCTAATTAAAACTACTTTAATTCAAATTTAGTGTATTTTAATCCAAGCTTCTTTGAGAAGCTTTGACCACCAAAAGACTAGTATGCCCTTGACTTGTTGGAGAAGCCTCTCCACCCCTCTCTCCCCTCTCTTTGCCGCAGCAATGTGGCCCATGGGAACTAAATTTTTGCTTCCCACACTTAACACATTCACTCCAAAAATATCATTTTTCATCTAACACTTTCTCTTTCTAGTTTCATCTTCATTTTTCTCTCCATCTTCTCTCTTCTTCTTCTCCTTGACTACGGTTTTGCAACCCCCATTACAGACCACTTCTCCTCACCTTTCTCTTAATTAACACCATTTCTACATTTCCCTCAACCTCCTCTACACTTCCTATTTAGAAAGTTTCTTCAAAATCCATCATCACATCCATTATCTTCCAAGACCAAGCTTCAAACTTTAAGGTAAAGTTTCCATTTTTCTTCTTTCTTCTCTTCATTTTCGTGCTCTATGGTTTCATTGGAGACCAAAGATCCATCTTTTACCAAGCTTGATGTTGATTCTTTGTGATTGAAATTTCTAGGGTTTTTGGACCCTAAAACCAAAATCATCAAGGAGCAAATGGGAGACCATTTTAGTGTTCTTCATTTAGGTAAGCGGGAGATTTACTCACTTCAACCATTATTGGTAGTGAGGAGACCTAGTGTGATTGTTGATGGAGAAATCCATATTTGTATGCTTACTTTGTTTGATTATTTTGCATGTTTATGTGTTCTTGGTTGTGGTTGATGATTGGAAAATGATTTTGAATGCATTGGTGGTGTTGGAATGTTTGGAAAAGTTAGAATTAATGAATGGAAAATTTGAAGGTTTCCTATACTAAGGTGAGGTCACGATTTTGGCTTGGATTTTTAGGGGATTGGAGTGATTTTGTGTGAGATAGAATTTGAGTGACTAGATATCAAGTAATTAATGCTTAAAATGGGAAGAAAAATTGGAACCTTGGTGACCTTGGGAGGCCACGGTTTTGGCCCTAATTATTAAGGGTTGGAATTAAAATTGTGAGTAATAAAGCCTATGTAATTGGACACTAAAGGACTGATACTTATAATTGAAGAAATTGAGTTGGTAATGGTTTTTGGAGGCCACGGTTTTGAATGGTTATTTAACCTAGAATTTTCATAATTGATCAAAGTTTGAGACTTTGGAAATGTGGATCCATGATATGGACTTGTGATAATTGATGAATCATATATTTATAAATGTTAATGTTAAGAATTAGTTCTATGTTATTGTGAGTTCCTAT
Source organism: Ormosia emarginata (assembly GCA_029884605.1). Taxonomy (NCBI): domain Eukaryota; kingdom Viridiplantae; phylum Streptophyta; class Magnoliopsida; order Fabales; family Fabaceae; genus Ormosia; species Ormosia emarginata. Next base: position 6,010,518 of record JAQQTP010000051.1, read on the forward strand.
GTGGAACTAAGTACTTAATGAAATCATGACATGTTGATATTGAGAAATGAATATATGCCATTGTGGTATACATTATGATAAATGTATCATTAATGAACATACATGATGTACATTGGGTCGTCATGCATATGTATTGTCCATTGGACATTGTTGGAAATGCGATGTATGCCTAGGAGTTTGAATAACACATATGTGCGGGTGCAAGTAGACTAAGCGTAGGGTCATAGTGGTTGGCCCTGGGGGCGTCGGGGTGTGGGTGTCTCACAATTGACAGTGGAAGCTCCACTGGGGCCGTATGATAGACCGATGCAAATACACCGACGATCCGAACTGAGATGCTGTCCTATATCATGATCAACTGTTGAGGTGCCATGTATAAGCCAATTGTGCAAATATTTTATGAGATAAGCACACTATTTTTAAGGCTAACGAGATACTAGCATAAGTCCTTGATTATTCATTCCGAAAATGTTTATGTCTAACTCCATGGAGCAGGATCTTGGTACCATACGCATTGTGAATTGTCAGTCTCATAATCCATTGAGCATGAGCATTTATAACTGTGAAAATATTTATTCTCACTACTGCAATAATGATCTAATTTTTTTTTACTGTTGACTGCTGGGGACATTACTACTATCTGCCTGTTATTATAATTCTTATCATTACTTACTATCGTTTTGCTTTTACTGTCAATCCTATTATTGGCGTTAATGAATATATATGTTGTAATACTATGTGGGCGTCCAGCGCCGTTCTGTTTTCTTGCTGCCATTTTGGTACTGAAAGCTAGGTGTCTCACTTCTTTCTGTATTTTGATACTTTTGTTTATTTATATGCTTCTGAGAAGACGTTCGTGAGGAAGAAAAGGAAACACCTGAGTTTTCGGGTTTCTGGCCATACTACGACTAGAGCTTGTTGAAGATGTCGTCACGCCCTCACCGAATTTTGGGGTATGTTCGGATGACCTTTCATGGAGGACCCGACTGCTGGCACATACATGTGTAGACGGACCGATGCGTCTACCGCGGGGAACTGACTGTGTCTCTAGCTTGGGGTTGTTATGACCCTTTTGTTTTTGATTTCACTGCTTTTATCATTTTGGAATTTTACCTACCCATTAGGGATATGTGGGCTAATATGTACTACACCTCACAAGAGGACTCTTTCCTCTCCACTGCTCAGGCTTCTACCCGAAATTCAGTCGTTTCGATGGCAATATCATCGAATGAAGAGGATCCTGAGGAGGACCCGGCTATGGTACCTTCTCGTCAGTCTTAGGGGCTAATATTGTAGGTGGCTACTGATGGCTAACCGTTTATCTTTTTGGGAAGCCTGACGTTTTGCTGTATTTGATGGGTGTATATTTGTATCATCTCAGGTGGGTACATCTTTTGCTTTTTATATAAATCATGATATAATTAAACAGACTGGGGCATATAAATATATAAATATAAATGTTATGCATGGATGTGTGGTTTATTTTATGTCGATTTTATTCTGACCGTTTTAATTGTTATTCCGCTATGAAAAATACCATTGAATTAACTCTTTTAACACTACTTAGTAATGATACAATTTAATACAAAAATAAGAAAGAAAAAATGAAATAATATAATGTAATTTAGAAAGGAATTTATACATCTATAAAAAGAACCGGGTGTACGAGGTTTAAATTTATTATTATTTTCTGTAATTTATATTTCATTGTTCACTTTACTATGGTATGACGTTCTTTCTTCGTGAGATAAGAAAAAGGGGCATTACACTATCTTAGTATCAGAGCCCCGGTTTAAGTTTTCTTTTTGGGTCATGTGGTTTTGGACTGCCTTGTTTGTGTTGTGTGATTCTCTGTGTTTGGTATTTCGAGAGGATACATCTGACTTTCTCTGTGTTTTGTATAGCTTGATCTGAAAGGAAGCATGACTCGCAGAGGAGATATGACTGCTGCAATCGAAGCAATTCAGAAAATGGCTGAGGCTATGCTACAACAAAACTAGCAAATGGCTCAACAACAAGACAGGACTGCATAACAATTAGAGGCTATTGCTGATGCCCAAAATTTGGCAGAATTTTGTCGCACTAACCCTCCATAATTCAAAGAAGAATTTGATCCTGAGAAGGCTACTCTGTGGATCAAAGAACAGGAAAAGATATTCACGGGTATGAATTATGCCAACGATAAAAAGGTAACATATGCTGCGTTCATGCTGATTGGAGAAGCAGAAGATTGGTGGACCGGAGAATAGAGGTTATTGGAGGCTAAAAATCGAGCAATTAATTAGGAAGTGTTCAAAGAGAGATTCTTGAATAAGTATTTCCTGGAAAGTGCCAGACATACTAAGGAGATTGAGTTCCTTAGTTTGCGGCAAGGAAATATGACTGTAAGTGAGTATGCTGCTAAATTTGAGAGCTTGTCAAGGTTCTCAACCTACTTTCAACACCAACTGAACAAAGCATGGAAATATTAGAAGTTCGAGGAAGGTCTAAGGCACGATGTGAAGAGAGCTGTTATCACTTTGAAGATTAACCAGTTTTCTAAGTTGCTTGATACATGTCGTTGGGTGGAAGACTTGGACCAGGCGCGTGATGCAAAAAATCGCAACTTTGGACCTTTTCGGTCCTAAAGAGGAGGAAATAGTAATGCTAACCGTTACCAGAAGAAGCCTTATTTCAGACGGCCTGGAACAACAACAGAGGCCGCAAGGTGGAAGTCCTGGAGGAAGTCCAGGTAGAACGGGTCAAACAACGGTGTCTATGCCAACATGCATGAAGTGCAAGAAGGAGCACTACACGAGAGACTGCACTATCAAAGGGATCATTTGCTTCATATGCAGGAAACCTAGACACGTTTCTAGTGACTACAGTCAACCTAAGGCGGAGCCTTCCATTAATGCTGCTAGAACTGCGAAACCGCAAGCTGGAGGTAGAGTTTACACCCTGCGTGGTGCTGAAGCCTCTCAATCCGAAGATCTTATACAAAGGGAAGGTGTCATAGAAGGTAATCTTTTAACTGTACTATATGACTCTGGTGCAACTCATTCTTTTATTTCCTATGACTATGTGAAAAGGCTTGGTTTACCTGTGTCTTCTTTGCCTTTCGATTTGACTGTTTCAACCCCTACTGTCAAACCTGTTATGACCACCAAAGTCTGTTTGAATTGTCCCTTGATTATTGAAGGTCGAATCTTTTCTGTTAATTTAATCTGTTTGCCACTATCTCAATTGGATGTGATCCTAGGAATGGATTGGTTATCCTCTAACCATGTCCTGTTAGATTGTTCTAGAAAAATCATAGTTTTTCCTTTGGATAAGAATTCTAGATTTCTGACGGCCAACCAAGTGAAAACTTTCTTGAAAGAAGGAGATCGAGGATACATGTTATTTTCTTCTTTGAAAATCAAGAATGAGGTAGATGTGAACTCACTCCCAGTGGTTAGAGAATTTCCTGAATTTTTTCCTGAAGATGTACCTGGTTTACCATCGGAGCGGGAGATCGAATTTGCCATTGATCTTGTACCTGAAGCTAGTCCTATTTCTATAGCACCCTATAGAATGTCGCCTGTGGAGCTAGTTGAGCTCAAGAAACAATTGGAAGAGCTTTTGGAGAAGCAATTTGTTAGACCCAGTGTATCACCTTGGGGAGCACCGGTATTGCTAGTTAAGAAGAAAGACGGTATTTCGAGATTGTGTGTGGATTATCGTCAATTAAACAAAGTTACGATCAAGAATAAGTATCCATTGCTGAGGATAGACGACCTAATGGATCAACTAAAAGGAGTAGCGGTGTTTTCTAAGATCGATTTGTGATCGGACTACCATCAGATCAGAGTAAAGGTGGAAGACATTCCCAAAACGGCTTTTCATACTCGTTATGGACATTACGAGTACCTAGTGATGCCTTTTGGTGTGACTAATGCACCTGCTATTTTCATGGATTATATGAATAGGATCTTTCATCCTTATTTGGACAGATTCATCGTTGTCTTCATCGACGATATCTTGATCTATTCAAAGAATTAGGAGGATCATGCTAAACATCTCAGTATAGTTCTTCAGACTTTGAAGGAGAAAGAGTTGTACGCCAAGTTGTCAAAGTGTGAGTTTTGGTTGATGAAGTTAAATTCTTGGGCCATGTAATTTCGAAGGGAGGAATTGTTGTAGACCCATCGAAAGTGGAAGCTATTCTACAATGGCAAAGGCCGAAGACGGTGACAGAAATCTGAAGCTTTGTGGGATTAGTCGGATATTACTGGAGGTTCATTGAAGGGTTCTCTAAGATTGCCGGACCTCTCACTCAACTCACAAGGAAGAATCAAGCTTTTGAATGGACGGATGCTTGCGAAGGAAGTTTCCAAGAGTTGAAAAAGAGACTAACTACTTCACCAGTGCTAGTTCTACCCGATCCGAGTGAACCATTCGAAGTGTACTGTGATGCTTCATACCAAGGATTGGGTTGTGTCCTTATGCAAGGTGGAAAAGTGGTGGCTTATGCCTCGAGACAATTGCGAGTGCATGAACAAAACTACCGAACTCATGACTTAGAGTTAGCTGCTGTTGTATTTGCTTTGAAAATATGGAGACATTATCTGTATGAAGCAACGTTCAACGTCTTCAGTGACCACAAGAGCTTGAAGTATTGTATGATAAAAAAGAGTTGAAATGAGGCAGCGGAGGTGGTTGGAATTCCTAAAAGACTATGATTTCCAACTTCAGTATCACCCTGGGAAGGCAAATGTTGTGGTTGATGCCTTAAGTAGGAAAACGATCAGTGTTTCTACCATGATGATAAGAGAAAAGGACTTGATAGAACAATTCAAAGACGTATGGTCTTTTGTGGAATTAATGCCAGGTAAAATCAGCATGAACATGGTCATGATCTCAAATAAGTTAATGGATGACATCCGAGAGAAACAAAAAGTTGACAAATTCTTATAAGAAGAAAGGGAACTGATGAAGCAAGGTGGTATATCAACATTAGAGGAAAGAAGCGATGGAATTTTAAGATTCCAAGGTAGAGTCTATGTGCCTAAGGATCAAGAGCTTAGGAAGTACATTCTTGAACATGCTCATACAAGCAAGTTGAGTATGCATCATGGAATGACCAAGATGTACCAAGACTTGAAGAAATTATTTTGGTGACATAGAATGAAAAAAGATATTGCTAGATGCGTATCTTCTTGTTTAGTTTGCCAGAAGACAAAGATCGAGCATCAAAGATCATCTGGAATATTACAACCCTTATCTATTCTCGAATGGAAGTAGGATAGTATTGCTATGGACTTTGTTGTCGGATTGCCAAAGACTAGAGGAGGATATGATTCAATATGGGTAATTGTGGATTAACTTACAAAGTCAGCGCATTTATTGCCGATCAACATAAGATATCCATTGGAGAAGTTGACTCAGTTGTATATCGGTGAAATTGTCAGACTACATGGTGTGCCTACTAGTATCATTTCTGACAGAGATTTGAGGTTTACATTGAAATTTTGGCAAAGTCTTCAAGAAGCAATGGGAACAAAGTTACGATTAAGTTCTGCTTACCATCCTCAGACTGATGGTTAATAAAAAAGAATAATTCAATCCTTGGAAGATTTGCTGAGAGCTTGTGCCATAGAGCAAATTGGAAGTTAGGATGAAATTTTACCGTTGGTAGAGTTTACCTACAACAACAGTTACCATTCAAGTACAGGGATGACTCTCTATGAGACACTATACGGGAGAAGGTGCCGAACACCTTTATATTAGTATCAAGATGGAGAGCGGCTTACCGTTGGACCTGATCTTATCCAACAGACAATTGAGAAGGTCAAGATGATTCAGGAGAAGATGAGAACGACTCAAAGTCAACAAAATAGTTATGCAGACAAAAGGAGAAAACCTCTTGAATTTGAGGAAAGAGAACATGTGTTCTTGAAAGTCACGCCTACGGTTGGGGTCGGTCGGGTTCTCAAATCTAGAAAGCTCACTCAAAAATTTCTTGGACCTTACCAAATTCTACGTCGGGTAGGTCCCGTTGCTTACCAAATAGCTTTACCACCTTTTCTTTCAAATCTCCACAATGTTTTCCATGTGTCACAACTTCAAAAATATATCCCAAGTCCTGATCATGTCATAGCACTTGATTCAGTACAATTAAAGGAAAACTTGACTTATGAAATAACTCCTGTGAGGATTGAGGATAGGAGAATGAAGCAACTCAGAGGAAAAGACATTTCATTGGTGAAAGTGATCTGGAACGAAACAACCGGAGATGCGACATGGGAACTGGAGGATAAGATGAATGAGCAGTACCCAGAGCTATTTTAAGGTATAAAAATTTCAAGGAAGAAATTTTTATTTGATAGGGAGAGTTGTAACACCCCAAAATTTGTTTATTTTACTATAAATGTTCATTTGATAATATTTATGATTTTTAAGAATTTTTCTGAGAATGTGGAATATTTTAATATTATTCTTTGTTTTGCGTGCCAACTGAGTGGAGTTGGGAAAATAAGATATTTTTCTCGAGAACCTTGATCTGTGGAAACGTCGGTGGGGGATCTTATTAAACCCAAGACTGGACACGATTTACGAAATTTTACGTTTTTTGAAAAATTTTATCTAACAGAATAATAAATCGCTGTGTAATTTTTATCTGCTGGATAATTAATATTGACTTCTGTCAATAACAATTATCCATTGGATAATATCATATGTTAAAAGTCCTATCACATTATCCTAATGTAATCCACTTTATGTCTAATCAAAATCACTTTAATTCAAATTTAGTATATTTTAATCCAAGCTTCTTTGAGAAGCTTTGACCACCAAAAGACTAGTATGCCCTTAGCTTGTTGGAGAAGCCCCTCCACCCCTCTCTCCCCTTTCTTTGCCGTGGCAGTGTGGCCTATGGGAAGCAAAATTTTTGCTTCCCACACTTAACACATTCACTCCAAAAATATCATTTTTGATTTAACACTTTCTCTCTCTAGTTTCATCTTCATTTTTCTCTCCATCTTCTCTCTTCTTCTCGTCCTTGACCACGGTTTTGCAGCCCCCATTAGAGATCACTTCTCCTCACTTTTCTCTTAATTAACACCATTTCTACACTCTCCTCAACCTCCTCTACACTTCCTATTTAGAAAGTTTCTTCAAAATCTATCATCACCTCCATTGTCTTCTAAGACCAAGCTTCAAACTTTAAGGTAAAGTTTCCATTTTTCTTCTTTCTTCTCTTCATTTTCGTGTTCTATGGTTTCATTGGAGACCAAAGATCCATCTTTTACTAAGCTTGATACTGATTCTTTGGGATTAAAATTTCTAGGGTTTTTGGACCCTAAAACCGAAATCATCAAAGAGCAAATAAGAGGCCATTTTCATGTTCTTCCTTTAGGTAGGATGGAGATTTACTTACTTCAACCATTATTGGTAGTGAGGAGACCTTGTGTGATTGTTGATGGAGAAATCCATATTTGTATGCTTACTTTGTTTGAAGATTTTGCATGTTTATATGTTCTTGGTTGTGGTTGATGATTGGAAAATGATTTTGAATGCATTGGTGGTGTTGGAATGTTTGGAAATGTTAGAATTAATGAATGGAAAATTTGAGGGTTTCCTACACTAAGGTATGGTCACGGTTTTGGCTTGGATTTTTAGGGGATTGGAGTGATTTTGTGTGAGATAGAATTTGAGTGACTAGATATCAAGTAATTAATGCATAAAATGGGAAGAAAAATTAGAACTTTGGTGACCTTGGGAGGCCACGGTTTTGGCCCTAATTATTAAGGGTTGGAATTAAAATTGTGAGTAATAAAGCCTATGTAATTGGACACTAAAGGATTGATACTTATAATGGGAGAAATTGAGTTAGTAATGGTCTTTGGAGGCCATGGTTTTGAAGGGTTATTTAACCTAGAATTTTCATAATTGATCAAAGCTTGAGACTTTGGAAATGTGGATCCATGATATGGACTTGTGATAATTAATGAATCATATATTTATAAATGTTAATGTTGAGAATTGGTTCTATGTTATTGTGAGTTCCTATGTGTAACTAAGTACTTGATGAACTCATGACATGTTGATATTGAGAAATGAATATATGCCATTGTGGTATACATTATGATAAATGTATCATTAATGAACATACATGATGTACATTGGGTCATCATGCATATGTGTTGTTTGTTGGACATTGTTGGAAAGGCGATGTATACCTAGGAGTTTGAATAACACCTATGTGTTGGTGCGAGTAGACTAAGCGTAGGGTCATAGTGGTTGGCCTTGGGGGGTGTCGAGGTGCGGGTGTCTCACAATAGATCGTGGTAGCTCTACTGGGGCCGTGGGATAGACCGATGCAAACACACTGATGATCTGGACTGAGACGCTGTCCTATATGGCAATCAACTATTAAGGTGCCATGTATAAGCCAATTGAGCAAATATTTTATGAGATGAGCACACTATTTTTAAGGCTAACGAGATACTGGCATAACTCCTTGTTCATTCACTCCGAAAATGTTTATGTCTAGCTTTATAGAGTAGGATCTTGGTATCATACGCATTGTGAATTGTCAGTCTCATAATCCATTGAGCATGAGCATTTATAACTGTGAAAATATTTGTTGTCTCTACTACAATAATTATCTAATTTTTTTTTACTGTTTGGATCTCCTAAGATTCATACCTTTTGGGGACATTACTACTATCTGCCTGTTATTGTAATTCTTATCATTACTTACTGTCGTTCTGTTTTTACTATCAATCCTATTGTTGGTGTTGATGAATATATATGTTGTAATGCTATGTGGGCGTCCAACGCCATTCTGTTTTCTTTCTATATTTCGATACTTCTATTTATTTATATGCTTCTGAGAAGACGCTCGTGATGAAGAAAAGGAAACACCCGAGTTTCTGGGTTTCTGGCCATACTACGTCTAGAGCTTGCTGAAGATGTCGTCGCGCCCTTGCTGATTTTTGGGGTATGTTCGGATGAACTTTCATGGATGATCCGACTGCTGGCACATATGTGTGTAGACGGAACGATGCGTCTACTGCGAGGAGCTGACTGTGTCTCTAGCTTGGGATCGCTATGACCCTCATGTTTTCGATTTCACTGCTTTTGTCATTTTGGAATTTTACCGACCCGTTAGGGATATGTGGGCTGATATGTACTACACCCCACAAGAGGACTCTTTCCTCTCCACTGCTCGGGCTTCTACCCGAAATTCGGTCGCTCCGATGGCAATATCATCAAATGAAGAGGATCTTGAGGAGGACCCAGCTACAGTACCTGCTCATCAGTCTTAGGGGTTGATACTGTAGGTGACTATTGATGGCTAACCGTTTATCTTTTTGGGAAGCCTGACATTTTGTTGTATTTGATAGGTGTATATTTGTATCATCTCGGGTGACTACATCTTTTGCTTTTTGTGTAAATCATGATGTAATTAAACCGGCTGAGACATATAAATATAAATGTTATGCATGGATGTATGGTTTATTTTATGTTGATTTTATTCCGACCGTTTTAATTGTTATTCCGCTACGAAAAGGACCATTGAATTAACTCTTTTAACACTACTTAGTAATGATACAATTTAATACAAAAAGAAGAAAGAAAAAAATGAAATAATATAATGTAATTTAGAAAGGAACCTATACATCTATAAAAAGAACCGGGTCTATGAGGTTTAAATTTATTATTATTTTTCGCAATTTATATTTCATTGTTCACTTTACTATGGTATAACGTTCCTTCTTCGTAAGACAAGAAAAAATGGGCATTACTTAAATAGAGAAGGCTTTGTCAAAAACAAGGGAATAATGAGCAAGATCGCACAACGCACAACGTCTATTCCTAGCGATTACAGAAATTAAGATGTTTATCACAAGTTCTAGGTTCATGCATAATTTCTATTCCTAGCGATTATAGAAATTAAGGTGTTTATCACAAGTTCTAGGTTCGTGCACAATTTTCCCAAATCATACATAAACTCTTAAATCATTCCAAAATTGATCATATTTAGAAAAAACATTAAGAAAAGATATAAACATGTAATTAATGAAATAGAAACATAGATTAAACACAAAAAATAGTTTACATCATGCTATAAAAAGATCAATCATCACCCTAACTAAAGAAGTTTAGCTACACATGGAGAAAGAAGAAAACAAGGAAATGAATCCAACAAATTCCATTGAAGATAGGTGGAAAGGTTGAAGAAAATTCTTAATCTTCAAGCCTGAACATTCCCACTCTAAATTAAGGTTTGTGCCTCCACTTTTCTCTCTGAATCTACGTTAAATGAATGACCACAAACCTTACTTTTTCTATTTATAGGCAACAAAATGTGTGAGTGCTTAAGCACTCACTTTTTGGGCTCTTAAGCATGCAGTGAACATGCCTCAGCCTTTGGGTGCTTAAGCGCTCAAATGTTGGGCACTTAACTACACCAAGAATTTCATTTCAGCTTTTTCTTCCTTCTTCAAGCATCTAATCTTCTTCATGTGTAATTTCCTAACAAAAACAAATAAAAACACGTAATAAGAACAAAGTTTAAAATAATAGAAACATGATAAAAATGGAGAACAAAACTCAATCAAAAGGGGTTGGAAGAGGATGAAACCAAGGTTTTGAACTGTAAAAATATAAGTTTTTGCAGGTTCATCAACTATCATCCTATGTGACTTCTTCCACATCTACTGGTAAATTGTGATGCTCCTTAATCTATATAGTCGACTTTACGGTCTAGCAGGTAAACCAGATAGAATAAAGTTCATCACTAACCATTTATATTACTCGTTATCTGTTTAATTAAGTTCCTTATTTCTTTTAACCATCTTATACTTCAACTTTATTTGATCGCCATTTAAGCGCATCGTCGTCTTACTTAGTCTTTAATTTTATTTCATAAACCATATTTAAGTGTTTTAGCTCTCAAGGTAAGCTAGGCCTGAATCCTTAATCAACATGCAATGAAAATCAATTCTAATGAGCATATCTAATATCTCTAGGTGAGTCCTAATTGGAAGAACTCTAACCCATAACATGTATAAATCCCACTATTAACTAATAGAAACATGCAATATAGTCATAATATCGGCTCTCTAGGACTTCCACTAGTATTGTCATTTTTCACTAGTAGTTACAAGTTCAATTACACATCCAAAAACATAAACATAAACAAATTAGGGAATCAATACCCCATACAGTCATCCAAGACAAGTCAGTAAAAAAAGACATAATAATAGTAGCATGTGATATAAGACCAAGAAGTTAGACATCTATATCCAAATACATCAGTTAAGCACATATATATATGTATTCAAAACAGATCTAGATGTCTATGTAACTACCCTACTCAGTCTGGTCCTATATCATAAAACTTAAGCCAAAACCCTCCTCTATCAAACTAGGGGTATACATGATGTGAACCCTGATGATCCCGATGAAGGAGTAGGTGTTGGTGTTAGTAGAGTACATCGACTCACCTTCTAAAACTCAGAGTATATGCTGAATAAAGGCATCCTCTTTATCTGGATATATCATGGCAACATATAAGTAGAGTAAGAATTATATGAATTCTTAGTAATTCTATATGAAAATGACGTCATAATAAAACCAGTTGCCTTGGATTGAAAAACATATAACATATATAAGTTAAAAATCTTATAAAGTTATTATCCAAAAGCATAGGTTATTTTTAACTTAATTTTCCTTATATAAATATGCTCAATAATAAATATAATCTCCATGTACGAATGCAATGTTTTTCTCTTTGGCCATTATTAAATTTCTATAATTCCCTTATAAGGAACTTTGGTCCTCCTTGAGGTGCTTTGTACCTCCTCGAAGGGGAATAACCTTCCTTCTGTAAGATAGTATGTTTGTCAAACATGAGCTAGCCCACTCTTAGTAACCATACGTGCTACACAGTCCTATCCAAGCATGGTGAGTTCTTTCCTTGCTCTTCACAACTAAAGGTAAGACTCACTTATCCTGATCTTTGGGAATGTATACTCTTTCTCATGAGTTTTGTATAATGCACAACTTTCACATATAATATATCTTCTGATAGCTTTTATTGGCATTATAACAATTTTCTCATATAACTTTCTCATATAATAGCCATGCAAGTCATGCAATCTCATATTATATAGTTATGAATACTAATAATAATCTCATGCATACTTTAAGCGCAACTAGAGATAACTTTCCATACAAGTAACATATATACACAACCTTTCGTATAAACAAACATTGACCAATATCATACAAATTCCCACTAAGGTATCTAACCTCTAGGTATAACTAAGTTCTCATCAATTATTAGTCCTATATTAATTATGCTTTGATTAATTGTTAAAGATATATTATTACTTGTCTAACTCATTTAACTAACACTGCCTAAGGTTAGGGTTTACCCTGGCTTTAGGTGCAACTAGGGTTATCCTGGCCCTGTGCTAGATCCTGGCCTAAGCTCTCTGAGTTCGGCCTTGACCCAAATAACTTTATCTTTAATTTATCTGGTGAGTATGGTGGTCCCTACCATCTTGACTCACTGTGGATAACCACCCTCGGTGGTGAGCCCCACCTTATACATATTTTTCTTGAAAGCTTTAAAATAAGAGATAAGGAGTGATGGTTATGATGGTGACCCCTTAGTGGCCCCACCACCACTCTCCTAATTAATTTTTCGAACATCTTGGCCGCGACTCAACAACACTAGTGGCCAAACCACCTTTGACCTATGGTTTTCAAAGAAAACCCCCTTTTTTTGGGTGGTGGCCACCATGGCTACCTCCACCAAACCCTCTACCACCGCCACCATGGGGTGGGGGTTTCTCTCATTTTCTAGCTTGAACTAGCCCCACACAATGGTAGGACAACCACCACTACCTTCCCTCATCATCTTTATTACATTGGTGGTGGCTATCGTGGCCACCACTACTATCTCAACTCACTATCACTGCCACCATATGGTGGAGGTTTAGCTTTCTTTTTTGGCCATCCTTAGCCCCTCAATAACCATGAATCCTATTTCAAATATAAAACCTCCATCTCAAGCAAGGTTCGTGGCCATTGTGGCCACCCTCACCAGAAAACTTGCATCAACACCGCCTCTGTGTAAGGCAGTTTCTCTCAATTCCTGGGCCCAAACAAGGGCCACAACCTCATTTTCATCATCTTAGGACCCTCCTCGGGTTCCCTGGGGACTCGCTAGAGCTCTCACTGTAACGTCCGGGACTGTCTGTAGAATTGACGAGTGTCTCCACAAACTAACACGGGTCTTTTCAGCGTGCTTTGTCCTCACTCACACACATCCTAGGAAACTTTTCAGGAGGTCACCCATCCCACAATTACTCCAAGTCAAGCACACTTAACCATGGAATTCTTATGTTCTAGGCTCTCGAAAAGAAGTTACAACTTGTTTATATGGCTATGCCTAATCAATTCCTTTAAGTCATCCTCAACTCTGCAGTCCCATACCTGCACAGTCTCTGAATCCCTCTCATTCCGGTGCGTATTCAGTTCATTCATGGGACCATTCGCCTAGAAGCCTGCCAGGAGCCGCTCATTGATGCTTTCTCTTAGCACTAGCGTCCACTCCCCGCCCTCGTCGGCCCCGGGATGCCACACCCACCATCATCCATGGTCGAGCCAAGCTAACTGGAGCTTGCGGCTTGTAATGGAGTTTTTTGGCTAACTAAGGTATGTTCTAGCTCCATTAAGTTCCTATAATCCCTTTTCTCTATCAAATAACCCACTCCAACATGTTTTCAACCATAGATTCAAGATAGAAATCACGGAACCCAACCTTAACTCCAGCGATGGTCGTGACTTGATGGTATGGAGCTTTTCCCATGAAACTTTCGTGGGGAAGTAATTAGGGACTTGCTTGTGCTTTCATTTCCAATAAGATTGGGCGCATGCACAGTAGTTTGGTCTATTTTCAAGTCCTATCTATCTCTCTCTCTCTCTTAGATGCTATCGGTTCTTTCTCTCTCTCCAAGGAAGAAGATGAAGATGATAAGATGAAAGGGAGAGGGGAGAGGCTGATTTTGGCTCTTAAATGAGGTGAAAACCGTATGCTTGAGGAGTGGTTGGGAGGCTGGACATGCCTCTCAGCTTCATGGCAGCCATGGCAAGATGCCTTGATAGCTTGGGCACCAAGTTATCGAGGTAGGGTATTTTTGGGTAGTTTCGAGTTCGTCCCAGGTTGTTTCGAGCCTAAACCAAGTTTCTAGGTAGAGTGCAACTCTCCCTAACTTCCAAATTTAGAGCTTGTGAGTTTTCTGGATTGCATTTGGGACCTCTGATAGTCCCATGTAGAGCCTAAGATTCTCATGCATTAACCCTAACTGCTAAAACTGGGTTTATGTGCATTTGGTAACTTATAAGTTTTTATTAATCATATTTATTCTGATTTTAATTCATCTAATATAATTAATTTATCCTTAATATAATCTAGGCCAATCGGAAATAAGTTTAGTGGACTTTACCTCTACTAAATGAATTTTAACTAATTTTACACTCATTATTACTTAATTTAATTTATATAATTATATCTATTTTAATTCTTTATTTGATATAATTATATTATAACTCTTATATTTAATTTATAATTTAACCTAATATAAATAATTTAATTGAGCCCTTAATTACTAATTAATAATAATCTAGTTTAATTTATATTTATTTATAACTAATAAAATTCATAAAATATAAACTAAGCTCCAATAATTACAAATAATTTTACTTATAATTATTCTAGCTAAATTACTATTTCTCTCTAATTATTTCAAAATTTTCATAATTATTTTAGTTACTTTTATGAGGTAACTTATTCACTAAGTTACCTACCTATATGCACAAAGAAGGCAATTAGACAGACAGAAACACAACAATAGCTGCGAAGAAGGTGAAATGTTATATAAATATCCATAGTTGGTATCCAATAACACCTTATGAATTATTCTACTTCTTGCTGAATCTCTAGAATATCATAGAATACATAAAAAGGGTGAGCATTTTAGGAATTCTCTGTAAATTACATGATACTGTCATCATAATAATTCTAACTGTCTTAGATTGAAAACCAGTTAACAAATATAAGTTGAAAACATATAATTACTTTATCACGAGGCAAAAGGTCATTTTAGCCAGTTTTCGTCATATGGTCAAAATCACATAATATTAGTAATATAAGAAGAGTGTCTATGCAGAATGAAATGCAATGCATTACGAGTTCGACCATTCAATCAACTTTTCTATTATACCCATTTATTTTTCTTTCTTGTGAGGCAACTTTTGTCCTTTGAATGGGAATAACCCACCTCCATAATACTTTTCTTTCTTGTGAGGTAACTTTTCTATTACTCTAAGTAGTCTTACGTGTTACACAGAACTTATCCCTAGCAAGGTGAATTCCTTTCCTTGCTCTCTAAGATAAGGCAAACCTTACTCTTTATGGTAAGGTAAACTTTACTCTTTTATTGGGAAAGTATACTTTTATAAGTAGTTGTATAACGCACATCATTGTACATTTCATAAGCATAATAACTACTCATATCATCATAAGGCATTAACAATAGTTCTTAGTTTATCATAACAATGCAATAACGAGTACAAGGTATACATGAACATTTAAACCATTATATTCATCAATATACAACTTCATGCATGTATCATGCATCTTGATGTGAATGTTCTTAAGACATTCTCATGGACTAACTTTCTCATGTTGTCTAAGAACTTTCTCATGTTGGCAAGTAACTTTCTCACGTGCAACCTTCTCAATGAACTTTCTCAACTAACTCTCTCATCTAACTCTCTCATCTAACTTCCTCATAACTTGAAGAACTTCAATCATCTCATTCTTTTAAAACACCATCACTTGATTATTCTCTTGATGACACAGATGGCAAAAGCTTTTCTTTGATGATTCTATTGCTCTTGAATTTGGTTTGTGGAACCTTTTCATTCTTCTAAACTTTCTCATAACCTTCTCAGGATAAACTTTCTCATTTTCATCAAGAACTTTTCTAAGACTTCCTTGAGCATTCTCAAGTTTGAATTTGATCTTCTTAGCCTTCTTTAATCACCCAAAATTCTTCTTTTATACAGATTTGGTCCTGCATGTATCACCCCAAATTTTTGCTAAATTATGATATTGTCTGAATTGTACTGTTTTATGTTTTCTGTGTGCTGTAAATTTATTTTTACTGTTTTGTGACTGTATTTGATTGTTATATGTGATTTACTCTGAGTTAAGAAAATAATAATTTTTGGGCCGGGAAAAATCTTTATCTGATTAGAGCTGAGGGATCTTACTAAACTTAATTTCGAGTGATACGTGTATCAATCTTTTAATTTTTAGAATTTATCTGTGAAATAAAAATATACTGTATTTTTATTTTACAACGGACAAATATTTACTATTTTGTAAGAAGTAATATTCTGCTCATTGAGTAATAATTTTTGTAGCTAAGCCAATAGGAAACAAGCTTGGAGGCAAAGCTTTGAAGATCAACCATTGATCTCATCTAAGGCCATTAGGAGGTCTTGAGTGGTCAACCAAAGTGGCCACCTCCTTTGGGAGCTCCATGGCCAAAGGGCTTTAGGAGGAGATAGGATGGCATTTTGCTAAGTTCATTTCATCTTCATCCATTCTCTAAAGCAAGTTCACCAAAATTCTCTCCTTTTCTCTATTGTGAAGTTCACGGCCTCCACACCATTTTTATACCTCCACTCTTCTAAAATTTTATCCAACCCCACTTCTAAAACCTAAACACCATTTTAGACATCTTTCATGTTGTAAGTTTCTTCAAAATCATCCTTTTAGAGCTTGGAAAACAACCTTGAAGTTTTTCTATACAAGGTAAAAAAATCCTTGTTTCTTGTTTCTAACTTGATTCTTGAAGTTCTAATCTATGATTGATCCATGGTTTTTCTTTTTCAACCATAGTTTATGACTTTATAAATTGTTTAAGTTTGTTAGGGTTTTCTTTGGAGCTACACGAAATCCCTAGGAGGAAGTCCAAGAAGAGTTTATCTTCCTTAGAGGTAAGAGGGAGATTTAATCTCATCAACCATGTATTGGTGATGAGAAAATGGATGTGTTTGTGGTGAAGAATCCATAAGGATTCATTCACTTAATTGTTTAAAGTTTTTCCTATTTGTGATGATTTTTTATGCAAGCATGTCTATAGATTTGATATATGTTTTGGTATGTGTTTATGGATGCATGATAGTTATTATATGTAATAGGATGTGAATAACATGTTGAGGAATTACATGACTATTCCAAAGAACACATGAAGCTCACAGCTTCACCACCACAAAGAGAACCAAGATGCTCTAAATATTTTCTAATCATGGATTAAGTGATTTAATAATAATAAATTGGATTAAAGATTTTTATAAGAGATTAGATGATGGGACATAAGTAAATATGATTTATAAAGCATAGAATGATTTTTGGCCAACATGCCTACTTATGATGTTTTTAATCCAAAATTATTTCCTAAGCACAGATTTATGTAAATTAAAGAGAACTCAATTTCAATGAATTTTAGAGAATAAAATGAATGAATTTATTTTAGAAACTTAATTAGAGAAATTAAGTAAGCTTGAGAAATAAAATAAACACTTGAAAAGTACTAATGTATAGCTCACCCTTTGGGTTTTGAAGTGCGTTAGCAAGTTTTGAGATGTAAATATTGATTATGTCTAAGAAGGGTAATTTTTAAAAGAAATAGTAGAATATATTGCTTAAAGGATTTTCAGGAGGAAATGTTGTAAATAAAGCTAAAAATAAATATATAATGGAGAAAGTTTCAAAATGTAATTTAGAAAGTAAAAAAATATTTACGTACTTGAAAAATATTAGAAATATCTTACGCGTATTTAAAATAATGATTTTTAAACTACGTGATTGAGAAAACGATTTAAAAACGTTACGCGATTGAGAAAATGATTTAAAAACACTACGCGATTTCAAAAATGTCGAAAAATATTATGCGATTTGAAAACGTTGGAAAAAGGTGACGCAATTGTGAAAACGCGATAAAATATTTACGCGATTGAGAATAACAACAGTTTGCTGTTGGGTTAAAGTGGTGGACCCGGTTATATTGAAATATGGTACTGCCAAGTGATGGCGTATGGTTGTGAGAAATAACAGTATTGTGCTACATGTATTTTGGTTCATGCACCATGTATAGTAAAATATGCTAATTTGGTTTATGTTGGCAAGTTGCCTACAAGATGAATTACACCATAGTACGGGTGCGATAGGCGTAGTGTTGTTCATTGAGTAAAGTTGGAGGCGTTGGTGTGCGGAAGATTCCACAGGGGGACAGTTGGTAGCTCCTCTAGACCGTGGTACCGAGCAACGCACTAGCGATCTCGACAAAGCACTATTCTTAATCACGATCTAGTAAAGATTATCCCGTACAATGCCTGTTGTACATGACATTTTGACTGTGTAGCACTTGGCTTGGGCAGCCGGAGCTATAGACAGACCTTCCGGATCATTCTCTCTGACGTTTGTGGTTAGCTCCATGGAGTAGGAATGAGTTTGTGTACATCTCATATGTGGTCTGCATCATGATGTGATAATATGATTTGTTGTATTAATTGCTATATCTGTATGTACTGTCATTTTCTGTACTGCCATACTAGTAGTGATATAGATTGTCTTACCTCTTTGTATGTATTTTTGTATTATTATTTATGTTTGGTAAAGACTTTGAGGAAGAAGAAGAGGAGCAACCTCCTTATTGTCAGTACGAGGAGGAACAACATCCGAGTGATCAGTGCGAGGAGGGCGAGCCTCTAGATCATCCTTATCATTTGGATTGATTCTGACGCGGTATGACGCTACCAAGTTTTCTGGGGTTCGTGAAACTAGAGTTTCATGGGGGTTCTGAAGCCTGGTGTCTACAAGCTGATAGGGAGTCGGTGGTTTATGTGGGACGTTTGATTATGTCCCTTAGTAGAGAATATGATGGTGTTCTGATGTTCTCTACTACTGTCTATGTATATATAGAGTTGCCCTTGTCTATTAGGCGCTATTGAGGTTGTCATTTTCATGCCCCTAGTGAGCTTAGTAATGTGTCAACAGCACGGACTCATGTCCGTAGAGCTTCATGACATCTGGGGTTTCTGTCTTCCGATGATCTCCTTGAGGAGGATCCTTTGGAGGATCAGAACTTCTAGATGTGCACTTGAGCTAGTTTGCAGTTTGTATGAGTTAAACAGTTTATAGTTTTATTAAATACTTTGTAGTTTGTATTTACTTGTATCTTTAAAGACAAAATCATATGTATAATTATGGTGTGTATTTAATAGTTTGTTTTATTTCATGTTCTGTTTATTTTATTTAATGATATAGTGTACAAAAAGAAAATTTTTACAACTTATATTATTATACGCTAATAAATGATTTATAACTTGGGTAAAGTTTTATTTTAATTTATCGTAAATGTGACATCCTAAGGAGGGTGTTACACTGCATAGGTTAGAATAACAAAGAAAATCTATAAAGAATATGTTAAACCATTTTAAACACTAAGAGCAATGATATTCAATTTTAACATAGTTGGTTATCATCAAAACATAATATTCACTGCTAAGCACAAAAAGGCTTTGGATCTTACATCTGGTTCTTAGGGGTTATGCACTAAAAGATTGTGTTCTATATAGCTAATGTGTAGTAATTGCTTAATTAGTGTTAACTAAGTTAATCTGAGTCTAAATTAAAAGTTAAAAATGGAATTAGGGTCTCAGGTCTATAAAGGGTTTAGGGTGTAATGGCACAAGTGTAATTTAATGCCTCTTGGTTACATATACTTCCTTGAACTTGGCCAAATTGAGCTAATATGAGTTGCATTGAAAATTATAAATAGTTGGGTGACCAATGTAAGGCTTGGCCAAGGGTTAAAATAGAAGGAAAAATGGTAATTTGATGATGGTTAATGAGAATTTTCTTTGATAATGATAAATGGTGTAAGCTTAATTGAATTGAATTTACATAGTTGGTGTTAAATGTTTTTTGTTAGTTGACTAGTAAAATTTTACTAGTTGTCTACTATTCTGTCAAGTTATAAGCTAGATAACATGTAATTGATAGAAATCTGATAATTCTACTTTGTTATGAGTTAACTCATAAATGAATGATAGCAATCTGATATTTTTGTGGTGTTATGAGCTGGTAGATGAATTTGGTAGCTATCTACTATTTGGGCTGATGTTTTACTTTCTAGATGAGATGACTTATGAATGAGATAAGTTGGCTTATGTATCAGCATTATTACTTTGATTCTTATCTCATGAATATCATAATTGCTTGCATCCCAAGTTACCCTTAGAATCATATGAATTATATGTTGATATATGAAATAGGGAATGACATGATGAATAAGAATTTAGAATGGACTGAAATTGATATGCTCCTTTGAGTTATTAAAAGTAAGCCAGTAAATTATTTGTAATGAAAAATGCATCCTTAAATGCATCCTCGTACCTTGGGGTGATCCTTATGTGCTCTTCCCTTATGAAAGTAACTTATAGGCGACGACGCGTTACTAGGGAAAGGGTTTTGTGACAAAGTAATGTCATGTATAGGAAGAGTTCAGGCCTGATAAGCAGACTATCACCAAGTGTAGGTTGAACATGAGACTCCCTACTTGAAAAGGGCATGGGTCTAGGGAATCAACTAATGGACAAATAATAAGTTTAATGAGCACTAAGAGGTGATTAAAAAGGAATTTCATTGCATTTGCATAGCATATAAAGCATTTGTCATTATTATGTAAATTATTGCCATATTCTGCTAATATTTTGTACTTGATTGTTAGCAGTTTGAGTTATCTGAAAAAAAATTGTGAACTTCCTGTGAAACTTTTTAATGCTCTGTTATAGTTTTGCTTGTTGTTGTATGCCTTTTGGCTACTCTATTTATACCTTGTGAGTTCTCTGGGTAAATGCCATATCTTAATGTGTTGAATTAAATTATTAAAATGAACCTCTGCCCTGAGGATATTGATTGATTTTGGCTTCAGCTACTTCTCTGAAATATTTATGAAAGTTTTGCAAAAATCCCAAAGCAGTTGGAACTATCATGATGATACTTGTATGTTAAAATTATTAGGAATTCTTAGAATTCTCACATTGTTATTTATTTCCGAGATATTCCAACACCTGATACCTCTACTATCTAAAGATGCCTCTACTGGCCATCTACTAGGAGCCTACTAAAAGCTAGTGGGTGTATGACCCCGAGACTAGTGCCTATACAATTTATATGAACATGAGACTGTACATGCATTATTTTCCTAAGGTTATCATCCTCTTTCCTCACCTCTAACTCTGCCCTCATCTGACGGACTGCTAGAATTTTAACTAGTTCTTTTCGTGATATGCATAGTGTAGAATATGGTATTTTATAGTTATTTTTGTATATCACATTTGTGTTTGGATGTGTATCAAATATAGACATGCCTATTAGTATATTTGTATTGACTCTGACTCTGATGTAGTATGACTTAGTGGACTGTATAGAGTCCTGACACCCTTAATAAAGTATACATGTTGTATTTAATGAAACTTACTCTCTCAATGAGAAAGATAAGCATGCAGATCTGGATGAGGAAATAGAGAATCTTACTTCAATGAGAGAAGTGGAAAATAAAATAAGAAGAAAGATGGAACAAGTCATATCAATGAAAAGGATCAGACAAATGATAAGAAAGTTGAAACAACTTATGAGAAAGTTAGGACAAAGCTAAGTGAGCTCATGAACCTTATCATCAATCTTATTAACTACCTATGGAGTGGAAGTAGCATCATTCTCACCCAAAGGAGCTAATCATTGGAGAGGCATATGCTAGAATAGAAACCAGATCATCTTTTAGAAGATTAGAACTCAGTAATCAATTTTCTCTACTCTATCAGATTGAGCCAAAGAATATTGATGAGGCCCTTCAAGAAAAATCCTAGATAGAGGCAAAGCAAGAAGAACTCAATCAGTTTGAGAGGAACAAAGTCTATTCACTTGTGCCTGTACCAAAGGATCACTCACTAATTGGCACAAAATAGGTTTTCAAGAACAAGCTAGATAAAAGTGGAAAGGTGGTAAGGAACAAGGCAAGGTTAGTTACTCAGGTTATAACCAACAAGAAGGTATTAATTATGATGAGTCTTTTGCCCCTGTAGCTAAGTTAGATGCAATCAGAATACTCCTTACATATGTTACATTCAAAGGTTTTAAATTATTTCAAATGAATGTTAAAAGTGCATTCTTGAATGGTTTCATAAATGAGAAGGTATATATATCCACCAACAACCTGGATTTGAGGATACTGAACATGTAGATTATGTTTAGAAGCTTTCCAAAGCCCTTTACAGCTTAAAGTAAGTTTTAATAGTTTGGTATGAGAGGCTAAACAATTTCCTGTTGGAAAATAGCATTACTCGTGGGAAAGTGGACACAACCTTGTTTAAGAAACACTTAAAGAATTAGTTGTTAATTGTACAAATATATGTTGATGACATTGTATTTTGATCCACTTATGAGTTTATGCACATAATTTTTTAATTTGAGGAAAAAAGACTTTGAAATGAGCATGACAAGAGAGTTGAAGTTCATCCTTAGTATACAAATCAAGTAAGACAAGTCTAGAATCTTCATTTATCAAGAGAAATACACAAAAGACTTGCTAATAAAGTTCAACATGGAAGGGGCCAAGCCAAAGAAGACTCCAATACACCCCTCTACTATTATTGAAAAAGATGAGAGAGGTAAAATAATAAGCAATAAGATTTATAGAGATATAGTTGGATCCTTTCTGTATTTAATAACTAGCAGACTTGATATTGTTTTTAGTGTTGGAGTATGTACAAGATTCCAAAAATGTCCTAAAGAAACTCATCTCAAAGCTATGAAGAGAATCTTTAGGAACCTAATTGAAACATCTAACTATAGTTTATGGTATAAGAGAGGTTCTAATTTTGATTTGGTAGGATATTATGATTTTGACTTTGCTGGAGATAGAGTTGAGAGAAAGAGCACAAGTGGTGCTTGTTACTTCCTAGGCAATGCATTGGTAACTTGGCTATGTAGGAAGCAAAATTCTATTACACTCTTGATTGCATAAGTTAAATATGTGTCTGCTTCCAGTTGTTGTTCACAGTTTCTATGGATCAAATACCAGTTGGAGGATTACTCCATAAGGTGTAACGACAATCCTATTTTTTGTGACAATATAAGTGCTATCAATTTGTCTAAGAATCCTATACAACATTCAAAGTCGAAACACACTGAGCTTAAGCATCATTTTATTTGTGATCATGTCCCAATGAGAAATTTTGAATTAAAATTTACTGATACTGACCATCAATGGGCATATATCTTTACCAAAACCCTTAGTGAGGACAAATTCTGCTTTATAAGAGAAAATCTCAAAATGACAACTCTCAAATAATTGATTTTGATATTTGTATTGTGATCTATGTTTATTGAATGTTTTTATATTAAACTGAATGTAAATTGATTGCATAAAGATGTTTGTATTTGGTTGAGAATGTATACTGAGAGAATTGAGCATTGTTGGGTTATATGAGAAAGTTCATGAGAAAGTTAGTGAGCAAGTTTGCATACCAATCATCTCATCCAAACCTTCTTACACCCACCTGACAGTTAACTTTCTCATGACAGTTATTACCAATGACTAGTTTTATTGAAACTCTTTCTCACCTCTTAAATTCGGATTTACTGTCCACTAACGGTTAGAATGGGCTCCAACTTCCATATTTTCAACCTTTATAAATTAGCAAATTGACCCATTCACAAAATCACTATTCATTACAAAATCTTTTTCATACTCTATCATTTTTTCTCATTCTCACTATTTCTCTCTTTCCCTTCTCAAGAAACCAAACACACTTATTTATCACTCTTATCATTCCTATTTCATAATGAGAATCAAGCATACCACACAAAGGATGAAGAACACTTCTTCAAATGTTTCTCCTAAAAACTCTAGTGAAGAGGAAATCTCAAACCCCTCTTCTCCCTCTGATAACTCCATAGAATATAGTTATTTGTGTCCTATTTGTGTGCATTATTGATTGCTTTGTCCTTGTTGTTATGCATTGTTGGAAGGCTTTAGCCCCATTTTTATGTAAAATCCATGTTGAGGTCTTCTTTCTTATCAATTTAAAATTCTTCCTAATCTTTGATTGGATTGAGTTTGATTGCATTTGTATTAGACTAGTTGATTTCTCAATTGCAGGATGGGCTTAAAAGAACCAAATTGATGCGAGCCAAGGCCCTACATTGGAAAAGGAATCACAAGAAAAGCTTTAGTAGCTCACGTCACGGCGTTGACATGTTTATGTCGCGGCGTGCTGCTCTCTACCTGTGCACCCTGATAACTCGAGGCCTTCGCGCCGCGACTCGAGGAAATTAAAGGCCGCGGTGCTGGTGACCTAATTTTTTTGCGCGCCACGACACATGTTGTGTAACATCGCGGCATGAAGTGTAAAATCTGTGGGCCTATAAATACTTTGTATGCAAATTTTGAAAGGGAGTTTTTCTAGGACTTTTATTTTAATCTTTTAGCTTTTGTCTCTCTGAGAAACTAGCAGTTAAGACTTCATTTTCTGGATGAAAGAGAACTGAAGGAGCCAATATTAGAAGTCATCTTCATATTGGAGGGAGATTCAAGCTTTAAGACTCACCCCATTAGGCTTCGTCTTCTGTTCATTCTCCTTTCTCTCTTCACTTTATCTTGAATATGAATTTTTGTAATACATTTTTGTATTCAATAAGTAGCTAAGCTGTGTTTAGGGTATTCTTTGGATCCCCCTATGGATATTGAATAATTTGTACTCTTTTGAGTTTATATAAATGCTTTGGGTTTTGTTCTATCATATGGTGCTTAATATTCTTATTTGTTTGATTAACTTTTAGGTGATTTGATGAAATCTAATTAACCTAGACATAGGACTTTGGGTTTTAGATCATATGTATGATAGATGCATGTTCGATTCTATTCCAATGATGGGATAGATTGATTCGCTAATGGGATAGATATATACCTTTTAGCCATGCATAGTCATAGCTAAGAATTAATCTTAATGCTTGTTATTTGCTTTGGTTCTCATGAACACATAGTAAACTAGGTAAATGACATAGGGTTAATCAACCTAGACATAGGCTTTTAACTAAGTTAGTTTCTCAGGCTAACCTAATTTAATTGTTTGTATTGCTAAAAAGGATTGCATGTTATCAATTGAAGTAGGGGGTAAAAAAGGATTTCTCATTTTCTCAACCATTTCTTTATCTTTTCTTTATGTTTTGTAGTTTAATTAATCAACCCATTTTCTAATTTACGTTTGCTTAAATAGAATTAGTTAAGTTGTAGGTTAATATTTAGCTTTAGAAAGTAACCATAGTCCTTGTGGGAATAATCTCTATTCATCATTTTTATTACTTGAGCGACCCATGCACTTGCGGTTACCAAAATAGTTACTAACAAGGTTGGTAACCCAACACCATCGTCTCTTGAACCCTCTTCTAACCCCGAAACCACATAACCTCAACTTGATGTAAAATTTGCTTTTACTAGGAGATTGAGATCCTTAAGGGTTATGTTAGGGGAAGTCAAGTCTACTACGCCCAATAAGAAGGCAAGGATAGAAGAAACAATAATCTTGGAACAAGAAAAAAAAAAGGAGAATATCAGGAGTATGAACAACCTAATCTTTCTTATGCTGAAGCAAAGCCTCTATCAACCAAGCAAGCTAAGCAAATGTTTAATGAATGGCTCAAACTCAAGAAAGTAGTGCTTGGAGGAGTATATCATTTGAAGAGATGGCCAAAGAAGGAAGACATTTTAGACTTTGCATATAGATTCTAAAGTGGGGAAACTTTTTCTCAATTTTTGAGAAAGTTTACCCAACTCTGTGTCAAAAGTTCTATGCTAGGGCAATTATTATGAAAGACACCCCTTCAATTACTTCCAACATTAAAGGAGTCCAAATCACTCTAGATATGTACTCTCTTGTAGAATGCACTAGTGTGCCAAAGAAGGATTTGGAAGCATATGATCAAGGAGGATGGCATGTGGGCTATGGGCAATGGGAAGAAATTGTGGACACTCTTTTTCTAGATGCTAAAGAATCAAATTTGGCAAGTAAACTGAATGCAAACTACTAAGCTCCCTTATAACATCCCAAAATTGGTATCCCGGTGCATCTTACACATACAGGGATAATCAATATTGGCTATGTCACTTTTAACCTTAAATCACATTTCTATTCCATAAAAATCATACAAACTTTTATAGAGAGCCACGATAAACTAAAAGTTATATACACATCATTGCCTCAGAAGGGCGTATTGTAATACATAAGCTTTTACACACTAGATCGAGAGTAATAAATACAATCTTTAATTCAAAATTTCATATAACAACACTATACTAGTCTTCACATCTCTTTTTCTCTCTTTTAGAAGAACTTGTACCTGGATTTACAAGGCAACACAATTGGGGTGAGAAATCACATCTCAATAGAAGTATTCCAAAACCAGCAACTTATACATTCATAAATATTACACATTTACTGAATCAACACTTTAATCACAGAAGCATATAACACTGCCCTCTCAGAAGTACGCAACCGCCCATATAATTGCATGTCATGAATTTTAAATGAATGATGGCAATCGCCCATACAATTACCATGCTATGCCAAGTTATGTCTAATGAATATGTCTATGCAATAACCTAAGGATGAAATGAATAATGTATGATACCAAGTCCATGGAAATGTCATGAATGCATGTATCTTGAATAAAGAAATAGAAGTCACATCCATAACCATAGACAAGCACTGGAAATCCATCCAGAAAAGTAATATTTCAAGTAGTGAAATTCATCAACTACACGATCTTAATCAACTAATAAGGAAATTCATCCTCAAAACCATAAGGCAATCTATCCTTAAGATCATAACACACAATATATATATATATTTCCACGATTAATTATTTCTCATAATTAACATAGCAAATTATTCTTGATTTGTCATATTCTCACTTCACTAAATGCTCCTATTAGAGTCTCAATACTCATTAAGAAGTATAAAAGAAGAAATCACACCTTTCTTAGGCTCCATTGCATCATATTTCAACTTTTCTTGAAGTCTGGAAGCCACACCTAGGCGCCACCCTCCCACGCCTAGGTGTGAAGGTGGCAGGACAACAACCCTGTAACTTCCAGAAAACCACACCTAGGCGTGGTTCTGTCATGCCTAGGCGTGACACTCTCTGTCTCACCCACACGTATGCGTGGTTCAGTCATGCCTAGGAGTGACCCTGCGACAGAGTTCTGCAGAAAACTGCCACTGTTCCATAAGGAACAATGGCCTTCCCACCATTCAAAACTCCAAACTAATTGATTTCCTACCTCACACAAGGTCCAAAAACATGTTTTTTTTCCTCAAACCAATTTTTAAAACCCTAAACATGCATTAATGCATCAACCATCACCATAAAAACCTAACAACCCATTTTTATCTCAAATGAATTCTTAAGTGTTTAAAGGATGATAATGCATCACCATGCAACCAATAACTTTAACATAGGTTATCCTTTAGTTTTCCAACAAGAATTAAGCTTAAAACACCAAACCATTCACTCAACACCTAATTCTCACTTCAAGCCAAATCTCATGAACAAGATGAAAAGAATAAATGGATGAGCAAAACAAGGTTCCCCCTACCTCTAGTGACCAGAAATGAAGTATGAGAACAACTCCAATCTTTCTTTTCCTTCCTCCTCTCCTTGGTTGCTTGATTCTCCTCCCTTTGCTCCTTGCTTCCTTTTCCCTTTGCCTTTTCTTGCTTGCAACCATGTGAGAGAGAGAGAAATGAGAGAATTGTCTCATTTAAAGGCAAAAAATTGCCAAACATAAAGAAGAGAGAAACGTGATGCTTTTTGTCTCTTTAGATATTTAACTAAAACTCTTGATCTGCTAAGAACACTTAGATTTCACTAAATCTAGTTTTCTCACTTCCAACAAGTTACAAATAAATCCTAAGATTCATGAAAAATCTATTTTCACCATTTCTATATTTTTCCATATCAGCTGGCAGTCAATCCGGCATTAAAGCACACAACCAGTATGCTTAAAAATACCAAACTAACTCCGATTAATCTCAAACTTTAACTGTACCATAGTTCACACATTTTTGACCTAGAAATAAAGTCTCCACATTTATTTCCATTAACTAAGCAATTTAAGTCATTTTCGAAGCTAAAAACTGTTATTTTTCACACATAGCGTTGCAGCAAAGTGCCTAAACGTGCTCAGGAAGTCACAAAACTTAACAAATGTGATAATCAAGTATGAAGCTACCTCTGTAACCATATACAAGTCTATCATTCTTGTATAATAACTCTTTACTATTTTATTTAAATATTTTGTAGTTGTAAATTATTTGCATAACTCAAAACAAAATCATATGTATATTATGTGTGTGATAACAATTTGTTTTATTTCATGTTCCATGTTATTTTATTTAAGGTTATTATGTATAAAATGAAAAATTTTATAACTCATATTAATTATTTATCAAATGTTTTATAACTTGGGTAATATTTTATTTATTTTATTTATTGCATCATAAATATGACATCCCCACAAGGGTGTTACATTAGTTGGTATCAAAGCCCAAGTTAGAGTCTTTTGGGGTTGTGGTTGGGTCTGTTTTTGCTTGTGTTGTGTGATTCTCTGAGATTTATTTCCAAAAGGATACATATAACTTTGTTTTGTTATGATTGAAGAAAGAAGATGTCTGGCAGAAGAGGAAAGCGCGTGAATGCGAATACGAATGTGAACCATAATGTGGACCCAATGATTGCAGCTGCGGAGGCTATGCAGCGAATGGTGGAAGTGAAAACTTAACAAAATGAGAGAGCAATTCAACAGCAAGATGCTACTGCTAATGCCCTAAATTTATCTGAGTTTAGGCGTAACAACCCGCCGCAGTTCAGAGGCGAGTTTAACCCTGAGAAGGCAAGTCTGTGGATACAGGACTTGGAAAATATATTCGAAGGAATGGGATGCACCGATGATAAGAAGGTGACGTATGCTACTTTTATATTGAGAGGGGATGGTGAAAATTGGTGGAAAGGAACCCGCCGATTATTACAAGCTGAAGTAACTGAAATCACATGGGAGGTATTTTCTGAAGTATTTCTGGAGTAGTATTTTCCTGCTAGTGCTAGACATGCCAAGGAGATGGAATTTCTTGGTTTACGTCAAGGCAATATGACTGTCAATGAGTATGCTTCTAAATTTGAGAGTTTGTCTCAGTTCTCATACTATGTTCAAGCTCAACAGAATGATACGTGGAGATGTCAGAAATTTGAGGAAGGATTGAGGGTGGAATTGCGACGAGGAGTGCTACTCTTGAAGATAAATCAATTCCATGCTTTGGTGGATACTTGTGGATGACTTGAGGAGTTGGAGCCGTCACGGGATCCAAGGAACCGTAATTTTGGACCAACTAGGTTTCAGAGAGGAGGTAGCAGTAATAATAACCGGTTTCAGCGCAAGCCGTATTCGAGACCATCAGGAAATCAACCTCAACAACCACCAGTCGGGGGAGGTTCTAGTGGTAATAGAGCTGGTCAGAAAGTGGCGTTTACACCGACATGTTTCAAGTGTGGAAAAAGTGGCCATATCTCTAAGGATTGCTCAATCAGAGGGACAATCTGTTTTAATTGTCGACAACCTGGACATGTACCTAGGGATTGTACTCAGTCGGAAAGAAAACCTGCTGTGAGTAATGTTCATGCTAATTAGCTGAGATCTGGAGGGCAATTATATACCATGACTGGAACTGAAGCTTCTCAGTCTGAGGATCTTATTCAGGGGGAAGGTGTCATTGAAGGTAATCTTCTGACTGTGCTATATGATTCAGGTGCAACACATTCATTTATTGCATATGATTGTGTGGAACGATTGAAACTGTCTGTGTCTTCTTTGAGCTTTCAATTGATTGTGTCTACACTAACTGCTAAACCTGTAGTTACATCCAAGATATGTCTGAATTGTCCTGTTGTTATAAAGGATCATATGTTTTCGGTCAATTTGATTTGTTTACCTCTTGTGGAGATAGGTGTAATATTAGCAATGGATTGGTTATCTTATAACCATATCCTTATAGACTGTGCAAACAAAACCATAGTTTTTCCAAAGGAAGAAAGTTTTGGATTTTTGACTGCTGTTAAAGTCAAGTCATTGTTAAGAGATGGAGCGCAGGGATATATGTTATTATCTTCTCTAGAAGTCAAAAGTGAGAAGGATGTGAATGCTATTCCTGTCATCAATGAGTTTCCAATATTTTTCCTGATGACGTACCTGGTTTGCCACCTGAGAAGGAGATCGAGTTTTCTATTGATTTGGTACCAGGAGCAGGTCCTATCTCAATTGCACCATATCGGATGTCGTCAGTAGAGTAGGTGGAGTTGAAGAAGCAATTGGAGGAACTATTGGAGAAACAGTTTGTACTACCTAGTGTTTCACCTTGGGGAGCACCAGTGCTTCTAGTCAAGAAGAAGGATGGAACTTCTCGACTTTGCGTGGATTATCACCAGTTGAACAAGGTTACTATAAAGAATAAATATCCACTTCTGAGAATTGACGATTTGATGGACCAGTTGAAAGGGGCAGCTATTTTCTCTAAGATAGATTTGCGATCAGGTTATCATCAGATTCGTGTTAAGGTTGATGATGTGCCTAAAACAACTTTCCGAACTCGCTACGGGCATTATGAGTATCAGGTGATGCCGTTCGGAGTGATGAATGCTCCTGCAATATTTATGGACTATATGAATAGGATTTTTCGTCCGTATCTAGACAGATTTCTCGTTGTCTTTATTGATGACATTCTGATCTATTCTTAATCTAAGGAAGAGCATGCTGAACATCTCGGTATAGTTCTTCAGATTTTGAAAGAAAAGAAGCTGTATGCAAAATTGGCAAAGTGTGAGTTTTGGCTAGAGGAAGTTCAATTTCTAGGTCATGTGATTTCCAAGGAAGGTATTGTGGTAGACCCATCAAAGGTAGAGACTATTTTGAAATGGGAAAGGCCTAAGACAGTAACGGAAGTCCGAAGTTTTGTTGGAATGGCCGGATATTACCGGAGGTTTATAGAAGGTTTTTCCAAGATAGCTGGACCACTTACGTAGCTCATGAGGAAAAGTCAAGCTTTTGATTGGACGGAGGAACGTGAAGCGAGTTTCCAAGAGTTGAAGAAAAGGCTAACGACTGCACCAGTGCTAATTTTACCGGATCCTAACAAATCTTTTGAAGTGTATTGTGACGCTTCTTACCAGGGGTTAGGGTGCGTGTTGATGCAAGACCGGAATGTGGTGGCTTATGCTTCTAGACAGTTGAAGGTTCATGAGAGGAACTGTCCAACACATGATTTGGAATTAGCCGCAGTGGTTTTTGCATTGAAGGTGTGGAGGCATCTTCTATATGAAGCTATGTTCAATGTCTTTAGTGATCACAAGAGTTTGAAGTACTTGTTTGATAAAAAAGAATTGAATATGAGGCAGAGGCGATGGTTGGAATTCTTAAAGGACTATGATTTTTCAACTTCAATACCATCTAGGAAAGGCCAATGTGGTGGCAGATGCTCTGAGTAGAAAAGTGATTAGTGTTTCTACGATGATGATAAGGGAGAATGAATTGATTAACAAATTCAGAGATTTATGGTTGTCAGTGGAATTGATACCTGGAAAGATTCGCCTAGGTAAGGTTGTGATCTTGAATGAATTGCTCGATGTGATTCGAGATAAACAGGAGGAGGATCCGTTTTTGCAAAATGAAAGGGAATTTTTGAAGCAAGGTCATAAGGCAACGGTAGAGGAAGGATCAGATGGAATCTTAAGATTTAAGGGAAGAATTTGTATACCTGATGATCCCGAACTTAAGAAAGGAATTTTGGATGAAGCTCATACTAGTGATTTGAGTATACATCCGGGGATGACCAAGATGTACCAAGACTTGAAAAGGTTGTTTTGGTGGCCAAGGATGAAAAGAGATGTAGCGGAACGTGTGGTGTCTTACCTGGTTTGTCAGAAGGCAAAGGTGGAACATCAGAGGTCAGCCGGTATGTTACAACCGCTAGCTATTCCAGAGTAGAAATGGGATAGTATCTCGATGGATTTTGTTACCGGATTGCCAAAAACAAGGAAAGGACATGATTCGATATGGGTTATAGTTGATAGGCTTACGAAGTCAGCACACTTCTTGCAGATCAATATTAAGTATTCATTGGAAAGATTAACCCAAATGTTCATAAACGAGATTGTTAGACTGCATGGTGTACCTACATGTATAGTTTCTGACAGAGACCCAAGGTTTACATCAAGATTCTGGCGAAGTTTGCAAGAAGCTATGGGAACTAAACTGCGATTGAGTTCTGCTTATCACCCGTAGACTAATGGTTAGACGGAGAGGACGATACAGTCTTTGGAAGACTTGTTGCACGCTTGTGTATTGGAACAACGAGGGAGTTGGGATGAATTTTTATCTTTGATAGAATTCACCTACAACAATAGTTTTCACTCAAGTATAGGGATGGCACCCTATGAAGCGCTGTATGGACGACGATGCCGAACACCTTTGTGTTGGTATCAAGATGGAGAGAGTATGACTATTGGACCAGATCTTGTGCAATAGACTACGGAAAAGGTGAAGATGATACAAGAAAAGATGAAGACGACTCAAAGCCGACAAAAGAGCTATGCTGATAAGCGAAGGTGACCTCTAGAATTTGAGGAGGGTGAGCATGTATTCTTGCAAGTAATGCCTACGACTGGTGTCGGAAGGGTTATCAAATCTAAGAAGCTTACTCCTAAGTTCATTGGGCCTTATCAGATTATTCGTCAGATAGGTCCTGTAGCCTACCAGATAGCTTTACCGCCTTTTCTATCCAATCTGCATGATGTATTCCATGTGTCTCAACTAAGGAAGTATATTTCCAATCTAACGCATGTTATACAGCCTAACGAAGTGCAACTAAAAGATAACTTGACGTATGAGACACTTCTTGTTAGGATTGAAGACAAGAAAGTGAAACAACTTCGAGGGAAGATGATTGAATTGGTGAAGGTGATATGGAATGACGTAACAGGTGATGCTACCTGGGAGCTGGAGAACAAAATGAGGGAGCAATACCCTCAGTTGTTCTGATGTACGACAAATTTCGGAGACGAAATTTCTGTTTGTAGGGGAGAGTTGTAACATCCCAATTTTTGGATAAATGACAGTTTTGTCTTGATTGTACTGTTTTATATTTTTCTGTGTGTTATAAAATTAATTTGACTGTTTCTTAACTGTATTTGACTATTGTGTGTGATTTACTCTGAGTCAAGAAAATAATAATTTTCGGGTCGAGGAAAATCTTATTTTAATTATTCGGAGCTGGGGGATCTTACTAAACCCAATTCTGAATGATACGTGTATCAATCTTTTAATTTTTAAAATTTATCTGTATAATAAAATAATTTTATATTTTTATAATATTATTTTATTAGTCAGTACAAATAAAATGACCATGGACCCAGAAAAGTCTGTAGGACCCACAATTAGTTTGCGGAACCCACGTTTAGAAAAGTAGTCAATGTTGATGGCTTGATTTATTTGTAAGCCAATAGGAATTAGTCAACAAAGAGGGCTTGACTTGAATTGCACCATTGGATGAGATTTAGTTTTGAATATCAACCGTTGATCTAATCAATGGTTGTAAAGATAAGCTTAATAAGGAAGGCTTTGGATATCCACCATTGATTTAATGTACGGTGGAGATTGGTCTCACAAAATGGCTAGAATCATTTGTGACCATTGGATGGGAGGAATGTAGAGAAGATCTTGACCCTTTATTTTTGAAGATGCATCTAATGGCTAGGATTTCATGGAAAAGAGATCTAATGGCTTAGATTTGATCA
Source organism: Ormosia emarginata (assembly GCA_029884605.1). Lineage (NCBI taxonomy): Eukaryota > Viridiplantae > Streptophyta > Magnoliopsida > Fabales > Fabaceae > Ormosia > Ormosia emarginata. Next base: position 6,044,542 of record JAQQTP010000051.1, read on the forward strand.
TAATACTACCTAATACCAACCCTTGATTTAATCAATGGCTCTTGAAGCTTGGTTACAAGAATGCTAATTAATTAGTAATGTAACTAATTTTCCTAATTAAGTTAAATTAAGTGTGCATAGAAACTTAATGGGATTAGTAACTTAATTAATAACCTATGATCACCATTAGGGTAGAACTTTCAAGAACATGTGACAAGGCTTGAATGAGCCAATTAGAAGCAAGCTTGGAGGAGAAGCCTTTGCATGTGAACCCTTGATGAAAGCTAAGGCTAGGATGGAGTCTTGGAGGGTCAAACAAAGTGGCCACCTTCTCTTGGATGAGCTCCACGGCCATGCACCATTAGGAGACCATTTTCACTTCATTCTTCATCTTTGCTAACACTAAATCTCTCTTCTCTCTCTTCTAAAACAAAACCCACCATTGTTGTTTCCTTTGAAGAGCCATTCGGCCAAGCACCATATACTACCATCCACCCATCTAAAATTTTATCCAACCTTATTTCTCAACTCTAAACACCATTCTAAGAACATCTCTAGTTGAGAGTTCTTCCAAAATCTTTCATCTTAAGCTTGGAAAATTGCTTTGTAGGTTTTTCCTAAAAGGTGAAGATCCTTGTTTTTCATTTCTAACTTCATTTCTAAGGTTCTAAGCCATGATTGATCCATGGTTTATGTTTTTCTCCTATGGTTATAACTTGTAAAAATTTATTTGAGCATGTTAGGTTTTCTTGGAGGAGATCACAAAATCATTTAGGAAGGAGAGAAAAAGATTTTATCTTCCTTAGAGGCAAGAAGGAGATTTAATCTCATCAACCATGTATGGTGATGGAAAAATAGATTGTATGTATATGAAGATTCCATAAGGATTCACTTGTTTGATTGTTTAAATGCTTTCCTATTTGTGTTTGATATTGTTTGTATGCATGTCTACAAGCTTTAAAATATATTGCATGTGTTGATATATGCATGATTATTAATTAGGATGTGAATAACATGTGAGATTGCATGAGTGTTCCAAAGAACACACCTATGGAGCTTTCGGCTTCAACAAGAAAAGAGAACCAAAATGTTCTCAATCATTTCTAAAGGAAGGATTTAATGGAATTAAGTAAATGAATGAAATCCAAAATGATTTAGAAGGTAGAACATGATCCAAAGATCAAATACCAAGGTTTTATGAATTTCAACCAACATGCCTTGTAAATGTGTAATCAATCCAAAACCTATTTTCTAAAGTGTAGATTTGATGTTTTACCTAAAAAGAATGCATTTGTAATGAATTTTCAAGAATTAAAGAAGTAAACTAATTTTTATTAGAAATATAGTATAGAAGAAAAATAAACAAGACTCTTGAAAAATACTTAACTTTGAGTTTTAAAAGTATAACTTAAATTTTTCAAAGTGTATTTAGTAGTAATAAACTAAACAAAAGAATTTTTAGAGGAAAACATAGAAAGCTTATTTTTAATAGATTTTGTAGACAAAATACTTAAAAATTTATTAAAAATAGACAAATAAAAGAGAACATTTTATAATATATTTATAACGTAAGGAAAATATTCTACATAGTTTAAAAGTATAAGAAATAGCTTACGTAATTTTAAAATAGAGATTTTAAAGCTTTTCGATCAAGAAAACAATTTAAAAATCTTACGTGATTGAGAAAATGATTTAAAAATAGTACGCAATTTTAAAAACAGCAAAATATATTTACGTGATTTAAAAACGTTTGTAAAAACGATAAAATTGTGAAAACGAGATAAAATTTCTACGCGATTAATTGGAACAGTGAGTTTTGCTGTCGGGCCAAAGTGGTGGACCCAGACATGTGGAGATATGGTACTGTCTAGTGGTGACGTACTATATATTGGAATTTTGAGGTTAAGGGCATTTTTGTAAATATGAGAATATTTTGAGACTAAAGGTAATTTGTAATTATTTTTTTTTATTCATGCATTAAGTTGTGCTAATTTAGTTGATATTGGTGATTGATTGACGAGGTGAATTACACCATGTTGTCGGCGTGATAAGCGTAGTGTGGTTCATCTTGTGCAGACTTGGAGGCATTAGTGTGCGGAGTATTCCACATATAGACAGTTGATCGCTCCTTTGGGCCGTGGTAACTGGCAACACACTAGTGATCTAGACACGCACTATACTTAATCAAGATCTTGTAAAGACTATTTAGTACAATGCTTGTAGTGCACGACGTTAGGCTGTGTGCTACTACACGACGTTTAGACTGTGGGCTATAGACACGATGTTAGACAGTGGAATAGTTTGGTTGGGCAACCTGATGTACTAATAGATCTTTACGGGTCATTTTCTCTGATATCCGTGTCTGGCTCCATGGAGTAGGAACGAGTCGTATTGTATTTGCATTTTTGTCATGCATCATAACATTATTAATTGTGATATTGTATGATACTGTTGTATTAAAATTTCTGTATTAAATTATATTATTATTTATGCTATTTTGTTATGCTTTATTGTATTAAACTGTGATATCTGTTGTACTGTCATTTTCTTATTTGCCATGCTGGTATTGATGTACTCACCTCTCTATATGTATTATTTTTCTGTATTATTAATTATATTATAAAAGAGTTTGAGGAAGAGGAACAGCCTCTAGATTGTGTGTATCCTAAGGAGGAGAAGCAGCAGCAGATAGGGGATCAATTCGACGAGTGCAAACCTTTCGATCACCCATATCCTTTAGACTGACTTGTGAGTATGGCGTTGCCGGGATTTCTTGGGTTCGTGAGGCTAGAGTTTCACGGAGGTTCAGAGGCTTGGCGATTGCCCGAGGATCGATGATCGGTGATTTACTTGGGACATCTGATTGTGTCCCTACGTGCAGAGTTTCATACTGAGCCTGTTTTTACTATGACTTTATATCTACATCTAGAGTTGCCATTGGATCTGAGGATCACTGGGGAGGACTCTTTCATGTTCCCAGTGAGATTAACATAATGTCAACAGCGCGGACTCCTGTCTGTAGAGCTGTGAGACATCCTGGATTTCTATCACCTGAAGTTTCATCTGAGAGTGATCCTTCAGAGGGTTAGGGATCTATGATGTGCACTTAGGCACTTTATGATGTTGTATTGTATAATAACTCTTTACTGTTTTATTTAAATATTTTGTAGTTGTAAATTATTTGCATAACTCAAAACAAAATCATATGTATATTATGTGTGTGATAACAGTTTGTTTTATTTCATGTTTCACATTATTTTATTTAAGGTTATTATGTATAAAATGAAAAATTTTATAACTCATATTAATTATTTATCAAATATTTTATAACTTGGGTAATATTTTATTTATTTTATTTTATTGCATCATAAATGTGACATCTCCACAAAGGTGTTACAGGCATCACTCTCCTATTTAATTTGAGTCACCACACTTCCCTTCACTAATCCATGATGTCATTGTACCTAGGAAAGAAAAGCAGCCTAGTCCTTAAACACCTATTCTTCTTGATGCACCTGTTGAGCATCCTGAATCCTTTGGGGAAACTAATATCCCTAGGATCTTTTCTAAATGTGTTAGCTAAAGAACAAGGTGGAAGTAAACATGATCTTGGCCATGGAACCATGATGGAAGGAAGTTAAACCACCATGGATCCACTCAAGCTGAACCTACTCCTTCTAGACCTACAATAAGGAGGATATATAAATCTGCCATGGCTAAAATGAAGAAACCGAGGGTTGACAAAAAGAAATTAAGGAGAGTGAGAAAGTTGAATGCTAGTCAGAAGGAAATACATTCAATCTTGCATGCCTTCTTAGACAGATTCCTTATGCTTGAAGAGTGTCTTGTTAGTAAAATGGAAGATAAGGTGATTCTTGGAACCACTTTAAGGGAGCATTATCCATATCCAGCTCAACACCTTATACCTAACTTTTCTTCATCTTCATCTTCATCTACTGACTCAGCCCTTAGTGAAACTCAACATGTCTAAAGTTGATGATTTCTAAGTCTTCTCTACCTTTTTCTTATGTTATGCTTTTTGTATGATGCCAAAAGGGGGAGATAGAAAAATGAAAATTTTATGAACTTCAAGTTCATAAATATGCAACATTTGTGGGGGAGCTGTAAAACTTTCATTAACTTTATGTTGATATATATGTATGATTTGAGGGGGAGCTTTAAAACTTTTAGGTATGCATACTCGAAATATAATGAAACTGAATGGAATAGTATGTTTATCATGACTTATGATTCATATGTATGTACTTCTCCATTCTTTATGAATTGTGACTTGAAAATCTGAACTGCTTTGTGCTTACTATTATCTGCTAACAAGTTAATTTGAGCATTCAGTTGAAGGGGGGCCACTGAATGTTCTCAGAACCTTTTCATGGTAAAATGCTCTAACCCTCTCATCAAAACTTATGCTAAAATGGTAAAATCTTTTAACTTTACAAGCTTATAAAAAAAATTCAAAAAGTTTTTCATCATCAAAAAGGGGGAGAATGTAAGCTCTAAAGCCCTTTTATGCGTAATAGTGCGTATTATGTTTTGATAATAACTAACTTTGTTAAAAATTAAATATTACTATTCTTGGTATTAATGGATTAACCAATTTTTATGTGTAGTTCTTCTATCAATTTAACATATACAAGACTGAATCTAATGTAAAAGAATATTCCTAGGTGATTGAAGAGACCTAAGAACATCAATTTTTAACATGAGAAAGTTCACTCTAAGAAGGTACTGAGAAAGTTCAACAGAAGATCAAAAAAGTAAAAATTTTCCATATAACATTATTCAAGGAAAAATCATTTATCAAAGAACAATTCCAACCATCAAAATCATCATGTGGTGGTGTTAATGGAGATCAGAAGATTGAAGTGCGGCAATAAGAATGTTAGCTAAGAAGGTTAGTTGAGAAGATTGCTTGTAAGAAAGTTTATATCAACCTTCTCACTAATTGATACTTAAAATACATATGCTGACTCATCAGAAAGGACAAGAATAATGCATACCTACCAAGGAAAAGTTAGTTTCTATTGGAGGACTTCAACATCTATATTCTCGAAGTCTTTAAAAGGATCAAGCCTGAAGATTTGAGGTTATGAACCTTGAACGCATATACAACAACGCAAAAGTAAACTGAACCCATCTCTGCCTACTTGAACTTTATCTTATATAATCTTTTGTAGGTGTGTTGTTAGCTTTGTAAATTAGTGTATATCCACTCCTTGAATGTTTTCGAGAGCTATCCATCTAATAAAAACACTTGTTTCTCTATATTGATTCTTGAGTGTGTGAAAGTGAGCTTATGGGTTGTGCAAGTCACTTGATTTTTGAAGTGAAAGCCTAAAGAGGCTATGGTGCAAAGAATACTTGTATTATAGCCTATAGAGGTTAGGTTGTCAAAGAATACTCAACATAGTGAAAAAAATCATGGTGAAAGCTAGGTACTAGATGTAGCCAACATGGATTTGGAGTGAACCAATATAAATACTAGTGTTTGTTGTGATTATTGGCAAGTGTACCAAATCGCAAAAGTAATAAAAGATGAGTAAGAGTATTGTTCCCATGAGGATTACGTTATCAATTACTAAGTTTGTCAAATTGACACTGTTTAAGCTATCAAAAAAGAGAGTTGATAAAAAATATAAATAAAAGAAAACATAAACATGAAAATATTCAAAATTAAAAAGAGTAAAAATAATCAATTAAACAAAGGGTGAAAAACAATGATATCAAAGTGTTATGGTTCAGATTTCACTTAAACTCTTTTAATGCAAATTCAGATATTAGTTTAACTAAGTTCTATTCCATGATTCATGATCAAATTCTCAAAATTAATCAATACTCAATCCCTTGGTATTTGAGTTTTTAAATAAAATCTAAAAAAATTTGGATTAAATTAAGAAATCTTGAAGATAAAGCTTAAAAAGGGATTTTATCCAAATCATAATTCTCATTCAAAGCCTAAATTGTTGATGGAAGACTCGAAGTGAATTCTAGTTTAAGATTGGATAAGGATCCTTGAAGAAACAGAATTCTATTGCAAATTCAAATTCAAATTCGTCAAATTTTTTTACCTTATTGTAATATTTTAAGCATATTTCAAGCTACTGATATCAGATCAACTTGATTCTGGCGACGTTGGAAAGATAACAAAAAAATGTAAAAACTTTTATGTTATCATAAAAGCTATTTTTGTTATCTGAAGGACAAAAAATAGCATAGAAGATACAATTGTGCTTCTCCTAGGGTTGCCACACGACCTTATCTGATTTTAAATAATTTATGACCTTTCAACACCAATTGGAGCCCATTCTTGGCACTCACTCTAGATCTAAACCCTAGAAGTCCACTACTCTATTTAAACAACATTAACAAGTGAAAGGAGGGAATTTTAGTTGGGAAGAAAACAAGAGAAAAAAGAGAGAGCTTGAGGCGGAAAGGCATGGACTTTTGGAGGCTAAGAGAAGATCACCATTGAAAACATCCTAAATTCTCTACTCTAAGATTAATTTGTGATGTTTCTTCTTCCTCTTCTTAAATTGTCTTGTATTTCTATTGTTATAAATAGCTAAATTCTCTCTATGCTAGGGTGAAGATGTAACTTGATTTGAATGATTATGTATTTGGATTTTTTTAATTTAATTTAAGTTTCTCTTTACTCAATTTAGTGTTTATCATTGCTCTTAATGCTTTTATAACTTGATCATCCATAAATTAATCTTTTGGGTTGTGTAGGAAATTGAAAAATTAGTACATGATCTATACCATGTGATAAATGTCATAATCTTAATTATCAAGGAATATAAGTTATTGATTATGTGAGTTTTGCTTGAGAATCTATAGATCGTATAATGCCTTTAATTCTTGGACTTAGATTAAGGGATTAATTGAGTTTCTAGGATTAAAGTGAATTGATATAGCAATGAAGTGGGTATTAGTTAAATTATGGAATATCCTTATCAATTAATTAATTAATTAGAACTTAATTGATTGAAATCGTAAATACAAGTCAGAAAAACCAAGTAAAATCGGATCCCTAGTGCCCTCATCATTGTAAGTTGTCCTTTAATTTGTCATTGTGATCTTTTTTGCTGATTTAATATTAATTGGTTGTTTTCCTTTCAATTACTTGTTTTCTTTTAGAATTTATCTTAAATCAATTCATTGCCTAAACCCTAGTTAGATTGGCGACATGGTACTTGACAACTCAATCCTCGTAGGAATGATACTCTACTCATTACTTTATTACTTTTGATATTTGATGCACTTGCTAAATTAGTCAACACATGGAGATCTTCTGAGCTAATCTTAGGAATAATTTGAAGACTATATAATATAAATAATATATGGCCTTTAATTTTCTAAGTATCGTAGTGCTGAAATAATATTTTGACATGTCTTTTTGAATGCCTATAGTCAAATCCAAGATTATAAGTGCAAAACCCTCCCTAGGGCATCACATTTTCTAACTACCAACTTACAATTTGAAAATGATTTTCATAAAAGGTTTGAGTTATAAAAAATATAGATTTAAAATTTTTTTTTTCTCGGAAACATAAACTTATTGATATTTGTTAGTAATATTAAAAAATAGATTTAAACTAATTTAAACTCTTATGACAAACACCACTTAATATTTAACAATTTAATGAGAAATATAACACTAATAGACTCTCTTTTCAACAGTAGCAAACCCCATGTCGGGTTCTACTTAATAGCACGGTAAAACACTAACGAGAAAACTCAACATACTTCTTCTATTGTGTATCCATCTTGATGCGTCATATATGTGTTCCTCCTCAAAGCTGTACACTGATGAATCCAGAATAGTTACTCCTTGATGTTGTCACCGAACTCAGAATATTTGCCTCTAGTCACGTCTAAGAAACTCGTTCCATGTCAGAGTCAGATCTCCGGTATACACAAACCTTTCCCTATCTAAGTTAACTCGCCAAGCATTAATTCCACTGTGGAATTGTACTGTAACATATCCTAAAATTTGACGCCTTGCCGCCATACTAAACAAATACAGAAAAACCAGCTACTGATAGTAAAAAGACTTATCAACCTCCTCGCTTCCTCGGTCTTCATCAAATACATACAATACACAAATACAATATAATAAAGAGGTGAGATCCCCTTTCATCAATACCAATGAGGCAGTATAGAAAATGATAATAAAACATCCAGATAGGAACTATCTCATACAGTCATATCATATCATATCATAGAAAATAGATAAAATAGGCATATAAAATAGGTATAATTGTCACACCAATATGTTGACCCACAATGCATGTGCACAATGACCCAATTCCTACTCCATGGAGCTAGACATAATTTTGGAGAGAAAGATAAGGAGTACATGTCTGTATATCGTTAGCCTCAAAATCATGTGCTATTTATCATATCATGGCGCCCAACATGGCTATTACAAGACACTCTCAACCATATCACGAAAAGAGTAGTAACTCCGTCGAGACTGTCAGTGTGTTTGCAAAGGATACCACGATGCAGTGGTGCTACCAACTGGCCACATATGACGTTCCACACCCCGACGTCCCCAAGATCACTGAAGATCGTAACTACGCAATTCTCACCTGCACGAAGGTGTAATTTCCATCTCCTAGGCCAATCGCCTTACTTAACATGCTTTTCCATGCATGATGTATGATTCAAAAATACATACAACCATTATTTTACAGTATTTCACAAATACGCGTTATTTCTTGACAGTATCACTTTTCAATAAAACAGGGCCCACCATGACTGCCCAATAGCCAACCGCTGTAATTTTCAGTCGCGTAAACATTTTATCGCATTTTTGAAATAGCATGACGTTTTTCTTACGTTTTCAAATTACGTAATATTTTTCAATATTTTCGCAAAAGCGTAATTAATTCTTAACGTTTTTTAATATTTCCAAACGTTTTTAAATATTTCCAAACGTTTTTAAATCGCATATAGGTTTTTAAACGTTTTCTCAATTACGTAACATAAAATCAAGTGTGTAATCTAAAAATAGTAGTTTTAAAATTATGTAATGGATTTCTAGCATTTTTCACTTATGTAAAATATTTTCTTACATAAAATATTTTCTTAACATTCTAAATTTATTTATAAAATTCTTTACATAAATTATACATTTTGGTCTTCTTGAAAATATTTTCTTCCTAAAATCCTTTACGTATTATTTTCTATAAAATATGCACTTTGACTTTCTTGAAAATATTTCCTTTCTAAAAATCTATAACGTAAGAATTTCTTCAATTCTTTACAAAAATTTGTCTTTCTTGATTTACTTACAAAAATATTAATTTAATTCCAAACGTTAAATTTATTTGCCTTTTTCTACTAAAAATTCATTACATTAAATCTATTTTCCTTCTTATACTAAAAATTCATTAAATTAAATTCTTGTTAACTAAGTACCAAAGTCCACACTTAGTAAAATACTCTTGGATTTAAAATACCACACTTTGGCATAGTAGCCCAAAAATTCATTTTATGCCTCATAAAACATACTTAGTCTTTTTATTTTATCACAAAATCCTTTAATCAAATTTCTTATCCTCAAATTCTTTAATCCATAACTTAAGAAATAATTTGAAAACAACTTGTTCCCTTAGTGATGTTCAAAACCGTGAGCCTACCTATGTTCTTTGGAACCTTTATCAATTTTTCCTCATCACAAAATCTTTACACCATAAGCATCATGTTACCATAAACATATAAACAAGCATATAATCAAGTAAACAAACATATAATCAAGTAAACAAGCATATAATCTAATAAACAAGCATATAATCAAAGCTTAAAAATAACCAACCATAAATAAAGCAAACTTAAACCATACAAGTGAATAAATCCTTATGGATTTTTTGTAACACCCTTTGGAGGATGTCACACATAAAAGAAAATAAAAGAAATAGAAATAAAATCTACCCAAGTTGCGGAACATTTGTTAAAAATTATTACGGGTTGTAAAATAATTCCCGATAGATTAAATATGTAATAAAAAGATAATGCGGAAAATACGAAATAAAAAAAAAAAACCTCATCACTAATAATATACATATGATTAAGTTATAAACCTGTACAAATAATTTACAACTAAGACTACAACTATTTAAACAAAAACAAAAGAAAGCAATAAAAGAGTTAATATATACGTACATACTGCCGACGCGCGCTAAAAAAAACATCATGGTTATCTAATCCTCGGATGGATCACTCTCGGTCGAAAATGATCATCGGAGATAGATATCCGGATGTCTCGACACACGGCGATAACGGGATCGCACGGTCGATACGATACTTATCTCACTAGGCTCGGGGTTTTCGGCACCCCAATAACGCCTAATGGATAAGGGTAACTCTAAGTGCGAAATAACGTCGTCGTCGCAATCGGATCTCCTTCAACCGATGACGTAGAATCACGGTCATACGTCCGGCAAAGATAGGTAATGAAGCACGATCTCCTCGTAAATGCCAAGCCGATCACCTCCATGAAATACCAGCTCTATGAATCCCAAAAATGTTTGGCGTCGCCATCCCACACAATCAATCCAGAGGATATGGATGATCGGATGGTTCTTGATCGTAAAGCGATCGTCGTCGGCTTCTTGACCTTCCTCTTCCTCAGGATACATGATCTCAAGAGGTTGTTCCTCTTCTTCCTCTTCAAACTCTTTACCGTATAAAATAAATAGACAAGAGACACATACAATAAAGAGGTAAGACAACATAAAATCATCGCAACATGGCCAATAAGAAGACGACAATTAACAACTACACAGTTCATACAATACGAAAAGCTATAAATGACATATTAGATAGAGAACATCATAGACATAACACAAATAAAGAAAATCACACAGATAAATCAATCTCACAGATAAAATAAGATAAGAAATGGACAACTAACATAAGAATTATCAGATAAATATAAATAGAGAAAATATAAAAACATCCAAGATATTACCAGATAAAGAAAATAGAGAAAAATGGAATATTATCCAAGATATAATCAAATACACCAAAACACAACCCTACTCCATGGAGCTAAACCCAAACAGATATCGAGAGAATGACTTGCAAAATCTATTAGTACCACGGCTGCCCAACTAACTATTACGCGGTCACACGCGTTGCGTCAATAGCCTACGACACTGGGAATCCACCATCCAGCGTAGTATAGTTCACGGTCTCCCGTTGTGGCACTATAGGCAATGTACTACTAGACTTTACAAACCTTGATTAAATATAGTGAATGTCGAGTACATTAGTGTGCTATCGGTTTACCACTGCCAAACGGAGCTACCAACTCGTCCACATGTGGGATCCCGTACACTAAAGTCTCCAAGTTCATTAGAACAATAAACCACACTACATTTATCGCATCGACAACACGATGTGATTCGTCTCGTCAACCAAAACACCAAAAATTGGTATAAAGACAAAACATAATTCCAAATATATGAAATTACGAAAATGCCCTTAAGATAAAAATATGCCCTCAATGGCAAAAAGCCTGTACGGGTTCACTTTTTCCCGACAGCGAAATAACCTCAACAGCCTGTACGGGTTCACATTTTCCCGACAGCGAAAAATAAATTTAGTAACGGTCAATCACGTAGAAATTTTATCGCGTTTTTGAAATCTCGTCGTTTTTACAAACGTTTAAAAATCGGGTAAAGATATTTTTCTGTTTTTAAAATCGCGTAGCATTTTTTAATACGTTTTCTCAATCGCGTAGGATTTTTAAATCATTTTCTTATTCGAATGCCTTTAAAATTACTGTTTAAACAGATAGAAATAGTACTTAGCACATTTAAACTACGTTGAATAATTTTTCATACCGCATACTGTCATTAGGATATTGTTACTATCTTATAGGTTCATTTTTACTAAAAATTGTGATTATTTTGTTTATAAACTTATAATAATGGTTTTCTAAATTTTCCATAAAATTTTTATTTACCTAATTTTTAACCATTTCATTAAATTCTTTTTGAAATCTCTAACATGCTTCAAAACCAAAAGTGAGCTATATGTTAGAAAATTTCTTAATATTACTGTATTTCCTTCCTAATGATAAAATCACTAATTTTAATCCTTTAAACTTAATTCTACTCAATTTGTTTCTTCAAAAATCATCATAGAAAATTTCCCCTTAACTTGTATTGTCTCTTTTTAATTGAAAAAGGTTTGGAATCAAGTTTTTAAAATCATAATTACCTATAGTGGCATGTTGGCCGAATTTTATAAAAAAAATTTCATTTGATTTCTAAATCATGTCAAAGGTATTATCTTATCTAAGTTCATTAAATCATGTTATAAGGTAGTGATTTTAAATCAAATAAATCCTTTAGGCATGTTGGCCCAAAATTTACTAAATCTTTACCAATTGATTTCTAAATTCCTTTTCTTGGATCAAAACAATTTGAAACCTTCTTATTTCTCCTAATTAATTAAGTTGCACTTTAGGAAAATGAAGAGAACATTTTGGTCCTCACACTTGGTCATTGCCGTGAGCTATTGGATGTGTTCTTTGGAACACTCATGCAAATTTACACATGTTATTCACATCCTATATTTTATCATACAATTCTAACACATGCATTATATTTCTAACACATACAAAATATTTCTAACACATGCAAAATATTTCTAACACATAAAACCTAATTTAAAGCTTATAGACATACAATCAAAAGCTAATAGACATGCAAAATTATTACAATCACCAAACAAGAAAGCTACTAACACATAACACTTAAGCTACTAGCAACCACAAAAATTAATAAATACACATCAATAAACACACCACAACCGAATCCTTATGGATTCTACAAACAACCCATCTTCTTACCACCATCAAGGGATGATAAGAATTGTCTTCCTCTTACCTTAAATGAAGACAAAAGCTTGCTTTCACACCTCCTAGGTCACGGTTTTCACCACCAAAAATACCTAGAAATCTCAAACAAAATCTACATGTTACTAACCATGAAAAAGAAGCTAAACCATGGAAAAATCATGGCTTAGAACTTTGAAAAAGAAGAGAGAAAAGAAAAGCATGAAATTTCACCTTCTAGGTAAAACTTTCAAGGTTGGTTTCAAGCCCTAGATGGAAGAATTTGAAGAAACTTCCAACTACAAAGGTTCTTAGAATGGTGTTTAGGTTAAGGAAACTTGGTTAGAAAAATTTTGGATGGTTGGATGGTTAGAAATAAGCTTGGCCGAATATGGTGAAGAAAATGGACAAGAATGGTGGCTAGGGTTCTTGATGAGAGAGAAGAGAGAAAAGTGATGAAGATGAAGTGTTGCTTTTGGCTTTCTCACTCCAAATGGCCGTAGCCTTCATGTGTAAGGATGTGCATGGATTTGGCTTCATCCAAGCCATTGATTTCATCAAAGGTTAGGATTAAATCTTGCTTAACAAGCTTAAATTCTATTGGTTGCTCATGGTGACTCACCTTGCTTAGTCACACGGTGTAATAAATTCTCTCATTTGAGTCACTAGCCGAGTCACTGTTCTGGAAAGTTCTACGACTTACGGTGATTAACTAAGCTACCGATCTAACTGTTCAGCTAATTGTGGATCCCGCAAAATATTTTAGGGTCCACTTGTCACTAAATTTATATTGACCGATAAAATAATATTATAATAATATAAAATTATTTTATTTGTGATTAAATCCTAAAAATTAAAAGATTATTTTTAGTCTCATTCAGAATCGGGTTAAGTAAGATCCCCCAATTCTAAATAATAAAATAAGATTTTCCCAGGCCCGGAAAATATTATTTTCTGCCTCGAGCAAATCACACAAAAAGTCCATATAAAATCATAGACAGTATTTTCGGGCATTAAATCAAGAAGAAAACAATTAAAAAAAAAAACAAAAAAAATGAGACGTTCGGGGACGTAACGGTCATTTTCCCATTTTTCCCACAACGTAGGTAATTATCCAAAACGTTCAAATAAATATCCAAAGAAGTATTATATAGCTGTATATCTTTCAGAAAAATTAATACAGTAGCTCGAGAAAAATTTTTATTTTTCCGTCTCGAAACAAATTACGTAAAACGATCAAATAAAATTTGAACCTTATTAACGTAATTGTTTTCATACAAAAATCGAGAACAGAAAAATAGGGACACAGCGGTCATTCATACAAAAGCATGAAAAACAGAAAACAGTACATTCAGAATATTTTCTAAAAATTGGGGCGTTACATTTTTCACCACAAACAAGGTTATCTCCTCACCACCAACACATGGTTGATGAGGGTAATCTCCCTCTTACCTCTTGAAGATCCTCAAAAGCTCTTTGTTTTGCTTCTTTTTCCAAGTCCTTCACCACCAAAAGCTTCTCAAATACAAAACAAAACATGTATTTATTAGTAAATCAAGCTTGAACAAGAAGAACCATGAATCGAACATGGCTTAGAACATGAAAAAGAAGAGAAGAAATGAAGTTTCCTTACACTTCACCTCAAAAACCTTAGAACTTTGCTCTTGAAGAAAGTCCTTGAAAATAAATGATTTAGAGAAAGTCTCCAACATGAAAGTTACTTAGAATATCATGTAGATTCAAGATCTATGGTTGGATGAAATTAAAAGAGATTGGAGAGTGAGTTTAGGTGTCTTGGCCAAATGGTCTTCTTAGGAAGAGAGAATGGAGTTTTCTTTTGTTCTTGTTCTTGGAAGAGAGAGAATGGAGAGAATTGTTTTTAGTCTTTGGTAGAAATGAAGATAGAAATGAAAACTCTTCCTACCTAGTAGTTGCCGTGGAGTGCATAGAGAGAAAGGTAATATTGTGTGTGTAGCTTTTTGTTTTTCTTTGATAAGAATGAAAGAAAAGTTGATAGGAAAGATTAAGTATAGAAATTGTCTTGCATTATTCATTGCATGACCATAGGTGAGTAGGAGAAAAATGAATCAATTATGGGTAGTTTGTCTCCAAAAAGAAGTGCATGGCCGTAGGAATTAGAAAGAATAGCCACCAAAAATTAACTAACTTTGAATAGCTTCTTCAATTATTATTAGAAGAATGACCAAGTATTATTTGAATGTAGAATTTGTCTTCTAATTTTGATGCATGGCCATAGAGTGAAGAGAGAAAAGAGTGAATTATTTGAGCAAATAATTGGTATTAAATCATTTGAGAGAAAAGGTAATGAAGTAAGATAGCAAATGCATGAAATGATTTTGCCCCCCCCTTTTTCCTTGCATTGCCGTGGAGAGTGAGTGAGAAATGAGTGAATAATTAGAGTGTTAGTCAAAGACACCAAATTATTGGAAAGTTTCCAAGTGATAGTAACAAACTTGGACCATTGGATCTTCTTCCTCCTTTAATCTTAGCCATTAGATAAAGCTACTAAATGGATGGTCAAGCTCTCTCCTTCCATGTTGCCATCCAAGGGTCACAATTGAAGTCCAAACAATTATATAAGACTAAATTTCAACCATAGATTAAATCAATGGTTAAGATTCAATCTTGAAAGTCCAAGCCATTATTTGAAGCATTCTAAGTCACTGATTAATTCAATGGTTAGGATTAAGGTAGACTTTAAGTTAGAAGACTTAATCTAGACCATTGGATCTTTCTCCTTTAAATTCTAGCCATTAGATGTGTCTCCAAAATGAAGGGTCAAGATTACTCCTTCTAACTTTACATCCAATGGTCATAAATGGTCTTTGTCACTTTTTAAGACTAAATCTCCACCATAGATTAAATTAACATCCAATGGTCATAAATGGTCCTTGTTACTTTACAAGACCAAATCTCTACCATAGATTAAATCCACATCCAACGATCATAAATGGTCCTTGTTACTTTATAAGACTAAATCTCCACCCTTGATCAAATTTATATCCAATGGTTACAAATGGTCATAGCCACTTTATATGACCAATTCTACATCGTTGATTAAATCGACGGTTGATATCAAAGCCTTCCTTATTAAGCTTGTCTAGAATAAATCTCCACCATTGATTAGATTAATGGTGAATATCCAAAGCTTCCTAACTAAGTTTACTCCCACACCATTGATTAAATCAATGGTGATCATCCAATGCTTCTTTATTAAGTTTGTTTCTCCGCCGTTGATTAAATCAAAATCAAGTCTCCACCGTTGATTAAATTAATGGTGGATATCCAAACCACCAATGTTGACTTAAGCAGTATAATATTTATTTTTATATTTGCTATAACCCTACAAATAATATTTTTATTATATTTTTATCGTCCGATAATTAAATACAGTACAAAACACAATAAAAGAAAATTTCAAAAACTGTTTCCAAATTCAGGTTTAGTAAGATCCCCTGTCTCCATCTCAACAGTACAAATTTTTCTATGCGTAGAAAAATTTTCATGTTGTGGGACCCACCTGGGCCCACAGAAAACCCAAAAACAATCAGAGAAATATAAAAATTTCATAATCATCCACAAAAATCATAAATATTAGAAAATGTATGAAAATCAAATCGGATTAGTAAAAATCATTAAGGATTTAAAAAAGAAATAAAATACGAAACAACCCCAAAATAATATTAAAAAAAACGTAAAAATTCTCAACAATTCCTAAAAATCACAAAAATTATAAAATCCACAAAAGTCGAGTCGGATTACTCAAAATAATTAAGAATAGCTCGAAATAAATAAAATACAAATTTTCGGGGTGTTACAATAAGTCTAAGTTCTTATCCTCTAGTCATAATACCATTAATGTCAATATTCTTTTCAAATTGTATGAGGACATTTACCCATGCCTGGAGGGTTGTTCCAAGGCCATCTATATATTGATCCATTGAATAATATGAAGTAACTTGGAGAGTGTTATTAAGAAGCTTTTGAGCTTGTTATCTTTTCTTAAGTTTTGTATCACTTTGGTGGATTCCATTAAGTGATAAGCTTTTACCATTGCATTTATGTATCTCTTTGGTGGATTCTAGAAAGTGGTGAATGAACAACTCTGTATCTCTAAGGTTTGGGTTCCTTCGAGTGGTGAGTCTTATTATACCAACCTAAATTTATCCTTTGTTACAATCAGGCCTTGTACTTATTTCTGGTTGTTCAAAAACCATTCCTTACTTGTTTTCAATGAATAATTAGTAATTCTTATGTCCTAAAATCTCAGCACTCACCTCAATTTTGAATCACTTTAATTCGAGTTCTACAGCTTAAGATACAGGCCATTTTTGTACTCAGGTTCCTACAAATTATACCAACAAAATCCATTTATTTCTCATTTCCCCTCTTGGTTGATATCACTTTGTGATTGCAGTTTACATAAACCCCCAAACTCAAATCTGTTAACACTCAATAGAACCTTGAAAATGGAACCCCAACAAACCTGTTCTCTAAATCATACGTGAGGGTGGGTGAGGTCGCACCATTGTGTGGTTAATGACAAAGGTCACATCGTTGTGTGGCTGATGATAGAGGTTGCTACCAAAAACTTGCATTGTTGTAGATTGCTACTGTCATGGGCTAGCTAGCTTTCGCACTGTCTCAGCTCACATGGGTTGCAACCAAGGTGAGGTTGCTCTCACCATTGTTGGTCACAACCAAGTACATTGTCATCGCTACCTCACAACTCAACTAAAGGGAAATGCATGGGTGGAAAATGAAGAAGGGAAAGGTTGGGGCAGCTCTGGAATGTGCTAAACAGTAAGTGATAGAGAAGGAAAAGGCTAACCTAAATCTAACAAATAATAATAATAATAAATTCAGGTTCATCAAGTCATCTAGTTTAAAATTTATCAACCCGTAAATCGAAGCAAAACTAATTGGGTTTGATCAATTTTGACCCAATCTAACACAATTATCCGAACTAAACCAAACCAATTACATTGGTTTTTTAGGTTCATTGGATCAACCCAATCCAATGAACCCCCTACTTGCTATGTAAAAATGTGGTTGTATGTTTTTTCAAGTCATAAAATTTCCCTATTTTTCGTTGATACTCTCTGTTTTCTGCTATCCTTGTTGCCTTTATCTTCATCTTTTGTCACCCTCTTAACATGTTAGAATGTCAATTAGTTATTAGGCTTCGAACCTAGAGATTGTTCCAGCACTCGGACGAGCCTCATGCAAACATCACCTATGATACTAAAATTGCGTGAATAAGGCATAATTGAGACTTAGGTGACACACTGGAGCTAGGGTGAGGGGTGCAGCTAGGGTGCGTAGGAGCAAGGGAGACGGGAAATGAAGTTGGCAATAATACAAGAAGGGGGGTTGAATTGTGTTATTTTTTACCCTTATAATCTTAGACTTCTCACACCTTTCTCAAGTATAATAAACTTGGAGGTGAAAAGGTTGCTTTAAGGTACATGGGTTAGATAAAAGAGTTCATAATAAGTGAGAACAAGAACAAGTATTACAGGGTGAAAGAGTTCACGAGAGAGTTCACAGGTTGAGTAAAACTAAACTCTCTTATAGTTTTATATTGTAGCACTAGAAATCTTTTCTGATTAACATCTTAATGTATTAACACTTAAACTTTAAAAAACCCTTCTCATTAACAAGAAACTATTCCAGAAACTCAAATTCAAACTTTATAGTATAAAGATTCTTGTTAAGTTCACTTTAATTAAAAATAATTTACTTTTTATAGAGAAAAACATATATTTACTTAAGATCAATATCAGAACAGATTTGAAAGAGTTACAGTGGAGAAAGAGAAGCAAGACACCATGATTTATACTAGTTCACCCCTAAACCACTTGGGACACTATCTAGTACCTAGGAAATACTAGGATTTTCACTATGTAAAAGTATTCTTTCTTACCAAACCTTTTCAATCTCTTTCAAATGAGTATACTTTTCCCTTGGCCTCTTTAAGAGTGTTTCACTAGTATTCTTTCTTGCCAAGCCTCTTCAGGAACTTACAATCAGCTTTACTAAGTTTACAAGTGGCTTATACAACCCACAAGCTCACCACCAATACTCAACAATCAAAGATAGATTTTAAGTGTTTGATACTAGTCGGTAGGTTTCGAAATCACTCAAAGAGTGTATAAACTAAGTTTTACAGAACCTACAATACACCTACTAAGGATTTCAGAAGTTTCAAAATGAAATAGGTAGAGGTGAAAGGGTTGTTCTTGGTGTATGGGCTTTTTTTCCTTCTCAGATTGTTCTCCAATGGTTCAATCTTCTTCATTTCAAGCTTGGAGCCTTTTATAGCATGCAAAAAGTAATAGTCAGAGACTCCCAATGGTTATCTGTCCTTCTTGTGGCAGGTAGCCGTTATTTGTTGTTTATGCTAAGTCAGCGCACTTTACTTAAGTTCCTACTTAGAAACTTTCTCAAGCTTCATACCAGCTAACCTTCTTAAGAACTTTCTCAAGCTTGAAGTTTCTCAACACCTCTTGATCTTTGATTCCATCATCATCTTCATGTTTTATCTTGATAACTAGGATGATGAAAACTTCCTTTTAACTATGATTTGCTCTTGATTTGGTCCTTGTGGAAAATCCTCTCATTCTTAAACTTTCTCGTAACCTTCTCAAGATGAACACTCTTAAGTTCTTTAGGTACTTTCTCAAAATGCATCTTGAACTCTCTCAAGTCAGAATTTGATCTTCTTAGCCATCTTTATGTTACCCAAGTGGCTTCAGTACTCAAGAGGGGGGTGAATTGAGTAATTAAAAACTTTTTCGCAAACCCTTTTTAATACAAATTTCTTGAAGCAATATAATGAATATATATAAAGATAATAAAATGCCTTAAGAACAGTAAATAAACAATTAAGCAATAATAAATAAATTACTGAAAATAAAGAGATAAAAGAGAGAAGAGCAGACACGATATTTATCCTAGTTCGACCACCAACTACTTATGACCTACGTCCAGTCCCCGAAACACAGTTTGAGATTTTTCACTATTTAACACAAGCTTAAAACAGGTGCTTGCAACCTTTACACAATATGGATACCTCACCCTATTTACTAGAGGGATACCTCACCCCCTTTGAAGGATACCTCACCTTCTTTGTAACAAGGGATACCTCACCCTCACAAATTCACTAAGGGATACCTCACCCTTTTACAAAAGTAGAAAATAGATGAAGAGAAACTCTCACTTAGAGCAAATATTACAAGTTGAAGCGCTAGGAAGCTCTCTAAAGGATATCTCAAGATTTTGGTAAAAAGAGCACAAAAAATATGAGAAAAATAAAAATCACGTTTTGGCACAAACAAATAATAATTTAGATCATTGGGCAACCTTCAGAAGAGACCTAAGGTCTCTATTTATAGAGCAATGAAGAAAGAGTTGTTGGGTGCCATTACAACCATATTAAATGCAGAGACGTTAGCTGCCATTTTCAAAATCTAAAGTAGAGCCTCGTGGGCTATTCGAATACCATCAGGGGGTATTCGAATACGTCTGTCAAAACTTATTTAAAAAATTGATCAGAGCAGGGTTATTCGAACACCAGTCAAGGGTATTCGAATACCTCAGTTAAAAAGGTATATTCTGAAATCAGGTTATTCGAATACCACATGGGTTATTCGAATACCTCACATATTAAAACAGATTATGAAAAGCTCTGTATTCGAATGCCATGCATGGTATTCGAATACCTCTGTTGAAAACATGAAACGTATGAACTTGAAAACCATTCTATTCGAATACCTTATGGGGTATTCGAATACCCTTAAATGAAAATCAATTTTAAACACTTTTAAATATCCAAAAAATGATTCTTTAAGTTTAGAAAAAAATAATTTTGAAAATATTTCTTTATGTCAAAAACCAATGAGATATCCAAAAGGCTCCCTACAAAGATCCTAAGTCCTAGAGCTATTCTTGAAAGTCTTTGGACTTGGTCTTCTCATTATCTTCATGTTTGTTATCATCAAAACCATTATCCATGTCAGCTAGCCAATTACATTCTCCCCCTTTTTGATAATGACAAACTAATATTTGAGAAAAGCATTAGTTCATATAAATTGGAATTCACAAGATTGTTTAGAGATACTTACTGTCCCTCTTTTTCATAAGAGGTGATTTATATGAGAGATGTAAACAGCAGCTCCCCTTTACTTTTGGAATCCAATTTCCATTTTTGTCTTACCGAACTTTTACTTTTTCTCCCCTTGACTTTTCTCAAATAAAGAATTCAAGCTTTTTCTCCCCCTTTTGTCATAATAAAAAAGATGGGGCAAGATAAAGCATAAAGCTAAACAGAGTATATTCTATTCTAACAAAATATATTCATTCATAGTATACTAGAATAGTAACAGAGTATAATTTTATAAATTTAGCAAGATAAGCACAATATTCAGCACATGAGCAAAGATATATTCATTTATAGATCGACTAATCGCATTGTATAGTCATCAAAACTGTCATTGCATTTACCAAGAGAATTACTTATATTTGATACCACTTGTTATCAAAATGTAAAACATTTACCACTTGTTATCAATTTCTTATAAATCTGCCATATATCAAGAGAATCATAGATATTAAATATTTTACTTTGATGAAATATGCTATAGGGATCAGAGCATTGTATAGAACTAACATTATTTACCCTATATGCAATGACAGCATTAGCAAGTTAATTTCTAATTTGGCACACTGTCAATGCTAAGCATACTACTCATGTAAGGAAAATATTTAATCATTTAAGATCAATTAATCAACGAGTATCATACAATCCATATAGAATATCATAATCACTTAGGGATAGAGATACTTATTGAATTAGATAAAAAGAGATGCTTCTTTGTAATGTTCTTCATTTATTGGTCCTTTAAGTTTGAGCTTTCTTCCATTGAGTATTTCATTCCATTGTTCTTAAAGAAAGTCTCATCATGTCTCTCTTCATTCATTTTCCTCAAGTTGAATAATCTTTTTCATTTAAATGTGTGCTTGAGGTAGTTATCATCCTACAATAAAATTTAAAGAACTTTCCTTGGTATCCATTAATTTTTGGATCCATAAAGGTTAGCCAAATTCATAAGCAAGTAAGCATTCAAAATAATAAGTCAAAAACAACAAAGGAGTTCATAAGAGCAAAAGATATTTTGTTGATTAATTTGGCCAAGTGACCACTTGTTTAATACCACTTGTTGCAATTGTTATCACGTTCATGTATTTATCAAAATAGTAACCAATTACATTAAGCATTTGTATTACAAAGAATTTAAATATGCAGCATATTCTTGAGAAAAAGAAGAGGCAAGAACAAGCTAAGGAATATGCATTTAAGAACATCATGTAATTTTCATTTAAGGCATAAATTTAGGCTTAAAAGAAATGAGATGTATTTCATCAAAAACATGATATCCATAGAGTCAAATATATGTATATTTGCATTTGTATAAAAAAAAATTGAAACAGAACAGAGATCGGGCTGTAAATTTAGCTTTCAGCCATGTGGTATTCGAATACCTCTAACTGTATTCAAATACCCACCACAGAAAAGAAGACAAGGCAAGTGCAAGTATTCGAATGCCTTGGAAGGTATTCGAATACTCCAGAGGCATGTGAGATACACTGATATGATAAGTCTCTGGTTAATCGAATAGCTATATTAGTTATTCAAATACTCTAGCTTTATAGAGACATAATATTGTTGTACTGATGTATGGTATTCAAATACCTTATGATAGTATTCGAATAAACCTATTAGAAAAACATAGATTTTCACGTACAGATGCAAAAATGAGAGAGGAAAACTTACCCAATGATGGAAATACTTATTCAAGAAAAAAAATTGCAAGTCCAAGCCTCATAGAGAATGATGAAGAGAGCTTGGAATTATTTTTGATTTTGTGCTTGCAGTAGCCACTTTCAAAATGCCAAAGTCAGCTCTTGGCCTTCAAGTACACCTACAACACATTTTAATTTTTGGTTTTTGGTGCCCACATTTTCTTGGGTCTTTGTGTGTCAGTTTTGGGTATAGTCCCCTTGGGAACCCAAACCATTTTTGTCCCAATTTTTGTGTTAACTTTTTTTTCTTGCATTGCATGTTGAAGCACTGTGACCATTCTTCCCATAATAAAAACATTTAATAAATGAGCTACTAGAAGTACTTGAATAAATAAAGAAATTTTTATACGGTTTGTGCTTATTTTTTGGGTTGTAACCAATTCCAGCCTTTTCAAAAATAACTATTTGTTTTCCTAATATGATATTTAAGTTATCTCTTCCGAGAGTGAATTTTGCAAGAGTGTACTTTAAATCTTCAATTTCTTTTTCAAGCAAATGACATGAAGAACAAGATGAAGAAGTGGAAGCATGTGAAGAGTGAGTTGTGCATGCATCAATCAATCCTAATGTCTTATTTTCAATTTTTAATTCTTCAATTTCTTCATTTAAAATAAGAATTTGATTTTCTAAAGAAGAAATTGTTTTCTTAGATGAAGAAATTATTTTAGTGAGTTTAAGAGATTCCTCATGCAACTCTTCAAAAGCATCTTGTAATTCATCGTAAGAAGGTAATAAATTATGATTAGAACTTACCTCATATTCGCTTTCTTAATCTTCTTCTCCTATGGCCATAAAACATAGATGGGCTTCCTCGTTATCTAAACTATCGGTTGAGTCTATGTCGTTGTCGTCCCATGTTATGTAAGCTCTTCTTTCCTTTGAGGGCTTCTTTTCAAATTTCTTTAGGGAAAAAGGCGGTCTTCTTTGAGTTCCTTTCTTTTTGAGAAACCTTCCGAATTTCTTTACTAGAAGACTGAGGTTCTCTTCATTTAACTCAATGTTGTCCACGTCATCTCCATCGTCTTCTTCTTCATTATTGATAGTGGAGGTGGTGGCTTTAAGTGCAATCCCTTTATTTTTCTTATCATTTTCTTCACTTAGGTCAAGCCTGTTGAGTTCTAATTCGTGCTCTTGAAGTTTTCCAAAAAGCGTAGCTAATGTCATTGTTGACAAGTCTCTTAATTCAGATATAGCTGTCACCTTAGGCTGCCAAATCCTGCTCAAACATCTCAACACTTTGTTAATTAAATCTTCGTTAGAAAAATTCTTTCCTAATGATGCAAGATGATTTACAATGTGGGTGAACCTCTTTTGTATTTCCTGAATGCTTTCAGCATGGTTCATTCTAAATAATTCATATTCTCGAGTAAGAGAATTTATTCTCGATCTTTTTACTGCACTAGTACCCTCATGGGTAACTTGTAAAGTGTCCCACATTTCTTTAGTAGTTTTACAATTTGAAATTATGAAAAATTCATCATACCCCAAAGCAGTGATAATGATGTTTTTGGCTATCAAGTTATATTGAACTTTTCTTTTATCATCTTTAGACTAATCATTTCTAGGTGTCTCAGTTTTTACACCATCAACAACTCGTGTAGGTATAAATGCGTCATTCTCGACAGCATCCCACACATCTAAATCAATAGCCTCGATAAAGATTTTGATTCTTTCCTTCCAATATGCATAACTATCCCCATTGAAAAAGGGTGGTCAATTTATGGAAATTGCTCCTGAAAAACCATTTGAAGAAGCCATGTTCTCTTGAAACAGCTAAGCTCTTTATACAAGAGTCTAGCTCTGATACCACTTGTTACCCCAGTGGCTTCAGTACTAAAGAGATGGGTAAATTGAGTAATTAAAAACTTTTTTGCAAACCCTTTTTAATACAAATTTGTTGAAGCAATATAATGAATATATATAAAGATGATAAAATGCCTTAAGAACAGTAAATAAACAATTAAACAATAATAAATAAATTGCTAAAAATAAAGAGATAAAGGAGAGAAGAGCAGGTACAATATTTTTCCTGGTTCAACCACTAACCACTTATGGCCTATGTCCAGTCCCCGAAACACAGTTCGAGATTTTTCACTATTCAATACAAGCTTAAAACAGGTGCTTGCAACCTTTACACAACAGGGGTACCTCACCCTATTTACTAGAGGGATACCTTACCCCCTTTGAAGGATACCTCACCTTCTTTACAACAAGGGATACCTCACCCTTTTACTTGAGGAATACCTCACCCTCACAAATTCACTAAGGGATACCTCACTTTTTTACAAAAGCAGAAAATAGATGAAGAGAAACTTTCACTTAGAGAAAATATTACAAGTTGAAGCGCTAGGAAGCTCTCTAAAGGATATCTCAAGATTTTGGCGAAAAGAGCACAGAAAATATGAGAAAAATAAAAATCACATTTTGGCACAAACAAATAATAATTCAGATCATTGGGCAACCTTCAGAAGAGACCCAAGGTCTCTATTTATAAAGCAATGAAGAAAAAAGTCGTTGGGTGCCATTTTCAAAATCTAAAGCAGAGCCTCGTGGGTTATTCGAATACCATCAGGGGGTATTCGAATACCTCTGTCAAAGCTTATTTAAAAAACTTATCAGAGCTGGGTTATTCGAACACCAGTCAAGGGTATTCAAATACCTCAGTTAAAAAGGTATATTCTGAAATCAGGTTATTCGAATACCACATGGGTTATTCGAATACCTCACATATTAAAACAGATTATGAAAAGCTCTGTATTCGAATACCATGCATGGATTCGAATACCTCTGTTGAAAACATGAAATGTATGAACTTGAAAACCATTCTATTCGAATACCTTATGGGGTATTCGAATACCTTAAATGAAAAACAATTTTAAACACTTTTAAGTATCCAGAAAATGATTCTTTAAGTTTGGAAATAAATAATTTTGAAAATATTTCTTTATGTCCAAAACCAATGAGATATCCAGAAGGCTCCTTACAAAGATCCTAAGTCCTAGAGCTATTCTTGAAAGTCTTTGGACTTGGTCTTCTCATTATCTTCATGTTTGTTATCATCAAAACCATTATCCATGTCAGCTAGCCAATTACACTTTAATCATCTAGAAATCTTCCTTATAATTGTTTAAGTCCTTAAAAAGTTATTACTAACAAGAAAACTCCACAAATATTATGTTAGCACAATCAAGATACATAAGAGCAAATGTTCATAATTTTCAATGAGTTGTTATCATCAAAACACAACTTGCAAACTTAGCCACCAAAAGGCTCTACAGTTTACATTCTCCCCATTTTTTATGATGACAAACTATTTTTAAAATTTTGGAACTTTGAAATGAGCTTGTAGGAATTGAAGGTTATTACCTTTTTCTACTACTTAAGGTGAGAGAGTTCAGATGAACTCCTCCTTAACACAACACTTATTTTCAATTGTTAGCATAATTTAATTCTCTAATTTAAAATAACAAATATAATCTTCAAGAATGAAATTTCTAGATAAACAACTGCTATTCATTCATTCAAAAACAAATTATTACATATTCATTTCAGACTTCAAAACAATACATATGAACTTTATTAACTAACTCCCCCTAAGAACATGCCACATAAAACTAAAATTTTCACTTTCCTATCTCCCCATTTTGGCATTAGCAAAACAATTGGGGGGTTACACTACATCATTGAGTCCTAAAGCTGTTGGGATCGTGATAGGTCAGAAGAAGATGAAATTCTAGAACCTAGGTATGTGGGAGATATAGGTAGTGTTCCTTTCTAGTGGTGCGTAGAATGACTTCTTCCTTCATTTTCTTCACCATCCACTCTTCAAACATTAAGAATATATCCATAAAACTATGTAATGTGGAATTTCCCTTTGCCAAGCATTTAGTTGCCTTACCCTCTTTCTTAATTTGTTGTTCTCAGCCTTCAGTATTTTGATCTGTTCCTTGGCAGACTTATAAGTTTTCTTTATAGGTGGTTTGGAAGTGTATGTTCTATTTGAGTTTACTCATGATAGGTTTCACTTTTTTCCACATAACTGCCCTATGCAACTGCTTGATCTTCTTTGCTTGCCCCAAGTTCACTAGTAAGCACATTCAAGAAAGAGTCAAGAGAGATTAGTCATATCAAAAAGTCTAAACGCTCAAGACTAGGGATAGGACCGGTAGGTGTCTTTGGGCTTAGCTCCCTTTCAGTTCTTGGAGCTGTTGCATCATAAATAGATGAGGGTTGCCTTGGTGAAGCATAGAGGATAAGTGAATAGGGTATAAAAGATACCTCATCATCTTACTGTGGAAGGAATTAAGGAGTTACAACCTTCTCAGTGTGCTAAGAGGGTTCATCTTCTCCAATCTTCTTAGTCCCTTGCTGAGAGGGTTCTTTTTACGCAACCACTTGTTGTTGTCCTTCTTCTCCTCCTTACCCTTGTTCTTCAAGAATCTCTTCCTTTTCAATTCTTATAGGACAAAGGGAGATTAGAGGTCCTTCAAAAGTCAGACTTCCCTCTTAAGATAGTTGAGGCCATTGTAACTCTAGGATCTATATTGAAAAATATAGTAACAGGATCCTCTTTAGGTTTCTTTGGTGCATCATTAGCAGGTTCTTGGAGTGGGGGAGCAGTTGGAA
Source organism: Ormosia emarginata (assembly GCA_029884605.1). NCBI lineage: Eukaryota > Viridiplantae > Streptophyta > Magnoliopsida > Fabales > Fabaceae > Ormosia > Ormosia emarginata. Next base: position 6,071,903 of record JAQQTP010000051.1, read on the forward strand.
GTACTTCAAGAGGTTGGGATTGTTCAGCCTCATGTTGGTCTTCAAGAATGGGTTCTTTTTCAAGTTCTTGAGAAAGTTCTCTTTGACCTTGAGAGAGTTCGGGTTCAGGTTAAGAGGGTTCCTTAGGGTGAAAGGGTTCATTAGTAACCTTCTCACTTTGCTTCTCTCTTACCTTCTTCTCAATCTTCTACTTTTTCTTCTCGTTTTTTCTTTTGTTTCTTCTTCTTTTTCTTCTCTTCATCATTCTTCTTCTTCTTCTTCTTTTCTTCTATCTCTCTCTTTCTTTTCTTGCTAATTATCTCTTCGATAATAATTTCTTCTAAGTCACCTCGACTCAATTCTCCCAGCCTTTTCTTCAACATCTTTTTCAACAATCTTTTCCTTCTTCTTTGTAGGGCTCTTAGGTTTGGCAGGGCAATCATATCTGAGTTTTGTTCTCAGTTCAGAACCTTTGTCCTCAGGCTCTCTCTTCTCTAGGTGCATCTGCTTCATATGTTTTTCAGTGAAGACAGGTCATTCTTTTTCTTCTTCCTCATTCTTCAAGTCCACACCAAAATGCTTGAAGATTTTGGTGAGGAGCATCTTATAGGGCAAACTT